>CM061239.1:2682500-4023750 GCA_030848705.1 Heracleum sosnowskyi | reverse complement strand
AAGAAAAATGACCTTAAATATCATAATTCAGAAAAATGGCCCCAAATATCACTTTAAAATGCAATTTAATATTGGGTTTTCTAAAACGCAACTTTGTGTAACGTTTTTATTGAAATTTTGTTTTTTTTTTGAAAACGTAAGTTAAATTTTTGTTTTTGCAAAATATAATTACGTTTTGCAGGCCTATTAAGCAAGAATTGTCAAAAGTTAATTTACACAAAACGCTACACGATCTTGTATCTTATAATTGCAGTGATATTTGGGAACATTTTTTTCAATTATGATAGTTAGGATATTTTAACATAAAATTGTGATAATGAGGGCCATTTTTCTAAAAATGAGTAATTGAATTGAAACGAGTTTTGCATAATTCATCGTAAGAACAAATTACAGCTAATTTTCAATTTTAATACACTTTACTATTGCTAGACCTCATCTTAAAAGAAAAGAACATTTCAAATTAGATATAAATAATTTTTTTAAACATTTCTTAGACCTTGTTTTGAAAGAAAAGTACATTTTAAGTTAAATATAACTAATTGTTTAATATTTTTTAGAAGAGAATGTAGAATTAACAAACAAAAACAATTAGAAAATTATAAATAAATTATATGTAACTTTTTAAATAGGACAAAAACAATCTGATAAGAAAACATAGCCTCCAACTTAGCTGGGGGATTTGACAATATGATTCCTATTTCCGAATTCCGTTCGGATAAGGAAAATAAAGTAATATTATAATCTTTACTTCACAAACTCGTAAACTCTTGAATTCATATCCTATAACAAGTTGAAAACTCATGCGTGCATAGCTTTTCCAATCCTTGCATGAATCGGAAAGAGGGATTAGGGGGTCTATATAAACACACAAGTCCATGAGTTTCATTACATAAATCTTCTTGTTACACTTTTTATTCAAAGCCATGGAAACTTATATTCGCCCACCAGTTTCATCACACCCTTATTCTCAAGATTTTAACTATAACAACATGATGTCTTGTCTTCGAAATCTTGATTTGAGTCATCGTAATCAAGAAAGATTTTCGAGAAATAATCATCTTGGTGGAATTGGTGCTTTACATTATTCTTGGTCTTCACCGAAACCGCAGTGTGTTGATCAGGGGAATTCTGTTCGAGGGTTTACTCAAGCAAGGAGCAATGAGCAGAATGGATACGGTGATCAAGAGTTTACTGAAACAAGAGGCAATGGTCAGAATGGATACGGTGATCAAGAGTTTACTGAAAGGACCAATCCGCAAGGTGTTGTGTCAATGGCTATGAGGAATGAGCAATTGATGTTTTTGCAGAATGCAGTTGCGGTGGAATTGGCACAATGTATGCGTACTCTGAATGGGGTTCTGCGCCGGGCTCTTCCTCAGCTAGAAGAAGGTCCGCCAGGTCCTACCATTTCTACAAGAATATTTGTAGGAGGTCTACCATCCACAGTCACGGAGAGTGACTTGAAGACTTACTTTGATCAATTCGGGACAATCACAAATGCTGAGGTCAAGTATGATCACTTCACCCAGAGGACTAGAGGTTTCGGATTCATCACATTCGATTCAGAGAAAGCAGTAGATAAGGTGCTACTTAGAACGTCTTTCCATCAACTCAATGGTAAAATGGTTGAGGTCAAGCGGGCTTTTCCCAGGGATATATACCGGAAATCAATGAGGGGCCAGCTAGGTGGGCTAAACTATGGGCTGAGGAAAGTGAGCAATCTACTTGGTGCCTACACTCAGGCAGCTAGTCCTAGCCAAGCTGGAGGTTCTGGAAGTGCGTAATCAGAGGTTACACCTGGAAATTCTGTGTTGGATTTTGCTAAATAGAGCACAATTATGGCATAAGCATGTTAAGGTCACTATGGTGACATTTTTTAATGCAGACTTGTTTTCCTTTCTAAGTAGGCATAACTTTTTCTTTGTAATATGCAGTATAAGTAATGACAATTACCTTTCTCATTTCTCTCAATAAAAGTTCCACCTAGTTTACATTTCTTATGCAATCCAGGAGATATGTTGGTAGCTCTAATGCTACAAATATATAGACAGAGGTAAATGCACTTTTTTCTTATCAATTATTTCTCCGTTTCATTCATCATTTAATCTTATTATGTCGTGTTAGATAAACTCTCAGAAAAAATCATCACATCAATGTTTAAACTTGTTTTCCAATGTTAAGTCTCCACACTTCTAAACGGATACGAAATCCTTCCTGTCTATCTAAAACAGAGGGGAGAAGTCCGCCTACTCATGCCTTCCGAAAATAAAGTGACTTTTTTCGATGAATCTTACATGTTTGCATCTTTGCTTTCAAAATTTAATTCATACTGTGCTAGAAGATGTCCAAACTTTCTTTAAGTATTATTTGAAATGGTGGTTAAGTGATGCACTCTGTGTACTTCCACGAGTAATAGAATTGATCTATTGTGGTCCTTATAGTTTCCAATTTTTTTCCTGCGAAGATTGAGGAGTGAAAAATACTAAAGGCACCAAATATGGTCCTAAAAATTGTTACCAAATACAAATGTGTCATACTTAAAATGGAAATTTTCGTAATAATGATATGAGATCTCGCGTGCATAAATATGCACCCATGAATTAAAATACTTCACGGCTGTCACGTCATTTGATAAAAAAATTGAAACAAATTTGGGGTACCTAGTACTACTCTAGATTCTAATGAGACCTTGGAGTTATGTTGGTTCTAATGCTACAAATATAGTAAATATACGAGTAATTGAATTGAAACGAGTTTTGCATAATTCAACGTAAGAACAAATTACAACTAATTTTCAATTTTAATACACTTTACTATTGCTAGACCTCGTGTTAAAAGAAAAGAACATTTCAAATTAGATATAAATAATTTTTTTAAACATTTCTTAGACCTCGTTTTGAAAGAAAAGTACATTTTAAGTTAAATATAACTAATTGTTTAACATTTTTTAGGAGAGAATGTAGAATTAACAAACAAAAACAATTAGAAAATTATAAAAATGATAAATTATATGTAACTTTAAATAGGACAAAAACAATCTGATAAGAAAACAGAGCATCCAAGTTAGCTCGGGGATTTGACAATATGATTCCGATTTCTGAGTTCCGTTCGGATAAGGAAAATAAAATAATATTTCAATCTTTACTTCACAAACTTGTAAACTCTTGAATTCATATCCTGTTGAATTCATATTTTAATTTTTTTTGTTTAAAATTGCTAATCAATGCATATGGTGCTAATGTAACTTCCAACATGAACTACATTCAATTTAAATAGGTATGCGGAATTCAACGATATAAAAAATAAAACTAATCCCCGATCTTATAAGCTTCTCCATTAAACATGAGAAAGAAGATTTTATTTGTCATAATTTGAAGAAATATGACCCCAAATATCATAATTCAGAAAAATGACACCAAATATCACTTTAAAATGCAATTTAATGTTAGGTCTCCTAAAATGCACTTTCGTGTAACGTTTTTATAGAAATTTTGTTTTTTTTTTTTGAAATAAAGGTGTTAATTCAATAATAAAAAATCATACGGCATCTACACCAATGATCGAGTCGAACAAACAGTAATTTGCAATCGCATGTTCTCATGAAAAGACAGTTAAGCGATATTTTGAAGATAAAGTATATACAAATACAAGTACCCACTTTGTGCATCCTCGTTGGATTACTGATACCCCTTCATCATGCCCCGATGGAGCTATCGTTTGAGCTATCGACCAAAACTGCAATCCCATACAAAACTTTATCACTAAATCAAGACCCCCGCTCACAATTAAGAAGCGAATAACAAAATCAAAACCATAAAAATCCATCAAAACCAAAAAAATCCTGCAGATCTGAAATCCCGGATATTAAAACACACCAAACACACAAAGAACACACCAAACTCTCACAAGGAGAGATAAACTAGACCCAAATAAATTGGGAAAACTCTCACCAAGAAGGGAGATTATTGAAAAACAAGAACAAAAACAAAGGAAATTAAAAGATTTGGGGCTTTCCACCGGTGAAAACCAATGGAAGCCCCGACGATTAGGCAAGAAAAAAGGGGAAAAGTGAGGCGGCTGTTGAGAGAAAAAAAATGGCTGTTATGACCCACAAAATTTTGTTTTTTTTAAAAGGGTAAGTTAAAAAATTTCAAAAAAAAAAGGGTAAGTTAAATTTGTGTTTTTGCAAAATGTTTTTTTTAAAAAAATGTAAACGCAAGAATATAATGCATTTTGGTAGCAAAACCCCGTTTCATTTTACGTTTTGCAGGCCCAGCCCCATTAAGCAAGAACTGTCAAAAGTTAATATACACAAAATGCTAAACGATCTTGTGTCTTAAAACTGTAGTAATATTTGGGAACATTTTTTTAATTGTCATATTTAGGATATTTTAACATAAAATTGTGATAATGAAGGTCATTTTTCTAAAAACGAGTACTTGAATTGAAACGAGTTTTGCATAATTCAACGTAAGAACAAAATACAACTAATTTTCAATTTGAATACACTTTACTATTGCTAGATTGAGAACCAGACTACCAAAATTTTGGACGAAATAACCCATGCGACGCACATATCTTTTCAAATTCTTATAATTTTATTAATCCATGAATTTTCTTTAAAATTTATATTTTCAATTCTTAAACAAAATTAGAAATTTAATTCTAATAATATAAATATCAAATTTAAATGTGTTATTGATAAAAATTGAACCTTAAACTTTTCAACCTTTTTAGGGTCAAATAATATACAATATATTTATATTATATATTAAAACCGAAACATTTAAAGTTTGGTATTAGATCAATCGATCGGTTGTGTACCTTTTTTTATAATAAAAAGTAGCTATCTATTTTGTCTTTTTATTTCGTGAATATTTTTATTTCGTGAATAAGTGAGTTAAATCAAAATATTACCAATTTATATGTAAATTTATTTATTTTAAAATAATAAGGATGTGTATTTTTTATTATTTATGCATTATAATAATCGGCATAAAGAAAGGTTATTTAACGGCCAAATAATGAATATACAAATGTGAAAAAATATATAATAATTATAAAATTTTCATGTAAGTAATAAACCGGCCCAAAGGAAAGGAAGGTACCGAATTTAATGTAAATATTTAATTTTTGCATACAAAGTATCAATTACAAATTAATATTTCTGTACAAAAATTAAATATTAATATTGTGTTAGGCATATTATCTAAATGGTCTAACACACTACAATGTCTTTAAATTCATGTGTTATTATTTTTTTATGCTTTTATATGCATGTGAGGCTTATGTTTTTTTTTTTTTTTTGAAATTGCTAATCAATGCATCCAGTGCTAATGTAACTACCAACATGAACTACAAACATGGACTACATTCAATTTGGGGGTATGCAGAATTCAACAATATAAGAAATAAAACTAATCCTCGATCTTATATGCTTCTCGATTAAATATGAGAAGGATGATCCCCATTTTCACAATTTGAAGAAAAATGACCTTAAATATCATAATTCAGAAAAATGGCCCCAAATATCACTTTAAAATGCAATTTAATATTGGGTTTTCTAAAACGCAACTTTTGTGTAACGTTTTTATTGAAATTTTGTTTTTTTTTTGAAAACGTAAGTTAAATTTTTGTTTTTGCAAAATATAATTACGTTTTGCAGGCCTATTAAGCAAGAATTGTCAAAAGTTAATTTACACAAAACGCTACACGATCTTGTATCTTATAATTGCAGTGATATTTGGGAACATTTTTTTCAATTATGATAGTTAGGATATTTTAACACAAAATTGTGATAATGAGGGCCATTTTTCTAAAAATGAGTAATTGAATTGAAACGAGTTTTGCATAATTGATCGTAAGAACAAATTACAGCTAATTTTCAATTTTAATACACTTTACTATTGCTAGACCTCATCTTAAAAGAAAAGAACATTTCAAATTAGATATAAATAATTTTTTTAAACATTTCTTAGACCTTGTTTTGAAAGAAAAGTACATTTTAAGTTAAATATAACTAATTGTTTAATATTTTTTAGAAGAGAATGTAGAATTAACAAACAAAAACAATTAGAAAATTATAAATAAATTATATGTAACTTTTTAAATAGGACAAAAACAATCTGATAAGAAAACATAGCCTCCAACTTAGCTGGGGGATTTGACAATATGATTCCTATTTCCGACGGATAAGGAAAATAAAGTAATATTATAATCTTTACTTCACAAACTCGTAAACTCTTGAATTCATATCCTATAACAAGTTGAAAACTCATGCGTGCATAGCTTTTCCAATCCTTGCATGAATCGGAAAGAGGGATTAGGGGGTCTATATAAACACACAAGTCCATGAGTTTCATTACATAAATCTTCTTGTTACACTTTTTATTCAAAGCCATGGAAACTTATATTCGCCCACCAGTTTCATCACACCCTTATTCTCAAGATTTTAACTATAACAACATGATGTCTTGTCTTCGAAATCTTGATTTGAGTCATCGTAATCAAGAAAGATTTTCGAGAAATAATCATCTTGGTGGAATTGGTGCTTTACATTATTCTTGGTCTTCACCGAAACCGCAGTGTGTTGATCAGGGGAATTCTGTTCGAGGGTTTACTCAAGCAAGGAGCAATGAGCAGAATGGATACGGTGATCAAGAGTTTACTGAAACAAGAGGCAATGGTCAGAATGGATACGGTGATCAAGAGTTTACTGAAAGGACCAATCCGCAAGGTGTTGTGTCAATGGCTATGAGGAATGAGCAATTGATGTTTTTGCAGAATGCAGTTGCGGTGGAATTGGCACAATGTATGCGTACTCTGAATGGGGTTCTGCGCCGGGCTCTTCCTCAGCTAGAAGAAGGTCCGCCAGGTCCTACCATTTCTACAAGAATATTTGTAGGAGGTCTACCATCCACAGTCACGGAGAGTGACTTGAAGACTTACTTTGATCAATTCGGGACAATCACAAATGCTGAGGTCAAGTATGATCACTTCACCCAGAGGACTAGAGGTTTCGGATTCATCACATTCGATTCAGAGAAAGCAGTAGATAAGGTGCTACTTAGAACGTCTTTCCATCAACTCAATGGTAAAATGGTTGAGGTCAAGCGGGCTTTTCCCAGGGATATATACCGGAAATCAATGAGGGGCCAGCTAGGTGGGCTAAACTATGGGCTGAGGAAAGTGAGCAATCTACTTGGTGCCTACACTCAGGCAGCTAGTCCTAGCCAAGCTGGAGGTTCTGGAAGTGCGTAATCAGAGGTTACACCTGGAAATTCTGTGTTGGATTTTGCTAAATAGAGCACAATTATGGCATAAGCATGTTAAGGTCACTATGGTGACATTTTTTAATGCAGACTTGTTTTCCTCTCTAAGTAGGCATAACTTTTTCTTTGTAATATGCAGTATAAGTAATGACAATTACCTTTCTCATTTCTCTCAATAAAAGTTCCACCTAGTTTACATTTCTTATGCAATCCAGGAGATATGTTGGTAGCTCTAATGCTACAAATATATAGACAGAGGTAAATGCACTTTTTTCTTATCAATTATTTCTCCGTTTCATTCATCATTTAATCTTATTATGTCGTGTTAGATAAACTCTCAGAAAAAATCATCACATCAATGTTTAAACTTGTTTTCCAATGTTAAGTCTCCACACTTCTAAACGGATACGAAATCCTTCCTGTCTATCTAAAACAGAGGGGAGAAGTCCGCCTACTCATGCCTTCCGAAAATAAAGTGACTTTTTTCGATGAATCTTACATGTTTGCATCTTTGCTTTCAAAATTTAATTCATACTGTGCTAGAAGATGTCCAAACTTTCTTTAAGTATTATTTGAAATGGTGGTTAAGTGATGCACTCTGTGTACTTCCACGAGTAATAGAATTGATCTATTGTGGTCCTTATAGTTTCCAATTTTTTTCCTGCGAAGATTGAGGAGTGAAAATACTAAAGGCACCAAATATGGTCCTAAAAGTTGTTACCAAATACAAATGTGTCATACTTAAAATGGAAATTTTCGTAATAATGATATGAGATCTCGCGTGCATAAATATGCACCCATGAATTAAAATACTTCACGGCTGTCACGTCATTTGATAAAAAAATTGAAACAAATTTGGGGTACCTAGTACTACTCTAGATTCTAATGAGACCTTGGAGTTATGTTGGTTCTAATGCTACAAATATAGTAAATATACGAGTAATTGAATTGAAACGAGTTTTGCATAATTCAACGTAAGAACAAATTACAACTAATTTTCAATTTTAATACACTTTACTATTGCTAGACCTCGTGTTAAAAGAAAAGAACATTTCAAATTAGATATAAATAATTTTTTTTAAACATTTCTTAGACCTCGTTTTGAAAGAAAAGTACATTTTAAGTTAAATACAACTAATTGTTTAACATTTTTTAGGAGAGAATGTAGAATTAACAAACAAAAACAATTAGAAAATTATAAAAATGATAAATTATATGTAACTTTAAATAGGACAAAAACAATCTGATAAGAAAACAGAGCATCCAAGTTAGCTCGGGGATTTGACAATATGATTCCGATTTCTGAGTTCCGTTCGGATAAGGAAAATAAAATAATATTTCAATCTTTACTTCACAAACTTGTAAACTCTTGAATTCATATCCTGTTGAATTCATATTTTAATTTTTTTTGTTTAAAATTGCTAATCAATGCATATGGTGCTAATGTAACTTCCAACATGAACTACATTCAATTTAAATAGGTATGCGGAATTCAACGATATAAAAAATAAAACTAATCCCCGATCTTATAAGCTTCTCCATTAAACATGAGAAAGAAGATTTTATTTGTCATAATTTGAAGAAATATGACCCCAAATATCATAATTCAGAAAAATGACACCAAATATCACTTTAAAATGCAATTTAATGTTAGGTCTCCTAAAATGCACTTTCGTGTAACGTTTTTATAGAAATTTTGTTTTTTTTTTTTTGAAATAAAGGTGTTAATTCAATAATAAAAAGCCATACGGCATCTACACCAATGATCGAGTCGAACAAACAGTAATTTGCAATCGCATGTTCTCATGAAAAGACAGTTAAGCGATATTTTGAAGATAAAGTATATACAAATACAAGTACCCACTTTGTGCATCCTCGTTGGATTACTGATACCCCTTCATCATGCCCCGATGGAGCTATCGTTTGAGCAATCGACCAAAGCTGTAATCCCATACAAAACTTTATCACTAAATCAAGACCCCCGCTCACAATTAAGAAGCGAATAACAAAATCAAAACCATAAAAATCCATCAAAACCAAAAAAATCCTACAGATCTGAAATCCCGGATATTAAAACACACCAAACACACAAAGAACACACCAAACTCTCACAAGGAGAGATAAACTAGACCCAAATAAATTGGGAAAACTCTCACCAAGAAGGGAGATTATTGAAAAACAAGAACAAAAACAAAGGAAATTAAAAGATTTGGGGCTTTCCACCGGTGAAAACCAATGAAAGCCCCGACGATTAGGCAAGAAAAAGAGGGGAAAAGTGAGGCGGCTGTTGAGAGAAAAAAAATGGCTGTTATGACCCACAAAATTTTGTTTTTTTTAAAAGGGTAAGTTAAAAAATTTCAAAAAAAAAAGGGTAAGTTAAATTTGTGTTTTTGCAAAATGTTTTTTTAAAAAAAATGTAAACGCAAGAATATAATGCATTTTGGTAGCAAAACCCCGCTTCATTTTACGTTTTGCAGGCCCAGCCCCATTAAGCAAGAACTGTCAAAAGTTAATATACACAAAATGCTAAACGATCTTGTGTCTTAAAACTGTAGTAATATTTGGGAACATTTTTTTAATTGTCATATTTAGGATATTTTAACATAAAATTGTGATAATGAAGGTCATTTTTCTAAAAACGAGTACTTGAATTGAAACGAGTTTTGCATAATTCAACGTAAGAACAAAATACAACTAATTTTCAATTTGAATACACTTTACTATTGCTAGATTGAGAACCAGCCTACCAAAATTTTGGACGAAATAACCCATGCGACGCACATATCTTTTCAAATTCTTATAATTTTATTAATCCTTGAATTTTCTTTAAAATTTATATTTTCAATTCTTAAACAAAATTAGAAATTTAATTCTAATAATATAAATATCAAATTTAAATGTGTTATTGATAAAAATTGAACCTTAAACTTTTCAACCTTTTTAGGGTCAAATAATATACAATATATTTATATTATATATTAAAACCGAAACATTTAAAGTTTGGTATTAGATCAATCGATCGGTTGTGTACCTTTTTTTATAATAAAAAGTAGCTATCTATTTTGTCTTTTTATTTCGTGAATATTTTTATTTCGTGAATAAGTGAGTTAAATCAAAATATTACCAATTTATATGTAAATTTATTTATTTTAAAATAATAAGGATGTGTATTTTTTATTATTTATGCATTATAATAATCGGCATAAAGAAAGGTTATTTAACGGCCAAATAATGAATATACAAATGTGAAAAAATATATAATAATTATAAAATTTTCATGTAAGTAATAAACCGGCCCAAAGGAAAGGAAGGTACCGAATTTAATGTAAATATTTAATTTTTGCGTACAAAGTATCAATTACAAATTAATATTTCTGTACAAAAATTAAATATTAATATTGTGTTAGGCATATTATCTAAATGGTCTAACACACTACAATGTCTTTAAATTCATGTGTTATTATTTTTTTATGCTTTTATATGCATGTGAGGCTTATGTTTTTTTTTTTTTTTGAAATTGCTAATCAATGCATCCAGTGCTAATGTAACTACCAACATGAACTATAAACATGAACTACATTCAATTTGGGGGTATGCAGAATTCAACAATATAAGAAATAAAACTAATCCTCGATCTTATATGCTTCTCGATTAAATATGAGAAGGATGATCCCCATTTTCACCATTTGAAGAAAAATGACCTTAAATATCATAATTCAGAAAAATGGCCCCAAATATCACTTTAAAATGCAATTTAATATTGGGTTTTCTAAAACGCAACTTTGTGTAACGTTTTTATTGAAATTTTGTTTTTTTTTGAAAACGTAAGTTAAATTTTTGTTTTTGCAAAATATAATTACGTTTTGCAGGCCTATTAAGCAAGAATTGTCAAAAGTTAATTTACACAAAACGCTACACGATCTTGTATCTTATAATTGCAGTGATATTTGGGAACATTTTTTTCAATTATGATAGTTAGGATATTTTAACACAAAATTGTGATAATGAGGGCCATTTTTCTAAAAATGAGTAATTGAATTGAAACGAGTTTTGCATAATTGATCGTAAGAACAAATTACAGCTAATTTTCAATTTTAATACACTTTACTATTGCTAGACCTCATCTTAAAAGAAAAGAACATTTCAAATTAGATATAAATAATTTTTTTAAACATTTCTTAGACCTTGTTTTGAAAGAAAAGTACATTTTAAGTTAAATATAACTAATTGTTTAATATTTTTTAGAAGAGAATGTAGAATTAACAAACAAAAACAATTAGAAAATTATAAATAAATTATATGTAACTTTTTAAATAGGACAAAAACAATCTGATAAGAAAACATAGCCTCCAACTTAGCTGGGGGATTTGACAATATGATTCCTATTTCCGACGGATAAGGAAAATAAAGTAATATTATAATCTTTACTTCACAAACTCGTAAACTCTTGAATTCATATCCTATAACAAGTTGAAAACTCATGCGTGCATAGCTTTTCCAATCCTTGCATGAATCGGAAAGAGGGATTAGGGGGTCTATATAAACACACAAGTCCATGAGTTTCATTACATAAATCTTCTTGTTACACTTTTTATTCAAAGCCATGGAAACTTATATTCGCCCACCAGTTTCATCACACCCTTATTCTCAAGATTTTAACTATAACAACATGATGTCTTGTCTTCGAAATCTTGATTTGAGTCATCGTAATCAAGAAAGATTTTCGAGAAATAATCATCTTGGTGGAATTGGTGCTTTACATTATTCTTGGTCTTCACCGAAACCGCAGTGTGTTGATCAGGGGAATTCTGTTCGAGGGTTTACTCAAGCAAGGAGCAATGAGCAGAATGGATACGGTGATCAAGAGTTTACTGAAACAAGAGGCAATGGTCAGAATGGATACGGTGATCAAGAGTTTACTGAAAGGACCAATCCGCAAGGTGTTGTGTCAATGGCTATGAGGAATGAGCAATTGATGTTTTTGCAGAATGCAGTTGCGGTGGAATTGGCACAATGTATGCGTACTCTGAATGGGGTTCTGCGCCGGGCTCTTCCTCAGCTAGAAGAAGGTCCGCCAGGTCCTACCATTTCTACAAGAATATTTGTAGGAGGTCTACCATCCACAGTCACGGAGAGTGACTTGAAGACTTACTTTGATCAATTCGGGACAATCACAAATGCTGAGGTCAAGTATGATCACTTCACCCAGAGGACTAGAGGTTTCGGATTCATCACATTCGATTCAGAGAAAGCAGTAGATAAGGTGCTACTTAGAACGTCTTTCCATCAACTCAATGGTAAAATGGTTGAGGTCAAGCGGGCTTTTCCCAGGGATATATACCGGAAATCAATGAGGGGCCAGCTAGGTGGGCTAAACTATGGGCTGAGGAAAGTGAGCAATCTACTTGGTGCCTACACTCAGGCAGCTAGTCCTAGCCAAGCTGGAGGTTCTGGAAGTGCGTAATCAGAGGTTACACCTGGAAATTCTGTGTTGGATTTTGCTAAATAGAGCACAATTATGGCATAAGCATGTTAAGGTCACTATGGTGACATTTTTTAATGCAGACTTGTTTTCCTCTCTAAGTAGGCATAACTTTTTCTTTGTAATATGCAGTATAAGTAATGACAATTACCTTTCTCATTTCTCTCAATAAAAGTTCCACCTAGTTTACATTTCTTATGCAATCCAGGAGATATGTTGGTAGCTCTAATGCTACAAATATATAGACAGAGGTAAATGCACTTTTTTCTTATCAATTATTTCTCCGTTTCATTCATCATTTAATCTTATTATGTCGTGTTAGATAAACTCTCAGAAAAAATCATCACATCAATGTTTAAACTTGTTTTCCAATGTTAAGTCTCCACACTTCTAAACGGATACGAAATCCTTCCTGTCTATCTAAAACAGAGGGGAGAAGTCCGCCTACTCATGCCTTCCGAAAATAAAGTGACTTTTTTCGATGAATCTTACATGTTTGCATCTTTGCTTTCAAAATTTAATTCATACTGTGCTTGAAGATGTCCAAACTTTCTTTAAGTATGATTTGAAATGGTGGTTAAGTGATGCACTCTGTGTACTTCCACGAGTAATAGAATTGATCTATTGTGGTCCTTATAGTTTCCAATTTTTTTCCTGCGAAGATTGAGGAGTGAAAAATACTAAAGGCACCAAATATGGTCCTAAAAATTGTTACCAAATACAAATGTGTCATACTTAAAATGGAAATTTTCGTAATAATGATATGAGATCTGGCGTGCATAAATATGCACCCATGAATTAAAATACTTCACGGCTGTCACGTCATTTGATAAAAAAATTGAATCAAATTTGGGGTACCTAGTACTACTCTAGATTCTAATGAGACCTTGGAGTTATGTTGGTTCTAATGCTACAAATATAGTAAATATACGAGTAATTGAATTGAAACGAGTTTTGCATAATTCAACGTAAGAACAAATTACAACTAATTTTCAATTTTAATACACTTTACTATTGCTAGACCTCGTGTTAAAAGAAAAGAACATTTCAAATTAGATATAAATAATTTTTTTAAACATTTCTTAGACCTCGTTTTGAAAGAAAAGTACATTTTAAGTTAAATATAACTAATTGTTTAACATTTTTTAGGAGAGAATGTAGAATTAACAAACAAAAACAATTAGAAAATTATAAAAATGATAAATTATATGTAACTTTAAATAGGACAAAAACAATCTGATAAGAAAACAGAGCATCCAAGTTAGCTCGGGGATTTGACAATATGATTCCGATTTCTGAGTTCCGTTCGGATAAGGAAAATAAAATAATATTTCAATCTTTACTTCACAAACTTGTAAACTCTTGAATTCATATCCTGTTGAATTCATATTTTAATTTTTTTTGTTTAAAATTGCTAATCAATGCATATGGTGCTAATGTAACTTCCAACATGAACTACATTCAATTTAAATAGGTATGCGGAATTCAACGATATAAAAAATAAAACTAATCCCCGATCTTATAAGCTTCTCCATTAAACATGAGAAAGAAGATTTTATTTGTCATAATTTGAAGAAATATGACCCCAAATATCATAATTCTGAAAAATGACACCAAATATCACTTTAAAATGCAATTTAATGTTAGGTCTCCTAAAATGCACTTTCGTGTAACGTTTTTTATAGAAATTTTGTTTTTTTTTTTGAAATAAAGGTGTTAATTCAATAATAAAAAGTCATACGGCATCTACACCAATGATCGAGTCGAACAAACAGTAATTTGCAATCGCATGTTCTCATGAAAAGACAGTTAAGCGATATTTTGAAGATAAAGTATATACAAATACAAGTACCCACTTTGTGCATCCTCGTTGGATTAGTGATACCCCTTCATCATGCCCCGATGGAGCTATCGTTTGAGCTATCGACCAAAGCTGCAATCCCATACAAAACTTTATCACTAAATCAAGACCCCCGCTCACAATTAAGAAGCGAATAACAAAATCAAAACCATAAAAATCCATCAAAACCAAAAAAATCCTGCAGATCTGAAATCCCGGATATTAAAACACACCAAACACACAAAGAACACACCAAACTCTCACAAGGAGAGATAAACTAGACCCAAATAAATTGGGAAAACTCTCACCAAGAAGGGAGATTATTGAAAAACAAGAACAAAAACAAAGGAAATTAAAAGATTTGGGGCTTTCCACCGGTGAAAACCAATGGAAGCCCCGACGATTAGGCAAGAAAAAGAGGGGAAAAGTGAGGCGGCTGTTGAGAGAAAAAAAATGGTTGTTATGACCCACAAAATTTTGTTTTTTTTAAAAGGGTAAGTTAAAAAATTTCAAAAAAAAATAAAGGGTAAGTTAAATTTGTGTTTTTGCAAAATGTTTTTTTAAAAAAAATGTAAACGCAAGAATATAATGCATTTTGGTAGCAAAACCCCGCTTCATTTTACGTTTTGCAGGCCCAGCCCCATTAAGCAAGAACTGTCAAAAGTTAATATACACAAAATGCTAAACGATCTTGTGTCTTAAAACTGTAGTAATATTTGGGAACATTTTTTTAATTGTCATATTTAGGATATTTTAACATAAAATTGTGATAATGAAGGTCATTTTTCTAAAAACGAGTACTTGAATTGAAACGAGTTTTGCATAATTCAACGTAATAACAAAATACAACTAATTTTCAATTTGAATACACTTTACTATTGCTAGATTGAGAACCAGACTACCAAAATTTTGGACGAAATAACCCATGCGACGCACATATCTTTTCAAATTCTTATAATTTTATTAATCCATGAATTTTCTTTAAAATTTATAGTTTCAATTCTTAAACAAAATTAGAAATTTAATTCTAATAATATAAATATCAAATTTAAATGTGTTATTGATAAAAATTGAACCTTAAACTTTTCAACCTTTTTAGGGTCAAATAATATACAATATATTTATATTATATATTAAAACCGAAACATTTAAAGTTTGGTATTAGATCAATCGATCGGTTGTGTACCTTTTTTTATAATAAAAAGTAGCTATCTATTTTGTCTTTTTATTTCGTGAATATTTTTATTTCGTGAATAAGTGAGTTAAATCAAAATATTACCAATTTATATGTAAATTTATTTATTTTAAAATAATAAGGATGTGTATTTTTTATTATTTATGCATTATAATAATCGGCATAAAGAAAGGTTATTTAACGGCCAAATAATGAATATACAAATGTGAAAAAATATATAATAATTATAAAATTTTCATGTAAGTAATAAACCGGCCCAAAGGAAAGGAAGGTACCGAATTTAATGTAAATATTTAATTTTTGCGTACAAAGTATCAATTACAAATTAATATTTCTGTACAAAAATTAAATATTAATATTGTGTTAGGCATATTATCTAAATGGTCTAACACACTACAATGTCTTTAAATTCATGTGTTATTATTTTTTTATGCTTTTATATGCATGTGAGGCTTATGTTTTTTTTTTTTTTGAAATTGCTAATCAATGCATCCAGTGCTAATGTAACTACCAACATGAACTACAAACATGGACTACATTCAATTTGGGGGTATGCAGAATTCAACAATATAAGAAATAAAACTAATCCTCGATCTTATATGCTTCTCGATTAAATATGAGAAGGATGATCCCCATTTTCACAATTTGAAGAAAAATGACCTTAAATATCATAATTCAGAAAAATGGCCCCAAATATCACTTTAAAATGCAATTTAATATTGGGTTTTCTAAAACGCAACTTTGTGTAACGTTTTTATTGAAATTTTGTTTTTTTTTTGAAAACGTAAGTTAAATTTTTGTTTTTGCAAAATATAATTACGTTTTGCAGGCCTATTAAGCAAGAATTGTCAAAAGTTAATTTACACAAAACGCTACACGATCTTGTATCTTATAATTGCAGTGATATTTGGGAACATTTTTTTCAATTATGATAGTTAGGATATTTTAACACAAAATTGTGATAATGAGGGCCATTTTTCTAAAAATGAGTAATTGAATTGAAACGAGTTTTGCATAATTGATCGTAAGAACAAATTACAGCTAATTTTCAATTTTAATACACTTTACTATTGCTAGACCTCATCTTAAAAGAAAAGAACATTTCAAATTAGATATAAATAATTTTTTTAAACATTTCTTAGACCTTGTTTTGAAAGAAAAGTACATTTTAAGTTAAATATAACTAATTGTTTAATATTTTTTAGAAGAGAATGTAGAATTAACAAACAAAAACAATTAGAAAATTATAAATAAATTATATGTAACTTTTTAAATAGGACAAAAACAATCTGATAAGAAAACATAGCCTCCAACTTAGCTGGGGGATTTGACAATATGATTCCTATTTCCGACGGATAAGGAAAATAAAGTAATATTATAATCTTTACTTCACAAACTCGTAAACTCTTGAATTCATATCCTATAACAAGTTGAAAACTCATGCGTGCATAGCTTTTCCAATCCTTGCATGAATCGGAAAGAGGGATTAGGGGGTCTATATAAACACACAAGTCCATGAGTTTCATTACATAAATCTTCTTGTTACACTTTTTATTCAAAGCCATGGAAACTTATATTCGCCCACCAGTTTCATCACACCCTTATTCTCAAGATTTTAACTATAACAACATGATGTCTTGTCTTCGAAATCTTGATTTGAGTCATCGTAATCAAGAAAGATTTTCGAGAAATAATCATCTTGGTGGAATTGGTGCTTTACATTATTCTTGGTCTTCACCGAAACCGCAGTGTGTTGATCAGGGGAATTCTGTTCGAGGGTTTACTCAAGCAAGGAGCAATGAGCAGAATGGATACGGTGATCAAGAGTTTACTGAAACAAGAGGCAATGGTCAGAATGGATACGGTGATCAAGAGTTTACTGAAAGGACCAATCCGCAAGGTGTTGTGTCAATGGCTATGAGGAATGAGCAATTGATGTTTTTGCAGAATGCAGTTGCGGTGGAATTGGCACAATGTATGCGTACTCTGAATGGGGTTCTGCGCCGGGCTCTTCCTCAGCTAGAAGAAGGTCCGCCAGGTCCTACCATTTCTACAAGAATATTTGTAGGAGGTCTACCATCCACAGTCACGGAGAGTGACTTGAAGACTTACTTTGATCAATTCGGGACAATCACAAATGCTGAGGTCAAGTATGATCACTTCACCCAGAGGACTAGAGGTTTCGGATTCATCACATTCGATTCAGAGAAAGCAGTAGATAAGGTGCTACTTAGAACGTCTTTCCATCAACTCAATGGTAAAATGGTTGAGGTCAAGCGGGCTTTTCCCAGGGATATATACCGGAAATCAATGAGGGGCCAGCTAGGTGGGCTAAACTATGGGCTGAGGAAAGTGAGCAATCTACTTGGTGCCTACACTCAGGCAGCTAGTCCTAGCCAAGCTGGAGGTTCTGGAAGTGCGTAATCAGAGGTTACACCTGGAAATTCTGTGTTGGATTTTGCTAAATAGAGCACAATTATGGCATAAGCATGTTAAGGTCACTATGGTGACATTTTTTAATGCAGACTTGTTTTCCTTTCTAAGTAGGCATAACTTTTTCTTTGTAATATGCAGTATAAGTAATGACAATTACCTTTCTCATTTCTCTCAATAAAAGTTCCACCTAGTTTACATTTCTTATGCAATCCAGGAGATATGTTGGTAGCTCTAATGCTACAAATATATAGACAGAGGTAAATGCACTTTTTTCTTATCAATTATTTCTCCGTTTCATTCATCATTTAATCTTATTATGTCGTGTTAGATAAATTCTCAGAAAAAATCATCACATCAATGTTTAAACTTGTTTTCCAATGTTAAGTCTCCACACTTCTAAACGGATACGAAATCCTTCCTGTCTATCTAAAACAGAGGGGAGAAGTCCGCCTACTCATGCCTTCCGAAAATAAAGTGACTTTTTTCGATGAATCTTACATGTTTGCATCTTAGCTTTCAAAATTTAATTCATAGTGTGCTAGAAGATGTCCAAACTTTCTTTAAGTATGATTTGAAATGGTGGTTAAGTGATGCACTCTGTGTACTTCCACGAGTAATAGAATTGATCTATTGTGGTCCTTATAGTTTCCAATTTTTTTCCTGCGAAGATTGAGGAGTGAAAAATACTAAAGGCACCAAATATGGTCCTAAAAATTGTTACCAAATACAAATGTGTCATACTTAAAATGGAAATTTTCGTAATAATGATATGAGATCTCGCGTGCATAAATATGCACCCATGAATTAAAATACTTCACGGCTGTCACGTCATTTGATAAAAAAAATTGAAACAAATTTGGGGTACCTAGTACTACTCTAGATTCTAATGAGACCTTGGAGTTATGTTGGTTCTAATGCTACAAATATAGTAAATATACGAGTAATTGAATTGAAACGAGTTTTGCATAATTCAACGTAAGAACAAATTACAACTAATTTTCAATTTTAATACACTTTACTATTGCTAGACCTCGTGTTAAAAGAAAAGAACATTTCAAATTAGATATAAATAATTTTTTTAAACATTTCTTAGACCTCGTTTTGAAAGAAAAGTACATTTTAAGTTAAATATAACTAATTGTTTAACATTTTTTAGGAGAGAATGTAGAATTAACAAACAAAAACAATTAGAAAATTATAAAAATGATAAATTATATGTAACTTTAAATAGGACAAAAACAATCTGATAAGAAAACAGAGCATCCAAGTTAGCTCGGGGATTTGACAATATGATTCCGATTTCTGAGTTCCGTTCGGATAAGGAAAATAAAATAATATTTCAATCTTTACTTCACAAACTTGTAAACTCTTGAATTCATATTTTAATTTTTTTTGTTTAAAATTGCTAATCAATGCATATGGTGCTAATGTAACTTCCAACATGAACTACATTCAATTTAAATAGGTATGCGGAATTCAACGATATAAAAAATAAAACTAATCCCCGATCTTATAAGCTTCTCCATTAAACATGAGAAAGAAGATTTTATTTGTCATAATTTGAAGAAATATGACCCCAAATATCATAATTCAGAAAAATGACACCAAATATCACTTTAAAATGCAATTTAATGTTAGGTCTCCTAAAATGCACTTTCGTGTAACGTTTTTATAGAAATTTTGTTTTTTTTTTTTTGAAATAAAGGTGTTAATTCAATAATAAAAAGTCATACGGCATCTACACCAATGATCGAGTCGAACAAACAGTAATTTGCAATCGCATGTTCTCATGAAAAGACAGTTAAGCGATATTTTGAAGATAAAGTATATACAAATACAAGTACCCACTTTGTGCATCCTCGTTGGATTACTGATACCCCTTCATCATGCCCCGATGGAGCTATCGTTTGAGCTATCGACCAAAGCTGCAATCCCATACAAAACTTTATCACTAAATCAAGACCCCCGCTCACAATTAAGAAGCGAATAACAAAATCAAAACCATAAAAATCCATCAAAACCAAAAAAATCCTGCAGATCTGAAATCCCGGATATTAAAACACGCCAAACACACAAAGAACACACCAAACTCTCACAAGGAGAGATAAACTAGACCCAAATAAATTGGGAAAACTCTCACCAAGAAGGGAGATTATTGAAAAACAAGAACAAAAACAAAGGAAATTAAAAGATTTGGGGCTTTCCACCGGTGAAAACCAATGGAAGCCCCGACGATTAGGCAAGAAAAAGAGGGGAAAAGTGAGGCGGCTGTTGAGAGAAAAAAAATGGTTGTTATGACCCACAAAATTTTGTTTTTTTTAAAAGGGTAAGTTAAAAAATTTCAAAAAAAAAAGGGTAAGTTAAATTTGTGTTTTTGCAAAATGTTTTTTTAAAAAAAATGTAAACGCAAGAATATAATGCATTTTGGTAGCAAAACCCCGTTTCATTTTACGTTTTGCAGGCCCAGCCTCATTAAGCAAGAACTGTCAAAAGTTAATATACACAAAATGCTAAACCATCTTGTGTCTTAAAACTATAGTAATATTTGGGAACATTTTTTTAATTGTCATATTTAGGATATTTTAACATAAAATTGTGATAATGAAGGTCATTTTTCTAAAACCAGTACTTGAATTGAAACGAGTTTTGCATAATTCAACGTAAGAAAAAAATACAACTAATTTTCAATTTCAATACACTTTACTATTGCTAGATTGAGAACCAGACTACCAAAATTTTGGACGAAATAACCCATACGACGCACATATCTTTTCAAATTCTTATAATTTTATTAATCCATGAATTTTCTTTAAAATTTATATTTTCAATTCTTAAACAAAATTAGAAATTTAATTCTAATAATATAAATATCAAATTTAAATGTGTTATTGATAAAAATTGAACCTTAAACTTTTCAACCTTTTTAGGGTCAAATAATATACAATATATTTATATTATATATTAAAACCGAAACATTTAAAGTTTGGTATTAGATCAATCGATCGGTTGTGTGCCTTTTTTTATAATAAAAAGTAGCTATATATTTTGTCTTTTTATTTCGTGAATATTTTTATTTCGTGAATAAGTGAGTTAAATCAAAATATTACCAATTTATATGTAAATTTATTTATTTTAAAATAATAAGGATGTGTATTTTTTATTATTTATGCATTATAATAATCGGCATAAAGAAAGGTTATTTAACGGCCAAATAATGAATATACAAATGTGAATAAATATATAATAATTATAAAATTTTCATGTAAGTAATAAACCGGCCCAAAGGAAAGGAAGGTAGCGAATTTAATGTAAATATTTAATTTTTGCGTACAAAGTATCAATTACAAATTAATATTTCTGTACAAAAATTAAATATTAATATTGTGTTAGGCATTATATCCTTTATATAATTAGCCTAAGGGGGTTTAGATGGTATGGTCGTCAGGGGCATGTTTGTCTTTTCATAATATTATTAATAATTATAATTTTTGTTAATATTAAATAAAAACTAAAAATTATATAGTTATCCTATATATAATTAGCATGGGGTTTAGACATTTTGCTCAGGGGAGTATTTGTCATTTTATAAGTATTGTTGTAATCATAGTTTTGAAATTATGTGGAATAAAAATTAAAAATATTATTAGATTGTGAACAAATTGTGACCGGAATTTGTAAATGTTATTTTGATTTTTCTTTTAAAAAAATCAGAAATTAACTAAATATAGTAAAATAAAGTTATTGAATCTAAAAATATAAAAAATATGAAATTTAATAATTTTAAAATTAAAGAAAACAAGGAATTTCATGAAAAGAAAAATAAAAAATGGAAATAATAAAGATTAATATTAATAAAATAAGTATCATCCACTAAATATGATTTGCAAACATTAGTCTATAATTTTTCAAAAAAAATTAATTAAAATTAAAATATAAAATTTATAAACAATATTTATAAAGTATCCCGTGCATTGCACGGGTATAAAGCTAGTATTATCTAAATGGTCTAACACACTACAATGTATTTAAATTCATGTGTTATTATTTTTTTATGCTTTTATATGCATGTGAGGCTTATGTTTTTTTTTTTTTTGAAATTGCTAATCAATGCATCCAGTGCTAATGTAACTACCAACATGAACTACAAACATGAACTACATTCAATTTGGGGGTATGCAGAATTCAACAATATAAGAAATAAAACTAATCCTCGATCTTATATGCTTCTCGATTAAATATGAGAAGGATGATCCCCATTTTCACAATTTGAAGAAAAATGACCTTAAATATCATCATTCAGAAAAATGGTCCCAAATATCACTTTAAAATGCAATTTAATATTGGGTTTTCTAAAACGCAACTTTGTGTAACGTTTTTATTGAAATTTTGTTTTTTTTTTGAAAACATAAGTTAAATTTTTGTTTTTGCAAAATATAATTACGTTTTGCAGGCCTATTAAGCAAGAATTGTCAAAAGTTAATTTACACAAAACGCTACACGATCTTGTATCTTATAATTGCAGTGATATTTGGGAACATTTTTTTCAATTATGATAGTTAGGATATTTTAACACAAAATTGTGATAATGAGGGTCATTTTTCTAAAAATGAGTAATTGAATTGAAACGAGTTTTGCATAATTGATCGTAAGAACAAATTACAGCTAATTTTCAATTTTAATACACTTTATTATTGCTAGACCTCATCTTAAAAGAAAAGAACATTTCAAATTAGATATAAATAATTTTTTTAAACATTTCTTAGACCTTGTTTTGAAAGAAAAGTACATTTTAAGTTAAATATAACTAATTGTTTAATATTTTTTAGAAGAGAATGTAGAATTAACAAACAAAAACAATTAGAAAATTATAAATAAATTATATGTAACTTTTTAAATAGGACAAAAACAATCTGATAAGAAAACATAGCCTCCAACTTAGCTGGGGGATTTGACAATATGATTCCTATTTCCGAATTCCGTTCGGATAAGGAAAATAAAGTAATATTATAATCTTTACTTCACAAACTCGTAAACTCTTGAATTCATATCCTATAACAAGTTGAAAACTCATGCGTGCATAGCTTTTCCAATCCTTGCATGAATCGGAAAGAGGGATTAGGGGGTCTATATAAACACACAAGTCCATGAGTTTAATTACATAAATCTTCTTGTTACACTTTTTATTCAAAGCCATGGAAACTTATATTCGCCCACCAGTTTCATCACACCCTTATTCTCAAGATTTTAACTATAACAACATGATGTCTTGTCTTCGAAATCTTGATTTGAGTCATCGTAATCAAGAAAGATTTTCGAGAAATAATCATCTTGGTGGAATTGGTGCTTTACATTATTCTTGGTCTTCACCGAAACCGCAGTGTGTTGATCAGGGGAATTCTGTTCGAGGGTTTACTCAAGCAAGGAGCAATGAGCAGAATGGATACGGTGATCAAGAGTTTACTGAAACAAGAGGCAATGGTCAGAATGGATACGGTGATCAAGAGTTTACTGAAAGGACCAATCCGCAAGGTGTTGTGTCAATGGCTATGAGGAATGAGCAATTGATGTTTTTGCAGAATGCAGTTGCGGTGGAATTGGCACAATGTATGCGTACTCTGAATGGGGTTCTGCGCCGGGCTCTTCCTCAGCTAGAAGAAGGTCCGCCAGGTCCTACCATTTCTACAAGAATATTTGTAGGAGGTCTACCATCCACAGTCACGGAGAGTGACTTGAAGACTTACTTTGATCAATTCGGGACAATCACAAATGCTGAGGTCAAGTATGATCACTTCACCCAGAGGACTAGAGGTTTCGGATTCATCACATTCGATTCAGAGAAAGCAGTAGATAAGGTGCTACTTAGAACGTCTTTCCATCAACTCAATGGTAAAATGGTTGAGGTCAAGCGGGCTTTTCCCAGGGATATATACCGGAAATCAATGAGGGGCCAGCTAGGTGGGCTAAACTATGGGCTGAGGAAAGTGAGCAATCTACTTGGTGCCTACACTCAGGCAGCTAGTCCTAGCCAAGCTGGAGGTTCTGGAAGTGCGTAATCAGAGGTTACACCTGGAAATTCTGTGTTGGATTTTGCTAAATAGAGCACAATTATGGCATAAGCATGTTAAGGTCACTATGGTGACATTTTTTAATGCAGACTTGTTTTCCTTTCTAAGTAGGCATAACTTTTTCTTTGTAATATGCAGTATAAGTAATGACAATTACCTTTCTCATTTCTCTCAATAAAAGTTCCACCTAGTTTACATTTCTTATGCAATCCAGGAGATATGTTGGTAGCTCTAATGCTACAAATATATAGACAGAGGTAAATGCACTTTTTTCTTATCAATTATTTCTCCGTTTCATTCATCATTTAATCTTATTATGTCATGTTAGATAAACTCTCAGAAAAAATCATCACATCAATGTTTAAACTTGTTTTCCAATGTTAAGTCTCCACACTTCTAAACGGATACGAAATCCTTCCTGTCTATCTAAAACAGAGGGGAGAAGTCCGCCTACTCATGCCTTCCGAAAATAAAGTGACTTTTTTCGATGAATCTTACATGTTTGCATCTTAGCTTTCAAAATTTAATTCATATTGTGCTAGAAGATGTCCAAACTTTCTTTAAGTATTATTTGAAATGGTGGTTAAGTGATGCACTCTGTGTACTTCCACGAGTAATAGAATTGATCTATTGTGATCATCAGTGATTTCTTCTTGTTCACCTGTCCCAATTATAAACAATAATAAGAAGTGAATGCATGTCCTTTTTTTCCTCGTAGAAGCTTTTCAGCTTTGACAGAGACATCAGCTTCAGTGATTTTAATTTGGAAAATTTTGTGAGATCTTCATCTCTTTTGCCTTCATTCATTACTATTACTTCCATCCTATCACAATTTGATACATGGAGCTCTTGAAGTTGCACGAGGCACTCGGCAACAAAGTTGTTGAAGAGGTATTTCATTGCACAGCGATTAGTAATTCCTAAAGAAGTTAGTTTAGAGAAAGATGAGCTCTGCCGAGGAATACGCTGAATCTCATACAGTGATATACTTTCTAGGTACTCTACTGTGTCACAATTTCTGTTATAGCCAAAATTCGGTATTGGATTTTTAGGTTAAATTTGGGTCAAGTAATAATCAATTGAAGATATCCAAGATGCAATTAGGGATTGAATTGGTACGAGAGAAGCTCAAGGCTCGTTCTCATAGGGGATAGGGTGCGCCTCTTTGGCCGTCCAACCCCTGAGGACGCGTCCTCTTGGTGTGATTGACAACTTCACATGAATGGATGAATAGACAGAGAATAAGAGCTACATTGACATTGGACTGACACAAGGAAGCTTAGGGCTTGCCCTCAGTAAGGGAGAGGGAGCGCCCTCTGGCCGTCCACCCCTTGTGGGCGCGCCCTCATGTGTTGAAGTGGCAACTTGATATTGAAAGATGATTTTATTGGTTTAATATTGATATTTTATTGAAGACTTCTCCCTTAGGATGCGCCCTAAAGGAGGAATGTCCGTGATTGAAGGCCTCCAGGGGTTAGCCTGATGATTGAAGAATTCTCTCCTAGGATGTGACCTAGGAGCTAGGAGGGATGTCTGTGGTTGAAGGCCTCCAGGGGTATGCCTGTGTACTGAAGGCCTCCTCCTGTATTCAATGGGCACGTCCTCATTGTGGATGTGGGGTGAACCTTGTTGTGTGCTTTGGGAGCTCTGTTCCTGTACTCAATGGGCGCGTCCTCATTGGGGAACTTTGGAGTAATCCTGCACTTTGCACTCAAACGCTTAGGATCACTTGTCCTGCAATCTAGTGGGTGCTTCTCATTCGGGGGACAAGGATGCGTCTGGCATTTGGGGTAAGTCATGGCTATACCTGCATCTATGAAATAAGTAAATAGTTGATAACGGATAGGACTAGTCCTCGACGGGAGAAGTTTCCTTATCCGTGAAGTCCTGAAAGCATAGACGAACCTTGGGCATTTGTGACTAGGCCTCATCGTTGGACATTCCTAAAGCGAGTCGAAGACCAATTCTAAAAGACGGATCAAGTATCCTAGTGGACCTCGGAAATCAGAAACCAACCCATATAGGTTATTTGTTTCCCAAGAACTACGTAGGGCTTGATCCCCTATAAATACGGGGTACGCAAGCACATTGTAGGGGGTTAGAAGCGAAGAGCTCAGCGAGCCACCACCAAGAAAACCCTTACAATCTCAACCCCCAATTCATCACAACCATCACATTTCGGCGATCTTTCGGCGAATAACCACCGTCATAGATCTTGATTCCGACGATGAACCTCAAACTTTGTTAATACCAAATTCCTCCGTTAACAAATTAGCGCTAGAAGGAGGGGTGCTGATCAAGATCATAATCTCAGGAGGAAGAGATTTCTTATCAAGATGAAGGTTTTAAGGGAAAAGTCAGGCAAGATTCGAAGGATGGCCATGAGTACGATTTCATGCTCGTGGCAAGAAGAAAGATCCAAGAATAGTGATTTCAGGATGATAATTCTTGGCCAGGGGATCGAACAAGATCTGAAGAAGAAGATGTGAAGGCGATTTAGATCTAAAGGGTGTTTCCATATATGTCTGAAGGCGGTGGTTTCCATCTTTCCGATCAACGACATTCAACAAGGTTTACATATTTTCTCTCTATTGATTTTGTGTCACATTTAATAGAATTTATGAAATTTCTTTAACTTTTGAATAAATTACAGATACGAAAATTTAGGAATGTAAGTTGAAATTTTTTCTTCATGTTGGCCATTATATGAAGATATTTAATATATATTTTAGATACTTATCTTTAATGATAATTTTTTCCCTGAAAAATCAGAACCAGGAAAAAATTAAATTTTATTTTTTCAAATTAGAGAATTTAAGAAAGAAAATAACATACGGGCTAAAATTCTTGGTATTCTCCTTTATATAATATAAAAATAAAGATAAATAAAATCTTTTCTAAAATAATTAAGATTTTAAATTTTTTTAAATTTGTTAATTCAAAAACTAAACTAAAATAATTCGAGAGAGACCAACTCTCCGCGTCATCTCCTTTATATAGTAATAATAATAATAATAATAATGATTAAATTCTTATATATAATAAACGTAAAAGAGATTTTATCCAAAATTTGGTCGGTCTCAGTACCGCCAAAACAATCCCAACCGTTAGATATTTTTAAAAATAAACGATTATGATTATATTATATAATAATTAAAATTATTATCTAAAAAGGAAATAAGTCAAAAGTGGGAGTATTGGTATTATAATTGAATTTTAAGTAATTACAACTATTACATATCAAAATAATAAGAATCGTTAGATTTTAAAATAAATAGATGAGGATCGTTAGATAGAATATGAAAAAGTGTATTTAGTTGTTAGTTGAATTATATTAAAAATATTAAAAATATATATTGATAATTTAAATCAAAAACATGAAAATTTCCTAAATCGAATAGAATTCTCAAAGTAAAAATTTATCACTTTCTCTGATCTTTAGTTTTGGTGTAGTTTTAATTGTAAAACAATTGTTAAACCATCATTAAATTAAAGATTATTTTGTTAGATGTTAAAATAGATAGATGAAAATCGTCGATTTAATATTAAAAATTGTATTTGGTTGTCCGTAAAACTATATTCAAATACTAAATATAGTATTTTGATAATAAGTTCAATAAGAATTTTTAATGTAAAAATTCGTCACTTTTTTCTCTCTTTAGTTTCAAGGTATTTTCAATTGGAAAAAAATTATTAAACTGTCACTAAATTAAATATTATTTTGTGAGTTTTGTGTGTGCCGTAAAACAGTCAAATCTAATTTTTTTTAACATATTTATTATCTTTCATATAAATTCGAATATAAATAAGAAAATTCAAATTTATTGAATTAAAATTGAGTTGCTCTAATTATATAATTTGATTAGGTTTATAATTGTTTTGAGAACTCGTCTTTTATAAGTAAGAAATATAAAATGAAATATTAAAAGGTTTCAATTTTTTTCTCTAAAAAATAGAAGTTAAATAAGGAAGTTTTGATTTGAGTTGCTCTAGTTATATAATTTGATTAAGTTTATAATTTTATAGAACTTGTCTTTTTATAAGTAGGAGTTATAAAAGGAAATATTAAAAGGTTTCGTTTTTTGTCTAAAAAATAATAGAAGCTAAATAAGGAAGTTTTGATTTAATTATTTAAAATAGAGGAGCTCTAGAAAAATAGATAAATATGAATCGAGCGATTCTAGAGTTACTGAGTTTTTCTTTATATAGATAAAGATAAAGAAGATAAATATAAAGATAGAGATATAATAAAGATTGTATATAATAATAAAATTTGATTAGATTTAAAATTTTATGTCAACCTGTCTCTAATAAGTATTATATTTTCTACAATTTAGGATCTAAAAAAGAAAATTTTAATTTTTAATATTTAAAATAGAGGAAAGATTATATATATAATAATAAAATTTGATTAGGTTTATAATTTTATGTCAACTTGTCTCTAATAAGTATTACCCTTTATACAATTTAGGTAGTGTTGTAAAAAGCGGGAATCGGAGTTAATCGGTGATGGCACCGTCCACGGATTAATCGGGTAATCGGGGATTAATCGGAATGATTAATCGGATCATTAATCGGAATAAATTTAATAATATTTTTATATACATTTATATTCATTTATATAATTGTTTCGTTATTTCAACTAAACATATGTTATAATCATATATTTATGCAAATATGTTAAAAATGTTATATAATTGTAATAAATAAAATTTTGAAGGTTTAACTTTTCAATTAGAGATCAATTTAAGAGGAAAAATTAAGAGAATTTACGATTTAGGCATATTAAATTATAATTATATGTACAAAAATAATGTTTTTTTCTATTGTTTAATCAAGTTTCTACCTTTTAAATTTTTAATAATTTTTTTTTAATTTTAACTATTTTTTAATAATTAGCCCGATTTTTTACCGATTAATCCGATTTTTGACCGATTTAGCCGATTTTTTTACCGTTTTTCTGAAAAAACGATTAATTGGCCGATTTTCGCTTAATCAGTTCGGTGACCCGTCGTCTAGCGATTAATCGGTGATTAATCCCGATTAATCGCCGACTTTTAGAACACTGAATTTAGGAGAAAAAAAAAAGAAATTTCCATTTTTAATATTTAAAATAGAAGAAAGATCGTACATATAGTAATAATAAATTTTGATTAGGTTTATAATTTTATGTCAACTTGCCTCTAATAAGTATTACTCCCTCTGTCCCACTCAAACTGGCTTGTTTGACTTTTCCTGGTCAAATTGACCAATTTTGTAATATGAATCGAGGATTGTAGAGCTCCTGGGGATTTTCCTTTATATATATAAAGATAAAGATAAAGATATTGATGATTGATTGATTTAAGATTAAATTTCTAAAATTATTCTTACATTTATTGTTTTTAAAAATTTACTTTTTTCAAACTTGACAGTATTCTTATTTTTCAATATATTAATTTAACTAAACTTTTTCCTAAGAATAATGTTAGGGGTACCGAATTTGGTACAAAAAGATGTACCGAATTACATGTGTTAGAATCTGATTGACTCTATATTAGTGGGCCATATGCATTCACATTAATATCACCAATAAAAACATTTTCAAATGACACATGTCACATCATTTGGTATCAATCGTGTAAAATAAGACGAAGGAAAATATGACACATTTAATTCGCAAATTTGTTTACGATGATTTGTGAAATCTTTACTCAAAAATCATTTCAACTTTGAACATTTACACGTTTATTGATGGACCATTTGCCGGAGGAACAAGCAATTGCACATTCAGGAAAGCACTAGATTTTCAAATCAACAGCTGTGAAATAAATACCTACAGCAAGAAGCGGATATGTAGATAAATGACATGATAAACTCTAAAGGATCTTATCCTAAGTAATTAAAATTATTTTAAAAGATTTACAAAAAAAATCACTTTTATAATATATGTAATTTTTAGTCAATACGGAACAATCTGATTGCAATGAAAATTTAAACAAAATATGACGGAGGAAATATAAAAAGCCCTTGTGTAATATATTCACATTATGTTAACCATTTTAGTCTAGAATTTTCGATTTAAAATTAAACAAAAATGAAGGACGATAAAACTATATAAAAATATCAATCTACAATTATAATCTTGAAGATAATTAATTGATGATTTGTACACGTGGATAGTCCATATTAAATTCTTTCTTATCTGTTTGAATGCCGATGATTCTACGTATTGGTACAGTCAGATAATTACTACACAAATCAATTTTCTGTTTAAAATTCCATATTAAATCGACTGTAAATTTTTATATAAGGAAACAAATTAAATTAAAAACTAATATTAAATATTTTTTTGGAGCAGAAAGGTAGCTTGTTATAAATAAATGCACCAGTCCACATACTAAATCCCTATTGTCACACAACTCAAGAAGCTGCACAGTCTTCAAAACCAGAACATCCCTCAGGTATTTTTTTTTCATTTTTATTTAAATTTTTATATATATAATGCATGAATGCACTAATTTTCATACTTTTGATCATCATAGTAACTATTAATTTGATTTGTTAGCTGTTTTCATCTTATATGTGAGATTACTTGTTTGCATGTGTGTGTAATTTGATTCAAATACAAACTGAAGTTAGCCTACAAGAGTATAAAGCAGTGAATCTTCTTGAAATAGGATATATTTAATTTGTTGTATTAATGAATTGCTATTTATGTGTTGTAATTAAATTTTATGATTGAGTTTCTGTTATGAATCTCTTTGTTTTTTTTTTTGCTTTTAAGTTGATTTGGAAAATTCATATAAACAATTTCACAGGGTTGTGGAGGTTTTTAGTCCATAATGATTCATAGAACTTGACCATTGTGTATACATGTAGGCTTTTCGGGGTTCTGGGGGTTTTCGAATATGAAGTATAATTGTAGGTGATTGTTCTTTAGAATGAATTTATTAGGAGACCACTGAATTTTCAAAGTTGCTGCATGAGAATAAGAATATCGATTGTGTGTAATTCAATGGTGAAAAGTTATGCCTTTCAGAATGAATATTGTGTATTCAAACAAGTAATTTCTAATCAAAGTAATGTTGTTATGTGTCGGTTTCAATTGCCATTCATGAACATGTAATAGCCTGTGTGTGAAATGTAATGATGACCAACAAATTTGTTATTGGTTCTACTATGATATTTGAAATCTCCCACAAGTTGTGTATTACTTTAAATATACTAGTAGCTACAAGATGATTTAATTAGTCCCACACACAAAAGTAGAATCTTGACAGAAACATTTTCCAGGACGCGCTGATGAGTTAACAATATTAACATGTGTTTTTTTTCTCTACATAATTGTCATTGATATTTTCTAGTAAAAAATTTGATTTGCCTTTTTGAAAGTTTTTATTCCATGGTAGGTATCTTTGATCTAGTATAAGAAAGATTTTTGCACATTGGCTGCAGATTTCTATTTACCCTGTCAACGTTTGTCGAAGATTTCTGCTTAGGGAGTATTGTACGACTTGAACTGATAAATGGAAGGTGGTCCTGTCAAGCCAGATAAAACGGAATTCACAGAATGCTGGAGGACTTCATGGAAAACACCCTACATTATGAGGCTTGCACTCTCAGCAGGCATTGGAGGACTTCTCTTTGGTTATGACACGGGTACGGAACTTTTACTTGTTTGGTTGAAAAAATTTATTTGCTTGAATGATTGTAAGTTGCAACACAATGTTTATACATCTGACAGAAGTTGCTATTGCTTAAATCTATGTAATCTTACTTTAGTGTTTGAGCAATCAATAAGTTCATGAGATATTGTATGGGATTTAGGTGTTATTTCGGGGGCTCTGCTTTACATAAGAGATGACTATGAAACGGTAGAGAAGCATACATGGCTACAGGTAGTTTTTCTCTATAATAATTTGTGGTATAGTTTTTAGTATTTTGAAATACAAGTTGTCAGAAACAGCATAACTCACTTTTTTTGTTTTATTAATGTTAAGGAAACTATTGTTAGTATGGCTGTAGCTGGTGCAATTGTTGGTGCTGCATTTGGTGGATGGATAAATGACAGATTTGGGCGAAAGAAATCAATCTTGCTAGCTGATATTCTGTTCTTTGCTGGTGCAGTAGTAATGGCTGCTGCCGTAGGCCCATGGATGATTATACTGGGAAGAATTTTTGTAGGTTTGGGAGTTGGAATGGCTTCGATGACTGCCCCTCTTTACATTTCAGAAGCTTCACCTGCTAGAATCAGAGGTGCTTTAGTTAGTGCAAATGGATTGCTAATCACTGGAGGGCAATTTCTAGCCTATCTTATAAATTTAGCATTCACCAGGGTGCGACTTGCTTAATTTTATAGTTTCCTAATGTCTATTGTTGACAAACTTTCCTAGGACTTGCATAATGATATAAAATTAAATGATTATGCTTTTCGATATGTGTATGTAAGGCACCTGGAACCTGGCGGTGGATGCTTGGAGTGGCTGGAGTACCAGCTGTTGTTCAATTTGTATTGATGTGGTCACTTCCTGAATCTCCTAGATGGCTATATAGTCAGGTCAGTACAGCACATGAATTACTAGAATTTGTTTTGAAATTATTGTACATTGTAATTGTTTTGGCAGCTTTGTAAGCCTATATACTTTTCTTAGGCTAAGATTGTGTCTTTGTTCCATAAACTACATAATCTTGAGCTAATAATAGATGAAGTCTTTTCTACTTTGACCAGAATAAGATACAAGAATCCAGGGACATTTTAGAAAAGATCTATCCGGCTGATGAAGTTGAGACGGAACTGGCAGCCTTACAATCATCCGTTGAAGCTGAAAAGGCAGATCTTAAATCAGTTGGAGATGGTTTTTTCGCAAAAGTAAAGAGTGCTTTCAGCAACAAAATTGTGCGAAGGGGCCTGTGTGCTGGTATTACAGTCCAAGTGGCACAGCAATTTGTGGGTATAAACACTGTGATGTACTATAGTCCCACAATAGTTCAATTTGCTGGATTTGCTTCAAACAAGACAGCTATAGCCCTCTCCTTAATCACCTCAGGTCTTAACGCTTTAGGATCCATCATTAGTATGGCTTTTGTTGACAGGTACGGGAGAAGAAAATTGATGCTCATCTCCATGATTGCCATTATAACTTGCCTTGTTGCCTTAGCCGGGGTATTTTATGGAGCCGCTGCACATGCTCCACATATCAGCAATTTTGAGTCTTCTCATTTTGGAGGGAACTCTACATGTCCAAGTTACACTAGTGCATCAAATCCATCTTCTTGGAACTGTATGACGTGCTTGAAAGCATCTTCTGATTGTGCCTTTTGTGCCAATGGAGCAAACAATGTAAGTTTGGCATTCCTTACATTCACAAGGATATTCATTCCATATATCTTATAGTCAGGCTGTTTCCTCACAGAAACAGCCTCTCTACTCCTAAGATTAGATATAAGGTCTCGGACATCAAAGAAACAGCCTGTCTATTCCTAAGATTAGAGAGAGATAAGGTCTTGTACATCATTGCTGACTCTGTTCTACGTGTGGGGGATACAGTTTATTTTTGTTCTTTATTTATCTTACATTTAGAAAATGTTCCAAGATTTTTATTTATCTTACATTTAGAATATGTTCCAAGATTTGTCGTGTTACAATAAATTGCATGCATAAGAGATAATTTATAAGAGACAAACATTAAGGCCAAAATTTGTAAATGTCTCTTAATTTATTGTTAAACTTTCTCTGATATGTTTTTTTGTATCCACAGTATAGTCCTGGAGCATGTCTGGCTGCGAATGCTGATACAAAAAGTGCATGTAAGGCAGAACATCGTATTTGGTACACTCAAGGATGCCCAAGCAAAATAGGTGTTCTTGCAGTACTACTACTAGGACTCTACATTATATGTTATTCCCCTGGAATGGGAACAGTACCTTGGATCGTGAATTCCGAGATATATCCATTGAAATACAGAGGCATTGGTGGGGGAATAGCAGCAGTTTCTAACTGGATATCTAATCTTATCGTAAGCCAGACATTCTTGACCTTGACACATGCACTTGGTTCTGCTGGCACATTTCTTTTGTTTGCTGGAATTTCAGCTGTTACAGGGACAGCGATATTCTTCCTTGTGCCTGAAACAAAAGGTCAAACTTTTGAAGAAGTTGAGAAGATGCTTGAAAAAGGGTTTAAACCAAGCTTATGTGGTGACTCTAATCCTGAGAAAGAGTTGAATGGAAAAGTTTAATTTGGGGTAATATCTGCTGATTTCGGCCTTTGCAATTAAACATTATTGTTTTTAACGGTAGACATTTACATTTAAACGAATAGTAACACTTGTGTTCCTTTCCTTAATATTGATGAAAATTATTTACAAGCATGTTGTTTTCAATTATTTGATGAACGGAAGGTTAGTTAGAAATGAAGAATTCTTTAGTTTGGTTAGAATGCAAAACCAGTTTAAATTGGCAGAACATTCAGCTGTTAGTTAGCAAGAAAAACATTCAGCTGATGCAATTAAATCATTTTAACACTTGGGCCATTTTTGTCTCGTATCACTCTTTGAAACTAACGGTTATATAGAAAGGATGACAATATCTGACACGATTTGAACTTCATCGAAAATACGGACTCAAACCAATTTTCATTCAGATTCCATTGCCCACATCTCAGTAACCAATTTGAATTTGAGTAAACCAAGGGTTACAATAAATACATCACTTTGACTCCTTTTAAGAACAACACTCATCCTTACAAAACATTATCTTGCGAGGACATAGAAAATCTTAAAAAGTAGAATAACCACCGTCACTTACAATCCTTATGTCATTCTTCTAGAAAATGCATTGTAAAGGGGGACAAATCTTATCTGAAAATTTATAAAGTGTATATCCGTCGATCGAAAATTTAAATATTCAAAACAATTTAGATGACACCGACGGACTTTTTAGACTTATAAAACAGTGCATTGAAGAGTCTTCAAAGGAACATGGAAATGAATTAAAGAACTGACATTGATCATTCCGTTAAAAAAAACAGCACAACACAAACTGTGCCAGCTAAACCTCAGAAACATCAAGGCATGGACAAGAACATGTTTTATAAAAAAAACTCGTTATATCGTAATCTTGTTCGAAATTAAATGAAACGAAACCAAATACGTACATTGTAACCCGCTTGTAAATGAATTTGAGAAGGGTGAGATGTACGCAGACCATTACAAGCAAATCTCTACCATTCAAAGTTGTTGCAAATCTTATAGCGTCTGCAAGTTCACAGAACTGTATCTGCAATGCACTCCGTTACAACAGCACAAGACAATGAGAGAAAAATCTGGTGATAAATTAATGGTGTGGGGGCTAAGTTGGGTGGTATTTCTGGCTGTATGTGCATGTATGGGATCAGAGGAGGGACCCCGGCCATACGCATTCCCATATGTTTTGGCCCTTTACACCACATACTTGCAACTCATTGGCCCCTCTTGCCATGCCATTATCATTTTTCATTTATGAGAGAGACAATAGAGTGCACTCTAATCAATCTCTTTTACACCAACTTCTTAATAATGCACTTTCATAAGCCTCACTCATTCCAGCTGCTCTTGCTTAATAATGCATTCAGATACATGTATGGGTGAACCCCCTTTGAAATCTAGAGGTATAGTTAGAATTTGGATAATGCATCTTAATATTATACAGAGAAATGCAGCATTGAAGCTTCAAGTGTCCGACACGGGTAATCGAAGAACGTAGAAAACTAGAAATGCAGTCTGGGTAATATAGGTCAGATGTATAACATTTGTAACACAGCAAATTATCGTTATATATAATTCGAAGTTACGAGAGTACAATAAACTACATGTAATTCGATAAATCTAGACAGAATCTGGATCAGTCCTATAACAAAACACAAGGATCAGCAACCCAAATCCTCCACCACCCTAAAAGCACCCAACAGGAGTACAGCAGACATAAAACTGGTCAAACAACCACCTACAGTCAGTTTCTTTAGTGTACTAAACTGCTCACACTCATGGTAAAAACACTCAAAAAAATCTCAACCATCCTATACAAACCAACAACAAAACACTACCTATATACAGCCAAAAACCAACCACCTCTATTATAGTATACTATGAATCTAGATACCTAAGGACTTGAAGATGATGCTTCTTGTCTTGGTTCCCTCAGATACCCCAAAAGGGTTTCAGCCTGCCAAAAAGAATCATACACCATTAAAATCAATCAAACTACAGAAACCCAGTCTCATGACAGAAAGACATCCCAATTTTTCAAGCAAATATGTGACTTAAGAGCTTTGCTAGTTCAAGAATTTGCATTTCTTTTAATTTTTACACATAAGAAATTATGTTTCGATAAACCAGTTCAGTACAAAGAACATAATTCTGCCTATGAGTATTATCCGTTTCTGCAATGTCAAAGGTCATGAAGGTCTTTACGAAAGTATGTTTACATCTTATAATTCACGAGTAATATACAGGATAAAATGTTTGGTAACTTAATTTTGACTAGTACAGTCAAAAGATTAGTCAATCATGCAAAGTCGAACACTAACAGCAGTATCACAAGTCAATTACCATGAATTGCACAATAATGTGATTAGTCAACAACTAAACCACCATAAGAATGACTAATTATTAAAAATAAACCACCATAAGAATATGTAACTTGTTTTTGACCTGATTCTTCCATTCTTCCAAATGGATTGTAATTGTTCATCAAATTAACTTCTTGAAATTAAACTAGCTAACATGTACAATGAGCAGCAAATAAACATGTTTATTGTAATTAAAACAAATATCATCACCAAATTGAATTAATTCTAGCACAATTAAGGTTATACAGAGAGTAGCAAATGGAAGATGATAAACAGTACACACACCTTGTGCTTAGCTTTAGCAGTGCCTGATTGTGAAAGCGCTACCAATGGAGGAATAGCACCTTCTCTTACCAATAATCCTCTATTTTTCACATTATCACTACACAACTGAAGCAATGTAACCACAGCAAACTCCTTCCCTTTCATCGATCCATCTTCAATCGCCTCCACCAAAGCCGGAATCCCACCTTCCTCAACAATCTCATTCTTCCCAATCTCCGTCCCTGCCAAACTACTCAAAACCACCATAGCCTTCTCTGCCATTCCACTCCCTTGCTCGGCCACCATATCAACCAACGGCTTCACAGCACCAGCAGCCACTGCTCTCTCCTTATTCACTTCAACCGAACAAATCTTATACAAAGTCGTAATCGCATCCTTCTTTCCCCTACTTGATCCACTCTTCAACAACGCAACCAAAGGCGGAATCGCCCCACTAGCCCCAACCGAAACCTTATTCTCATCCAAAAACGACAAATTCAACAACGCACAGGCTGCATTCTGCTTAGAAGTCTCTGTCCCCGTCTTCAAAACATAAATCAAAGGCTTAATCGCACCATGCTTCGTAATCACCTTCTTATTCTCCTCCAACAACGACAAATTCAACAACGCAGTCACCGCGTGCTCTTGTGTCCACGGATCACTACTATGCAAAAGCGGAATCAAAGCAGGAACAGCCCCCGATTCCCCAATCAACGCTCTATTATCAGCCCTATTCTTCGCTAACAACCTCAACTTCGCAGCCCCCGACCTCTTAACATTAATCGAACTCGAATTAAGTCCATCAATACACATTTTCACAGTAGGTGCAAGATCTTCCGGAGAAATACTCTCAATAATCTCCGTCGAAAAATTCTCCCTTTCCAAAAACCCCTGACACGGTTCAGGCTCCCGAATAGGGTCAGTTAACCCCGGGGTCTCCGGACTAGGCAACGTAGCTAACCTCTGCAATTCCCCGGAAATGTCACTACTACAAGCCGAAAAATCACTAAAAGCCTGCGAAAACTCCAAGAATTTCTCCGATTCCTCTAAAGACTGACTAGTTTTCGAGGCCTTAGTAGCTAGTTCTCCTAATTTAAGGTCCATTACCGAGTCGGTTAAGTTTTCGGAAACATAAGTTGAAGGGGGTGAATTAGGCCTAGAAATAAAAGACTGTTCATCAGATTGATAAAGTGTGGACCTAATTGTTCTCATGGATCGACCCAATGGTCTTTGAAGTTTCGATGAAGATGGTGGTGGAGTATAGTAATAGGGTCGGGTCGAGGGAAAACGGGTCAAACTTGAGTGAGAATCACCTACTGAAACCATTCTTGATACTCAAATATATGTGTAAAAATATATCAAAAATTCAATCTTTATGTAACTTAACTTCAAACAACACTAAAGATACATACACAAGAATAAATTAACACATACTAACCACTTTTCTTCAAGAAATTTCCATGGTTTTGTACACAAACATGTATGTATTTTGACAAGATTTTCAAATGGGTGTCTCAGAAATGTGATAAAGCTTGGATCTTTATAGTGAAATGATGGGTTTATACATATATTTGTAAGTATATGTCAATCTTGAAGGTAATTAAAGGTGGGTTTTGCAAGATTTTCAAGTGGGTGTTCAAGAAATGTGATAAAGTTTGGATCTTTATAGTGAAATGATATGAATATACATATATATTTATGTGTTTTTGTAAATCTTGAAGGTGATAAAGTTGGGTGTTGCAAGAAATTTGAAGTGGGTGTTCAAGAATTGTGATAAAGTTTGGATCTTTACAGTTGTAGAGTGTTTATATGCATATATGTATATGTATATGACAATCTTGAAGCTAATAAAGGGTGATTTTGAAGAAAATTTCAAGTGGGTGTTCCAGAAATTTAAAAAAGTTTGGATCTTTATGATAAAATTGAGATTTTGAGGATGAAATTTTTGTAGGTTTGATATGAACTTGAAGAAGAAATTTGAAGAATCTAAAGAAGTGTGTGTGCCAAATTTTGTATAAATTTGTGATTTTTTTGTAGAGAGAGAGCTTGAGGGAATAAGATTAATGGAGGAATGTGGTATAAAATAAAGGAGATGATGTATAGGCTATAGCTTCCTTTTTGATTGGATTGATTTGGTAGCTTTGAGCTTTTTTACAAATTTTGCTAATTTGACAGCCCAACTCTTTTATTTAAATGACAGTCACTTGAGAGACTTACATGTGGTGAAGTGGATGACTGAGTGTATGACGTGTCATTGATCAAGTCATTTGTTTGGGTTAGAGTTTCTGGTGGAGCTGTGAGATTAGCAGAACTCTTGGTGGTGCGTCGGCGAAGGACATGAAACGGCGCCGTTTAATGTAGTGAAGTGACAGTGAGAGATTCTGTTTACGACAACAGTCAGGCCCATTTGTGAATAGAATTCGGATCGGGTCGGGTGACAACCAGGCTCCAGCTGCTTTTTCTACATTTTCTAAATTTTGTATTTTTGAGATGATCTTGGCCGTTGATTTTGGAGATCTAAGGGTTGAAAATGGGTTTGGAGAGTTGGGCTAATGAAGATTTTGGTACAGCTAAAGGTATTAATGATGAGATTAGTGAAACAAAGTTTACACACGGATGGGCCACGTGGTTGGTTTATTTTATTTTTGTAATTGTTCGAAATTACAAGGGGGATGAACCGATGAAGTTTAATTTATTAGTAGGAATTAAATTGTCAATTTGTTAATTAATGGAATAAGAACATAGCAACTAATTAGATGGTCACATATGATTATAATTTTATTTTCAATAAAAATGGTTTTTTTTTAAAAATAAGGCCGGTTCAGTCGAATTCTGGTGCACTACTATTCATGAGTTGTTCGTAGAAAATTATGTGCATGATTTTTTTAACGAGCAAATAAAAAGTTTATAAAGAAGTTTTTCAAGGAAAGTCGACCCCCAACCTTAGTTAGTTGTCTCAAGAATGATTTAATTGGTATTTTGGGAAGTCAGCATCGAGGTTGGGTCGTTGATGAAAACGCAAAAACTCCTTTTTCGCAAAGGAAGATTGTTCATGTTATGAGTAGACCCGGTAATTTATGACACGACACGAAATGACACGAAAAATTTAGTGTTTGTGTTTGCATTTTCAGTACACGACACGAAATTACACGAACACGAAAGTACACGACTGAGATTTAGCGTCGGTTTTGTGTTTACCCTAAGGGTACACGACACGACACAAAGTACACGAAATAAATAAATATATATTTATATATTAATATTTATATTAGATATTTTAATATTTATATTAGATAAAATTAATATTTATTAGCTTAGCAAAAAAAAAATTAATATTTATTACATGTTTATGCATAATTTTAAAGTTTTATCTGTAAATATGATGTAAACACATATTTTTAATACATATTTGTAAAAATTTAATTGAAAATTTTAATATTTAATTATTTTTATTTAAATATTTTTATTTAAAATTACACGAAACACGACACGAAAAGTACACGACACGAAAGGTACACGACACGAAATGTACACGAACCTAAACGGGTCGGTTTTGTGTTTAGCATTCATGTACACGAAACACGAAAGTACACGACACGAAAATACACGACACGAACGAATTGTCAGGTCTAGTTACGAGGACATCTGTCTCTTCAATTTCAATTAGTGCAACCGAAAGTTCTCAATATTAGACTACAATTGAAATTAATTGTGTAAATATCAATTATGATGTAATTTGGTTTCAGAGATGGTGTAGTTTGAATTTTTTGAAAAATTATTGTAATCTTTTTTAGTTCAAATAATATATCTATTCTGTTTGTTAAGCGATCTGAAAATAAAATGATTATTTATTTAGTTCGTTTATTTGTTTTTCAACCAGATTGTATTGCCAGTTTGGGGTTGTCCCGACTGAGTCCAGTTTTATCAATGAAATGCAGAATATTTTGTCAAAAAAAAAGGGCAAATAAAAAATTTAATTTATTACAATTATATTAACATTTTCAATTTAAATTCAGTAGTTATAAAAATAGACCAACACGAAGATTTCATTATTCCACTTGTTTCAACTCATTTACCATCCTAAATGCTACTCCTTTTGTCTGTCTAATTTCTTTACGCTTTCCTTTTTAGTACGTCCCTCTCATTTCTTTACATACCAAAAATAGTAATATTTTATAATATAAAATCCAATCACATTCACTACTTTCCTCCACTATTAATTTAAAATTTTTCTTAACTTTCGTGTCGTTCCCTCAATGTAAAGAATTGAGGGGGACGGAGAGAGTATTATGGATCTAATGAACTTGCATGATTTTTTTAATTTGGAACCACATATTGACAAATAAATTTATTTTATTTGATAAAATGGTGTGATTCGTGATTTGTGTGTTTAATATAAAATCAATTGTTGAAAATCTTTATTTTAAAATCATCTTGTAATTGAAATAGTTGTGACTTCAAATATATTAATCGACACATGTATACAAATACAAAGTGGTTTTAGGATTATACTAGTGGCAAATGGCAATCATTTGATCGAAGAACCAGGTACTTTAGCCGCTACTTTACGTATCATCTCGATAGGTTAATTAATTAATTAAATAAATAAAAGTTAGCAAGTTGCCAAAATTTAAAAAATGATTAGGCGCAAGTTCATCCTATATTCAAAAATAATGCAAAAAATATAGTTAATGAAATGATTAAATCAAATACACGCGTATATTAAAAAATATATACAAATGATATCCACCACTAGTTGGGAAAAAAATTGCATGCAACATTAAATAGAATATCGTGTTTTGTCGATGTTTAGCGAGCTCTTAAACCATAATTAAATTTGGAGATCAATCACTTTCTCATGTTCTTAATATTAATATTAAGACGAAAAATTATTAACTAAATTTTTTGATTAGACACTATAAATTAACTAAAACTATACAATTAACTAAAAAACAATAATTAATTTAATAAAAAAACTAAAATTAATTAAAACTAAATCATAATAAAAAAAACACTATATCACATAATAAAACACAAAAATCACATTATACAATTAATTTTATTTAATTATATTTTTAATTAATTTTATATTAAAACTATTAAGACACTATACAATTGCTTGATTAGACGTATATCACATAATTATTAACTAAAATTTTGGAGTTTTTGTCTACCAACAGACACAAAAAATTTAAAAAAAATTAAAAATTTGAGCATTATTTTAAGTAAGTGACTAAGTTACAAAACATACAATTTGTTTTTATAAAAAATAGTACAATATATACAATTAGTTTTAAAGTATTATAAAAACAAGAAATCTCAAAGTACAAATAATTTATTGGAGTCCAACTTGCAGCACTAATTAATACTAATTACTACTAGTCTTATGAGTGACTAATAGTTGATTTGATGTTAAAGTTGATAGATTAATTATTAATTAACAGTAATATCTATTAATACTGTCGTGATATATTGACATAGGTTGACTAAAACACAGGGGAAAGACAACGTGTTTATGAATCAGGTGGAGCCAAATCTCACTTGTTAGATGAGTCTCTAGCTAATTAGCCATCCATCACATCAATAATAATCAAATTTATCTTTACTTTATTTTTGTTTGAAATATTAGAAATTGGAATGGATTGGAATCCAATAACCAAAGTTTACATTATCTTAATATTTATTTATTAATTTTATTTATTAAAATGACATTTAAAAATAATCAATATAATTCTAAAAATCAATAATAAAAAATTTAGAATACTAACTATTACAAATCTAAACATAGAAAAAATAAATATGTAGGTCACTATTTAGTGGGATATTTGAAGACCATATACGTTCTGTAAATAAAATACGTTCATAATATACTCTATCAAGTAATATTTTACAAATATAACTTATATAATCTATAAGGTATCCCACTTAATGATTATTTTAGTTGTACAAAGCATATTAGTTGTACATCGAATATTGTATATTATATACATATTATATTAGTAGAATATTAATTACTGAAAATATGCATAACAATGTTATGTAAATATAACATGCATGATCTACAAGATATTCAACTTAATGATGGTCTTATCTTGCAACATATCTAATTTGATGATATTTTTTGTTAGGTAAATTATGTTACACATATATTTAAATTGCAGAACGTGGAGGTGTACAAGATCTCAAACTAAATCAAATCATGATCTTCATAAAACTTAACTTTCTAAACATATATCTAATTTATAAAAGTGGCTATTGTCTAAACCCATTGTTTCATCATCTTAAGGGATCGTTTGTTTCGAGTCATTTTGGAATCAGGTATCGATTTCATTCATTATAACCCCTGGTGTTTTGGTTGAGAAAGAAATGGTTTCAGGACGATTCCTCAAATCCCTACAGAAATGTAATTTTTTAACACAAATTAAATTAATGATGAAAAATATATTAAAATGAATAATTAAAATTAATAACTCAAACATATTTTAAATCAAATATAATTATTCCAGCACTCAACCAAACATATGATATCAGAAATGAGATCTCAATCCCATACTAGGCTGTCAAATAGATCAATAATTCGGATATGAATATGCTCGTATCTGAATCCGAAAATTTGAATTCGTATTCAAATCAGTATTTGAATCCGAAAATATTTAAATAAAAATATCTGAATCTGATTTTCATTTTTCATTTTTATATTAAATTTTAATTCAAAAAACCGAAAACAAAATAAATTAAAAAAGATTAATTTGAACTAAAAATTAAATTTATTTATTTTTCATAATTTTACCATTTATTATAATTTTGTTTTTTTTAAAAAATATTAAATTTATATGATATTTTCATATATATGTATGTAACATGTTTACAATTACCTATAACTTATATAAATATATAATTTAATGATTAAATATATATATATATATATATTCTATAAATGGTACATAATAAAATAAATTCTAAATTATTATAATTATATATATTATATATTTATTTAATTTTGAATTCAGATATTATCAGATATAGATTGACCCATTTCCATATCTATATTCGAAATTATCGAATACATATACATATAACATTCGATTAGTTTTGAATACGAGTAATATTCGACTAATTTCGAATACGGATATAAATTTTTTGAACAAATATCAAAATTTTCGAATATTTTGGACAACCATGACCGATACCATCTTAATTCGATTTTTAATTTCAACACAATACCATTTCGCGAAACAAATGACCTTTAATAGTTCTTCATATTTTTAGTACATAAATTATACACCGTACTCAAATGAAATAACGAAAGCATAAATTGAGCCGACAATTAATTTTGATAATAGATCTTTATTAATGAGATTGTACCGACAACTAATTTTGATAATAAATCTTTGAGTGAGATAAGTTATTTAATATTCTTCGATCTCTTTATTTTCCTTGACTTAATTTAGATGAAAGGTTAAAGAGCCTTTGGATTACAAAATTGTTCATGGTGCTATCTACTTTAATGAGTTTGATTTGTGGGGGCTAATTGTGGTTGGAATTTAGTTTAGGTTTTTAATTTGTGGTTGATACTCTTTTCATCCATCAGCTTCATTAGTCAAATCAGAAAAGCAATATTTATGGTCGCTGGGAATTTTGGTTCACAAACCAAAATTATATGATCCACATTTCTCTTCGATTTATCATCATACAAAATATAAAAAATTGTTTGATATATTATGAAAACAAGAGAATTATCAAATTGATATATAACCGTATCATTATTATTCCTAATGTCTGACATGATACCTGTTGGAGTGTTCGGAAAATCTAAATACTGATTCATAAATAGCCAAAGGTGACATATTGTCAAATTTGATTGACGTCAACGTCCTTTTTGTAAACGAGGAAGCTTCCCTTTTCTATTTTGATGCCAAAGCAATAGTAGTTTTTATATAGGTAAACAAACAAGGCAAAAAAGTTAATTTTGTGTGCCTGGAAATTGAATTTTAAAGTGTGGGAAAAGGCAAACTAGAATAGATGGTCAACACTAAAGAGACTTACCAACTACTTAGATTATTAAGAGGGTAAAGTTTTATAAAGCAAATTGTGGGCAACACTCTTTCTTATGATTATTAGTTTTGTTACCTTTAAAGACTAAACAAGATTAGTCATCTCTTTGTTTTGGCACTTTTTAGGCTTATTGTTTAAATGGAATTCTACGTCAAGATCAGCTAACTCAAATCAGAAGTTTCTCATTTAACATCATTTAGGCCTCACCACCTAAGTAGTTTGACGAATTCCAGATTTAGGAGTATAATACCAAACATATGAACTTGATGTTTAGTAGGTGCAGTTGTTGATCTGTTTTCTTTAGTTAAATCTTAGTTGAAGAAGATCCGCAGAATACGAGTTTGGAAACGGCATGCAGTCGCATTTTTCGCGATTTTTAGCCTGCGATGAACACATTCTTAGAGACATCTCGTTTTCTCTGATAGTCGAGATCGTATATGTCATTTTGTACCATCATATGTGTACTCAAACAAATGCATGTTTACTAATCAAATTTGAAGTTGAATGCTAACTTTTGGGAGTTTATACTTGATGAATTGACTTATTTCATCAGGACGGCAAAATAGTACTCCCTCCGTCCGATAATATATGAGACAGTTAACATTGCACGTATTTTAATGTATTAACGTACAACTGATTTGAAATGAGAAATAAAAGGACAGGTTTTGTAAGAATTTGAACTACCAGACTGTAAAGTGTTGATAACCTGCAGGGGTATATTTTGAATCAAAAACATATTATTTCCGGGCCTTCAAAACATATTATTTCTCTGCTAATCTTTTATTTTATTTTACCATCAAGAACATGGCCATAGCAAGTGTCCTTCCGGCCGAAACAATTGAATTTGAGATATTGCCTCGACTTCCTGTGAAATCACTTTTGCGATTTAAATCAGTTTGTAAGTTCTAGAACTTATCTCCAGCAAAAATTTCATCAAGTCTCATCATACCCTCAACTACGGCTCTCTTACTCTTGTGACTATGCGTAATGACAGTGAGTTCACAACGATAATAGGCTGCATTAATGGCGTGGTTTGTTTTTTCAGTTTGTACAGCCCTGATGATAAATTAAACTTTGGAATATGGAATCTTGCCCCGAAACAGTGCTTGGAAATCACAACTCCCTCTGAGAGATTCAATATTCCTGGTCCTGATTACTTATTTGGATTTGGTTTCGATTCAGTTAACAATGATTATAAAAAATCATGCATGTTGTCTTAATTAAAGAACAACCATTAGTAGGTTTTGTCTATTCATGTAATGCTCGTCGTTGGAGTAAGACTGCTCCCTCCAACTTCCTTTGCCGCAGTTATATCTTTCCTCTTTGGTAGCCTGTTATTGTCAATGGATCTCCTTTTTCGTTAAATATGCAAACTCCTTATTCGGGTTCAGGTCTAACTGGTCTTCTCGCTTGATGTTCGACAAGAGATTTTTAGGTTGTTGCCTGATATTGGTTTTATTCCATCCAGAGATTATAGAAAATATGATTTATTAAATTTGAGGGGTGCTTAAGCGCTTATGATCTGCCACTGTGAAATATTCTCCGCGGAAACAATTAAAATTTATATTTTCAATGAGAGATCTGGTGATTGGAGCAAGACATTTGTTGGACAGTTTATATCTGTAGCTAACGTGCCAACTTCATTTCCGTCCCCATATTTTCTACAGAGTTTCAGAAACGGCGATATTTTGTTTTTCAGTTATCAACAAAGGAAATTTTACTGCATTAATCTCCAAGACCATACAATCAAGAGTCTTGCAAAGGAAAGAGACCTATGTTCTCACATTGTGTACGGCTGCCCTTATGCGGAGAGTCTAGTTTTCATTGATGGAATGAAGCCCTCCAATGTAAAAGAAGACCAAGTTCGATTTTTGCACCTGAAGAAAGACTAGTCCCCTGGTTCTGAATTTGTTTCTTGAATTCAAGTAAATGCATTGCACAACGATATCCAATCAGTGGTAGAATCCTAAATTATCCAAACCATATATACACAATTTACAGCTGCACAATATCACAATTTAAGATTACAAATCAAATTAGAAGTAAAATTCTATTAAGTTGTGTACCCTATATATACTCTGCCTCTGCTTCGGATTTATTACATTACCCTCCAACATGGGCGCAACTAGCATACTCCCTGCACAAATAATTGAGTTTGAGATACTGACTCTTCTTCCTGTGAAATCACTTTTACGATTTAAATCAGTTTGTAAATCCTGGAATTCGCTCATCTCCAGCCGCGATTTCATCAAGTCGGTTCGTAACTCCAACCACGATTCTCTTACGCTTATTTGTATGCGTAATAATTCTTGGGATTGTCAAGTGTTCACATACATAATCGGATGCATTGATGGTTTGGTGTGTTTCTCTAATGATTACAAGGATGGTAGAACAACGATGTTTAAAATATGGAATCCTGCTACAAAACAGTGCTTGGAAATTGAGCCTCCCCCTCAGGGGTTTGATTTCGAAACTCAGGGCTGGTGCGATTTTGGATTTGGTTTCGATTCAGTTACTAATGATTATAAAATCATATGTGTTGTGCTAGAAGAACAACAGCCGTTAGTTGGGTATATCTATTCATGCAACAGTGGTTGTTGGAGTAAGATTACTCCCTCTAACTTCCTTCACCAGGGTGACATCTCTCCCGTCCCTTTTATTTTCAATGGATCTCCTTTTTGGTTGGTTTCACAAACTCGTTACGGGAAAGAAAGTTTGACTATCATCTCGTGTGATGTTCGAGATGAAATATTTAGATTGTTGCCTGATCTTGTTCCAACGGATAAAAGTTGTAATAGTAACTTGATGAAATTCAGGGATTCTCTTGCTGTCATGTTCTATGATGCAAAATTATTCTCGGAAGAAACAATAAATATATACATTTTTGACGAGAGATGTGAAAATTGGAGCAAGACGTCAATTGGATCATTTAAAATATGGAACCCGAAGCCAACTTCATTGACCGCGATAGGGTTTCTTGGATGTTCTAACAGAGATGATATATTGTTTTTATATCCTTTCATCTACAATAAATACTGCGTCAGGCCAGGCTATGCGATCAAGAGTGTAGGAGAAGTTCTCAAAAACTATACGATCAAGAGTCCGGGAAAAGAAGTAGACTTATATATAGACCTCGGGCTCGGATTAACTGATTACTCAGAGAGTCTAGTTTTCATTGATGGAATGAAGCCATGTTCTGGAACAGAAGACGAAATTCGGTATTATTACCTGCAGAGGAAGAGTAGATTCTCAGGTCAAGCATTCAGGCCTTGATGCACGAGGCTTCAGCTTCACTGTCTGGTCTAGTTTGCACATTGCATACTGTGCAGACTTTCTGGTTCTGTGTTTATACATTGATTACTATGAACATGGTTAATTTATTTTTTTTATTTCCAGCAATTAGTATTTGTCATTAATTTTTCGGATTTGAATAGGAGTTTGTTGAGTTCATTTGTCCAAAGCATCTGAGCTGTTTTCCTCATAAATTAGGATTTTTTATCTGTCTCATATTATACGCGAAAATTAAATATTCGTTTTGTATAAAAAATTAACTGTTCCCTCAAAAACTATCCGTTCTTATAATAATTTTGTATCAGATTATTAGAGAAATTAATATTCATTTTGTATGAAAAATTACAATTGTATGAGAATAAAGATTACTGAATTTCAGGAATTCTCTTGCTATCATGATCTGCAAATGTTTGACATTACTATTTGAGGAAACTATTGATATTACTTATGTAACTGTCCCTTCATTATATATCTACCAGCGTAACAGCCCGTGCAAGGCACGGGCCTGCATAGAGATGTCAATAATTTTTATCGTGAAAAATTTGGTCGTAATTGATTTAGTAGATTAAGGATTGTGTAGTCTTAAGTTTGAGAGCGTAAAATGAGAAGTATGGTTCATGCATAGTGAGGAGTAAATAATTTTTTTGACGAATAGTGTAATTACTTTGAATCACAAACGTAACTATGCCAAAGCTCTAAGACTTGTTTATAGTGACTATTATTGATTTTGAGACCAGATTGAAATAATGTAGAATTTGAAGCACGAATGTACTATTGTTCTTCTTGTGATTATAAACAGGTTTACCTGTGTTTTGTGTGTCAGAGAAATGATAGTTTGTATATTGGTAATTTGCGTTAGAGAGCGGTTGTTAGATGTTTTTCGGGAATTGATTGGGGTTTTTTTTTTTTTTTTGCAAATTAGGTTATGAATAGGTTATATGCATCCAATGTTATTGTAATATAATCGAACATGCATGAATGAGATAGAGGATTTTAAAAAGAAGCTGAAGGCCGACACATCTTTGCACACCCTCACATCACCCAAGTTTGTAATAAACACCTTGGGAGATGAACACCTATTACAGTTTGGAGTATTCATGTCACCTATTTGTTTTTGATTTTTTACTTGGGAACTGATTCTGCACTCCTCTCATGTGTTCATCTTTATATTAAATTATATTAACACACTTAGTAAATGTATTAAGAATGTGTTTGGAATATCGTTTTACAGTTACACATTTTAATCCAATTTATTACTATATATTAAACCTCAACACAAAGGCAAAAATTTCCAATTAAATGGTCGTCACAAAAATGTCACTCATATATTATTATGCAAAAATATATTAATAGTTGTTAGTACAAAAAAACAAACCTCCAACCTCCTAAGATGTTCATGGGTTTAACCACTATTCTACATGCATGTTTAAGTTTATTTCAAAAAATTTATTAGATAATCCACGTCTTTCTTCTCTTATCTTATATTATTTTTACTTTGATGTTTAAATAAATAAAATATTGGTTTGTATTATTTATATAAATCAGTTTTTATTTTCATCTTTTCCTAATTTTGGTCAAAAATTTTATTTTCCGGACACCCCAACCGGTATCACGCCAGACCCTAGAGTGCAGGAAGAATTCCCCACGCTCCCATGAATCAAACCTTGAATGCTTTGGTCAATAACCAGTGCTCTCACCAACTCATCTACAGGCCTGGATGCTTCTTTTTGTAATTTTATATACCTATATATTCAATCACTGAATTTTATTACAGTTGTATGTTTTCGATTAAATATATATTAATTATGTTCTTTAAAATTCATACTTTTATATTATATATCTTTATTATAATTTATTTGAATTAAAATAATTATTCATACATAAAATATACTATTAAAATTCGACCTAATATAAGAAATATTGTATATGTTGTAGAGGTTGTCGTTAAGGACCCACAAACCCTATTTAGAATTTCATTTTATCAAAATGATTATATGACATTACGAATCAATTTAATGAATTCTATAAAATTCTATTATTATTATGAAAGATTATACTTTTTTTTAACATCGTACAATAATTTTTGGAATACAATTTGAAATTCTATTTTCAAAACTTGTAATTTTCAATTTTCCCAAACTTTATCGTCTACTAACAGTCTGACTGATCATTATGTAATTATATATTATGTAATATCCTATATTTTAAAAACTCACCCCGATTTTTGACACGAACGTCGCTGGGGTTGAAGGGGAGGGGGTTAGGAAGTTGAAAAAAAATATAGATAATTTAATAAAGAATGACATGTTACTTTAGAAAATGTTAACAAATGAACAATACATTCTGGAAAAGAAAATTGTTAAGAAATGGATGCGACGAACAGAGTAGGTAGACGAATTTTTTGTATAATTTGAATGCTAATGTTCTTAGTTTAAAAATTATAGAAATAGCTAATAATGAGATATATAATGTGTATAATATTTCTTATATTAGATCGAATTTTAATAGTATATTTTATGCATGAATAATTAATATAATTCAAATAAAGTATAATATAAATTATGAATTATAATCAACATAATTAATATATATTAAATTGAAAACATACAACTGCAATAATATATAGTGATTGAATATATAGATATATAAAATTATGAAAAGGAAAAAAGAAAAACAAATTTATATAAATAATTCAAACCAACATTTTATTTATTCAAACTTCAAAACAAAAAATAATAATATAAGAGATAAAAGACGTGGGTTATCTAATAAGTTTTTTGAAATAAACTCAAAAAGGCATGTAACATAGTGGTTAAGCCCATGGATATCTTGGAAGGAGGTTGGAGGTTCGAATCTTTGTAGTAACACGTCTATTAAAAAAAATTTGTATAAAAATATACGAGTGGCATGAAAAGGAAAAAAGAAAAACAAATTTATATAAATAATTCAAACCAACATTTTATTTATTCAAACATCAAAGTAAAAAAAATAATATAAAAGATAAAAGACGTGGGTTATCTAATAAGTTTTTTGAAATAAACTCAAAAAGACATGTAGCATAGTGGTTAAGCCCATGGATATCTTGGAAGGAGGTTGGAGATTCGAATCTCTGTAGTAACACATCTATTAAAAAATTTTTGTATAATAATATACGAGTGATATTTTTGTTATTTTTCAAAAAAAAAAAGGTAAAACGGTAATTTTGCTGAAAAGGAAAAAAGAAAAACAAATTTATATAAATAATTCAAACTAACATTTTATTTATTCAATCATCAAAGTAAAAATAAATAATATAAGAGATAAAAGACGTGGGTTATCTAATAAGTTTTTTGAAATAAACTCAAAAAGACATGTAGCATAGTGGTTAAGCCTATGGATATCTTGTTAGGAGGTTAGAGGTTCGATTCTCTGTAGTAACATATATATTAAAAAAAAATTGTATAATAATATACAAGTTGCATTTTTGTTATTTTTCAAAAGAAAAGGGTAAAACGGTAATTTCGCGACCATTTAATTGGCAACTTTTGCCCTTGTGTTGGCCTATTATATATAGTAATAGATAGATAGATATTACTTGATAGCTTTATTGCATGAATGGTAACTTACAAATATAATATAATAATCACAATCACTAAACACATTTATATATTTATTCATTCTATTTTATTTAACAAATAAAATACTATATAACAATAACTTATATTGAAGATTTATATTGAAAAAAAATATTAAAAGATTTACAATAATTTTTATACATGGAAATGTTCCATAGGATACAAGAAAACTTTTATATAGTTTTAACTAGTTAAAAAACTGCGATTCGCGGCGGCGTAATAATTTTTTTAAAAAACTCTATCAAATAAATTACGAAAATTACTCGGTCCTCACTAATAAGCCGTCCTCCCGTGAGATACACTTTCCTTTTTAATATCAAAATCTCAAATTTAATATATTGAATATATACTTGTCTTATATATTAATTTTTATGTTACCATACTCCTAATGAGACACTCTTTCGTTAAAAAAACATATATATAACTTTACATATTCTACTTGAAATAGAACTTTTAGTTATGTATTACAAACGCTTATTCTACTTCCAATAGAATTTTTAATTGCAAGTACTTCTTTTATATCCGAACTCTTCTCCTCTATAAATCGAAACACATATTCTACTTCAAATAGAACTTTGCAAGTACTTTTTTTATATTTGAACTCTTCTCCTCTACAAATTGAAACACCTATTCTACTTCAAATAAAACTTTTAATTATATACATTCGCTATAAATTCGAACTCTTCTCCTCAATAAATTCGAACATCTATTCTACTTCTAATATGTTAAAGGATATTTTTTTTATTTATCAGTATTTAAAATTCTAAAAATCTAGAAAAATTGCAAGTACTTCTTTAATATCCGAACTCTTCTCCTTTATAAATCGAAACACATATTCTACTTTAAATAGAACTTTGCAAGTACTTTTTTTATATTTGAACTCTTCCCCTCTACAAATTCAAACACCTATTGTACTTCAAATAGAACTTTTAATTATATGTCTTCGCTATAAATTCGAACTCTTCTCCTCAATAAATTCAAACATCTATTCTACTTATAATATGTTAAAGGATATTTATTTATTTATCAGTATTTAAAATTCTAAAATTCTAGAAAATTAGAAAAATAGATTGAGACGATCTTAGGGGCGCCACATAACCTCCCGCGTATTCTCCTTCATATATATATATATATATATATATTGATTTTTGGTTATGTTGTGTAAATTTTTCAGGTAAGAACTTTGATAGTCATAAATGCTCTAAATCCCAAACTTGATAAATATCACATTTTCACAACGCAAATTTCCTTTTCAAGTATATATGCAAATTTGTTTTTGATATTCGGTCCCAAATAATGTGATAAAGATGACATGATAAAATGAAAAAGTTGTTAGAAGTAATAACTAGTACAGCAACATGGAGACAGTTATATAAAAGATATAGCATTGACAGACCAAGACCAAAATTAACAAAACAATGCATGAAGGTCGAAAGCATGCATATCAGAAACTGATAAATAACCAGGGAGACAGAAACAGTACCTGTAGCCATAGATTAACAGTGTAAATGAAAAGAAATAACGAAGCAACAGCTGAGTCGTCAGGAATTCGAGAAATCCTGACTGTTCTTGAAGAGTTATTCGCCCCCACTTACTGTGTCAGGTTGTCGGCGAGATACTACTTCCAGGATAAAACAGCTCCGAGCAAGGTGTTCACAGCAACAACATCGCTCAACTACGACCAGCACCTCAGTCACCGGAGAACCAGAGAATACTATATAGAGAGGGAGGGCAGAGAGAGTTTTTGAGAGAAGTGTGTTTTGCAAACTTCTGTGTATATTCAACTGAGCTACAAGGGCCTCTATTTATAGTGGTTCCTTTCTGTAACTGAAGCATACACATTAATTCTTTCCGTAATAGCTGATCATATTAAATAAAAAATCAAAACTGACCTTTTAATGAATAAACGTTTTTGATTTAAATTTAATAACCTGAGCTGTTACATCTTTTTCATGTTTATCCACATATACAGATTTAATATTTATTTTAAACATATCCATCAAATCATGTCCAGGTTCATATCAGTTTCTGTTGCCCATCAGAGTTTAGTTTCTGTTGTCCATCAGAGTTTAGTTTCTGTTGTCCATCAGAGTTTAACTTGTTGTCCATCAGAGTTTAACTAGTTGTCCATCAGAGTTTACTGATAAACCAACTCCATCAGAGTTTACTAGTTAAATACTGATAAACCAACTCCATCAGAGTTTACTAGTTAAATACTGATAAACCAACTGACATTCGCCCAAATCGCCCTTCGACCCGACCCGACCCGGTGCGGTGCGGTGCGGTGCGTGGCGAGGCGGGCGGCGGCGCGCGTGTGTGTGTGTGCGCGCGTGAAGCACACACCAACACCATGCACCATCACACACCTTAGTAGTTGTATACTACTCATGTGTGTAATGCTATATAAAGCCACCAAGTCCCCTTATTCTTTTCTATGTGGGATAAATGAAACATCATTATAACAAGCTTTTTCAAGCTACTACCTTCATCTCAATTTCTCTTATAGATTTAAACAAGAAAATTATTAAACCCATACATGAAAGTTTAAGTTCCCATAGCAAGGAACAACTTCCAATCATTAGAAATTTGAATTAACATCAAGAATATACTTAATTATATCCTTAAACTATCAATTTTCTAACAAAAGTTTTAGTTGAAGAAAAATGTTAATAATCCCAAAAAAAACTCAACATTTTCTTCATATTAGTATTACACCCGCATGTATATTTATGTACATATAAATCAAAAATCGTCATTTGTTATAACACATTTTAATAAATTGAAATTTGAAAATATTTTGAATACCTAGTACTAATATTAACTGAAATGAGCTTTATAACATGTGCGAGGCACGTGTTTATTTTGGAATATTTTATAATTTGTTATTAATTCCAGTATATTTGTTTATGATATATTCGTGTTGATAATTTAATGACTGCGATATTTGAAAATTTAAGTTAGCAATAATTATTGTAAAGTTAACATTCTTCTTTTTTATTATATTTTATTCGTTTAATCGGAAGTCCGTGTGATACACGTCTATGATTTGGATGTGAATACCTTTCTTTCGATTTTCGAGTAAGTAAGTAATTGATGTTTATTTACCGCATAATTTGTTCTTTAAAAAACTCGATATGATTTTTCATACATATTGTTAATTAGTGTTGATGGTTTGATGACTGAGATATTTGGAAATTGAAGTTAGCAATAGTTGTTGTAAAGTTAGTATTCCTCTTTTTCATTGTTCATTGTATTGTGTTCGTTCAACTGTAAGTTCGTGTGATACATATCTATGATTTGGATGTGAAGAGTTGGATGTGAAGAGAGTGCTGCTGATTTTCGAGTAAGTAAGTATTTGATGTTTCTTTACTGCATAATTTGTTTTCAAAAATTCGATATGATTTTACATATGTATTCTTAATTAGTTAACAATGAATAACTCTCACGCAAATCACTTCGACCACAATGAAGATAACATGAAATCATGTCACATTAATTACTAACCATTTGATATTATAAAATCATGTTATGTATATATTTATTCCAAAATCTTTAATTTTTTAAAATTATATTCTATTACTTTTTAAATAATATGTATCATTTAAAATAACATGTATATAAACCATAAGTATTAATTACAAAACAATTAATATACTTTAATGAAGATGAGTAATTAATGTGCAAGTGTATTAATATGTAACAATAGTAGACAATTAATATGAAATAATTAAGGAAGGGTATTAACGTCATTTCACTATGATTTTTTTGTCTCACATAACCCCCTTTGCTCTATTATATGGGATCCATGTTATGATAACAAATTACTTAAAATAAAACACATACATAGTATTTAGCAAACTAGGAATTTGCCCGTGCTACGCACCCAGATTAATTTTATAAATTTTTTAATTAATTTGATATATAAAATAAATTGGTTTATAAAAATGAATATTTTTACTAAAAGATTTTTGTAGGAAAGAAAATAATTTACATAAAAAACTTATGAGATTTATTTTATTAAAAAATGGTAAAACAAATTATTATAAAAATTAGAAAAAAATTTCATGTCCAAATGAAAAAATTAAAATCCTAATACTCTTTTTTAAAAATGTTTGAAAATAAAAAATATATAAAAATACAAAAAAATGATATTGCATTGACTTTTTTGAACATTTAAGAAATATTGGTGGTTGAAAGTAATAGAAAGTTGTGTCCTAATTTATAACTATTTATTCTATATTACTGGAAAAAAGGTAACTACCATATATTGATGTCTATACTTAGAGCATCTCTAATGGAGTGTGCCAAAAGGAGCGCCAAAACCCTGCGACCAATGGAGTGTGCCAAAAGGGGCGCCAAAGCCCTGTGACATTACATATCATGTCATTCTTGTTAGCACTCTGTTGGAGTTGTTGGGATGCCATTAGGTGCCAAGTGATGTGGCAGGGGGTACTTGGGTGTCAAAAGTTGACATCTCATAAATTACGATGCCAACTTCTTTGTGGTCCTAATATTGAATAAAATAGTTTTTATCTAATATCTTTATACTATTTTTTTTTTGAATTTGGCATCTATGGGTGCCACCATTGAAGTATTTTTTTTAAAATAAGGGTGCTAAAAGTGATATGAAAAAAATTATATTTTTGATTATGTAGCAAAGTTTGACACCTTTTGAAGGGTGCCAACCATTGGAGATGCTCTTATAGACTGAATACAATGCAAGGAAACCCCCCAAATCAGAAATTACATGCACTACTAGAAATATAGCAATAGACATCAGCTAAAAATCGAGGTCTTTCTAAAGTTTGACTGATGTCTCCGTATGTGATGTTAAAAGTCTGAAATTTAGACATCGGTTTTTCCTCGATGCCTATTGCGTATTTACACATCGGTTACCTAAGTTTATCATTATTGAATGCCTTTTTCAACATCAGTTTACTAAAAATAAATGATGTAATACAATGTTAAAGACAATATTTTGTTAAATTGACTTATGTCTAACATTACTTTAACATCGGTGTGCTTAGACAAAACAATGTTATAAGAATTACTATACATCGGTTTCCTAGAAGAAGCGATGTAATATAATTCTATAGAAATCGATTTTGTAGTTGGAGGAGTTGTCAAATCCACTTTTCCATATCAGTTTTAAAATTACAATATGATGTTATTCTTGCAGGTTTACATCATTTTCGAGTTGTATGTGATGTTAATTTTTATTTGATTGTATTATCTCTCATGTGTATTCATATGAACTAGAACTCCTAGATACCACAAACTTGGATCCTGAACCAAAAACATCTACTAAATATCAATATATTTCCCAAACAATTGAAAAAAATTACATGGCAAAACTCAACAACTTATATCATTACAAAATTCAGTTCAAGACTACCAAACAAAAAGTTTGACTACAATTGGAACAACAACAACCAACATAATAAAATGTTTTGCGTTTTGTCAAAACGACTATTCCAACCACAACAATCACCATATCACATTTTGTCCTCAATGAACTCGAGAGGCTCCAAACTCATGCTCTTGCACTTCTCCTTCACCGTGTAAATTGTTACACTGCTGCTAACCGGGTGTCCATGCATTAGTATATCTGTCACAATACCATCAGCAACCTGAGCCAAAAAATAAAAAATGGATGGATGAATCAAAACTGTATTAAGTGTTCTAGCAATAAAGAAAACGGGGTAGATATTAATTCACTTCGAAAACTAACTTTTTTAATAGCAGGGGAATGAAACAAGTGCTTAACGAACTTGATATGGATGTTTTAATCCATTGAATCTTTGATCACGGGATCCATCATGTTTAGAACCAATCTGAAGCATCATAAAAAGATCCAACAAAAAGACTAGCACAATATAGGTTATTAAAGCAGATTAGCCTTCCCAAACCGATTTTAAAAATCTGGTGCCTGATATGAGTAACTTACAATAGTGTCACCTACCGTGTCTAAGAAACAAGAATTTAAAGAAATTCAGGATGAAATTCACTTCAGTTCTTGAGCAACAAGTGCATCCCTAGCCCGATTACCAGCAACAACAACACACTTTAAAGTTTCCAGAGCAAGTATGCTTCTGCCTTGCCAGCCAATGGCCTTGATTAAAAGAGGAACAACCTGTCACCAAAGGCATCACATAAAGTGCTTTTTTCCTTGCTTCAAGAAAGTTAAAAAACTACTTTCTATAGTGGCAAATAGCAATAAAGTTCTCAAGAAAGGCAAATTCTCAAATATGTAAATGATTGTACCTTAATGCATACAGTTACTAAAACTGATTTTGTCTTCCAAATAATCATTGTTGGAATCTTTATCTGCATAAGCACTCCTCGCAATAGTTCTGAGTATCAATTCAGCCTGTATCCCTATCAAAGTATAAAAATATAATAAGAAAATTGAAAATTCTGAAACCACTAATATAAAATTAAACAGTTAACTGAATAATTGAAGTGAAAATAATATTTAAAGGTGAAACATAATAAAAGTCCACTTAACACAACATGCAACACCACAAAATTGTTTGTTAGAATTCACTGATATAATAATTGCATGTGAACTTGTGAAAGATTCTGGAAAAAAGGTAAATATAGATATTTATCTAGTGACAAAGCAAAGATAATCCAATGAAAATGCACAAAAGGAGCCTAGGTTGCATGTGTGGGAATGTGGAATTTCATTAACAACGTTCAAAACAACTTTTAACTAAGAATAAAGGACTAATTCCTCGTCATATATAGAACTTGGCGAAATAATGTACCTTAGCTTTGATGTCTATGCTAGATTATTCCAGTAATTCCACCAAGAGATGATAGTGAATCAGTTACTCAGTTTTATAGCTACTAAAACTTGGTTAAATATTTACAATACTTTTTCCACATTCGCATATATCTGCTAAAACTCAATTACACTGCAAATTAAATCGCAACAAAATCCGATCACTAAAGTAGCTTGTCCTAAATCTCAAACTCTATCCACCACATATCTATATGTGTTCATCTTCCTGAGAAAATTGCAGGCCTTGTACTAACTTGGCAACGCAATAAATGCATTTGAGTGCCTAGCCATCTTAGCTTTTCTTTGGTGAATATCTGCTACTGCCTTCACTTCCCCCACTGTTTCACCAGTTAACTGCATACAAAACATAAAAGTATACAAGTAAAACGGGAAAACAAATATAAGCTTACAATGCAAAGAACAGAGGGTGAAGAGAAACAGAGATGTAAGCTTATATCGAAAGTCAAAGCCAACTTCAAGCTCCAGATCTGTTGAAAAAGGTAGAGTTAAAAGTCAAAAATTGAAATTGAATTTGATACTAACTTACAAATTAAAGAACAAACGAAAGAAAAATAAACTCAATTAGGTCGATTCCTTTTTAGCTCGGTTGGGTTCCTTCAATTAGGGTTTAGATTTGTACAAAGATGATGAAATTAGAGTTTTAATTACAAAGATGGTGAGATGATGAAATTAGGGTTTTAGTTACAGAGACAGTGAGATGGAGAGAGAGACGGGAGAGAGAGAGACAGGAGAGAGAGAAAACGAGAGAGAGAGAGAGAGAGAGAGAGAGAGAGAGAGAGAGAGAGAGAGAGAATGAAGAGAGAGAGAGAGAATGAAGAGAGGGAGAGGGAATGTGTGTGTGTGGGAAAGGGGAAATATTGGGGGAATAGAAATTTCGTTAAGGGGGGAAATATTTTTGGTAACCAGGGGGAAATTATTTGGTGTAATAAGGGGGAAGTATATCGCGGGATTTTTTTTTTAATTTTTTAAAAATGAGAATCAACAACGGGTAATTTGTAAACCGATGTCTGAAAATAGCTTTAACATCGTTTTAAAAAATAGTGATGTTGAAACACTTTTTAACATCGGTAAATAGCTTTAACATCGTTTTAAAAAATAGTGATGTTGAAACATTTTTTAACATCGGTGACATTTTCAACCGATGTTAAAGCAACGATGTTATATCTACTTTTTCTAGCAGTGATACATGAGATTACTGAATTTTTTATTTCTAAACTTATTGATTCAAAGGGACCAATCTACGACATAATCAGCAGTAATGAATACCTAATTTTCGTTTCGATTATCGCTAGTTGTACCCTATATATACATATCTTCGCTCTTGGCTCTATCAAAACATATTCTTTTCCTCTGGTTAGGATTTCTAATATTTACCATCAACATGGGTGCAACTAGCATACTCCTAAGGTGTCTGATTTCCGAGACTATAATTACGATTTAGTATTTGGTTTTGATTCAGTTGCCGATGATTATAAAATCATGTGTGTTAAGCTAGAAGAACAACCATTAGCAGGGTATATCTATTCATGCAATGGTGGTTGTTGGACTAAGATTACTCCCTCTAACTTCTTTCACCATGGTGATATATATTGCGGCCCTTTTATCTTCAATGGGTCTCCTTTTTGGTTAATTATCGAAGCTCATAACGGGAAGGAACGTCTTATTGTCATCTCGTGTGATGTTCGAGAAGAAAGTTTTAGATTGTTGCCCGATCTTGGTCAAATGGAGAGAAATTGTATGTTAGATATAATTGCTAATGTTTGTTTATCAGTGTTTAAGCAACAGGTACTGACAAGAGTTTATCAGAAGCCAGTCAGAGTTTAGTTAAACTCTGACAGGGTAAAGAGTTTAATTGAAGCCGGTCAGAGTTTTTTTAAAGTCTGACAAGGTGAAAGTTGAATTAGCTGTCGGTGCAGAATTGAAGATTCTAGAAGCAATATATTCTGAAGATAGAAAGAAGCAGAATATATTGATACAGCTAAGGAGATTGGAATAGAAGACTGAAGCAATCCTTAATTGATATGAATTGTATAGCTAACTTATAGGAATATCAATTAGAGATAGATTGTATGTAGCTGTGTACTATATAAACATAGATAGGTTATCCCTAGAAGGGACGCGTGAATATTGATATATTATTCTTGTAACCTAGAAGCTCTTTGTGATTCATTAACATCATAAAGAGAGAAGCTGTTAATACGATTACAGTTTTATTGATTCATAAACAGTGTTTTTAATTATCGTTATTCTCATACATACTTGATTATATTGTGTATTCGGCCTAACAATTGGTATCAGAGCCAAGGCTGTTTAATATATACAGTTTTACGATTCAAACACAGTAATAATCATGTCTGAAGAAAATCAAACTGCTTCCAAGGCTGAACAGGTTAAGCCTAATTCTGTGAGTCGATATGAAACAATCAGGGTTCCGATTCTCAGGCCTGTAGAGTATCCGATTTGGAAGGTGAAGATGACCATGTTTCTGGAGGCTACAGATCCAGAATACCTTGACAGAATTAATGATGGTCCTCATATGCCAACTAAATTGTCCCCTGTTGTTGATGGTCAAGAACAAAAGACTGTTCCAAAGGAAAAGAAAGATATGACTCCTGAGGATATCTCATCAATTGCAAAGGATGCAAAGGTTAGACATCTTCTCCACAGTGCTTTAGATAATGTTATGTCTAACAGGGTAATTGGCTGCAAAACTGCCAAAGAGATATGGGATGCTTTAGAAGTCAGATGCCAGGGATCAGAGTGCAAGAAAGGAAGAACTGAAAAAGCACTCATCTCTAAAGGCAAAGACTGGGCAGATACTTCAGATTCTGATGATGGAGTGAATTATGCACTCATGGCAACTATCAAAGATGAAGTTGAGTCATCAGAAAATAAGGTACCTCTAACTACTTATGCTTATGATACTGATAATATTTCTGAATTAAGAATTTATCTTAAGAATATACATGTTAGTTATAGGGATCAGACTTTAGAGAATGAGAGGATTAAATCTGAGAATCTTAGTCTTAAAGAAAGAAACAAGTTTCTTGAAAGAGAACTTGTGAATATGAAGCAGATTCAAAAAGAAAGAGATGATGCTGTTTATGTAGAACAGGAGTTGCTGAAAAGATATAAGCAACTAGAATCTGATTTAGAGAAGGAAAGGAAAATAATCAAGACTTGGACAGATTCTGGAAGAGACACTCATCAAGTGTTTCAGACTGATTCTGTAGGTTTAGGTTATTGTGAAGATGATGAACTTAGGTTTAAAGACAAGGTTAAGGTAAAACCACAACTTAAACCTGTGAAATTTGTTCCAGAAGCCAATAAGTTAAAATCTGTTGTAATAAGGGAAGCTGATATGGAATCAGATGAATCTTGTGACAAACAGGAAAATATTATAACAGAAAAACTTATGGAAATAGAAGCTGTTAGAAAACCAGTAAAAACTTGTGAAAAACAGGTTAATGTTGGCTTGATGACAGGAAAACAGTTCAATCACAAGCTAAAAGAGGTAAAGTCTTCCATGAAACCTAAAGGTTCCAAGAGAAATAGGAATGGAAAAGTAGGCATAAATAATAGAAATAATCATATGCCTAATGCTAGTGCCTCAAGAAAAACATGTTACAGTTGTGGTAGTTCTAATCATCTTGCTAGATTTTGCACTAAGAACAAACATATTAATACTTTACCTTCTACATCAGAAGTAAAGAATGATTATGTTAGAGTAAAACCACAGACTTTATGCAAATATTGTGGGAGCACTTGGCATTCTATTTACACATGTAAGAGTTATCATGCAATTTATCATAACTATTATGAGCTAAAACCCAACTTGAAATGGGTTAGAGCAAACTCTGCTAGTGTAAAATCTGACAATGTTAGTTTAAACTCTGATAATACAGATTCCGCTGCAAAAGCTAACACTGTTAAGAAGGACAAAGGATCCAAGCAAGTCTGGATCCTTAAAACTAACACTTAGTGTTTGTTTGTGATTGCAGGGTATAATAGAGAGCACACTTATCTTGGACAGTGGTTGCTCAGGACATATGACTGGAAACAAAGCCCTGCTATCAGACTTTGAGGAGAAGGCTGGCCCAAAAGTTTCCTATGGAGATGGCAACATAGGACACACTCTGGGATATGGCAATATCAATCTTGGAAGTGTCATCATCACAAATGTAGCTCTAGTCTCAGGACTCAAGCATAATCTGTTATCTGTGAGTCAAATCTGTGACAGAGGAAACCATGTAGATTTTCATAGTGAATACTGTGAAGTTATCAGTAAATCTACTGGAAAAGTTGTTCTAGTTGGACACAGACGCAACAATATTTATGAAGCAAGTTTGGTAACAAACTCTGATGGAAGTACAGTGTGTCTGACTGCAAAAATGTCAAATGAAGAGAGTTGGAATTGGCATAAGAAGCTCTCTCATCTCAATTTGAACAACATCAATGAGCTGATAAGAAATGATCTTGTAAGAGGACTTCCAAAATCAATACTTAATCTAGATGGTCTATGTGATTCTTGTCAAAAGGCCAAGCAAAGGAAGTCATCTTTCAAGAGTAAATCTGAATCTTCAGTAGTGGAACCTTATCATCTTCTACATGTTGATCTCTTTGGACCAGTGAATGTGATGTCAATGGGCAGAAAAAAATATGCTCTAGTAATTGTTGATGAATATACTAGATATACATGGGTGTATTTCTTATCAAAGAAGGATGAAACTGCTCAAATTCTGATGGATCATGTAAATCTACTGGACAAAGGATCACAGCACAAAGTCAAAATTATAAGGAGTGATAATGGAACTGAATTCAGAAACTCAATATTGGAAGCTTTCTGCAAGGAGAGAGGAGTCAAACAAGAATTCTCTGCACCTGGAACTCCACAGCAAAATGGTGTAGTTGAAAGAAAGAACAGAACTTTAATTGAAGCTGCCAGAACTATGCTTGATGAAGCAAAATTACCAACGTACTTCTGGGCAGAAGCTGTTCAAACTGCTTGTTTTACTCAAAATGCTACACTGATCAACAAGCATGGAAAAACACCATATGAAATGGTTAAAAATAAGAAGCCAAATTTGAAATATTTTCACATATTTGGATGCAAATGCTTTGTGTTGAAGACTCATCCTGAACAGTTGACCAAGTTCGAGTTAAAAGCTGATGAAGGAATCTTTGTTGGCTATCCATTGTCAACAAAAGCATTCAGAGTTTACAATCTGAGAACTAAGGTGATCATGGAATCCATACATGTGTCATTTGATGACAAGAAAATAATTGGACTTGAAGACAAGGATGGATATGATCAACTACGTTTTGAAAATGAAGATCTATTCTCTGATGATGTAAACTCTGACGAAGCAGGTTTGACAAACCCTGACGGAGCATACTCTGAACCTCTACTGGTAAATACTGAAGAAACTGAAAATTCTCAAATTGAACAAAATAGAGAACCAGTTGAGGGGGAGCGTGAAGAAGCTCAACAAGACACAGCAAATGAGTCAGTTGAGGAAACTGATTCAAACTCTAACAGTTCAAACACTGAGCCATCCAACTCAAGGGGAGCCTCAGATACTGCTGAAAGTCAACGTATGAATCAGGAGAGCATGGATCAAGGGGGAGGATTCAATAATGATGCAAGAAACCACTTACCAACAGCCAGAAAGTGGACACAGGCACACACACCTGATCTCATAATTGGAGATCCTGATGCTAGTGTGAGAACAAGAAGTGCAACAAACAATGAGTGTCTGTATCATGCTTTCTTGTCTCAAACAGAACCAAAGAAAGTGGAGGAAGCTCTTCAAGATGCTAATTGGATTACAGCAATGCAAGAAGAGTTAAATGAATTTGAAAGAAATGAAGTCTGGACACTTGTACCTAGACCAAAGAACAGATCAATAGTAGGTACAAAGTGGGTTTTCAGAAACAAGACTGACAGTGAAGGTGTGATTACAAGAAACAAGGCTAGACTTGTGGCTAAAGGTTATTCACAACAGGAAGGAATTGATTATGATGAAACCTTTGCTCCAGTTGCAAGATTGGAGGCCATAAGAATTTTTCTGGCCTATGCTGCACACAAGAAGTTTAAAGTCTTTCAGATGGATGTAAAGAGTGCTTTTCTCAATGGGAAGCTTGAAGAAGAAGTGTTTGTTGAACAACCACCAGGATTTGTAGATTCCAAGCATCCAGATTATGTCTACAGGCTTGACAAGGCATTATATGGACTAAAGCAAGCACCAAGAGCATGGTATGAAACTCTTGCTCAGTTTCTTTTAGAAAGTGGGTTCACAAGAGGTACAATTGATAAAACCTTGTTTTATTTCAATTCTGGTGATGATTTGCTTTTAGTTCAAATTTATGTAGACGATATTATTTTTGGATCTACTAATGACAAACTTTGTAAGAAGTTTGCAAAGCTTATGCAATCCAGGTATCAAATGAGCATGATGGGAGAGCTTAGTTACTTTCTAGGCTTACAAGTAAAGCAAACAGATGATGGTATTTTTATCAATCAAGCAAAGTATACCAGAAATCTTCTAAAGAAATTTGGTATGCTTGATAGTTCATCTGCTACAACTCCCATGGCTACAGCAACGAACCTTGACAAAGACACAGGAGCCTCAGTAGATATGACTAACTACAGAGGAATGATAGGGTCTCTACTGTATCTTACTGCAAGTAGACCTGATATCATGTATGCAACATGTCTTTGTGCAAGATTTCAAGCAGATCCCAGAGAGCCTCATCTAACAGCTGTAAAAAGGATTTTCAAATATCTCAAAGGAACCATAACCTTGGGTTTGTGGTATCCTAGAGAATCAGAGTTTAAGTTAATTGGTTACTCTGATGCAGATTTTGCAGGCTGTAAGATAGACAGAAAAAGTACAAGTGGAAGCTGTCAATTTTTAGGTGACAGATTGGTTTCTTGGTACAGTAAGAAACAGAAATCAATTTCTACATCCACTGCAGAAGCAGAGTATATAGCAGCTGGTAGCTGTTGTGCACAGATTTTATGGATGAAGAATCAATTGCTGGATTATGGGTTAAGGTACTCTAGAATACCTATTTTCTGTGATAACCAAAGTGCTATTGCTATGACAGGTAATCCAGTACAGCATTCCATGACCAAGCACATCAGCATAAGGTATCATTTTATCAGAGAACATGTGGAAGAAGGAAACATTGAGCTTCATTTTGTGTCTACAGACCAACAACTTGCAGATATCTTCACCAAACCTTTGAGTGAAGCTACTTTTACAAGATTGGTAAATGAACTTGGAATGATCTCTGGTTCTGACTAGAGATACGGGTTAGACTCATTTTTTTTATGTTCATGATTTCTTACATGTGTTAACTGTTATGTGAACCAGCATGTTAAACTCTGATGATAAACTCTGTGAAGTGTCAGTCATAATCTGAAAGTAAACTCTGGTGTTAAACTCTGTTGGTCATACTCTGGTAATTACAGTTTAATGCTATTCTCTAACTGTAATTTTGTCTGAAACATATGGACCAATGAAGAAATTTGTATGAAGCATAATTCTCAGTAAGTAATTGTGAATCCTTAAGAGTTGATAGATTCTGATCTCATTTATGTGCAGTAAACAAAACACAGCATGATACTGTCTCTATATTTATACCATCTCTTAGTTTATTGATCCTATACACTGAGTCTGTATTAGCTGTTTGCATTTTCTCTCATAAGTTAATTTTAATCACTGATGAAAAGTCTAAACTCTGATTACTTACTACAAATAATTCACCCTCAAATCAAAAGATGCCAACCAGAGCACAAATTCCTTTGAGATCATGTTGTGCCTAGGACGATCCAGGAACTTATTGTATGAAATAAGGGCTAAAATCTTTGATTTTTGGTGACTAGTGCCAACCACTGATTACTGGAAAAATAATAAATAAAAAAAAAATAAAAATAAAAAAATATATATAAATAATACAGGGGGTGACAAATAAAAGACATATCCAAATGAAAGGATATCAGTAACACAGAGTTTAGATAGAAAAATCAGTGTCTATGTGAGAGTTTAGGCAACCAGGTTTTTACTACTTCAGTTTGTGGATTTTATGCACTTTGAGATGATCTAAATACTGATTTCGGTAAACTCTGCTACTACACACACATTTCTCACAACTGTACAGATTGAGAAAAGAGTTTATTGACAAAGAAGGATAAATGGTAAACACTGATGTATTGTGTGAAATACGCCGAGGTTACTTTGTTTTAATCTATGATGGTTAAAATAATTTCCTTGTTTCAGACATTTTATACTCTTGAGATTAGTCATTTGTTTTTCGGAAAAAGTATGATTGAACGGAGAAAAGAAAGAGTGCGTTTGATAAGTCCTGATAGTGATTCGTAATGCTACTGAGTATGTTAGTTTATTGTTTAAAGTGATATCATTTTTTTTACTTTACAATTACTATGCAATATTGATAATACTGATATGTAAAGAAACAAATTGTTTTTCATTAATTGATTCAAATTTACATTCAGACAAATTCATACTCATGTTAAGCTAATCTTTCTGGTACATGCTAATCACTATGGTTACAAAGAGAAGATCTATTTAACCAGGATAAGTATCTGAATGCTACATCTGAAGCAGAAGAGCTAGAGCCAGAAGTTATTGTGCTCTACTACTTCTGATGAGAGCTACCCAGTTGTTCATCTGATCATTATACCATCTGGGATTGCTTGACAACATCCTGAAGATGAATCATCATCATCATCATCATCTTCCTGGATTCGCTTTCTGCTTTGCAGCTTGCAGGATTCCAAGAAGATTGTCTCCTCAGTACCAATCAGGAAGCTCTGCTGGAAGAGCATCATACAAATCTCCATAGTATCATCGTCTGCCAGGATGGGCACATCATATGGACCGGGACGGATGATGTGCACATAAGGATTAGAGATTGGTCCTTCTGCTATTTCATCATCTGCTATAAGACCTTCATCATTCAGAAAAGAAAGAACAAGAAACTCATCGATGATGTAGTTTGCTTGTTGAGGCCAGTTCATGTTCACGAATGATTCGACATCCATGAACTCAAAGGTTCCTGCCATTTGGTGTATGGTAATTTTAAGGTATGAAGCCTGTTGATAAAATGCTTCGGTTTTTAAAGCATTCAACAGGGTAACTGAAAGGTTTTTTCTAGAATCGAAGCGCTTGGGATACTAAGGTGCGGAGTTTCGAGACAGTCATTATTATTCTGACTGTTGAGTTCCTTTGTACTTTATTATTGAAATTGATAATTTTATTATTATTGATTTTTTTTCTTTTAAGCGAATATTTTGAGTGTTATATGTGATGACAGGTGTCTCCACGTTTGCACGTGTGTATTGGAAGTTGTTAGATACAGCTGTCAGCGTATTCACGTCTGACATCTGTCCCACTAACATACTTCTAATCTTAACAGTTATTATTTAATACACTACATACACACGATTCAATCTTTTACGCATTTCATCTTTTCATAACATTTTACTCACACACAAACACTCAAACACTTTCTGAGCCCAGTATTTCTTGTTTTCAAATCTTACTAATGGCAACTACAGCGTTTATTGCATCTGAATTAGAATTTGTCCCAAATAACTACTCAGCTCCTGTAGCAAATGAGAACGCACCGGAGGCGTTTCATTTGATTCAGAGTTTCTTGTCAAACTCTGATATTGGTACTGCTCTCACCGCACCATCGAAGCTGTCTGCGACTCAAATTCGAACTTTTTGGCAGAAAGGTACTTATGATAATGGAGGAGAGTCTGGATCTCCATCTATCATTTTTGAGTTTCAAGAAGATCAATTTGTTGTTACTCCTACTACTGTTCGTGATGCTTTGGGTCTTGAAGATTTTAATGCTTTCACAATATCTGTTGGTGATTCTGAGTTGGTTAGGATGATGAGAGAAATCGGCTACTCTGGACCTTTGTCAAAGATAGGTCAACTCAAAAGGCCATTTTTGCGTAAGGAGTGGAGCTTCTTTTTCGATTGCATTACTCGGGCTTTTGGAAAGAAGTGCACTAATTGGGATGCAATTCCCACGGATAGTCTACAGATCGGGTATTCTCTTCTCTATGGCAGTCAATTTGATGTTGCTAGATTAGTTTTAACTAATATTGGTGAGAAAATGCTAGAGAATAGAAATGTTGTTTACTTCTCTAGGTTTTGTCAATTGATATTCAATCATTGCTGTCCAAATGTTGAGATTGTAGAGGATGATGTTATACTTTCATTTAAATTACACAAACGTATATTCTCTGACCTTATCAACAAGGACAACAAGAAAGGAGAAGTTGGTCCTTTAATGTTACCTGCATCTGTGCAACAATTTCTTGACAACTCACAACAACAACGTGTCTCAACTGCTGAAGCTGGACCTTCTGTATCTCAACCACAGAGGTCAAAGAGATCTAAAGTTCGAGCAGTTAAGTCTGGTGAAGCTGAGGTATCAAATGTTGATGCTGTGCCTCAGAGAAAAAGAATGAAGAAAAGGCGAGCCCACAGGGCAAAGTCTGTTGCTGCTGCTTCTAGTGCAGACTCAGAAACTGAAGCTGATGAAGAAAATCTTCATCAGAGAAAGAGAAGATTAGTTGCTAATCAACTTTTTGGTGATATTATTGCCAATTTGGATAAAGAACCTGAGGACACAGAAGCTCCTACATCAAAAACTGATGATGTAGTTGAGGAAGCTGCTGCATACTCTGACAGCAGGATTGTGGATCATGAAGATACTATACCGGAAGCTGATCAAGCATCTACTGAGTTAGTAGAACCTATTGCTTCTCACACAGAAATCATTTCTATTGATTTTGAGAAAGGTGATGAAGTAGATCAGATTAGAGTTGATCCAGTTCCAGAAGCTGTTGCTGTACATGCTGATGCAACAGATAATGATCATGAGGATATTATCTTTCTTGAAACTTTGCAACAATCAGTTGTTGAGATTGTTCAAAGAGAAGCAGAGGTTACTGCTCCAGCAAACTCTGATGTTCCTCAAACTGTAGCAGATCAAGTACCTGATGCGACTGCACAGTCAATTGATGAAATCACTGCTGAAAATGTGCTTGAAGATATTCACAGAGAGGATGACAATGCTGAAGCTAGTCCTGTTCATTCAAACTCTGATATTCATGTGGAAATTTCTGATATTCAAGCAAATTCTACTGAAGAAAGGGAAGTTCAAAGGGCTGCTTCTGAGCATTTTCAGAATATGTACTACAATGCATGGGCTAATGCAGATTGTATCTTTCCAGCGCAAAGGGCTGCAGAATTTTTATCTGATTCTGTCAAGAAGATTACAAATCCTGATGTCCTTACGAGCTTACAGGCAACTGTTATTCAAGTCAAATCTCTCAATAATAGATTTGATGAGAATCAACAAATGCTTACAAGTCTGAGGAATGAAGTAAGCCTGAGGGATCTTACTTTAAAGGCTGACAGAACTTATTATTATACCATGTTCAAGCAGCAAGCCAGGGATTCTGAAGAAATCAAGAAGAGGCTTGGGACAGTTGAGGACAACCAGAATGCTATGTCTGCTCAACTGACTTCTATTTCTACTGCGCTTGAATTGCTGACATCAGTACTACTTTCTGATGATGTCAAAAAGGGGGAGAGTATACCTAAAGACAAATGCAAAGATACTCAAACTCTGAGACGGAAGGATGATTCTGCTGATGGTGGAAGCAAGGAATCTGAGAAGAATTTACTTTCTGTTCAAGGAAAAAGAAGATCAAAATTAAATTCTAATAGGTTGACAAACTCTGGTAAAGAAATTTCAAACTCTGCCAGTGGTTCAAGACTTAAGAGTTTAATTATTTCAGCCAATCCATTAACTGATGAAGAAATTGCTACCAAGATGTTTCTAGAAGAACATGGTAATGAAGCTACAGTTGAAGACATGGAAGCTGAAATGCTGAGTCTTGCTGAAGAGCATGAGAAGAAGTTGAAGGATGGTACTTATAAGAAGAAGGAAATCAAGGCTCCTAGAAAGAAAGAAAAAGGAATTGTTATCAAAGAGAATGTAAACTCTGATCAGAGCTTACAGTACTCAAGGAGGCCTGTGATTAAAAATGCTGATAAAGGAAAAGGTAAACTGGTAGAAGAAGAGCAGTTACCTAAGAAGATTTATTCAACCTCTGACATTGCTCAAGTTGAAACAAGATTACCAAAATCAACCTCTGACGCTGCTCAAGTTGATGATACTATTGAAGTTAAGCCAGCCTCTGACAAGGCTCAAGCTGTGCAAACTCAGCTAGCTCCTCAACTCAAAGGTTTCTTAAGACCTGTACTCTCTGAAACTCTGACACTTCAACCTGTGGATTTTTCTCAAACCAGGACTGTACTTGGAAAAGAATCTTATGATAAGTCTGGTTTAGGTTCACATAGGGAGAAGAGAATAAATAACAGATCTCAAGACAATATTTCACTGACAGAATCTGGTATTGGGAATACACAAGAAAATCTTGATAAGTTAGAATCTGTTCAGTTGATTTTTCACAAGATCTTGAAGAAGCAGTTTCTGTTATATTTCATGAGTGATGGAAGAGTTTATAGAATTGGAGAATCTGATGTAAATCTCAAATCATGGGAAGAACTTGAATATGTACTTTATCTGTTAAAAGTTAAGAACAGACATACCCATAATGTTGCTCAAATCTTAAGAGAAAAGATGCTGAGATCAAAAGTGATGCTTGGAGGAGGAGAAGTCTCAAATGCTTATATTCCAAAGTATAGAGATCATACTGGAAAATTGGTGGAGATGAAGAGAAACAGTGCTAGATTTAAAACTGCACTGGGATTAAAAGTCTTAGAATTCAACTTAGAGTCAGATAAAGCTCAGTACATTCGGCTAGGGAATGATATGAAGAAGAACAGTATCTATTCTCTGAGGGCTGCCATATATCAAACTGGTGAAGGAGATCCAGAGTATAAGGAGCTGAAAGAGATTATGATAACTGAACTTGAGAATGCTGAGAGAAGACTGCTGATTGATTATCTCAGGACTGTGCCTGATATTGAAGAAGTCAAGTAAAGTCTGACTGTAAGTTTTTAATATTTTCTATTCTAAGTCAAATTTAAACTCTGTTTTAAATTAAACTCTGTTATATGTTAAACACTGCATTTGTTAAAAGGTTTTGACATCATCAATTATATGTTTTAACTTGTACATTTTATTATGAACAAGTTGGGGGAGATTGTTAGATATAATTGCTAATGTTTGTTTATCAGTGTTTAAGCAACAGGTACTGACAAGAGTTTATCAGAAGCCAGTCAGAGTTTAGTTAAACTCTGACAGGGTAAAGAGTTTAATTGAAGCCGGTCAGAGTTTATTTAAAGTCTGACAAGGTGAAAGTTGAATTAGCTGTCGGTGCAGAATTGAAGATTCTAGAAGCAATATATTCTGAAGATAGAAAGAAGCAGAATATATTGATACAGCTAAGGAGATTGGAATAGAAGACTGAAGCAATCCTTAATTGATATGAATTGTATAGCTAACTTATAGGAATATCAATTAGAGATAGATTGTATGTAGCTGTGTACTATATAAACATAGATAGGTTATCCCTAGAAGGGACGCGTGAATATTGATATATTATTCTTGTAACCTAGAAGCTCTTTGTGATTCATTAACATCATAAAGAGAGAAGCTGTTAATACGATTACAGTTTTATTGATTCATAAACAGTGTTTTTAATTATCGTTATTCTCATACATACTTGATTATATTGTGTATTCGGCCTAACATTGTAATAGAGTATATGACTTGGTGAAATTCAAGGATTCTCTTGTTGTCATGTTCTATAATGAGACATTATATTTTGGGGAAGAAAAAATTGATATACTTGTTTTCGATGAGTGATGCAAAAATTGGAGCAAGACGTCTATTGGACCATTTAAATTTTGGAAAACGAAATCAACTGTATTTACTGAGCCACGGTTTCTTGGATGTTTTAACAGTAGTGATATATTGTTTTTATATCCTACTACTGTCCACAATGAACACTGCTTCAATCTCCAAAACTATACAATCAAGAGTCTAGGAAAAGATCTCCAGAACTATACAATCAGGTGTGTAATAAAAGAAGGAGACTTTTTTGAGGACCTTGGGCATGGATTAACTCATTACTCTGAGAGTCTAGTTTTCATTGATGGAATGAAGCCCTGTTCTGGAACAGAAGATGAAATTCGATATTATTACCTGAGAAAAGAGTAGATACCCTGGTTAAACATTCATCCTTTGGCCTTAATGCACGAGGCTTCAGCTTCACTGTCTGGTCTTGCACTCCTTGTGTATCGATCTCATGTCCACCCGGACCCCTGTCATACATGCTCTATATGCAATCAATAAATTTTCTAAATAAAGTTATGGTCATAATTTTAATTCAGTTGCATTTTCTGTCTCCAATGGGGTTCGCTAAAATGATATAAAATACTGATTATGTAAAATTTGCTGAATCTGTAAGGTGTTTTGCTCTAATGGGGTTGACTATACTGATTGACTATATTTTAAAAATAGCATGTTATTATTGTTTCAAGTTGTTATAAATAGAATTTTTTATTTCAGTATGGTAATAGATGATGTGGAATTTTGCTACAGGCCCCTAGATGTTGGCCAAATATAGCCAATATGGAGAGGTTGGCTAAATTTTTTGCTAACAATTATGACATGTTGGAGCCTACATATTTACATAATCTCTATATTTCTTATTTAAAGCATGCCATATAGGATTTTAACTAAGGGCTTCTCATGGCTGAAGATGCTCTTATACTTATTTCTTACCTAACAATTACACATGGAATATAGGTTATAGTCATGATGAGTTATACTTATTTCTTAGCTAACAATTACACACGGAATATAGGTTATAGTCATGATGAGTATAGCAGCAAAAATAACACAAAAGAAAATAGATACATTGCACAACGATATCCAATCAGTGGTAGAATCCTAAATTATCCCAGACCATATTTGCACATACCAGTAGAAAAACAGTATTAATAGTATTTTTCGATTTACAGATGCACAATATCACATCTAAACATTATATTCTGAAAAATGTTGGGAACCAAACAAAATTTTCAAAAAAGTTTTCCAAATGCCATGTGTTTTCTTAGTACAGGCTGATAGAATAATTAAGACTTAATTGCAGATTGATGGCCTTTAGTTTAATATTTTTGCACGGAAATGACTAAATTATTAATTATGCCAAAGTGATGGCCAATTATTGAATTTCGCAACACTTTGATGGCTCCGGGTCCCCTCTGTTAGTTCGCAACTAATGATGTTAGGGTTTTATTAAACTAAGATTGAATAACATTTTGACGGCTATAATTTATTTTTTATTTATAACAGCACAACCGATTTACGACCAAGAAAGATACAACCAGACTAAGATGTATATTTGGTTACTTTGGCCATATTCATCAATTAAGGTAAATTAGTTAAATACATTATTTACCAAATAATAATTGCAGAAAATAGCAGAGCCAAAAGTGGCAAGTAATTACCTTTCCCTCAAGTATTACCTTTTTCAATTATTACTGAGTAATTGTACAATTATATAATCCAATTATTAAGATTACAATTATCTAAAAAAAATATTATAAACGAAATTAGAAGTAAAATTTTATTTGGTTGCGTACCCTATATGGAATCCGGCAAGGATTTTACGACAACGATTTTTAAAATATGGAATCCTGCTACGAAACAGTGCTTGGAAATTGAGCCTCCCCCTACGGTGTCTGATTTCTGAATTTCTGACGTTTAAAGTATTTATTTTGGTTTCAGTTCAGTTGCCAATGACTATAAAATCATGTGTGTTAAGTTAAAAGAACAACAACCATTTGCAGGGTATATCTATTCATGCAATGGTGGTTGTTGGAGTAAGATTACTCCCTCTAACTTCTTTTACCATGGTGATATCTGTTCCGGCCCTTTCATTTTTAATGGATCTCCTTTTTGGTTGATTTCACAAACTCATTATGGGAAGGAACGTTTGACTGTCATCTCGTGTGATGTTCGAGAGGAAATTTTTAGATTGTTGCCTGATCTTGGTCCAATGGAGATAAATAGTAATAGTAGATATGAATTGGTGAAATTCAACGATTCTCTTGCTGTCATGTTCTATGATGCAACATCATATATAGAACATTGTGCATCTCATGTCCACCCGAACCCATGTCATAATGATCTATATATATCATACAATCAATAATTTTTCTAAATATGAATATCGTATTATTTTGATTCAGTTGCATTTTATGGTCCATATATTAAATTTATTTTTCTTATCTTACGGAACACAAAAATATAGAGAAACACATGTTTTTGCCTTTTTAGCAGAAAACAACTGCAGAATATAGGACATAGTCATGATGCGTTTAGCATTAGCATTAGAAAGTAACACTACAAGAAATTATGGGCAATTTCGACCTCCCAAATTCGACCGCGGCTAAATTCAACCGTTTGTGGTCGAATTTATGGACTGCGGCTAAATTCGACCGTTTCTGGTAGAAAATAAAAATGGTCGAATTTGGTCGGTCGAATTTACTACTAAATTCGACTGATTTTTCTTATCGGTCGAATTTAATCCTAAATTCGACCGATTTTTTTGTCTGGTCGAAAATAAAATCCCCCCAAAAAAGGAGGGAAAAGTCCCCCCAAAATTTCAAATTTTGAAAACTAAATTCGACCAAATTCGGTCGAATTTAAAATTAAGCTTGGCGGTAATTTTGCCGCCTATATTTTTTGAATTTCGGTAAAAAGTGGGAAATTTCCCACCCAAAATTCCTCAAACTATTCAAATATATTTTCAACCGAATTTAGTCGAATTTAATAAATGTGACCGAATTCAGTTGAATTTATTTTTTTCAGAATTTTTTAAATATGTTATTAATTTTATAAATGTTTGTACACATCATGAAAAATAAATAAAAATACAAGGATACCATACACTACATGTAAAAATTTAGTTAGTACAAAAATTTTACAAAAAAATTTTATATGATTAGAAAATGTTGAACTTTCATTTTTTGATATTTTTAGAAAAATTAAATAAAATATCTAATTGTTGTTAAAAAATACAAAAAAAATATGAAAGTATTTTGACGACATACTACATTCAATAAAATAAATTTGAATAAAGAATAGTCGGTAGAAAAAAAAATTCTTCATAGCTCTGTACATCGTCATAGTTGAGTAGAATATGAGGGGTTTAGGGTTTAGATTTAGGGGTTGGGCTAGGGTTAGAGTTTTTATTTTATTTAAAAATTATTTTGATTAATCCAACCGTACGGATGTGAAGATTATCAAAAAAATATAGTGTGTGCAAAAAATTAATTAATTTAAATATTAATATCTTAAACATTTTAACAAATATATATGTCACCTACACTAAATTCGACCACAAACCCTAGTTGGTTGAATTTAAGCTTTAGTTCGACTGATATCGGTCGAATTTAGCTAAATTCGACCAACTCAAGTTTCGGTCGAATTTAGCTAAATTCGACCGACTTAGGTTTCGGTCGAATTTAGCTAAATTCAACTCATATCAGTCGAATTTACCCGTGTTCTGTTTCAGAATAAGCCAATTTATTCATGCCACGTGTCACGCTTGTAATGGCTGAAAAACAAGCACATGGATTGCTCTTTTATACTCAATCTAGACCATTCATTTCTTTCCTAAAATATTTCATCCTAACCATTAATTCAATTACAATCATCTTCTTCTCTTTTATATTTTTCATCCATTCATATTCTCTCATAAACATTTTTCTATACTCCTACTCCATTTTTCTTCTCTAACAAACATACATATACTCCTACTCCATTCTTCTTCTCTAACAAACATACATATCAATTTATATACATAAATACTAACACATGTTTCATACATTTCAAACAATATATATACATCCTTTATATTAGCACATCCTTTAATTACATTTTTAACATTTGGCAAGTTCATCCCAATTAATTCCGACGAGTTCATCTTCACCACTTCCGACCTCTACGACCTCCGACGAGTTCATTTCCGGTAACTTAAAAGCGAAATAACACAAGTCATTATAATTATACACACACTAAGTTAATTTTTTTTTAATTTTTTCACATTTGGATATTATTGGGGTAGAGTAATTTTTATAGTGTTTGATTTTTAATTATGTGTATCAAAAAGAATGAAAAATTATTGTAATTTTAGTCCAATATTATTTATGTATATTATTTAGGATTAGTAGAAAAAATAACTATTATATCCATTATTATTTAATGTAATCATCCTTCTTGATATGTAGAAACTAGTGAAAAATTGCAGAAATTTTTTGCATTTCTTAGGCAGCAGATTCTGTTGCTTTTTTTTTTAAAACTGATGTTCGTTAAATTTGACCGAATTTGGTCGAATTTAACAAATAATTTTGACTGTATTCGGTCGAATTTAGCATACTAAATTCGACCATATTTGGTCGAATTAAATTCACTTTGGGCGCCAAAATTCGAAATTTTGAAATTTTTACCAAAATTTCAAAATTTTGAAATATTTGGTCGAATTTAGTGGGTCGAATTTATATGGTCGAAAATAGACGGTCGAAATTAGCTAATTTCGACCGTTTTGAGCAATTTCGACCAAGCTAAAAACGACCTTTTTATTTTTGGTCGAAATTAGTTAAATTCGACCGTTTGCAGTGGAAATTAGCTAATTTCGACCGTTTTTATATGGTCGAAATTAGCCGAGTTTTTTGTAGTGTAAGATAAAAAGAAAAACCCTGAAAACATATATAGTACATAGATTTCGAGGGATTCTCTTGCAACCTGTTACTCATTTGTTTGTCATCACATTGCTATATCCGAAGGACATACGTCTAAATATATAAAATCATTAATAAATTTTTTTAATTCTTTTATCCAGCTGTTTTCCATTTTTACGAGTTTTGACCACGTAGTTAAAATTAATAAAAACTAATTTTCCAAAGGAAAACATACTTTAGTAATAATAATTTTAGCTATATGGTCCATACTTCTATGTGTGCCAAAAAGGATGGTATCAAATATCAAAAAAAAAACAAGAAAGAGAGTGCAATACTATTTATTTTGAATAATTAAGCTTATATATATTCTCGGAAGTGAGAGAATCGAACCCACTACTAGAAAACCTGATATCAATATATTTGGACACAAAGTTAGAAGTTTTAGAATTAATCAGATATCTATCTATTCTTTGCCATTTGTTTCACACGTCACTTCTCCTCCACACAGGGTAATAGGGTATGTCCACAAGTAATTGCCTTTTACCACAAGTAATTGTCTTTTGCCACAAGTAATTGCCTTTCCAGCGAGTAATTTTTAGTATATATTAGGTTCACAGAATCGAATAATTAAACAAGGATCAAAGTTGATTAATTGTGCATGGTGTACATACCAATGTATGCAACAAAGGCTACAACAAGCATCCTGCCAGAAGATACCATTGAATGTGAGATACTGCCTCGACTTCCTGTGAAATCACTTGCGCGATTTAAATTAGTTTGTAAATCATGGAATTTGCTCATCTCCCGCGATGATTCGCTCACTCTTATGAGAATGCGTAGGGAAGGAAATAGTAACCCTAATAACTCAGAGTGGACAATTATTATTTGCTGCATGAATGGATTGGTTCTTTTACAAGATAGGCACAAGGTTTTTGGAATGGTAAGATTTGTAATATGGAATCCTGCAACGAAAAAATGCTTGAAAATCCCACGGCCCTCTAATGCAGATGATTTTGAAGGTCATAATAATCACTTTTCTGGATTTGGTTTCGATTCAGTTGCTAATGATGTAAAAATCATGCATGGTACCGCAATTGCGAAGCAGAGATTAGTAGGTTATATCTATTCATGCAATGATGGTTGTTGGAGGAGGATCACTCCGTCGAACTTCCTTTTCCGTGGTCATATCGTCAACTATTTGAACCCTGTTATTGCCCAGGGATCTCCTTTTTGGTTGTGTTATCGCTATTGCCGTAAAACGGAACGGTTGGTTGTTATGTCTTTTGATGTTCAACGAGAGTCTTTTATGTTATTGCCTATCATTGGCGATTCTACTGGTTATATCCCCTACTCTACATTGAATGAATACACGTTAATGAATTTTAGGGATTCTATAGCTGTCATGTACTGGTCTACAAAAGTTAATTTTTTTAGGGGAACAATTTGGATCTGTGTATTCAACGAGAGAAGTGACGATTGGAGCAAGATGTCTATTGGACCATTAAAACCAGAAGAAAATTTAAGATACGGGAAACCAGACTGGGAAAAGCCAGGGTTTGTACAATGTTTTAGAAATGGTGATATCTTGTTTGGCGGTTCTGCAGAACTATATTACGTTGATCTCCAAAATCATACAATCAAGAATCTTGGAAAGAAAGAAGACTTAAATTACGACGTGGTCCATGGCTACACGGAGAGTTCATTTTTCATTGATGGAATGCAACCCTTCTATGATAAAGAAAACGAAGTCCAATTTTTCTTCCTAAGAAAGACTGGAGAGGACATACAAAAACTTTGGCATTCATCTGCATCTTTGAGATCTGCAAGACAGGAGGAAATACAACAATACTTATGTATGAGGGATAAAGGAGCAGGAGGCCTAGGTTGAATTACGTACGGACTGAAGGACAGAAACATACTATCTACACAATATAAGATTTTTATTTTATATTATTTTCAGCTATTTTTCTATTTTTTATGTAAGAGAGAGGAACATAATTATATGTGTACTTGTGTTACTCAAACTTCAATATCCAGTTGAGTTAAAATTCAAAGATTATTGAAGATTAGTGGTCGAAACCCTCGACACACAAACATGCATAGTTGTTTGTTTTAGCGGAGTACTGGAATCCAGATCTTGTATAATTTATTCTTCTCATACCCTACTTCACAACTTACCCCAGTGGAACTAATAATATAAATTCTTAATTTTAACATGTTTTGGTAAGTATTCGAACTTTAGATCGAGTAACTTAAATATAAAATATTCTCTACTATAGATCTAACCGCTCTCGTTTATTTACTTTAAATCTGACGGTTAATATGGTTTGGTTAAACCAAACTATCAACAATTATACCAATATTTGTTTATTATAATTTATAGTATAGATAAGTTTTTAAAATAGTTAGACCTATATTAATAAATTTTAAATAACATAAAATCAGTTACTAGCAACTGTTTGGTTGATGGGGTTGATATCTTAGAGAGACGTCGCTACATATTGTTATTACATAATATGGTTGATTTCAATGCAAGTCTCGAATGAATATCCTTCTGCATGTTTGACAAATGAACGACTAAATAAAGAAGATGGTTCTCGTGATAACCCGAATAATTTAGAGTCCATGGATCTCCTTTTTGGTTGTGTAATCGAAATTTCCTCAAAAAGGAACGTTTGGTTGTTGTCTCTTTTGATGCTCGACAAGAGTTTTTAGGGATTCGAATAATATGGACTCTCTTGCTTTGATCATGTCCTATTCGAAAAAGTTTCATATTTCCAATTGCAAAGACAATTTGCTATCATAGGATTGACTTGCACTAAGCTCATTTTATCTCTGATTTAACATAGTTTTCCAATATCGTATACAGCAAATTCCAATCGAAAATACATGTTGATAAATGGAAAAATGTTGGACGGGGACTGCAAACTGTTACTTAGCCGTGGGATTTTTTTACACTGATTTGCATATACAACACTACCATACTATCGTTGGAAGGATGGTATCACACAGGGTCCAGGTCATCCCCTGGGTTCAAGACTAGCAATTTCCCTGACAACTTGCGCTTTGTCTGCCTCAAACTGTTCATCCTCTGCATCACAAACTAACTAATGGTTAACATGCAGCAAAATTACAAATACAACCGCCCTCTTTGTATTTCAATCTTACCCTTCTTTCATTGACAAATTGAAAAAAGTAGAGGATGAGGGTTTAGCCTAGTGTTAAGGTGGCCCTCTCCCATGACCAAGGTCATGGTTCCATTCCTTACTCCCCCTCCCCATTACAGAATATATATATATAACTTAAAAAAATTGAAAGAAGCAACTCCAGGGTAGCACCGAGAATTCATATCTGAATTCTCGGAAAAACAAAAAAAGAGGACACTTGAAAGCAGGTTAATTGCCAACCTTTATCCAGCTTAAAATCAGCAAAGAGTCGCAGAAGCTTGCTTCTGTTTGCAATGAGTATAGTAACAATGTCTGGGGGCTTATTCTGATTAGCAGCAAACAGCTGCAAAATATAAATGGCAAATAATGCAGAAAAAGATGTAAAATACTGCAAACATATAGATAAACACACATACACATGCACAAATGCTTGCGAAGTACCTTGAAAACATGAAATGCTTCTATCTGAATGCTCTTGCTCGATTCCTGCAAAAGAGGGGAAACCAACAATTAGCTTATGAAGCTTGGAGCAATAATTCGTAAAGAACAGGGTAATTTCATGTCCAAGCTTCCCCATCAGTGCACAACATCATAGAAGGAACCTCGATAGTTGGATTATTTAACTGCTATCAACATATACAGCATTAGATTGCTCATCTTATTTTTATAGATGATCTTTGAATAAGCTTATCAACATATCTACTCCCCCTCAAAAGCCTCAACCCTCATCTACCAAGACGAATTAAGGGGACAGATGTTGAGTTCATAAACAAATCAAGCTATCAGGAGGTGATCATACTCTGAGCAGGTTCATCAGAATCCTCAGATTGTCCTTTGAACTCACATATTTCGTCATAACAGCGGAATTTGAGCGATCTAGTAACATGTCACCCAACAGCTGTACAATGAGAAAAATGTATTAGAAAATAGAGATGCAATGTCATGCACGCACTGAAGCGCATCCTTTCCTAAAATCCTGCAACTGTTTAAAAGAATGTAAAACTATAAAAGCTTTAGTACATGGATTGATAAACTACCCATGAAATTTTATCAATAAAAATTTGTGGATGTTTCCTAAATAGTATTCGACATATATAAATAATTTCTTTACAGAAGAACATAAAATAGATGGGCTGAATGAGAGTAACAATAGATCCTACACACAATAATTTACAATTGTTAGTAATTTTTACATTGTTTAAAATCTTTAAATCCATGTTGTATCAACTCAAAGTGTACAACATGTAGGAAACATTAAAATATAAATTTTAGAGTACATCAGCAGAGTATAACGGACCACATTTACATTGTGGAAGGTCACTATAATAATAACAATAATAATAACACACTTTTGTATCATATCTATACTTACTAAACTATAATAAGCAAACATGGGTATAATTTGTAGTTGTTTTGGGGGTGAAGGCCAAAAGTACCAGTATTTCACAGATGTCTGACAAGAATACCGACGCGCTTGGGAGATGGCCATATATACCAACGTGTTACGCATTCATGAAAAGAGTATTATGTAATACGAGTATTATGTAATACGCATTTGAAAACAGCTTAACATGTTGTAATACGCATTTGGATTCTGGGTAATTGATATTACACATTTTTAGATTGGGTAATACATATGTCTACTCAAATTGTTTTCCTTTAAAACACATAGCTTGAATGGGTAATCTGCAATACGCATATGTAGAAAGCTTATTACTATTATGTATATACGCGATCCACTAGGTTTCCACATAACGCGATTGCTCTTCTTTTGGTCCTTCTCATTCTTTTATAATGGATTCATGCTTTTGTCTTAAAGCTTGTGTATAATTTGGGGGTGTTGTAAGCAGGTTAGGTAAAATTTATAATACGCATTTGAACAAAACATATTTGAAGGGTATTAATGGCCCCCTTTACAGAGAATTGTTATTTCAGCAAGGAAAGTGTGAAAAGTCAGTAAATATGTCATTTTTTCTTAGTTTGGTTAACCCTTGGTTTTTGGTTATATCTAATAACCGTTAGACTCCAAAGTAAATAGATTTGAACCGTTATTTATAATAATAATAATAAAGAATAATATATATTTTAACATATTTAAAATACTTCCAAAGGTCTCGTTTTCAATCCATTCAACAACATATTAAAAATTAAAATTTTATATCATTATTTCTTAAGATACAAACAAAGATAGGGTTTCAAATCTCATCAACCACATATTATTTATTCTATTTGATTCTAATTAGAAATTAAACTCACCCAAAATAAGATTATAATTATATGATAATTGGTTTTTAATATATAATTCCTTACTAAAATTACAATCTATTATATACATTCAAATTTGACTTAAGTATAATTAATTACTTATATTAGAATTCCATTAAAATTGTGTATAATTGTTAAAATATAATTAAAGGAAATATAAAATAATAATGGAGAACCGTGCATCATACGGGTTGTAAGCTTGTATACCTTTATAGCTTGACGTCTGGTAATGTAATTGGGGGATTCTAGCAGCTTTGAGTTGTACTCTGCAAAAAACTGAAAATAGAACTTTTATAGATTCTTGTTCTATAGTTACCATAGATCAAAATAGTGAAATGATTCCGACACAAATACTGCACACGTGAAATGAAGTAACTGAACATATTTTATAAACATTCATAAAAATTTATGCATTTATGTTACTTATCAAGAAGGGATTAACATGGCAATAAGGCAATGAAATATTATTGAGCGTCTATGGCGTCCGGTTAAAAGTAGGGTACCCAAAATTTTTGGATTTAGGTGCCACAAGGTGTGTTGGCGACTTAAAGGTGAGACTCAACTGATAATGATACTTGCAACTTAGGGAATATGCAAATATTCTGACACTTAACAGCTTAGGTAAATAACAGATCCTATTTGTTTCCGTAATATACAAATATAAACAGGCTATTTAATAAATCCTAGGCATTCGTATACACAATATTTGAAATTTGTGTTGAGAGCCTTGGACATGTAGGAATACATCTCCAGATACGACTGTTTACCTTATACATAACACAAGAAAACATCACTTACCCAGTCATAGTTCTTTGAAAGAAATTCAGCTACTGTTGATTTGTGCCTCGTACAAAGCTCCTGAAACAATGATCATAAAACAATAACATGTAAAGCAAAGACCATTGCAATAAGACATGTCAAAAAAACAACTACCAAAGAGGCAAAAGCCTTGTTAAATACATCACCAACACATACTGATCCAACTAAGATATATAATCATAATTTAATCACAAAGGAAGATTCATTCAGAAGCAGAGCGAACAAGGCATGCCCTTTCTTCCTTCTGTTATTTATTTACAAATAACAGGTTCTGGCTGACATTCCGGAGTGAAGTTAATTTGACATAATAATACAGTGTATCAGAACTGATGGCCAAAGAATGACACTTTTATAATTATTTATGCATGTTGAGATGTGGAATTAAAAAGACAGCAATAGAAGGAGATTATATGAGGTTAAAGAAGTTTAAAAAACAGAGGAAAACTACATTTTATACATGTTTCCTTTTCTGTCACAGCTACATGATCAGCTTCTACTGTTTGTAAATTTGAATATAAACTTTAGAGATATAATGCGTTCTAGACAAGTAGATGAAAAAGCTGTTTACGAAAAGAAACACCGTACTAAACAAACTTATTATCATTCATATTTCCATAGCCCACTCAACCTTAAAAGTTGCAGCAGCGTCAGCAGCAATATCAAAACTTGGAAGTTGTATAAAATCAAAAAACTTCTTCATATGCTCCGATTCCAAGACATGCCTGTGAGTATAGAAGGGGTATTATATATATATATATATATACATATACATACATATATATACATATATATAATAATAATAATAATAATAATAATAATAATAATAATAATAATAATAATAATAAATGGACCATCCATTCCACAAAAAATTGAACCAAACATGAATATATTAAAATCCTTAATAGTCTTACCTTGCAACAGCCTGATGGCGTATGCATTCCCTTAGCATGGCACCGTAGTGTAAAGCCATGTCAGAGTTTTCATAACTGCATGAAAAGAATGATTTAGAAGGGATTTAATTTACATAAAAGGGTAATTCATCTATTTGACAGCATCCTTAGAACAGCATTGCTACTTGGCTGAGAGTTATAAGAAAAAAGTGCAACAAATAATCTACCACTAATAATAGCTTCTAGAAGTTCATTATAAGTTGTATTCTTACTCTGATTAATGTTACTGTGATTAATTTTCCTAGTAGAAAATTACAAAAGAGAAAGAGTGTTTGCAGGTGTGCTGTTTTGCACCCTGTTACTAAAAATGCTGTTTTGCACCCTGATGCTAGAATTGTGCCATTTATAGACAGAATTTTAGTAGCATTACTGTTTTGCAGGTGGCTTTCTGTGACTGTATGGTTATGAATGGTTTTTTAGAGTTGTGCAGAGGTCTTTCATCTTTGGTTTGAAGTAACTATATTGCAAGATTAGTGTGAAGTCTGTATCCATGTACTGGTGTTTTCCAATTGTATTAAAGTTTTTGCACTCTTTTAAATTTGAGAAGAAAAGTGATTTAATTTTATAAGTATTAATTTGTCAATATATTATAAGTATTCCAATTTTAGAACTGATGGTATCTTTTTCTAATATAGTACTTGTTGGCATGGTTTTGGAATTGACGTAAATAATTATTTTGTGAAATCTTAATAATAATGATGACAATTAAATTTTAATAATAACCACAATATATTTTAGAACGTATATTATAAGACTAACATAAACAAAATATGGCGGCCGATTCTGACCTTCTATAGAATAAGAGAAAAGAGTTTGGTTTTAAGAAATAATCTATTTCAAAAATAGAATATAATTCCTATTGACAGGATATGTAGGATAATTTAATTAGTATATACACATTATATTTAAAGTACATCAAATACAAAGTATCAAACCAAAGGGATCCCCTTCGGTTAGATTTTTTCTTTCTTGAGTTTATAACAGATAAATATTTTTCCCCTGTTAGTTTTTCTAGAGTTGTTATAATATATAAATATTATTTTCTTTTATCATGTTTTGAGCCTTATTTATCTTATTACAGGTTAGATGGTCATGCTTAATTAATATATTTGGAGCACCTGGATTGGGTTTTCAAACCTCATATTTCGGTGTTTTCCTTTCAGACATTAAGGTTCTATTATCTAAATTTCCGGAGACATCATGCATGCTCTTTGGTTAGATGATAAACTTTTTTGAATGGAAGAAACTCCTTCTTTTATTGTATTTCGATACAATTTCGTTTATGGAAAAGTATCCACCATCAAGATACCTTTCAGAAGGGCATGCTTCTGTGCCCAAATATTTGAGGGGCACAAAAGTACATCAAATACAACTTTTTCACTATGATAAACCATCTCATTTTTCTTTCAAATGTAAATTAACTTAAGCTGCCATATCCTATTTAACATTCGACCACTTGAGATGAGTAAAACCTATAACTGCAACCTTTCAGGTTAATCTTACCCTGATATTAGTACATCCATTAGATCAATATTTGCTTCCAAATAATCACAAGCAATCAGCCTTGATTGAACTTGTTGCCTTTGCAGATTTGCAACAACCTGGGTGGCATCTTTACGAGCCTAAATAGAAGATCATCGTCACTATATAACATCAAATATAAGGACGACAGAAACCTTTACAAGGAATATGTAAATCTCGTCTAAGATTGGCAGGACATCTTAAGCAAATGTCAAGGAAGAAAAACAACAAACCAACAGTCATAGAAATCCTCTAAGAAAGAAATTAATGTTTGACATTACCTCTAGATCCAATTTTGGAAGACATTTGATCAACAAACGAAGTGTGTCCTCCCTAAAAAATTCTTGAGTTAACTGTGCACAAGCCTCTGAGACAGGCTCAGCTTCACTATTCCCATAAAGAATCGACTTCAACTCTCGAAGAAGTTTACTTAATTCCATCATCTGTGAAGGGAGCACAGTAAGTCTTCCATTGTTTCAACGGTAATTACTAATTGAGTAGCAAATCTTCGAAGCATTAAACAGCAAACAACGTACTGATTTTAGGAAAGTGACCACACTAAATGCTATATAGTCATATGCAACCTGAGGTAGGAGATATAGTTTTACAATTGCAATTATGCTTTAACTTTTTCATTTTCATTTGTATCCATCTACCAAAGTTCAGGGATGTGACAGGATTTCCAGTCCACCCATACATTTAATAAATTAAGCAGACCACATATCACGATAAAACCTAGAAGGTTGGTCAAACACCCATAGTTGACTAAATTTATATAATCCACTTTTTTAAGTAATTCTCAAAACCAAGTTCCTTTGTAAAACGTAACCAGTTTTCCTAATTTTCCTTCCACATAACCACATCATCACTACAATCCAATCACCAATTTACGACAACTTCACCACGAAGCTCAAATATCAAGCTCAACTCGGAAACATCTATAATCCCAATAACAACACTACATTACCCTGCTAAAACTATAAACTTCAACATACAACACCACCACTTACCACTAAAGTACCAACTAAACACCACCAATACCGAAACACGACAAATCAATCACTCAAAAACCCAATTTTCACACAACACAAACTAAAAAACATCATCAAAATCACACCTTTACGCTCAAATTCAACTCCAAACATCAAAATCACCACTAAAAAATCACATTTTTTTTATTTACTAACTAAATAGATCAAATTTTCACAGCACAAACAACTCAATCACACCAAATTAAACTAAACAACGCCATCAAAATCACACCTTTACACTCAATTTCACCTCCTAACATCAAAATCACCACTAGAAAATCCCTAATTTTACTTACTAACTAAAAAAGAACAGATTTTTACAGTAAAAACAGTTCAATTACATCAAATTCAACTAAAAAGTGAGCTAAATTCACTAAAAATCGATAAAGTTATCACCTTTTCGTCGCGTTTGCTCTCGCGAACGTCGGAAGCAGAGCGATCAACGAAGATGAGGAGATCGCGAGTCTGACGAACTATATCGACCGGAGTTTTGGGTTTAGACTTGAAAAGTGCCTTCATTTTCGTCGCCGATGAGTCACGAGTCGTGACTCAGTTAGGGTTTCGCCGGAAAGAAATGATTAAAACAGTTAAAGAATAGATAGACAGATAGACAGACAGACAGATAGATAGATAGATAGATAATGTTAAATAAAAAGATACTACAGCTATTAATAAATATATTACTTTTTAAATGTTTTTTTTACAATTTTATTCATATTTTAAAATTTTAAATTAATCAAATATAATTTACTTTTATGTTTTTTGAAAGAATTAAAAATTAAAGTTTCTATTTTTTGCATTTGAGTTTATTGTAACATTATGTGTTGCTTAACATTTCCTGATAAGTTTATGAGAGCATCTCCAAGGGCAATAGGTAAAAATGGTTGGCTATCTTATTGGCTATAAAAATTATGAAATATTTTTGCTAAGGGTAATGATATATTCTCCAATGGTCTTGTCTATATTTCTTGTTATGTAAAATTATACACAAGGGTTTCATTGGTTCAACAAATATAGCCAACCAAAAAATGATTGTCTATATTTTTTTGCTAAGGGCATATGGTTGGAGTGATATTTCTTTTACATATTATCTAAAAAGTGACACATAGATGCCACATGGATTATTTAGCTAAGGGCTTCTAATGGTTGGAGATGCTCTGAGCATGTTTGTCAATGACTTTAAACCTGATGCTTAAGGACATTTTCGATTTTAAGTTAAGAAATGTCAAAGTGTGTAATAAGTTAAAAAATGATTTAAAGTTAAAAAAACAGTTTATAGTCAAAAGTCGATAAGAGGTACTTTTTCGAATAACTTATTTGATTTTTGTAATTTTATTTCATAAAAGTTAATATCAGCAGCAAATCGCTCATAGAATTCCCCTCAGAGATCCAATAATGACAAGTCTGGCATCTGGATCTACCGTATCCAAAGCCAGAGGATAGTTTAAAACTCGCATTAGCTTCTTACACAAGGGGTTTTTGTACGGGAGTGCTAAGCAAGGCATGGTCTTGAATTTCTCCCATAATGAATCCTCACTGGTAAGGCCTACAGTACTCCAGGAGTCGTGGAGATAGATGAGCACGACCTCAAAGTCGTCATGCTTCTTGACCAAGTCTTTATAAGCACCAATGAGAGTGACTAGGATGTAGGGGTTGACCCTCTTCAAAGAAATGTAGGGCGACCACTTTGTTTTCAAGACTGCGACCAAGCATGAGTATAGTTGCTGTCACTACTAACATTATATACAAGGTTCAAAGACTACTACAGTTCAATTTGCCAAGTCCTATGTACTTGTCTAATATTTAAACGTGGGCATGCAGATCTTGAAAAGACGATAACTAGAAGGAAAAACAAACGAGTTAGGGAAATCACGTTTCCTTTGTGTTAAGTTTGGAATTATACTTCACCATTTCCAATCCAGTGACAACATAGCGTGATAACTAATAGGCTGTTTGATATGGCATGTAAGTGATTAGAGATGCATTTAGTAATCGGATCAAGTGTGTGCATTGAAGAAGAGAGGGAGGGAGTTCAGTGATGGAGGGTCGGTTTAGGAGGGCACAATCTTGAGAGTCAAGGAACTGACGCCTTTGTGTGGTGAAAGGATAAGAAGGGGATCCATAATAGGAAAAAATATCGTTGCCACGAATGCACACAACACGGCCAGATGGATCAATAATGGGGGAGTCTGAAAAGAGCCTTTGATCAAAACCAAAGGTAGCTTGAATGAGTTCTCTGGAAGGGCATGGTAGAGAAGAGAGAGTCGAAAAGGCGGTCAGGGGATCAGATTGCTTATAAATTTCAGGAGGTGGGGTAAAACAAGGAGGACGAGCAAGTGCGACAAAGACGACCTCAAAAGGAGAGTAGTGGTAAAGGTCTTAGTAGACCTCTGCAGTGAGGTGATATAACCAGGCCCGGATACTTGATCGTACACAGATGCGAAGAACAGGATGATGACCTTTCCTTGTAGGTGATCAGCCTCTACATCATTAAAATTCTATATTTAGGCACCCGTGATTCAACAGCAATTCAACATTAGGTCCCATAGTCTTACTTAAATTAACCCTAATTACCTTCGAATACCTCTAAAACCGCAGCAATCACACTGGCATTATCTTTTAGTAAAGTTTTCAAGAAGTCAAAAGATGGTATAATGCGATTCTCTAAGCTATGTCGAAGAATACTATCGTCAGCCTCAAGCATTTGACAAAGATCATTGGATGTAACAGTGATTTCAGATTGAACATTGTGTGACAAATATCTATGAGTTAAATTCAAGAAACCAGAAATGGGTTGTTTTTAAAGAAGAAGTGATAAAAATAGCAATGTCATTCGTTAGCAAATGTTTGCATATAAATGCAAACATTCTGAAGTGATTATAACAACAAAAAGTACCAATCTTTGTGTTTGTAGAGGGGCTTTGCAGTTTGCTTAGGTTGTTTGTAATTTTGTGAGTGGTAAAATAAATTAATAAAGGGATAGTTGAAGAAGAAATGGAAATTTGGTCATTGGGCGGTCAGGGACACTTTTAAATTAAATTAATGAGAGTCATTGGATATAATATTAACTATTTTTTGGTATGTTGACTTAATTGCCCTTCTTAATTACCCTTACTTATTTATAAAAAATATTATTAAATAATAATATTACCTATTTCTAACCAATTACCTTTTACACCTAAAATATATTACTTTTTTTATTTTTTCTGAAAAATTCCCTTAATTATTCAAAAATATCACGCGTAATTGCCTTTTTTAACTAAAACATATAAGCTTTTTATTTTTGCTAACTAAAACCTCTCCTTTTCCAAAAATATCACATACAGTTTCATTTATTAAAATAAAATAATAAAATAATAATTGTTAATAACTAACCAATTACCTATTTTAGACAAAGTGTATACTCTTTTTTATATTTTCTAACTAAAATTTTTACTTTTCTATTTTTTTTAAGTAAAACCTCTCATTTTCCAAAAATATCACGGGCAGTTCTTTTTAATGAAATAAAATAATAATATTTATAATTACTAATAACTAACCGATTAGTTTTTTTTTCCAAAGCGTATATTCTTTTTTATATTTTCTAATTAAAATGTTTCTTAAGTAAAATCTCACATTTTTCAAAAATATCACCTGCAATTTCATTTAGTAACATAAAATAGTAATATTATAAATACTAGTAATTAACCGATTACCTTTGTTAGCCAAAGCGTATATTCTTTTTTATATTTTTTAACTAAAATTTCTCCTTTTCTAAAATTATCGCTGACGATATCTATCTATATTATACTATTATATAATAGCCGAAACATTGAAAGTTTTGATTTCAATTTTCGGTAATTTATTCTATTTAATCTATCTATCTGTACTATTATATAATAGCCGAAACATTGAAAATTTTGATTTTCGATTTTCTCACATATATAACATAACTACAAACTCTTTTAATTATACTTTACTTAGAATTCAAAAACATGACCTTTTTTTAGAAAATATTTATATGTATTACAACAAAATATATTGATAATTTTGACGGATATCTTTACTGACATGCTTACTAACCTAATAAACTATTAGAAAATCTATTAAGAAAATTAGATTTAAAGTATTAAAGTAGTACTTTTAATTCTTTTTAAAAAGGTAGCATTTTCAAAAGTATTAAAATCTCAAAAAATTTAAAAGTAAATTTCAAAATTAATATTAAAGTCGTATGTGCGTTGCACGGGTTATAGGCTTGTACTATTATATTAAAGACGAAACATTAAAAGTTTTTGTAGTCGGTTTGTATTCTGATCCTTCATAGTTTGGTTATCCAATCTCTAACCGTTAGATCTTTTAAATTAAATTAATGAGAGCATATAATACTAAATATTTTTTGGTATGCTGTGATTTTACTTAATTGCACTTACTTAATTGTACTTCGTGTTTTTACTTAATTACCCTTACTTATTTATAAAAAAATCTATACTATTATATTAAAGACGAAACATTAAAAGTTTTTGTAGTCACTTTGTAATCTGGTCCTCCATAGTTTGGTCATCCAATCTCTAACCGTTAGATCTTTTAAATTAAATTAATGAGAGTCATTGGATATAATACTAACTATTTTTTGGTATGTTGTGATTTTACTTAATTTCCCTTACTTAATTGTACTTCATGTTTTTACTTAATTACCCTTACTTACTTATAAAAAATATTATTAAATAATAATATTACCTTGTTGTGGAATAAAATCTGAGCTTACGAATTTAATGCGAGGGTTTAATGAGCTTCGAGCTTTTATGGCTGCACTTGTGTTTCGAGACTAAATCGGTCCTCACAAGATGCCTACGTATCTCGATTCGTTATTGACAATCAAGCCAAAGACGTAGTTCTTGGTGTTGCCCTCGGGGCTATGGCGGCAGGGGCACACCAAGGACGTAGTGACTTGTATGTCCTTATTCGAGGATGAAGTCTAAAATGTAGTTCTAGGGGTGCCTTTATGGCTTGTTGCGCCTTCGAGGCGTTGTGACGTATGGAGCTGTGCCCAAAACGTAGTAGAGGACGTATGGAGCTGTGCCCAAAACGTAGTAGAGGACGTATGGAGCTGTGCCCAAAACGTGACGTACGGAGCTGTGTCCGAAACGTAGTTCTGATTGTAGGATCAGGGTCCTTATATAGGCGTCTAGAGCCTAGTATTTATGGTATGTTTAGGAGTCTTAGCGAATAAGTCTCCTTATTGATAATGGATAAACATTGTATTTCTTGCAGGATAAGTCTTTTCCTTGTTGATAAAGGCTATGACTCATTAATTGCCTTTAATTGGGATTCCGGATCCTTCTTTGATGAATTTACCATATTTTGGACTCTTTTTATGAGCTGTATATTTTCCCTATTTATTTATTAAGAAATTAATAAATAATCTGGGTTTTGGGCCTTAAATACTTGGCCTTTCCAAAGAATAAGCAATTATATTTATATAATTACTTTTCTATCCATATCATTTGCCCCCCAACTTCTGGGAAAATCTCCTTGGGGTTTTCGTAGAAGTTATAACGTGTTTTTCCTCAAAATTTTCCATTTTAAGGGCATTTTCGACCTCAAATTAGGTCATTTTTGACCTCCTTTTCGATCAGGAAACAAGTCATTTTTGACCTGAAATTCGACATGTATTTCGACCTCGACTAGAGTGAGGTCGAAGGTTTCGACCTCGATTTTTAAGTCTTTTTCGACCTCGATCCAGCCTTTTTTCGACCTCAATTGGTCCCAGGTCGATGGCTTCGACCTCGACTTCCCAGTCATTTTCGACCTCGGTCATTTGACCTCGATCCCTTATACTTTCGACCTCGATTTACAGGTCATTTTCGACCTGGGTCATTCGACCTCGATTCCTCATACTTTCGACCTCATATTGGTGCGAGATCGAATGCCTCGAGCTCATTTTCTGGGCCATTTTCGACCTCGAGCCTTCGAACTCGATCCAGGGTCTTTTCGACCTTAGATCTTTGTTTTTGCCTTGGTTTTATTCCAAGATTCATTCTTTTTCTTGGGCCTTAACTAGTCCATTTTAATTTGGACTTAAATCTTTCCAGCCTTGGGCCTTATTGGGCCTCATTGTTTTGGGCTTCGAATTCGCCTGAGACCCAAATTATTTGGGTTTTAATCTCTATAATCCATAAATGGATTTGTGGGCCTTAACTGGCTATAGACGGTTGCCCTTCCTTAACCGGTTGGGTTTCCAGTCACTAGGCGATTCCTGGCGAGATTTTCTGTTGAATCTCATCGTTTTCTGGGTTTCTTACTTGAAGTTCTGAAGAATTCTTTGAAGATTCTGGGCTTTCTTTGAAGATTCTGGGTTTAAAATGGCTGATCGCGCTTCCAAACGTCTATGATAATGCACTAGGATTTCATAGAAGTTATACCGGTCTTTTTCGAGACTTGGGGTCTTTTTATCCCTTACCTGGGACTTACTACCCTTTTTTGGGGATTTTAATATACACTGGTGTTTCACGAGTATCGTCTTGGTGTAAAGTGTGGAGCGACCTACACATTTACGACGATTTTGCCTTATTCGAGGCTAACTTGACATTTGCATAAGCCTTTTATGTCTTATAACGTCTTGTTTTAGCTTCAAGCCTTTCATTGAGCATATCGAATGATGGGGTTTGGACTGAATGTCTTAGGTTTTTGGGGTTTCAACCCTTCATTTGCTTTCTAGGAAGCTCATGATTTCATCGAACCTTATTTCTATTTGTCCTAGTAGTGAGTCCAATCAGGACACACTTTAAACATAATAGACTTTCAAATTTGAGGCATGCCAAGTCCTTGGCACCTCATGCCCTTCGAGGGTTTCTAGCTTGTACGAGCCTCGACCAAATACGTTCTTGACGCGATATGGTCCTTCCCAATTTGGGGCCAACTTGCCTTTTTGTCCAACTCCGGATGCCTCAATCTTTCGGAGGACTAAATCTCCTTGTCGAAAGAATCTCTCTTTAACCCTTAGGTTGTAATAGAAAGATGCTCGTTTCTGATGCTGAACTATCTTGGCATTTGCCTCATCTCTAACTTCATCAATCAAATCTAAGGCCAGCCTCAAGCCTTCCTCATTTGTTTCTGGCTCATAAGCCTCAATTCTTGGAGACGTGTGATTAATCTCCACTGGAACCACTGCCTCTGCCCCCATATGCCAACAGAAAGGGGGTAGCTCCAGTGGTGACTTTGCAGGTAGTACGATATGCCCATAGTATGGGGAGCAATTCGTCCACCCAAGTGTTTCTGAAGCGTTCAACTCTTTTCTTCAGTCCATCTAGGATAATTCGATTTGTAACCTCAGCTTGCCCATTTGCTTGAGGATGGGTGACAGAAGTGAAGCGCAACTTGATATCGTTCTCATCACAATATTTCTTAAACTCATCGTTGTTAAACTGAGTTCCATTGTATGTGACCAAGATACGTGGAATCTCGTATCTGCATATCACATTTTCCCAGAAGAAATGCATCACTTGATTGGTGGTTATCTTGGCTAATGTCTTAGCCTCAATCCACTTGGTGAAGTAGTCGATTGCTACTATCAAGAACTTTCGTTGTGCACTTGCCATTGGGAAAGGTCCAAGTATATCCATTCCCCACATGGCAAATGGAATTGGTGAGTTTATGGATGTCAACATCTCTGGTGGTTGCCTAACCACTGGTACATGCTTCTGGCACCTTTCACATTTCTTCACGTAGCTTTTAGCATCTGCTAGCATGTTTGGCCAGTAGAAACCTAGACGAGTGATCTTATGGGCAAGGGCTCTGCCCCCCAAGTGCTGTCCACAAATTCCTTCATGTACTTCCTTCAGGGCCAATTCTGCCTCTTGAGGTCTCAAACATTTCAGATATGGAACGATGAAAGACTTCTTGTATAGGATTCCATCAATCAGGGTATACCTTAGTGCTCTCACAAACAGCTTTCGTGCTTCTGAAGTGTCGTTGGGTAACCACCCAGCTTCCATATGAGCCTTGATGGGATCCATCCAACAACTGCCAACATCAATGGGTGCTACCAACTTTCCGTTGATGCTTGGGGTCTTCAAGACTTGGAAGTATACACTCCCTGCATAGTTTTCAATTTCGGAAGAAGCAAATTTAGACAAGGCATCAGCCTTCATGTTTTCTTCCCTTGGAATGTGCTCTACATAGCATTCATCAAACTGAGTCATAATGGCCTTGACAAGTTTCAAGTACTTGGCCATGACTTCATCTCTGGCCTCAAATTACCCATTTACTTGGGAAACAAATAGCCTCGAATCTCCACATACTTTCAGAGTTTTGACCCTCAAGGCTCCAGCCAGCCCTAAACCAGCTATCAGAGCTTCATACTCAGCCTCATTGTTTGTCGTTGGGAAGTCAAGTTTTAGTGCATACTCTATGAAGAATCCATCAGGACTTTGTAGCACTAAACCGGCTCCACTTGATTTTGTTTTTGATGCTCCATCAAAATAGAACACCCAATATTCTTTGAAATCCATCTCTTGATCTTTCTCATCCTCCACTATTACTTCCTGCCCCCCGACTTCTTGGTTGTCAATGGTACATTCAACCATGAAGTCAGCAAGTGCTTTTATGGCCGTTCGAGGCTTATACTTGATGTCGAATTCGCCCAATTCAATGGACCATTTGATCAACCTTCCACTAACTTGAGGGCTATGCAAGATGTTTCTTAGAGGTTAATCAGTCAAGACCTCTATCTTGTGAGCCTGGAAGTACGGGCGTAGCTTTCTTGAGGCCATTATCAAGGCTAAGGCAAACTTCTCAATCATAGAGTAGTTTATTTCTGCTCCATGTAGGATCTTGCTCACATAGTAGATTGGTTTCTGAACCTTCAATTCTTCTTTTACCAAAACGGCTCCAAGGGCTGTGCTAGAAACCGCCAAGTACAAATAGAGAATTTCCCCTGGCTTGGGCTTTGCCAACAGTGGTGCCTCAGCCATGTATTTCTTCAGGGCCTCAAAGGCCTCTTGGCTCTCCGTTGTCCATTCAAAATTTTTCACGTTCTTGAGTGCTTTGAAGAAAGATAAGCACTTCTCTCCTGACTTGGAGATAAATCTTCCCAATGCCGCCACTCTTCCCGTTAGTTTTTGGACATCCTTGACAGTCTTTGGTGGTTCCATGTCTAGAATTGCTTTGATTTTGTAGGGATTGGCCTCAATTCCTCTCTTGGAAACCATTAGGCCTAAAAACTTTCCTGAGCCTACACCAAAGGCACACTTAGTTGGATTCAACATCATCTTGTGGTGCCTTAGCACTTCAAATGCCTCTCGGAGGTGCTCAATGTGATCGGCCTTATCGAGGCTCTTGACTAGCATGTCATCTACGTAGACCTCCATGGTTTTTCCAATTAGGTGTTCAAAATTTTTGTTCACCAACCTTTGGTATGTTGCCCCTGCATTCTTAAGTCCAAATGCCATGACTAGATAACAGAAAACACCAAAGTCAGTGATGAATGATACATTTGAGATGTCATCTTTGTGCATCTTAATTTGGTTGTATCCGCTGAAGCCATCCATGAAACTTAGCATCTCGTGCCCAGCTGTTGCATCTATTAGAGCATCAATCCTTGGTAAGGGAAAACAATCCTTAGGACATGCATCATTCAAGTCAGTGAAGTCTACACACATCCTCCATTTTCCATTGGCCTTTTTGACCATCACGGGGTTGGCCAACCATTCTGGGAATTGTATCTCTTCAATGAACCCTGCCTCTAGAAGCTTTTCAACTTCTTGTTTAATGGCCTCTTGCCTTTCTGGAGCAAAATTTCTCTTCTTTTGTTTCACCGTCTTTCTTTCAGGATCCACATTTAACTTGTGAGTTATCAATTGGGGATCAATCCCTGGCATGTCAGCCGCTGTCCAAGCAAAAACGTCATTGTTCTCTTGAAGAAAAGATATGAGCTTGCTTTTCAATGGCTCAGGTAGTAGTGCCCCAACATAAGTCACCTTCTCCGGTTCACCAGGGACTAAGGGAATTGGGATTAAATCCTCAGCTGGTTTCCCTCTTCGGTCCTCATTGTCGTCAGTATCCATGTCTTCAATTGGGAGAACTTGCCCCCCGATTCCATCAGGCCTTAACGCGGCTACATAACAACTTCTAGCCATCTTTTGGTCTCCTCGTTCTTCACCAATCCCATTCCTCGTTGGGAACTTGATTTTCAGATAATAAGATGAGGCAACGGCCTTGAACGCATGAAGACCAGTCCTTCCCAGGATTGCATTGTAGGTTGAAGTTGCCTTTATAACTATGAAGTTCAGCATTTGAGTAGACGTATTCATCCCTTGCCCCATGGTCATTGGGAGTTGGATAGTGCCTTCCACTTTTGATTCCACCCCATTGAATCCGTATATGGGCATATTCGAGGGTGTTAATTGAGAGTCAGTGTAGCCCATCTTGATGAAAGCATCATGGAACAAGATGTCTACTGAGGCTCCATTGTCAACCAAAACTCTCTTGGTTTCAGAATTTTCTATCACAGGAACGATGACTAAAGGATCATCGTAGGGAAAATTCACTCCCTCTAGGTCTGAATCATCAAAACCTATTGATACTTCGGTCCGGGCACGCTTCGGTGCTTCCCCAACCACGGTCATTACTTCTCGAGCATAAGCCTTTCTTGAATTTCGGGAGGACCCAGCAGCAGTTGGCCCTCCGAATATCATGTTGATGACCGGCCCTCGGGGCTTAGGGTTACGATCTTGGTCGTTGTCCCTTCTGCCGTAATCCTTCCTTTCATAGTTTCCTCTTTGACTCCCTTGATTTCCATCCTTGGTGAATTTGCTGAGTTTTCCTCTTCGTATCAGAAATTCGATCACATCTTTCAATTGCCTACAATCGTCAGTGTCGTGACCGACTTCTTTGTGGAACCGACAGAACTGATTTTGGTTCCGTTTGGACATGTCAGCCCTCATTGGCTTCGGCCATTTGAGATCTCCTTCCTTAGCTATCTCCATCAGAATTTGACTCCTGGGAGTGTTCAATCTTGCATATTCCGTAAAATTTGGCCCAAAATTGTTTCTCTTGGGTGGAGAATCAGAGTCCTTTGACATTCTGGGAAACTTTTCATTGACGTCGTATTCCTGAGTTTCTTTTCTTTTCTTTGAGTTTCCACTACCGCTAGCAGTAGGTTCATACTTTCTCATGCTTTTTTCAGCCTTGATATACTTTCCGGCTTTATCTTGGAGCTTCAGCATGCTCTCAGGTGGATGTTTAGCTAACGACCTTTTGAAGTGGTCATCAATAGTTCCTTGTTGCAGGGCTATCATAGCCACTCTGTCCTCTAAGTCCGGGACTTTCAAAGCCTCTCGAGTGAATCGATTGATGTAGTCCCTTAGGGATTCATTCTTTCCTTGTTGGATTGCCATGAGTGATGCAGAGCTTTTCTCATGCACCCTTCAACTAATGAATTGATTGATAAAAGCTTTGCTTAGTTCCTTGAAAGACCCAATTGAGTTGGGAGGAAGACGGCTATACCAGCGTTGGGCCATGCCTGCCAAGGTTTGTGGAAACGCCTTACACTTGACTGCATCGTTGGTTGACTGCAACAGCAGTGCATTGGAGATGGTCCTTACATGATTTGCAGGATCTCCCGTTCCATCACAGGCTTTGATCGAAGGCATCTTGAATTTTCTGGATATAGCCATTTTCATGATGTCTTGAGTAAACGGTGGTGTAGGATCATCAGGATCTCCTAGGGGCAACAGAATACTAGGATCACCCCTTGGGGCTTCGGCCCTCTTGGTTCTTCTTGTCGGTGGATCCAAGTTGATTATCGGGATCCCTTCAGTCGTTCGGCCTTGAGATTGAGCGGCCTCCTCCTCAGCAAGGAGTTTCTTGAGTCTTGCAGTCTCTGCCTCATGGGCTGCAATTTTCTCCTTAGTAGTTTGGGGTTGATCCCGATTTGTCTGGGAAGAACGTCTCATTCTTGGGGTGACATCCTCCCCAGTTGTATAACCCTCATCCTCGGTGTATGGGCCCGAGTAATCTTGAACGAAAGGGGTCTGGCGAGTTTGTTGATTTTGGTGTCCCAGACCTTGAATATAAGGGGACACATATGCCTCATGGTAGATTGGATTAGTTCCACTACCGCCCGTCATGGGTCGAGGGGGCATGCCATAGCTTGGCATCCCCAAAATCTGATTCGCGTATTGAGGGAGATCAGTAGTATAGAGTTGAAGGCTTCTCGGTGCATTCATGATGAGTGGAGAAGTCGAGATTGGTTGCTGGTGAACGGTCTCTTGTGGATTAGATCCATGAATGACCATCTGCAGGGGATTCGTCCCTTCAACCGAAATTGGGATTTCCGTTCCTTGATTGTTGGTGGGGATATTCGCCCCTTGAGTGCCAGTAGTCGGCAGTGGTTGATTTCCGTGAGTATCAGCCTCAGAGGTGATAGGGCGATCCTCAGGAGTTTGAGTATCCCGAGCTGTTCTTCGTGTATTTGCCATGGTTGATGTTGTCTTCCCACAGACGGCGCCAAATGTTGTGGAATAAAATCTGAGCTTACGAATTTAATGCGAGGGTTTAATGAGCTTCGAGCTTTTATGACTGCACTTGTGTTTCGAGACTAAATCGGTCCTCACAAGATGCCTACGTATCTCGATTCGTTATTGACAATCAAGCCAAAGACGTAGTTCTTGGTGTTGCCCTCGGGGCTATGGCGGCAGGGGCACACCAAGGACGTAGTGACTTGTATGTCCTTATTCGAGGATGAAGTCTAAAATGTAGTTCTAGGGGTGCCTTTATGGCTTGTTGCGCCTTCGAGGCGTTGTGACGTATGGAGATGTGCCCAAAACGTAGTAGAGGACGTATGGAGCTGTGTCCAAAACGTAGTAGAGGACGTATGGAGCTGTGCCCAAAACGTGACGTACGGAGCTGTGTCCGAAACGTAGTTCTGATTGTAGGATCAGGGTCCTTATATAGGCGTCTAGAGCCTAGTATTTATGGTATGTTTAGGAGTCTTAGCGAATAAGTCTCCTTATTGATAATGGATAAACATTGTATTTCTTGCAGGATAAGTCTTTTCCTTGTTGATAAAGGCTATGACTCATTAATTGCCTTTAATTGGGATTCCGGATCCTTCTTTGATGAATTTACCATATTTTGGACTCTTTTTATGAGCTGTATATTTTCCCTATTTATTTATTAAGAAATTAATAAATAATCTGGGTTTTGGGCCTTAAATACTTGGCCTTTCCAAAGAATAAGCAATTATATTTCTATAATTACTTTTCTATCCATATCATACCTATTTATAACCAATTACCTTTTACACCTAAAATATATTACTTTTTTTATTTTTTCTGAAAAATTCCCTTACTTTTTCAAAAATATCACGGGTAATTACCTTTTTTAACTAAAACATATAAGCCTTTTATTTTTGCTTACTAAAACCTCTCTTTTTTCAAAAATATCACATACAGTTTCATTTATTAAAATAAAATAATAAAATAATACTCCATCTGTCTCATCCATTTCTTTACACTTTCCTTTTTGGGATGTCTCATCCATTTCTTTACATTCCAAAACTTTCCAAAAATAGTAAAGTTTTATAATATAAAAATCAACTACTTCCACTACTTTCCTCCACTTTACTTACTTTATACCTTAAATATTGACGGGTCCCACCACTTTACTCATTCTTCCTATTTTTTTCTCTACTTTACTTATATTTCTTGACCTTAATTGGGCGGGACGGAGGGAGTATTTGTTAATAACTAACCAATTACCTATTTTAGCCAAAGTGTATATTCTTTTTTATATTTTATAACTAAAATTTTTACTTTTCTATTTTTTCTAACTAAAACCTCTCATTTTCCAAAAATATAACGGACAGTTTTTTTTCATGAAATAAAATAATAATATTTATAATTACTAATAACTAACCGATTAGCTTTTTTTTCCCAAAGCGTATATTTTTTTTTATTTCCTAAGTAAAATCTCACATTTTTCAAAAATATCACATGCAATTTCATTTAGCAACATAAAATAGTAATATTATAAATACTAATAATTAACCGATTACCTTTGTTAGTCAAAGTGTATATTGTTTTTTATATTTTTTAACTAAAATTTCTCCTTTTTCTAAAATTATCGCAGACGATATCTATCTATACTATACTATTATATAATAGCCGAAACATTGAAAGTTTTGATTTCAATTTTCGGTAATTTATTTTATTTAATCTATCTATATGTACTATCAATTCTATTATATAATAGACGAAACATTAAAAGTTTGGTCGGTCGGTATGGTAAGTTGTGATTTTACTTAATTGTCCTTTCTTAAATTCGTGTTTTTACTTAATTAACCTTATTTATTTATAGAAATATATTATTAAATAATAATATTTCCTATTTATAACCAATTAACCTTTTAACCTAAAATACATTATTTTTTATATTTTTTCTAACAAATTTCCCTACTTTTTCAAATATATTACGGGCAATTACCTTTTTTAACTAAAAATGTTATTTTTTTAATTTTTCTTAATAAAACCCCTCATTTTCCAAAAATATCACGGACAAACCTTTAGTTATTTATTTTTAAACCTAATATTATAATTATTTTTTTAAAAGTTTACATATTTTAACATTTCTACTTATTTTTCTTAACAAATGCAATTACTAAATATATTAAAATATAAATAATCAAATACCTATTTATAACCAATTACCTTTTTATCTAAAACACATTATAGATTTTTTCTAACAAAGTCCCTCATTTTCTAAATATATCACGGGAAATTGCTTTTTTCAATTTACTTTTTCTATTTTTCTCACTAAAATCCATTCCTTTTCTAAAAATATCACGGACAAACCCTTTACTTATTTATTTTAAAACGTATTTAAATAATTTAAATTATTAAATTTTAAAACCTCATTTTCCAAAAATATCACGGGCATTTACCTTTTTAAACTAAATATATGTTACATTTTTATTTTTTCATACTAAAACTCCTCCTTTTCCAAAAATATAACGAGCAAACCCTTACTTATTTATTTTAAAATCTATTTTAATGTTTTTAATTAATTAAAAGTGTTTAACTATTTTAACATGCCTACTTATTTTTTTAACAAATACAATTAAAAAAAACAATAAAACTACAATTAACAATCCGTGCATCGCACGGGTTTTAAGCTAGTCTATACTATATTATTAAAGACGAAACATTAAAAGTTTTGGTCGGTCGGTCGGTCGGTCAGTCGGTCGGTATTTGGGTCGGGTCTATCTATAATTTGGGTCGGGCCTATCTATAATCAATTATTTTTTTCAGCTAAAACACATTACCTAATTTATATATTTTTCTAACCAAAACAACTCATGTTCTAAAAATAAAATAGGTAATATATATATATAAAATGGTAATATTATTACATATTTATAACTGATTACCTTTTTCATCAAAACAAATTATTTGTTCTACATTTTCTAACTAAAACAACTCATCTTCTAAATATAATACATGGAAAATAAATATGTAATGATAATATTGTTATATATAATTATTAATAAATAACCACTTACCATTTTCAGCTAAACACATAACCTTTTTTATTTTTTTCTAACTTAAACGACTAATTTTCTAAAAGTAACACGAGCAACATATATATAAAAAGGTAATATAATTTTATATTTTTTCAGCTAAAACACATTACCTATTTTATTTATTTTTCTAACCAAAACAACACATCTTCTAAAAATAAAATTGGTAACATATATATATATATATAAGGGTAATATTATTACATATTTATAACTGATTACCTTTTTCAGCAAAAACACACTATCTCTTCTACATTTTCTAACTAAAACAACTCATCTTCTAAACATAACACATGGAAAATAAATATGTATTGTTAATATTGTTATATATAATTATTAATAAATAATCACTTAATCTTTTCAGCTAAATACATAACCTTTTTTATTTTTTTCTAAATTAAACAACTAATTTTCTAAAAGCAACACGAGCAACCCATATATAAAAAGGTAATATAATTTTATATTTTCTAATTTAAACAACTAATTTTCTAAAAGTAACATGGGCAACATATATATATAAATGTAATATAATTTTATATAATTATTAATATGTAAATAACTGTCTTTTTAAGGACATTGTTTGTTTTGTATCTTTTAAATAAAACAACTCATATTCGAATTAAAAATAACACGGACAACATATAGATATAATGACAATATTATTATATTAAACTTATAAAATTCGGGTTTAATATAATTTTTTTATAACATACAATTCAAATAAGATAATTAATAAAAAAAATAAAATTAATAGCATATGTTATAAGAAACTCGGTACATTACAGAGCACATATTTTGTTATTTGCACTTTAGTCGCATTTAAATTTTTTAAAAGCAAATACATACAGACCGCTAGATCTATTATTTAAAAATATTTTATATTTTAATATCTAAAATACTACTAAGGATTACGTCAACAATTTATTAAATTAAATTATTTATATTATTAATAAAATATTAAAGAAAACCGTGCATCGCACGGGATATAAGCTAGTATTATATAATAGCCGAAACATTGAAAGTTTTGATTTTCGATTTTCTCACATATATAACATTACTACAAACTCTTTTAATTATACTTTACTTAGAATTCAAAAACACGACTTTTTTAAAAAAAATATTTATATTTATATTTATATATATTACAAAAAAATATATTGATAATTTTGACGATTATCTTTACTGACATGCTTACTAAGCTAATAAACTATTATAAAATCTATAATTTTTTTTAGATTTAAAATATTAAAGTAGTACTTTTAATTCTTTTTAAAAAGATAGTATTTTCAGAAGTATTAAAATCTTAAAAAATTTAAAAATTAATATTAAAATCGTGCGGTTATAGGCTTTTTTTTACTTAAGCATTACCATACGCTTGTAAAAGTTTACCATATTTTTTTAATAATTTTTTGGTTGTTCGGGAACTGCTCATACGTATACGATGCAGATCTTTCATTTTTATTAATCTAAAAATATATATTTGGGCTAAACAAATCTCTCACTCTCTCTTTCTCGTTGTTCTCTCCCTCCGTTTCTAATCGCCTTTCTTAAAGATCAACCACCCTTTATCAAGACTACCATATACCTATATATATATATATCCAACGTCAAAAGTTAATCAGCGATGGCGCCGTCTGAAATTGTACGTAATATCAGACATAATCATAACATATAGGGCTAAACTTTTACGTATTTTAGTTCGCCGTTTTCTAATGTTTGAAATTGTGATGCTTTTGTAGCTTGCCAATGCGTTTATTCCACAGTATTACAACGTACTGGCTCGAGATCCCGGCCTTCTTTATAAATTTTATACAGATACTAGCAAATTTGTTCGTGTTGAGGATGATGGTTCCACGAGTACCACAACCACCAAAAGGGTACGCATGGATTTCGTGTTTGTATATAAATTATTTTAACCAATAATTTACGAATTACTTTTGATATCTTTTATGAATCTGCGGAAGGTTGTAGAACATTTAGGTTAAACTTGATATTGTTGAGGTTTAATAGAATTATTTAGAGGTCAATATTGTTCATACATTAATATAATTTCCATGTATTTATTAGACCTAATTGTTAGAATATTATTAAATTTTGGATTTTCATGTATTCTGATCCACATTGTTTCTTCCTTGTTAGCTTATATAATCTTGGGGTAGATGTTTTGGAATTAAGCCGCACAAGTTTTATCTTATCATCATTACTTAGAAAATAATTGCTGTATTCTTGTGTAGAAATTTAATATGTTTAATGTAATAAATTTAGGGAAAAAAAGAATAATATTGAAATTATTTTATCACCGTCGTACTGTTCCGTTGCATCAGAACATGGATAAGTTCTCTTTTAGTTCGAGGGTATTATTTTGGTATGTATAGGCAGTCTCAGGGTCTCAAAACATCACATAAAAGCCTGTCAAAATGCAATCTCATTTAGTTTTAGAAGCCTGGATAAACTACATTAATCCTACGAGTGAATGGTAAAGGGGTGACTGAATTTTAGTCGTTTTAGCACTTTGATGTCTGGAGTTTTAAATTTGCGATATTGTAGCGGAACATTACTTTTATTCTTCGAAAAGATGGTTAATAACTACTTTTTTACGAAAAAAATAGTGGGGGTTTCCTCACAAAAGTGACCCTTAGCCACCTTTCTGAAAACTAAAAGTAATATCTGATCATCATATTGCAAATTTGAAACTCTGGTCATCGAAGTGCTAAACGGGTCTAAGTTCTGCCACAACAACACAATACTTTACTCTTAATTCTACCTTGTCAATTTACAGGGTATAAATGAAAAGATCTTATCGTTGAACCATGGGGGTAAATTTGCTATTACGTCAATTGATGCACAAGAGTCACCTAATATGGATGTTCACATCCTTGTGACTGGTTCTGAGACTGGAAGGGATAATCTTGTGCGGCACTTTGCTCAGAGTTTCCTCCTTGGACCAATGGAAAATGGAACGGGTTATTATTTGCTACATGACATGTTTCGGTATGTGGGGAATGCTAATCAACTAGGTACGAATCAGGTTCCGGTCAGAGAGATTAATAAACCTAGCCAGTGCTTTGAGTTTCACATTGTACTTTTTAGGCTTTTTTGATTTACTTTTATTGTTCTTTACAGTAGTTGGTGATCGAGGCAGGTGAAGGATTGCAGCGGCGACAAAGAAGTAAACAATTATGCTGAAAAATGGAGAAATAAAGGGTGCGGAAGACCAAGACAAAGACGGCAATACTGAACAACACCATGATCAGTGAAAGCCAACGAGGAAGCAAAAACTTTCGTTAACATGAATAAAAAAACCAAGGGAGTGAAAGACAAATTTGTTAGGAGTTATTAGAGTGTGCTTAATCTAAGAATAAGGACCTAACATATATTTTGGGTCAACTGGAGTTCATTTTGATTTTATTTCGTTGCACTACACCACTATACTTAGCGGCGTTGTGTTTATTTATCCATTTCGAGTTTCTCTGTAAGGCTATACTAGCTTAGCTATGTCTCAGTAATACAGGCAATCATTCAGTATCAATTGTTTGTGTTCTTGATCCAACTTGATCTTTACAAAGATGAAGGATAGCTAGCGCGCACTCTGGTAATTTATTAAGAACATGCGATTTTATGTCCTCTAACGAACATACTCTTCTAGTTTTATAGATGAAGAAGGCCGTTTGTTTGGATGTGATTTCCTAGGGAAATATTTCATGAATCTCCAGTCACAGAATCCCAGGTACTATCTTTTTGATGAATTGATGAGAAGCTTGATGATGTTTCATGGTTGTAGGCTTTGTTTTTCTATGTCTAATAACCAAAGAAACTAATAAGCTTAATTGGCAAAATATTTATCTATAAACCATAGGGGGAAATCTTGGTTTCACGGATGTCGTAGTTAAATGCATAACTAGATGATTCCACTCGAACAAATGAGATATAACCCTTGTCGATAATTCCTGTTTCAGCTTTTTACTCGTAATTGTCAGTCATTTTTATCTGGATTCCAAAATGGTTCGTTCTTAAACAAGTGGTTATATACTAATCTGGTTGCAATATCAGATTTTGGGTTAACAAATTTAGGCTATATTTGGTATTGCGGTTAAAAATTGTTGTGCTGTGGAAAAAAGTGCTGTTAAAATAAGTGCTGTTGTGAAAATCAGATAACTGTTTGATAATATTTTTGATATGTGCATGTTTTGATGTATAATATAAAAAATTAATATTTTTGGTGAGTTTTAATGTTGAAGTAATATTTTTGACATGTGCATGTTGTGATGTATAATATAAAAAAGAGTAGTGCTAGAGGCACAAAATTTGGTACAAAAATTTGTTACCAAATACACATGGCATAGGTGATGTGACAATTTGTAATGTTTTGATTGGTGTTGTTGGTGTGAATGCAGGGGGTCCACTTATTATTACAACGAATCAGGAATTGCCATGTGTATTTGGGAAGAATTTTGGGAACAAATTTTGTGCCTCTAGCATTTTCCTATAAAAAAATAATGTTTTTGGTGAGTTTTGATTTTGAAACCAGTAGCTGCTTCCCGCAAAAGCTGAAAAGCAGCTTTTTTCAAAAGCATGGAAAAACATGCTTTCTCTAAAAACAGTTTTTCAGCCAAAAACGCTTTTCAAAAAAGCAGCTTTTAAATTTTACCAAACATTTTTTTAACTGTTTTTCAGAAAAAAATTGTTGTTGATATCTGCAATAGCAATGTCAAACGGAGCCTAGTCTAAAACACATATCAAATTCAAGAAAATAAAGATCCGCATAAAAACAATATGAAACATCACTATAGCTGTCAAATCATTTTTGCAACTAAAGATAATGAAAACACAATATTAGCAACACGAAACTATTCATAAATTCATATACATAGAAATTTCGCTCAACACAACTCCCCATTCCTCAATCGACTCAAATGAAACCAACTTCTTGGACTCTGTGCTTGCCTTCACATACACAATGGCCTCGTAATGTTGTATCATCATATTAATCATTCAATTAATTTCCAGATTAATCATTCAGATTACATTCTAGACGGTGTTAACAATGATTAATTTCGATTCTTATTTTTACAACACTGTCATTAGTTGTAAATTTGCTGCAAAATAATTATGAATACCCAATTTTTGTCATGTAGGAATTAATTGAATCGTAAAATTTTAGATTTAAATTTCTATGTGTATTAGATTCGAAATATGATTTACCATCAAAGTCTGATAATAATTGACATGTGTGTTACATAATGTAAGTATTTGTTATATTTAATCAATTGATAATATTAATTTATTAAATTATTTTTATTTTCTTAAAATCTAAAAAGTTACTATTGTGTTTTTGCAATTGTTACACAACTTTTTCGTTCTTCTGTTTGGGATTACTGTTAAAAAATGTTGGAAAAAGTGCTGCTAAAATAGTGCTACAGTGAAAATCAAATAATTGTTTGATAAATTTTTTGATATGCGCATGTTTTTCGTATAATATAAAAAATAATAATAATTTGAGTAAAGTTTGATTTTGAAACCAACCGTTGCTTTTTGAAAAAAATATTCCTAAATTAATTCCGATTAATCCTCGATTGTCTGATTAATTTCTAGATAGTGCCCTCACCGATTAACTCCTTTTTACTGCACCGACTAATATCAAATAAATATTAAAAATTATTTTTCAAACTTTAAATTTATACATATAAAATATTTTTAAAATTTAGGAAATTTGTATAATATATCCCAAATTAATACTGTACTTTATTAATATGTCTCTTTTTATTCAAATATTATAAATATATCCTATAATTAGTTTTTAACTTATATATAATGCATCAAGTAACATGTGTTAACTCGGCCCATTGTCTCTCCCTCACAAGAATAATGTGTTTTATGGAAATTATGGAAGAGAAGAAGATGCAAGTGATTAAGCGTGTGTTTGGGGTATCATAAATAAGTTGATTTATAGCTTAAAATAAGTAAGTGTTATATAAGTGATAAGTGGATGAATTCTTATAAGTTGTATTGGTGTTTGGATAAATTTACTTATAAGTTAGTTATAAGTTTGTTAATTTACATTTTAAAAAATAATTATTAAATATAATTAGCTAAATACATGCATTTTAAATTAAAAAATATATTTAAAAACACAAATGTAAAAATATAAAATATTAAAAACCAAAGAAATCAAGCAATAAGTCAATAAGTTAAGGAAAATGTTAATAGTTATTAACATTCAACTTATGAACATATAAGTTATAAGTTGATTTATAAATTAAGTTGACAAACACCCTTCATAAGCTATTACGGGTTTATAAATCGTAAGCCAAACATGCCCTAAATCAACTTCAATGATTTGTATTTCTCCACATTTTTTAGAAATAATGTAACAATGTTATATTCATGTATCTTGCTGTGTTGAGTGTGATGTACATATAAGTGCTTTGTTTAAAATTTTGATTTTGTTCGCAGTCTAGTCTGGTAAGTCCTTAAGCTACTAGGTAGGCAAAATAGGAAATGCCATATATAAATATATATAAACACTGTTTATTAGGGGTGTATAGACGATCCGCTCAACCGCATTAACCGCTCGCACCGCTCGCATCCGAATCGCATTTTGTGAATAATCGCAAAATGTGGATTGGTTGCGGGTAAAATTTTTAATAACCGCTTATGAATGGTCCGGATGCGGTTTTAAATATTTAAAAATCGCAAAATCGCAACCGCAACCCGCAAATATATATTTATAATAATTTATAATATATTAATTAATGATTTATAAACAAATATAATTATTTGATATTAATTAAAATAAGTTATAAGATTAATATTTAAGCCCATTAGGCATTAGCCCACTAGTCATTAATATTTAAGTACTACGAGGAAGAACATGCTCATGTGAGTTGTAGTTCTGGTAGCAATGTTGATTTACATGAGCCTGCAAGTGATGATCTTGTTCGTGAGACTTCCGCAACTACGTCAATGGCACCCAAGTTTCTTGAACAAATGAATAAAAATGATCAACACGAAAATAAATCAGATTTGTGCAAGTATTTGAGTGATACATTAGTTAAAGAAGCTGATCCGTTCGACATTTTGAATTGGTGGAAGACAAATTCTTCCAAGTATCCTGTTCTTTCTGAAATGGCTAGAAATGTACTTAGTGTTCCGGTTTCAACAGTTGCAAGTGAATCAGCATTTAGTACAAGAGGGCGAATTTTAGATTCTTATCGAAGTTCTCTAAGGCCGAAAACAGTTGAAGCACTTGTTTGTGCTCAGAATTGGCTTCGATCAAAGGAAAGTATGCCTGATTTGAGAGATGTTATATGAGAATTGGATTCAATCGAGGAAATTGCCAATGGTATGTATAGTTAATTTTATAGTTAATTACTAATCTTTCTATAGATATCAAATTTTGTAGGATATGTTATATTACTAATCTTTCTAATATCTCTCTTGCACATATATTTGCAGAATATGTTTATCTCAACATAAATGACGATCTGGATTGCTAATATTCATATCCACTGCTCTGTATTTTGACATGGGATGTTCTACTCTCACACTTCATGGATTTTAATCTTATGTATCTTTATTCTGTAAAACTAAAGTGTGTAATATATGTGCTTTGTGGACAGGTTGATTTCTTAGTATAACATTTTCATTCTGTATGACTTGCAGGTTGCAAGTAATTTCTTGTACTTTCAAATATTTAATGTAGATATTTTATATTAAGTGGTTGAACCGCAAACCAAACCGCAATAATCGCAACCGCAATTGATGCGGTTAATCGCAACCGCAAACGCGGTTGTGGATGAAGATTTTTGAAAATCGCTCTTCGCGGTTTGGTTCGACTTTTACTCTAAAATCGATCCGATCCGAACCGCGTACACCCCTACTGTTTATATATAGTGTGATAAACAGAAGCAAGTCCAGCAAGGCATCACACTTATGAGGCCAACTAAACAACACAAACAATGGAGTAATGCTTTCCCGTTTACGAGCTGCTATAAAAAGCGAGAATCAGAGTTAATTAGAAAAGATACCATCTAGGGATTAATTGGATAATCGGACATTAATCAGAATGATTAATCAGATCATTAATCGGGATAAATTTAATAATATTTTTATATACAATTATATTCATATATATATAATTGTTTCGTTGTTTCAACTATAAACATATGTTATTATCATATATTTATGTAAATATGTTAAAAATGTTATATAATTGTAATAAATAAAATTTTGAAGGTTTAACTTTTCAATTAGAGATCAATTTAAGAAAAAAATTAAGATAATTTGCAATTTAGGCATCTAAAATTATAATTATATGTATAAAAATAATGTTTTCCTATTATTTAATCAAGTTTCTACCTTTTAAATTTTTAATTTTTTTTAATTTTAATTTTTTTTTTTAATATTTTTGAATAATAAGCCCGATTTTTGACCGATTAATCCGACTTTTGACCGATTCAACCGATTTTTGACTGTTTTCTGAAAAAACGATTAATTGACCAATTTTCGCTTAATCAGTTCGGTGGTCCACCGTTTAGCGATTAATCGCTTTTTAGAACACGGTTTACAAGAGAGTAATCCTGTTCGTTTTATTTAAATATCATATTTTGTAAAAAAAGGTAAAATTAAATTTATTTATTTTTTTGAAAATGAGATATATTTAAAAATACAATTATAAATGAAATATATTTATAAATCAAATTTTAAATTAGGACATTGTAATAAAAAAACCCTAAAACTTAATTTAATTTTCAGTCAAAAATAAGTATATCCTTTTCCGTAGCGGATAAGTATTTGTGCCACACCCGGTTGTCTATATTAAAGACGCGCGTGAATTTAGTAAAAACCTATCAATTGACATCCCTGCTACTTGTTCGTTCTTGTCTCTCTTCTCTCTCCGTCTTTCTTGTGGATCAAACAGTTGTTTTTAGGCTACTTTTACCACAAGGTAGAAAATTATAATCAGCGATGGTGATGTCAGCACAACAAGTACGTGTTATTACACATAAGCTACTATGTGTTTTGACGTCGTTTGTTTTTTTTAATTATTGTAGTATTTTAATGTTGAAATTGTGATGCTTTTGCTAGGTTGCCGAAACGTTTGTTTGGTACTACTACCCCACGCTCGCTAAAGAACCTCATCTAGTTCATAAATTTTATAAGGATACTAGCAAACTTGTTCGTGTTGAGGATGATGGTTCGACGAGTACCACAACCACCACAAGGGTACGTACGTAAGAGATATCGATGTGTGATTCGAGTTTTCGATTCAAACTATTTTTAATGACAGTTTATGTGCATCTTTAATTAGTGAATCTTTGTAAGGTTCCGAAGCAGGATATAGTGAGTATACATGATTTGTTGGGAGGTTGAATTGAATCTCTGTAAGGTTGATGAATCTTTAGGTTAAATTTGACATAGTAATCTATATCTTTAGGTTAATGTATGAAAGTCTGGGAACAATACATAGATAATTACGTAAATTTAACACTACATGGACAAGGGTAATAGACAACGGGCCTGGCTAAGTCGTCTGATTCAGTTTTTCTTGTAGTGCTCGGAGGGGCATGTACTATGTAACACGATGGCTATTGCAGACTGCAGTTTATATCCAAGTGTAGAAACTAAATTTGCATAGCACAAATATATAATTGCAATAACATGGAGAGTTTTTATCTTCGTCCGTGTTGTTCCATAGATCAGAACAGGGATTACCCTTTGAATTTTTATCCTCTGTTATGAAATTGACAATCTGGTTGGACAGGTCACAGAAGTCTCAGCTTCTCGATTTATTACATAAGAACATGTCAAGTTGCATTCTCGTTTAGTATTAATGAGAGACCTGGATTTACAGCATTCTACGATGTTAACTTACAGGCTATAAATGAAAAGATTTTATCGCTGAACACTGGGAATAAATTTGAGATTAAGACAATTGATGCGCAAGAGTCAAGTAACATGGATGTTCACGTCCTTGTGACTGGATTTGAGACCAGAAGGGATAACATTGTGCAGCACTTTGCTCAATCTTTTCTCCTTGAACGAATGGAGCATATACAGGGATATTATTTGCTACATGACATGTTTCGATATGTGGGGAAGGCTAATCAATTAGACGACAATCAGATTCCTGTTCCAGGGCAAACGGAGGATCGCGGTACTGATCTTGAAGATCTCACAGATGTCTTTTTCTTCTTTGATGTCTGAAGATCTGAAATGGCCTCTAATTGACAACATACTCTATTAGTTTCAAAGAAGAAGAGGCCTTTGTGTTTATATGCAACTTCTTTTGAAAATATCGCAGGATTAATTAGTGACGAGTACTATCTTTTGATGAAACGATGCAGAGCTTTATGATATTTCATGGTTGTAGACTTTGTAGCCTTTCTTTTCCTCTGTTTAGTCTGTCAAAACTTACAAGCTTAACTATTCCTTTTTAATTCACAAGCAAAAAGTGTTTCAATCGCACAATCAGCTAGTTACTATTTAATATATTATTTTTTTAACAAATACAATTAATAAAATATAAAAATGTTAATAATAAAATAACAATAAATTTAGATACTATAGAAGTATAGATAGATAGATTATAAATTTCAAAAAAAATATATTTAAGGACCTGCTTAGTTTCTTAACAAATTCATTTAATATTCAACTAATGAAAATATTATTCACAACCATAAATGATAACTTAACAACTATTAAACAATTCGTGCATCGCACCGGTAATATAATTTTTAATCTTAGACCTAACGATTCTAATCTATCTACTCCCTCTATCTCATCCATTTCTATACGGTTTTATTTTGGATGTCCCTCTCATTTCTATACATTCCAAAAATAATAATTTTTAATAATATAAAATACTATTACACCCACTACTTTTCTCAACTATTTCTATTCTATAATAATATAAAACACTATTACACCCACTACTTTCCTCCACTTTCCTCCACTATTTCAAATCTATTATTAAATATTGATAGATCCCACCACTTTACCCAATTTTCATCTAACTTTGCACATTTTTTATATTTTTTCTTGGTCTCCATGTTCATCCCCAATGTATTGAATTCAACGGGACGGAGAGAGTATTTAATATCTAACCGTTTTTATTAATTTGGTCGTATAGAGAGCGGACCACCAAAATTTTAAATAAAAAGACCCTTACGCTTATATATAAGGATATAATCTTATTAAAAAATTACTTTTTAGTATTTGAATATAATTCTAATTACAATCAGATACACTTTTTAAGATTAGATTTAACGGTTCTTATTTATTTATTTCAAAATCAACGATCTATATTAGTTTGACGGTACATTGATCAAAGTTTTGGATAAGATCTCGTGTAACGTACCACTCTTTTTTTAATATTTATAATTATATTAATTTGTATTTTTAAAATATTTTTATGTTATTAATTTTTAGATTTTATTTATTAGATTTTACACCCTCAATTAACTATTTGTATTGTATCTTAAGTATTAAAAATCAGATTTGAACTTTTCACGACTCACTCTTAACTCATAAAATAATCTTTAATTTAGTAATGGTTTAACAATTCTTTTTCAATTAAAAATAACCTGAAACTAAAGAGAAAAAAGTGATGAATTTTTACATAAAAAATTCTTATTGATCTTAGGAAATTTATTTATAATTGATTGAAATTATCAAAATATTCTTTTTAGTATTTGAATATAGTTCTACTAACAACCAAATACATAAATACATAATGAAATAAAATAATAATATTTATAATTACTAATAACTAACCGATTAGCCTTTTTTTCCAAAACGTATATTTTTTTTTATATTTTCTAACTAAATTTTTTCCTAAGTAAAATCTCACATTTTTCAAAAATATCACATGCAATTTCATTTAGTAACATAAAATAGTAATATTATAAATACTAATAATTAACCGATTACCTTTGTTAGCCAAAACGTATATTCTTTTATATATTTTTTAACTAAAATTTCTCCTTTTCTAAAATTATCTCAGACGACATCTATCTATACTATATTATTATATAATAACCGAAACATTGAAAGTTTTGATTTCGATTTTCGGTAATTTATTCTATTTAATCTATCTATCTGTACTATTATATAATAGCCGAAACATTGAAAGTTTTGATTTTCGATTTTCTCACATATATAACATAACTACAAACTCTTTTAATTATACTTTACTTAGAATTCAAAAACACGTCCGTTTTTTAGAAAATATTTATGTTTATATTTATATATATTACAACAAAATATATTGATAATTTTGACGGTTATCTTGATTGACATGCTTACTAAGCTAATAAACTTTTATAAAATCTATAAGTATTTTTAGATTTAAAGTATTAAAGTAGTACTTTTAATCCTTTTTAAAAAGTTAGCATTTTCAGAAGTATTAAAATCTCAAAAAAATTAAAATTAAATTTCAAAATTAATATTAAAGTCGTCCGTGCTTTGCACGGTGAAGGATATTCCTCTTTAGTGAAGATTTTCTCAAGCTTCAAGAATACAAGGGAATTTTCTGAGGTTGCAAGAAGTGTTGTACTGAGGAAGATTGAAGAAATCAAGAATAGTTGAAATTCTCTTGATAGTTTGCTAAGAAAGATGAAGATCCCTTACAATGGACAAAGAATCCATCTCCAACCTTACCGGATGATGGAATTCAAAGATGACAAGAGCTGTAGAAGATTCTTCAGGATTGAAGATCAACTGTCTAAGGCTAGCACTAAGTACCTTAGATGGTTGCAAGCAAAGCTAGATCCAAAGATTGCTGAAGAAGATGCATTCTACAGAAAACTTCAAGAGCAAGTCAAGGCTAACTATGCTAAGGAAGGGAGACAAAAGATTCAACCTCCCAGGGAAAAGAAAAAGGATTAAATTCTGCTCAGGCTAGAGGAGCAATCTTAAATTCCACTCAGTAATTTCTTATCTTAAACTTTGTAGCTTAATATAGTTATTTTCTTTTATTGCAATATTCTCATAATGTGTTTTGTACGTTATCATCAAGACCTTTAATTTATGACTGTTATTCTATCAAACATAAATTGGGGGAGATTGTTAGGAAATATGTTGTTCTTGATGATAACTTAACATATAACACATTTCTGTATAAGTCATTTTATAACTAACAACGGATGTCATACTTTCTGTAGTATCCGTTTTTGGGAAGCTTATCCACGGATAAGTAATTTTGTAGCATATTCAACTTTACTCTAGTCTAAGGATTGAAAGTATTAAGTACTAAGGCTCCGTTTGGCATTGATGTTGCAGACAGCAACATCAGCTTTTTTCTGAAAAACAGCTAAAAAGTGTTTGGTAAAATTTAAAAGCTACTTTTCTGAAAAGTGATTTTGACTGAAAAGCTGCTTTTAGAAAAAGCAGGCCCCCCATGCTTTTGAAAAAAAGCTGCTTTTCAGCTTTTGCGGGAAGCAGCTACTGGTTTCAACATCAAAACTCACCAAAAACATTAATTTTTTATATTATACACCGAAACATGCACATATCAAAAATATTACCAAACAGTTATCTGATTTTCACAACAGCACTTATTTTAACAGCACATCAATTTTTAACAGCAATCCCAAACAGAGCCTAAGTCATGTTGACTTCCAGTAGATAAGCATGATAGGATAGCTAATTGTAAATAGGTTGTGCTATGTAATTCTGTTTAAGGGAAAATGAATGACAACGGATGAAGACTTAATGATATCCACAGATGATCAACTCAATGCTATCCACGTATGACCAACTTAATACCATCCACGAATAGTCATCCACGGATAGTCACCCACAGATAGTCAAGAACACTACCAACGGATGAAGCTCAAGATTAAAGGTTGATCGTGACTTGACACTGGAGAAACATATAGGTTGATAGAGTAAACAAAAAGAATATGGAAGCCAAACACTGGTGAACCTCGAAGAAGAAGAAACATTCCATTTACATGCAAACATAAGAGATGTACAAACAAGCCAACTTGTCAAGAGTACAACATCTCAATCACATCCATCTGGAATGAAGAAGCAAGCATACTGGACCTAGAAAATAGAGATAGTTTTTGTCTGTAGTATGACTTGTAAACTTGGGTCTTTATAACCAAAAATCCATAGAACATATTTATTAATAATCAAAATGTCTTTCCCGAGAACATTATAGTATTGTCTCTAGGACACAAATACTAACACACACACACACACCACACATATATATATATATATATATATATATATATATATATATATATATATATATTGTAGATTTAATCGAGGGAGGAATTCTGGGCTTGGTAGTATAGAGTTCGCAGTTGTCGGAATTGGCGTGGGTTTGCAGTTGCTGATTGGCTGAATAGAATAGAAGAGGCGATTCTCTGAATAGAAGAGGCTACTCGTATTTCATTATATTTTCAGTTTTGATTGCTTTTTCTTATGATTTATAATTCTATTCTATTTAGAATTGTTTATTGATTTAACTAACCTTGATTAAAAAAGAGGATGTTGAATTATTTTAGGAAGCATGTTATGTTTAATTTTATTGGTCTAAAAATAAGGAATAATTTGATTGGTCTAAAAATAAGGAATAATCATGGTTAGTATAGTATGATTAGAATAGTAAATAAGGAATATTTTTAATATAATATGATTGGTCTAAAATTTAGAAATGGGTTGGTTCTATATTTTGTGATTTATATTTTATATTTTTTGATTGGTTAACTAGACTTTGGTAATTGAGGAAAGTATATAATTTATTATGATTTGTCTAAAATTTAGGAATTGGTCTTAAGATAATTTTTATTTTATAACTAATAATTTATATTTTATGATTGGTTAACTGGACTTCAGTAATGAGAAAAGTATTTTACTTATTATGAATGATTTAAATTTTAGGAATTAAAATTTAAGAATTGAAATGGAAAAACTAAAGAGGTCTAAAATGTATAGTGAATTAAGGAAGAAGAAGATGTTTGATTTGGCACAGAAGCAAGGAAATGACTGGGAGATGGCTTACAAAACATTTTGTGGAGTTGAAGACGGATTAGAAGTCAACAACAACACTGATGTGGAAGTGATCATTCAGGACATAAGAAGTGCAAATCCAGACACTCAGACTTATTTCACAACATTGAGACAATCTATAATCTACCTGAAAGCTGGAGTTAAATCAAGTGATGCCTGGAACATAATCATCAGTTTCATCAATAGAGGTACATTTGTGATCTCCACAAAGTTTTTTGAACAAAGATCATATACAGATATGCAGGTGATAGTCATCAAGATCCAAAGAAGCACAAAGCTAAATGAACTGCTTCGTGAGCATGTTAAGGAGATCTTGATGAATGTCAGTCCATAAGTGAGTGAATACCCTCCTATGGATGATGACCACCAATCTGAGAATGAGACTTCTCCATGAATTTTAAAGATGGAGAACCATGAAATGATATGGAAATCATGTCCACATCCAGAGATAGGGTTAGAATTTGGTGTTTCGAAGTTGATTTGCAAAGAGTGGGACTGTGACTCCACATTTACTAGAGCCACATCAACATGACTTTGAGAAAGCTCAGTCACCAAGTTAGAAACTTGAGACTGAACAGTGTGTGCGCCATGTGCTTTCCCTACGGTTCTAGCCTTCTTTTTCCTTTGATAGATTTAAAATTAGGGAAAAGACGTATAGAGTACCCACCTGGATTAACATTTTTTTTAAGAGAGAAATGCGTAGTGCAGATTTAAGAAAAATAGATATCTTGTTCTGATTTGATTATTTTATTTTATTGTCGGTCTGGAATATCTGTGACAACTTGCTCACATATTTTCGATTAATTACCGCCTCCGTCCCATTTATATTATCCAGAGACCGAGAAATCACATATTTAGCAATCAAACAAAAATTACCAATTTTAAGCTCAAATATTAGCATATTTGTAAAATTTTAACATTCATTTTACCATAATTAACTAATGTGACCAAATGTTTTGGGACAAATAAATATAGAATTGTGACCGATATAAACGGGACAGAACCAATATAAACGGGACTGAGGGAGTATAAAATAATAATCTCTATATTGGTTTCGTATATCTCAAAAGTAAAAGAAAAAAATGTGGAAGTAGAAGAAAGAAGAAAAGGAAATAGGAGAGAAGTTTATGTGGTAGGAGACGACATCATATGGGGGAAGCAAAATTCATCGCCTGAGGTATCCTCTTTCTCTCCCCTAAAATTTTTGGCAAGGAGTCGCACATTGAAAAAGTGTTTCTTATGTAGGTTCCATATCTTTGTATACGTGGCCTTAATATTGGTCAAGAAGCATCGGGGGATGCTCTTAGAAGCAATGCACGTCTATAACCTTATAAATCCTTCTTAAGAAATACTATTTCCGTTCCGATTTAATTGTCCATTTTACTTTTTGCACTCATTTTAAGATGCAAATAAAGCACAGCTCCATAAATTATTTTATGGAACTATGTTTTATTTACACAGCTTAAAATACATGCAAAAAGTAAAGTGGACAATTAAATCGTCCTGACGGAGGGAGTAATTTATTCTACATGCCATTAATTGTCAGGCTAAACCAGTATGAATTGAGATTTTACCTGATGCATGCTACCTAACAGAATAAACTGAAGACCGCGTAAAATTTTGACACATACAAAGTAATTTGACGTTACACTTTTATAAGCTGTCTACATTTAGGGAGTCAAATACCGTAATGTACAGATTACAATTTTCGCAAGCATTCAACAACAGAAGACACTACTACAACAACGGATCTATATACGAAAACCTCCATGCCCTGCACAAGTGGTTTAAAAGTGGGTCAGTTGGATTGAGTAACATGCTCCTGTACATGCTGATGATTCTACATTCAGAAATTTCAAATTAACAGACAGAATTAACAAAGTTCAAACCATTCAATACCTGCTAAGCCCAGTTCATGTTTGACCGAAATTGGATTAATTTGTCTCTCCACTGAGCTGCAAGAAAGCACAAGATAAACTTTACAATTTAATAGAATAAAATCATGAATACTAACAAAATGGAGTAGCTTGGGCCTAACATCTAGAAATTTATATCAACAAGCTAGATGACAGAACTAATTATCCCGTAATTGCCTTCTCACATAAGTTTGCTTTTTACAAGTATTTTCTTTTTCAAGTCAGACCCACACAAATATTTTAGTATCAAATATTTGGAAGTCATTAAGAATAAATGATGAACTACAAGAATTTTCATGACAATTCAACCCTGATTTTCATTTTTCCTATTAGCTCATATTGTTCAGTTCATGACATATAAAGCATGTTGTACATGCTCTGGTCAAGAGCAATCATCGTAGTTTCTGCCACATGTGAAGGTTGTGTGGAGAGGGAATTGTTGCCACACATGTCTACTTCAGGTTCAGGTTGTGGACTGTAACCGTGTAAACTATGAAGTGCTATTCTTTTTCAGTATGTATGTTCCACATAAAGTTTTAGAAAGATGAATAATTACAATACCCGCTTCTTTGTAACGCTCCTCTATAGCGGCAGTCCACATTTTGCACAAAAGATCAAATTCCTTAGTTTCGAAACACGGTTGGCCACTGGGCCTGAAAGCAGAATATCTTTATTAGATACCTTAATCAGATACAGAAACCGCAAAATTCAGTTTATAATTTCCAAAACATTATAGATTCACAGAAGTACATTCCTATTTACAATTAGCCAATTATCTCATAAAATGACATTTAAAAAGTGAAAACGAACATCTATAAGACTCTTGTGTCAAATTGGTAAATTTACAGAACTAACAAAAACTAGAGCTTCTTGTTTAAAGCTACAAGCTCAGAGCTTGAAGCTCTCATACCCTAAACTAGTATACATTTTCTTATATATGTATATGTATTCAGAATACCGCAATAGAATACTTATGTATGGTGATGAATCTACTGCTACAAATGTTTAAGTAATATTGAGCAGGTAAAGTGTACCGGTCTAATTCTGTTGACTGTAAACCATCTGAAGAAGAGTCAGGATATAATAACTTAGCAGACTCGATGACTCTCATTCCATCGCTATAAGCCAAACTTTTGTTGACCTGAATTGGTACCTACAGAGAAGAGGTAACAGAAATCAGTGGATCACAAACAAACACAACCCATTAGCTTGTTTTTTGTACTAGACATTACCAGCACACAATAATTGAGTTTACTTTGTATCACTTTATTATGATATATGGTTCATCCCAGTAAACCGGTGCACATTTATATATTGATTTCCATCTACTATACTAATATCTCATCAGAGAAGCATTTATTCAGTGGATACTCCAACAGCATCACGAGAAAGACTATTTTTCACAATGCAATTTCTCTGGGTAATCGTCATGTCCTCTACTCTATTCAATATTCATGACTTCTTCAAACTATCTGCAACTTCTTCAAATCTCTCTGCAAATTTTTTACTCTAAACAATTGCATCCTACAGACGTACACAACCAGTTGAGGGATTTCCTGTCATGCTTTTAGGCCTTTACTAACAATAAGTTATAGCATAGATCTTTCACCAAAGAGTAGTAAATGATTAATAGTTCAATTTAAACTAGATTGACCCGAGCTAACCAGCAGGTTGAATCAGTGAATCTTCTCCGATTAAATGATTATGATATGCAGCCATACCTTGCATCTCACAGCAATATTAATCGCGTCGGAGGGTCTCAAGTCAAAGGCAACGTTCTCTGCTTCGTCTTCCAACTGAGGTCAGAAACACTATCCGTCAGTGAGACTAATCCAGAGAGATAAAGTTGATCTCATCAGAATTTTAATCAATTCACAACAGTGTGCTAGAGGCATGCCTTTGTTAGGTATAATTGTGAAAAATATGCTTCATGTACTCTCTTTGTGATACGAACAAGTTTCACCTGTATATAAGCAGAAACATAAAATTAATGAGACTTGACATTTTACAAACTAGGCTGGTAACCAGAAAAAGTTAAGTTCCAGAAAGCAGGCATAAACTTACTGCATAACCCATTTTGTCAATCATTTCCATCATAACGTCATATATAGTAGGTCTAGACTGCAAGAATCACCAACTTGAGCATTTTTGTAAATTAATCAACAATTTGATCCTCAATTTCATGACATACAAGCAATGATAAATAGAGACATACAAGTTGAACATTGCCTAGTGCTGCTGTTAGCATTGCACTCTGCATCTCCACTGCATTAGATAACAGAAAGATACAAGGTCGGTCATGAATATAAATTTAAATTTATAATTCCTGAACTGCAGGTAGGATGTAGTAAATATGAACATACAGACGATAACGGGAAGGAGAAGACCGGTCCCATCTTCCATCTTTAGTACCATTGCCGGGTGAGGAGCATAATCAGGTAAATTCCCGGCCTCAGGATTGTTACGAGCACATCTTAAATGCCGACCATCCCTCATTTTGATAATGAAACCATCAGAACTACTCTCCACCTCAACTATATTGAAAAACAAAAAGACACATCTCAATTTGATCATACTTTATAGCTTTATCCATACATAAGGATTTAAATACCAAAAATATATCATACAAACTTTAAAACATCGAGACAGTGTCCAGGTATATTGAGAAAGACTCTAATGCACACTTGAGCCACTCTTTATCATGTACGATGGAGATATATTATTATCAAAGCAGCAGAAATACGAAGGGAAGATATTGTCTTCAAAATTGTTAACTCTTGAATAAAACTAATAGCTTTATACCATATTCCAGATTTGACTTAATTTAGGAGGAAGTGGGAAGGCTAAATTATTAACAATTTTAAAGATGATACTACTGTACTGTTTGTTTCCAAATTCTTGAAATTATTACATACCAAATGAACACATAATACTCAATTTTCATATGTGTGTGTGTGTGTATGCACGTGCATATCAATAACAACATTGAAATAAATAACAGCGCAAAGACAGTGGAATTTAAAAATGTGGATAACTTAATAAATGCTTACCAGCATCAGTGACACTGCAATTCACATATTCCGCTTCATTCTCATTAGAATTCTCAGCCATGCTACCATTACCATCAGACGATGAGCTGAAACTACACTTCACCACCTTGACGTTATGCAATCGTAGTCGATGACCTACATTAGTCTTGCCACAACTTATTCCATTCACACCCCAGAATCCACTTCTTGAAATTCTATATTTCCTTAAAGGACCATTCACAGGCGGCGTTTGGACTTTAGTCTGTTTTGCACGGACAGCGACAGGAAAGATAACGTGTCCCTGGACAGAACTCATCTTTTTTCCTGTAAAAAGAAATATCCAAATACCGACAAATCAATTACAACACACAGCCACATACCAAATAACAACAAATCTCCACAGATACGGAGTACATGATTACGCACACAAACAGTATATTAATTCACTAAAAGATTATGCACTGTACTTATTACCTTTAGACACCCCATATCCCGAACTCGAGGGTACAGGCCTCATTGGAGGCATGGGGAGTACGTAATTATTTTGACCATTTCTAAAGAAACAATGTTACATCTATAGTATCCACAAAAATTCAGCCAAGGTTTTCATGATTAACAATATTTTTAAGACCTTGGATGTCCGATAAGTAACTAGTATGGTTTGCACTCTAATAATAGAATCCTGTTAATATCAAACTGTGAGCATCGTAACAATTCCGATAACTCACAATCTTACAGTATAATCATACAAAATGATGCAAATGCCTATAATCATACAAAATGATGCAAATACTAAAGTTTAAAACCGGAGAGAATCTGATAATAGTCAAATTATAACATGCATATCCAGGTTGATGTCTCACCCCAAGTCATAACAAAGTTGAAGATTGAGTAAACTGCATAAGAATCTGTTTTGGACAATTACCAATTGCACAAGGCATGATCATCTTTATAGTCAATAGTGTATAAAGTACAAAATTGATCATCAATATATTTAAATAAAAAACAATCAAACAACCATGTTACTCAACACACATATATACATGTAACACAGAAATGATATACCTAAATTACAGGGCCAAAGTAATCAATTACTCAAATTATATAATACTTGTCATCATACACATCAATTCAATGGATAATTGTATACACAAGAATATAAAACAAAGTTGAAAAATCATAGCTAAAGTTGAAGAATGAACAAGAGTACCAAATGAACGCAGCAGCTTCAATGACTTGAAATTGTGGAGTGATGGTATGATATGTGAATGTATGTATATTTTTTAGAGTAAATGTACAGGGATGAACATAAAAATGTATGCAAAGTGTTATAAGTCGCTATCTTTTCATTACGTTTTCCTTTTCGGTAGGTCTCTTTCGTTACATATCAAAAATAATACTTTCTTTCTGTACCTCTCATTTCTTTATACTTTTTTTTGATACGTTTCTCTTATTTCTTTAAATATCAAAAATAGTAACATTTTATAATATAAAATTCAATCACATTCACTACTTTCCTCCATTATACTCACTTTATACATTAAATATTGATTGATCCAACCATTTTACTCATTTTTCTTATTTTTCTCTATTAATTTACATAATAAAATAGAATATATAAAATAATTTTTAATATAAAATAATTTTTAATATTTATAATATTTTTTTGCATGAAATTAATAAAATGATATATAATTGATACTCATACCCCATTTTCATACATACCTCCTTAGGATATCAAAATCTCATACATTGACGGTTTGAGATAAGAGTTTGACAAAAAAAAAATTGAACAAAACATAAGGTATGAGTTTTGCTCCCCATACCTGATTTCTGATACCAGCGAACCAAACGACCCTTTGTTTGTTGAAATTATGTACAACCGCCTTAATAAAGGATGAGAATAAGCATCACACGTCACAAGTTATTATTACGCTTTCTCCCTTAGCCCGACGTTTCTGCCCCTCGGACTTGTATTGTTTTTTTTTTTTTTGTGACCATTTTTTTCTTGAGTTTTGTCATGTTCGATGTAAGACATACTCCCTCTATCTCTAGATTATTTAGGGGCTGTTTGAAAATTCGAGATTTGTGAAAAAGTTAGAAGATTAAGTTAAGTCAGAGATTTGACTAGATCAAAGTTCTAATATAATTAATGAATTTAAATAGTTTTTTGGATTCAAAAATCTAATTTTTAAAAAATTATTTAAATGAGTTTTTTAAAATTATATTTTAGACAAATCACAATAGTTTAACAAATTTTCATATATAATTTTATTAATCAAGGGTGATTAGAATATCCGTATAACACAATTAACCAATCAAAATTTAAAAATTATTTATTTTTAATTAGAATTTAAATTCATTAAAACTTTCCTCATTTAATTTTATTAACCGAGGGTGAGTTAATCCTAAATTTTAGACCAATCAGTAGAGTCTAAAAACTTTACTCGTATAATTTTAAACTAGAATTTAAATTCATTAAAACTTTACTCATATAATTTTATTAACCAAGGGTAGTTAATCAATAAAATTTTAATACTAAATTTTAGATCAATCACAAGAGTAAAAAACTTTCCTCATATAATTTTATCAACTAATGATAGTTAGATACAACGTGATTAACCAATCAAAATTCAAAAATTAATTTATTTTTAATTAGGATTTAAATCTATTGAAAATTTTCTCATATAATTTTATTAACCAATGGTGATTATATTATCCATACAACCAGATTAAATTATAAATTTTAATAAAAATATATTTAGAGACCTGCTTAGTTTCTTAACAAATTCATTTAATATCCAACTAATGAAAATATTATACACAACCATAAATGATAAGTACTTAACAACTATTAAACAATCTGTGCATCGCACCAGTTTTAAGATAGTATACGTTTTAATCTTAGACCTAACTATTCTAATCTATCTACTCCATCTATCCCATCCATTTTTATACAGTTTCTATTTAGGAATGTCCCTCTCATTTCTATACATTCCAAAAATAATAACTTTTAATAATATTAAACACTATTACACCAACTACTTTTCTTCACTATCTCTATTCTATAATAATATAAAACACTATTACACCCACTACTTTTCTACACTATCTCAAATCTATTATTAAATATTGATAGGTCCCACCACTTTACCCATTTTTCATCTAACTTTGCTCATTTTTTATATCTTTTCTTGATCTCCGTGTTCATCCACAATGTATAGAATTCAACGGGACGGAGAGAGTATTTAATATCTAACAGTTTTTATTAATTTGGTCGTATAGAGAGCGGACCACCAAAATTTTAAATAAAAAAACCCTTACGCTTATATATAAGGATATACTATTATTAAAAAATTACTTTTTAGTATTTAAATATAATTCTAATAACAATCAAATACACTTTTTAAGATTAGATTTAACGGTTTTTATTTATTTATTTCAAAATCAACGATCTTTATTAGTTTGACGGTACATGGACCAAAGTTTTGGATAAGATCCCGTATAACGTACCACTCTTTTTTTAATAATTATAATTATATTAATTTGTATTTTTTAAATATTTTTATGTTATTAATTTTTAGATTTTAGACCCTCAATTAACTATTTGTATTGTATCTTAAGTTTTAAAAATTAGATTTGAACTTTTCACGGCTCACTCTTAACTCACAAAATAATTTTTAATTTAGTGATGGTTTAACAATTATTTTTCAATTAAAAATAACCTGAAACTAAAGAGAAAAAAGTGATGAATTTTTACATCAAAAATTCGCATTGAACTTAGGAAATTTATTTATATTTGATTTAAATTATCAAAATACTCTTTTTAGTATTTGAATATAGTTCTACTAACAACCAAATACACTTTTTAATATTACATCAAACGATTTTCATCTATTTATTTTAATATCTAACAAAATAATCTTTAATTTAATGATGGTTTAACAATTGTTTTACAAATAAAACTACACCAAACCTGAAGATAGAAGAAAGCTACAAATTTTAAATTTGAGAATTCTATTCGATTTAAGAAATTTTTATGTATTACGTTTAAATTGTCAAGATACATTTTTTAGTATTTTTGATATAGTTCAATTAACAACCAAATACACTTTTTGATATTCGATCCAACGATTCTTATCTATCTATTTTAAAATCTAACGATCCTTGTTATTTTTGATATGCAATAGGAATTGAATATCAGTATTAATTGCACTTGTCTTTTCATTAAGTTATAATTTCTTCTAATCCAATTTCAATACTAATATTTACACTTTTGACTTATTTCATTTTTAGAAAATAATTTATAATTTCTATATGATATAATCTTGATCGTTTATTTTTAAAAATATTAGATGCAATGGTTGAGATTGTTTTGGCGGTACTAAGAACCAATCAGAGTTTTGCATAAGATCTCCCTTGCGTTTATTATATATAAAGATTTAATTATACAATCCTATAACCCGTGCAACACACGGACGACTTTAATAATTTTGAAATTTATTTTGAATTTTTTGAGATTTTAATACTTCTGAAAATGCTACCTTTTTAAAAAGAATTAAAAGTACTACTTTAATACTTTAAATCTAACTGTAATAGTTTATTAACTTAGTAAGCATGTCAGTAAAGATAACCGTCAAAATTATCAATATATTTTGTTGTAATATATATAAATATAAATATAAATATTTTCTAAAAAAAAGATCGTGTTTTTGAATTATAAGTAAAGTATAATTAAAAGAGTTTGTAGTTATGTTATATATGTGAGAAAATCGAAAATCAAAACTTTCAATGTTTCGGCTATTATATAATAGTATAGATAGATAGATTAAATAGAATAAATTACCGAAAATTAAAATAAAAACTTTAAATGTTTCGGCTATTATATAATAGTATAGTATAGATAGATATCGTCTGCGATAATAATTTTATAAAAGGAGAAATTTTAGTTAAAAAATATAAAAAAGAATATACGATTTGGCTAACAAAGGTAATCAGTTAATTATTAGTATTTATAATATTACTATTTTATGTTACTAAATGAAATTGCATGTTATATTTTTGAAAAATGTGAGATTTTACTTAGGAAAAATTTTAGTTAGAAAATATAAAAAAGAATATATGCTTTGGAAAAAAAAAGCTAATCGGTTAGTTATTAGTAATTATAAATATTATTATTTTATTTCATTAAAAAGAACTGCCCGTGATATTTTTGGAAAATGAGAGGTTTTAGTTAGAAAAAATAGAAAAGTAAAAAATTTAGTTAGAAAATATAAAAAAGAATATACACTTTGGATAAAATAGGTAATTGGATAGTTATTAACAATTATTATTTTATTATTTTATTTTAATAAATGAAACTGTCTGTGATATTTTTGGAAAAGAAGAGGTTTTAATAAGCAAAAATAAAAAACTTATATGTTTTAGTTAAAAAAGGCAATTGCCAGTGATATTTTTGAAAAAGTAAGGGAATTTTTCAGAAAAAATAAAAAAGTAATATATTTTAGGTGTAAAAGGTAATTGATTATAAATAGGTAATATTATTATTTAATAATATTTTTTATAAATAAGTAAGGATAATTAAGTAAAAACACGAAGTTCAATTAAGTAAGGACAATTAAATAAAATCACAACATACCAAAAAATATTGTGGTTTTTTTCATAAATACCCATCCCTAAATGTTTTTTTTTCAAAAATACTATGGTTTTTTGAACTTTTTGCAAAAATACTATCTTTTTGAAATTATTTTCAAAAATACGGTCTGCAACTAGATGCAATCATGTGCAACTTTTGCAATCAGAATCAGTTGCAACCATCTGCAACTTTTGCAACCAGAATCAACCAGATGCAACTTGTTAGTAATGATGTTTTTCCGGCGTCCTGATTTTAGGGTTGCAACCCTAAAATCAGGGTAGGTTAGGGTTTAGAGTCTAGGGTTTAGGGCTGTTTGTAAACAACCCTAAACCCTAAACCCTAAGTCCGTATACCAATTATTCGTCATTCTTAATATTTTTAAAACCCAAAATAGAAACATTGAACCCCAAAAGTTAACTATTGAACCCCCAGGGTAAACCAAGACCACAAGTTTACCCCTTTTATTAATAATTGTTTTTGAATTTTTAGCTGTTTTTTCAATTATTTTTTTAAAAAGTTGCATCTAGTTGCATCTGGTTGCTTTGGTTGCATCTGGTTGCGTTGGTTGCAGACCATATTTTTTAAAAATGTTTTTTGGTTGCATCTAGTTGCCTATAGTTGCAGACCGTATTTTTGAAAATAATTTCAGAAGATAGTACAATTGAAAAAAAAAACATAGAAAAAGTAGTATTTTTGACAATTTCTCAAAAATATTTAGTATTATATCCATTGACTTTCATTAATTTAATTTAAAAGAACTAACGGTTAGAGATTGGATGACCAAATTATGGAGGACCAGATTGCAAACCGACTACAAAATTTTTTAATATTTCGTCTTTAATATAATAATATAGATAGATATATATATAAAGTATAGATAGATATATAAAGATTTAATAATATATAATTCAAATTTATACATATAAAATATTTTTAAAAGTTAAGTTAAATTTTCAGGTAAAAATAAAGGGTAAAGTACAACTCTAACCCGTTTTTTAAACAAAATTGACGAAACTAAACAATTTTAGTTTAATGTGCAAAAATAGCCGATCGAATACGCATTTAAGAATTGAGTATCGTGAAATACGCATTTTTGGGTGGAGTATTTCGTAATATATAAAACATATTACGCATTTTGGATCAGAGTATTTGCAGAATACGCAATTGCCATTAAGGTATTACTAGTGATTACGCAATCGAAGGTGAGGTATTCTGCGGGAGTTTACAAAGTTATGGATCAGGGTGTTAGACAGTGAACATGGGTGTGAGCTGCTGTATTTATTAGACTGTTACGCATTTTCAAACGGCAGCTTCAGAAGGCTAAAGTTGGCCATCTTTGTCAAATTGATCATTTTTGTAATATTTAACGAAAAAAGAGTTATATGTGTCAATTTTCCAAAAATAAATATCTCCTTTTCAGTAGCGGATAACTATTTGCAGATAGGGATCGCCACACCCGGTTGTCCATATTAAGGACGTGAATTTAATAAAAACCTATCAATTGACATCCCTGCTACTTGTTCTTGTCTCTCTTCCCTCTCCGTTTATAATCGCCTTTGTTGTGGATCAAACAGTCTTTTTAGGGTACTTTTACCTCACGGTAAAAATTTAATCAGCGATGGTGATGAGGCTGTCAGCACAAGATGTACGTGTTATTACACATAAGCTAATACTCCCTCTGTCCGGACTCACCACTTAACTCAATTTTTCTACTTTTTTCAATATTTTATTACTTTTTTTTTAACCTTCGTGTCCAACCCAATGAGACGGAGGGAGTAGAGTATATGTTTTACTCTTGCGACGTCTTTTTGGCTTAGCAAAAATGTTTAATGTCTTTTGGTTATTTTTATTATGGTTTTTGAATGTTGAACTTGTGATGCTTTTGCTAGGTTGCCAAGGCGCTTGCTTCAGTGTATTACCCCATTCTCGCTAAACAACCTCATCTAGTTCATAAATTTTATAAAGATACTAGCACACTTGTTCGTGTTGAGGATGATGGTTCGACCAGTACCACAACCACCACAAAGGTACGTACGTAAGAGATATCGTTGTGTGATTCGAGTTTTCGATTCAAACTATTTTTAATGACAATTTATGAATTATTTATGTGCATCTTTAGTGAATCAACTTTGTAAGGTTCTGAAGCGGGATATAGTGAGTATACATGATTTGAATTTGACATAGTATTGTTGAAATATAGCATAAGATCAATTTTTGGACCTTCCTCTGAAATCTTAAGATTTTAGATAAGCCGGTTACTCAACAAGTATGTGTATAAATCTATGTCTTTTTGTGATGCCCCAATTTTAGAAGTTTAATAGAGTTGTTTTGCAGGTAAAATATAAGTAGGGGCAATATTCTATACCTGTTATATTTACTATATATCTAATAACAATTACCAGGGTAATTCTGAATTTAATGTATGAAAGTCTAGGGAACAATACATAATAATTACGTAACTGGACAACGGTAGCTTATAGGGGCATGTCTCTATGTAACACGATAGCTACTAATAGGGGCATGTATCTATGTAACACGATAGCTATTGCAGTTTATATCCAAGTAACTGGACAACGGTCGCTTATAGGGGCATGTATCTATGTAACACGATAGCTACTGCAGTTTATATCCAAGTGCAGAAACTAAATTTGCATAGCATAAATATGTAAATGCAACGATATGGAGAATTTTTGTCTTCGTCTGTGTGTTCCATAGATCAGAACAGGGATTACCCTTCGAGTTTGAGGGGCACTTATATATAAGGATATGTGGCATCCTCTGTTATGTATTGACAATCTGCAGGTTGGACAGGTCACAGAAGTCTCAGCTTCTCACTATATTACACAAGAACATGTCAAAATGCATTCTCGTTAGTATTAATTAGATACCTGGATTTACAACATTCTATGATGCTAACTTACAGGCTATAAATGAAAAGATTTTATCGCTGAACACTGGGAATAAATTTGACATTACGTCAATTGATGCGCAAGAGTCAACTAATATGGATGTTCACATCATTGTGACTGGATTTGAGACTGGAAGGGATAATGTTGTGCGGGACTTTGTTCAATTTTTTTGGCTTGAACCAATTGAGAATATAGACAACGGATATTATTTGCTACATGACATGTTTCGATATGCAGGGAAGGCTAATCAATTAGACGACAGTCAGATTCCTGTTCAAGGTGATTAATAAATCTAGCTAGTGCTTTGAGTTTCACATTGTATATATGCGAGTTGGGCCATTTTAACTCTTTATGCTTTTACTTTTCGTTGTTTACAGAAGTTTCTGTTCCAGGGCAAACGGAGGATCGCAGTACTGATCTTGGGATAGAAGGCTGGGTATTATGCTCCGGTAGTCCACATAATGTCATAACTCGTGTGGGGATGGATGTTGTAGACAGCCTTTCTCTTCCTCTATTTAGTCTGTCAAAACTTACAAGCTTAACTATGCCATTCTAATCCACAAGTGAAGGTCAGTTCATCTTGATTCCAGAAGGTTTGGTTCTTTGCATAATAATATCAGTGCCCGACTGCCTGCCTGCCTTCAACATCGCTTCACAAATCACAATGTTGTATAATCTCATCCGTCCTTTGCCTCGATGATAAATCGATGATTTACCCAGAATCTTTATATATAAATTTTATCTTGGTCTGCACTAGAACAAATGAGCTATAACCCTTGTCGATAAATCTTGTTTCAGCCTTTTACTCATAGTTTTTGGTCTTTTTATCTTCATTACAGAGTGGTTTGTTTCTCTCAAGTAGGTACCATTCTGGTTGCAATATCAGATTTAGTGTCTTGTGGGTTAGCAACTTAGCATGATTTTCTTTAATAGATTATTGCTTGTCAGACAGGGTTGCTTAGCACTGCTCCCAAACATTTTATACTATTGCCAGAACTTCAAATACATATCAAATTCATGTAAATGTGATGATATCTTTGAGTAATAAAGATCTGCATAAAAACCAGATAAAACATTGCACATTTTTGCAACTAAAGATAATGAAAACGCAATATTAGCAACACGAAAACTTTCATAAATACATATAAATTTCGGTCAAGCACTACTAGAAAAAGTAGATATAACATCACTGTTTTAACATCGGTTGCAAAAGCCGCCCATGTTAAGACAACTCCTCATTCCTCAATCGGCCCAAACGAAACCAGCTTCCTCGAATCTGTGCCTGCCTTGACATACACAATGGCCTCATAATGTTGTATCATCTCGTTCCGGTCTTTTGCCTCGATGATCAACCGATAATTTATCCCCGCAACGACTTGCTTCTCACCCTTAACAATTTTCATGTACGTTACATGTGTTTTAGACTCATTGTTGTGCTCACTGACAGCAAATTTTGCGATGGCTTGAATTTCTGGGGTGGTAGTGTCGTTAATCGGAACGTACCCGCCTAGGAGAATTTTTGTGTGGGTTGTTTCTGCGGAGGAAAAGAGGGGAGATATGAAAATGCTTATGAGGACAAGTAGTTTGAAATTGAGAGACATTTTTTGAGTTTGGAGTTGAGTGATTGGAGTAACGGTGGGGTTTTAATTTTTGAAAAGGTGGAGTGGGTACAAAAGTTAATAGTAATATTTATTTTTGAAAAGGTGGAGTAGGTGACTATAATTAAAGCATTGGGTTTGTTTTTTCAGATAAATCTAAAAATTAGCGTATCTGTAAAGATATGTTTAAGAAAACTAGCAGATAACCAGTGCGAAGCACGGATCAAACATAAAAAATAAATTATTAAAAAATAAATTTAAAATATTGAGAATAAAAATAATTAATGTTTTATTTAAATAAGTACTTGCAGAGAATTTAACATGAAATTAATATGAAAGTCTATAATAAATAAATATTATTTAATTAAGTAGATAGAAAGAATCAAATATTTGGTAAAATCAAAGAATTGAAATTAAATAAATAACTAAATTATATAATTATGTAGTTGCAGTGAATCGAACACGAGTTTGGAATAAAATCAATTAATTTAAATATATCGTACTAACCAAAATTTGGTTTTGTACTATTGTGTTGCAATGAAAAAGAGTTTTCTTTATCAATAAAGTCTCCGATCCCCGTATAAATTTATTATAATTCTTTCCATTCCCGCCACCAATCCCCGAGTTGTTTTTATACTTTTCTCTGTTCCGGTCCTGAACACGAATAACTTCTCAAATTCCCGTCCCAAATGGGGCGGAGAACATAGCAAGATCGACGGGACAAATAAAATACCCATATGTAATTGCTAGAAGTAAGAAAGATACCCAAATTTGACTTTGTACTATTGTGTTCCAACAAAAAAGAGTTTTCCTTATCAATAAAGTCCTCAATCCCCGAATTATTTTATATACTTCACTCCGTTCCCTCCACCAATCCCGGAGTTGTTTTTATACTTCTCTCCGTTCCTCATGTCCTGAACACGAATAATTCTCAAATTTTGATTTTATGTTAACATAATTAACATAAAGTGGGATATCTAATTTTGATTTTATAATAAATCTTATTTATATTAATTAAAAATTATGTTAATTATATTAATATAATAATTATATGTTTACCGCTGTATATGACATACTATACCATTAAGAGTGAGTCTTTAATTTTAAAAAAGTAATAAAGATTAACTTTTAATTAAATAATAAATCTTATTATATTAATTTAGAATTATGTTAATTACATTAAGATTATTAAGATAATAACTATATGTATTCTGCAGTATACATGGCATATCATACCATTAAAAGATGTTTTGCTTTTAATAAAGAGTAAATTATAGATTTTTAATTTAATAATAAATCTTATTATATTAATTTATAATTATATTAATTATATTAAGATAATTAAGGTAAAAATAATATGTACACCACGGTATACCTGGCATACTATACCATTAAAAAATTTTTTGTTTTTTAATAAAGAGTATAGATAAGTATTTTGGATAATTTATTATAGCAGCCCAGATTAGAGCCGACAATTTCGTACCCGACACGAAAACACGACACGAAAATTACGGGTTTGGTTTAACCTTTTTCAGTACATGAACACGAAATTACACGAGCGAATTTAGTGTCAGTTTTGGGTTTACCCTTGGGTACACGACACGAAACGAAAGTACACGAAATAATTAAATAAATAAATAAATATTTTAAAATTATATAAATACATATCATAAATAAATATTGTATGTATTATTTTTATACAAAATTATATACTCAAAATATTGTATATCACATAAATACTTAAAATAATCTGTATGTATTGGTCATGGTCAATGGGCACTCAGCACTTATCGTTTTCGTTTCGTGTACTTTTTGTTTCATTTTCGTTTTCGTTTTCGTGTACTTTTCGTGTACTTTCGTGTACGTTCGTGTACTCTTTTTTTCGTTTTCGTTTTCGTGTACACGAAAAGTACACGACAAATTTCGTGTACTTTTCGTTTCGTTTCGTGTTTACACGAAATTTTTCGTTTCGTTTTTGTTTTGCAAAATGGGTACACGAACTTATTTCGTTTCGTTAATGGTTTAGCCTCTTAGTACACGAAACATGAAAGTACACGACACAAACGACACGACACGAATTGCCAGGTCTAGCCCAGATCATGTCCATGGGCTATTCTCCACTTAATATTTACTACTCAATTTACCAAACAGCTTCAGCTGTTATTAGGGTTAAAACTTCAGAATCGACGCATTAGCGCCTCCTTGAAAACTGAAAGATAAGTACATATTTTTTAATCTTTTTGAGTAGCTAAACTTAGTTTGCTTTTTTGTAGTCACGGTACTTTAGCTCATAAACCCTAGAGTTTTTTTTGATATGGAACTTCCGTATGAGTTAGTTGATGAAATACTTTACCGAGTCGACGTAAAGCATCTTCTTCGTTGTAGATGTGTATCGAAACGATGGTGTTCTGTTATTGATAGCAATGAATTTGTCAAAAATCATTTGAAAGCATCTATTGAGAGGAACGGGGGTGGTATTCTTATTAGATCAAAAGACAAATCTTTGTTGGCTGATATTGAGTCTTTTGATAATGGAACTGCTGCTATAGATATAAGTGGGGAGTTGAAGAGAATCCTTAATACTGGTGCTGTTTTGGTTGGCTCTGCTAACGGCTTATTTTGCGTACGCTTGATTCGTCAAAATGTATTATTTTTATTGAATCCTTGTACGAGAAAGTTCAAGAAGCTGCCCATTGTACCAACTGAAGATTGGTTTAATTGTTATGGGTTTGGCTATGATCGTGTAAATGATGATTATAAAGTTGTCATAATGGAACAACGTTATCGTCCCACTCCTGGGATAATGCCCATTGTGTACAGCCTCAAAGGAAATACATGGGCACCAATTACGAATGCTTTTACTACCGAGAACATTAGTTTCTTTGGTACAATCGGGATGTTTGTGGATGGAGCTCTGCATTGGAAGGCAACAAATATAACATCTATGTCCTCAATGGTAGTTGGTTTTGATCTCGGCCTGGAACAATTTAGGGAGGCAAAATACTGTAATGGGAACATGGTGCTAATGAATATTAGCATGGAAAACTCTTTGGTCCAGGAAATTTCAGCAAACCCAGTATTTACATCTTTCAGATCTCCTAGACTTCTTATGTATTCGAAGAGTCTCAAGAAAATCCTTTTCGAGGTGGATGGCCAAAAGTTTGTGTGGTACCACTTAAAAAGCAAGGCATTTAAGAATGTTAGTACTATTCCTGCGATGCCAGCTTGGTTTAATTCCTACATGTACATTGAGAGTCTTTTTCCCCTCGTCGAGGATAAACAACCATCACATGAAGCAAAAGAGAAGGAGCAACACCAAAAAAAAAAAATCTCGCCAGTTCTTTAGGTGTTGTTGGGGTCTGTAGTTGCATCTTTCGGTTCTTTACTAATGTTTGCATTACAGAGTTGTACAATACATGTTGGGAGAAGATGAATATTGTAGTTAGAGATGTGGTAGAAGTAAAAGTACTTGATGGTTTCACAATAAAAGAGCTTACCAAGATCTACATATGTGTAATTGCATTGAATTGTGTACTCAGTTCGATTGTGATTTTCTTGTTTTACTATATATAATGTTAGTTGACTTTACTCTACTGGAAACCTTTGCCATTTCTTGCTTATATTTTCCTACTTGAACGGAATTTGGTTTGTTTTTTATTTTTGAAGTTTGATAATCCATTAGACTCACTGTACGTGCGAAAAGTTAAAAAGTGTGTTCATTTAAGGAATTAGCTAGCAAAGTTGTATTGGTTAACTGTTTACAAAAATTTGTATCAAATATACGCTACTAGAAAAACCACTGATGTTAAAAGTATCTCTTACATCGATAAAACTAAAACTATTAGAAAGTATCTCTTGCATACAGAACATATGCAATGTCAATAAACACAATCTAATGTAGAATAGACTGTGAATTGGATATCCACATAATTTTTTGGATGCATGTTAATATGTTCTTCTGAATTTTGGTAATCAAGATGCAGATAATGGGTCAGATTCTGGCGGATCATTCTTATCGGTAGAGACTGTAGAGGATTCAGATCACCACCTATTGACTGACTCCGCCAGATAAACCAGTGAGGGTAGCAAAGGAGCTACATTAATTTGTATTTTCTTCCATCCAATGTATCAACTTTCTGTTGGATGCTGCTTGTATCTAATGTATGGCACTATGGCCGGTTCCCTAGATATTTGTGTATTTTCCTCGTTTTCGGACCTTCAAATAACATAGTTACACATTATATCTTATAGAGATTTTTGGTTTGTAACAAAGTAGAACGTTTAAATTTTAATACCAAACAAAAAAAAAGAAAGAACTGTTATGTACAAATATGTTTTTTTGTCCCGTCAAAATGCCTCCACAAACAAGTTTTCAAGAAATATTTGTTTTTTTGTCATTGCCGGACATTGAAATAACATAGTTGTGCATAATATTTTATCGAGATTTTTGTCTTGTATCAAAGTTAGACGTTCAAATTTTAATACGGAACAAAACAAAACGAAAAATCAGGCATCAGCTAGGATCCTCAGACATCTGATGTCAAGTTCGCAGAGACACTGTTGTTTTTATATTTAGCACACTAACTTCCCCATGCCTTGTGGTGTTTGCAGAGACATCGGATTGAAACGCTCTTCTTTTTCTGAAGTACCATGCATCTTCCTCTTCTTCTGAGGACGTTGTCTCAAACTCTCCTCTTCATCATCATCATCATCATCATCTTCTTCTTCTTGTTGTTCTTTATCCTTCCCGAAAAACGTTTCCCAGTTGAATATACTCTTCTTCTCAATGCAAGTGCTACGATCGGATACAGAAGCTTCTCCAGCGGTTTTTTTAACAATCTTCTTGTTCCGAAAAAACAATTCATCGTCTTGTTCGTTGATTTGAACCGGCTGCTGCTTTACAAAATACGCTTCCCAGTTAAATATACCTTTTTTCTGTGATGTCGAATCGAGAATCTGCGACTTGAGATTAAAATTTGTGGGATGTGCCATGGTATTTCGATGGCTTAGATGAATTAAAAGATCACCTCAACCCCATCCTTTATTTATAGTATATATATACTAGCTTTGGTTTTAGAAATTGAATATTTTAAAGAATATTTAAGAATCTAATGTTTTTTTTGCGTTTCAGAAAAAATCTAATGTTTTTCGATTGCGAAAAAGAAAACTCACATTAACAATCAAGGGTCGTATACAATCAAATATAGATTCTGATTTGAAAGTTTGAATGGTAGATTAATCTAGATTCTGAATATAAGGAATTTTTAAAAAAATTAACGTTAACGTTATTATTCAATTAAAATTGTACCTAGTATTAAAATTATTCAGTTAAAGTTTTCTTTCAGACAAGTTAAATCCCTCTTGTCCAAAAAAAAAGAAGTTAAATCCCAAAATCGAGACGGGCCATTTTTATTTAGCAAAATATTGGTCATGGACTCATGGGCCTGGCCTCGTGACCTCAATTCCTCAAAGCCTGTCTTGTTACCGAATGTTTATTCTAGCTTTGTATTTTGCAGGGATCAAGATTAAAGGATTAATATTAAAATTTTAAAATTTTAAAATTTTAAAGTATATATAATACATAAATATTATTTAATTTTATAGTTATAATGAATCGAATCCCCGTAAAATCAAACAATTAAAGTAATATAAATAAATCTTATATATATTTATGTAGTTTACTAGAAACCTAGTTTTTGGAGTGAAATGAATTAATTTAATTACGGGAAATCAAATGGCTAAAAACTATCAGGCACATGAGCATCTTCAATGAGTTAAATCCTTAGCTAAAAATCTAATTGGCATACCAAAAATAATTTTTTTACATAATTTGTAAAAAAATTGAGCACTCCAATGTGACAAAGCTCTTGTCTATAATTTTAGCCTACCCCTTCTCGTTGGTTATATTTAGCGTAATTCCACATCATCATCAATTACCAGAGTACATTGTCTTACCGGTTCAATAAATTTTAAACGATTATCTATTTATTTAAATATAGCTAATCAATTTACATAACTCATGCTCTAACATGTACACTCTTCTCCGCGCTTATGGTAAAGAAATTAGAAGTCTCACCTTTCTGCGCATAATAAACAACAGAGAATGTATGGGCCCTGACCCCAGAGTGCTAATAGAACAATATATACTAGACAACTACCATATCTTTAGACCTATGACGTTAGAATAATATATAAGATTAACATTGGATCTCCCTGAGCTCGATACCATATTAACTCACCAGTTTCTCTAAAATCTTAAGTTATTAGAGGAAGACTCTTTCGACGATCTTATATATTGTATTTTAACAACTGAACATATCTACACAGGATACTTATAGCTGAAAATCTACAACTTCATTTCCATATCACACCAGGTTGAATGAGTACCAATGCGACAACATTGTCCTTAGAACAATTCGACATTGACTAGAAATCACAAGAAAATAGTCCGAGCCATTTGATATTCCCGGTCGAGGCCTGTTGGAGGTCCACAAGTTGAAATGGAGTCGATGGTGATAGTACTCATAGCCTGGACCTGAGGAAGCTCGGCCCCTGTTGTTGACGATTTAGTAGTCGACGGGGGGACAGCAAAATGCTCACATGAAGGGCATATGGAGAGGGTGGTGGGAGGGATCATTTGCGTGGAGAGCTGAGGAGACAATTTATATGCCCTTAATTCTTGCACCTCATTTTGCAACTTTCTGTTTTCTTCCATTAAAGTCTGGCAACATCTCTTCAAGAACTCACAGTCAACCTCTGTTTGCTTCAACTTTGTCCTGCACATACCAAAATTTCACACACGGTTAATTTAGGTGATCAATCTAGCTAATAATCATTCAGGCTTCTAATAGGTACCTTTCCATTTGGCTACCGTTTTTACATTTACGTTTTCGACTTCTTAAGCAATAGAGAAGAAAATGAAATAGTGAGATCTTAGCTTTTCATATTTTCTATTACAAGTGCAGGGCTTTATGTATATAGTTCCTTAAAAGATCGAAAAACGTAATAATAATGGAGAATACAAAATTAACAAAATAATGTACATTAACAAAATAATGGGTTGTCTTAAAGTCCAAAATTATACTGTCAATAAATTTAAGAGATTATAAATGTTTAAACATCTATACGAACCTAAAATTGCAAGTAAAACTAACACATCAATAAAGAACGATTCTCCAAATGACCCCAGATACTTTAATATGCTTGATATCATACTATTTCCGGTAATAAAGTGGCATTTCCGAATTAGAGAAGTTAATTATTTAAAATTATATCGAGGGTCGATGCTATAGTATATTTTGTTTGATTTTCTTCTTGTAACTTGTTTCCGAAGTGTTGCTAAATTTTCCTAAATTCTCAATTCGCAAAAACATTTACTATAAGCATATAAGTGTGACCATATAATCTAAGTACATAGGGAAGTTACAACTTACAGGGTTCAGAGTAGTGTGTTCTTTGAAGCTCTCCTCAAGAATATCAGCCTGGTCTTTCGAAAGCCTCAGCTTCTTTCTAGAATTATCGCCATCTTCTTGGTCCTCACTTCTGGAACATTCCATAACTTCCTCGCCATTCGCTACCTCTCGAGTTAGACTCCTTTTGTATCCGCTTAGCTTGATAGCGTGCTGTTCGGGGACGACACGCCAAGTTTCTCTTCCACGTCCCCTGTCTGTGAATTGTTCACATCTATTCCTGTCAACGGTCGTCTTTTATCCAGTCTGCATGCCTCCATTTTCAGACCTATATAGACATTATGTTAATTGTTAAATACTATTACCTTTTGATATTTAAGCAAGCATGACAAAGAATGGTGAAAAGAAAAGAGCAGCTCAAGAACTTTTATAGATGTGGAAAACAAAGATTACAAAAATGCTAAATGGAAAATCAGTACAATGGCTCCTTATATGAGTCCAAATGACAGGGCACCATTCTAACAACCTATTACTCAGAAATGACCACACTGTCCCTAAACTTGAAGAACAAACTATTAGCTGGAGGTGGTCCAAGGAACCAGGAGAATAACGTTAGAAAGGGCAGGGGCCTACAGGATCACTCACATAGGCAAATAGCACAGAAATATGTGTGATGCCTACTTTATTGTAAAATAAAAACAAGTAGTAAATATGGCTGCTCCTTGGTGCTGTGTACACCATCACTCCCCCTCAAGCTGCACGACAGTAGGAACAGAAGTGCAAAGCTTGCTGAGAAGATAATTATGTTGCTTAACAGAGGTTTGGTAAGAATGTCAGCCACTTGTGCATAGGAAGGAACATGTTGTGTGACAATTGAACCTGACTTGATCTTGTCTCTCACAAAGTGACAATCCACTTCTATGTGCTTAGTACGTTCGTGAAGTACATGATTAGCAGAAATTGACAGAGCAGCTTGGTTGTCACACTTTAAAACTATGGGTGGAAGATTGTGTAAGCCAAGGTCTTTAAAGAGAGTAGAAAGCCAAGTTATCTCACAGGCAGTTAGAGCCATAGATCTATACTTTGCCTCTGCTGTGGAACGAGCTACAATTGACTGCTTCTTAGATTTCCAGGAAATTGGTGAGTCTCCCAACATGATACAGAAACCAGATGTTGATCTTCGTGTAGCAGTACAACTAGCCTAGTCACTGTCACAGTAGGCAGTGACTTGAGCAGCAGAGGATGAGGCTAGCAATATCCCTTGACTTGGATTGCCAGCAAGGTATCTTAACACTCTCTTAGCAGCCTGCATATGAACAGAGGTTGGGGATTGCATATATTGAGATAGGACATGAACTGGGAATGTGATGTCAGGTCTTGTTGTTGTAAAATAAATGAACCTCCCCAACAGTCTTTGATATGGATGAGCACTTTCCAGAGGTGTCCCTTTTTCAGGTGTTAATTTGAGATGCAGATCAAGAGGTAGTTTCAGTAGAGTGGCATTTGAGAGATTGTATTCATTAAGTAAATCAACAGTATATTTTCTTTGAGAAACAAAGAATCCTGATGAAGATCTGTTGTTTTCCAAGCCCAGAAAGTATGTAACATCCCATAAATCCTTCATGTGAAACACTTGAGAGAGCATAGCCTTAAGAGAGTTGATAGAGTTATCACAATTGCCACAAATCAATAAGTCATCAACATAAATCAACACAAGGGTAATGGAGTGGTCATTGATCAGTATAAACAAGCTGTAATCAACTTTAGATTGTTTAAAGTTCATAGACAGGAGAGTGATAGACAACTTACTGAACCAATTCCTTGGTTCCTGCTTAAGTCCGTACAGAGATTTCTTAAGCTTGCATACCAATATGCTTGAAGTTGGCTTTAGAAGACTGGTTGCACCATTGATTCTGCTACCAAAGCCAGTGTATCCTTGGGGCATGCGCATATAAACTGTTTCGTCTAACTCGTCATGTAGAAAGGCGTTGATAACATCCATTTGCACTGCAGCCCAATTTTTGATGGTAGCAACAGCAAGAAGAGCCCTGATGGTGGTCATTTTTGCCATGGGGGTAAAGGTTTCCCCATAGTCCAAACCATGAATCTGCCTGCACCCTAGAATGACCAACCGTGATTTATATTTATCCACTGTTCCATCAGGTAGGTATTTGGTTTTAAACAACCATTTGCTCTCAATGGCTCTTTTTCCTGGTGGCAAAGTGACCACATCCCAAGTGTTGTTTTTTTTTCAAAGAATCCAGCTTATTGTTCATGGCATCAATCCAATGTTGATGTGGCACAGCTTGTTTGAAAGATACTGGATCAGGTTCTGTAACCAGTTTAGTGAGGAAACAGTGAAATGAGGGTGATATTTGTTGAGTGGTAACATGATTGACAGTCGAGACATAATCTTGTAGCCACTGTGGTTTTTGAATTTGTCTGGTGGACTTTCTGGTAGGAATTTCAGTATGAGTCATGGTTGGAGAATTAGTTGACTTAGTTTCTGGGGGTTCAGGTGAAGTATTGGTGTTTGTAAGAAGAGAAGTGTCCTCAAATTCATCATCACAGTATGCACTAGTAGGAACAAAGGGAAGTTTTATAAGGAGAGGCTGCATATATGGTTTAGCAGTGTTAGGATTCATAGGCATAATATACTCCAAGAAGGTCACATTTCTGGAAACAAATGTGTCATTGGTGGTGAGATTCAGAAGTCTGAATCCTTTTGGTAAGGGTGGATAGCCTAGAAAAGCACAAGCAATGCCTCTTGGCTTGAATTTATCAGATGTGTGCTCATTATTCGTGGCAAAAGCCAGACATCCAAACACCTTGATGTGATCATAGGAAGGAGGAGAGGCATATATCATTTCGTAAGGAGTTTTATTATTGAGAACTGAACTGGGTATCATGTTGAGTAGGTGAGCATCTTTCAATACGCAGTCACCCCAGTATTTAAGATCAAAGCCAGACTGAAATCTCAAGGCTCGAGCAATTTCAAGAACACTTCTATGTTTACGTTCCACCTTTGCATTCTGTTGGGGTGTATACGAACATGAGGTTTGATGTGTGACACCAGTATCAGCAAAGAAAGACCTGCTCGTAACATCACACAGTTCCAATGCATTGTCTGATCGAACAATCTCCACTGATTTATGAAACTTAGTCTTAACATAATTGCAGAAATTTTTTATACTATCCAAAGCATCACTCTTATGTTGCAATAAGTAAATCCAAGTCATACGAGAATAATCATCAATGATAATAAGAAAATACATATACTTGTCTTTAGTACAGACCTTGTACGGTCCCCAAGTATCAATATGTATGAGCTGAAATGAAGAGGTGGCATGAGATGTACTTACAGGAAATGGCTTTTTGGTGAACTTTGTCATTGGACAGGTAAGACAAACATTTTGTGCCTCATTCACATATTGCTTCACCTCGGGGATGTGCTTTAGTTTTGAACCAGGAGCATGGCCCATTCTGTGATGCCACAATATGTACATTTCTGACTTATTGGATGAAACATTTGATGATTCAGTTGCATGACACTGGAATGTTGCAGAGTTGTTTTGATCCAGGTAATACAGGCCTCCTTGAGCATAACCAACAGCTTTTGTTTCAAATGACTTGGAGTCTGAGATCACACAAGTAGTTGAGTGAAATTGAACTGAGCAATGATTGTCTTTTGACAGTTTCTGAATTGACAATAGATTGTGTTGGAACTTGGGAACAAACAGAACATCTTTCAAGATAAGTCCCTTCAAGACAACATCACCTATGTGTGAGATAGTTACAGCTGCACCAGTTGGCAGATGAATGGTGTAATTAGGAGGTGTCATTCTCACATTATGAAGATTTGTCAGAGAATTTGTCATGTGGTTTGTTGCCCCGGAGTCAAGTATCCAATCAGTTGTCTTAGCATTGATCAAGCAGCAAGTGACCATACCCAGAACACAGTGATCCAGCTCATCGTCGGTATCTCCCCTTGATGTTGATTGCACAATGTTGTTAAGCCCTTGATTGCCAGGGATTAATTTCAAGAGATGTTCCAGCTGCTGTGAAATGAATGTCACTGTGCTTGATTCTGCTTTATCAGTGCTTCCCTGAGCCACATTAACCTGCCTTTGACCTCCATGTTTGTTCCATTTGGTAGGCTGATTTCCTTTCTGAACATTTGGCTTATACTTTAGATGTCATTTAGGGAAGCCAGTGATGCTCCAGCATCTATCACTTGTGTGATATTTCCCTCCACAAACAGTACAAGTCATAGGCTTGGCATCATGAGTTTTAACAGCCATTGTTGAGACTTCAAACTCATGAAATGTAGGAGTATTGAGAACATCCCGCTGTGATTCCTCCTGTGAATCATTGAGCAAGCCATCTCAACAGTGGGGGGGGAGAGGAGACAACATGAGCAGTTGGCTCCTTTGAGGACCAAATTTCTCATCCAGTCCATTCAAAAATTGAAACAATTTACTCTCTTCCTTAAATGTGGCAATAATTTTCAACAGATCAGTTATCTCATTAGTGGGTGCAGCAATAACAGGCAAAGAATTCATGGAATCCAACTCTTCCCAAAGGCTACTCAATCTAGTATAATATTCAGCTACAGAAGATTTGTTTTATTTCATAGCATACAGATCTCTACTTAATTTGTATTTGCGAGAACCATTAGTCAAAGAAAAACATTTCTCTAGTTGAGCCCAGATTTCACTAGCAGTATTTATAAACAAGATTAAGTTTTTAATATTCTCAGAAACATTATTGTGGATCCAGGAGATTACCAGGTTGTTGCATTGATCCCATTGAAGAGCATTTGTGTCTTCAGTTGCACTTCTTGTGACTGAACCATCCACAAGCCCCAATTTCCTCTTCGAAGAGAGTTGAATCTCAAACGATCTTTTCCAAGATCCGTAATTAGAAGCACCTTCTAGCTTTGGAACACTCACTGATAGAGGACCATCAGAAGGATGCAAGAACAACGAATTCTGCATATATATTCGCAAATGTAAAACGAGCTCCAGTTGCCATTGATAAACAACACTAAAGAGCTTAAAACAAAGCCTGCAGAAAAACACAAGCAAAAAAAGAGCAAAATGTAAATCCAGATAGAGCTACTCTTGATTAATAAAGCTCAACAATATCATGCAGCTCTGATACCATGTTGAGTAACCAGCTCATCTAAAACCTTAAGGTGTTAGATGAAGGCCCCAAATGGATGGTAATATGGTATCAGAGCTCTGGTCGGCGGGGGTCACGAGTTCGACTCCCTGCCACCCCCAAAATTCTCACAATTTATGAGGGACACGAAGGTAAATTAATGCCCCAAAAATGGGCGCCCATGATCCACTCTTCAACCCAAAAAATGGGATTTCGAGTGAGGGGGAGTGTTGAAATATAGCATAAGATCCATTTGGGGCCTTCCTCTAACACCTTAAGGTTTTAGATGAGCTGGTTACTCAACAAATACTGCGGGATCAAGAATTTTAACGAATTCAAAGAACCAAGCACAATTAAAAAATTTCGTATGTTATGATAAATTTTAAAAAAAGAATGTCATCACTTGCTTTTGTGAAGTATTACGTGCATATTAGTGTTAGTTCGTTAATTAATTAATATAGCATGCAAATTATAAAATGGTATAATTTGTAAAAATGTACCAGGTGACTGAGGTGACTAAGTGTTGTTTTGGGGAAGATGATTAGAGGTTGAAGAAGGCATTAAATTCAGCTCTAGCGGTGACGAAAAACAAGCAGTCTGATTATTATTATTAGTGTTTGTAAGTTTGTGTTCATGATCGGAATAGCCCGGAAAGCTCAAGCTTAGACTCAAACCTAACTCTTCTCTTTGTTGCACCATCATGCTTTACTTATCTAGTACGTAGAGCTTACAACTTTTTGGTTTTGCAGAGAGAATGATTTGTAAGAGTCGTTTTGAGAGAGAGAGGTAAAGTTTTATATTCACGAAAAAAAATTGTATCCAAGAACGGACTAATTTTGTAATTAGTTGTCAAAAATTGGTGTTAAATGAACTTAAATATAACGATTCGATAATATGTTCGACATCAATCCTGGTCGAATGTGTTCGAACAGAGGCAAAATGGAATGTATTTTCGACCTCAATCCTGGTCGAATGTTTCGACCAGGAGGCAAAATGGAAGGTATTCTATAAAATTTATTTTTGACAATAATAATATTCAAAAAAAATTACTATTGATATTAGTCATTAATAATATTTAATAACTATAATAAAATTTATTATTAAATAATAATAACAATAATAATATTACTCAATAATAATATTATAATATTATCATTACAAATGTTATTGTTGAATATTATTATTATATTCAATAAAATATAATAAATATAATATAGGATTAGCAAAAAAACTCTCTTATTGTAACACTATTATAATACAATTACCAATTAAAATTTTAAATTTTTTTCCAAGCAACTGAAAATAAATCATTATTTTTCAAACAGCCATACGTACTATATGATTTGTTTTTCCCAATTGTAATAATATAATGAACATATAATTTGAGCTGTAGACGAATTGAGATATTCAATAAGTTTGTTCGAGTTTGTTTCAAAAAAAAAAAGTTTGTTTGAGTCTGACTTAGTCTAAACTCGATAATTTCGATTGGATATGTTATCGAACTCAAATTCCGGAAAAAACATTAAAATTATCAAATAATATTCAATTCATTAAATCATTTCTTGAGTTCGGAAGATAGTTTATTTGTGAATGGTTAAAGAAATATTGAAAATTTTGAATATTTTTCGAGTTGGGTTCGCTTCAAACTCAATAACCTCGATTTTATATATTTTTGAACTCGAATTTTGACAAAAATATTTGTTTGACAATATTATCAAACATTGTTTCGTTCAAAAAGAAATTACTCAAGTTCAATAAGATATTGTTCGTGTTCAGTTCGATTTGACTATATCCCTACATATAATATATAAGATACTTTGCAAATTGTAATTTATAAAACGTACGTAGTCAAATTTTAGCAAATTTGTGATTACATTAAATTAAATAATTTATAAAAAAATATATTTACTTTCGTCTATCGATATACAACAAAATCATAATTATGTGTTCAAGTCAATATTGCAAAAATCACTAATCGAAATAAATCAACCGAGATACCGATATGAGATTTATCGAAAATCGGGAATTAATCAGAACGATAAATCGGGAATTAATCGGATGAAATTTAATAATATATTTTATAATATCAATTAAATTAAATTATTTATTATATATCTACAAATATATATAAATAAACATATCTATATGTGAAAATACTAAAACAAATCAAAAATTGTTAATACAAAACTAAAAAAGTGAAAATATTTTAACAAGTAAGACATTCAAACAATTTAATAAACAAAATAGTAATACACCAGAGGGTTGCAGATTAGTAATTTCAACAAATAACACATCTTTTCACCCACCCTACATCTACCCTTTCTAATCAAATATATTTATTAATGATATATTTTATAAATATATATACTTCATATTTTATTATAAATAAATATATCTATGTGTGAAAATACTAAAACAAATTAAAAATTATTAATAGATAACTAAACATTTGGGAAAAAAATATCTTAACAAATAATAGATGAAAACAATTTTATAAGAATTAATTTTACATGAAAAAAAGGTGTTTTATTTCTAAAATTAATTTGGAATGTACGAAGCATCGCAAAGAATTGTAATTTTTGTTCCCTTTTCAAACCATAATGTGATTTTTACATTTTTTTGTCATTACATAGGACCTAAAAATATCTTTAAAATTGGGTCCCAGAATTTATTGAGGTGGTGGAAAATTTCGAGAGTGGCCAGTCGCCACCCACCTCATGTGGATTTCTCGTACAGTAAGGTTGGTGGTGGAGACTATGGTCCCGCTCTATAAATTTGACTAATTTAAATACGTCAATGCTGATATTCCTCAATTGAAAAGGGGTTAAATGGCATTTAGGTCACCAAACTGACTAATAATTTTTAATTGGGTTATCGAACTGAAAAAGCTTTCAATCAGGTCATAAGTCAATTTTAAATTTTCAATCAGGTCACTAACCGTAACAGACGTTAAAAAACGGACGAAAAGATGAGTAATCAAGCTGACATAGCTAATCTTTGTCCAAAGTGGCAAGGATCCGACATGATTGTTACCCAAATTCCCCCATTCTATTACCCATTTCCCCTCTTTATACACTCTTTCAATTAGGTTTTACTTCTTTATAAAATATCTCACTTAAGTTTTATAGAAAATTCCCACGTACACTCATCCCACATACACTCATGAAGAACACGGAGAATGTCCACCGGAAAAAGTCAACGAGACTTAACGCTCGTGAAATTTTTTATGTGTTTAGTGATTACAATGAAAACGTTCCTGTGTTTAGTGACCTGATTGAAAGTTTTTTCAGTTCGATGACTCAATTGAAAGTTACTAGTCAGTTTAGTGACCTAAATGTCATTTAACCCAATTGAAAAGTAAGATTTTCCATAGTTACGGCTTCGAGACCATAAACAAATCTATGGCCATGCATATTGCAAATTTATGGAAAAGTCGTATACAGCGCAACAAAAAATAAAAGACTAATACTTCCTCCGTACAGTTGAATTATATATATTGGGGATGGATACGGAGACCAAGAAAATATATAAAAATGAGTAAAATTAGATGAAAAGTGGGTAAAGTGGTGAGACTTATCAATATTTAATAATAAATTTTAGATAGTGGAGGAAAGTATTGGGTGTAATAGTGTTTTATATTATTATAGAATAGAGATAGTCGAGAAAGGAGTGGGTGTAGTAGTGTTTTATATTATTAAAAGTTAATATTTTTGAAATGTATAGAAATGAGAGGGACATCTCAAAATGAAAAATGTATAAAAATAAATGGAACGGGAGTAGTAATTTTCTTGAAATTATTTTCAACAGAACACACATGGCACAACTTTGAGAATGAAAAAGTACGATTAAACAGACTGACAACCGGTCCGCATACATGCATATGTGCTTTATTCATATTCATAATTATCCATAAAAATGTCTCAGCAGGATACTTAATTATGGATGTACATATATTTTAGGTCGAATGTAGAGCGGATTTTTCTTGGCCAAAGTTAAACCGTTACAAGGCTGATCGTCGATGTCCTCAAATGTTTTTCCGGCAGGTGGTTCCCAGTCGAAATTGTACAGAAGATTAGCAAGTCCCACCTCCACATTATTTTGCCCTATGATAATTCCGGCACATATTCTCCTGCCAGAACCGAATGGTAAATACTCAAATTGTTGTCCTGTATAATTTAAATCAGGTCTTTCGAAGAATCTTTCGGGCATGAACTCCAAGGGATTTTTCCAATATTTCGGGTCTCTTCCAATTCCCCATGTGTTTACATAAACTATGGTATTAGGTTTGATCATGTACATATGATCTTCATCTTCACCAAGGATAGAGCTTTCCATTGATACTCGGGGAATTAGAAGTGGCCCAGGAGGGTATAATCGCAGTGTCTCCTTCACAACTGCTCTTAAGTAAGGGAGTTTCTGAATATCATCTTCGTCAACAATCTCTTTCTTTCCAATCACACTTCTGACCTCTTCCTGGGCTTTCTTCATCACTCTTTGGTTACGCAATAATGCAGTCATTGCAAACACCAACGCGCTCCCAGTCGTAGCAATTCCTCCATTGAATACATTCTGCAAATAGTTAAAGCAACAACTGAATCATGAATAATGCATATGTTTGTGATTACGTGATGTGCATGTATATCTTTTTGCTATTTATTAAAACCCTAAAACCTAAAAGGTACGTCACTTTCAAAAACGTTATAATGACAAAGAGTTAAAGAAGCGAATTACCAAAAGAATTGCTTTTATGCTATCCATTGTTAGAAAGGAGCCTTTGTTTTTCAACATGACATCAATGAGATCCCCATTTAAAGACTCGGGTCTGTCAGGCTTAAGGTGTTCATCGATAAGTTCTTGGTAGAACGTATCCATCTCGTTGAAATTCCGATCAAGTATAGCCTGAACTCCACTGAGTCTATCAATCCAGCCAAACATAGGAAAGAAATCCGAAACAAAAAAGGCAGCAAACATTGCATCGATATCCGCCACCATTCGTTGGAATTTCTCTTTTCCTATATTGTCTTCATCATACCTCTTCCCAAATGCAACTCTAGAAATAATCGAAGTAGCAAAATTCGTAAAACATTCATAGGCGTTCACATCTTCTGAAGCAGCAGCCGCCTTGGAAAGTCTGCCAACCATCCGAGAAACCTCATCTTCACGAACAGGACGAAAATTAAATTGAGCTCTTTTCTGAGTGAATAGTTCGAGTGTACACATCTTTCTCACATTCCTCCAGTGCTCACCATATGGAGCAAACGCCATTTCTAATCCATTATATGACAATTTTCCCGACCCTGTCATCTGAGCCCTGCTACAGAACACGAGATCTTGAGTCTTCAGCACTTCTTGCGCCATTTTCGCTGATGATACGACTAGTGCTGGGACGGAGCCCAAGTGTAAGGACATTAGAGATCCATATTGTTTTGATAGGTTAGATATATACTCGTGAGCGCATGGAGATTTATAAATTTGGTAAAAGTGTCCGATGAACGGAAGGCCTCGTGGACCGGGTGGTGAAGAAAGACCATTAACTCTTTTTTTGTGGTAAAACAAGAGATATACTGATGCAATTGGAATAGCAAGAATGAGAAATATAACTACTGGATCCATCTCCAATGTGAAGAAGATAGTGCTGCAGAATAAACATGCACCTTCTATTAATAGACCGTTTAAATGCTTCTGATAATCCACCACCTTGTTTGTCTCATTTTGAATAGTTTCCGATCAATTATTTGATGTGTTCGGTTTTAAAAATACAAATTTTCTCTTTTTTAAGTGTACACTCTACCGCACACATACGTGACAGGACATTTGTGTGCACTGTTAGCACTCCACTGCAAGAATGTCAAAGAAGTACCATGAGGTAGATTGAGGTAGATTGGGTGGTGAGGTCAAAAATACCATTTTTTTAAAATTGGGTGATAAGAATACTCATTTTTGAAAATGTTGATCAAAAATATCAATCTATTAGGCATTCAAAAAATGGGTATTACTATTACGCATTTGAATAATATACGTGTTTTTTCGAAAAAAAAATTACAAAAAAAAATAAAAAAAAATTGAAAAGAGAGATACACATTTGACATAAGCGTATCACCCCTTTACTCAAGGTGTTACGCATTTTCGAAATGCGTAATTAGTCAAATTTTTTTAATTTTTACTTTTTTCTTTAATTTTCTTTTTATGTAATACCTATTTTCAAATGTGTAATAGTGATACCCAATTTTGAAATGCGTAATAAAGTGGTATTTTTGATCAAAATTTTTGAAAATGATATTCTTGTCACTTAGTCTTAAAAAAGTACTCCCTGCGTCACATTCATTTCTATACACTTTCCATTTTGGGATGTCCCATTCATTTCTATACATTCCAAAAATAGTAATCCCTCTGTCTCAATCAATTGTGTACATTGGGGGACGGGGGTTCGGCACGCATTTTAAGGCTCCTATAAAGTATACTTTCATAATTTTTTTTTAAATTTTTTTTCTTCTGAATTAAAATTTAACGTTGAAATTTTTATTCAGAGAAAAAATAATTTAAAAATAAGTTGTTGAAGTATACTTTATATACACCTTAAAATGCGTGCCAAGCATTGAAAAAAAACTGTATAGAAATGAGTGGGACGGAGGGAGTAACTTTTAATAATATAAAACACTATTACATCCACTACTTTCGCCACTATCTCTATTCTATAACAATATAAACCACTATTACACCCACTACTTCCTCCACTATATTAAATCTATTATTAAATATTGATAGTTCCCACCACTTTACTCACTTTTCATCTAATTTTACTCATTTTTTATATCTTTTCTTAGTATACGTGCTCAATCCCAGTGTATACAATTCACTGGGACGGAGGAAGTAATATTTATGTCATTGTTTTTAGATTGAGTGAAACAATATGATATGTGTTAATTAATTTTGTGGAATCAATAATAAATAAAACATTATTTTTTTCATTATTATATATTATAAACGCATTAGGTGTATACACGTATTTCCTCCGTCCAACTCAATTATTTACATTTAGGTTGGGCACGAAGATTAAGAAATATGAGTAAAATAAGGAAAAAGCAAGAAGAATTAGTAAAGTAATAAGACTTATAAACTACAAAAAATTTGATACTTATCTACTACAGTAATATTTTACCTACCAGTGTGTATCTGTGATCTTTACCTACCAATTATAAATGTAAAGACTATGGGTAACCATGGTTGTACATTTCGGAAATCGGAACAAATCGGTTAAGGTACCCTATAACGATTTATCGGTAAATCGGGGATTTACCGGAATGATAAATCGGAACAAAAATCGAAAAAATTGTAATATTTTAAATATATTGAATATATTAGCCTTATATATAATATAATAAACCATTTAAAAATAATTCATAGCGATATATCGGATTTCAAAAATCGAATCGGTCAAATATTTTTAAACGATAAATCGGCGATTTATCGACGATTTTTGAAAAATCGGACGATTTTTAGAACACTGTTGATAACTGGTAAGTGAATATTAATTTTGTTTCTAATATCATCTCGTTATTGAAAATAATCGCGGGAAAGGGTCTTACTTAAGCACATCAAAATGGAAATTAGTTTAATTACGTGGCGCCAAACTCTCCCTCCTATTTTCCTTTAAATTTCGATTCCCAGTTCATGTATATGACTACGTGTACGTTGACATGTTCACTTTTCATTTTGGGATGTTTTTCTCATTTTTATATATTTCAAAAATAATATTTTTTAATAATATAAAATATTATTACACCCACTACTTTCTCCACTATCTCTATTCTATAATAATATAAAACACTGGGCTTGGGTTCAATGAGGAACTCTTTAAATTTAGTAACTGAGTAACTTCTATTTTGAGTCGTTGGATTAAAAAGCTAAAGTGTACCATGATTTTATCGGATTGTAACTACTAACGTGGATACGTCTTCAGTCGTAAGCTCTCGGCCCATATTCTTGTAACATCAATTTGATTTTTTAACCTATCACATTATTTTTTATATGGATAACTATTTTGAATATAATCAATATATTTTATATTGAAACAAATAGTTTCCTAATTTTATTTAACATTATAAATATTTTGCTGAACAACAATATTTTTTTTATAGAACACTGAAACTTAGTAAAAGAAACATAGCATAATAACCAACACAAACAAAAATTACAGTATACAAAACAATTTGTCGAACAGGTGAAAAATTTACAGAACATTAAAAAAATTACAGTATACAAAGTTGGTGAACAAAAAAAAAGAATTACAGTACACATGAAATTTTTTTATCATAAACACTTTACAGAACACTATATATTTTTTACATAACAATAAAACTTAATAAAAATAGCATAACATAGTAACCAATACAGCAAAAATTATAGTATACAAAAAGTTTACCAAGCACATAAAATTTTTCTACATAACAAAAAAAAATTACATAAAAAATATACACAACACATAAAAAATATACATAACACAGTACATAAAAATATATACAGTACATAAAAAACATAGAATACATGAAAAAAAATTATTAAATAAATACACAAATTTACAGCACACAAAAAATTACAAACAAAAATAAATATTATATATGAACGTTACAATAAATATAAACGATAAAAGTTTACAAGAATAACAAATGATTGAATGTCTAAGATTTAAAAACCGTTGATGTATAAGCATTTGGTGTTTTGTTCAGTTTTTTTGTGTTACAAAACATAACTAATAACGTCTCTTTTATTGTCTGTCAACAATCTCACTGTTTATTTTAACTTGAATAAACGGTGTAGATTTAACTTACTTAGTTATCTGTATAAGGAGTTACTCATAAAGACTTGCTCCATATAACACTATTACATTCACTAATTTCTTCCATCATCTCAAATCTATTATTATATATTGATAATTCCCACCACTTTACCCATTTTTTACCTAATTTACTCATTTTTATATTTTTTCTTGATCTCCGTACCCACTCCCCATGTATATAATTCAATGGGACGGAGTGAGTATTATTTTGCTTAATGGTTTGTTGAAATTATGTACAACCGCCTTAATAGAGGATGAGAATGAGCATCACACGTCACAAGTTATTATTACGCTTTCTCCCTTAGCCTGACGTTTCTGCCCCTCGGACTTGTATTGTTTTTTCTTTGGTGACCATTTTTTTCTTGAGTTTTGTCATGTTCGATGTAAGACATACTCCCTCTATCTCTAGGATTATTTAGGAGCTGTTCGAAAATTAGAGATTTGTGAAAAAGTTAGAAGATTGAGTTAAGTTAGAGATTTGACTAGATCAAACTTCTAATATAATTAATGAATTTAAATAGTTTTTTGCACTCAAAAATCTAATTTTTAAAAAATTATTTAAATGAGTTTTTTAAAATTAAATTTTAGACCCGTCACAAAAGTTTAAAAAATTTTCTCATATAATTTTATTAACTAAGGGTGGTTAAAATATCCGTACAACGCAATTAATCAATCAAAATTTAAAATTTATTTATTTTTAATTAGAATTTAAATTCATTAAAACTTTACTCATTTAATTTTATTAACTAAGGGTGGGTCAATCCTAAATTTTAGACCAATCAGTAGAGTCTAAAAATTTTACTTATATAATTTTAAACTATAATTTAAATTCATTAAAACTTTAATAATATAATTTTATTAACCAAAGGCAGTGTTGTAAAAAACGGGAATCGGAGTTAATAGGTGAAGGCACCGTCCAGGGATTAATCGGGTAATCGGGAATTAATCGGAATAAATTTAAGAAAATTTTTTATATACAATTATATTCATATATATAATTTTTTCGTTATTTCAACTAAACATATGTTATTATCATATATTTATGCAAATATGTTAAAAATGTTATATAATTGTAATAAATAAAATTTTGATGGTTTAACTTTTCAACTAGAGATCAATTTAAGAGTAAAAATAAAGAGAATTTATGATTTAGGCATCTAAAATTATAATTATATGTACAAAAATAACATTTTTTCCTATGGTTTAATCAAGTTTCTACCTTTTAAATTTAATTTGTTTTTTAATTTTAACTATTTTTAAATAATTAACCCGATTTTTGACCGATTCAGCCGATTTTTGACCGTTTTTCTGAAAAAACAATTAATTGACCGATTTTTGCTTAATCAGTTCGGTGGCCCGCCGTCTAGCGATTAATCGCCGACTTTTAGAACACTGACCAAATGTAGTTAATCAATAAGATGTTAATACTAAATTTTAGATCAATCACAAGAGCCAAAAAATTTCCTCATATAATTTTATCAAGCAATGATGGTTAGATACAATGCGATTAACTAATCAAAATTCAAAAATTAATTTATTTTTAATTAGGATTTAAATCTATTGAACATTTTCTCATATAATTTTATTAATCAAGGGTGATTATATTATCCATACAACCAGATTAGATTATAAATTTCAATAAAAATATATTTAGAGACCTGCTTAGTTTCTTAACAAATTCATTTAATATTCAACTAATGAAAATATTATACACAACCATAAAGGATAAGTACTTAACAACTATTAAATAATCCGTGCATCGCATCAGTTTTAAGGTAGTATACTTTTTAATCTTAGACCTAACGATTCTAATCTATCTACTCCCTCTGACCCATCCATTTCTATACAGTTTCTATTTTGGGTTGGGATGTCCCTCTCATTTCTATACATTCCAAAAATAATAACTTTTAATAATATTAAACACTATTACACCAACTACTTTTCTCCACTATCTATATTCTATAATAATATAAAATTCTATTACACTCATTACTTTCCTCAACTATCTTAAATCTATTATTAAATATTGATAAATCCCACCACTTTATCCACTTTTCATCTAATTTTACTTATTTTATATATATATTTTTGGTCTTTGTGCCTAGGGCTGTCAATGGATCGGAAATCCGATCCGAAGGTTAATGGAGCGGATATGGATCACTACAAAATAAATCCGATCCGTTAAAAATCCGATCCGGTAACGATCCGATCCGATAAGTATCGGATATGGATTTAACATGATCCGATCCGTTAACGATCCGATCCGATTATTATATATATATGGGTAACTAATATATATGGGTAACTGAGTAACTAAATTGTAGCCTTCAGATTCATTGTAAAACAACGGTCCAGATTACTTGATGAGAATAACACGTTGGTATAACAGACGTTAGGAAACTGACATAAAAAACACACTAGCTAAACATACTAGATATTGTTTATTTCTTTTTATTCTTATTGTTTTGTTTGTTTTTCCTCTCAAATGCATTTATATATTTTAAAATTAAATTTTATTTTTTCTTGTTATATACTTGAACAAATCATTTTTATATATCTTATGTTCAGTATTTTATAGAAAATAACACAACACAAAAATCTTATTTACATAACGTAAAAATATATAAATTACAGAACACAGAAAATAAATTACAGAACATATAGAAATAAAAAAAAGTACAGAACATATAAAAATTTAAATAACACAAAATTTTTAAAATATATATAAATATAAATAGAGGACACAAAACAATAAATTACAGAACATATAAAAAGTACAGAACATATATATGAATACAAAACATTTAAAAATTTAAAGAACACAAAAAAATTGAAAGAAGTATATTAAAATACAGAACACAGAAGATATAGAAAAAAAATTAGAGAATAGAAAAATAAATAAAAAAGCATTTTTGAAAATATATAACAGAAAAATAATACAAAACAAATATAAAATTATGGAACAACTAAAGTTTATAGGAAAAAAAATCATGTCATAATCATGAGTTTGTGTTTTTATGAAATAATTTCTAATTTTTAAATTCACGTGATCCATAGGTTAGACAGTTTAGTTTTGTATTATGCAGTTACATTTAACAACTTAACGTGGAGTTAATAGTTACTAAGTTACCCAACTACAAGGTTACCCACTGAACCCTCAACTATATATATATATATAATTTATATATTATATATAATATATAATATGTTATATATATTAAATATATCATATATTTTTACCAATTAAGTCAAAATAGTTCTCTTTTACTTGTATAAACTGAACCTCTCTTTTATTTATAAAATTGACACAAAAGACAATGAAATGTAAGGCACATAAACTAGCTTCAGATTTGTTGATGAACGCTTACAAACTTACAATGGTTGTATGACAAGCAATCTGTTAGAAATGAATACTACTAGAAACTAGACAGAGGGGGGGTGAATGGATAGTTTGATATATTTTTCGATTCTTGAAACTAAGTATAAGCTGTATATGATTATGATATGTAATATGCGGAATGTAAATAACACACACAATCACTTTAATCTACTTTGTATAAGCAAATTAAATACTACAGCTTTCCAAGAAATTCACAATCGAATTTCTGGCTTCTAAACAAGAACAGTTTGAACTTGCTTGCTTACAGAGAAAAGAGCTTAGCAAATAACTATGTGTATCTCTCTTACTTCTTACAGTTGTGTGTGCACAATATATATATATTCACCTATACAAACTAGGCACACTCAATAATACACAGCTACCCCTTCTGAAAGTCCAACTTGTCCTGCCATAAGAGGTTCACTGTGTCAGGAAGGACCACCTGCTTTTCGGAGTCTTTCCCGTTTCTGTAGCTGCTTGTCTCTTATCTTTCTCTCCAAGTTTAGCTGTAGATTTGCCATCTGTTCTTTGGACCACCTTGCCAGAACAAATGCTTCAGTATTTGTCTCCTTTGATTCTTGGTTCTGTACCTTGATTTGTCTTGTTATAAACGGCTAAGTGTTGATATCGTGAACTCCACTTTATCCCTGACTTCGCGATCTCCCTTGTGAGGACTACGCGATATAGCCTTTGAAGACTTTGCGACATAGGTCATTTGATGACTATGCGACATAGGTCATTTGATGACTATGCGACATAGGTCATTTGATGACTATGCGACATAGGTCATTTGATGACTATGCGACATAGGTCATTTGATGACTATGCGACATAGGTCATTTGAGGACTTCACGATCTAGGCTCTTTTGACTTTGCTGACTTCAACACTTCACGACATGTGTCTTGAGGACTTCTCGACATAGTGCAAAATGGACTATGCGATATAGTACTTCACGACATGGATATTGGTGACTTCACGACATAGCTTTCTTTTGACTTTGCTATATAATGCCTTAGACAAATTCCTGCAACTTATTTCTTCATAGCCTTATTCAACTCTATCCTGCTGCATGAACACTTCTGAACTTCTACCAGGATAATTATTCAATGGCCTATATACAATCTAGATGCAAGAAACTTCACTAAGCTCATTATAAATTTGAGCATACATGATCAAGCTAATGTTCATGAGAACAAGACAAGTACATTTAGAGACCTATACTATATCCCAGTGATAGAAATCACTAGGTCATGTAATGTGACATAGTCACATAGTGTAGGCTTGTTAATAGTGGTATTCAGACATGTCTTGAGCCTAACAATCTCCCCCAAATTGTGAGTAAGACCCTTAGGCACAATTTCATGTCTGATAACAAGCCTAACTAACATAAAAAGAACAGATATAAGGAAGATACAGTTAAGCACAGAATTTGATAACAACTTGGAAATTTAAGCTTACAGAATTCTTCCTTGAGCTACATAGCTTCTGTTTCCAATTGTTTCTCTAAGAAGTCATCATAGATCTTCTTCTTCCTCATTTCTTCATTCTTCTTTATCTCAGAGATGGCCATTAGAATATCATCTCTAGCAGTCATTTCTTCAATGAGAGGAGAGTCCTTTAGATCTTCAGCTGCTGTTCTGAGGGCACTCTCCACATATGAGTGTATAAACTCCATCCTTATCTTGCTTTTTCCTCCATAATGATTTTTGTACTCCACAGTATAAGGATTTTGTTTTACCCTGCACAGCCCTTTCTTTCTTAGATCCCTTGCTCTTTCTTCTATCTCGGCCAACTCCTTCTCTTTCTTACATCTCCTTTCTTCATTCTCTCTCCTCAGGTCTTCTTCATGATCAGCATGCATTTTCAAGAACCTGGCAATATCTATCTTCCATGTCCTTTCTTCCTTTTCTTCAAAGTTCAGCAAGGCATTTATCCTTTCAAGCTCATATTTATAGAAATGTTGCCAGCCTCCTTGCTTCATTATCTTCTCTCTTCCATCAGTGTACTTAATCTCTAGATGATCTAGCTTCAGTTTGACTTCAAAGATCCTTTGAGCTCTCAAAAATGCTAGGGCATCTTCATCATAGTCTTCATCAAGTGGAAACACATGGATGCCAACAACATTTGTGAGTTTTCCAGTTTTCTTTGTTATCCTTATTCTTTTGGGTACACTCTTGATCTTCATATGCCTCACAAGAGGTACCTTTCTGGAACAAGGTGACTTTGTCTTTACTGCCATATCATTTGGAAGAAGCTTCATTCCTTTGCCCTTAATCCACTACAACACTCCACTGGCTGTGACCTTGTGGAGGTGTTTTCTTGATTTTTCTTTTGTGGCTTCACCCTTCTTCTGTGGCAACTCAGGTTCAGAAGTCTTAGATACTGATTTTGGAGGATCATTACTAACAGTACTCACCCTAGACTCAGAGTCTTGTGTTTTGGTTAAAGTACTGCCAGCAATGTCCTTGACTTGCTGAGTTCCACTCCTAGTTCTCTTTACTGTCTCCTTTGCCCCCTTTGTGTCATGAGATCTCCTCCTGTGGGTTTTCTCCTCATCATCATCCTCCCCATCCTTCTTCTTGTTCTTTTCTTTGACAGATTCTGGCAAAACACCATGAATCAGAAAAGATTGTAGAATGTTAATCATCTCTAATTCCTCTGCTGTCTTGACTCCTTTCTTTGCTCTCAGCATTTGCAGCACCTGATTGATCTTTGTATTATTCTTCATTTGCAGATCTTTGGGAATGACTAGTTGGTCAATACTTCTGACTTTGGATAGACTTTGAAAAATTACTGTCCTTGGCTTGGGTATGACCTCAGGCAGTCTTTGATTTTGATCCATCTCCAAGTCATTATAAAGACTTTCATTGTTAGCCCCACTCTTTTCAATCAACTCCAGAATTATTGACACTTCAGTAAACCTTAGTTTCTCTAGAGTTTGAAATGCTAAGTGCCACAAGCAATTGTCCTTGCACACCATGATTATTTCTCTCAGATAAACATCCCTGATTTTCTTTACTGCAACTGTGAAGTACTTGATACTTTCCCTGAGCTTTTTTCTGTACACTTGTGCATCTCCTTGAGCATTCTTGTAGGTGGCTTTTAGAAACTCCAGGAATGCCTCATCATGATAGATGTTAGAGTTGGCAACTTCCTGTAGCTTGGCCTCGGTGATAAGTGTAGCTTGGGTAGGTTTAGCAATTGGAGTAGGTATAGCAGGTTGAGGGGTTGAGATGTCTTTAGGCATTGTGGATGGATAGAATGTTGTGGTGACTGTGCTTTTCTGACCTTGTGCATTGATGACCTCTACAGGGGGAAGATTGATTGGCTTTATTGTCTCTTCAATGAGCTTGCCCTTAAGTTTTGACTGTTTGGCAGGTACTCCCCCTTTCTGTTTCACAATGACCTCCTTAACTTTCTCCCCCTTAGGCTTGGGATCAGACAAAAAGTCTTGAGCTTCACCAGGGATAGGCAGGTTCATGGATCTCATCATTGAGGTCATCATCTGTTGTTGCAGCAGCAGGATGTTTGTTGTGTTGTTGCCTTGAGCATCGAGCTTGTCATTTAGTTGGCTTAGAGATGTAGATAGCATTCTGTTTTCATCCTTGAGAGAGGCCACTTCCTTTTCCAAGCCATCCACCTTGGAGAATAATTGGTGAGACTTGAAGGAGTTTAGAGATTGATCTTTGACCCTGGCAAAGTCATATTTTGAGATGTCTGACAGAGGGACTTCATCCACCAGCTTATCACCATACTGATTTTTCCACATGACATTCAACATAGCATTGGTGGTGATGGTAGTTTTTGCTTGATTTTCCAGTGTAGAAGCCAGTTTCTTGATGTTGTCTGTGACCATGGCAAGAGTCACATCCATCATGGACACATTTGTGGAGGTTTTCTGGACTTCTTTGAGGATACCATCCACCTTGGGAAAATCAGATAGATAAGAGTTTCTGAGCTTTGTGAGGGATCTGTCTGTCTCCTCCTGAATTGAAGAAATCTCTGATTGAAGCCCTTTCCCAAGATAATGCAGAGCCTTCAACTGGTTCTTGTACACATCATTTACAGCCTCATAGATGGCAACAGGAGAAAGATCCTTAGCATTGGAGCCCAGAGAAGTGAGGTATTCTTCTCTCACAAAAGCTAGGGCATCCTTGAGATTTACAGTCCTCTTAGAATCCAACCAGGCATCTACATTTCCCTCTGGTTCAGCTGCATTCACAATCTTCTCCTGTTGGGCTTCAACATCCTCCTTATGGCATAGCAGGATAGCTTCATAATTAGCATTTGGAAGGTTGGAGGTGAGGAGATGTTGAGCTATCTTTGAGAACTCATCAATCTGTGCCACATTAAGATTTTGAATGGCTTCCTCTGTCAAGTGTGAGGGCACAGATGATGATCCTGAAGGCCTGTCATGGTGCACAGGCTTCAGCCATTCTGACATTGTGGCCTGAGCCAAGTGAGAGCTAGTGCTAGGCACTTCATGAGATGTGTGAGTTTGAGTCTCCTCCAGCCTTGGAATGGCTGTAGGGTCTGATGTTGTCTCCATTGAAATGGGATGTGTTACAACATCAGCCCTATTTGTCTGTGAAGACATTTCCACATCCCTAAGGATGGGAGAATTTGGCACAGAGTCTCCAGTGAAAACTGGTGAATCCTCCATGTTTGTGTTGGTGTCATTAGGATATGCCTCAGCATGCATTCCCTGACCAACTGAATGTGGGTCCTGAGTGGTGAGCACAGTGTCAAGCACCATGTCACTTGAAGTTGGCTCAATCACAGGGCTGGATTGTGATTGATCAAGGGCAAGATTGTCATGAGAATGACTCTCTTGTTCAGAAGAAATTTTAGTGGAAGAATCTGAGAGAGAAGTGGGGTTCAGATTAGATTTTGGCAACTCCCCCTGAGAAATAGGAGGAGTTTCAACATTGATGTGCTCTCCACTTGGTGCTTGATCACCCTTATCACTCCTAGGGTCAAGAGTGAGGTCTTGACCCTGTGCAGACTCTGTACAACTTGCAGTGGGGAGGCTGCTCTTTTCAATGCCCATGACCTGTTGAGAGGCCATAGACAGTAGCAGGTGTACCCCTTTTTCCACATCTGAATCCTGTTGAGAGGATGCAGTGGTGGCTACAGATTTTGATTTCTTCTTTGGTCTGGTGAGAGGTGACTCAGGAATCTCACTTGCTAACTCTACAGATTCATGGATAATAGCTAGGGTTCTCTTCTTCTTCTTTTTAGTGACATCAACCTTTTGAGAGATTGATGCACTTGGCTGACTAGCCTCTACAGTGGTGTTTACAGTGGGGTTACTGGATGGGATAGGGAGGCTTGGGTTAGACTGTGAAGCTCCTTCAGTCTCAGCCTCCCCTGTCCAGGAAAGAGCATGGTATATGGGCTTATCAAGTGGATAAGACTCGAATGTGTCCTGCATATGCTTGGTCACACTCAAGACCACATCCACTTGATTCCGCGTATCCAGTGAACCAAATAGAATTTTGGACATGGACTTGGAATAAGCCATCTTTGATTTATCTATACCCTCCAAGTCATGGACATTAGCATCAAGATAATTTAAAATAACTTGAAGAAAGCGAGGGTAAAAGATGTCATTACCTCTTCCACGGACTGTCCTCCCTAGCCTTTGAGCCAATTCCTTGAGGATTATTGCTCCAACATTGATTTCCTGATTGTAGGCTAGGGAATAGGCCAGCTTCACAGCAATGTGACTGATATGGTCCCATCCTGTCTTTCTGCAAAGGAACACCTTCTGGAGTGCATCAAATAGGAATGACCACTCCCTTCTTACAAATTTCTTGTTCAGCTTTCCGGTATCTATCTCATCTGCATACCGAATGAGGGTCATGAAGTCTACTATTTGAGCATCAGTAGCTTCTGGGTCATGACCCTCCACCTTGAACCCCAATGCTTCATTGATTTCCTTTTCACCAAACTGGAAGTGTTTGCCTCCAATTGAACAAGCAACCTCTTGGAATGAAGTTCCATCTTCTCTAGCCATTGTTGATACCAACGCCGTTCGCCAAAATCCTTCCAACACATCGACATACAGTGTAGGGTTCAAGGTTAGGGCTTGGCTGAGGTAGGAGGTGTTCAAGAACCGTACAAAACACTTGTACCTTGGTTTAGCCTCAGCCTCAGAGGGAATGGTGAGAAGATTGGTTTCTTTGGGTATGGTTAAAGGAATAGAGGATGATACGGTTTGAGATTTGGGTGCCATTTCAAAAGAGAGAGTAAGAAAGAGAGTAGAGAATTTGTGCTTAGGTTTGAGAATTTGAGAGCAATAGACAAGATGAAAAGTTGTGAACGGTTAGAAAAAGGTATTTATATGATAGAGACACTGCGATATGGAGTTATGAATATGTACAGGCTATGTGTATGTCGCGAAGTCAATAATAGTCTGTACCGCAAAGTCTTGCAAAGTGTATCGCATACTCTCAAAAATGAACTATGTCGCAAAGTCCTCAAGATGAAAGGATCGGGGAGACTTTGCGATATAGTAGAAATACCCTGTCTAAAGCTCTCTTTTAGGAATTTGAAGCATTTTGTCAGACTTTTATCAAATTTTGAAATAAAATTAATTTAAATCAAAATTCTGTCAAATGTGGAGACTTGTCGATATAGTTATTCTAAGTCGCGAAGTCATAAAATTAACTATGTCGCAAACTCATGAAATGAACTATGTTGCGAAGTCTCACAATCTCAACAGTTTGCGATATAAGTCTGTTTGATTTGAGCTGTGTCGTGAACTCTGAAAATCATCTATATCGAGATGTCTCAAAAGCTCACAACTTTACCAACAAATACGATTTTGAAAAATATGCAGTAAAAATACTGAAATATTTATAAATCATATCTCAGCTAATTTTCACTCCAAACAAATAGATCATTTAAATACAGTGAAAATTTACTGCTGCAACAATTACCTAGCATGCTTACTTGGAACAACTAAATGAAGGATTGAGCATTCCAATTTCACTCACAAGTCTGTTGAAGACTGCTTCATTCAGAGGTTTAGTAAATATGTCAGCTAATTGTTTCTCAGTTGGAACATAAGAGACTTCTATGGTACCATTTGCAGCATGTTCCCTAATGAAATGGTACCTGATCTCAATGTGCTTTGTAGTAGAATGATTAACAGGATTTGCAACTATGGATATTGCACTAGTATTATCACACATTAGAGGAATGTGTTCTAACACTAGCCCATAATCCATGAGTTGATTTCTAATCCAAAGCAATTGAGCACAGCAACTTCCAGCAGCAATATATTCAGCCTCAGCTGTGGATGTTGCTGTGGACTGTTGTTTCTTACTAAACCAGGACACTAACCTTTGACCTAGGAATTGACAGCTTCCAGAGGTGCTCTTCCTGTCAATCCTGCATCCAGCATAATCAGAATCTGTGTAACCAACCAGGTTGAACCCAGTGCCCTTTGGATACCATAGCCCAAGATTAGGAGTCCCCTTCAGATATTTGAAAATTCTTTTGATGGCCATCATGTGAGATTCCTTGGGATCAGACTGGAACCTTGCACAAAGGCATGTGGCAAACATGATGTCTGGCCTGCTAGCTGTGAGATAGAGTAGGGATCCAACCATTCCTCTATAGACCTTGATATCAACCCTCTTGCCTTTCTTGTCTTCATCCAGCTTGATTGCAGTAGACATAGGAGTTTTAGCTGGGGATGACTCTTCTAAACCATATTTCTTTAAAAGATCCTTGACATACTTAGATTGGTTTATGAAGATGCCATCCTCCCTTTGATGTACTTGCAGGCCTAGGAAGTAGGTTAACTCTCCCATCATACTCATCTCATATTTACTTTGCATCAACTTAGAGAACCTTTCACAGAGTTTTTCATTAGAAGAGCCAAAGATGATATCATCCACATAGATTTGAACAAGAATGATATCATTTCCATGCTTCTTGAAGAATAGGGTTTTGTCTATTGTACCCCTAGTGAATTGATGCTCAAGAAGGAATTGAGATAGAGTTTCATACCAGGCTCTTGGTGCCTGTTTGAGTCCATAGAGTGCCTTGAGCAGTCTATACACAAAGTTTGGGAAGTCTTCACTTTCAAAGCCAGGTGGTTGAGACACATAAACTTCCTCAGCAAGATCACCATTGAGAAATGCACTTTTCACATCCATTTGATACACCTTAAAATCTGAGTGAGCTGCAAAAGCCAGGAAGATTCTTATGGCTTCCAGTCTAGCTACAGGTGCAAATGTCTCATCATAGTCAATGCCTTCTTGCTGACAATATCCTTTGGCAACCAGCCTTGCTTTGTTTCTAACTACCACTCCTTCTTCATCCATCTTGTTCCTGAACACCCATTTGGTGTCAATAACATTCTTTCCTTTTGGAGGTGGCACTAGTTCCCATACCTTGTTTTTCTCAAATTGATTCAACTCTTCTTGCATGGCAACAATCCAATCAGAATTCTTCAAAGCTTCTTCAATAAGTTTAGGTTCCTCTTGTGACAGAAAGCAGCTATACAGACATGTATTCAATGTTGTCCTTCTTGTTCTAACTCCCTCACTAGGATCTCCAATGATTTGATCCCTAGTGTGGGCTCTGTCCCATTTCCTTGTGTGCCCCTGTTCATTTCCTTGATCTGTTCCAATCTCATTTTGGTTGACAGTTGCATTCTCTTCTTCTCCCCCTGTGTTTGTGAATCTTTGCACAGGTGTTTGAAGAAGATTGTCAACTTCAAGAATTTCATTTTCTAGAACAGTTTGAACAGGTGGTTCGTCTTCACTTTCAGAATCCTCAAGATAACCCTGATTTTCAAATCTTAATGGCACACTGTCTTGATCACTTGTTTTAAGTCCAGGAGTCTTCTTGTCATCAAAGGTAACATCCATGCTTTCCATGACTTTGTGTTGCTCAGGTACAAACACTCTGTATGCTGTCCTTTCCAGAGAGTATCCAATGAAGATACCTTCAAATGCTTTAGCATCAAACTTTCCAACATGCTCAGAGGTATCTTTCATCACAAAACACTTGCTTCCAAACACATGCAGATGCTTGAAGGATGCTCTTTTTCCAGTCATTAATGAGTAAGGAGTTTTGCCAGACTTCTTATTGATCAATGTTCTATTCTGCACATAGCATGCTGTGTTAACAGCATCAGCCCAAAAGCTAGTAGGTAGCTTTGCATCCAACAGCATTGTCCTTGCAGCTTCAATGAGAGTTCTATTCTTTCTCTCAACTACTCCATTTTGTTGAGGTGTCCTAGGAGCTGAGAATTGTTGAGAAATTCCTTTATCTTTGCAAAACTCATACAATGTTGAATTTCTGAACTCAGTCCCATTATCACTTCTCAAAGCAACTACAGAGGAACCAGTGCTTTGTGCTTCTCTATCAACTCTCTTGATATGCTCTATTATGACTTGAGGTGCTTCATCCTTGGAGAATAGGAATTCCACCCAAGTATATCTTGAATAATCATCAACCATCACTAGAGCATATTTCTTTTTGGAAAGGGACATTACATTCACAGGGCCAAATAAGTCCATGTGAATTAGTTGCAGAGGTTTTGAGTTTGTATTGAGCAACTTGTTCTTGTGACTTGATCTTTTAATCTTCCCTTTCTGACAAGCTTCACATGCTCCATCTTGCACAAACTCCAAGGCAGGCAAATCCCTGATGAGTTCTCTCTTGGTTAGAGAGTTCATTGCCTGAACATTCAAGTGAGACAGTTTCTTGTGCCACAGCCAGAATTCCTCATTTGTGGCTTTTGTGTAGAAACAACAAATTTCTCCCTTATCTGCAGCCTTAAGATTAGCTACAAACAAGCTTCCTTTCTTCACACCAGTTAGAACAACTTCACCACTTTCCCTTTTTGAGATTGAACAAAGGTCTTCATCAAATTCCACTTTGAAGCCTCTGTTGGTAAACTGTCCAATACTCAAGAGATTATGCTTCAGTCCTTCAACAAATGCTACATCTTCAATAATGACATTTCCAGATTTAACACTGCCATATCCCATTGTATAACCAATGTTGTCATTTCCAAAGGTTACTGATGGGCCAGCCTTTTCCTCAAAATGTGATAGCAGGGCCATATCACCAGTCATGTGACTTGAGCATCCACTGTCCAAGATCCATATGACTCTTTTATTCCTGTTGCCCTGCATTCACAAAGTGACTAAGTTGTTTTTGGTACCCACACTTGGTAGGGTCCAGATGATTTAGGAACATTTTGGTTAATAATTCTTCTGTCATAAATTGCATTTCTCATAGTAGGAGACTTCACTTTTTCTGTGGCTTTGGAGTTTACACTCTTAGGCTCACATGAAGTTTTCACCCTCTCAACCCTGATTGGGGACCCTGTCCTATGAGAATGTATGTGTGTGTGTGATTCACCAGATTGTGCAGAGTCAAGTTTATGTTTAAGAGATAAACAGTTAGCAATCACAGTCACATAGCATGTCATGCAGTTTGGCTTACCACAGAAAGAATCATGACTAGAATTTATGCTTGCAGAAAGGTTACTTAGGTTGTCAACTTCAACAATTTCAGGCTTACTACACTTATGAGTCAAATGATTAACAGATAGGCATTTTTGACATTGTTTCCTGGGAGCATTTGGCACATAAGCATAGTTGTTTCCTTTGTTAACACCAACTTTACCATTTCTGTTTTGTTTCCTTTTCTTAACAACTTCTTTCTTTGCTTTAGGACTCTTGACAAGATTGTCTTTGGTCTCTTTCTGATTGACAAGTTCAGGAAAGGAAGAAGTGTTCTTAGCAGCCTCATTTTCTTCAAGTAGTTGTTGCTTGATGATCAGTAGTTCCTCATCAAACTCAACAACACTCTTTCTGAAGATGGGCAGTTCAACACTTGACAGTATGGTTGGGGCATTTTTGTTTGTAAAAGTTTCCTTTCCTTTGCCCTTGACCTTCTTCCTTCCCTTGTCATTATCATAGTCAAAACCAACTCCAACCTTGCAGTCTTCAGTGTGTTCCTTGTGGTAGGTTTGAATAAGTTCAGAGGAGTTTTTGAAGCTTCTTAGTTTCAGTTCAGTTTCAGCAATTTGTTCTCTAAGGGCTTTCTCTATCTGCTCAGCACAAATCACTTTGTTTTTAAGATATTCAACCTCCTTTTTCAAACCATCCAGGTTCACAACCATTAACTCAAGTTGCTCATTCTTTTCTGTAAGCTCAACATTCTTAGCAGTTAGTCTGTCAATTTCTTCATTAGCTACTAACATGCTAGTATGAATATTAAACATCTCAGTGCTCATATCTTCAACAGTTTGCTTATATTGAAGGGGAGTCATATCAAGAGAAGTAAGAATAGGTACCTGACTTGAATCACCTTCATCAGAAAATGCCATCAAGGCATAGTTTGAATACTCTTGTTCTTCTTCTTCATCAGAGTCATCCCAGCATTTTCCCTCAGCAATAAAAGCCTTACCCTGTTGTTTCTTGAGTAGAGCCTCATACTTTGCCTCAAGCTCTAAGTATGCTTTATCCTTCTTGATCTGTTTGGGCTTCTTGCACTCTGTTGCAAAGTGCCCAAGTTCATTGCAGTTATAGCATCTTATTTTGGACCTATCCACACTCCCAGATTTGTATCCTCCTTTAACTGCACCAGCAATCCCTTTTCCCTTGTTGAAGGAGTTTGAGCTACCTAAACCACCAGCATTCCCACCATTGAACCTGGACTTGAATGGCTGCTTCCTCTTGAACCTAATGTTAGGATATCTCCTAGCCATGTAAGCAAAAGATTTATTTTCCATCTTGTCCAGCTCATCTATGCTGTAGAACTCATCCTCCTCAGGCAAATCATAAACAACCTGAGCTTCATCACCAGCATCATCATTATCTTCTAGTTCCTCAATCTTGACTTGGCTGATTTTCAGAGATTCCATTCTTTGACCTAGATTATCAGCAATAAGGGCACAGGAGGTATTGGCCATTAATCCTTGCTTTGCTTGAATAGATCTTTTCTGAAACAGCTCTAGCTCATATGTTTTCAATACACCATACAGCACATCAAAACCAATTTTTGTTAGATCTCTTTCTTTGAGGGAAGAGATTCTTGGTTCCAAATGATCTGGAAGAGTTAGTAAGAATTTCATGTTAAGCTCTTCTGTCTCATAGTGTTTGTCATAGAGTTTGAGCTCATTTATCAGCTTGTTGAACCTCTCAAATACTTCTGTGATTCCCTCCTTTGGTTGAGCCATGAATGCTTCATACTGTGAGACTAAAATCTGCTTTTTGTTCTTCCTTACCTCAGGAGTTCCTTCACATAGCACTTCTATGAGATCCCACATCTTCTTTGCACTACTACAGTGAGCAACAGTGCCATACATGTTGAAATCCATAGATTCACAGATGATAAGTTGAAGATGTCCATCCAGTGCTACTTTCTCCTTTTCAGGATCAGTGTATTTTGAAGGGTCTTTAGGAACGTGCCTTGCTGGTACTATCTCAGTGCCTACTGTAGTTTCACCAATCTCAATCAATGGAACAAAGGGACCATGCTTTAGAATGTCTAAATACATGGGGTTTGAAGCTTTGATGAAAAGCAACATCTTCTTCTTCCATAAACTGTAGTGCTCCTTGTTAAAGGGAGGAATCTTGATACTGTTTAGTTTCTGTGAGCTCATTCTTGATCTTTTACTGTTTGTATGTTAACAGCCTGCTTTGATACCACTTGTTAGAAATGAATACTACTAGAAACTAGACAGAGGGGGGGGGGGTGAATGGATAGTTTGATATATTTTTCGATTCTTGAAACTAAGTATAAGCTGTATATGATTATGATATGTAATATGCGGAATGTAAATAACACACACAATCACTTTAATCTACTTTGTATAAGCAAATTAAATACTACAGCTTTCCAAGAAATTCACAATCGAATTTCTGGCTTCTAAACAAGAACAGTTTGAACTTGCTTGCTTACAGAGAAAAGAGCTTAGCAAATAACTATGTGTATCTCTCTTACTTCTTACAGTTGTGTGTGCACAATATATATATATTCACCTATACAAACTAGGCACACTCAATAATACACAGCTACCCCTTCTGAAAGTCCAACTTGTCCTGCCATAAGAGGTTCACTGTGTCAGGAAGGACCACCTGCTTTTCGGAGTCTTTCCCGTTTCTGTAGCTGCTTGTCTCTTATCTTTCTCTCCAAGTTTAGCTGTAGATTTGCCATCTGTTCTTTGGACCACCTTGCCAGAACAAATGCTTCAGTATTTGTCTCCTTTGATTCTTGGTTCTGTACCTTGATTTGTCTTGTTATAAACGGCTAAGTGTTGATATCGTGAACTCCACTTTATCCCTGACTTCGCGATCTCCCTTGTGAGGACTACGCGATATAGCCTTTGAAGACTTTGCGACATAGGTCATTTGATGACTATGCGACATAGGTCATTTGATGACTATGCGACATAGGTCATTTGATGACTATGCGACATAGGTCATTTGATGACTATGCGACATAGGTCATTTGATGACTATGCGACATAGGTCATTTGAGGACTTCACGATCTAGGCTCTTTTGACTTTGCTGACTTCAACACTTCACGACATGTGTCTTGAGGACTTCTCGACATAGTGCAAAATGGACTATGCGATATAGTACTTCACGACATGGATATTGGTGACTTCACGACATAGCTTTCTTTTGACTTTGCTATATAATGCCTTAGACAAATTCCTGCAACTTATTTCTTCATAGCCTTATTCAACTCTATCCTGCTGCATGAACACTTCTGAACTTCTACCAGGATAATTATTCAATGGCCTATATACAATCTAGATGCAAGAAACTTCACTAAGCTCATTATAAATTTGAGCATACATGATCAAGCTAATGTTCATGAGAACAAGACAAGTACATTTAGAGACCTATACTATATCCCAGTGATAGAAATCACTAGGTCATGTAATGTGACATAGTCACATAGTGTAGGCTTGTTAATAGTGGTATTCAGACATGTCTTGAGCCTAACAATCTCCCCCAAATTGTGAGTAAGACCCTTAGGCACAATTTCATGTCTGATAACAAGCCTAACTAACATAAAAAGAACAGATATAAGGAAGATACAGTTAAGCACAGAATTTGATAACAACTTGGAAATTTAAGCTTACAGAATTCTTCCTTGAGCTACATAGCTTCTGTTTCCAATTGTTTCTCTAAGAAGTCATCATAGATCTTCTTCTTCCTCATTTCTTCATTCTTCTTTATCTCAGAGATGGCCATTAGAATATCATCTCTAGCAGTCATTTCTTCAATGAGAGGAGAGTCCTTTAGATCTTCAGCTGCTGTTCTGAGGGCACTCTCCACATATGAGTGTATAAACTCCATCCTTATCTTGCTTTTTCCTCCATAATGATTTTTGTACTCCACAGTATAAGGATTTTGTTTTACCCTGCACAGCCCTTTCTTTCTTAGATCCCTTGCTCTTTCTTCTATCTCGGCCAACTCCTTCTCTTTCTTACATCTCCTTTCTTCATTCTCTCTCCTCAGGTCTTCTTCATGATCAGCATGCATTTTCAAGAACCTGGCAATATCTATCTTCCATGTCCTTTCTTCCTTTTCTTCAAAGTTCAGCAAGGCATTTATCCTTTCAAGCTCATATTTATAGAAATGTTGCCAGCCTCCTTGCTTCATTATCTTCTCTCTTCCATCAGTGTACTTAATCTCTAGATGATCTAGCTTCAGTTTGACTTCAAAGATCCTTTGAGCTCTCAAAAATGCTAGGGCATCTTCATCATAGTCTTCATCAAGTGGAAACACATGGATGCCAACAACATTTGTGAGTTTTCCAGTTTTCTTTGTTATCCTTATTCTTTTGGGTACACTCTTGATCTTCATATGCCTCACAAGAGGTACCTTTCTGGAACAAGGTGACTTTGTCTTTACTGCCACATCATTTGGAAGAAGCTTCATTCCTTTGCCCTTAATCCACTACAACACTCCACTGGCTGTGACCTTGTGGAGGTGTTTTCTTGATTTTTCTTTTGTGGCTTCACCCTTCTTCTGTGGCAACTCAGGTTCAGAAGTCTTAGATACTGATTTTGGAGGATCATTACTAACAGTACTCACCCTAGACTCAGAGTCTTGTGTTTTGGTTAAAGTACTGCCAGCAATGTCCTTGACTTGCTGAGTTCCACTCCTAGTTCTCTTTACTGTCTCCTTTGCCCCCTTTGTGTCATGAGATCTCCTCCTGTGGGTTTTCTCCTCATCATCATCCTCCCCATCCTTCTTCTTGTTCTTTTCTTTGACAGATTCTGGCAAAACACCATGAATCAGAAAAGATTGTAGAATGTTAATCATCTCTAATTCCTCTGCTGTCTTGACTCCTTTCTTTGCTCTCAGCATTTGCAGCACCTGATTGATCTTTGTATTATTCTTCATTTGCAGATCTTTGGGAATGACTAGTTGGTCAATACTTCTGACTTTGGATAGACTTTGAAAAATTACTGTCCTTGGCTTGGGTATGACCTCAGGCAGTCTTTGATTTTGATCCATCTCCAAGTCATTATAAAGACTTTCATTGTTAGCCCCACTCTTTTCAATCAACTCCAGAATTATTGACACTTCAGTAAACCTCAGTTTCTCTAGAGTTTGAAATGCTAAGTGCCACAAGCAATTGTCCTTGCACACCATGATTATTTCTCTCAGATAAACATCCCTGATTTTCTTTACTGCAACTGTGAAGTACTTGATACTTTCCCTGAGCTTTTTTCTGTACACTTGTGCATCTCCTTGAGCATTCTTGTAGGTGGCTTTCAGAAACTCCAGGAATGCCTCATCATGATAGATGTTAGAGTTGGCAACTTCCTGTAGCTTGGCCTCGGTGATAAGTGTAGCTTGGGTAGGTTTAGCAATTGGAGTAGGTATAGCAGGTTGAGGGGTTGAGATGTCTTTAGGCATTGTGGATGGATAGAATGTTGTGGTGACTGTGCTTTTCTGACCTTGTGCATTGATGACCTCTACAGGGGGAAGATTGATTGGCTTTATTGTCTCTTCAATGAGCTTGCCCTTAAGTTTTGACTGTTTGGCAGGTACTCCCCCTTTCTGTTTCACAATGACCTCCTTAACTTTCTCCCCCTTAGGCTTGGGATCAGACAAAAAGTCTTGAGCTTCACCAGGGATAGGCAGGTTCATGGATCTCATCATTGAGGTCATCATCTGTTGTTGCAGCAGCAGGATGTTTGTTGTGTTGTTGCCTTGAGCATCGAGCTTGTCATTTAGTTGGCTTAGAGATGTAGATAGCATTCTGTTTTCATCCTTGAGAGAGGCCACTTCCTTTTCCAAGCCATCCACCTTGGAGAATAATTGGTGAGACTTGAAGGAGTTTAGAGATTGATCTTTGACCCTGGCAAAGTCATATTTTGAGATGTCTGACAGAGGGACTTCATCCACCAGCTTATCACCATACTGATTTTTCCACATGACATTCAACATAGCATTGGTGGTGATGGTAGTTTTTGCTTGATTTGTCTCCTTTGATTCTTGGTTCTGTACCTTGATTTGTCTTGTTATAAACGGCTAAGTGTTGATATCGTGAACTCCACTTTATCCCTGACTTCGCGATCTCCCTTGTGAGGACTACGCGATATAGCCTTTGAAGACTTTGCGACATAGGTCATTTGATGACTATGCGACATAGGTCATTTGATGACTATGCGACATAGGTCATTTGATGACTATGCGACATAGGTCATTTGATGACTATGCGACATAGGTCATTTGAGGACTTCACGATCTAGGCTCTTTTGACTTTGCTGACTTCAACACTTCACGACATGTGTCTTGAGGACTTCTCGACATAGTGCAAAATGGACTATGCGATATAGTACTTCACGACATGGATATTGGTGACTTCACGACATAGCTTTCTTTTGACTTTGCTATATAATGCCTTAGACAAATTCCTGCAACTTATTTCTTCATAGCCTTATTCAACTCTATCCTGCTGCATGAACACTTCTGAACTTCTACCAGGATAATTATTCAATGGCCTATATACAATCTAGATGCAAGAAACTTCACTAAGCTCATTATAAATTTGAGCATACATGATCAAGCTAATGTTCATGAGAACAAGACAAGTACATTTAGAGACCTATACTATATCCCAGTGATAGAAATCACTAGGTCATGTAATGTGACATAGTCACATAGTGTAGGCTTGTTAATAGTGTTATTCAGACATGTCTTGAGCCTAACACAATCATATTTAGGATAGTTGAAAATTCAAATTCTGTGTTTTAGTTCTCGGATTGTAATTAGGTTTTAATTTACTATGTAATCTGTAAATTAATGTTGATGTTAAATTTGCATTTCAACTCTGAAATATTTAGTGATGTTTGAATTTGAATTTGAGTCAAATATGTTTTGAAAATATTAACGGATCGGAGCTCCGATCCGTTAACCGTGATCCTAACGGATCCGAATCCGAATCCGGTAAAATTAAATGGATCAAGATATGGATCAAGGTCGATCCGATCCAAATCCGATCTATTGACAGCCCTATTTGTGCCCATCTCCAATATATATAAATCACTAGGACAAAAGGAGTATTAATTTTCAAACTAGTGCGTCAATCTCGTACTTAGTTCTCTCGTCACTAGTACGTTTGTGCAAACAAACTTAATATGCGTTGTCAAATTAAATTTAGTTATTTTTACCGATCATTAAAATATGTTAGCTTGAAATGTACTCCCTCTATCCCAAAATAATTGTCGTTTTGACTTTCTGCACGTATTTTAAGGTGCAAAATAGAGCGACTTCCACATATTATTTTTAAAATTTTCTTTTTCTGAATAAAAATATAGCATTTAAACTTTTATTCAGAAAAAGAAAATCTAAAAAATAATTAGTGGAAGTCACTTTTTTCGCACCTTAAAATACGTGCAGAAAGTCAAAGCGACACTTATTTTGGGACGGAGGGAGTATGTAATCATCAATATATATATATATAAGAGGATACGCGAGAGGTGAGGTGGCGCCCCTAAGATTGTCTCAATCTATTTTTCTAATTTTCTAGAATTTTTGAATTTTAGATACTAATAAATCAAAAAATATCCTAAAAGTTTTATTTGAAGCAGAATATGTGTTTGAATTTGGAGAAGGGATAAGAGTTCAAATATAAAAGAAGTACTTGCAAAGTTATATTTGAAATTGAATAAGTGTTTCAATTTATAGAGAAGAAGAGTTCAAATATAAAAGAAGTACTTGCAATTAAAAGTTTTATTGGAAGTAGAATAAGTGTTTGTAATAAATAACTAAAAGTTTTATTTGAAGTATTATATGTGAAGTTATATATGTGTTTTTTCAACGAAAGAGTGACTCATTAGAAATGAGTATGATAACATAAAAATTAATATATAAGACAAGTATATATTCAATATATTAAATTTAAAATTTTGATATTAAAAAAGAAAGTGTGTTTCATGGGAAGACGGATTAAATTCAATACGTCCGTTAGATATTTTAAATCAAATTCATGTGAACCGTTACATATAGAATAATCTAAATTTCGAATCTTAATTCTGCATCGTTGTCTCAGCTGATTGAGATAGGACCTTACCACCACGAGGTCCGAGGTTCGATTCTAATTGAGTATAATGAATTTATAAGTGGGGCATCATGATTAGTTGAAGTACACGCAACTGGCCTAGATACTTGCTAAAACTAAAATTGGCAAGCAAAAAAGAAACAAATTCGAATCGTACCAATAACATATTACAATATTAGTTCTAAGTTCTAAATCAGAACAAAGTTTTAATTTAAATCTGGCCCTATATTATCATATTCAATTTTATTTAATACTAGCTTAAAACCCGTGTGATGCACGGATTGTTAATTTTTATTTTATTATTATTTTTTTAATATTTTATTAATTGTAATTGTGCAAAAAATAAGTAGACATGTTAAAATAGCTAAACACTTTTAATTAATTAAAAAACATTAAAACATATTTTAAAATAAATAAGTATGAGGTTGCCCGTTATATTTTTGAAAATGAGGGGTTTTAGTTAGAAAAAATAAAAAATGTAACATATATTTAGTTTAAAAAGATAAATGCCCGTAATATTTTTGTAAAATGATGTTTTAAAATTTAATAATTAAAAGTATTTAAATACGTTTTAAAATAAATAAGTAAATGGTTTCTTGTGATATTTTTGGAAAAAGAATGAATTTTAGTGAGAAAAATAGAAAAAGTAAATTGTAAAAGACAATTTCCCGTGATATATTTAGAAAAGAATGAACTTTTTAGAAAAAATATATAATGTATTTTAGCTGAAAAGTTAATTGGTTATAAATAGGTATTTGATTATTTATATTTTAATATTTGTAGTAATTGCATTTGTTAAGAAAAATAGGTAAACATGTTAAAATAGGTAAAATTTTAAAAAATAATTATAATATTAAAATAGTTTTAAAAATAAATAACTAAACGTCCGTGATATTTTTGGAAAAGGAGGGGTTTTAGTAAAAAAAGAAGAAAAACTAACATTTTTTAGTTAAAAAAAGGTAATTGCCCCTGATATATTTGAAAAAGTAGGGGAATTTGTTAGAAAAAATAATATATTTTAGGTGAAAAAGATAATTGGTTATAAATATGTAATATTATTATTTAATAATATTTTTTTATAAATAAGTAAGGTTAATTAAGTAAAAACTCAAAGTACAATTAATTAAGGGCAATTAAGTAAAATCACAACGTACCATACCGACCAACCAAAATTAAGGGCAATTAAGTAAAATCACAATGTACCATACCGACCAACCAAACTTTTAATGTTTCGTCTATTATATAATAGTATTGATATATTATACATTATATCATATGTATAATAAAAATTAACTAAAAATTTAAATGTGATAATTTAGATAATAAAACATTAAGAACCCAATGTAAATTAGTAAATCTAACAAAGCATTAACAACACAATAAATTTTTTTTGCACATACATAAGTTAGTACAATGTAGTTATGAACGGCCAAAAAAGTGACGAATTTCTATGTGCGGACATGAGTTGTCTAGTAAACAAGCCGAATTAAATAAGCTCACTTTGAATTGATTCTACTCATTTAATAAACGGGTCATATTTACTTGCAAAATAAAAAAAAGTCAAATTTAGACAAGTTGAATCAAATTTACTCACAAACTCAATAATAAAAATCATTACAAATATAAAATAAATGAATTTTCCATTCTATAAATAATAATATTAGATTTTAATAATTTTTGATATAAAATTAGAAACGAGTTCAAGTTTAATTTCAAGTTGAGTCAGATTTACGAATTCGAGGGTCATTTTAATCAAGTTCGGCACATACTCGGCTCAAGTTGTTTAACTAAACGAGTTCTTGTATTCGAACTCGACTTATATACGAGCTGTGTGGTCGAGCTTTGTCAAACAAGTTCAAACTCTTAATTTTATTTGACTCAACATTTACTATACTCGGCTTGTTTAACTAAACGAGTTTAAATTTGTGCTCAAACTTAGTTCATCTATGAACTCGAGTGAAATTGAATCTTGTCAAACGAGTTCAAGCTTGAACGGTTCTAATCACAAATTTGAAAAAAAAATCTTAGCAATTTATTTATATATATACTCACAACTATTAAGATTTTACGTATTCAAAAATAATTTTTCAAAATTATTTATATATATACTCACAACTATTAAATTTGTTTTAGCTAATCATTTTAGTCACTACCGTTACAGATGCTCTAACAGTTAATTGCATTTCACGTCCCTTTAGTTTTGGCCAAATGCATTTCTTACCCTATATATAATCTTAGGGTGGAGAAAAAGTTAATGCGGGTGTTCGGGGTACCTTAAGGAGGATAGCTTTATTTAACCTTAAAAGTGATAAGTGTCGTAAAAATTAAAAGTGAGAAGTAGATGAATACTTATAAGTTAGGAAAGTATTTGGATAAATTAACTTATAAGTTAGTGAAATGTTTTGTAAATTTAATTAAAAAAATTATTATTTAAGATAATAATCTTAATACATGTATTTTAAATTGAAAACATATTTAAAATGCAAATGTAAAAAATATAAATTATTAAACAAACAAAAAATTCAAGCAATACGAAATAAATTGGGAAGAATATACGTTATTACTAACATTTAACTTATCATCATATAAGTTATAAATTGAATTAAAAGTTGGGTTGACAAACACTAATCATAAATTTTTATGACATTATAAGACATAAGTCGGCTTATTATTGTGTTGCCGAACATGCCATGTTCCACCACTTTCACCTAAATGCATATAAGCTTATTAAGCTCCTATTCTCATATTCTATTACAACATAATTCGAATTAACAACTGTTTTCTAAGCATAAACACAAGGTTCTAGTCTATACTTAACTTTCCATTGAACATGCTACTACTACTCTGTACAAAATGATCTACTCAATACTTAAGGTGAGGATTCACATTTTGGGGGGAGAGAATTAGGAAACAGAATGATAGTTGCAAGTGTATGATTTCCAGAAGAATTTCCTAAGAGGAAGGCATTTTCTGGCCGCATGATGAATTATTTGGCTCTGCTGCCACCTCCTCTAAGAAAAAAAACATTTCTGGTTTTTGATGGGCTCATTTGATTCCTGATTTTCTGGTGATGTTTCTAAGAAAATCCTGTGTTCCATTCTCGAATGAAACACTTGGCTCTTTCTTTCCACTTTGTCCGAGAACAGGTAAACCTGGGTACCATCAGAGTGTCTCATATCTCAGGGGATGATCATCTCGCGGATGTTCTCACAAAGCCCCTTCTTCGGGCTCGATTTCATTCCTTACTTTCCAAGATTGGACTTACACCAGGAACGTCCATCTTGCGGGGGTCTGTCAAGAAATAAAATCACACTAATATTAACATTACCATAATTCAAGTGATGCCACAGCTTTTGCCAAGATTGTTGTCAACTGAAGCATGATCCTTGCATACAATCCTTCTAATTTAATGACTTTCTTAACTTTGTAATATGTTATATTTGGTAATTATTTGATTGTGTAAACTATGTTTAGGCAGTTGATTACTCAGTGTTTGTTAGAACAGACCTGTATATATATTCTTGATGTTGTAAATAAAAGAATCAACATTTCTGTAAACACTTTCACCTTGTAGACGTGAGGTTTCTCGAAAGCGTGTGATTTTCCCGTCAGTGGATGGCACCAGATGGGTCCTTGTTAATATTGGCCGTTTTACCAGTGCCTCGGTGATTAATGTGAAGTTTAATTTGATAAACAACCTCACTGATGCGAATGTTTCTGGAGTTGTTTTTGCTGCCAATAGTGAATTGGACTTGCCCAGCTGTGCAAGTGTTCTCTTTCTGAAGAATCCTGAGGATGAAATACAAGTAGGACCTGATGGTGTCATCCCCTTGTCCAAATCCTTTGTAGGCGTGCCTCTAGATTGTCAGCTCTCTCTTAGAGTTCATCTAATAATTAATGGTCAACCTTACATTAACATGCTCAGATTTAATCCTATTGAAGAAGGGGTGGTTGAAGAATTCATACAAGCCAAGGTTCATATACAAGGTCACTTGGGGTGTTGAAGGTAATGAAGTTCCGATTTATGAAATAGACTTCATTTGTCAGGTATGTATTTGTGTTTTCAAAACGGATTGCTGAAGGATTTTATAAATGTTCTTCTGGAGACACTACAACAAATCGTCGTAATTGCCCAGATTTGTTGTAGTGAGAACAAGCGAACATTTATTAGATAAACTCATTTTCAAAATTTCATTACTAAATGTTCCTTTGGAGAACAATTCTTTCCTAAACCTTTTAATAGTTATTCGTCAAGTACGTATTTGTATTATCACAAACGGACTGCTGAAGGTTTTAATAAATCCAATATTTCTTTAAAGGTGTTCGTTTAGAGAACAATTTTTTCCTAAACCTTTTAAACAATATATACTCTTTATTAAAAACAGAAAGCCCCTCTTAATAGTATTCCATGTATACCGCGGTATACATATTATTTTTATCTTAATTATCTTAATATTATTAATATAATTCTAAATAAATATAAAAAATTTTATTATTAAATTAAAAACCTATACTTGCTCTTTATTAAAAATAGAACATCTGTTATTGGTATGGTATGCCATTTATATATTTATTATCTTAATAATCTTAATATAATTAACGTAATTCTAAATTAATAAAATATGATTTATTATTTAATTAAAAGTTAATTTTTATTACTTTATTAAAATCAAAAACTCACTCTTAATAATGTAGTATGTCATATACAGGGGTAAACATATAATTATTATATTAATATAATTAACATAATTCTAAATTAATATAAATAAGATTTATTATAAAATCAAAATCAGTTAATGTTCTCATATGTTGATATAATGACATGTATACCGCGGTATACATATTATTTTTATCTTAATTATCTTAATATTATTAATATAATTCTAAATAAATATAAAAAAATTTATTATTAAATTAAAAACATATACTTGCTCTTTATTAAAAACAGAACATCTGTTATTGGTATGGTATGCCATTTATATATTTATTATCTTAATAATCTTAATATAATTAACGTAATTCTAAATTAATAAAATATGATTTATTATTTAATTAAAAGTTAATTTTTATTACTTTATTAAAATCAAAAACTCACTCTTAATAATGTAGTATGTCATATACAGGGGTAAACATATAATTATTATATTAATATAATTAACATAATTCTAAATTAATATAAATAAGATTTATTATAAAATCAAAATCAGTTAATGTTCTCATATGTTGATATAATGATATGTTATGTATACCGCCGTACACATATAATTTGATTGAGATCAAAAGATTTTTTATATTATGTTAGGCCGAATATACAATATATAATCAAGTATGTATGAGAATAACAATCAAGAACACAAGTTTGTAAATCAACAAACTGTAATTATATTAACAGTTTCTCTCTTTATGATGTTAATGAATCACAAAGAGCTACTAGGTTATAAGAATAATATTTCAATAATCGCATCCCTTCTAGGGATAACCTATCTGTGTTTATATAGTACACAGCTACATACAATCTTTATCTAATTGATACTCCTATAAATTAGCTATACAATTCATATCAATTAAGGATTGCTTCAGTCTTCTATTCCGTTTCCTTAGCTGTATCAATATATTCTGCTTCTTTCCATCTTCAGAATATATTGCTTCTAGAATCTTTATCTTTGCACCGACAGCTAAGTCAACTATCACCACGTCAGACTTTATCAAACTCTGACTGGCTTCTAGATAAACTCTGATATGTACCTGGTACTTAAACACTGATGAACAAACGTCAGCAATTATATCTAACAATCTCCCCCAACTTGTGCATAATAAAAATGTACAAGTTAAACAGATAATTGATGATGTCAAAACATATAACAAATGCAGTGTTTAAAATATGTCAGAGTTTAATTTTAAAACAGAGTTTAAATTTAACTTAGAACAGAAAACATAAAAACTTACAGTCAGACTTTACTGAATTTCTTGGATATCAGGTACAGTCCTGATATAATCTGACAGTAACTTTCTCTCAGCTCGATCTAGTTCAGCAATCATATCCTTCTTCAGCTCCTTCAATTCTGGTTCATCTTCACCAATTTGATAAATGGCAGCCCTTAAAGAATAGATGCTGTTCTTGTTCATTTCATTGCCAAGTCTGATATAAAAAGCCTTATCAGACTCTAGATTGAACTCTAGAACTTTCTTATCTAGTGCAGTCCTGAATCTAGCACTATTTTTCTTCATTTCCACCAACTTTCCATGTGCATCTCTGTACTTAGGAATATAAGCACTGAAAACACTTCCTCCAAAAAGAACTTTCGATTTCATCATTCTGTCTTTTAAAACCAGAGCAGCATTATGAGTATTTCTATTTTTGATCTTTAGAAGATATAGAACATACTCTAGCTCTTCCCAGAATTTCAGACGAATATCATCTTCTCCAATTCTATAAACTCTGCCATCAGCCATAAAATATAATAAAAACTCCTTCTTCAAGCCTCTGTGGTAAATCATCTGAACAGATTCTAGTTTATCAAGGTTTTCTTGAGTAACCCCAACACCAGGTTCTGCCAGTAATGTATGATCTAAAGGACTATTATTAACTCTTTTCTCATTGTGGGAACCCAAACCAGATTTATCATAAGATTGTTTTCCAAGTACTGTTCTGGTTTGTAAAAAGTTCACCTGGCTAGGCTTCAGAGTTTCAGGTAATGAAGATCTTTTGAAACCTTGGAGTGGTGAAGATAGCTGAGTTTGCACAACTTGAGCATTGTCAGAGGTTGGCACATTCTTAACAATAACATCAACTTGAGCATTGTCAGAGGTTGAATAATTCTTCTTTTCCAAGTTAGGCTCTTCAATCATCACGCCTTTACCTTTATCAGCGTTTGAACCAATAGGCCTCCTTGAGTACTGTAAACTCTGATCAGAGTTTACATTCTCTTTGATAACAATTCCTTTTTCTTTTCTCCTCGGAGCCTTGATAACCTTCTGTTTGTAGATTCCAGCTTCAAGATTCTTCTTGTGTTCTTCAGCAAGCATTTGCTCTTCAGCTTGGATATCTTCAATTGTAACATCTTTTCCATGTTCTGCCATAAACACCTTAGTAGCAATTTCCTCATCTGTGGTAGGCTTATCAGAGATTATCAAACTTTTGTATCTTGAACCACTGGCAGAGTTTGCATGTCCCTTTCCAGAGTTTGATCTTTTATCAGAGTTTGATCTTCTTGAAAGTAGTCTTCTATCAGCATTTAATCTTAAGCTCTTTCCGTCTCCCTTGTTTCCACCATCATTACCATCATCCCTCCGTCTCAGAGTTTGAGTGTCTTTGCATTTGTCACTTGGTACACTCTCCCCCTTTTTGACATCATCAGAAAGTAGTACTGATGTCAACAACTCAATTGCATTAGAAATTGAAGTCAGTTGGGCAGACATAGCAGTCTGGTTGTCCTCAACTTTCCCAAGCCTCTTCTGAATGTCATCAGAGTCCTTAGCCTGCTTCTTGAACATGGAATTGTAGTAAGTTCTATCATTCTTCAGAGTAAGATCCCTCATACCAACTTCATTCCGCAAAGCAGTGACTTCCTTATGAGACTCATCAAATCTGTTGTGGAGAGATTTAATTTGAATCACAGTAGCCTTTAGACTTGTAAGAACATCAGGATTTGAAATTGTCTTCACAGAATCACCAAGAAAATCTAACATATTACCTATTATTTTATAAGTTACTTTCGATCAGTACAATTCCTATCTCTTCTACTTCTAACAATTACAGATGAATATTTTATCCGTTCCGTCGATCTTACTCTGTTCTCACGCCCCATTCGGGACGGGAATTTGAGACATTATTCGTGTTCAGGACACAGGAACATAGGAACATAGAGAAGAGAAGTATAAAAATAACTCGGGGATTGGTGGCGGGAACGGAGAAAAGTACATACAAATAATTCGGGATTGGGGGCTTGATTGATATGGAAAACTCTTTTTCGTTGGAACACAATAGTACAAAGTCAAATTTGGGTATCTCTCATACTTCTAACAACTACATATGAGTATTTTATCCGTCCCGTCGATCTTACTATGTTCTCCACCCCATTCGGGACGAGAATTTAAGAAATTATTCGCGTTGAGGACAAGAAGAGAGAGAAGTATAAAAACAACTCGGGGATTGATGGCGGGAATGGAAAGAAGTATAATAAAATTATTCGGGGGATCAGGGACTTTTTTGATAAGGAAAACTCTTTTTCGTTGCAAAACAATAGTACAAAGCCAAATTTTGGTTAGTATGATATATCTAAATTAATTGGTTTCATTCCAAACTCATGTTCGAATCGTTGCAACTACGTAATTATATAAGTTAGTTATTTATTCAATTTCAATTCTTTGATTTTACCAAATATTTGATTCTTTCTATCGACATAATTAAATAATATTTATTATATTAATTTCATGTTAAATTCTCTGCAAGTACATATTTAAATAAAACTTATAAATTATTTTTATTCTCAATATTTTAAATTATTTTTTTAATAATTTAATTTTTATTCTTGATCCGTGCTTCGCACAGGTTACGAGCTAGTAGTATTAATTATGCTAAGATAACATTTTGTAAAATCATGGCGGTATATTTACCCAAAATCCCAAAATCCCAAAATCGAGACGGGCCATTTTTATTTAGCAAAATATTGAACAGTTAGTCATGGACTCATGGGCCTGGCCTCGTGACCTCAATTCCTCAAAGCCTGTCTTGTTACCGAATGTTTATTAGTTGGGTCGCCAAAGGACCAAAATTCTATATACAAGACCTTTCTTTTATTTTTGAATTTAATTCTGTTTTAGAATAGAAATGAGTTCTTTTTTGATAGAAAATAGAAAAGAGTTGATTTCATATATATAAATTTATATGTTTCAAATTCCTTATAGAAAATTAATTACATATATATAAATGTAGTTTCAAATTCCGTGTAGGAAATGAATCCGATCCTCCTCCTCTATATAAAGTTATGAAAACCCAAGAGGAAGGGCTGAAATATATTTATTGGACTAACGGACCAAATATATAATTACAGAAAGTACGACGATCAAGAGCAGCGCTTCAACCCCGGACAGCATGGCTTTACCCCCACCCAAACGACAGGTTAATTATTGTTATTATTTTCTGTTAATGTTCTTTGTCTATTAATTCAGATCATTGCTCTCAGTTGCTAACCTAACATATTTTCTTGTCAGAAGTGTACGCGTAAGGGCTACTGGCTATTGGATGTCTTGAACATGACATACTTTGGTAATGATATAGTGCTGCCCGAAAAGCAGTTGGGAACCATCAAACTGAAAACTGGTAGAGGTATCCAGTACTTGTACAAAGTGGATCATGCGGATACTCGTATGCCGTCTATTAAATACGGGGATACCATTCCTCTCACCATCAAAGGACCAACCCTTACTTTTGACGATCTTGTTTATTTGGATTTTGACCTCTTCTGTGGCGCCTTCAAGGGTACACAAGATTTAAAGGAATGGGAACCTTATGAACGCGAGGTTTCTCGAGAGCGTGTGCTGTTCCAGTCAGTGGATGGCACCGGATGGGTCGTTGTTAATATTGGCCGTTCTACCGGTGCCTTGATAACCAATGTGAAGCTTAGTTTGATAAACAACCCCACTGCCGCAAATGTTTCTGGAGTTGTTTTCGCTGCCAATAGTGAATTGGACATACCCGACTGCAGAAGTGTTCTCTTTCTAAAGAATCCTGGGAATGAAATAAAAGTAGGACCTGATGGTGTGATTCCCTTGTCCAAATCCTTTGTAGGCGTGCCTGTAGATTGTCAGCTCTCTGTTAGAGTTTCTCTGATAATTAATGGTGATCCTCACACTTCTGTCCTCAAATTTGATCCTATTGATGAAGGGGTGGTTGCAGAATTCATACCTAATGAGAAGGAAGCAAAGATTCAAATAGAAGTTACTTGGGGTGTTGGAGCTGATGTAGCTCCGATTTATGATATAGACTTCATTTATCAGGTATGTATTTGTATATTCAAAAATGGATTGTTGAAGGATTTAATAAATGTCCGTTTGGAGAACAAACGAACATATATTAAATAAACAGATTTTCAAAATATATTTACTAAATGTCCGTTTGGAGAACAATATTTTCCTAAACCTTTGAAACAATAATAATATTAATAATGCTAAGATAACATTTAGCGGTATATTTAACAAGACAATCAATTAAAAAAGCTCCTGTCTTGACAGAGAAAGATTAAGTTATGGAGTGCTGATGATAAATCATTTATGGTGGAAGAGGCGGTGGCTCTCGAGTTCCACCCACTCAGGGACATGATCAAACAAAGTTCATCGAAGGAACTCGAATACTGTATATCAGGCATCACAGGCAAAATTTTGTTGGAAGTTATTAAGTACTTCAGGAGTCGTGTTGATCGGCACTCATACTCGACATGTTTTACTGATGGATATTTTCAACAACATGATCTGGTGACTCTGTTCAATCTCATTCAGGTTTTTCATTTTCTACCTACCTGGGATTATTTAATCTTGTTTGCACTGTGTTTGTTTTATATATGCTTGGTTTTGTATTCACAAGTGCATTCCAACAAGCTGCAGTATAACACCACCATGACATGTTTTGTGAGATTTATGATTCTTATTCATGCTTTATCTTTTGTAATTACAGGCAGCACACCACCTTCAGGACAAAAGATTAATGGATTTGACATGTGGAGCATTAGCGAACAGTGTCAAGACGAGAACATATCGGGAGATCATGAAAATGTCTAACATAGACGATGCATCTATCCAGATTTTAACAAGGTATACCGATTAATAACTAGTTAGGTTTGTCTAACTAATTTGTTATTGTTTTTATAATAGATAATATCAGTTTAACGAGTTTATGTTTTTTAGAACTCATTCAGAGGAAGGTGTTCCGTCCATTGATAGCATACTGAGACAGCGTGGACAAGAAACATTTATAAATAGAATGCTTTTGGTGGATGTGCCGATTTCTTCTTTGGCCAAAAAACATCTATTCTTGTTCAAGGATGAGGTATGTACTTATGTACACCCATACATACTTATATATGTGTAATTGTGTTTGCTATGGAAGTTAGAGGAGTTAACGTCGTAGCATGTTTATAATTTACAACAGAACTGTATTCTTTTATTGTACTGAATGTCTGTTAGTATTGGTAAGATAGGCATATTGAATTATTTAAAAAAAGATAGCATTTTATTTCATAGGATATCTTACATATATGTTGATGTTGCGTTCCAGAATCCATTTTTTGCTCAGTGCCTTCGCGACTTCTTGGAGTGTATGGAGTCCCAGAACAGTGATCTTGAGAAGCTGTTAAAGGCAACCAAGCAGTTACATGATTTGATTGATAAAGGTAAAAGAATTCCCATATTGTTGTGATTTTATCAGCTATAATTAGTACAATTGAAGTCTTGTATACTAAATAAATTTTGGCAAACAGACGCAGGATTGGTTGATTATTTAAGCTTTGGTGATGTAAGGCACCTTCTTTCTATCCTCAGGGAAATTGACAACAACAAAGACATGGCTGACATTTACATCAATATCCAGGTTTTGAAATATTCGTGCATTGTTATACAACTAGGATTGTTTTATATTATAAGGACGTCTCAGTAACTAGTTTGCACTTCTAACAGAGTCTAGCAGTTCGGATCCTCTCTCACGTGCTCTCACACTCAAGGTTTTCTGAATTCTCTTTACCTGCAGCTCCAGCCCTTGTGAGACTTTTGTATAATTCCTCTACTGCCATCAGTATTGCGGTAATCTTCGCTGAACTAGTTATAACAGATTTCCCTTAATGGTCAATTTGAACACAGGTGTAAACCATATATACTTTAAAATGTGTAGGGTGCGATGGCATTGACGCGTCTAGCTTTTGCGTCCCACGAATGTTATGGAGTTATCCTTCACACCGGAGCTTTAGAAATAGCACAGAAAATTGTTCTCGAGGATCGCAAGGATTCTGACCTTATACAATGGCTAGCCAAGTTTCTTGCAGTCATCTGTTCCAGAGGTCTTCCTCCTGCTAAGGTTATTTCTATTTCTATTTCTGTTTTCCCCATAGAGCCGTATATATATAGGAATCCGATGCATCTTCTAGTGACAATTCATATGCATCTTCTAATAACACTTAATTGTCTGTAGGTCAAGGTAGTTCTTGCCATTTCGAAAGACTTACTTCTAATGCACTCGTTTCGTGATCGCCATATAGTGCCAATATGCTATGCACTCCAGTTTCTTACTGACAGAAGGCATGTCACTACTGCAATTGCAATTAAAGGAGAAACGTGGAACAAGCTTATTAAAATTCTTGTTGAGCGCATTTGGTGAGTAGTTTTGGTCTATATTCCTTTGTCCATATCTTTTTTGCAATTTTAGTTGATGTGTTTAATGTTTGCTGGTGTTTCATTGCATCTAGTCACCCTTTGTACATTACGCATGGCGTTGCTGGACCTGTAGTATATGAAAGTATTGTAACTGGTGGTGCTGCACTTGGAGTTGTTGGAAATATTGCGAGATGGGGACCTCGTGACAAGGTTCAGGTATGATTAAGTGGTGAAATATTCTATGTAATATATTGTGCCAAATCCCTTGGGTTCTAGTTTCTTCTCTGCCAAAGTATGGCATTTGTGAACTGTGTCTAATGTTAAACTATCCACTTTCCAGACTTTGGCTGATGATTCTGCGCTTCTGCGATGCCTCCGGAGGATGTTATGTTTTGAACCTAAGTTCGTCAAGGAAGTTTGCCAGATAATTTCGAACATAGCTGCTCGTAGTCGAACATGGATAAAAGTTAGTTTTTTTGTTTATCAATTTGCTTTTTCTATAGCTGCTGATTAGTTGTAGGTATCTTATATTGTAACTGTACTTAACAGGTTATGCAGTCAGCCAAATTGATAGAGCCTCTCTGCAGCCTGCTTGAAAGTGATACGTCTGAGTCTGATATAAAGATGGAGGCAGCATGGGCAATATTTAATGGTATCTACGGCGATAGATGCCAAAAGATAGACAACTACTCCAAGGGATTCCATGTGCAGTCAAGAAATACTGTGTCGCAACTTGGGAGGTGAAATGATTAATATGTGTTTTAGTCGATCTATCCGAGAAATGTTGATTTGATGAAGAGATGGCATGACTAATTCTTAGAAATGTTTTCTTAGAATGGTGTGGCCCTGTACTGCTTTTGCCCCTTGTCAAATTTTTGTTTGCATCTCCAGAGGGTACTCGTATCCACTGTGGCTTATGTAATTGTGCTAGTAGAAAGCATGCCTCTTTATTTTGAATGCATTTGTGATGTATCTTCACTTTAAATACATATGTTAGAGAAAAGGTCTGTACTCGCTCACTGTGCTCCCTAGTTTTTGGTAAAAAAGAGAAGAGACGGAGAAAAAAGAGAAATCAATTTTTTTTTTTTGGTGTGCTCCCGAGTTTTTTGTGTAGAATAAGAGAAAATTTTGAAAAAATGGATATGGGGGGAATTTTTCAAGCTTCTGTTGCTTCAAGGCCAGGGTAATGTGGGATCATTGAGAAAACGTGGCGACAGACATGAGCATCGCACACATTATGGAACACCTTGTTTAAAATTCCATAATCTCTGTTAAATTGGCGTATTGCCAAATGATGTCTCTGTTGCTACAGCCGTCGATATAGGTATTTTGAGAATACCTCTTGACGGCCAATGGTTAACGATGGCTTTGATGGGAGGTTTTGCTAGATTAGGTAATAATGAGATCATTGAAAGGTAGTGACATCGATTCACAAGAAGCCTGGCAAACTCTTGAAATAGCAGAAGCTAAATAAAGAAAAGCTGAAGGAAAGAGACAAAAAATTGAGGCAAATCTAGCTCCCCTCAACCGGTCCCATTTGGTTGAATCATAGCAAGGCAGAGAAGGATGAGTGTGATTGACCATTGTGATCAATGTGAACCATCCGTTAACAACTATCTAGCAGTACATGTATTTTAATTAAAAAATTATTATTTAAGATAATAATCTTAATACTTGTATTTTAAATTGAAAATATATTTAAAATGCAAATGTAAAAAATATAAATTATTAAACAAACAAAAAATTCAAGCAATACGAAATAAATTGAAAAGAATGTACGTTGTTACTAACATTCAACTTATCATCTTATAAATTATAAAATTATAAATTGAATTAAAAGTTGAATTGACAAACACTTTTAATAAATTTTTATGGCATTATAAGCCATAAGTCACTTATTATTGTGTTGCCAAATGGACCATGTTCCACCACTTTCACCTAAATGCATATAAGCTTATTAAGCTCCTTTTCTCATATTCTATTACAACATAATTCGAATTAACAGCTGTTTTCTAAGCATAAACACAAGGTTGGTCTATACTTAAGTTTCCATTGAACAGGCTACTACTGCTCTGTACAAACTGATCTACTTAATACTTAAGGTGAGGATTCACATTTTGGGGGGGAGGGAATTAGGAAACAGAATGATAGTTGCAAGTGTATGATTTCCAGAAGCATTTCCTAAGAGGAAGGCATTTTCTGGCCGCATGATGAATTATTTGGCTCTGTCATGGTTGTAGATTTTGGAAATCGGAACAAATCGGTTGAGGTACGGTATAGCGATTTATCGACAAATTGGAGATTTATCGGAACTATAAATCGGAACAAAAATTGGACAAATTGTAATATTTTAAATATATTTAATATATTAGCCTTATATATATTACAATAAATCATTTAAAAATAATTCATATCAATATATCGGATTTCAAAAATTGAATCGTTCAAATATTTTTAAATGATAAATCAAATATTTTTAAAAAATAGAACGATTTTTAGAAGACTGGGCTCTGCTGCCGCTTACTCTAAGAAAAAAAAACTTTCTGGTTTTTGACGGGCTCATTTGATTCCTGATTTTCTGCTGATGTTTGTAATACACAGGCTGGAGAAAAAACTCTAATAGGATTTATGGTGAATGGACTAGGCCCAGTTTTCTCAGTTTGTGAAGAATGAAGACGGGCCTAATAGCTCCATACCATACGTATGAAAGAAATACACCAAAAATAAATCTATTTCATTCTCTTAAATCAGATTGACTCGGAAATGATTTCTAAGAATAAATTTTTATTGAGCGTACTGAGATAGCTCAATGATAAGGACTTATCTCTTGTAATCGAGATGTATGTACATGCTTAATATTAACATTACATAACTCTGAGATTAAAAAGTAAAAACCTACACTCAGCAATAAGTAGGTCAAATGAATATGTGATTTTTTTATATAAAAAATCAATCAATTTGGACGAGGGAGAATTATTTACTCCTTAGCTTATTCTACCTTCAAATTTTTACTCCCTAAATTTGATGTTTTGTTTTTAAGTACCAACCTACCAGGTATGAGTGAAAGTGATTTAAAGTGAACTTACCTTAATTTACCCAAATTTCGATGACAAAATTTCCTTTTTAGAGTTAAAGAGTGCAACACCCTAACCCAAAATTTTAGTTAATTTATTAAATTATGAATATATTGTTATTTAATTATAATTGGGTGTTATTAGAGGATACACTTTTATAAATTTATGAAGAATTAGTAATTAAATATTATGTAATAATCAACAAAAATAGATTTGAGTGTTGCTTTAAATATTAAAAAAATATTAAATTTAAAGTGTATAGTGGGCTTCAAATATTATGTATCGAGTTTTAGAAAAAAAAGAGTATAATTTAAATTAGAAAATTAATATGTTGGACATCTATACTATATTATTAAAGCCGAAACATTGAAAGTTTTGGTTTTCGGTTTTCGGTCGATTTTGGTTTTCGGTCTTTTATTCTATTTAATAAATAATAAAAATATATAAATATAGTAACTAGATGATTGCATTTTATAATTAAAATATTTTTTTTCTAACAAGATCTACTCATTTTCCAAAAATATCATGACAATTATCTTTAAATTAAAATATATTATTTTTTATATTTGTTATCAAAAAAATATTTGTTTTTCAAAAAATATGAGGTGCAATCCTTACTTAATTATTTTAATACTCTATTTAATAAATAATAAAATAATATTAAAATAGTAACTAGCTGATTGTCTTTTATAATTAAAAAAAATATTCTAACAAAATCTACTACTTTCCAAAAATATCACGACAATTACATTTAAATTAAAATATATTATCTTTTATATTTATTATCACTAAAATCTTTATTTTCCAAAAATATGAGGTGCAATCCTTACTTATTTATTTTAAAACCTATTTTAATACTCTATTTAATAAATAATAAAATAATATAAAAATAGTAACTAGCTGATTACCTTTTTATAGTTAAAACATTTTTTCTAACAAAATCTACAAGCTATTAAAACAAATCTAAAAATATTACAGGTAGTTACTTTTTTTAATTAAAACATGTTAAATTTTCTATTTGTCATTATTAAAAAAACTTAATTATTTTAACATGTCAACATATTTTTTTAATAAATACATTTAATATAATTAAAACACTTCTAAAAATATCACGGACAATTACTTTTTTTAATTAAAACATGTTAGATTTTCTATCTGTCCTTATTTTAATATTATTTTATTATAAAATAATATTAATAATACCTTATTTATCTTCCTCAGTCCCATGTGTATTTTTTCTATGTTCCAATTAATATTTAAGTTTCTCATTTTATAATTTATCATATTAATTTTTACTTTTATTTTAATATTTTCCGTTCACATTAAATTTTTTAAGATATGCTAGTATATTTTAAGTTCATAAGGTTGCATAGTTAGGTTGAAGAATAAATAAAAGAAAAATGTGGAGAGAGAGTGATTAAAAAAATGTGTCATACTGTCGTGGGAAAAAAATGTGTCATTGAAGGAAAGAGAGATTTATTTTTGGAAACGAAATTAAATTAACCACATGGTTAATTTTATTTTATTTTGAAAAAGTTAGACAGCTAGTAAGATAATAATTTGGATTAATTTTGTTATTGGGCCGAGCTGCTGAGCTTTAAAAGAATTATCTTAGCTGATTGGAGTTAATGAATTGGGCTCTTAACTAAAAAGTGGGTCAACTAAGTTATTAAATCTTGCAAGGTCACGGAAAGAATAAGTTCCATTAATAATAGTTATTTGGAGGGTAGACCATTAATGAAGAGAGGATGAGATATAATAGAGCAACAAGTTAGATAATTTTTAGGTCCCGATAAGTTTGTAGAAGGGGATTGAATACAAACTATATCGTTTTATCGAAATTTGTCCTTTGAATAATTTAACAATTAAGAACAAATTAATGCGGAATATAAATGAAACAATATTCAAGTTAAATATAAATTATATTAAACTTAAAGGGTGTTACAAATACAGTATGGATTACAAAGTATTTATCTCAAACTAATTAATACAAATTTAGAATAAATTCGACATTAACTTTTCTAATATTTGTAATAAAAAGATCGAATGCTAAAAGCAAGTTCGAGATAAATTCTAGGGATAAAAATCCGCTAGATAATCAAAGCAATACAAGTAATCAACTTCTAGTGGTTTGGATTTAACAATACAAACTAGAATTAATTGCTTGAGAAAAAATGAGATCAAAAGGTTTTTCTTCTTGTTCTTGAGAGAAATGTCTGTGTGCTTTGATAATTCAGTAGTGTGTTCTGTCTGCACAGCCTCGGGTTAATACAATTGCATTTCCTTGTATGACCTTTTAATTAGATCAAAATGACCTAATTAAACTGAGAAGAACCTGTTTTAACTGTGCACAAACACTTGTATGACCATTCAGTAGAACCATGCTTCATCAGTAGAACCTGCAAAATGTGTCCGGTATGACCTAGCTGAGTTCGGTAGAACCTAGCACAAAGAACCGGTATGACCTAGCATACTTCTACCAACTCTCGGTAGAACCTTAGAAAACAACTTGTATGACCTGCTGCACTGTCCTTGTATGACCTGCTAGGATTCGGTATGACCTGTAAGTACTTGATTAAATTCGGTATGACCTAGCTTAAATAAAGTTGTGGTCATACCGAGAATAATATAGGTCATGCTAGTACTTAAGTTAATTTCTTTTAATTAAATTTAGTTAAATTAAATTCTAAATTAAATTAATTCTTTTCTGGAATTAATTTAATAAATAATTTAAACAACTAAATTAATTAATTTAATAAAGAATTAATTTATTAATTAAATTGATTAATAATTTAATTACTTAAAAGAAGATAACTTAAAATCATTGCATTCCTTTATCTTCTGAAAACCACTAAATATAGATGATTTAATTCCACTGATTGATGTCGTCATTCGATGCACTGTCTGGTTCATGAATAACTGACTTCAATGATAATTCTTCATCTTTAAAACATTTAAAGTTGTGCCTTCTTTTATTTAGCTCTGAATAAACTCTGTATCCTGTACTTCTTCTGTCACCAACTGGAAATCTCTGTCACTGTAGTAAATCCACTTTCTTGAATACTTTACTGAGGCTTGAACAATAAATTGAACTTATTTCAATGTAGAATAACTTCAAGTCTGTGGATGACTTTAATCCTCCATTCTCTTGACAGATAAAACTCTATGAGATTCCTGTGACCTTTAATCTAATATTTACTTATTACATTCTTGTTTAAGTTGAGTAGAATCCTCGAATTACAAATAGGCTATTGCATATGCATTTCAATCTCCCCCTATTTGTTTGTTAGAGAATAACAAACAAATACCTAGAGGATCACTCAACTAAAACCAAGAAAAAGATAGGACTCTTAAGCCTAAGTAAATACTAGAAAGTTCTGGATCAAATATGACATTTCCAGATTTCACCAGTAAAGATAAATACAAGACATATGTTCCTCTAGACTAAACATATGATAACATTGAACCTGTCTTGATTTACCTAAGCTCTATACATATAACATTTACAAAACAAAGCTAACTTACCTTTACTCCCCTGAAACTCCTCCGTTTCCTTTTATATCTTTTTCAGTTCCCTCTTCCTAGCTTCTCTATAAACTTCTCTAGAAACTTCTCCCCTTTAGTTGAGGAATTCTCTACAGATATAACATTTTGAGTTTCTGAAGCCAGTAGGAGTTGAGATAGTTGATGGAGTTGATCTTGGGAAGTAACTTTGTCTTCAATATTTCCTTGAGCAGTCCCAGCTGATTGTTGACAGAGGTGGAAGAAGAAGACCGTTCAACCACTTGTGCTTGCAAAATTTCTTTATCAGCCTGGGTTTTGAATAGATGTTCCTGTAGATCAGCTATGTGAGCTAACTACATTGCAGTGTATGTGTCTGTGTGTGCACTCACTTAAATTTCTCTTGTAAGTGTATCACTCATCTCACGTGCAAGTGTTTCACTCAGTGTTTGACTCGCATCACTCAACATTAGATGTCTGTTTGATCCTTTTTGATCAGTACCTGCATTGAAACTCACCCTAGCCTCTTCAAGAGAGGTCAGTGGTGGTGCAATGGGAGTTCGCAAATCCCGATCCTCAATCATGTCTATCAAATCACTTGGATTTGAAATCTGAATTGCTTCAGTGATAGACTGACCAAGTTGCCTTCCACTTTCTCCAGATAAATCTGAGTTTCATCTAATGGAATTGTTTTCTCCCATTGTGAGTAATGAGAGTGTGCTTGACTCAGTACAAAGTGCCATGGCCCTATGGAAAATTTCAATAGATTCATCCTATTGAGAGAATGTCTCTAGAAACAGTTCATTGGCCATTTCAAAGTCCATATCCTATTGAGAGGATACAGATGGGCTGACAGATGCCTCAGTATATGTTGAATTACTTTAGAGGAGGCAGAGCTGTGGGATCACTCACTGTTTCAATCAAAATACTTCTTTGTTTAACAGTTGATTTCTGTTTAGGCTGAGAGGTCAAGTAATTAAGTTGTAGACTCATTGTTTGGCTCTAAGACCTGGGATAAAGATTGTGGATCTACAATCCCTTGGTCAGCCCTAACAACCACTTGGGTTCAGCAACAGTAAAAGAAGTGGATTGAGAGATAGAAAGTAATACCTGAATTGGATTTGGCACTGAATTTCCAACTAAGCAAGAGCTAGATCAGAAATAATATATACAAAATATTGACAAAAACAACTAAGACAAATAGAAAATAAAAGATAATAAATAATAAGCAATAAAAATAAAATACAATAATATATATACACATAAGAAAAAAATATTTACAGGAAACTATTTACAGGAACTTATGCACAAACATTAGAAAACTGCAGAATATTATAGAAGTGCATAAAAATAATATAAACTTGCAGAAATATTTAAACAACAATATTTACAATCTGAAACTAACTTAAATGATTCTTAAACAAATAAATTTTCAATAAAAATAAGTTTCTCCACTTAAAAAATATGAGAAAAGTATTTTTAAAAAAAATAAATTATTCAGAATATTTAAATTAACAAGCTTTATACTCTAAACAAGAATTGGCAAAATATATCATTCAATATCAGCAAGAGAAAATGACCTTTTTGAAAGAACAAACATGACAGAGATATTGTTAATCACTAAGACTGTTTAACATACCCAATTTTCCAACTAACTTGATAAATGTGGATTCGTCAACAGATTTAGTGAATATATCTGTAGTTTGTTCTTCTGTGGGTACAAAGTGTAACTCCACAGTTCCATTCATGACATGCTCTCTGATAAAATGATACCTGATATCAATGTGCTTCGTTCTCGAGTATTGCACAGGGTTGTTGGAGATTGCTATGGCACTTGTATTATCACACAAAATAGGAATTTTGTCTAATGCAAAGCCATAGTCCTTTAATTGATTCCTAATCCATAAGATCTGAGCACAATAGCTTCCAGCAGCAATATATTCAGCTTCTGCTGTTGAATTGGAAACTGTTTGTTGTTTCTTGCTATACCAGGAAATCAACCTACCTCCTAGGAATTGACAACTCCCAGAGGTACTCTTTCTATCCACAACACTACCTGTATAATCAGAATCTGTATATCCAACAAGATTAAAACCAGAATCTTTAGGGTACCAGATACCTAGATTAGGTGTACCCTTAAGATATCTCAAGATTCTTTTCACAGCAACGAGATGTACATCTCCAGGGTCCGCTTGGAACCTTGCACACAAGCATGTAGTATACATAATATCTGGTCTACTAGCAGTAAGATAGAGTAAGGAGCCAATCATACCTCTGTAGCTTGTAACATCTACCTTGATAGAGTTATCACAAGCTCCCAGTTTGACTGCTGTTGAGGATGGAGTCCTTGCTGATGCTGAATCCTCCATGTGATATTTCTTGAGGAGTTCTTTGAGATACTTGGATTGACAAATAAATATACCATTTGATCTTTGATTTACTTGCAATCCAAGAAAGAACTTCAGCTCACCCATCATACTCATTTCAAACTTACTCTGCATAAGCTCAGCAAATCTCTTACAGAGATTATCATTAGTAGACCCAAATATGATGTCATCCACATAGACTTGGACTAATATCATATCACTTTTGTGTTTCTTTGAAAAAAGAGTTTTGTCTATGATACCTCTAACAAAACCATTTTCTAAAAGAAAACCAGAGAGAATGTCATACCATTTTCTTGGGGCTTGTTTGAGACCATAGATAGCCTTGAAGAGAAAGTACACAAAGTCCAGCAGCTCCTGATTTTCAAAGCCAGGGGGCTGTTCCACATAAACTTCTTCATCAAGCTCACCATTCAGGAATGCACTCTTAACATCCATTTGATAGACTTTAAAATTGGAATAAGCAGCAAATGCTAAGAACATCCCGATGGCCTCAAGTCTAGCCACTGGTGCATAGGTTTCATCATAATCAATGCCTTCAGCTTGTGAATACCCTTGTGAAACCAGTCTTGCCTTGTTCCTGGTAACAATGCCATACTCATCTAGCTTGTTCCTGTATACCCATCTTGTACCAACTACTTTCTTGTTCTTTGGCCTGGGTACCAGCTTCCAGACTTGCTGTTGTTCAAACTGATTGAGTTCATCTTGCATAGCAATCACCCAATCTGGATCAGTCAGTGCTTCCTCAGTTTTCTTTGGCTCCATTTCAGATAGAAATGCTGAATAATGATATTCATTCTGAGTTGCACTTCTAGTTTTAACTCCAATATCTAGATCACCAATGATCAGCTCAAAAGGATGAGCTATATTCCATACAGTCTGTCTTGGAAGATTTGATCTTGATGATTCACCTTGAAATTCACTTTGATGTTGTGAGTGACTAGATGATCCTTCATTTGCTCCCCCTGAGTTGTTGCTTGATTGCCTTGATGATTTTTCTCCAGTGTTGGTGGTATCTCCATTGTTACCAGTGTTTCCACCACCACCACCATGATCATTATCATCATTGTTATTATCATTACCAGCAATAACTTCAGGTGGGGCTCCATCATCTGATTCTGAGTCTGGCGAGTTATCAAACTTCAGCTTCTCAGATGAATCTTCTTTTTGGATATTAGGGAGCTTAGTGTCATCAAAAGTAACATTGACACTTTCCTTTACCGTGTGACTGCCAACCAAGTAGACCCTGTAAGATCTTCTGGAGTAACAAACAAAAATAGCTTCTTGTGCCTTTGCATCAAACTTGCCACGTTTCACATTGTTATCTATAAGCACAAAGCATTTTGCTCCAAATACGTGAAAGTACTTGACAGTTGGTTTCTTGTTGTTCATGATCAAATAAGGAGTCTTCATTAAGTCCTTGTTGATTAAAGTTCGATTCTGAGTATAACAAGCTGTATTCGCTGCTTCAGCCCAAAAGTACGTTGGAAGTTTAGACTCACTTAACATAGTCCTTGCAGCTTCAATCAATGTACGATTCTTTCTTTCCACTACTCCATTTTATTGAGGAGTTCTAGGGCCAGAATACTGTCTTGTTATTCCTTTATCAGCACAAAAGTCATTTAGGATAGCATTCTTGAATTCAGTACCATTATCTGACCTTATGGCTCTAACAGGGAATCTAGAATCCAGCTCAATCAACTTTATATGGCCAATCACCAGGTATGGGGTCTCATCCTTGGAATGTAGGAATAAAACCCATGTATATTTTGAAAAGTCATCAACAATCACAAGTGCATATTGTTTCTTTGACATGGACATCACATTAACTGGACCAAACAAATCCATGTGCAGTAGCTGAAGTGGTTCAGTTATTGATGATGTGTCAGTGCCCTTGTGAGAAGCTTTCTTTGACTTTCCTTTCTGACATGCCTCACACAGTCCTTTCTGTGTAAATTCCATCTGAGGCAAACCTCTAACTAATTCCCTCTTGACTAAAGAGTTCATGGTTTTGAAGTTAAGGTGAGACATCTTCTTGTGCCATAGCCAACTATCATCTGATGAAGCTTTAGCATAAAAACAATTAACTTCATCTTTGAATCCCGAGTTCAGATCAACTATGAACAAGTCACCTTTCCTTACTCCTTGAAGAGCAGGCTTTCCATTCTTCTTGTGAAGGATCTGACACTTCTCTCTTTCAAAGGAAACAACATATCCTCTATCACAGAAATGACTGATGCTGAGAAGATTGAACTTCAGACCTTCCACAAATGAAACATCTTCAATGATAACATTTCTGTACTTCAAACAGCCATATCCTTTCGTAATACCCTTGCTGTTATCTCCAAAGGTAACTACTGGGCCAGCTTTCACAACCACATCTGATAGCAGGGCTCTATCTCCGGTCATATGCCTTGAACAACCACTGTCAAGAATCCACATAACATGGTTTACCTGTTTAACTCCCTGCAATACCAGATTGATTAGTCCTTCCTCGGAACCCACACTTGATTGGGTCCGGCATACTTAAAGAATTGGCCTTTGTCAGGCAAAACAACATTTTTAACTATAACTACTTCAACCTCTTTCACATAAGAGCGTTTCCATTTATAGCCAGCCTTAACACATTTCTGAGTAGGCTTAGGGATAAATGAATCCACTCTAGTCTGAGGAGGACTAGTAGTCTTTGTTTTAACATGCTTCTTATTATTAACATGTTGACGTGGAGCATTCTTATCACTAGATACATGCTTACTATTAAAATAAGCATACATAACATTGAAAGCACAAGATATGCAATTAATCACACCACATGCTTTATGAGAAGAATTAACAGCAGACATGTTAGTACTACAATTGTTTTGATCCAACTTATGGATATCTGATTTAGTCTTTTTAGTTGAAGCAACTTTGACTGGAATATCAGATATACACTTTTTGGACTGTGCAACTTCCAAAGCAATATCTTCTTCACGAATCTCCTCAGCAATGATGATAGAGTATTCATTCAGAGGATCTGCCTCGGACTCCTTACAGAAGGGTGTTTCAATACCCTTAAGCACATATGGAACACCCCTTCCTTCAGATCTGACTCTACAAGGGGAATTAATTCCAAGCAATCCAATAGCCTCATTATAATCATAACCTATACTGACATGATTACCAATAGCTTGTTTATTGAGAATCTCTTTAGCCGTCTTACAAGAGTTGTAATAGGCATTAGCTTTGGTCTTAAGCTCACTAATCTGATCTTTGAGAATGGTTTCCAGTTGTTGATACAATTTAACCATATTCTCAAGAACTGCTACATTTTTAGTGAGTTCATCTTGATTAATATGCACTAGTTTTAATTCTTTTATCTCATTTTCAAGATTTGTGTTTAAAAGAATTATACTATCATTTTCAGTGCGTGCACAATCTAAGGTGCCAGCAAGATGACGAATCATTTCAGTAGCAGTAAATGTTACCTCTGACATGTATCTGGATGAAGTGCTTTCCTTTTTAGCCATTAAAGCAAGGTTCCCAATCTCACATGCTTCTTCATCACTGTCAGTGTCATCCCAACTCTTTCCTTCAGCAACATAAGCTTTCCCAATCTTATTCTTCTTGCTAGAATCAAATGAGTTCCTTGTCACTTGCTTTGGCTTTTTACATTCAGTAGCAAAGTGACCCAACTCATTGCAATTGTAGCATCTGATTGTGCTCATTTCCACAGTTCCAGTTTTGTAGCCACCCCTTGTGCTACTTGAAGAGGAAGATCCGCCTCTCTGAAATCTGGGCCTGAACTTAAGATTAGGATTCCTCTTGAATCTGAACTTCCCAAACTTCCTGACTATCAAAGCCAAATCACCATCTTCCAGCTGATCAAGTTCCTCTAAAGAATAGAAGTCACCACCAGATTGATCAATGGATGTTAATCCATATTCAGCATCAATAACATTCATGTTAGAACTGGAAGGTTGAACAGCCTTCACTTCCAGTTTCCGTGGGACTTCAGCAGCCAATGCAGTAGAAGTACTCACTATCCTCCCAGTTCCATATAACTCATCCTGTTGAATCTGCTCCAGCTCATAGGTCTTCAGAACACCATACAGTCTTTCCAAAGAAACCTCTGTAAGATCTCTTGCTTCTCTAATGGCAGATATTCTGTGCTCCAAATGACGTGGAAGTGTAAGTAGGAACTTCTTGTTAATTTCCTTGATAGTGTAGCGCTTCCCATTAAGATTCAGATCATTGATTAATTTGTTGTATCTCTCAAAAACCTCAGACATACCTTCACCAGGGTTTGATCTGAAATGCTCATATTAAGATGTGAGAATTTCCAACTTATTCTGTTGCCCAGTAAATAACAATTGTAGAAGGGGGTTGAATACAATTGTATAAGATTATCGACTTTATATAACACAAATATGAAAGAACAATAACAACTTTATTAAATCTGATATAAAACTGTTACAAACTCTCTCAAGAAATTCTGATGTTCTTGAGAGCTGCTAGGTTACACAAATACTCGAGTGTAATATTGGTTGTTAAACCAAAACCTAAACTGTGTTTATATACTTCACACAGCTTCTCTATCAATAACAAGATAAGTCCTAATCAATAACAAAGATAGAAACATATCCTTAATCGATATCTACATTCTACAAACCAGGAACCGACAGAATAAACTTCCATGTTTAACTAGACTCCAAATATAACTCGAAGTAGGAATCCTGACCAGCTTCCAGTCCTGATGATCAATCCTGATCCCAGTCCTGATATGCATCTTGATCCTGACGACCATGTAATCCTGATGACGTCAGCAATCCTGATCAGTTGAGTCTAGCTCCTGACGATCATTGAATTCTGATCTAACAATCTCCCCCAATCTCATACTTTGTGAAATAAAGTATAGATTCCTAAGATTCAATGATGTCAAAAACATATATACAAAATGTACAAGTATCTGCAGCAACAACTTATCTGTTTAAATTCTTTGGTAGAACAGATTCATCTTCAAGAAGTTGGATAGCAAATTTTCTTCTTTTTCTTCAAGAATTTGAATCAGTCTTTCCTTTAGATTCCTGAGTTCTTCATCTTCCTCATTAATCTGATAGATAGCTGCTCTGAGATTCTGTATGGAGCTTCTCTGTAGACTGTGCTCTTCAAGAAAAAGATAAGCAATTTCCTTCCCATCAGGATTGAGAGTAAGTTGAGTCATGCCAAAAGTTACTTCTTTAACAGCAGTACCCCTTTGCATTTCCACATCCTGATCTCTTAGATTTAGATACATGGGAATATAATTACCATTGAAATTTCTATCACCATCCAGTCGTCTTCGAATTGTTGACAAGATCATGTCACTCCACACTCTGCATACATGATTCTTCCATCTCAAAAGATAATGAACATATTTCAGTTCCTGTGTAGTTTTCATTAGCAGATCTTGAATAGATAGAATCTTCACACTACCATCTTTCATGAAGTACAGAAGCTTTTCTTTCTTGTCAAAACCATCATGACAATCTATAACTATATCAACAACTAATAAATTGTTCAGGTTTTCAGAAGTTAAAGTACCTCCAATTTCAGTTAAAGAGTAAGGATCAACATAAGACATATTCAGATATTCAGCATCCCTGTGTCCAATACCTCCTCTTGAATTGCTTGAAAATTGCTTCAGATTTGAAAACATTTGTAGCCAGAGTGCTTTTGATCTAACCATATCAGATAAATCAACTACACTTGAAGCACTAGTAATAATTCCACCAGACTGAAAATTGATAGGTGTATCACACCTCAGTGTACTAATGTGTTTCCACTTCTTGTCTTTCTCCTTTTCATGAGCATAGCTTCTTTCTAGAAAAGATTCTTGTCTGCTTGGGTTCCTCCACTTTCTTTCATTTAAAAGTTTAAGCCTTTGCATATAGAGATTGAATTCTCTATTTGTTCTTCTTATAATATCTGTTCTTCTGGCTTCTTCTTCTTCATCTACTTATTTGTTGTGAGAATCAACCACAGTAGATAAGATTATTAAATCAATCTCTTGCAGAATTTTAGAATCATTAGGATCTTGAATATTATCAGGAACATCATTAGGATTAGATTCTTCAATTTGATTTCTATTACAGAGAATTGATTTTCTTGATTTTCTTCTCAATTCAGGTTCTTCTTCAACATTTCCATCATCACCAAAAGTAGATCTGTCAGGAACTACTAGAGTTTGAATAGGTTCAGGAATTTCTTCAATTCTTAACCCTCTAGACCTTGTCTGTCTAGGTACTGTTTGAGTTGAAGAACCTCTTCTACTTCTTCTAGCACCTCTCCTACCTCTACTTCCTCTACCTCTAGTAGAAACAGAATAGCTTTCCATCATCTCTTTTTGTTGTCTCAAAAATTCTTCATTTGAGATATCTGGATATTCTTCACTTGCTGTAGAGAGTGCTTTTCTAGCAAATAATTGTTGAACTCTTTTATCAGTATGATATAGAGTAACAATTCTACCATCCTTTGTAGTAAACTTCTGGAATAGATTTGATGCATCTTTAGGATTATCAATAATAATATCTTCATCACCTTCAGGAATTGTAGCAAGAGTATGTCCATGACTAGGTGTCAGGATTTGTTCTTCCGTCAGGATCTGAGATTGCACCAATGTTCTTACTGTCTTAACTCCAGAATCAGAAACATGAGTTGACTGTGTTGTTTGATTTTGAGAAGTATGAATTGTAGACTTCAAAACAACAGCATCAGAGGTTTCTCCTTGTATCACTTTGTCACTACCATCATCTCCAGTATCATCATCATTATTCCTTAATACTAGATCAGGTGTGCATTTTGTCTGACTAACCTTCTCCCCCTTTTTGATATCAGGATTTGACAATAAATTCAAAATTACGGAAAGAGAGGCTTGAATGTCAGTTACCTTAGCATCCAGAGAATCAATCCGTCTGTTGATGGAGGTTTGTTCAGAAATAACAGACTTCACTTGGGATTCCACCACCCTTAACTGAAAAGTAGTAGGTACCTTTGTAAAATTTTGAGAAATATCACTCCTCACCAACTCAGTTGAATTCTTGATAGAATCGATCTCATTTTTCAGGCTCTTGGATAACAGAGTTGTAGCCTTCAGATGATTCTTCAAGTCTTGATTCTCTATAGATTGTACTACATCATAGGCATGTTCCAAAGCAGAAGAATAACTTACAGATTCAGCAGAACTGTGCCATGAATTTTTCCATTCATTCTGTCTAAGTGCCTCAGCAGGATTAAAGAAAGGAATAGAAAAATCTTGTCTGTGATCTTTCCCAGTGTTAGCATTGCCAGCCATAAAAGTACTTGATGAACCAAAAGTAGTTCTAAGACTAACTTTGAGTGCTATAGCAAGCTGTTCCTTCTCTTTCCGATTCTCATCATCATCACTATCATCAGAGTCATCATCATCAGTACCATGAGTAACATCAGGATCAGGAATTGCAATACCTTTCAGTTTATCCTGTGATTCTGAGATAGGATGGTCCATTGGTCTTGATCGAAGTGGCTGTATCAGGATAGGCTCAGCATCAGGAGCACCACTAGCGTCAGGAGTAACACCGTCAGGATTTGATATGCTTGCATCAGTATTTGCTACCAATGGTTCTTGTGGAGCTTGAGGTTCAGAAACTGATTCAACACGTTGAGTTAAAGGTTCTTGTGTGCTTCCCTCATTGACAGTGTCCTCGACCAATCTTTGAACTTCATTTGCACCAGAAACTGTAGCTTGGCCTGCATCTTCACTTTGAGAAGATGGTTCTTGTGTAGCTGGAATGTTGATGTCTGCATTCTCCCTTTGAGAAAATGGTTCTTGTGTGACCATTCCACTAGCTAAGCCTTCACCCAAACTTTGATTGAGTGGTTCTTGTGTGGCTGGATCATCAGTAAGAGTCGCTGAACCACTTTGAGGTTCAGGTTCTTGTGGGCTTGATCCCTTCAGTTTCTTCTGTCTCTGATAGACTAACTCTTCTACTTTCCTCAACTTTTCCATTGGATGTTTTATCCCAAGATTGGAAGCAGCAGCACCATACTTCTCCCATGAAATATCAACACGTCTTTTTGTTGGAGAGTCTTGTGCTGGAGAGTCTGAAATATTAACCACTTGACTTGGTGCAGCAACAGGAATACTATCATCAGGATTTGCTTGAGCAGTTGAAACTGATTGCTCATTTAGAATTGAAATGTCCTGTACATCAGTATCCTGCTTCTTGTCCAAAGGAATTTGATATCTGCCCTTAGTTAATCTTCTTCTCTTCTGTGGTGTTGACAATGGAACCACAGCTACAGTAGCAGTATCAACAACTTCCTTATTCACATTCATTAAAGAGGATATAGGTAAGTTATCCTCTGAATCACTTTCATCAACTAACCTTAACTTCCTTTTCACAGGAACATCCCTAACAACCTTATCAGCTTTCTTTACCAGGACCCCTTGTACACCCCCTTGTAACTTCTTTTTAGTGAGTGGGATAGAGGAAAAATCCTTTGAACCTGATTGCCTTCCTGACACATCAGTTCTAGCTGATTTCTTTGATTTTACAACTAAAGTCTTTTGAGAGACATTAGAGGTGGCTGTTGATTGTTTAGACTGTTTAGGATGAATGCTTGGGTGAGGAACAAGGTGTGATGGACCTTGCCCCATAGCATTAGAAATTAAACCATAACGAGTAGGCATTTTCCTATGTAAGAAAAACCTGACCTCATCAGGAATAAAAACATTTCCTATGAAACCATTTGCCTTATCAGGATTGAAAAATGCAAATTTTTAATATGAAGTAAAATAAAATTTTATTTTAAGAAAACAAAATTTATTTTGACAAACCTGATAAATGCATTTTTTAAAACACGATTACGAAATAAATAGCATAATAATCACGTAACCATTATTACCAATTAACGAGGCAAAGTAATTAAGAGAAGCTGAACAGTCGCCTCGGTATTGAGAAAATGACCTGCATTCTTAATACACATTCTCTATAATAGAGAGACTGTTAATCATAATAATCATTTGCCAACAAATACACAAAACCCTCTTCTTCAGAAAATATCAAACCTTTCATATTCTCAAAATCTCCATGGCTGCCAACGATCAAAATAACTTACCTGATGTAGACCTTGAGTTGATTTGGCAGGAGATGGATGAGGCTCTAGCAGAGATTGCAGAGCAAGAGGGACCTCAGCCTGTTCCTGATCCTCAAGAACATGAGGCTTTTGTTAATGCAATGGCCGATGTTCTTTGGCATAACTTCCAGCAGGCCAATCCTGACTGGAATCCTCTTAACAACCTCATCTTTGTCAATGAAGAGGATGAAGACGATGAGGATGATGAAGAGGATGAGGATGAAGAGCTCGTACGAGAGCTTGAGAGGAGGAAAAAGAGGATCTTAGATGCTCGTATGTCATGCAAGTTGGAGGCATGGAACCGTCCCGGTGGTCATGGGGATGAGCCACATTCAAGTGCATCTGCTCCCCTCCTTGTCCTTTAAGGATGAAACAAGAGATCTTCCACTCCTGATGGACTGTGAAGCTGCTCAGGAGCGTTCATGCTTATTTGCAGGGCACGTGTTCCTGAGTAGAAAAATAGACTAGAAAGAAATATGTAATTTCCATTTTCATGTGTAATGAATCTTCAAGATTTAATGAAATTTGTCTATTTTCCCAATTGTTTTCTTTCTGTACTTGCCTGCAGAATTTGTTAGTAACACTAATATTGACATATAAAATGATGAATAGTAAACTCTGATAGAAATTTAATTGAAATTGAGAATTAAGACTGAAAACCTAATCAAAGACTAAGTAATAATCTCATTTTCCAGAGTTTACCAGGAGTGTTGATGACAAATTAGCATGGAACCTCTGGTTTTCACACCAGCTTCAATATCTGAGCATCAGGATTTGACCAATTGATTTCCTGTCAGGATTGCATCCTATCAGGATTTGATCAAAGAAAACATACCTTTCTGAATAACCATCAGAATTAGACAGTTATCAGGATTTCCTCTCTGTAACTTTCCTCAGAAATTCTCAAAGTTCATCATTCTAAGTTCATTCACCAATTTATTGAAAGTAGCTTCAGGTAGTGGCTTGGTGAATATATCAGCTAGTTGTTGATCAGTGGGAACAAAGTGAAGTTCAATTGTTCCTTCCAGAACCTGTTCTCTTATGAAGTGATATCTAATACTGATGTGTTTAGTAAGAGAATGCTGAACTGGATTTCCTGTCATTGCAATAGCACTTTGGTTATCACAATAAATAGGAATTTTTGAGTATGACAGACCATAATCTAACAACTGATTTCTCATCCACATTATCTGAGCACAACAACTTCCTGCAGCTATGTACTCAGCTTCTGCAGTTGAAGTGGAAATAGATTTTTGCTTTTTACTGAACCATGAAACTAGTCTTCCACCCAAAAACTGACAGCTTCCTGAAGTACTTTTCCTGTCTATTTTGCATCCTGCAAAATCAGCATCTGAATAACCACACAACCCAAAATCTGATTCCCTCGCATACCAAAGGCCAAGTGAAGGAGTGCCTTTGAGATATCTGAAAATTATTTTGACTGCAATCAGATGGGGTTCTCTTGGTTTTGCTTGAAATCTTGCACACAGACAGGTTGCAAACATGATATCTGGTCTACTTGCAGTGAGATACAATAAAGAGCCAATCATTCCTCTGTAGTGAGTTACATCTACCTCAGCACCTTGATCAGGATCAAGTTTGGTAGCTGTATCTATGGGAGTTGTAGCAGGAGAACTATCTTGCATGTTAAACCTTGTCAATAAATTCCTTGTATATTTAGAGTGATTGATAAAAATCCCTTCATCAGTCTGTTTAACTTGAAGACCAAGAAAGTAACTCATTTCTCCCATCATGCTCATTTGATATCTTGACTGCATAAGCTTAGAAAACTTTTCACAAAGCTTATTGTTTGTTGACCCAAAAATGATATCATCAACATAAATCTGAACTAATAACAAGTCCTTACCATGATTCAAATAGAATAGTTTTTTATCAATTGCACCTCTTTTGAATCCACTTTCCAGTAAGAATTGAGCTAAGGTTTCATACCATGCTCTTGGAGCTTGCTTTAGACCATAAAGTGCCTTATCCAATCTGTACACATGATCTGGATATTTAGGATCAATGAAACCAGGAGGTTGTTCAACATAAACTTCTTCCTCCAGTTCTCCATTTAAGAAAGCATTTTTAACATCCATCTGGAAAACCTTGAATTTCTTATGTGCTGCATAAGCAAGAAATATCCTAATGGCTTCTATTCTTGCAACAGGAGCAAAAGTTTCATCATAGTCAATTCCTTCTTGTTGAGAATACCCGTTTGCAACTAGTCTAGCTTTGTTTCTGATAATGACTCCATCAGAATCAGTCTTGTTCTTGAAAATCCACTTTGTACCAACAATTGATCTATTCTTTGGTCTTGGTACCAGTTTCCAGACTTCATTCCTTTCAAATTCATTCAATTCTTCTTGCATTGCAGTAACCCAATCAACATCTTTAAGTGCATCTTCAACTTTCTTTGGTTCCTCCTTGGACAGAAAGTTATTGTATAGACATTCATTCTGAGTTGCACTTCTTGTTTGAACACCTGCATCAGGATCTCCAATTATCAAATCAGGAGTATGGTCTTTTGTCCATTTTCTTGCTGGTTATAAATTGTTCCTTGAAGTAGATGCTCCCCCTAGATTGGTGTTATCTTGATTTGAAGAATTTGCTTGATTTGAAGCTCTCCCTGAATTGTTGTTATCTCTTCCTGATGGGTTATCAGGATCATCACTTGAATCAGTATCTGAAGAATTCTGTCCTGATGATTGAGTTGACTCTGAACTTGTAGTTGAATGTTGTTGCTCCCCCTCAACATTAGCACTACGAGTTATATTGCTATTGTTTGCATCATCAGTATTAGCACCATCAGTTCCTGGTGAGTCATCAGGATTTGGTGACCCATCAGTATCTGATGTATTGACAGGGTCTGATTCACTTTCTTCAGGTTCCTTGGAAGCTTCATTTTCAAAAATCAATCTATCATGAGAGTCTTCAATGATTCCAGTTATCTTCTTATCATCAAAAGATACATGTATTGACTCCATGACAGTTCTTGTTCTCAAATTAAAAACTCTGAAGGCTCTTGATGCAGGATAGCCAATGAAAATTCCCTCATCAACCTTTGTTTCAAATTTTCCTAGCTGTTCAGGATGAGTTCTGAAAACAAAACACTTACAGCCAAACACATGCAAATGCTTCAGACTTGGTTTCTTCTCCTTGAGTGACTGATAAGGAGTAACACCATGCCTGTTTATTAATGTGAGATTTTGTGTATAGCATGCTGTGTTGACTGCTTCTGCCCAGAAATATGTAGGTAATTTAGCTTCTTCCAACATAGTTCTGCCAGCTTCAATAAGAGTTCTATTTTTCCTTTCTACTACTCCATTTTGATGTGGTGTGCCAGGAGCAGAGAATGGTTGGATGATTCCTTTGTATTTGCAGAACTCTTCCATCTTTGAATTCTTAAATTCAGTACCATTATCACTTCTCAGAATCTTGACTTTGTACTTTGTGGTTGTCTCAATCATTCTCACATGATCCAACAGAACTTCAGGAGTTTCATCTTTTCTGTGCAGAAAATGAACCCAGGTGAATCTAGAATATTCATCAACAATTACAAGAGTGTACCTTTTCTTACTGATGGACATGATGTTGACTGGACCAAATAGATCAAGATGTAGCATGTGATATGGTTCTTCAATAGAGGATTCTGATTTACTCTGGAATGATGTCCTTCTTTGTTTTGCTTTCTGACATGCATCACAGAGTCCATCAGGTGTATACAAGACATTAGGTAATCCTCTTACTAAATCTTTCTTAACCAACTCATTGATATTACTGAAGTTGAGATGAGAAAGCTTCTTGTGCCAATTCCAACTTTCATCTACTGAAGCTTTACTGATGAGACATGTAGGGGAGCCATCAGTACTTGAGAGAATGTTGGCTTCATAAATGTTACCATGCCTGTAGCCAGTCAGAGCTATCTTTCCTGTAGCTTTACTGACTACTTCACAATGTGTAGAATAGAAATTGACATGATAACCTCTGTCAGTGATTTGACTAATACTCAACAGATTGTGTTTTAGTCCCTTCACTAGAGCTACTTTCTCAATGATGACATTTCCAATGATTATATTGCCATATCCCAAGGTTTGTCCAATGTTGCCATCTCCATAAGACACAGTTGGGCCAGCTTTTTCCTCATATTATGATAACAGGGCTTTGTTTCCAGTCATGTGCACAGAACATCCACTATCCATGACTAACACATTTTTCTTTTTACCATGCATCATAATAGAAACAACTAGTTAGAACACTTAGGAACCCATACATGTTGGGTTCCTTTTTCATGCAATTTATTAATTTTAGCAGCAGAAGACTTTCTGACCTTAGCAGTCCTGACAGGATTTACTCCATCAGGATTTGCTTTGCCAGTATCAGTATTAACAAAAGCATGCTTCACTATGACATTTTCAATTCTATCAGACTTTGTACTACTTTCAAACTTAGGCAATGGATCATAAAAGTTATAGTACAAATCATGATACTCTTTACAAGTATAAATAGAATGCCATAGACTACCACAATGAAAACAGGACTTCTATGGTTTATAAAATACTGATCTATTCCTAACATCAGACTTAGGATTTTCAGCAATTTTCTTCTTACTCTTCTTACAATCAATAGCAAGATGATTAGAGTTACCACAGTTAAAACAACTCTTTCTAGGTGCATTTGGGATATATTTATAACCATTCTCTTTATTGATCCCAACTTTACCATTCCTGTTTCTCTTAACAGTAGCTTCCTTTTTCTTATCTGTAACCTCACAGATTTTATCCTTAAGCTGTTTCTGAGACAATAAACCTACATTCTTAGATACTTTATTCAAGACAGGTTTAGACTTTATAATTTTAATTCCTTGAGTAGAAGTAGATCCCTTTTCAAAAGTAGAATTGAATCCTTACCAAAAACAAAATTAACAGGAGTAATCTTAGATTTGGTTGAGTCTACAACATGTCTATAGGTCTTTGGACTGACTGTTTCATCAATGACAATTTTCTCTTTCAATTTCTTATCTTCATCTGACTTATATCTTAGACACTCTTTCCAATTCTTAGAAGTATTAATCTCATGAAATTTTCTACCAGAGTCTGTCCAGGTTCTGATTTTCTCATTAGCATATTCAAGTTCTTTTTCAAGGGAAGTACATTTAGATATCATCTCTAAGTGCATGTGTTTAGCATTATCACATTCTTTTTGTACTTCTTGCATACGAGAAAATTCAGCTTCTAATATCTCATTCCTTTTTCTAAGGTCAGACATCTCAGATAAGATTCTAGTATTCTCAGCAGTTTGACTTCTAAAGCTAATATGTAAAGACTTTAAAAAATGTCTTAGCTCAGAAGCATTATCAGTATCAAAATCAAAGATAGTATTCAGTACCTTATCATCAGGAGCAGCAGTTACATCAGCATTGGCCATTAAAGCATAGTTGACTACCTCAGTATCAGATTCTGAGGAAGAGTCCATCCAATCCTTACTTGATGTGATGAGTGCCTTTGTCTTGTTGCACTCAGAAGCAAAGTGACCCATACCATTACACTTGTAGCATCTAACCTTTGACTTGTCAAATTTGCTACCCTTGCTGTCCTTTTTGATATACTTGTCTTTGTCTGCATTGAAGGTCTTTTTCTGAAAATTGCCTTGTCTTCTATTCTTCCTGAACTTCATTCTTCTGAAGTTTCTGACAATCATAGCAACCATCTCTTCCATGTTTGAATCAGAAGATTCATCATCATTATTGGCATCAGGATTGCCATCAGAATTTGATGAAGAGTCTTCAAGATCTGACTCAACTACTCTTACTTTCCTCCTAGAGACCTCCATTGCTTTTCCTTTTGATTTCGCCTCTGCTTTCAAAGCAATTGATTTTGCCTTGCTGCTTTTCTTGTTCTTTCTCTGTTGAACTTCAAGATCATGAGTTCTTAGCATCCCATAGATCTCATCAAGAGACACAATGTTCAGATCATACTGGTGTCTAATGATTGAGGTCTGAGTGTCCCATTCTTCAGGTAAAGCTCTTAGAAACTTGGTGTTTGAATCTTCAGTTTCATATACTTTGTCAACTAAAGATAAGCTATTCAATAGTGTCAGAAATCTATCATATAGATCAGTCAGGCTCTCATCAGGTCTTGCATCGAATTGTTCATATTCTTGAATCAAAAGAGCCCTCATGTTCTTCTTGACAGATGCAGATCCCTGGCACTGAGTTTCCAAAGTATCCCAGATTTCTTTTGAAGACTTGCATGCAATCACTCTGTTTGACATGACAGCATCAAGACTGTTGTGCAAGATATTCTTTATCTTTGGTTCCCTGAGTACATGAGCTTTTTCTTCTGGAGTCCATTCAGCTTTAGCTTTGACCACATAATGTTCAGGTACTGTATCTGTTCGTTCTACGAACTTTGTAGGTATATATGGTCCATCACGAATCTTGTCCAAGTAGTCAGGATCCATAGCCTCCAGGTACATCAGCATCTTTACCCTCCATGTAGGATATTCTGATATCTTCAAGATGGGAATCTTCATGATTTCATACTTGGTTGTCGACATCTTAGATCGTCTCTGATTCAAAAATAAATCAGTTTGCTCTGATACCAATTGTTGCCCAGTAAATAACAATTGTAGAAGGGGGTTGAATACAATTGTATAAGATTCTTGACTTTATATAACACAAATATGAAAGAACAATAACAACTTTATTAAATCTGATATAAAACTGTTACAAACTCTCTCAAGAAATTCTGATGTTCTTGAGAGCTGCTAGGTTACACAAATACTCGAGTGTAATATTGGTTGTTAAACCAAAACCTAAACTGTGTTTATATACTTCACACAGCTTCTCTATCAATAACAAGATAAGTCCTAATCAATAACAAAGATAGAAACATATCCTTAATCGATAGCTACATTCTACAAACCAGGAACCGACAGAATAAACTTCCATGTTTAACTAGACTCCAAATATAACTCGAAGTAGGAATCCTGACCAGCTTCCAGTCCTGATGATCAATCCTGATCCCAGTCCTGATATGCATCTTGATCCTGACGACCATGTAATCCTGATGACGTCAGCAATCCTGATCAGTTGAGTCTAGCTCCTGACGATCATTGAATTCTGATCTAACATATTCTCTCTAACTTCCTCTGTCCCCTCATTGATTATCTCTATAGTTTCCCAAATGTGTTTGGCAGTATCACAGTTTAGGACATGATTATGCATGATAGGGTCAAGACAATCAACAAGGATCAGCTGTAGACAGGCATCCAAGGTAACATCCTCTTTTTCACCAGGAGTGAAATCCTTGGGATCCTTAGGGTACATCCTAGCAGCCCTAGTAACAATGTTATCCTCTATAAGCTCTCCCTCAATAATCATAGGGATTTTGGGACCACTCTTCAGCACATCCAAGTATTTAGGATTAGCAACTTTAAGAAATAGGAGCATTTTCTTCTTCCACATAGGATAATGCTCCTTGCTGAACATGAGAATCTTTACTGTACCAACCTTCTGTGTAGTAGACATCTTTTGAGATTTTTAGGAATAATAAAAATTTCAGAGTTAAAAAAAATCTCAAAATAATTGGATCTTTGATTTGTATATCAATCAAAAGGCTCTGATGCCAATTGTTAGGTCCTGATAATTTTGTAGAAGGGGGGTTGAATACAAACTATACCGTTTTATCGAAATTTGTCCTTTGAATAATTTAACAATTAAGAACAAATTAATGCGGAATATAAATGAAACAATATTCAAGTTAAATATAAACTATATTAAACTTGAAGGGTGTTGCAAATACAGTATGGATTACAAAGTATTTATCTCAAACTAATTAATACAAATTTAGAATAAATTCGACATGAACTTTTCTTATATTTGTAATAAAAAGATCGAATGCTAAAAGCAAGTTCGAGATAAATTCTAGGGATAAAAATCCGCTAGATAATCAAAGCAATACAAGTAATCAACTTCTAGTGGTTTGGATTTAACAATACAAACTAGAATTAATTACTTGAGAAGAAATGAGATTAAAAGGTTTTTCTTCTTGTTCTTGAGAGAAATGTCTGTGTGCTTTGATAATTCAGTAGTGTGTTCTGTCTGCACAGCCTCGGGTTAATACAATTTCATTTCCTTGTATGACCTTTTAATTAGATCAAAATGACCTAATTAAACTGAGAAGAACCTGTTTTAACTGTGCACAAACACTTGTATGACCATTCAGTAGAACCATGCTTCATCAATAGAACCTGCAAAATGTGTCCGGTATGACCTAGCTGAGTTCGGTAGAACCTAGCACAAAGAACCGGTATGACCTAACATACTTCTACCAACTCTCGGTAGAACCTTAGAAAACAACTTGTATGACCTGCTGCACTGTCCTTGTATGACCTGCTAGGATTCGGTATGACCTGTAAGTACTTGATTAAATTCGGTATGACCTAGCTTAAATAAAGCTGTGGTCATACCGAGAATAATATAGGTCGTACTAGTACTTAAGTTAATTTCTTTTAATTAAATTTAGTTAAATTAAATTCTAAATTAAATTAATTCTTTTCTGGAATTAATTTAATAAATAATTTAAACAACTAAATTAATTAATTTAATAAAGAATTAATTTATTAATTAAATTGATTAATAATTTAATTACTTAAAAGAAGATAACTTAAAATCATTGCATTCCTTTATCTTCTGAAAACCACTGAATATAGATGATTTAATTCCACTGATTGATGTCGTCATTCGATGCACTGTCTGGTTCATGAATAACTGACTTCAATGATAATTCTTCATCTTTAAAACATTTAAAGATGTGGCTTCTTTTCTTTAGCTCTGAATAAACTCTGTATCCTGTACTTCTTCTGTCACCAACTGGAAATCTCTGTCACTGTAGTAAATCCACTTTCTTGAATACTTCACTGAGGCTTGAACAATAAATTGAACTTATTTCAATGTAGAATAACTTCAAGTCTGTAGATGACTTTAATCCTCCATTCTCTTGACAGATAAAACTCTCTGAGATTCCTGTGACCTTTAATCTAATATTTACTTATTACATTCTTGTTTAAGTTGAGTAGAATCCTCGAATTACAAATAGGCTATTGCATATGCCTTTCAATAATCAATTATGGGAAAATAAATTCTTTCGTCCTTAAACTATATGCTGTTTTTTGTTTAGGTCCTTGAACTATACGAAAAAAATATTATGGTACCTAAACTTTTAAATTTTCTGATACTCGTCCTTCCGTCCAAAAACGCTGACGTTGCAATTACGTGAAAATCGAAAATTCTTGGAATGGAGTGAAATTTTGGCATGTTAATCTACGAATGATTACAAGAACATCGGTGGTAAAAGTTTTCAATTTCGAGTTCACTAACATATGGAAATCTGCAGATTTTAGTAAAAAAAATTCATGTTCTTGAAATTAAAGTGCAGATTTCTATACGTTAGTGAACTCGAAATTGAAAATTTTCACCACACGGGTTCTTGTAAGCAGTAGTAAATTAACATATCAAAATTTCACTCCATTCCAAGAATTTTCGATTTTCACGTAATTGTCACGTCAGCGTTTTTGGACGGAAGGACAAGAATCAGAAAATTTGAAAGTTTAGGTACCGTAATATTTTTTCGTATAGTTCAAGGACCTAAACCAAAAACGACATATAGTTTAAGGACGAAAGAATTTATTTTCCCATAAATTATTAGGAATGTGGACTTCGACTTTGTGAAACATTTTATTCAACAACTTGAAATTACATAACTGCCCCTCCAAAGTCAAATGTTATAAAAATGTAAGAAAATTTTCATCTTGATGGGAATCGAACCTAAGACACTTCAATACTAATTACTAAGAATTTCAAGTCACCAATTTAACCATTGAGCTACTTGGGCTTTTTTGTTGTGGTATAAAACCCATTAGTATGGTAATGTCTTTCACAAATATTATTTTACACTTTAGTTTTTATTCAAGATTCTTTCATCATAATTTCATTTGTCTGATTATTAATAAAAGTGGTTATTGGTATAAAGTATATCCAATAGACACGTATCTCTTTAATTAAATTTAATTATGTTTCTTCCTTTGTATTCACAATTTTAAGACAAAGTACAAATGCATTTTTAGTCACATAATATCACTTTTTAGTCCGAGCATCCAATAATACAAAATAATACAAAATAGTAATCATGTTGTCTCAACTATGTTCATACATATCAGATAATATAAGTAATAATATAAGCACCTCTATAGTTGTTACCCTGAATAGAGATGAACGTAATCCGGATTCAGATCGGATTTTTCGATATCCAATAGGGCCGAACTTTTTTAAATCGAGAAAAATTTCCTCTAAAATATTTATACCTGTAGATAGGGTCGGGTCAGGAGGGGCCAAATCGGATTTTTACAAATTATTTTAGATATTGATAACTTTAACTTTAACTTTTTTTTATTTTTTCGGATTTAATTAAAAATTTTAAGCTTTTATCCGAGATTTAATTGAAAATTCTAACTTTTTGGATTGGACTTTTATCCTGATCAAGACTACGTCCAAATCGAGATTAAATTTGGGTTTATTCGGCTCGAACCGGATCGGGGTTTTGTGAAAAATATGCGATCCGTTTAAGCCTGCGGGCTGGATCTAATTGAGGTGGACTTTTTTTTAATCAGATTTTTTCCGATTTTTTTAACCAGTTCGAACAGTTTTTTTCGAATACGAATTTCTGTGCATCTCAATCCCGCCACCTCATGCATTAAGGACAAGTATACTACTCTGGCCGCTTATAGAGAATTATGGAGACCGGAGAGTATTGGTACTTTCGAAATGGAGCCTTTATTTGACACCTTTAACTAATTCCTATCTGATTATTAATTAGCTTATAAAACTAATCTTCAAATACATTCAACTAGGAACAAAATCTTCTTCGGACTAATACCAAACCGATCTTCCTTGCAAATCTTCTCAATCATGTCACATAGTGTCACCAACAAGTTCAAACTGGTGGCAGGATCACCACAACAAACTGAAGAATACTTATCATCGCAAAATTAAACTGACGTGAACTAGAAAATATCGTCACAAAATAACATCAAGTTCTGTCGGTTAGAGCGATCCCGTGCCTTGCACGGGTGCAAGTGTAGTCGCATCAGTAGTAGGAAACCATGGACGGTACACAAAGATAACCTAGATTTTTTACTACTCTAGGCTCAAGGTTCTGGTACCTTTTAAAGCTTATTAATAAATTTGTTCTTTTTGTTCTCTTTCTTTGGTTTCAACTCATTTTGTCACACCATCGAATCTTACATAGAATTGTATGATATTTTTCAAGTTCTAAAATAATTATGATGCATTTGCTTAATACAATGTATCTATTCAATATTTTAGTTATGGCAATTAGTTGATTGATGTCAGTAATAGAAAATGAACTTTTGATAAGAGCCCAGAAACTACTTCTTCTGTGCGGGGAAAAGAAGCCAAAGAAATGCGGGGAAAAGAAGCCAAAGAAATGAGCTTAGGAGCTCATCCATTGCAACGGATAACAGCATGCAAACATAACAGAGAAATCAGAAAAGTGCGCTCACAATACAACATGTATTTGCATTTTTAGTGTGCATCCAAATCTAAAGCAACTAAACATAACTAGGGCATGCCGGTATTTGCATTTTTAGTGTGCATCCAAATCCCAAGCAACTAAACATAACTAGGGCATGCCCGTACCTCGCACGGGCTATAAAGCTAGTTTGTATATAATATAGCAACAAGTTAGATAATAAAGTATGCATAAGAGATAATGAGAATGGTCTTTTGCTTAAATAATTGGGAAAAAAATAGACGGGTCTTTTAAGAAGGATACCTTTATTAAGTGTTTGTATGAAATAGCAAGTTTGGGCTATTAGTTTTGGAGGAAAATGGACCAACCCTCATGAATATTAGAATGGACTATTGTCAACTAAATTGACCATATTGAATTAGTGGGCTTAACCCAATATCCTATAAATAATAACATTTAAATATCCTATATCGTTTATGGGTCGTTTGATTCGAGCTTTTTTGGTATCAGATATGAGTTTCGTTCATTCCAACCCCATACCTGGTGTTTGGTTCAGAAAAAATCTTTTTTAAACCCATTCCTCAAACCCCTAAGATATGGATTTTTGATACCCTAGAGGGAGGTGGGTATGAGGGAGAGGTATGAGTATCATGCTCTTTCTATTATTTTCACATCTTTTTAAACAGTTAAATGTAAATTTTAATACAAAAATAAATCAATAACTTTAAAACATATTTAAAAATATAATTAAATTAATATTTTAAATCAATTAAATTAGTCAATTCAAAATATCATAAATAAAATATATTCATTTCAGCACTGAACCAAACACATGATATCAGAAATGATACCTCAACCTCATACCACATTAACCCGATTCCTGATTCCAACCCCATACCACTTTACGAACCAAACGACGAGTGTATCTAGTTTTTTGCAAAACTTATTTTTTTTATCGTAAAACTTTAGAGTGTATCTAGTTGAATGTGAGATTGTTTAAATACAATTATTCAAGAAAAAGAAGTCATTTTGAGTTATTTAATGCAGTGATAATTTACCCAGGTAAACAAAACAAATGATAATTATTCAAGTAATAGTTGAATGTGTATTGAAATAAGAGATAATTATCTCGAACGTCTTATACATATTGGATCAGAGGAAGTAAAATGTACTCGTGCATTTTTAGTACAAGATTCTTTGTCTTATAGTATATACATGATTGTCGGGTGCAAAAAAAAATTCGAGAGCTAAGGCATGAACGAATGAACGAATTTGATATATTTGATGAAAAAGATAACTTATGGTTTGGGAATAGTTGAATGTGTATTGAAACAAGTGATAATTCTCTCGAACGTCTTATACATATTGGATCAGAGGAAGTAAAATGTACTCGTGCATTTTTAGTACAAGATTCTTTGTCTTATAGTATATACAGGATTGTCGGGTGCAAAAAAACAATTCGAGAGCTAAGGCATGAACGAATGAACGAATTTGATATATTTGACGAAAAAGATAACTTATGGTTTGGGATGGTTGTTGAGATAAGTTGGATTGAGATGTATCTTAGTCCAACATTGAAAATAGAAGTGTACCGGTAAATTTTGGAAAAATCTACCAAAAAATAATCTTGAAAGTGTAGATAGACAAGTATTTCAGGACAATTTTTTTTAAAAGGTCGACTAAAAAGTGACGAAAAGAGAAATACATTAATTATAAATAATAAATCAAACTATTAGTTGAATGATCAAACAAACAATCAAACTAGTTGAATAATAAATCACAGGACTCCTAATACGATCAATACGAAATGGCAAAGACACCAACAACGTAAAATAAAAAAAATCATACGCAGTATTTCTCATATTCGTATTCGGATTATCAATAGATAAAACTTCCAACGCAATATCAAGCCCCAATGCCTCAACCGACACCCGCGCCTCCCTCTTTTGGGCAAAAATTTTCCAAACTCGGCTCCTCTAAATTATTTATCATTTCGAAACGAATTTTATAAAATTCCAAACAAGCTTTAGTACTCTCAAGACAACTATTATTCAATGTATAAGCCATTCCGTCTCCAGTTTGACGCCCAACGACAATTAAATCGAAATGATGATGAAAAAGCAGTAACAACAATACCATTGACACATACCATGCCTCGATATCGTGTAATTGTTAAAGTGGTCTACCGAAGAAAAATGATTAGGCGAAAAAACATACGAAAGAAATAATAGGACAACACAGAAAGGCAAAGACACCAAAAACGTAAAATATCAAGTCATAATCAATGGCTAAAGCTGATAATACAATATCAAGCCATAATACCGCAACTAACATTTGTACCATTTTGAGCAAAACTTTCCAAATTCGATTTGTACATTAGTCAATTGTGTTTGTGAATGTAGCCACCGAACACTTTTGCAGATAACGAATAATTGAAACAATTGGACATAATGTGTATTTAATTAATATATTGTATAATTCATGAATCATATAACTATCGTTTAGTTTGGGAAAAATAATAATATCATATTTGTATTATACATTATAGCATATGGTATAATATAATAATATTCACTGGTAGTTGACAATCTAGCTGCAGTCATTATAGAACTGAAAGCTAATTGGATCATCATTATTCTCATTCTGCTGTCCTAATATAGGTCATGTGATAGTAGTATGTATAGAGTATTTATTTTGTGGAGTAAGTCAAGCACTTCATTTCCATTTTGTTTGATTGTAATGTTGAGCTATTACAATTCTCCTTCTCCAGTATTACAGTATATACTTGTATAGATATAATTATATTTTGCCTATTTACAACTTATGAATCTGGATATGTCAACCAGAATACGAAAGTTACAAAAATTCTTTTCTATATAAACCTCTTTTTTATGGTGAGCTAGAGTTACTACAATAGTTGGGGCCATTGCTAAGCTACAAATATGTGGATGTATTCTTTTTTTTTTTCTTTTTTTTGCAAAACGGAAATAAATTACAAAATTAGAAGAATGTGTATTATTGTCTTCTAGCATGATTATCTATCTTAAACATGATTTAGTGGATGGATTTTATTTTATTTTTTTGCTAAATAATTCATGGGATACTTGTGATTATTAGTATGAGTCATATATATTGTTGTCCCAAGCTTGGTTTGTGGAAAGAAAAATATATGAAGTGAACTACAATAGCAATAAATTATTGAGTCTGAAGAGAGCCTTACAAAGAATGATTACTTTTCTGCCAGTAACTCATTTATATTTATGTGCAAGTGTGTGCGTGTGCACTGCATCTAAATGTTCACCTCAGAAATGAGAAGAGTTGTTGATATCAATTAATGAAATCTTAAAAGCATTTTTTTAAAGCTTAGTGTTCAATATGTTGCAGGTGGTAGGAATATAGAAGCCCAAGTTCTCTTGCCCTCGACAAGCAGATAATAATATCAATTACGATGACACCTCTAGTGAAGGCCTCAAAACTTTGTCCTCACAAACCAGCAGTGTTTCTCGATCTCCGCATGCATGGGCAACTACTCCAATTCTTATTCTGCATTATGTTCATATTCTGCGTTACGTTTATATGGTTGTCATCATGTTGTCGAGACCAAGTAAGCATCGTCAATATCATACCAAATTGCTTAAATAATTAGCAATTTTAAAGGTCCTTAAAAGATAAATATGCCTTTTGGTCAATCAGCACTTCTACCAGAAACTTGGAACCTAGGCTTCATAAAACAACATTATAAGTCTTTGTTACAGTACACATGGCTTGGTTAAATTATCATATGAAAAAAATCTGTATATATATAAAATACAATCATCTATAGGGTAGTGTTCTTGTGGGAACCATGACAGTACTGTTGATGATCTAGAACCTACATTATATCTCGAAGAATTGTCATATGTTTCCGATTGTATAAGTCGTTTTTTCTTTGGATTTGAAATTGAACACAACTTAACTATGACATCTCTTAAAACATGGAAAATGAATATTCTCCAGAAAAAAACTATTCCTTTGCTTTACAAACATTACACAATATAAATTTTTTAGCTGAGCACGAATTAGACCGGACAATGATTCAAAAAGTAGTCAAATTCGGTGACAAATGAAAAGTCAACAATATCAAAAAGAAGAGGTTTCACCTTCATCTTTGTGCTACAACCAAAATATGATAATATATGTATCTGCTTTAAATTCTGTATCTGTTTTAAATTATGAAATTTTAAAATGTAAACATTGGGCCGGGTCAATTTTGCAAAGGTTTTGCAACTTATTATATTTTGACCAAATCTGTTTTATTAAAACCGCCCATTGAATTTTAAGACTATCTATTTGTCAATTTGTACTTGCTGAGCTGTGTAGCTCATTCCTTTTCCTATATTTCAGGTTCATTGTGGAAGTTAAGTAAGAATAATGATGTGGACTTGTGGATTTTCTGCTTTTAGATTCTGCTTAAAGACTTATTGTTTCGTTAAGAAATAAAATTTGATTATTTGATATAATCTGCGTTTGACTTTTATGGAATATTTGCATTTCGAATAAATAAATTAAGTTTCATTTAAGTTTCATATTTAGAATAATAGTCCGAAAAGTCCGACTGTTACAGCAAGCTACCAACACATGGACCACTACTCAGAATGGAGAAACAATGATCTTGAACAGATTTACTTTTTGTATTATTGACAGTTCGAAATACCTTGTAAACTTGGGATATATAACCAAGTGTAGCATTATTCTAGAACTAAGAAATCAGTTAGGCAATTTAGAAAGCTAAAAACAATATCTTTTGTAAATTGCTGAAACTAGAATAGTGTGTATGCAACTGTGTGTTTATTCATAAACATCACATAGATTAGGATATTTGGATATCCAAATTAATTACGGTTCGAATTCCAAACTATAAACAATAGTTTTTAATGTTTCAGTCATAGTATTATAATATAGACATGTCTCAATTTTTATTAGTAGTACAAGAGTTTATTAATATCTTAAGTTACGCATTTTATATCTATATTTTCTCAATAAATAATAAATAATGTTTTTAATTTACACATTTTTTATATTTTAGATTAAACTTTAATTTTTTCTAGTTCGTATTTGAGGGTAAATATAAATGTTTTTATTAATATATATTTGTTTAATTTTAAATGGATGTCTAACCAAAGGATCCTCTTTGGTTAGATTTATATTATTTTTATACATTATGATATTTTTAATGAATAGTATTATTATTATTATTATTTATGACATTATTGTTTATATATAATTTTATTTTGAAGTGATCTCATTTTTTTTGTTTTTTGATTTTCCGGTGAGCTATAACAATTGAATGTGTTCTCTTTTCAGGTGTGTGAAGATAATGAGAGTGTCTTTTGGGACATTAAAAACCTTTTTTCCGATTTTCTCCGGTGACAAAAAAAAATAGAGCTAAAACAAATAAAAGATAAATATTAGTTAACCATTTCACGCGTACATTACTGTTTTCACTTTATTTAGAAATCAATAAATTAAATTTTGACTATGTCACAATTTACGCAAAACTCATAATATAATTTTTGATTTATTAATGATATACTAATTAATATTTCAGTGAAGTTACCAAATAACTAAGGGGAAAAGAAAGGAGCTTTTTTTCAAAATACGATTTTTTATTATTCAGTTTGCAAGCAAATATAACTCAAAAAAATTGAAATATTTTTCAGAAAAACATAAAAACATAAGAAGAAGTTTTGTGGTTGCAAACTGCATTTTTTCAAATATTTTCACAAGATAGTAAAGTCACAATTTTTTTTTAAAAGTAGTATTTTTTTTAATTATTAATCCCTACATCAAAAGTTTTATTCAATTTAAAAGGTTTAATAATTATTTGGTTTAAATTAATAAAATACATTAATATCTGAATATAATCATACTTATAATCAAATACACATTTTAAAATCATAATAATAATGAAATACATATTTTACATTAATCATAATAATAATCAAATACATTTTTTAATATTAAATAATAATTTTTATTAGTTGGGTCGCCAAGGACCAAAATTCTATATACAAGACATTTCTTTTATTTTTGAATTTAATTCTGTTTTAGAATAGAAATGAGTTCTTTTTTGATAGAAAATAGAAAAGAGTTGATTTCATATATATAAATTTATATGTTTCAAATTCCTTATAGAAAATTAATTACATATATATAAATTTAGTTGTTTCAAATTCCGTGTAGGAAATGAATCCGATCCTCGTGAACGCTCTATATAAAGTTATAAAAAACCAAGAGGAAGGGCTGTAATATATTTATTGGACGGACGGACCAGATATATAATTACACAAAGTACGACGATCAAGAGCAGCGCTTCATGGCTTCAACCCCGGACAACATGGCTTTACCCCCACCCAAATGACAGGTTAATTATTGTTATTATTTTTTGTTGTTCTTTCTCTATTACTCCCTCCGTTCCAAATTGACTGAACTGAACTTTAACCGACAACAGGTCTGCAAGACTACGACCGAAGCTTGAGAGATCACTTGACAAAGCTCACCAATTCCAGAGTATGACAAATCTACATCTACTGAATTGTGTTAGCTTAATATAGAATGTTTCTAGATTGCTTTGTTCTGTATTGATAAGCTGTTTGTAAAGCAATTTAGGAAAGACTCACGGGTAGACAATTTGTAAGAAGCTGCCACATGAAAATGACAGCAGCTTCACAAGACCCGTGTTGATAGTGATAGGATTAGTCTACTTAGACTATCTCTCAATCCATTCTTTGTAATCACTCGAGATACTGAAGCTCAAGAAAACAAACATTTTCTTGAGGTTGTAATAACCCATTGCAAAATAAATAAAACATTTATTTTGTGAGAAATACTCGTGTGTTTACTTGTGTTTGCATTCCATAAATTGATAAACGTTAATCTTAGTTTTGTTGTTGAAACGTAGATTGAGATTTATCAGTATTGCATTCAACCCTCCCTTCTGTAATAGTCAAGGACCAACACATATCACCTCCTGAATATATATATATATATATATAGGGGAGAGTTCAGTGAGTAACCTATTTTTTGGGTAACTTAGTAACTCTTAACAGAGGATCACAACGTCGTTAAACCTAACTGATCAAAACTCCAAAAGCAATGGGGGACACGTGAATTGAAAAAAAAAACTGTTTCATAAAACATAAACTCAACATTATTCATGACACATTTTTTCATAACTCTCACCAATTTTCATTATTTTTCTTTCCGGTAAAATAAGACTTTTGCATTTTTTTGTATTAAATAAACATTTTTTGATAACATTTTATATGTTCTTTATTTCATTTATCATGCATTTTTTGTATGATATGTGTTCTATAATTTTTCTGTTGTGTTATAGTTTTTATGTATTCATTTTTTTATTTTTATGTGTTCTGTATATTTTTATATTTTGTATATTCTATAATTTGTTTTTGTTATGTAGTATTTTTATTTTGTTCTTTTTATCCTAAAATTTTTTGTATTAATAACTTTTTGTCTGACTAAAATTTTTAACGTGTTTAGTTTTATTTTTTCCATAATTTTTTTGTGTTCTGTAATCTATTGCATTTTATAATTTTTGTGTCCTATAATTTAATATATTTCATAAATTCATTCTGTTGTTAATTCAATTTTATGTGTTATGTAGATTTTCCATATTTGGTAACTTTTTGTGTTCTGTAATATATTTGTGTTCAGAAATTTGTTTGTGTTCTGTAATTTATTTGTTTTTGTTCTGTAATTTGTTCGTGTTCTGTGATTTATTTGGTTCTCTAATTTATTTGTGTTCTGTAATTTGTTTGTGTTCTGTATAGTTTTTATATGACTAATATTTTTTTCGGTATTTAGTTTAGTTTTTCTGTAAATTTTTCGTGTTTTGTAATTTTATTATATTCTATAATTTTATATATTTAATATTCTATTTATAATTTTTTTTTATCCTTTTCAAGTTTATGTGTTCCATAGATTTTTCGTATTTTGTAATTTATTTGTGTCCTTTAGTATTTCTGTGAATTTTTATTTCTCTTGATTTTTTATGTTTGTAATTTTATTAGTGTGTAGTTTTAATTTTTTCGATAAGTTTTTCATGTTCCGTAATTTTTTGCATTCTAAGGTTTTTTGGTCCAATAATTGTTTAAATTCTATAATTATGATTGTGTGTTCAATGAATATTTTAGCTCTTTATTTTTTTCATCTTCAATTATATGTTACGTGTTTTATAATATACTGGACATACAATTATAAATTAAATAATATATTATGAATAATTTGTTCAAACATATAACAAGAAAAAGTAAATTTTAATTTTAAAATGTATATTATACATATGAAAGGAAAAACAAATAAAATAAAAATGAATAAAAAAGATTGAAGGACTATTACAGTTCTACGTGTCTTAGGTTAGTTTTTTAAACGTCTGTTAGTTTCTATACGTGTATAACTTATTGGACACTCATCAATTGATCTGAGTCGTTGTAATAGAATGAATCTGATGGCTACAATTTAGTTACTCAGTTACCCGCTATAAAGAGTTCCACGTTGATCCTTCATATATATATATATATAGTGACATTCAAGAGAGAACTTCTTATATAGAGTCCGGGAGAGAACCATTACATAAATATTCATAATATATATTTTTATCATATTTTTTATTAGATATGATTATAAATTTCAATTTTTAAATCAAAAAACGAAATTAAACTACTTTTTTTTTTAAAAAAAATAATCGAAAATTAGTCAAATAGTCCAAAGTGATTCTACCGTAGAATCAAATCTATCCAAAATGATTCTGCAGCAGAATCAATTTAAAATCAATGTTTTTATTCAAATTTTATATGTTAATTTTTTTTTATAAAGTTTGTATATGCTAATATTCTACATTAGAATCAGATTATATATTTTATGTAAAAACATTTAAAATTATTTATGAGATTCCATAATAGAATATATGATTCTCCCCGATTCTCTATATAAGATGATTCTCTCTGGAACTGGCTTGTAGAAAATGAATCCGATCCTCGTGAACGCTCTATATAAAGTTATAAAAACCAACAAGAGGAAAGGCTGAAATATATTTATTGGACGGACGGACCAGATATATAATTACACAATATTTTTAATAATATTAATAAAAATATATTAATTAATATCAATATCAATATTTTTATTATTATTTTATATTCTCATACCCGAACTTTTTTTTTTAGAATTTAATGATAGTAATAATAATAATAATAATTATTATTATTATTTTATGCAGAACTTTGGTGAATGATCAAGACGACATGGAAAATTCAAAACAAACTTTAGTCTAGGAATATAATTATCTATTCCGTTTAAATCATTTTTTGTAGAATATTTTTTTTAAAAAAAATTAAAAAATTATTATAAGACCGCTACTACGTAGTGAACTAGTTACATATATATAAATTTAGTTGTTTCAAATTCGTAGAAAATGAATCCAATCCTCGTGAATAGGGCTGCACATGGATGACCCAAACCGAAGTAACCGACCAAACCTAACCCTATATTGGGCCGAATAAACCGATCCATTTAAAACCGAAATTGTAATGAGTTGTTTTTATGTTGGGCCGAAAATATTGGGTTGGGTTACAGTTTTACTATTTAAAACCCCAACCCAACCCATACACTTGCATCTTATAACTTATGCCCTAAATCTAATTCTAGCCGCGCATCATTTCCTATTCGCAGTTTCGCACTCCCTCTCTCAATCTCTACTCAATCTTTCCCTATACTTGTAAGTTGTAAGTATATCCGTTCAATATTCTTTTAATTTATTCCATATATTCGACTTGTTTGTGTTCAATATGTATGTAATCTATTCGACTTGTATGTAATCTATTCGACTTGTTTGTGTTCAATATGTATGTAATATATTCGACTTGTATGTATATTGTTTATTAACTGTGGAGAACTTGATTGGAAATTGTTTGATTGAAAGAGAAAATTGCCAACTTAGAGGAATTTGTTGGCAGTATGCGTAGAATAACTAAAATATCAAGTTGTTAATTCAGGAACCTAATTAATTCATTAATTAGTATATGTGTATATCGAGCTTTTGTGTATATGTGTATTGATTTCGATATATTATGTGATATGATGTTTGTTCTTTTTGTTTAGTATGTTAGTACTTAGTATGATATGTTTTTTTTTTTTTTTTTTAATGTTTATAGGATCAAAGAAATGGAGACCTTTTTTCAACCAATTAATCATGTCCCAAATACTCCAATCCCGACCCAAAATGCCTCAACCCCTGTCCAAAATGCCTCAACCCCTGTCAAAAATTCCGACCCCTGTCCCAAATACCCCAACCCAACCCAACCCGAGCCAACCCAACCCATCAGATTATTGATAGAATTGGGTTGTGTAATTTTTTAGAGGTTAATGGGTTGATATTTCCTAGGCCGAATTAATTGGGTTGGGTCACTAAAATGGTGGTAACCCGGCCGACCCAACCCATGTGCAGCCCTACTCGTGAACGCTCTATATAAAGTTATAAAAACCAACAAGAGCAAGAGCTGAAATATATTTAGGACTGAGCAAAACCGATCCAAACTGAAAAAACAGAACCGAAATATGTTAATTCGGTTCGGTTCAGCCCCAATTTTTCAAACGTTCCGGTCATTTTGGATTTTCGGTCCATACCAAAATATAATTCGATTCGGTTTGGTCCCTACAAAAATATTCTGGTTCCGGACCCAAAAAACCGAAATATACATCAAATATATTTACATTATATTTATATAATATATTATATATCTATTACTTAAAAATTAAAAGTTTAGATCATTTACTTACAAATTACTCACAGTACTACAGACTATAGCACTCTGTTGTTACCCCTGACCTAAACTAAATCGACAATCTAGCACCGGCCACCGCCATCCGCCTCACCCCGACGTAATCGTTTGAAACTTTCAACTCACGGTGACCTAATCATCTAATCGATTCTTCAACTCTTCAAGGTAATTAATCGATTCTAATTGTATTCGTATTTAATCGATTCTAATTGTATTCGTATTCTATTATAATTCTTTTAGGTTTTGTAGTTTGTACTTATGTTGTTAATAATAATTGCAATAGAGTTCCAGATTACAGATAGATTACAGATTGAACCTGATTGTAATTTGTGAAGACTGAGTCACTTAAGACAGTGTTGCAAAATTAATATTTCAATTTTCATTTTCATTTCAGTTGATCAACTATTGACTATTGAGTAGACCCCAACACCCCAAGTAACTTGTATTTGAATCTTTGCTTCCTTTTCATTAGGTATGAATTCTGCAACTACCCCTTCATCAATAGGATCAAATTTGAGGACAGAAGGGTGAGGATCACCATTAATTATCAGAGAAACTCTAAGAGAGAACTGACAATCTACAGGCACGCCTAGAAAGGATTTGGACAAGGGAATCACACCATCAGTTTCTACTTGTATTTGATTCCCAGGATTCTTCAGAAAGAGAACACTTGCGCAGTCGGGTATGTCCAATTCACTATTGGCAGCGAAAACAATTCCAGAAACATTTGCGGCAGTGGGGTTGTTTATCAAACTAAGCTTCACATTGGTTATCAAGGCACCGGTAGATGGCACTGGATGGGTCCTTGTTAATATTGGCCGCTCTATCGGTGCCTTGATAACCAATGTGAAGCTTAGTTTGATAAACAACCCCACTGCCGCAAATGTTTTTGGAGTTGTTTTCGCTGCCAATAGTGAATTGGACATACCCGACTGAGCAAGTGTTCTCTTTCTGAAGAATCCTGGGAATGAAATAAAAGTAGGACCTGATGGTGTGATTCCCTTGTCCAAATCCTTTCTAGGCGTGCCTGTAGATTGTCAGCTCTCTGTTAGAGTTTCTCTTAGAGTTTCTCTGATAATTAATGGTGATCCTCACACTCCTGTCCTCAAATTTGATCCTATTGATGAAGGGGTAGTTGCACAATTTATACCTAATGAGAAGGAAGCAAAGAATCAAATAGAAGTTACTTGGGGTGTTGGAGCTGATGTAGCTCCGATTTATGATATAGACTTCATTTATCAGGTATGTATTTGTATATTCAAAAATGGATTGTTGAAGGATTTAATAAATGTTCGTTCAAACGAACATATATTAAATAAACAGATTTTCAAAATATCTTTACTAAATGTCCGTTTGGAGAACAATATTTTCCTAAATCTTTGAAACAATAATAATGCTAAGATAACATTTAGCGGTATATTTAACAAGACAATCAATTAAAAAAGCTCATGTCGTCTTGACAGAGAAAGATTAAGTTATGGAGTGCTGATGATAAATCATTTATGGTGGAAGAGGCGGTGGCTCTCGAGTTCCACCCACTCAGGGACATGATCAAACAAAGTTCATCGAAGGAACTCGAATACCATATATCCGGCATCACAGGCAAAATTTTGTTGGAAGTTATTAAGTACTTCAGGAGTCGTGTTCATCGGGACTCATACTCGACATGTTTTACTGATGGATATTTTGAACAACATGATCTGGTGACTCTGTTCAATCTCATTCAGGTTTTTCATTTTCTACCTACCTGGGATTATTTAATCTTGTTTGCACTGTGTTTGTTTTATATATCAGGTTGCCGGATCATTTGACGGTCATGTCATTTATGTGATTTAGGATTTTGAATAGTGAAGGAAATATCATAACTCCCATTGCCGGATCATGGATAAATCAGGTTTGCATCGATAAATTTAGGATGTCTTTATTTAGGACGTCTCTAGCCAAGTCTCCAAATTTTTGGAAAATCGGTATGGTTAACCAGATTCTACAGATTTGTTAAATCTGTTGCTCATCACTTCGTGATTTTACTTCTCCTCACGCAATTTACTGCTCTCTATATATGAATTATATCTATGTGTTGTTTTTAGATTCTTTCTTTCTTATATTTAATATTAGCATATATGAGGTGCACAAGACATGTTTGATATAATGTCTAAATATAAATGACGGTAGCAATTCGGTTCCAAATGTAACCAGTGATAGGTACACGTTTTTCTCTTTATTAATGTTATATGAAAGATGGGATCATGTATATTTGTACCTCTGTTTACTGATACTCTTTTTTTTCCGATTGTTATTTTGTAAAATAGGCACTCTTTACAAGATGATTCAACTTTCAACCATTTGAAACAAAGGTAAAACTTTTAGATACTTATTTTCTCTTTTCTAACATGTTTCCAGTTAAGATTTGTACATGTTTTGTTGTGGTTCTTATATATTATTTAATCTTAAGGATGCACTTTTATTGATTTTAGTGCCTAGACAATAGATGCCTCTTTGGATTAAAATTATGTTTAGGGAGAACCTGTAGTATGTTTAAAATCAATAGTACCAGTCCAAAGTTATGTTAAGGTTGTCTATTGCAGTCCAAGAATCATATACATAGTTTAGAGACGCCCGTCAACAATTATTGACCTGCCTGACCTTGACCCTTATGAACATAATAAATTCTGAAACAAATAAAAAGTGGACAAAAAACATAGTTAATTTGACCAGAGAACTTTTGAAATAAAAAGTGGACAAAAAACTGCCCGGATATGTTGATTTGACCCTTGAAACAAATTACTATATGCTAGCTAAAAACGATTCTGCCACGTACCTGAATTCGAGTTGGTTCCCCGGTGAAACAAATCCTTAAAGGCACTTACATTCGAAATCTGCATAATTTTTACTATCTATTTTTTTGGCTCGCACAATAATTTTTTATATATACAATTTTTTTCTCCCTTTTAGATTTTACATTCTCAGGTTATATTAAGGAAAGTATTCTGTTTTCACAGTTGTGTGAAGTGGTTGATCAAAGCGAAATGGCAGCCATGTTGAAGGTAGTTTCTTCTCCTTCTTTTTTTTGCTATAGTAGAAGTTGTTAAAAAGTTTATACTTTTTGTGGATTTCCGATCATTAAGGCACCATTTTTTAGATTATTTAGTAGCTTTACAACAAGTTTAGATTATTTAGTAACTTTTACTATCAATATCTCATATATTATGTGGGAACTACGTTGGTGTCTTAGGGGCTGAAAGTTTTGTTGGGATGAAATTATGGATGGTTGAGTCTAGGTTTACAGTAGTGCAGATCTGAAAGCTTCAATCTTTAGAGCTAACATTATGTCCAATTAAATTGGCATCCTCTACATATATGTGTGTATACCACACCAGTTTTTAGTTACACTTACGTATTAGTTCTTGCATATCAAAACCACGGTTCTTAGTTACACTAACATGTTAGTTCCAGTAAAGCTTTCATTTTATGCACCAAGAAGATTATATCTTGACCGAGTTGATTTGATAATAATTGTTGAATTTTGCAGGTGAATGGAAGAGGAAAACTTTACTATTACTTAATTGTGTGCTTTATGCTTTCGTAATTAGAACTATTTGTTAATAAATGGAAATGGTCTTTGTGCAGGGGAGGGACTCTGCTTCTAGCACAAAAAACATGGTTAATTTTCAAAATTCTCCACCTGAAAATGCTAGATTTGGGGAATTAATACCTCCTATGGACAAAGAAGAGAGCGAAAAGAAATGGCGACTTACAATTTTCAAGTTGAGTTTCTTTGTATTGAGAAGAGTTTTGAGGTAAAAACAAGCTTGCCTATAATCATGATTCTTTTAAAAAAAATCTATGACAAGCTCAAGGTTGATTATGATAGCCTTTCTAAAGATAGTGACTATATTCAGAGTGAAGTCTAGAGATCATGTTTCTTGTGAAGTCTAGAATAAATAATCTACTTTTAGTAAGTAAAGAAACAAATAAGTATTTCAGTCATAAATTGTAAAGTAGGAAAATTAATGAAGATACTTAGCCTTTTGCTTAACTGAAATTTGTTTTTGCCCTTCTGAACACATCCTAAAGGTTCCAGCTTTTTAAATGATTGATGTATATCTAAAGTTTATAAAATCTCGAAAAGTTAATTTGTTCTGATTCTTTAGGTCATGTCAATCCACATTTCCCTGCCTCCTTTATGTATTTTGTCCAAAATTTTCTAATTTTCTGTTTTTCTCATAATTTTAGGTACGAAAGGCTTTGACATTGCTGATATTCCAGTGAAAAAGCACTCTTTCAATGCTCATGAAGCCCAATCGTCGCCTGTATTCCGCAAGCCTTTCTCCCTAATATCGTCCAAAGAATCACTCACCAACAAGCGGTAGTCTAAGCTAGATCCTTTTCTAAAATTCTTGCACCACTAAGTCACTGTTGCATGATGTTGCATCTGTGCACTATCCAGGTACATATCTTTCATTTTGTTAAATTCTCTGAATGGTTCTGACCATGTATAGCTTTTAGTCTGCTTTATTAATGGATGCACATTGTTATCATAAAATTAGGATTCAACTATGTATCATGAATCTCAAGTTATTCTCTGTTCTCTTTTTTAAGCATGTATTTCTGTTGTCTGTTTGAGCATTTGAACCCACTGGATTCAGTGTCCATAATATCCAGAAACCTCCTGGAACCTACCAAATTGTGTGTACATAAAAATTCAGGAACCCCTTGGAACCTACCAGATTTAAATCATAAAAAACAAATTATAAGGCTGCCTTTAATAACATTCCTGTTTGATAACATACCTTTGATTTTAAGTGAAGCTCCCAGCTTCCAACATCCGATCGTGAGCCTGATGCCAGAACAGAAATATTATGATCGCCCATGACTCCTTTACCCAAACTTAAAGCATTTTCCCCTTCATCAGCTATATAAAAGAATATGTGTGTTTTTCACTCCTCTTTAGAACTGGGTATGAACAGTTAATCAATTTTTCCAATTTCTGATAAGGGAACCATGCAAGTCATTCTGTAAAGTGAATCGTCGTGACACATATCTTGGTTGCATATACACATTATATCCTTTATTTTTAGCAAACTCTTCAAATCCAAAACTAAAGTATAAGAAAAAGTTGAAAGTTGATAGTCATATGATAAATCACACTTCAGTATCATCACATGCAAATTATTCTAGCACGATTCTACTGCATTCATCAGTTTCAAGTTTCAACACAAAGTCACGTGACTTTTCATTGCATTGGACAAGTTAGTGTAATTTATTTATTTTTTCATCATGCAACACCAGGCTCTACATGTAGGTCATGCGAGAACCAAAAAGTAGTGTATGTCTTTAGTAAATTACAGATGTAGAAGAGAAAAAGAGAAGGCAAGATGTTTACTTCTCCACAAGCTATTGGCTATTAGGTTATATTCATCTATCTGTTCATCTCTGGCTTTCATTTTAGTTTGGCTCATGTATTCTAAAAGTTATGTAGTGGAAAGTAAACCAATTAGTTTGGTTAAATTTTGGTAAAATAATGGATTCAGTAGATATTCCTCGATTGACAGAATTAATATAGTTCTAAGTTAAAATTTGCAAATTGCTACAGCTGGGCGAACTTTGGATCAATTAGTATGTCTGTTGTAGTTCTATACTCAGGATGCATCTCTCTGGTGAGTTGCACTCAATTTTCCATAAATGATGTTCTCTCTCTTCAGTGCCGCCATCTTAGTGCAAACAATGGTAATATAACGTGTCTATGTAATAATCAAGTTCTATTCATTTTTGTGTTATGACTTAAACCGGTCTCATTCTATAGCTTGAAAGAGTTGTTCAGACATACTCTTTGTTAAGTGCCGCAATCTTAGTGAAATAGTGGTAATATTACGTGTGTCTCTGTAATAATCAAAAAAAAAAAAATCTTTGTTGTGTTACGATCAATACAATTTGATTCAATTAATTACCACAGGTCAACGTTGTTCCTGTTTCCTTTATAGAAAGGAAAATACCACATTTTTCATCAGAAAATGAAAGACCCTAGCTATTTGTTTGTGAGCTAATATAGATTGTATCACGGTAGCTGCCTAACCTTTAATAAATTACTAATCATATCATTTTGACTTGCTTATTTCATGTTTTCTTTGACGTACCATGGCTATAATGATGCTTATGTTAAAAAACCTCAATCTCACATTTTGCAGTACCCTCAGAATCTGCTTGGGAAATGTGAAGGAGCATCACTTTGGATGTTGCATTTCTAAAGGATACATTTTTTTTGCTAAATCTGAAGGATACATTGGTTCCAACTTAAGTGACAGATCAAGCAACAACAAATAAAATTCTGGTAAGTACTTTACTTGGAGCTTCAATTACTACCCACAGACATGATAACATCATTTGATTTTTAGAATCATATTTAGTGCGACAATGTGTTCATTGTACCACTTTCATATTTATTGGAATACAAAATCAGGTGTCCCGTATTTATGGCGTACACAGAAACCATCTTTCCATATTTCTGTCCTTAACGAACTATAAATTTAGTTTTTTTTAAGAGTACAGTTAATGCACAATAAATATCATACTAATTTTTTAACATATTAAAGTCAAAATTTTGAACTTTATGCTCCGAATATGTCAATGGCATGTACTTACGAAAAGTTGACTGCAGATTTTGTCAAATTTTGGCCTGTACTTCCGAATAAATATCAGATATTGCAGGTTGTTGCATGCTGCCTTTTTGGGCACTGGTTAAACAAAAAGATTGATTGCAACTCTGGTTTATCGACCAGTTTTTGTTTCTTCCCATTTTTGCTTTCCTGTAGAAAAGGCAGTTCTTGGCAATAAGCATCAATGATCAAGGATAGTGTATCGTTGCTTCATTAGTGGTTAGTCTGCCTGTGTTTCTTGCAAGTCCTCCCAAGTATCTGTTAATTGTTACTGTATGGATTTTCAAGAAAGCGGTCATTGACGTAGATGAGGAGATTTGTACGAGAGTCTAAAAGATGTGCTAAACAGTGCCATCAAAGGGACCTTGGACCAAACTTGCTCAGAAATCATGTGCAGCCAAATCTAAAGTGTAGCAGATTCAAATTGCTGGAAATACTGAAGAGAATAACATGTTTAGGCCAAATGATCATGGTATAAATTGCGAGAGCTACTCTTCCAAGACACAGAGCTAATGAGTGTAGAAGAAGTGCTACTCGAAATGGCCAAGTTTAAAGAGAAATTTTGGGACATACAGTGTTAAGGAATTTAAGCGTACGATGATTAGTAGCTTTTAGATTTATCACTTGGCTTAATAGTTGTCTGTTTCTTTAAATTAAAAGTAAATTAAATCTCAGGTTAGTTCTGTTGCTACCAGTACTAGCAGTCTAGCTATGCATTGATCCCTCTGTAATGCTTTTTGTGGAATGAATAAAATTATTGTAATTCCAATATAAAATATAACTTTATTCATTTTGAATGATGTGGAGAAGGTTTCATTAAAAAAAAAAATTAATTTGTACTTTTATTTTTATTATATGTTTTATTAATATATTATTTTAAAATAAATATTGGTAGAATTTGATTTGTAATTTTATGATTTTCAAGAAATATACTTTCTCCTCCCTTGAAGGCATATTTGTTTTATAATTGATGCAACACATATTTGTTTGTATAATTTGAACTAAATTTATTTGAAAATTTAGTTAAGTTTTGTTCTTTTTTGATGATTTAGTTTGATATGTGATTGTATAATTTTAATAGCTGTTAAGTGATATAAGTCAAGTAAGTGCTTCATTTTGCTTTTCTTATAAAAATTGTTGTATTTCTATTAAATGCAGGATGAAGAGGTATTTCACTATTTTAATATCCAAAACGACATAAGCAATTACAAATAAATTCTAATAACGAGTTCTGGATAGACTATGAAAATTCTCAATTTGGTTGTATATTAATATTTTATTCTATTATACAAATATATACTTTTTAGACAAAATATACATTTTAATGGTAAGTTATTCGTTAATTTATAGAAGTATGTAAAATAATTAAATAAGGGAAGTATAGTACCAAAACTTTTAATGTTTTATATTTAATAATATAATACAAATTTAATTACAATTTAAAAAAGAAGAAGGAAGAAGAGTTCATACATTGAGTTAGTTCAAGAAGAGTGTTTATGGTTTTTGAGGTGGTTGTGTTTTTTGTGAAATAATTTAGACGACTCAGATTTGGCTTCACTTTATCTAATCTATGGTTGTAAGTGTTTTAAACAAACAATTGTCACAAGCACGATCCGTGTGATGTGTTGTCTTCCAATAGAAGCTGGCCACGTAAAGTGTTAAGCAAACCCTGATTTCTTTAAATTTTCAGTTCTTTGTTTTTAATTTCCATTAGGTTGGTCCTTTTCCATTTAACTTAAAAAATAAAGTTCTTTACTCAATTTAAATTCAACTTATTTTGTGTTTCAACTACTTTCGGTGGTGTGTTAACACCATTTTTTTATGTAAAGGTATAAAATTCATGTAATGTTTTTTGTTCTTTTTAATTTTAATAGTTATAGAAAATAATATAATGTAAATATTAATGCGGCTTATAATTATATTTAATAAATATTTTTCAATGATCCGACTGTACAGCTTATAATTATATTTAATAAATATTCGTACGGTTAGATCGTCAATAAATATTTTTGAAAAATTGAAACACCAATTCAGGAGTAAACACTAGTCAAAGTACTAATTGACTCTTAAAATCTCAAACCAAATAAATTTATAATTTTCAAAAAAATTTGAAATATCATTAAAATAGATAGATCTTGACATCCGTACGGTTGGATCGTCGATATAATTTTTTTTAAAAATTGAAACACCAATTCGGGAAAAAACGCTAGTTAGAAGTTATACAAGTCAAAGGTACTAATTGACTCTTAAAATCTCAAACCAAAATAATTTTTTATTTTCCAATTTTTTTGAAATATCATTAAAATAAATAGATCTTTACATCCGTACAGTTGGGTCATCGATAAATATTTTAAAAAATGAAACACCAATTCGGGAGGAAACACTAGTTAGAAGTACAAGTCAAAATACTAATTGACTCTTAATATCTCAAACCAAATAAATTTATAACTTTAAAAAAAAATTGAAATATCATTAAAATAGATAGATCTTCACATCCGTACGGTTGGATCGTGGATTAATATTTTTTAAAAAATTGAAACACCAATTCGGGAGGAAATACTAGTTAGAAGTACAAGTCAAAGTACTAATTGACACTTAAAATCTCAAACCAAAATAATTTTTTCTTTTCCAAAATTTTTGAAATATCATTAGAATAGATAGATCTTCACATCCGTACGGTTGGATCATCGATAAATATTTTAAAAAAAATCGAAACACCAATTCGGAAGGAAACACTAGTTAGAATTGCAAGTCAAAGTACTAACTGACTCTTAAAATCTCAAACCAAATAAATTTATTATTACCAAAAAAATTGGAATATCATTAAAATATATAGATTTTCAAATCCGTATGGTTGGATCGTCGATAAAATTGACTCTTAAAATCTCAAACCAAATAAATTTATAATTTTCAAAAAAAATTGAAATATCATTAAAATAGATAGATCTTCACATCCCTACGGTTGGATCATCGATATTTTAAAAAAAAAAAATTGAAACACCAATTTAGAAGTAAACACTACTTAGAAGTACCAGTCAAAACACTAATTGACTCTTAAAATCACACACCAAATAAATTTATTATTTTCCAAAAAATTTGAAATAACATTAAAATAGATAGATCTTCACATCCGTACAGTTGGATCGTCGATAAATATTTTTAAAAAAATTGAAACACCAATTCGGTAGGGAACACAAGTTAGAAGTACACGTCAAAGTACTAATTAACTCTTAAAATCTCAAACCAAATAAATTTATTATTTACCAAAAAAATTGGAATATCATTAAAATAGATAGATTTTCAAATCCGTATGGTTGGATCGTCGATAAATATTTTTAAAAAATCGAAATACCAATTCGGAAGTAAACACTAGTTAGACGTACAAGACAAAGTACTAATTAACTCTTAAAATCTCAAACTACATAAATATATTATTTTCCAAAAAAATTGAAATATCATTAAAATAGATAGATCTTCACATCCCTACGGTTGGATCGTTGATAAATATTTTTGAATAAATCTAAACACCAATTTAGGAGGAACCACTAGTTAGAAGTACAAGTCAAATTACTAATCGACTCTTAAAATCTCAAATCAAATAAATTTATTAATTTTCAAAAATATTGAAGTATCATTAAAATAAATAGATCTTCATATCTGTACGGTTAGATCATCGACAAATATCTTTAAAAAAATCGAAACACCAATTTGGGAGGAAATACTAGTTAGAAGTACAAGTCAAAGTACTAATTGACTCTTAAAATCTCACACCAAATAAATTTATTATTTTCCAAAAAAATTGAAATAGCATTAAAATAGATAGATCTTCATATCCGTACAGTTGGATCGTCGATAAATACTTTTTAAAAAATCGAAACACCAATTCGATAGGAAACACTCGTCAGAGTTATAAGTCAAATTACTAATTGACTCTTAAAATTTCAAACCAAATAAATTTATTATTTTTCAAAAATATTGAAATATTATTAAAATAATAGTCTTCATATCCGTACGGTTGGATCGTTGATAAATATTTTTAAAAAAATCTAAACACCAATCCGAGATGAAATACTAGTTAAAAGTATTAGTCAAATTACTAGTTTACTGCTAAATTTCAGAATTAATATTACCAACGGAATATTAACGGATACAATTTAACCGATATGTTATTATAACAGATTAGTAACAGAATATATTTAACCGATCTAAAAATGGTAACAGACTACTCACGGAATAAAAGTTGTAACTTACGTTAGTATGGGGTTGACAATTTGTTACTAAACAGTTATTATATCATTACTATTTCGTAGGCAAAAATCGATTGGCAAACCGTAGCTATTCCATTGGCACATCTGGGTGGGAATTTTTGGCGCCTATTTTACCAATGAAAATATTCCGTTATAAAATATCCGTTAGTGATCCGTTGGGTTTTGGTTAGTAGATTTTGACTTTTCAAACTTTTGAAATCCGTTAGCAATCCGTCGATAATTACTAACAGATGGGTTTCCGTTGCTAAATTTCATTGGTATAATAGCTTATTCTTGTAGTGACCTTAAGCTACTGTATAGTTCATTCTGCATTTAAAATCAAAGGACCCCTAACACATATAAATATCTGCATGTGTGGATGATAAAATCAAAGGACCTTTGGAGTTAGAGAAAAATTAAATTTGAACTATAACACGCTTGTTCTTAATTTGAACTTAAAACCTTATAAAATCAAAGGACTTGTTCTTTTTTTTGAAACCAAAGGAAATTTCATTAATTTAGCAAACTTTCGGACAAAATTGTCTCCAACAACTGACTTGGAGGAGACGGGAAAATATAGAAACTGTTAACATCACAAGGGATTTTAGCCATACAATGAGCTACCCTGTTTGCTTTGTTTCTAACAAACCTTAACACCAACCTATCGTTACCTTGCAACATATCTCTACAATGCTGCAACACATGTCCAACCTCCAGCAAGTTCTCCTTTGGTTGCTGCACTTCCTGAACACTGATCAGAGAATCACTTGACCTGTTGTATACTCGCTGGCCCATGACAATGCTTCAAGAATGCCTGTCGCCTCCGCCTCAACAACTGAAACCTTTCCTGCAAACTTCATGGTCTTTCCCGTGATGTATTGTCCCAGATGATTTCTTCCCACCATACCCACTGCAAACCAGTTCTGATCTTCAACCACAGCAGCATCTACATTCACTTTCATACAACCAACTTCTGGGGGCCTCCACTTATCTTCATTCTTGTATCTGATTTCATGTGCAGCCGTGTTTTGCCTTTGTCTCTTATTAGCTTCTTGCCATTCTTTAATCTGTTGTTTGCTTCCCTCCATACCTACTTCTGGAGTCATAACCCTGTGCTCGAATATATGTTTGTTTCTCATAAACCAAATCCCCGATAACACTGTTGAGATGACTACCCGCTCTTGCTTTGATCCACTTGATAGCTTTTGCAGAAGCCATTCACTGCTGTCCTCAATGTTCCATCCGTCAATATCAATACCCATATAACGCCAACATCTTCCAGCAAACTGACATTCAAAGAATAAGTGTCTCAAATGTTCAATCTCTCCCGAACACATAGTACAGATAATTGGAGTTTGAATGCCTCTCCCTCTCAATCGAATTCTTACTGGCAGCATATTACGACAAAACCTCCACAAGAACACTTTAGTTTTATGAGGCACCTCGAGTTTCCAGATCACACTCCAACCTCTCGATTGTTGAACTTCGTTCCCTATTAGATTCTGTTGACACCACTGAAAATAACCCGATTTCACCGTATACTTCCCATTCTTAGAATGAGTCCAGGCCACCATGTCTACTGTATACCTTTGGGGAATTCGAATCTTCACAATTGCTGCTACATCATCACTACAAAAATGATTGTTCAACTTGTTTAAATCCCAGATTTTCGTGTTCTCCAGAAAAAAGTCACTCACCACCAAGTTCGAAATGTCACCAGTCGCACGGTTCTTATCTACACAGAAGTCCTCCTTAGATCTTACCCATCTATCCTCCAAAATTTTGATAGACTTACCATCCCCCACAACCCATCTCAGACCTCCCTTCATTTCCTCCTTGGCCTCCCAAATACCAGACCATGTATAACTATCACCTCCCCTCCTACCTGCTTTTAAGAAATTACTATTAGGATAATATCTCGCTTTTAAAATTCTGGCCAACAATGACTCTGGCTCATTAATTAGCTTCCAACATTGCTTACTTAACAGAGCTATATTAAACCCCTTGATGTCCCTGAACCCCAATCCACCCTGGTTCTTCGACATGCACATTTTCTGCCAACTCAACCATTTAATGCCTTTAGTACTTGCTGAATTATTTTTCCACCAAAATGCATTCATCACTGTTTGAATCTCCTCGCATATTGACTTAGGAAGCATGAAGCAGGACATTGCATAAGTAGGTATAGCTTGTAACACATTCTTTATCATAATCAGTTTACCAGCTCGAGATAACAATCTCGTACTCCAACTCTCAATTTTCTTGATCACCTGTTCCTTCAGGTATCTAAATACTCTCTTTTTTGATCTACCAACCAGAGAAGGTAGCCCCAGGTACTTTCTATCACCAATATCTTTTGTTACACCCAGTTTTTCCTTAATTTCTTCTTGTTTATCCGTCCTTACGTTCGAGCTAAAGAAGATCGCAGATTTCTGGTAGTTAACAGCTTGACCAGAATACGCCTCATATGCATTCAGAATGCTATTCACTTTCTCTGCTTCCGTATTTGCGGCATTAAAAAACAGGAAGCTATCATCGGCGAAGAGTAGGTGTGTAACTGCTGGGGCTGCGTTACATATTTTACAGCCCTTGATACTTCCCTCCCTAGCAGCTGAGCTTAGATCTTTAGAAAGGCCCTCCACACACAATAAGAACAGGTATGGCGACAAGGGGTCCCCCTGTCGAAGACCGCGATTCGGATTTATGGGTCCTATAAGATCATCCTGAAATAAAATGGAGTAGGACACTGTTGTGACACACAACATCACCCACTTTATCCAATTTTATACAAACCCCATATTCACCATTCTATGTCGAAGATAACCCCAGCTTACTCGATCATACGCTTTGCTTATATCAAGTTTTAAAGCCACTCCTCCTTCCTGACCACTATGCTTCCTCTTCATATAGTGTAGAATTTCAAAAGCTACTAGCACATTGTCTGTGATATTTCTACCGGGGACAAAGGCTGACTGTTCTTCTGAAATAATTTGAGGGAGGATTTTCTGCAGTCTATTTGCTAAGACTTTAGCCATAATTTTGTAAAGTACATTACATAAGGCGATGGGTCTGAGATCTTTAGGGTCATCTACTATCTCCTTTTTAGGGATAAGAACAAAAGTTGTATCATTGACACCACCCGTAAATTGACCCTCCGTTAACCACCTTCTGCAACATTTAAAAACTTCATTGCCAAGCAGCTTCCAAAAGTGTTGGAAGAAAGCCAGATTAAGGCCATCCGGCCCACTTGCTTTATCTGGGTGCATGTCTTTAACAGCCTTGGAAAATTCGGCAAACGTTAGTTCAGCCGTAAGCATTTCATTTTGATCATTTGATATAACAGCCATGTCTGTACTGTTAGGAATAACACTGCAACTGTTTGTCTCCTCGAAAACCTGACTGAAATAATTTAACAGTACAGTACACATACCATCATGACTAGTCACCATCTTTCCATCTTCTGCTCTGAGCTTTGAAATGTGATTCACTTTTCTCCTGCTTGACGCTGCTGCATGGAAAAACCGAGAGTTTGTATCCCCTTCCTTAAGCCAGAATTTTTTAGCTCTTTGCTTCCAGTACACTTCCTCATGAGCTAGCAACTCATTTAGATTTTCTTTTTCATCAAAATACTGATGGATGCCATCATCATCTTCCCTGTCTTTTAGATCCTCAATAATCTTTTTTTGACGAATTACTTTCTCTTTGAACTTATTAAAAAAGTCTCTTCCCCAATGAGCCATGTACCTGGAAAGCTCACCAAGTTTTGGAATCAAATGAAAAACTGGGATTTGTTGCCAGTAGCTCGAAATTTCAGCATGAAAATTGGCTTCCTTCAGCCAAGTATTCTCGAACCTAAATCTGAACTGCTGCTTTGACATGAATGTGCTCGTCAACTCTAACTTGATGGGGTCGTGGTCAGATGAAGTGACATGAAACACTGACAGTAGACACAAAGGGAATTTATCCCACCAAGCATCATTTGCAAAGCATCTATCCAGCCTCTCCCTCACCCAATGTGACGTGCCTTTGCTCTTTTCCCACGTAAATTCACCTCCTTTAAGATCCAGCTCGATCAACATGCTATCCTCTACTGCATTACGAAAACCTTCCCTAAGACTATACGGGTGCTCATTCTTTCCCTTCTTGTCCCTACTATAAAGCAGGTCGTTGAAGTCACCAAAAACACACCAAGCCAATTGAGACCTTGACGCCAGATTGCGTAGGAAGTCCCACAACTCTTTTCTCATTTCTCTCTCTGGAAATCCATAGAAACATGTCAATCTCCACCTAACTCCTGATTTTTCCTGGATTATAACATCAACATGATTATTAGAAGAACCAAATATAGAACAATTTGTCTTGTTGTTCCAAAAAACGCTAAACCTCCCCCTCTTCCTTGCTTGTCCACTGAAAAATAATTAGAAAAACCAATTTTTGTTGCAAGTACTGCAACTTTATTGCTATCTGCTAGAGTTTCTGATAAAAACAACACATCAGGCTTATGAGACTTGATCATCTCCTTCAAATGACGAACTGTTCGAGGTGAGCCCACCCCTCGACAGTTCCAAGCTATAGCATTCATTGCGAATGGCTGGCTTGCGTAGCAAGCTCAGCCGGACTGTGATGAGAGGTGACTGGCAAATCCTCATTTGAAATGTCAATCCTATGTGGTTGTTTCTTTGTCTGAGACTTCGTTATTTTTCCATCTAAGTCAATATCCATATGACCCACTTGGTTAGGTAATCCCCTCCTACGTTTACGGTCTTCCAGTTGGATAAGTTCGCTGTCATCTTCAGTCATATCGTACACCAGATTTGATGTAGATTTAAATCCCACTAAATTCGCTTCCTTTAATATCACAGCTTGCTCCTTCCCATATCTAAAATCCGTTTCAACCTCTTTCCTATAATCACTCGCCACCCTATTTTCCTGCCCCTGATTTGAATCCCCCCCCCCCCGAAAAATTCTGTTTGTTGTAACCACCACCAATCCTTTCTTCCCACGTGTCATCATTCTCATTCCTCAGCCACTTACTCTGCGTTTGTCCCACCGCCCTACGTGGTGGTGCTCGGAGCCAACTGCCCCATTCTTTTCCCTTAACCTCATCACCTGTTAAACTCATTCTGCAAAATCTATCTGTATGACTTACCAGCCCGCATGAAAAACAGAACTCTCATAACCTTTCGTACTTACATTCTACAATGATCTCCGAGCCATCCTTCTTGATGATTTTCTTCTTTCTCTTGAGAGGCTTACGTACATCGATCTTTATTCTAACTCTCATACAATCTCTCCATATTGACGTGTTGTTTCTTGCATCATATTCCATGAATTCTCCGAAGAAGTTCCCTAACTGTTTCCCCACAGTCTCAAGCATGTAACCTATTGGCAGATTGTACAATTGAATCCAGATACTTACAAAGCATGGTTTAATCATCGCTGAGTTCTCCCCTCCTTCAATCTTTTCTAGAGCCAACATTGCATTGTCGAACGACCATGGACCTCCGTTGGTGACCCACTGCATGTCTTCTTTTCTGAAGAATTGAAATAGAAACATACCTTGATCCAAATCCTTAATATTTATCCCCATGGTTGGCCTCCAGACATCAGCTAACCTTGTTTTCATCATTCTTGTATTTATGCTTTTCTCCGTAAGCAATTTCCCCACAAGACATAACTCATATCTGTTTATGCTTTCATCTACATCTCCTTCCAGCATAAAGCCTGCATTCTCCTCTTCCTCGATACCCATGTTTTCCATCCGTTGATTAATGTCATCGTTTTCCGCCATCAGCACTCAGATACACTCTCACAATATTCTAAAGAATTGAATATGGAGAGAAACAATAAAAACTCTCACATAAGTTTGGAGAGAAAAATTTTACTGTAAGAGTGATTTTATCAAAGGACTTGTTCTTAACTTGAACTTAAACCTTATACTGAAATAAATACTCTTTTGCATTCTGACTTTAAATTTCAAGTGTTCTTAAAGTGCGGGTACATCTTGAAATTTGAAGTTACGAATTCTTACATTGAGAACTAGGTTACTAAGTCGCGCTTCGCAGCGACATTATAATATATTTGTTAAGAAAAAAAATATTAGAAAAAAAATTATGAAATTAATATCTACAAAATTATTTAAATTTTCAAATAAAATATATTCTATAAAATCAGCGGCATTAGAATATATTTGTTAAAAAAAGAATATTAGAATAAAAATTGTGAAATAAATATCCACAAAATTATTTAAATTATCAAATAAAATATATTCTATAAAACTTGTATTTGGGTAGGTAATATTATAAAGTTTTTACATATTCCTTTTGTTTATATAGTTTGATTTTTTATTTTTTTGGACCGATACCATTACCATATATATATATAAGGAAATTTATATTGATAAAAAATTACTAAATTTATAAAATACTAAATTTACATTGATTTATATTTTCTGGGTAGATGTGATAATTATTATATAGGGTCCACCATCCTCCTTGTATAAATTTGTATCAACCATCTCGGCCAACTTTTCCCACAAAGTTATGGTACTGGTAATGGAGCTGTTTAAGAAAAAAAATTAGAACAAATTAAATAAGTAAACAAATAAATTGGGGTAACCAAAGAAGTAATATAAAATTACAAAAACAATAAAAAACAATTAACAATTATATTAAAATTAATATAATGCATAACTTACTAATTTGTGACAATTTTGAGATCTCTTTTTTTCCAACCGCTTTTGACAACTTCAATGCCACCCAAGTAGGTCAAGCAGCGTACAACATCTAAATCAACATAGAAAAAATAATATTAGAACATGATAGTTTGAATTATAACTTATATAATAGTATTACTTATATATTACTCTAATATATTACTGCATCAAAAACCTGAGAGTATGTTTGTGTCATTAATACGTGCATCAATCATATCCGCACATATGAACTGAAATCCATGCAGTTATATGTTTACGATGCCTTCTTCCAATCTCTTACGCAACGTTATGCGTATGAAGAACAATTTAGACCCATGTGATAGTGGTCTATATTTTCCTATCCTTGAAACAACTTTCAGATTTTTGATGCTGTACACGGAGCCTTCATCTAAAAGATTTTTGAACCGAGAGACCAGAATCTTCGAGATCATAGCATGGATCAAATTTTCCTGTCATACAACATATCTTAGAAAAGTTAATAACATCATACAATTTGACAAATTAATAAGTTATAAGTATATTGATTTATTAACCTTTTCATCGATCAAAATCATGTCAAGACTGATCAGTTCTTCAGTATTTGGATTGACAGATTTCCACATTCTACACACTCGTACTCTTATCATCCAGGTATAGCTGCTGTCGTTCAAAGTATCCAACATGGTGTAGACCATAGTTGTATTGATCGTAAATATGGTTGTAAAAATTTGAAGCTACGTAAAAACGTTTCGGTGTAGATTTTTTGTTATGAATGACCTTTAATTTATAGGTGTTTGTAAGGTGAATAATATGGAAATATGTTATGTTTAAAAGTCAAGAAGTATTATAAAAGAAAAGTTATGTAAAGTTTGAAAATAATAAAAGAAAGTTTTATCAGGTTTGAAAATAATAAAAGAAAGTTTTATCAAGTTTGAAAATAATAAAAGAAAGTTCTATCAAGATTGAAAATAATAAAAGAGAAAATTGCAATTATTAACATAAGATCCTAAAAATTCGAAAATAATAAGAAAGTTGTAATTTCCTAAATCAAAAAAAGTTCTATCAAGTTTGAAAATAATAAAAGAAAGTTATATCAAGATTGAAAATAATTAAAAAGAAAATTGCAATTATTAACATAAGAGCCTACAAATTCGAAAATAATAAGGAAGTTGTAATTTTCTAAATCAAAGAAACTTCTATCAAGTCCTATAAATTCGAAAATAATAAAGAAGTTGTAATTTTTTAAATCAAAGAAAGTTTTATCAAGTTTGAAAATAATAAAAGAAAGTTCTATCAAGCCTGCAAATTCGAAAATAATAAGGAAGTTGTAATTTTCTAAATCAAATAAAGTTCTATAAGTTTGAAAATAATAAAAGAAAGTTCTATCAAGCCTACACATTCGAAAATAATAAGGAAGTTTTAATTTTCTAAATCAAAGAAAGTTCTATCAAGTCCTACAAATTCGAAAATAATAAGGAAGTTGCAATTTTCTAAATCAAAGAAAGTTTTATCAAGTCCTACAAATTCGAAAATAAAAAGGAAGTTGTAATTTTCTAAATAAAAGAAAGTTCTATCAAGTTTGAAAATAATAAAAAAAGTTCTATCAAGCCTACAAAGAAAGTTTTATCAAGTCCTACAAATTCGAAAATAAAAAGGAAGTTGTAATTTTCTAAATAAAAGAAAGTTCTATCAAGTTTGAAAATAATAAAAAAAAGTTCTATCAAGCCTACAAATTCGAAAATAATAAGGAAGTTGTAATTTTCTAAATCAAAGAAAGTTTTATCAAGTCCTACAAATTCGAAAATAATAAGGAAGTTGTAATTTTCTAAATCAAAGAAAGTTCTATCAACTTTGAAAATAATAAAAGATAATAAAAGTGTAATTTTCAATTTCTTCCTACAAAATCGAAAATAATAAAGGAAGTTGTAATTATTAAAATTAAAAATTGTGAAAAATTGAGAAAATTAGAAAAATAGAACGGAGCGATTCTAGAGCGCCACCTCACCGCCCCCGTCTTCTCCTTTATATAAGTATATTGATGATTCTAATTAACTTAGAAAATTTACTCATATTTGATTTATATTATTAAAATAAATCTTTTTAGTATTAGATCTAATGATTCTAATTCATCAATTTTAAAGATAAAGTGTCAATATTGATTTGGCGGTACATGACCAAAATTTTGGATAAAATCACTCTTACACTTATTATATATAAGAATATAATGACTTTCCTATAAATTCGAACTTTTCTCCTACATAAATTCCAACACATATTCTATTTCTAATATGTTAAATGATATTTTTTTATTAGTATTTAAAATTAATTTTAAAACTCTAAAAAAATTAGAAAAATAGATCGGGATGATATTAGAGACGCCACATCACCTCCCGCGTATCCTCCTTTATATATATAAATAAAAAAAAGATAGAAATAGATATATTGATGATTGACGATTGAAGTTAATATCTAAATTTGGACAAAAACATTGATTTTAAAATATGCCTAGAAACATTGATTTTAAATTTTATACACTTTCATTAAATTATCTATATTACCATTTTCTTTACCTATTCTCATTATGTTGGGATTACTCTAAAATTTTAATAATTTGATTTTATGATATAAAAGATACAGAAAAGTCCAACCCTCTATACCTAAAGACTACTATATGGATTCGGAGTGTCACTGTAATTATATGCACTCCTATGAACTGCAGGAATCTATTACGCAAAAAAGTCTATATATACTTTTCATTGTTTGTGTTGATTATATACTTTCATATCGAAACAAGCAGCAATTTTATATATTGTACGTGCAGTAAGTTTCCAACTGGGAGGAACAACCAATGAATGATGATAGATGGATATATACATGATAACGAATCAATGGATGACTATGAATTTATGGACATTAATGAGTCCATGAATTATAGAGTACTGAAAAGAGATGATTTACTGAAATATCAAGAGGATGATATTACACTACTTTCTTCTACTTTGTCTGTATCAAGAACTGCTGCTGTTATCTTGCTACAACATTACGCGTGGAACTGTCAGAAGGCGCAAGATGCATGGTTTAATGATGAAGATGGAGTGCGGAAATCTGTTGGCTTAACAAACAAGCCTGCCGTTGAATTCCGTAAATCTGGAGAGTTACTGGTATGTGGTATATGTTTCGAAACTTATGTTTTAGATATTAGATTTGAAAGTGTTGCTGACTTTTGTGGCCATAGTTTTTGTACTGCATGCTTACAGATTTACGTTAGTACTGCAATACATGATGGTCCTGGATGCTTGTTTTTACGTTGTCCGGAACCAACATGTCGTGTTGTTATTGGAGAAGACATGGTTAATTTATTGGTGTATGGTGAAGCTAAGAAGAAGTATAAAGAGTTTTTGTTTAGGTCATATGTTGAGAATAATAAAAAAATTAAATGGTGTCCTGCCCCGGATTGCAACTACGCTATTCAGTATAAACTTGGAGGCGAAAGTTATGATGTTACTTGTGCGTGTTCCCTTAGTTTCTGTTGGAATTGTGTTGAGGAGTCTCATCGTCCAGTAAGATGTGAGACCGTGAAGAAGTGGATGTCGAAGAATAGTTCTGGCTTAGAAAACATGACATGGATAATTGCGAATTCTAAGCAATGCCCTAAGTGCAACGTAGCTATTCAGAAAAGCCAGGGTTGTATGCACATGATCTGTAAACCACCCTGTAAACATGAGTTCTGTTGGATTTGTCTCAGACCCTGGAATCCACATAATGATAATGCTTGCAATAGTTATGGAGAAAGTGTGAAGAAGGTTAGAAAGAAGGCAAAGAAATACAGCAGGAGATATGCTCATTATTATGAAAGGTGGGATGCGAATCACCATTCAAGAGACAGAGCGTTAGCATATCTACATGAGTTAAGAACTAAGAAACTTCAGCAACTTGAGGAAAAACTGTGTCAGACTACAGAGCGACTGAAATTTATTGCAGAAGCTTGGGAACAAATTGCTGAATGTAGGCGAGTGTTAAAATGGACGTATGCATATGGATACTACGTGCCAAAGAAAGCATCTTTGAGGAAAGAGCTATTTGAGTACTTACAAGGCGAGGCTGAAGTGGCTTTAGAAAGGCTTCATGATTGTGCGGAAAATACGCTTAAACAGTACTTTGAACCCGACGACAATTCATATGAATTCGATACACAGTTTAGAACCAAGCTCGTGGATCTGACACGTGTAACAAGGAATTATTTTGAAAACTTTGTGAAAGGAGTTGCAAATGGTTTGTCCGAAGTCAAAAAGTCAAATACTAGTAAAGGCAAAAGGAAGAACCACCAGGGCAAAGAAAGGCTAGAAAACGGTCCTATGTGCATATCTAACTTTTAAGTTACCAGTGAACGTTTTTCACCACCTCGTGTTGTTGTTGATTTACGTGGAACGAAGCTCTGAATTACTAATATTGTTCTGATGTGAAAGTTTCACTACAAGAAAAACACGATTTTATAACGTTTTTTGCCCATTGTCTGAAACTTCGAAAAAACGTTGTCTATTGAGATGTCGTCTGTTACGTATATCACACAAAGGTACGTACATTCTTGAAGACAACGGTTATCCCTTTGAAGAGTGTTGTTTGAATGTTAGCATACACAACACTTTTTCTAGAAACCTGTTGTAAAACCTAGAGTTCCTCGAGTGTTTGTGATAAAGAACTTAATGTCTGAATTTCTTTAACACAACAGTTCTTATGAAATTAAGTGTTGTTCTTCATTGACATAATCAAATCAACGAGTTCCAGAATGGTTCATGTATAAGAATCAAATGTCTGAATTAAATGAACACAACGGTTCCTATAGAAAAAAGGAGTTGTTCCCTTTCCTTTAGTCAACGGTTTCTAAAAGCATATACATTATCTAAACTTATTACCACAACGGTTTCAAAAAGCATATAGTTGTCCTATTTTCCCTAGCCATTGGTTGTAACCATTTGTTACAAACCTTTTTCTTCAAAAAAAGTGTTGTAAGAAATCTAAGTGACAATAGTTCCGTCTAACATTCACACAATCGTTTAATTTAAACATATTCCTATTTTTTTTTATAAACAATGGTCAACCAAAATAAAAATACACAATCAAAGCATTTATCAAAATTTCAAATACTAAATATACAAATGTACAATTCTTTTACAAAACTAAAACAAAAATACAAACAATGATATGCAAAAGACCACTGAGAATTCCTCCTAGACATCCAGCAATGGCAAGTGTGTGAAACACCACCATGGTGTCATCAACTTTTTGTAGAAGCCCAAATCTTTTGTGCACAACCATCATCGTTAACCAAGGGATGGAGTCAGAGCAGAGTCCCATAACTATCGCAGCTCATCCTTGCACAACCCCTAAATCACATAATTAGTCATTAGTAATAACCGCATATGAAATAACTCACACAAGGAATTGATTAGCTAGCTATTTAGTGATATTCCAAATTTAGTGATAATGTACAATTTGAAGAGTACGTTGCATCAACCATGGATATTGTTTTAGGATCCTCAACTAGGTGTAGATTCTTGATTTAGAAATGGACAGAAAAGTCTAACATTCAAATCTCGTTCTTATCAAAAAGCCACATGCAGATAAAGAGAATATATGGAGAGATATAAAACGCAAAGAGATTGGAATTAGGGATGATGGATATTTGCTTACATTATTATGGTTGTACTTTTCTCTGATTGCTGGCAAACTACAACGGAGGCTATTGCACCAAAGGCTATGCAATGCTCCAACACATTCCAACAGATCTGTAGGCTTGTAGATTGTGTATTATACATGTTTCAAGGAAAATCGAATTTCATTTATTTTTGTGTTCTGATGACACTGAACTACTACTGTAACTGTTTACATGCAAAGAGAAAATTAATAGTTGGACAACATGCAGCAACAATCAATTAATCTAACTAAATTTATTATTTATTAGTTGTAAGCTAATAATGAACAAAATCATACTCCTTTCCCATAAATTATTTCCTAGAAATGTGTAAATATACTCTTAGAGCATCCTTATTCCACCAACTTGCTCCACGCCACCACCTGATACTAAGTACGTGCCAATAAACTCATCACCAATACCATCAAGGAAAATAATTTAAAGAATAGAAAATCCTAAAAGGAGAAAAGCAGGACACCCTACCTTTTTGTTCTGTTTGCTTCCTACAAACAGAGAGACGCAAAACATCTCCCTCTGATTGATGTCGAACTTCATTGGTGATTGCAAGATAACACTACCAGAAAGACTAGATAACACCTAAAAATAGATGGATGCATCAAAGGATAAATTAAGTGGAAATAGTACCAAATAGTACCAGAGCAAGAGATTGCACTTGTACGTTTAACAAAGAACCTATTGCTGCTGAAGACCAATCAATGGATGGCCGTGCAGCGAATGCAGAAAGTGGCTTAGAGCAACAAAATGAGGTCCTCTTTTGGCTACTTCCCTTTATCATATTATTTTGTTATCCAGTACTTCTGAACCTATTAGTTTGCATTATCTAATGAATTTTAAGAGTTAGGTGAGTTCAATTGGCTAATGAAAAACATCTGTGCTGCAATTATTCAGGAACACCCTGAGGTTTCTCTTAAAGACAGAAGAAAAGCAGATAGACCACTTGGGTCTAAGAAGAAAAAGGCACCTACTCGCAAGCAAAGTCTTACAGGTACTTTTAGTTATTTTATTAAGTGTCGGAAGTTTTCTTTCCATGCATACTGTCATACCTTTATAATTTAAACTATCATCTACTTACTTCAAAACTTGTTTGACAGCGGCTGGTATATCCTGGGATGGTGGTGTACGTCGGAGCAACAGAATCAAAATAAGGCCATTAGAATACTGGAAAGGAGAAAGATTTATACGTGGACGTGTACATAAGAGTAAGTAAACATTATTTCTTTGTAGTTTTCTGTGCTTTTATACGCGTATTACTTTCTTCTTCTTTTTACTTAAATATTTTGTCATGTATACAAAGCATAGTTTCTTAGTAAACTTCCATTGTTCTTTCTATTCCTGATTCACTTGTATGTTAGTTTTAATAGTTGACTTATGTCTTTAATGAGAAAATTAATTAGTACACGTATTACTAATACAAGTATCATCTACCAGAGCAGCCAATCTTGTAAAAAAAATAAAAAAGACAAGAGCAACCAATAATTTAAACAAAATATAAAAAATAAATTACTCACCTTTGCAACAATTCAAAGCTATCCAGTCACAACCAAAAAAAATCATCACTTCAAAAAAGAGCCCATAAATTCAATTAACACCCAAAAAATTCTATTTATACAACAATACAAACGACCAAAATATCTTACTTATTAGAAGCCGATTCCAATTAGTCTTAATAAAAAGCTCCAGACCTGTGAACAAAGCTCGATTCAATATCAAAAATAAAATTTGAAAATAGATCTGAAATTTACTTTCTTATTTCACACAAATCGAACCAAACGAGCTGCTTTGAAGGTTATTTATCACGAATCGAACCAATTCCTAGTTGGGTTAGTGCTTAATTCGGGTTTGTGCTTCAAATTTGCGAAATGGTGAGTACTAATTTGTGACCGACCTTGTAAATTAGCTAATTAGGTTTTGAGATGGGTTGAAACAGAGATAAGAGAGAGGGATGGAGAGAGAAAGAGAGAGATAGGGATAGAAGAGATACAGAGATGGTGAGAGAAAGTATGACATGAGACAAAGAGAGAGATGTAGTTGAGGGGGAGAGAGAGAGAGAGAGAGAGAGAGAGTTGAGTGTGTGAGGAAAGGGGGAAAGACGGGGGAATAGAAATTTTGTTAAGGGGGGAAAGTAAAATTTTTGTTTTAAGGGGGAAATTTTTGTATAGCGTAAAAAATAGGGAAATGGTGTAAAAATAGGGAAATTTATATATAGACATATCTAATTGTTCTTGTTTAACAAATTATAATATTAAATTTATTTTTCTTTGAAATTATTGTAATATCATTAAAATAGATATATCTTGATATCTGTATGGTTGTATCGTCGATAAATATTTTTAAAAAAGCCGAAACATCAATTCAGGATGAAACACTAGTTAGAAGTACTAGTCAAATCACTAGTTGACCGTTAAGATCTCAAACCAAATAAATTTATTTTTTTCTAAATTATTTGTAATATCATTAAAGTACATCTATCTCGATATCCATAAGGTTGGAACGTTGATAAATATTTTTAAAAAAATCCAAACATCAATCCGAGACGAAACACTAGTTAGAAGTACTGGTCAAATCACTATTGACCATTGACCGTTAAGATCTCAAACCAAATAAATTTGTATTTTTCTAAGACTTTTGTAATATCATTAAATTACATAGATCTTGATATCCATACGGTTGGATCGTCGATAAATATTTTTAAAAAAAATCGAAACATCAATCCGGGACGAAACACTAGTTAGAAGTACTTGTCAAATCACTATTAACCGTTAAGATCTCAAACCAAATAAAATTTATTTTTTTCTAAACCTTTTGTAATATCATTAAATTACATATATCTCGATATCCATACGGTTGGATCGTCGATAAATATTTTTAAAAAAATTGAAACATCAATCCGGGACGAAACACTAGTTAGAAGTACTGGTCAACTCACTATTGACCGTTAAGATCTCAAACCAAATAAATTTATTTTTTTATAAAACTTTTGTAATATCATTAAATTATATAGATCTCGATATCCATACGATTGGATCGTCGATAAATATTTTAAAAAAAATCGAAACATCAATCCGGGACGAAACACTAGTTAGAAGTACTGGTCAAATCACTATTGACCGTTAAGATCTCAAACCAAATAAATTTATTTTTTTCTAAAACTTTTGTAATATCATTAAATTACATAGATCTCGATATCCATACGGTTGGATCGTCGATAAATATTTTTAAAAAAATCGAAACATCAATCCGGGACGAAACACTAGTTTTTTTTTTTTTTTTTTGAAAATGGAAATTTCATTAATTCAAACTTTCAGACAATAGTGTCTCCAACAAACAACTTGGAGGAGACGAGATTACAACGAAGCTATTAAGTTCACATGGAATTCTAGCGATTCTATGAGCAACTTGATTCGCTTGTCTTCTAACAAAACTAACCTTAAACCGCTTATTAACTCTTAAAGAATCCTTACACTGTTGTACTAGGTCTCCAAGCTCAAGAAGATTCTCCTGGCCATCCTACACTGAATTAACACTGAGTAACGAGTCACTCTCAATCACCACCTCTCCATCTGTTACTTCCTGCGCCCAAACTAGTGCTTCTACTATTCCTGTCAATTCTGCTTCCAGGACTGGAACCATACCTGCACATCTCATCACCTTTCCAGTGATATAATCTCCCTGATGATTTCGGATAACCATACCCAAAGAAAACGAGTTCTGGCCTTCTACAACTGATGCATCAACATTAAGCTTTAGGCTACCTAGTGCTGGATATTGCCATTTTGTGCTGTTAAATTGTCTACCTACATCCACCCCAGTTGCTGCCAAGGTCTTTTTGTTTGCTGATCTCCAGTCTGAGATCTGTTTTGCACTCCATTTCACTGCTGCAATTGATGTCATGTTCTTACTCTCGAAGATACTTTTGTTTCTAGCAAACCATACTCCCCAGAGAGCTGTAGAAATTTTAATCAACTCTTCCTTAGAACCAATAGCTATTTTATCCAGTAACCATTCCTGACTGTTTTCTATATCCCACAAATCACACCTTAGACCTAACTGTTTCCAACAATCTTCAGCAAATCTGCACTCAAAAAATAAATGACGCAGATGTTCCACCTCCCCAATACACATTGGACAACTTATAGGAGCTGGTACACCCCTACCTCTTAACAAAATTCCGACAGGTAATGTGTTTCGACAGAATCTCCACAGGAACACTTTTATCTTGTGAGGGATCTCCAGATTCCACAATCTACTCCAACCACTTGATTGTTGCCCTTCTTCGTTTGCAAGATGACTCAGACACCATTGGTGGTACCCTGATTTCACTGTGTACTTTCCATTGTTAGAATGGAGCCAGGCAACCCTGTCTCTAGTACAATTTTGAGGAATTCGAGTACTTAATATAGCATCTGCATCTTCACTGCTAAAATGAAGTCTCACTTTGTTCTCATCCCACACCTTGGTATTTGCTTGAAAGAAATCACACACTTTAAGCTGCAACACCTGATCATTAATCTGCTCATTATTTACACAAAAGTCCTCCTTCGATCTTAGCCATCTATCAGTGGCTATGTCAATTGTCTGACCATCACCTAAAACCCACCTCATACCCTTTTTCAGTTCTTCTTTAGCTTCCAAAATACCAGACCAGGTATAACTGACTCCCCCTGACCTGCATGCTTGCAAAAAATGGCTATTAGGATAATATCGTTCCTTCAGAACCCTCGACATCAAAGCATTTGGCTCATTCACTAGCCGCCAACACTGTTTTCCCAACAATGCTAGGTTAAAACCATTGATATCCCTAAATCCCAATCCCCCCTTATTTTTAGGCATACACATCCTATGCCAGCCTAACCAACGAATGCCTTTAGCGTTTGCTGTCTGTGATTGCCACCAAAAAGCATTCATGACTTTCTGAATTTCATGACAGATAGATTTAGGAATCAAGAAACAAGACATTGCGTAAGCTGGTATAGATTGAACCACATTTTTCAACATTACTAATTTACCAGCACGAGACAGTAATCTTGAACTCCACCCTTTAATTTTCTGGATAACTCTGTCCTTTAAGTATCTAAATACCGTCTTCTTTGAGCGCCCAACCAAGGATGGTAAGCCTAGATACTTGCTTTCCCCTATATCCTTATACACCCCAAGTTCCCCCTTAATTTCCTCTTGTTTATCTCTCCTAACATTAGAACTGAAAAAGATGGCTGACTTCTGGTAATTAACTGCTTGCCCCGACCTGACTTCGTACTCGTTGAGAATCGTTTTAACTGCTCCTGCTTCTTCTTTAGTAGCTTGAAAGAAGAGAAGGCTATCGTCTGCAAATAACAGGTGAGATATTGCAGGGGCTGCAGTGCAAATGCTACAACCATTAATACTGCCATTTTCAGCTGATGCTTTAAGAGATTTTGACAGTCCTTCAACACATAGAAGGAATAAATAGGGTGAAAGGGGGTCCCCTTGCCTGAGACCCCGAGTTGGAGTGATAGGACCTATCATAGAGCCTTGAAAAGAAATGTTATAAGCCACAGTTGTAACACAGAGCATTACCCATCTAATCCACTTATTTGAAAAACCCATAACTCGCATCCTTGACTGAAGATAAGTCCAGCTTACACGATCGTAAGCTTTACTAATGTCAAGCTTCAGAGCCACCACCCCATCCTGGCCACTATTCTTGCGTTTCATGTAGTGCAAAAGTTCAAAAGCCACCAGCACATTATCGGTGATATTACGACCAAGAACAAAAGCTGACTGTTCTTCAGATATGATACCTGGAAGAATTTTCTGCAGTCTATTAGCTAACACCTTCGTTAATATCTTATAGAGAACATTACACAATGCTATGGGCCTTAGATCTTTAGGGTCATCAACATGGTCCTTTTTAGGAATAAGAACTAGTGTTGTGTCATTCACTTCAATGGACGAAACACTAGTTAGAAGTACTGGTCAAATCACTATTGACCGTTAATATCTCAAACCAAATAAATTTATTTTTTTCTAAAACTTTTGTAATATCATTAAATTACATAGAGTTTTCATGCTAACCTCTTTTCCCTTCTATGTCCAAACTATTAGAGTTTGTTAAAAAAATAAAACTATACAAAAAAATCCAAAAACATCAAACAATGGTTTTTAATACAAACAAAAAAAGAACGTTGAATGAAAGTAATACAAACAAAGATTTTTATCTAAAACCATCATCTGACATGTACTCAAGTGATTCAACAGTAAAAGGAGTGACACAACGGTTTTACATGAGAAACCGTTGTCTCAAACAATTTATTACAATAGTTTTTTGACCAAACAAACTGTTGTAGATTCCTATAACGCTTTTTTTTTCATAAAAAACCATTGTTGGAATCAATATTAGTCAACAATTTTGAATTCAGCCTAAATTACTATGAAATTATGCTAAAACCGGATTAAACAAAAATAAGCGTTTGTTTTACAAAAACAATCAACCGCATGTAATAACAAAAAGTCTGAATATGATATTATCGTTATTAACGTTTCTCTATGTATTCTTATCGACAAATTTTTATGCTATCATTGGGTCTGTTTGGTCTTCGCTTATAAACATTGAATCTATATATTCCTTATAAGTTCATAGTAACTCATCGAGACTATTTGTCATCTCGACTTATTCGTTTAACTTATAACTTGTAAGTTACGCTTATCCTGAATAACAAAAATCTTTACATCATATGTTATTAATCAACAATTTATGTAATGATCTAAAGTCTGAATATGATATTATTATTATTAACATTTATCTAAGTATTCTAATTCGACAAATTTATATATTAATATTTACAAACAAGAGAGTGATAATGTATCATCGTATAAAGTGTGTACCTTAAACTTAAGTATCAAGACCAACATATAATTAAAGTTTCTTAAAAAAATAAAACTATACAAAAAAACCCAAAAACATCATAAAATGGTTTTTAATACAGACAAAAAAAGAACGTTGTATGAAAATAATACAGACGAAGATTTTTATCTAAAACCATTGTCTGACATATACTTAAGTGATTCAACAATAAAAGGAGTGACACAATAGTTTTACATGAGAAACCGTTGTCTGAAAGAATTTAAGACAATAATTTATTTTGTTACAAACCGTTGTATGATATTTCGGTAAAATAAACATTAATTGCCAAAATCTTTGTCGGGTTCGGTTTTTTTCTCCCCCTATTTCGATTTAAACTTCCCCCTTCCCAGAAATTTCGATTTCAAATCCCCCACCCCCAAATTTCGATTTCAACCCCCCCCCCCCCCCCAATTTCAATTTCAACTCTTTCCCCCCCAAATTTTGATTTCAGACAACAGTACAAAAACCAATGTGTGTTAGGTTCCATTCAGACAACAGTATACAAATACTGTTGTGTGAATGCTTTTAAAACAGTTCGGATAGAAAACACTTGTCTGATTTTAACAACAGTTTTAGAAAACATTGTCTAAAGGACTTCATACAATGTTTTCTAAAACCGTTGTTAAAATCAGACAATAGTATCTAACTATCGTTGTGTGAATTATATTAAATCGATTGAAAGAAAAAACACTTGTCTAAGTTTAACAACGGTTTTAGAAAATCTTGTCTGCGTACTCTTCAGACAATGGTTGATAGAAACCATTGTGTAAATGATATATGTTAAACAACACTACATTGAGAAAGCCTTGTCTAATTCAATCTAAATAGGCATAATAAACAATGGTTTTGAAACTATTGTAAAGTATGTGGGATAGACAATACAATATTTATGCTGAATTTTAAACCGTTGTCTAAAAATTTCGGGCAACACTTTTTCGTTTGAGCGTTGTAGGATAAGTGTTGTCTGATTCAGTTTTTCTTGTTGTGTTCTTTCTATGGGCTGGTACAATTCTCTGTAGCTTTCTCAACATGCATGTTCATAAAAGCTTCAGCCTCATTTGCCAGGCGCACCTCATTCAAATACTAAGTTGCAGTTATGAATATATTTAACTTCTGAAATCTAATTAATCCACCACATTATGCAATTTGCACTACATATATATAAAAAACAGGTTGATGTATGACAATCAAATAAAGTACAAGTTAGATACTTAAAATTGTTCTTTGATGTTATGTGGTCAGTGAGAGAATTATATGATAATATTGTACTAGCAATTGTAATTTGTAATGCAGGTTTTCGACTTTCAAGTACTTTAATTTGTAGACAATAAGACCAGCTTAAGGGCTAAGCTCATCAAGAGTAATTTCCGTTATTCCTCCAACATACATGTCAGTTGATTGGCTAAAACTTATAATGATGAAAGCGAATTCAAACGAATAACAATCTGTCTGTGGTTTTCTTGAGCATAGGTGGTGGTGATTTCGGTTAGCATGCCCGCTTTTCAAAATTTGCTACGTTTTAATTAACACAAATATTCAATATGAACTATCAAATCCATATAGACCACACACATGCATATACGAGATAAAGTTAGACTTTTGTTATATTTATGGACTAATGTTTTGTTCATTTATATATATTATTTTTAGGGTATTTAGAATTTTCGATATAGTAAAGGATCAGCCTAGATATGAAGAAAAGAAAAGGCAAGGCGACAATAATGGGGAATCATACTGCAACAAGAAGCTCTAATTTGCTATTTAATATACTCTTTTTATGAAATGATGTATGTTCTTAGATGGTACTCTTTTTTTCACTTCATTTTTTTCCCATAGGGTTTTGCTCTTGTGGGTTTTAACGAGGCCCTTTTCTTTTGTGGGGTTCTTACTTTCAGACTTGAATGTTTTATTGTTTAAACATCCGGGAGCAACATGCGTGACTTTCGGTTAGATGATGAATTTTCTTGAATGAAAAAGTCTCATTTGAACATTGTATTTTTGATGCAATTCAGTAATAAAAATGTTTTTTCTGTCAAAAAAAAAAAGAAAAAAACTATCACACATGCATTTTTAAAAGGTAAATGAATTTAAATGATAGGTTTAAACCACATATTAAACATATCTCAGCTAAAATTCATGTACATATAAGAACCATGTGTTACGACCTACGAGTTATATGTTATGAGAGATTCATAAAACTTAGTCCAAATATCCAGATACATTAGTAAGAAAAGATAACAAGCTTATAGAATTCAAAAAAGCTAATCTGATATACTCCTCATTTATCGTCGGATGTATCATCATTAATTTTACCATCATATTGATATAGGAGACGAATTACCTCTACTACATTCCATTCATCTATTTCTTGTGCTTCCTCGTCACTTTCTCCGTCATCAACATCCATAGCATCCTCATTCTCATCATCTTCATTAATCTCCTCATCCTCAACATCATCATCCTCATCATCATCGCTCTCACTATCATCACCATCGCTGCCACTGTCGTCATTCTCCATATGCACTACGCAAAATTTTCCAAAATTAGAACTATAAAGTGATAAAATAACGTGAAAACCTACTTTAACAAGTTACCGTAGACTTGCGAAAGATTCTGGCAATTCTTCAGGGTTGCTTGGTTCGGCCATTGTAGGGTTACTAGAAATCAAGCAGATTGATTTTAAAGCAAGCTAGGGGATTTTGCTCAAAAATTATAACAGCCTCACCATCATTTATTATTTTCTTAATTGGAGGAGTAAAATGCATGTCATGTGAAGATAACTTTTTTCATTTGCTAACCTAAAACAAAACACTATGTGTATGAGTCTGACCGAAACATGCAAGTAAAGAACAAATCATACAAATATACACAGTGCACATGTGTAAATATCACTACTAAGTGGTTGTTGAAATGTTTCATTTTGGTGATAAAAGAAAAACAAAAAATGGAATTGTTGGTTATTATAATAGATACTTACCTTTATAACATACTTAGAAATCTGATGATGATGATGATGATAATGATAATGATAACTTTTTTCATTTGCTAACCTAAAACAAAACACTATGTGTATGAGTCTGACCGAAACATGCAAGTAAAGAACAAATCATACAAATATACATAGTGCACATGTATAAATATCACTACTAAGTGGTTGTTGAAATGTTTCATTTTGGTGATAGAAAAACAAAAATTGGAATTATTGGTTATTATAATAGATACTTACCTTTATAACATACTTATAAATCTGATGATGATGATGATGATGATGATGATGATGATGATGATGACGATGATGATGATAACGACGACGACGACGACGATGACGACGACGACGACGATGATGACGACGACGATGATGACGACGACGACGACGACGACGATGATGATGATGATCATATTTGTGATCAAATCGATGAGAACCGTTACATAAAATATTAAAATTATTATATAGAATATTTTTTCCATTTTTCCTAACTAAAACATCTCATTTTCCAAAAATACCGTAGACGGTTTCATTTAATAAAATTAAATAATAAAGTTATAGTTGCTAATAACTAATCAATTACCCTTTTTAGGCAATTTGTATATTCTTTTTTATATTTTCAAACTAAAATTTCTACTTTTCTATTTTTCCTAACTAAAGCCTCTCATTTTCCAAAAATATCACAGACAGTTCTATTTAATAAAATAATAATATTATAATTACTAATGACTAACCGATTAGCTTTTTTTTCGAAAACATATATTCCTTTTTATATTTTCTAACTAAAATTTCTCCTAACTAAAACCTCAAAAATATTAGGGGCAATTTTATTTAGTAACATAAAATACTACTTCCTCCGTCCCTCTCAATTCTTTACATTGAGATTGGGCACGGAGGTTAAGAAAACGTGTAATTTAGTGAAGAAAAGTAACTGGGACCAATTCATATTTAATGTATAAAGTGGGGATAATGGGGGAAAGTAGTGGATGTAGTTAATTTTTATATTATAAAACTTTACTATTTTAGGAAACTTTTGGAATGTAAAGAATTGAGAGGGAGATCCCAAAAAGAAAAGTGTAAAGAAATGAGAGGGACGGAGTAATAATTAACCAATTACCTTTATTAGCCAAAGCATATATTCTTTTTTATAACTAAAATTTCTACTTTTTTATTTTTCCTAACTAAAACCTCTTATTTTCTAAAAATATCACGGGCAGTTCTATTTAATAAAATAAAATAATAATATTATAATTACTAATAACTAACCGATTAGCTTTTTTTGCCAAAGTGTATATTCTTTTTATATTTTATAATTAATATGTCTCCTAACTAAAACCTCAAAAATATAACGGGCTATTCCATTTAGTAGCATAAAATATTAATATTATAAATACTAATAATTAACCGATTACCTTTATTATAGCCAAATAATATATTTTTTAGCTAAAATTTCTCCTTTTCTAAAATTATCATAGACGACATATATATAACTATCAGTTACTTGTGTCTTTCATATCTTAAGGTAATCTTTCATCATCAAAGCTTATATCGTTTATTCACTTCGATTTTGTGCAGATCGTATTAGGGTTTTGACTGATTGTTGACTTGGTCGTAATAGAGTTTGTTCAATTCGATTTTTGATCCTTTCTTAATGAATTTTCTTTATTGTTGATTTGGTTTTTCTTAATGAATTTTCTTTATTGTTGATTTGTTTTTTATCGTATTAGGGTTTTTTTATGTAAAGTATGTCAACCTTGATAAATATAGAAGTTAATCATCACAGTGAATTTGCTCCGCAACCTAAGTGCTATTATATTGATAGAAGGTGTGATGTAGTTGAAAATGTGGATAGTGATATATTGTCCTTTCGAAATTTAGAAGATTGGGCTGTCATGTTTAACTATAATCCTGAGTGTTTAGTGTATTTCAAGAATAATGGTCATGATTTTGCAAATGGGGTGAGGATGGTATATGATGATAGTTCTATACGAGATATGGTGGATTTTTGTAAGCCATATGGTAAAATTGAGGTGTATGTTGACAGTTCCCTTACTGATGAAGCAATTGAGGCTGATAGGAATGATATTGCTGGGGGTGGGGATAGTGGGGATGATGGGGGTGATGGTTATAATGGGGATAGTGGGGATGATATGGCTGAAGACAGTGGAGACAGTGAAGGGGACCCTGCATATGAATATGAAAATGATAGTGATGAAACTGAGGAACTGGATAGTGAAGCTTCTGATGTTGATGATGCTAGTGATGAGGAGTTTGTCAGAAATAAGCAAAACTATAAATCTGTCAAGGAGGGAATGAAGGAATGGGAATATGATGAATCAGACTTTGACTCTGATGACTTAAGGTCTATTGATTCAAGCAGTGAAGATGAAAATAGCAAGATAGGTTATGTTGGCCCCCTTGTAATATCAAAAAGGAGAAGAAGGCATGTGATAGGAGTTACACAACATAACAGAAAGGGTAGAATGAAGTGGGAGGTTGAAATGGCATTTGTTAACATGGATGAGTTTAGGAGTACAGTGAGAGAGTATGGCATCAAAGAGAGGAGGGCTGTGAAATTTGGGGCTAATGATCCAACCAGGTGTCAAGTGAAATGTGAAGAAGGATGTCCATTTTATATATGGGCTATGAGAAAGAGAGATAGTGAAATTGTAGAGATTGGAACTCTACTAAATGATCATCTTTGCACCAAACCCTACAAAAACAAACTAGAAATGCTATGAAACAGGTTTTCAAACTTTGTAAACCTGCACATGAGCAATTGAATAAATTAAATCCAGCTGTATGGTCCAAGGCCTTTATTTCTACTGTGCCTAAAGCTGACAACATTGAAAATAACATGTCAGAATGTTTCAACTCTTGGATTATAAATGAAAGGTCAGCCTAATTATTTAGTGCACTGTCTTTTTTATTATTACCTACAACCTCATATTTATAGTATAGTCTAATTTTAATTTTTAGGTATTTACCTGTATTGACAATGTTCCAAGAAATGCATTACAAGCTCATGACAAGAGTTAAGGATAAAAGAGAAGAAATGAGAGCCAGTGACATGCAAATATGTCCTAGGATTAAGAAGGTGTTGGATATAGCTATTAAACAATCAAGGGAATGGAGAGCATCATGGGATGGAGAGAGTAGATACATGGTGAAAAGTGGCACAAAGGCGGTTACAGTTGATCTTGATAAGCATAGTTGTTCATGCGGAGTTTTTTATTTGAGAGGGATACCATGTGCTCATGTAGTTGCTGCCATTCATGACAGAAAGCAGCAACCAGTTGACTATGTATGTGAATACTATAGGAGAGATAAGTATTTGCAATCTTATAAATACTCAATTGAAGCAATTGCAGGAGAAGAGTACTGGGAAGAGATGTCAACTGAACAACTTTTACCTCCAGAAATACCTAAGAAATTAAGGGGGAGGCTTAAAAGATTAAGAAGAAGGGAAGAATGGGAGAGTGGAAGTGGGAAAAAAGGTAAACAAGTTGTAGGAGATGTCCCTCAACTACAGAGGTTTAGTAGTGGAAGGGTCCAACACTGTAGTATATGTAGGAAGACAGGGCATAGGAGGCCTAAATGTCCAGGAATAAATGCTGAAAATGCTCAGAATGAAGGTGCTGAAAATGATCCAAATGTTGAGAAGACAGGTCAGAATGCTACAAATGAGGGTGAAGGTGCTGAGAATGCAGAGCCAAATATTGAGAAGACAGGTCAGAATGCTACAAATGAGGGTGAAGGTGCTATAAATGAAGGTCAAATGGGTGAAGCTGGACAGAGGAATGGTCCCAAAAGGAACAAATTGAATATTAGAAGGCCTAAGTTGATCATCAGAAGGCCAAAAACAAAAGGGTTGGTTATCAAAGACAATACTGTCATTCCTACACAAGCATCTCAGACAATCTCAACTGTACCTACGAAAAGTAAGGACCAAGGGACATCAAAAACTACATCAGAAGACTAACTGCTTTCCATTTTAAGTTATTAGTACCTTTTTTTGTTTAAGTAAACTTGTTTTATAACAATTTATGGTACTCAAAATGTGGTCGGTACCATCCTTTTGGTCAATGTGAAACTTGTTTTATAACAATTTGCTATGTGGATGAATGGAATGGAATTATTTTGGTGAAGGTAAACATGTCTTATTTCCACTGTTTATAGCATAATTTTGGTAGAGAAAACATATTCATTGACATAAAAATGACCTTTTAAAGGAGATATTTTGATTCATTGGTAAACTCCTTCTTGATACAAAATATTAAAATGAAAGCAATAAAACACATCATGATGATGCAGAACATATTAAATTGAGCTTCTTTTTTCTTCTTGACCATCTTTGTCTTCTTTTTCTTTTTAATCAATTTGTCCTCCAACTTCATCACCTGGTCCTCGAGAAAAGAATTCCTCTGCTTCAATTCGGAAATAATTTCCTTTGCTCTGCCTCCCAACTCATCATCCATCCACATGAAGAAATTACACTGTCTTAACTCCTAAATAATTACTCAAAAAAATTAAAACAAACAATTAAACAAACAAAAATTACTCAAAAATTGAAAGGGAGTACCTTCGGTTTACAACAATTCCAAAAACGTCTACCGGGATTCTTTGAGGTCCATGACGTACGTAATCGAGCATTCATACCGCAATTGCAAACAACCCAGGTATGGTCCCAATTCATGAAGAGTTCGACATAGCAGACATGGGGCTTTTGTATTACAAACAAAGATGATGATATGTGCAAGCGTAATTAAAGAAATACATACAGATCGAAGAGATATAGTGAAATTTGTTCATAAACCCTAATTTACAAGAGATACATGTTTGTTATATATATATACACATGATGTCAGTATTTAGCCCAGTCAAACAAAACTAGCCGTTATGTGCCAACTAAGCAAGAAACAGCCACATCACTTGACAGCCCAACTCTTCCGTTAAAAAATTTAAAAAAAGTTAACGGCGTGATATATTATATTAAATTAGTGTTTTAAATGAGTCACCATCGGGGAGCTACTTGATATTTTTTAACGAGATGGGTGGGCAGTTTGATATAAAACCCAATAAAGTTATATAAACCCAAGAGTATGGGTGAAGAAGAAAACAAGAAACACAAATAAAAAAAGGGGAGAAGAAACACATCGGTGTAAATATATTTATTGTTTGTTGTTGTTTGGCTTGATGGCTTCATCCCCGGACTCCATGGCTTTACCCCCGCCCAAACGACAAGTTTAGTTCTATATCCCACTCTTTATTTTATTATTATTTTTTAAAGTTAGGGTTTGTTTTCTTAATTCAGCTGTTTGTTTTTACCTGTTTATCTTTGGGATTATCAATCGTGAAAACCATGCACATTGCTCTCACTTGCTAACATGACCTCTTTTTTTTTTTGTCAGAAGCTCATTAGTAAGCCTAAGGCGGCCTACATGCTAATGGAGGTCTTAAACATGACATACCTAGGTAACGATAAAGTAAAGCCTGAAAAGCAGTTGGGAACCATCAAATTGTATACTGGTAGAGGTCTTCAGTACTTGTACAATGTAGAGCACGTAGATACTCGCAAGCCACCTATTAAATACGGGGATCCCATTCCTCTCATCATCAAAGGACCAACCCCTACTATTTTTGATGATTTTGTTTATTTGGACTTTGACCTCTTCTGTGGTACCTTCAAGGGTATACAACAGTTAGAGTGGGAACCTTGTGTACGTGAGGTTTCTCGAAAGCGTGTGCTGTTCCAGTCAGTGGATGGCACCGGATGGGTCCTTGTTAATATTGGCCGTTTTACCAGTGCCTCGGTGATTAATGTGAAGTTTAATTTGATAAACAACCCTACTGATGCGAATGTTTCTGGAGTTGTTTTTGCTGCCAATAGTGAATTGGACTTGCCCAGCTGTGCAAGTGTTCTCTTTCTGAAGAATCCTGGGGATGAAATACAAGTAGGACCTGATGGTGTCATTCCCTTGTCCAAAGCCTTTGTAGGCGTGCCTCTAGATTGCCAGCTCTCTCTTAGAGTTCATCTAATAATTAATGGTCAACCTTACATTAACATGCTCAGATTTAATCCTATTGAAGAAGGGGTAGTTGAAGAATTCATACCTAATAAAAAGGAAGCCAAGGTTCATATACAAGTCACTTGGGGTGTTGAAGCTAATGAAGCTCCGATTTATGAAATAGACTTCATTTGTCAGGTATGTATTTGTATTTTCAAAACGGATTGCTGAAGGATTTTATAAATGTTCTTCTGGAGAACAAGCGAACATTTATTAGATAAACTCATTTTCAAAATCTCTTTACTAAATGTTCCTTTGGAGAACAATTCTTTCCTAACACCTACTTTTATCCTCACTTAGACTATTCAATTAAAAAAACTCCTGTCTTGACAGAGAAAAATCAAGTTTTGGAGTTCTGATGATGAATCGTTTATGGTGGAAGAGGCGGTGGCTCTCGAGTTACTCAAACTCAGGGACCTGATCAAACATAGTCCGTTGAAGGAAACCGAATACCGTTTTTCCGGAATCACCTCCAAAATTTTGTTGGAAGTTATTAAGTACTTGAGGAGTTGTGTTCGTCGATCGGTCATTCTTGACGTGTTTTGATGTTAGATATTTTGGACAACATGATCTAGTGACTCTGTTCAATCTCATTCAGGTTTTCATTTTCTACCTACCTGGGATATTTAATCTTGTTTTGCACTGTGTTTGCTTTGTACATGCTTCGTTCATCTATGTTCATATCTGTTACAAATCGGAGTCTGCATTTTAACATTTTTTTAACATTTTTAAAATCTAATTATGCTCCTTTAGGGTAATATTAACAATGCCATATTCAGAAAGTGTTTCGTGTTTTAGAATAGTTTTTTTTCTTCCAAAATTATCTTAAAATGGGGTGTTTTGGTTACATGACATATTCCTCAAGTGTTTCGTGTTTTAGAATAGTTTTTTTCCTTCCAGAAATTGTCATTAAAACAGGTTTTTTTGGTTACATGATATCTTCTGGCAATCCTTCCACGCCTACAATCTTGTGGCCCTATTAGTTGGTGCAGACTGAATAATGTTATGTATTAACCAGGGGCAGTTTTTCAGTGTCTCATTTGAAGAATATTTTGATTCTTGCAGCAAACTCGTAAGTTGTCTGCTGCACAACACTGGGTGCACTAAGCACTTTCATATATGTTAAGTTTTATTTTCTTATTTGAATTTTTTGCAGTACTTTATTGAATCAGTCAGGAGACGTTGTTTCTTACAGAAAAAAGGTTTTTTTAAAACGAGTCGAGTTCGAGTCGAACAGGTGTAAAGCTCGGCTCGAGCTCATTTACTAACCGAACACATTTTCATGTTCAAGCTCGTGTTCATTTAGTAAACGAACCGAGCCGAGTCCATCTAAAACGAGTCGAGCTCGAGTTTTGTTCACGAACGGCTCTGTTCGTTTACAGCCCTACTACTCATAATGAAAAACTGTATTTGACTATTAAGTTAAACCCTTAGTTCAGGATTTATTTTATTATGCAGAGTAGTTGTTCACAAGCACACATGCACTAACTTAAAATACTAGTTGTAATATCTAAAAGAAGGTAAACTCGTCTGGAGGCTGGTTATGTACTTGTATTCAATCAATTTATTTCCTTATCAGCTTGTGCTCTAAATGTTGTACTGTTTCCTGTTCCATGTTAATTATTGCTTTATCTACTAATATAATTTCCCAAAGATTCAAGATTGCAGTGTGTTAAATAGTTGTAAACACGGAAAACTGTTTATGTTTTTGCACAATCTTTAGTCCTGTATTCACAAGTGCATTCCGACAAGCTGCAGTATATTGACACGACCGTGACATGTTTTGTGAGATTTAAGATTCCTATTGATGCTTTATCTTTTGTAATTACAGGCAGCACACCACCTTCAGAACAAAAGTTTAATGGATTTGACATGTCAAGCATTAGCGAACAGTGTCAAGACAAAAACAGATCGAGAGATCATGAAAATGTCTAACATAGACGATGCATCTATCCTGAATTTAAAAAGGTATACCGATTAACATGGATAACTTATAGTGTATATAACCGTAGTGTTATAAAATATGTAACCGAGTAGTAAACAGTGCCCTAGTGGGCATGTGATGTCACATGTATGGCCTCCCTCTCATGTCTGAAACATAATTACTGTAATGCTAACAAATAATGTAATATATAACAATATCTTAGTTAGGTTTGTCTAACTAATGTGTTATTGTTTTTATGATAGATGATATCAGTTTAACGATTTTATGTTTCTTAGAACTTACTCAGAAGAAGGTGGTCAGTCCATTGATAGCATATTGAGACAGCGTGGAAAGGAAACATTTATAAATAGAATGCTTTTGGTGGATGTGCCGGTTTCTTCTTTGTCCAAAAAATATCTATTCATGTTCAAGGATGAGGTATGTACACATGTACACCGATACATACTTATATATGTGTAATTGTGTTTCTTGTTTGCTATGGAAGTTAGTGGAGTTGACGTCGTAGCATGTTTATTTTACAACACAGCTGTATTCTTTTGTTGTACTGAATGTCTATTAGTTTTGGTAAGATAGGAATATTGATTTTTATCTGTAGTGGCCGCAGGATGAGAGAGATTCTTATTATGCATTGATGAATTACTACTGATAGTTTCCACCTGGAAATTTCTGTTATTTTGGTAGTAGCTTTTTGAGTCGAGGATTATTGTTTTATAGGATCTCTTACAAATTTGTTTATGCTGCGTTCCAGAATCCATTTTTTGCTCAGTGCCTTGGCAACGTGTTGGAGTCTGTGGACTCCAAGAACAGTGACCTTGAGAAGCTGTTAGAGGCAATTAGGCGGTTACATGATTTGATTGATCAAGGTAAAAGAATTCCCGTATTGTTGTGATTATAATTATGAGCTATTATTAGTACAATTGAAGTTTTGTTTATTGAATAAATTTTGACAAACAGACACAGGATTGGTTGAATGTCTAAGCCATGGTGATGTAATGCGCCTTCTTTTGAGCGCTATAAAAAGTAACAAGAGCAAAGACACTATTAAAATCAAAATCCAGGTTTGCATTATTTTACAACTTTACAACCTGAATCTAACTAGGATTCTTCTACATAATAAGGACGTCTCAGTAACTTATTTGCACTTCTATCAGAGTCTAGCACTTCGGATCCTCTCGCACGTGCTCCCGGACTCGAGGTTTTATGACTGCTCTTTACTTGCAGCTCCGGCCCTTGTGGGCCTTTTGAATGATCCATCTACTGACATCAGTATTGCGGTAATCTTCACTAAACTAGTTAATTGGTTTCCCCTAAATGGTCAATTTGAACACATGGGTAAACCATATATACTTTGAAATGTGTAGGCTGTGATCGCATTGACACGTCTAGTTATCGCGTACCACGAATGTTATGAACTTATTGTTCACGCCAATGCTTTGGAAATAGTACAGAAAATTGATCTTGAGGATCGCGATGAGTCTGACCTTATACAATGGGTAGCCAAGTTTGTGGCAGTCATGTGTTCCAGAGGTCTTCTTCCTGCTAAGGTTATTTGCTGGTCCATCTTTCTATATCTGTTTTCCCCATAGAGCTAGGAATCCAATGCATCTTTCTAGTGACAATTCCTATACTTCTTCTAAAAACACTAAATTGTTGGTAGGTCAAGGTAGTTCTTGCCATTTTGGAAGATTTACTTCTAAAGTACTCGGTTTGTAATCGCCATATGGTGTCAATATGCTATGCACTCCATTTTCTTACTGCCGGAAGGCATGCTGATAGGTCCATAATTTAATACATTTTTAATACCTATTTTATGTTTGTTTTCGTAATTTTATTATTTAATAAATTGTTTTCTTTTGTTTTGTAGGAAAATAAATAAAATCATATTTCAAGCAGAAAAAGGTGAAAAAGGCAAGGAGATGGAAATACTTGAAGTCAAAAGGAAATTGGAGAAAAATTGGAAAACTTAAAGGAATTGAGGAAATATTTCCAGAATCCGATTTGTAGTCAAAGAGCCCAAGCCCATTATTTTTCCTATAAATATAGATCTCCTCTCTTGTATTTGAGACACCTAGAATTTGATAGTTAATTGTTTTTATGTTTTTACTTCGTCATTGGCTATTATCCGGCAATACTCTGCTAAGTTTTCTTTATTAGATTATATCATTGTTTTCTCTAAATTCAGTTTAGTTATCTAGCACGTGTTTTATTAAGTTTGTTTGAATCTCTCTTTTCGTCAGGTTAGTTAGTTTAATTGTTTAATTTATTAACAAACTTTCCTGCCATTCACGTATATTCAAGTTAGTGGTTAGTTGTTTATATATATATTTTTTCTACTAATTGCCCACGTAGCCATATCATTAGTTTATTAATAGTATTTACATTATATCACTTTGTTTTATTATTGTTATTATGTGCTTCATTCATAATTGTTTTGTTAATTTTATAATCATGTCTAGCTAAATTTCTTGCCCTAGGATGAAGATGAAGTTAATTTAATTATTTTTGATATCTTCTTGTTCCTATTATTTGGTTCTCATAATTTTCCTTGGTGCTTAATTGTTCAATTGACAAAGTGATTTTGATATATTATTGTTACCAGATTTATTTTTCATAGCCTATGCTTGCTCCATGAAGTTTTGATAGGTTATTGTTAGATAACAAGTTTCATAGTATATGCTTGTCTCGTTAATTGATATATCTTATTTGTGAAGGAAAGAGAATTGATTTTAGGGTGAGTTGATATTAATTGTGATTGATTAATGGATTCGGATTCCTAGGTTTTCCTTATTTGATTTTAATTATTAATTAGGTTAAACAAATCTCAACTCAAATCTTATTTGTCTAGTTCGCCTGAGTTAATTGTTAGGGTTTCGAAAATACATAGTCTCTGTGGATCGATCTGTGATTGCTACAACTGAACACTGTGCGCTTGCAGTTTACATTATTTTTACACATCAAGTTTTTGGCGCCGCTGCCGGGGATTATTGGTAATTTTCACTCCTTGATATTTAATTCTTCGGATTAGTTTCTTGTTCTGCATTGTTTGTCTTTTAGGGACAGTGAAGCGGAGGAAAGTTTGGACAAGAAGATTGCTAGAAGGCCTCGTCGTCTCTTGTGAAATTTTTGGAAGCGCTTTTCGGTATTCCGTATCACCTCTCTCTGTTTTCTTTCCATCCATTATTGAAAAACACAAAAAAATTAAATATTTGAAAAATCCAAAAATATTAGTTAGTTATTTGTTAAAAACCAAATTGTTGCATCATTCATTCTCACATAGGAGCACATCATCTAGATTTCTTTATTGTCTTTATTGTCTTTATCGCTTTCCATATTATACAATTGTGGTGATTGCTGGAGGAAAGAGGTACGTACAATTTAGAATAGAACACATAGTGTATTGCATCCATAAGTGTTTATTTCTCGTTCTTTGTGTGTTGCATCATTAAATCAATCTTAAGGGCGCCACCCAATTTCAAGATAAGGTGAGGGATTTTATCACCCTTTCCTTGGCCCACAAATCACTAATTCGTTCATCTTGCATTCCCTTTCCTTAATAAAATTAATTAGACGTTAGCCCCTAGGATATCGCGCTCAACTAGGAAGAGAATCTGGGAGGAACAAATCACTAAGTATTTTTCGGTGGTGTCTAGGACTAGCGAAAGCTTACCTGGCCTTTAGACTGGTGCCTAGAATGGTGGTTAGCCTCTTGACAATGCTTCCTCCTGCTTGGCCAGTCACGACGAATGTTTTTTGAGCTGTTACTTTTAGTAGTATCTTATTGTTAGGAGCAAGGTCTAGATTTTTTTTAGGATAAGATAGATTTTTCTTTTGATTTTCCATCTTCTTGGGTGTTTACTTATAGCTCTTGTCTGCTACGTGCTTAGTTGATTGTTTCTCTTGTATGCAAAGTACTTGGGTTCGAGATAATACATCTAGATTAGTGAGACAATCCGACCTTTCATTACCTGGAATAGCAAGACAACTCGATTTCTCTTCACCCACTAAAATTGAGTCAAAAGAAGTAGAAATTCCAACAATCGTCATGGCTGTCTCTCTTAAAGAACGTTGTTACCCCGCTCGTACCGCTCAACCCTCATGCATAGTGCTACCAGCAGTAACCGCAAACAATTTTGAAATCAAACATCATAACATTAGCATGTTACCTAGGTTTGCTGGGGTAGAGGGAGAGGATCCATATCTTTTCATTCGAGATTTTGAGGAAGTGTGTGCCTTACAAAAACTTCAACAACTAAGTGAGGATTCCATTAGGCTTAGACTCATTAACTTTGCTTTAAAAGAAGATGCTAAACAGTGGTTGTATAGTCTACCCGTTAATTCTATTTCCACATGGGAGGGATTTGTTGCTATATTTCTTAAAAAATATTTTCCCAACCATAAGGCTAACAGGCTTAGGAATGAAATCAACCAATTTCAACAAAATCCAAATGAGCCTTTTTGGAAATATTTTGATAGATTTCAAAAGTTGTTGTCTAAGTGTCCTTAACATGGTATAGAAAAATGGAGACTTTGTAAAATTCTCTATGAAGCCTTAGATAGCCAAACCACTGCCTTGTTAGAGTCTATGTGTAATGGTAGGTTTATGGATAAAACTGATGAAGAAGCTTGGCAATTTTTTGAAGAGTTAGCTGAAAGAACAATGTTGTGGGAGTCAACTAGGGAACCCAGTCAGGAAACTGAAAAATCTAAGGGCGTACACGTAGTTGGTAATTCTATTGCAACCGAAGCTAAGTTAGCTACACTCACTAGACGTCTAGAAGCCTTAGAAACCAACAAGGTGTCCTCACAAGTGTTTCTGTGTGCAAACTGTAATTCTCCCACTCATTTGATAGAAAATTGTCCTGAAATTGAACAAGCCAATGCCATGTTTCAATCTAGAGTTAGGAATGATCCTTATTCATCCACATACAATCCTGGTTGGAAAAATCATCCAAATTTCTCATAGAACCAAGGTCAATACAATCAGTATAACCAAAATTCTCAACCTGCTTTTCAAAAGCCCAATCCTGGTCCATACCCAACTCAAAATCCTAACTCATATCCTCCACAAAATCTCGGTCAATATCAAAATTCAGTCCCCTTGAATCCTCTTGGTTTTGCAGAATCTGACAAAAGATTTACTTCCATTGAAAAGAGTTTAGAGGCATTGCTCAAATCTCAACAAAATTTCATGAACACTATGACCCAAGATAGGCAATTGCTAAATTCCAATGCTCAAGCCATATCTAAGCTAGAGGTCCAAGTTAGTCAGTTGGCAAACACCATCAGTGAGAGAGAGAAAAATCGATTTCCTAGTCAACCCGAGATTAATCCCAAATTTCATCCAAATCAAAAGTCTCATGAAAATGTGAATTCTGTTATCTCTCTAAGGTCTGGTAATCAATTCAATAATCATGCTGGTGTCAATACTCAAACAGAAGATAAGCTTACAACTGAACCAAATCCGTTACTCTTGAATCCTAGTCTTAAACAATCTTCCAATCCCAAGAGTCCTGAAGAAGTTGAATCTAATGAGTCATGACCCTCCGATGAACCACCTTCAAAACCCCAATCTGATGTGTCTATTGAAAAAGTCTTTAAGCCAAAAGCTCCATTTCCTCACAGACTTACTTCAAACAAACAATCTGCTCAATTAGATAAGATTTTGGAAGTCTTCAAGCAAGTCAAGATTAACATTCCTCTTTTAGATGCAATTCAACAAGTTCCCTCTTATGCTAAGTGTCTAAAAGATTTGTGTACTCATAAAAGAACCACTCATGTTCCTAAGAAAGCTTTCCTAACATCTAATGTTAGCTCTATCTTGTCAAATCAAATTCCTTTGAAGTATAAGGATCCTGGTTGTCCTACCATTTCTTGTGTCATTGGTAATACTCTCATTGATAAAGCTTTACTTGATCTAGGAGCTAGTGTGAATCTTCTTCCATTATCTGTCTATCAAGACCTGGGTTTAGGTGAACTTAAAGAGACTAGTATCACTCTTCAGTTAGCTGACCGTTCTGTCAAAATTCCTAAGGGTATGGTGGAAGATGTGTTGATTAAGGTTGGTGATTTTGTCTTCCCCGTCGATTTCATTGTTCTAGAAACCGAACCTGTCCAAAATCTCAAAAATCAAATTCCCATCATTCTAGGAAGACCTTTTCTTGCCACCTCTAATGCTTTGATTAACTGTAGAAATGGATTAATGAAACTCACATTTGGAAACATGCAAATTGATCTCAACATTTTCAATGTAGGAAATCAACCCAATGAGCTTTTTGACCAACCCATGGAAATTAACATGATTGATGAGTTAGTTGATAATGAAACCATGAATGTTGATGATGTTCTTAACTTTTGTCAAAACTACTTTGGTCAAGATTGGGATGATACTGGTCATAAAAATGAGGTTAATGAAATGTTAGATTCCACCATTCCTAGTTCCAATCGAGAGTTAGAACATTTTCCTTTGCCACTTTATGAAGCTAATAAATCAGTTGAGACAAGTCCACCAGAATTAGAACTTAAACCTCTTCCCGAAACTCTCAAGTATATGTTTCTAGGTCCTTCTGAGTCTTTTCCAGTCATCATTGCATCTGATTTGACACCTTCTCAAGAGGAAGAACTCTTAATTGTACTTAGAAAGAATAAGGAATCCATAGGGTGGAGCATATCTGATATCAAGGGAATTAGCCCTGCCATTGTCCAACATAGGATTCACTTAGTTGATGATGCTAAACCAGTTAGAGAACTGCAAAGGAGGTTGAACCCGACTCTTAAGGAAGTTGTTAGGAAAGAAATCCTTAAATGTCTAGATAATGGGATCATCTATCCTATATCTGATAGCTCTTGGGTCAGTCCTGTTCAAGTAGTGCCTAAAAAGTCAGGGATCACTGTAGTTGTTAATGAGGATGATGAATTAGTTCCCACTCGTGTTCAGTCTGGTTGGAGAATGTGTATTGATTATAGGAAACTAAATGCTGCCACTAGGAAAGACCATTTTCCTCTACCCTTCATTGATCAAATGTTAGAAAGGTTAGCAGGTCACTCATACTATTGTTTTCTAGATGGTTTTTCTGGCTATTTCCAAATTCCCATTGCTCCCGAGGATCAAGAAAAGACCACCTTCACATGTCCTTTTGGAACCTTTGCTTATCGTCGTTTAGCTTTTGGTCTAACCACTGCTCCTGCCACCTTTCAAAGATGCATGATGAGCATTTTTTCTGATATGGTAGGAGACTTCCTAGAAATCTTTATAGATGACTTTTCCATCTTTGGTTCTTCTTTTCATCAGTGTCTTCACCATCTTGACTTAGTTTTAAAACGATGTAAAAAAACAAATCTTGTTTTTAATTGGGAAAAATGTCATTTCATGGTTAAAAAAGGAATTGTTCTTGGTCATAAAATATTGTCAAAGGGCATTGAAGTTGATAAAGCTAAAATTGATCTCATTGCTAATTTATCTCCACCAAAGTCTGTCAAAGAAATTCGTTCCTTTTTAGGACATGCTGGTTTTTATAGGCGTTTCATTAAAGATTTTAGCAAAAAGGCAAGACCATTGACTAATCTTCTTTCTAAGGACATAAAATTTGATTTTTCTAGTGAATGTCTCCAATCTTTTGAACATCTTAAGAAAGAGTTGACATCGGCCCCTATCATTCAATCCCCTGATTGGAATCAACCTTTTGAGCTAATGTGCGATGCATCTGATTATGCCGTAGGTGCAGTCTTAGGACAAAGAATCAATAAGATACCTCATGTCATATACTATGCTAGTAAGACTCTAAATGATGCTCAACTTAACTACTCCACCACAGAAAAAGAACTTCTAGCTGTAGTCTTTGCTCTTGAAAAGTTTCGGTCATATCTTATAGGTTCTAAAATCATTGTTTACACAGACCACTCTGCTCTTAGATATCTTTTCTCTAAGAAAGACTCAAAGGCCCGATTGATTAGGTGGGTCTTGTTGCTCCAAGAGTTTGACTTAGAAATTAGGGATAAGAAGGGTTCTGAAAATGTTGTTGCTGATCATCTTTCCCGATTAGTAGTGGAGTCCTCCATGGATATTCCTTTGAATGAGTCTTTTCCTGATGAACACCTTCTTTCCATCTCTACCACTCCTTGGTTTGCTGATATTGTTAACTACCTTGTCACTGGTGAAATTCCTTCTCATTGGTCGAAGCAAGAAAAATCCAAATTTCTCTCACAAGTCAAGTACTTCTTTTGGGATGATCCCTATCTTTTTAAGTATTGTCCAGACCAAATCATTAGGAGGTGTGTTTCAAACCATGAGTTTAGAAGTGTACTTTCCTTTTGTCATGATCAGGCTTGTGGAGGTCACTTTAGTGCTAAAAAGACTGCTGCGAAAATACTTCAATCTAGTTTCTATTGGCCCAATTTGTTTAAAGATTCTGCAGAATTTTGTGCCGCTTGTAGTAGGTGTCAACATTTAGGAAAGATCACTAGAAGAAACATGATGCCAATGAATCCAATCTTAGTTATTGAGATTTTTGATGTTTGGGGTATAGATTTTATGGGTCCCTTTCCTAATTCTTTTGGTAACCTCTACATTCTCTTAGCGGTCGATTACGTGTCTAAATGGGTCGAAGCCATACCAACTAAGTCTAATGATAACAAGGTAGTTCTTAAGTTCTTAAAGGAGAATATCCTTTCTAGATTTGGTACGCCTAGAGCTATAATTAGTGACCAGGGTAAGCATTTCAAAAACCATCAGTTTGAGTCTCTTCTGAAGAAGTATTCTATCACTCACAAGTTAGCTACACCTTATCATCCTCAAACTAGTGGTCAAGTTGAGGTCTCTAATAGGCAGATTAAACAAATTCTAGAGAAAACTGTCAATTCAAATAGGAAAGATTGGTCTGTTAAGTTGATAGATGCACTCTGGGCTTATCGCACTGCTTTTAAAACTGTTTTGGGTATGTCTCCTTATAGGCTTGTGTTTGGTAAGGCATGTCATCTCCCTGTTGAACTTGAACATAGAGCCTTTTGGGCTATTAAAGAATTGAATTTTGATTTAACCACTGCTGGTAGCCATAGGAAGTTACAACTGTCTGAGTTAGAAGAACTTAGGAATGATGCCTATGAAAATGCTAAGATTTATAAGGAAAGAACTAAACTTTTGCATGATAAATCTATTTTGAGAAAATCTTTTTCTCCTGGTCAAAAAGTTCTTTTATACAACTCTAGGCTGCATTTGTTTCCTGGAAAATTGAGATCTCGGTGGGAGGGACCATTTGTTGTTAAAGTTGTTTTTCCTCATGGTGCTATTGAAATTGAAAATCCTACAACTGGTGAAACATTTAAGGTTAATGGTCAAAGGCTTAAACCATTTTTAGAACTGCCAGTTGATTCTGAGGAGGAGGTGATCCACCTCCTTGATTCGTGATCCAAGTAAGTTCCCTTGTTGTATATAGTAGATAGTCATACTCCTCTGTCATGTCTTATCAGGTATTCTCGTCCTTTTACTTTGTCATTTTATCTCATTTGCATACATTGAGGACAATGCATGATTTAGGTATGGGGGAGGGGTTTAGTAGTATTATTAAAACAAAAAAACAAAAATCCAAAAAAATTGAAAAATGAAAAAATGAAAAAATCCCAAAAAGAATTTTAGTGTTGTAAATTGTAGAATTCTAGCCTTGTGAAATGATTGCTTGTGTCTTTATGCACCCTTACATGCTATAGTAATCTTGTGTTTCTGATACTTTTGATTAAGAAGCGATTTGCTAAGTTCTTGTTCACACACATACACTAGCAAGTTGAAACTAGTAGACTTACTGAATGTTGTAAGTAATTAGAAGGACATGAATATGTGCAAAATGATTTGGTTTCCATGCTTTGAGTACAAGTTGATGCACTGAAGAGATCTTTTGCTTGGGATTGATTATGTTTTTACCACCATGTGAGATTTTGAGCCTATATGCATATCTTTTGCATTTTATATTCGTTTGCTTGAGTGTCCACATGTTGTTTGCATTGCTAGCGTTTGTTTGAGACCTTTCTTGAATGCATGACATTATTTGATGATAAGATGATAAAGGCATTTAGGAATAACCTATATTTTCCAAATTACCACACCATTTTTATATGATCAATTAGTTACCCTCTTGAGCTTAAATCCTATTTTTTCGGTGACACACCACATTACGTGCCTAGACCTTTTTCTTGTTTAGCCTTACTTATGATTGATCCCAAATTGTCAATGGTTAGTAGGAACTTGATGGAGTAATAAGGTGTGTAAGATGGGTTTACTTTTGTTCATTATTTTGAGGAAATATTTGGTTTGATTGCTTACTTGATAGTCGCTGTTCAATAAATTTTTGAAGGAGGATTGTGGTTGCTTATATCTATCTCTTAGCTCTCGAAAAAAAAAAGAAAAAAAAAAGAAGAAAAAAGAAAAAAAATATATGAAAAAAAAAAAAAAAAATCATGAGAGCATACTTATGTTTGTGTGATCCTTCTTCATTCGACTAATCAAGCCTTTTGTTGGAAAAAAAATCAGAAAATTCAGTTGTGGGGAGGATGTTTGGTGATGTGTACGATTAATTATGGTGCCTACTAGCTTTTGACACTTCACCTTATTTGGCCTTACTTGACATACCTTGTCCCTAGCCCCATTACAACCCAAATAAAGACCTTTTGATTATCATCATTGATGTATGTTGTGTTAAAGTTAGATTGATACCAAATGTCAAGTATGCTTATGATTTTGCTGGAATAGAGTGATACACTTACCCTTGTTCTTGAGTGAATATTCTTTTGTGAGTGAAAGGTGAGTTATTGCTTGTTTCTACATTTGAGATCCCGAGTTTTGACTCAAAAGTGTACTCTTGTGGGCTTAGCATGGTTACCAACTTATTCTTACACTTGACATGGACTTTTGAGCACTTATGCATATTTCTTTGAGTAGACTATGTGAATCTTTGCATCTTTCCACGACAAGACATTGCAAAGTCATTTTTGATTCTTAAGTTGATGAAGCATGAGAGGACTTGTATGTGTGGCGTTGCATTGCCATGCGATCTTTTACATGAGCTAGATGGATTTTGTGGGTACATTCACTATAGGCCCTCACGAGACCTTACTCGTCCACTAGGGCTGCCTAGGGGTTTAAAGGGCTTGTTGCATATGCCAAATGCAACCGTGATCACCTACGGAAGTGGTATTATCTATTAGTTAGTAGTTTATAATATGTTAGTTTTTCTCGAGGACGAGCAAAAGATAGGTATGGGGGCATTTGATAGGTCCATAATTTAATACATTTTTAATACCTATTTTATGTTTGTTTTCGTAATTTTATTATTTAATAAATTGTTTTCTTTTGTTTTGTAGGAAAATAAATAAAATCATATTTCAAGCAGAAAAAGGTGAAAAAGGCAAGGAGATGGAAATACTTGAAGTCAAAAGGAAATTGGAGAAAAATTGGAAAACTTATCGGAGAAGAAAAAGGAATTGAGGAAATATTTCCAGAATCCGATTTGTAGTCAAAGAGCCCAAGCCCATTATTTTTCCTATAAATATAGATCTCCTCTCTTGTATTTGAGACACCTAGAATTTGATAGTTAATTGTTTTTATGTTTTTACTTCGTCATTGGCTATTATCCGACAATACTCTGCTAAGTTTTCTTTATTAGATTATATCATTGTTTTCTCTAAATTCAGTTTAGTTATCTAGCACGTGTTTTATTAAGTTTGTTTGAATCTCTCTTTTCGTCAGGTTAGTTAGTTTAATTGTTTAATTTATTAACAAACTTTCCTGCCATTCACGTATATTCAAGTTAGTGGTTAGTTGTTTATATATATATTTTTTCTACTAATTGCCCACGTAGCCATATCATTAGTTTATTAATAGTATTTACATTATATCACTTTGTTTTATTATTGTTATTATGTGCTTCATTCATAATTGTTTTGTTAATTTTATAATCATGTCTAGCTAAATTTCTTGCCCTAGGATGAAGATGAAGTTAATTTAATTATTTTTGATATCTTCTTGTTCCTATTATTTGGTTCTCATAATTTTCCTTGGTGCTTAATTGTTCAATTGACAAAGTGATTTTGATATATTATTGTTACCAGATTTATTTTTCATAGCCTATGCTTGCTCCATGAAGTTTTGATAGGTTATTGTTAGATAACAAGTTTCATAGTATATGCTTGTCTCGTTAATTGATATATCTTATTTGTGAAGGAAAGAGAATTGATTTTAGGGTGAGTTGATATTAATTGTGATTGATTAATGGATTCGGATTCCTAGGTTTTCCTTATTTGATTTTAATTATTAATTAGGTTAAACAAATCTCAACTCAAATCTTATTTGTCTAGTTCGCCTGAGTTAATTGTTAGGGTTTCGAAAATACAGTCTCTGTGGATCGATCTGTGATTGCTACAACTGAACACTGTGCGCTTGCAGTTTACATTATTTTTACACATCACATGCCACAGTTGCAATTGAACTTGGTGGAGAAATGTGGAACAAGCTTATTAAAATGCTTGTTAAGCGCATGAGGTGAGTAGTTTTGGTCCATATTCCTTAGGCCATATCTTTAATTCTTGCAATTTTAGTTGATGTGTTTTATGTTTGCCGGTGTTTCAGTAAATCTATTCAACATTTGTATATTACGCATGACTGCGGTGAACCTATAATATCTGAAAGTATTGTAATTGCCGGTTCTGCCCTTGGAGTTGTTGGAAATATTGCGAGATGGGGACCTTCTGACCAGATTCAGGTATGATTAAGTGGTGAAATATTTTATATATATGGTGCTCTTCCACAGCCACCATGGTATATCAACGACCTCCCGCAATGAAACATAGCGGGAGCAACCACCTCCCGCAATAAAACATAGCGGGAGTCACTATCTTAGCAATCACCTCCCGCAATGAAACATAGCGGTAGGTGATTGGCATTCATCAGTGGCTGGGAACCAAATCCCATATATATATTATTTTATATTATAATATGTTCTACGGCCACCAGATCCGTGGGTTGTCATTTGTAACTTTTGTACTCATTTTGCATGCTCGGTGGGCCGAATCCCTTGGCTTCTCTGCTAAAGTATAGCATTTGCCAACTGTGAACATAAATATCAAATTGAGTTTGCGAGATTTGTTGATCTCAGACTTCATGATACATGCTCTTCTGGAGTGCTCTGCATTGTGTCTAATGTTAAACTATTCATTTTTCAGTATTTGGCTACTGATACTTTGCTTCTGAAATGCCTCCGGAGGATGTTATCTTTTGAATCTAAGTTCACCAAGGAAGCTTGCCAGATAATTTCGAATATAGCTGCTCGAAGTCCAACATGGATACAAGTCGGTTTTTTATTTTATTAATTTACTTTTACCATAGCTGCTGATTAGTTGTAGCTATCTTATCTTTTAACTGTAATTAACAGGTCATGCATTCTGCCAAATTGATAGAGCCTCTCTGCAGCTTGAGAATGATATGTACAAGTCTAATATAAAGATGGAGGCAGCATGGGCAATAATTAATGGTATCTATGGCGATAGATGCCAAAAGATAGACAACTACTCTGAGGGATTCCAAGTGCATTCCAGAATTTCTATGTTGCATACTTGGAAGGTGATGCAATGATAACATGTCAACTTTTAAGTAATATTTCACCCGAATACCCCCGTTGTTGTCGAGTTGATATACCGCATATGTTTGGTTTAATTTGACGTATACAATTAAATAAATGAATAAAAGAGAAGCTGTTTTCTGTGGTCCAATATCTTCTTTTCTTTCTAGTTTCGATATACCCGCACCTGCTTTGTAAATTTGTTCAAAATCAATTTGTGTCAGAGTAATTTATGAATCGTAAAGATTACAAGTTGAATTTTGATTCATCCCTGTTCTATAATGCATTTATATTTTAATACGAAGGCAACGACGCTTTGTTTGCTGTTTGACGCAAGTTCAGTAAAGACCCTATTTTTTCTGGAAACCATCTTTGTTTTGAAGACCGGAGACCCATCTTCATCTAATCCAATGGCCATCCTTTTATTTTATCATTTTTGTAAAAATTGCCGGAGTTACAGTCGTTGCATTATCACACGGTTACACGAGAATTTATATAAATCCTAGACACTAGATGACTCGCAAGATATTATAGATGACTCGCAAGATATTATAGGGGATTCTTTAGTAGAGATTATTCTGTAGTAGAGATTACCATATAAATTTATAATTTTAAAATAATTAAAAAAATCTTTATTATATCTTAAATACACGAATTTAAAAGATATATCATAGATTTCAAGTTAGGAAGTTTCAAAGACGAAATATTTTGCATACAATAAGAAGGTGATTGTGGTGATTGTGTTGATGAGTTATTAGGGATACATAAACTGAAGAATGATGCAGTGTTAAACCCAAACAAACAAGTCACAAACAACTATATAAAAATAATTTAAATTGTCTTGATGTTTATGTACAAGATTATATATTACTATATATATATGCTCTACAAAGAATCATCTTATATGGAGAATTGGGAGAATCATATATTCTATTATAGAATTTCATAAATAATTTTAAATTTTTTTATATAAAATATATAATCTGATTCTAATGTATAATATTAGCATATACAAATTTTATAAAAAAATTAACATTTAAAATTTGAATAAAAACATTGATTTTAAATTCGATTCTATTGCAGAATTATTTTGGGTAGATTTGATTCTGTTGTAAAATCACTTTGGACTATTTGACTAATTTTTAATTATTTTTTAAAAAAAATAGTTTGATTTCGTTTTTTGATTTAATAATTGAAATTTATAATCATATCTAATAAAAAATGTGATAAAAATATGTATTATGAATATTTATGTTCTGTCCCGAGTTCTCTCTTGAATGACACCCAATATATGTAACCCTTAGTTTTTCATTACATTTTTCTTTATATATTTATCTTTTTATTACATAAAGTAAAATACCATCTAAAATTATCAGGAGTCTATTTATAGCACCTCTATTTTAAATATTAAAATTTTGAATTTCCTTTAATTACTCCTAATTTGGAGAAAAGGTAGTAATTATAAAAAATAATTCCTCTAAAGTTTATAAACTTAATCAAATTTTATAATTAATTAACTATTAAAAATATGTTTTTTACAAATTCAAAATTCAAACTGTTTCAGCTTTCAAAATTAAATTGAAATTGAAAATCCAAAATTTCATGTTCGGTAAAATTTAATTGAAAAGAGCCAAGTACCCATCCAATCGGATTATTTTTACATCCATAATATATCTTAATATAAAAACAACATGACAGAAACTTTTTATATTTTATTAATTAAATTTCTTTTTATAACTTCTAATTTATAGGAAATGTAACTTATAAAAGATAATTTTCTAAAAATTATAAACTCAATCAAAATTTTATAACTAATTATCTATTTAAAATATATTTTTAACATATTCAAAATATAAATATTAGTGATAATATGATCGTGGTATAATAAATTCAATTTCTAATGGGCTTAGGATTTCAGATGTAAATTCAATTTCTAACAAGCTAAGGTGTTAGAGAAGGTATCCAAAATCTACTATAAAATCCAGTTGTGCCTTCCCGTTAAAATCTATTTTAGAGCGATTGAATCATTCTATTCTATTTCTTCTACCGGTGGTGATTATACAGCAATATACATACACCGGTGGTGATTGATTGAGGTGGCAATGGGAGTTCCGGCATTCTACCGGTGGTTAGTGGAGAAGTATCCGATGGTTGTTGTAGATGTTATTGAAGAAGAAGCCATTGAGATTGAAGGCGTTAAGATCCCTGTTGATACTTCTAAACCCAATCCTAATAAACTTGAATTTGATAATCTTTATCTCGATATGAATGGCATTATTCATCCTTGTTTCCACCCCGAAGATCGTCCTTCTCCTACCTCCTTCAATGAAGTGTTTCAATGTATGTTTGATTACATTGACAGGCTTTTTGTGATGGTGCGTCCTCGAAAGCTGCTTTACATGGCTATAGATGGTGTTGCACCGAGGGCGAAGATGAACCAGCAACGATCGAGGCGTTTTAGAGCAGCTAAAGAAGCAGCAGATGCGGCGGCTGAAGAGGGAAGATTGCGTGAAGAGTTTGAGATGGAAGGCAGAAAGCTTCCCGAAAAACAGGAGTCGGAAGTTTTTGATTCTAATGTTATAACTCCTGGAACTAAGTTTATGGAAGTTTTGTCGGTTGCTCTACAGTATTATATACGTGTTAGAATTAACAATGACCCTGGATGGAAAGATGTTAAGGTTATACTTTCTGATGCAAATGTTCCTGGTGAAGGGGAACATAAAATTATGTCCTACATTCGTCTACAAAGAAACCTTGCTGGTTTTGACCCAAACACACGGCACTGCCTGTATGGTTTGGATGCTGATTTGATCATGTTGGCACTGGCTACCCATGAGATTCATTTTTCGGTTCTCAGGGAGGTTGTATTCACTCCAGGACAGCAAAATAAGTGTTTTCTTTGTGGTCAAATGGGCCACATGGCTGCAGAATGTCAAGGGAAGGGTAAAAGGAAGAATGGGGAGTTTGATGAGAAAGGTGAAATTGTTCCTAAAAAGCCATACCAGTTTCTCCATATTTGGACTCTCAGGGAGTATTTAGAACTTGAGATGAGGATTCCTAATATTCCTTTCGAGATTGATTTTGAGCGCATTGTTGATGATTTCATCTTCATGTGTTTCTTTGTTGGCAATGATTTTTTACCACATATGCCTACATTGGAGATCCGTGAGGGTGCAATTGACCTGCTTTTGGCTGTTTACAAGAAAGAATTTCGGGCTTTAGGTGGTTATTTGACTGATGGAAGCAAGCCAGACTTGAGCAGGGTGGAGCAATTTATTCAAGCAGTGGGATCATACGAGGACAGAATCTTTAGTAAAAGAGCTCGGTTGCATCGGCGTCAAATCAATCTTGCCTCAGGTCATGCACCTTCACCATATCAGCATACACAATACAACAACCAGCGAGCCAAAATTGCACGTCTGTTTTCTGAGGTCACTATTGGTGCTGCTTTTGTTGAAGCTGAAAACAAAGAGGAATTGACAACAAAGTTGAAGGAGATACTTCATGAAAAATCTGATACTTTCAACTCTGAGAATCCCGAGGAAGACAAGGTAAAACTGGGAGAGCCAGGTTGGAAGGATAGGTATTATGAAGAAAAGTTTTTTGCAAAGATTCCGGAGGAACTTGATAGGGTTCGCAAAGATGTTGTAAAGAGTTATGCAGAAGGTTTGTGTTGGGTTATGCATTATTACTACGAAGGAGTTTGTTCATGGCAATGGTTCTATCCTTATCATTATGCTCCATTTGCTTCTGATCTTAAAGATCTTGGACACTTGAATATAAGCTTTGAACTAGGTTCTCCATTTAAACCATTTAATCAGCTGTTGGGAGTATTTCCTGCTGCCAGCTCCCATGCACTTCCTCAGCAATACAGGAAACTTATGACTGATCCAAATTCACCTATTATTGATTTTTACCCAGCTGATTTTGAAGTGGATATGAATGGAAAGAGATTTGCTTGGCAGGGAATTGCCAAATTGCCTTTCATTGATGAAGACCGCCTTCTTGCAGAGGTTGCAAAAATCGAGTACACTTTAACGGATGAAGAAGTCTGGAGAAACAGTACAATGTATGACATGTTTTTTGTGGCAGTATCTCACCCTCTATCTCCATACCTATTTTCTCTTGATAATCGTTGTAAGCAGTTGGATAACAAAGAACGAACTCAAATGAAGGAGAAACTTGATCCAGGGGCTAGCGGCGGGATGAATGGTTATATATCTCTTTGCTCTGGAGAACCGTGCCCACAAATATTCAGATCACCAGTTGAGGGGATGGAAGATATTATGGACAATAATGTGATATGTGTTATTTACAGACTTCCAGATTCTCACAATCATATTGCACATCCTCCACCAGGAGTTAGACTCCCTAAAAGACTATCTCAGTCTGGGATCTAATGCCAGCTCCTGCTCTGTGGCATAAAGATTCTGGAAGGAAGCCCTGCAAAAATAGAAGGAATAACCCTCCAGGAGCCATTTCTAGCAGGCATCTAGGTGATTGAACCAGAGTAGGGATTATCCTCCGCAAGTATATTACTCCCAAGGATCGCATCAAAATAGACATGTTTATCTACCACGTGTCCCTCTTCATGCAGTCCAAGTACTATCCCCAGTTGCAGCTGGTGTTCCATTCTGTCAACAGGTCCGATATCCAGCATACGGTGGTGCCAATTACGATCACCAGTACGGTGGTCCTTCACAGTAAACTCAGGACTTATCATAGAATTATAGTATTGTCTTTCCTTAATTGCACAGAAATTTCAGTGTTTGTATTTTGTAAGTTAATGTTTATGCCACTCTAGTTGTTCAAGATCTTTGAATGGAAATTAGTGAGCAGCAAGTATACTGTTTATGCCAGATTTTATTTCTTTGTTTTTAGATAATATTTGCAGAAGACATTAATCATGGCCTAGTTTAGTACTTGATTTTCATCCTATTTCTTGATGATATCAACTTTGGGAAGTGATTAGTAGTCAATTTAATCAAGAAGGAAGTTTTTTTTAAGAGTCGAAATAATGGATTTATGAGTACTGGTATAAATTAATCTTGTTTGTTTGAGAGTTTGCAGAAGTGAATTAGAGAAGATAATGCAATCATGAACAATCTTCTTAATTTATGATATCTGTTATCTTTTTTTACTATATATTAATTTGTAATCTTGTCTTGAAATATGAACTATAATACAGATAGGACATATGCTCCAAGGAGGACCCTAGACTATAGAATGCAAACAAATCTGGGAAGCAGCAGCTCATTCACGACTAAATATTTTTGCCAGAGTTAATTATTTATCCTCCAATTATGTACTTACTCACTGAGTCATTTTGCATTCGACGAGACTTGATAAGCGAGGACGATACTGTTAGAGAAAGAGCTTATGGTGTCTTACTCTTACCCTCATTTGCGCGTGATATTTAATGATGAGCAGATGAGTTTCGAGACATTTAAGCGGCCATTACATACGGTTTTAGATATTAGTGAGGTGCTTATACTGGAATGTGATGTTTCTATAGTGGGTATGGTGACTGTATTATCTCAAAGAGGAAATCTGATTGCATTCTTTTGAGAGAAGTTTAGTGAAGTATGACGCCATGAGCTACTCTTTTAACTGTGTTATGTTTGAAAAGCTTTAGCTGAGATTAGTGACTAATGGCACACTAAGAAAGTTTCTACATTACAAATTTTTTCTACATTACATTGTGTTCATATTTCTACATTACAGGTTTTATCGAAGTACCTTCCAAATTCAATGGGATCTCCAAAGGTACGTAGCAGAGTATTTTATCAAGTCTCTAGATCTAATACTCAACACGGGCCATTCTTCAACGAACTGATGAACTTTAATCAACTCTTCAGCTACAGTTAGTACAACCCCTATTAAAGATGTGATTGCACAGAAAGATAATGGTGCTGGAAAGTAGCTTAATGTTGTGGCCTTCAGAACATGTTGATAAAGTTCATTTAAAATGTGATTAAAAAGTAAGATGATGTATGTTGAAGTATGAAAACCCCGTGTATATATCTTGTAGCTAGGTAGCTGTAAGACAACCATGCTTGATAAAACAAATACTGCAGCCATAACATAAATGCAACTGACTACTTTTTCTTTACGAATGCACTGGTAGAGAATGAAAAAGGTGAAGAGAAATCAGTGTCTTCTTCAAATGGTGGATTTGCTGCACTCTGTGAGATGCTCATGGTAACCGCACCAATCACACACAGATGAGGCCTGGAGCAAGATTCGGCATAGATGTTGCCATTGCTGGGGAAGTTAGCCTAATCCCTTTTAGTAGCAAAGACTGGAACACGGTATTAAGTTTAGTTCTACAGTAATTGTAATCATTCATGTCAAATCTAAACCTAGCTCTGGCTAGTTTGAAAAGGCTATCATCGTTTCTTTTACCAAGTAAAATAGTGATACATTTTGAAAACAGAAAAGATTATACTAAGGCCTTGGAGCTACGTGGGGAACTTCAAATTACATGGAACTAAATTACACTCCTCGGTTCCTAGGATATCTACAAATACGCGTTTGGTTCAACACCATGTAACTACAAGTTACACATTTAATCTTGTTTGGTTTGCTTATTTAACTTCCAAGGAACTTAAGTATAATAACAATACTAGCCATACAATTCAACTTTAAATTATGAATTACATTACTGTTTTGAAGCTAAATGATGTCTTGTGGTTGCTTGCAAACAAAAATTCTTTTTACTAATGTTATTGCGTACTCTTTTGTGTTCATTCCTTCTACCTCTATCATTTTTTTGTTGAAGCAATGAAACTAAACTTTGACATAAAACATTCAACATTGTACTGCAAATATCTAAGTGCATTTTACAGAATAACCTGCACAGATGATAGAAAATTTAGTGACTGATATATTGAGGTGTCACGTTGGGGATCTGTCTTGATAGCAAAATATTGGATTACTTGGCAACCCTATATTGTGAAGAGTATAAACAGAAGCACCCTTTACTTGGTAACATGAGTAAATTTTAACACTGATATTTGGTTCTAATTGACATTTATAAGGAACATCATCAAGTTACACTTGAGGTACTGTGAGTTTTATTATATATGCTAAGAGTTTTAATTATGGACTCATTTATCTATAAGGTGTCTAGAGTTTTGCCATATATTCCGCAAACATTTCACCCAAGATGTTCCAGCCGGTGCTAGACTCAAGATGTTGAATAAACTCATCATTTGGCCTCCCCTCCAATTTTTCCAGTTTCACCAAGCAAAACCTCTGCCGGGTCTATACTCATGTTAGACCTTATGAAATTATGAAGCAAGGCACAAGCTGAAATAATTCTGCACTTAGCATTTAAGCACAGCGTGCATAACAGAAATAAAGCGACGTGATATGGTTCCCCGCTCCTTCTAAAAGCAACTGAATTATCCTATTTTTTTTATTATGGGCAAGTATGTATAAAAACAAAGCAGCCATTTCACCCATATCCATATTTCTATTGCCTTTAAGTCCACCAGCATCCCTAAACACAAATTATCAAAGAAGCTTCTGTCCATTCTAATATTGCTCACTTGAATAATAGATTTAATGTTTAGAAATCTTGCTCGAAATCTATCATCAAAAAGATAATTCATTGGTCTAGGTATTGTGGCGTTTAATTCAACAAAAACATGCAAAATTTGATCAAAATCTCAATCATCCTTTCCACCATCTCATTGTATATCGTAATACATGTTGCAACAACTTGCTTCTTCCTACACAATGGCATCCTGGCTATTCCTATTTGTCAATTATAAAATAATAATAAGCAATTGAATAAATTGACTAATTCAAAACATACTTACATTAGATCAATAACACACAATAGAAAAGAAAATAATTAACTATAAATTCATAATGAAAATGTATCAAAATACCTGCACAAATTTTAGAGTAATCGTGATGGGTTGGAGTTAAACTGGACAAAATACCTGGACAAAATGTACTTATATATTAACAATTTCTGAGCCAATCGAAGAGTTGGTGCCAGTTTTTGAGCAACAACGGCAACCGCGAGCTTCAATATCATATTGATCAGCTCTTCACAAGTCGAATCACCGCCATGACTTTACATTACTCTGGCTGGAGGAAGACCAAATGTCAGTACTGGAGAAGCTTCCTATGTTGTGTGCCCTCCAATTTACATAGGGCGTCCTTCGTTGGGAAAAAAATGGTCTGCTCAATTTAAATCAAGAACAATCAGCTTGATCAAAACAATTTAATTGATTAGTTCATAAGTAAATTAGTTAATTTAAAATTCAAATGTGCCAAGCATAGATCATGATCACATCCAAAATTAGAAATAAGAAACCAAACAAACAAGGCATCATGAGCAACAATATTGAGTATAGATGCCAAGCATAGATCATGATCACTGATATTTGTTGGCTGATGTAGACTCTTTCGATGATGATAGTGCGGTAGTCAATATAAGTGATGAGGTGGGGGATCTTAATAGTGCTAGGGTTGTTGCTTCGAATAATTGCTTAGTGTGCTTGTCTACATGGCGAGATGATGTTCATCCCATTTTTTTATTGAATCCTTGTACGAGGAAGTGCAAGAAGCTGCCCATTGTGGGAACTGAACTTTTGGATAGTAATAACTTATCCAAGTGTTTCCTAGGTGGGTTTGGCTATGATCATGTTAGTGATGATTACAAGGTTGTATTGATGGCATCGTGTAAGTTATCGACTAGTAAAATTATGGCTATTGTGTACAGCCTCAAAAAAATTTCTAGACACTGATTGCGAATGTTTTTAGTACCCAAGATATTTGTATTATTGGTATTTGGGGGACTGTTGTGTTTGGAGTTCTGCAATGGAAGGCATTTAATGTAATATCTCAGAACTACGTCATTTTTGGTTTTGATCTTGGCCTTGAACAATTCACAGAGGCCGAATGTTGTGATCTGAACGTGCAGCTGCTGGATATTAGCATTGAAAAATCTCGAGCTGAGGAAATCTCGGCAAACCCAGTATTTAGAAGTATTAGGTCTCCTAGACTTCTTTTATACTCGAAGAGTCTTGCGAAAATTCTTTTGGAGTTCGATCACGGAAGGTTTATGCGGTATGACTTTCGAAGCAAGGCATTTAAGAATGTTAATATTCTTGGGATTCCGGATTTGTTTGTTTCACACAGGTACATTGAGAGTCTTTTCCCACTCATCGAGGATAGGCAACCATGACATGAACAAACTGCAGAAGAGAAGAAGCAAAAGCCGAAGAAAAGGTTCGTGACCATTGTTTTAGTGTTGGGTTCTGTACTAGGAGTAGAAGAGGAACAGAGTAGACTAGTAGAGATGTGCAAGGAGTGAAGTACTAAACCATTACGAGCATAAGGGAAATTCAAGAAGATCTACATATTAGTGTAATTGTCAGTGTTTATTGCCCTTTCCAATATGTCTGTCAATTTTGGCTGTTGCCGGTTGTTTTAAACAGTTTAACTGTTAATTTGGGAATTAGAGACACAAGTACGCAACGAATGCTATTAATCAAAATTCTAGTTATCTTGTTTTTCGTGGCTAAGTGTTTATTATACATATACATATTTGTGGCCTCATCTGCTTTGCCTTTGTTGCTGTACTATAATTTGATTATTTGAATTGAGTACTCAGTTCGATTGTGATTCTCTTGCTATTCTAGATAACGTTTGTTGATTGTATTGGAAATCTGTTACTTGCATTGAATTGTTTGTTCCTTTAGTTTTTGAAGCTTGATAAAGTTCTGAAAAATGGGTATTAATGTGGCAGTGTTTGCTTGGTACTTTAGTTTTTGAAGCTTGATAAAGTTCTGAAAAATGGGTATTAACGTGGCAGTGTTTGCTTGGATAACCTTACCCGCAGGATGCAGAAACAGAACTTGATATGATTGTACATACAACTGTATGTCCAGATTGCTATGTGATTGCTATGTACATACAATATAAGGGCGCCCATCTTTAGGGCATATTTTTTTGCCTTTCGTGTCCATAATAAATTGTGAGAATATTGGGGGTGGCGGGGAGTCGAACATTGGAGCTCCTGCCTGCCTGAGCTGCTTTGATACCATGTTAAGTAACCGGTTGCTCTAAAATCTTAAGGTGTTAAAGGAAGGCAAATCTCCAAGATCTTATATTGTTATTCTAACAATAGGGGTGGTCTTATTATTCAAGGTTCCGCTTTAGATTTTTCCAGCAATAAATGTTTGTTGGCTGATTTTGAGTCTTTCGATGATGGTAGTGCTGCTATTGATGTAAGTGAAGTGGTGAGGAGAGTTATTAAAGGTGCTGTTTTGGCTGGTTCGGCTAATGGCTTAGTCTGCTTTTCTCATTTGGGGAGATAAAATGGGTTCGGTTTTTCTATTTAATCCTTGTACGAGGAAGTGCAAGAAGCTGCCCTTTGTAGCAACTGAATTTTTGGATAATTATAACTTACTCATGTATATGCAAGGCGGGTTTTGCTATGAGAAGCTGCCCTTTGCCGCAACTGAATGTATGTCCAGATTGCTATGTGTTGGTATATCAGTAAGTTTCAGGTTTGTTCTTTTTTTTCTGTAACGAATCCTTAAACCGTTGTAGAGTGTCTTGATATTTGTTATATTGGTCCTTCCAAGTTCATTCTAGAATAGGAAATGTAAATACCGTCGTCAAATGAAAGATTAGAAAAGGTGTCGAAATTCTGTTGAGTGTCTGTAGTCTGTTTGCCGTGGTCTGTGCTTCTGGTTTTTATTGTTTGTTTTGCTAAGAGGGTTGGATGTGGACGATTGGCCCTATTGTAGGTCAGTAAATGGCTAAATGCTATCAGACATTGCCATAAACTTTCTCTGTTTCACAGGTTGTTTAAGGTACCAAACTTCTCTATTCAGTTTGTAAGTTGTAACACTGATGGAAACAATTTGAAATTTGTGCCTGTCTGTGCTTGCATCTTCAGATTAATCTTGTGTAAGAAGGATGATTCCGCCTCTTGCTGCCGGTGATTTAACAGGTTCGAGCTAAAGTTTAAAGATTCAGTAATGTCCAATGCGATGATATGTTGCGACAGGAGAAGCGGAGATCATCAAGCTATTTTCACATATAGGGATTGGGAGTGAGCAAAATGAAACCGAAAAACTGAAACCGAACCGAAAAACCGAAACCGATAAAAACCGTAACCGGCCTCACAATTAGTGATATGTTGTATTTCTGTAAAATTTTAGTGATATAGACTTCTAGAAGAGAATAAACAAATATAATTTCTGTTTATTTTATGTTTGTGGTGGGCTAATCTTTTGGTTTTGCTAAGATGTAGGATGTGGATGGTGAGCCCTATTTGTTTTGTTTCAATTAAAGGCCTGGGGTGTGAATGAGCCCAAACGTGCAACTGGTAAAGATGCAACTCCCTCTGTTTTGTTGGGTCCTCTTTTCACAAGGATCAAACACACGTAAAAAGAGACCCGCTACACCAAAATAATATTTTTGTGTAATTTTTTCTAGGAAATGTTTTATAATTCATTTTTGTATTTTTATCTCAATGTGATGAAATTTAAATATTAGAGGGATTCCCGAATATTATCGCAACAAGAAACAAACTAATTTCAATTATTTATCGAATTCATCTAAAATAAATTATTTTCAATTATTTTATCAAACTCGGGTAAAAATGATTAATTTTACTCTCTAATATTTACTGTAAGGGAAAAGAAGCAAAAGGCAAAAAAAAAAAAAACCAAAAATAATAAAGTTCCCTTTTCCGCATCATTTCCCACATTTTAATAATCCAAAAGTAAACCAAACTCACAGTCAAACACACATTTTTAACCCCAGTAACAATCTTTCTATTTCTTTCTTTACTAATCTCTCTCCCTCTCTTAATCTCTCCCAATCTCTCTCTCTCTCTCTCTCTCTCTCTCTCTTTTAATCTCTCTCATATTATTTCTCTCCCCTCTTCTCATCATCACCTATACACACACCTCTACACACACACCCAACCACCTAGGGTTTTAAAAACTCAATCATCCATGGACTCATCTCTCCCTTAATTTCACCTCGATCATCTCACCTATACTTACAATCACCTTGTATCTATCCATGTCGTTTCTAGACTCTTCCGTTCATCAACGCATCAAGCGCAAACTCGACGACTACGATGACGATTACGACTTCACCTCCGACTTAATCGCCGTCAGAATGAGAAAAGACGAACCAAACGCTGTCGTTTCATCAATTCCTTCACTTAACACCTCTAATCACTCTCACTTTTCACCTAGGGTTTCGAATACTACCTCAATTGCATCGTCTTCGAGTAGTTTTGATGTTTCGAATAGGTTACAATTCTTCGTTAGAATGATCTCTGGAGGTAATACACTTGTTTTTCAGGCTAATTGTTTCGATACTGTTAAAACTGTTCACGAGAGAATTCAGAGTATTACTGGAATTCCGGTTATCGAACAACGGTTGATTTATCGCGGGAAACAGTTGCAGTGGGAGAAGACGTTAGTGGAATGTGGAATACAGAAGGATGCTGGATTACAGTTGGTTGGGAGAATGCGGAGTACGGATCATCCGCAAGCTTGGCAAGTGATTGATTCTATGGTTTCGACTATTTGTCGGATGTGTAAAGGGGAAAGGGAAGTTTATAAGAAATGTGAGGGGATAAAGAGAGTGGATGTGAAGACTCAATTAGCGGAGTTTTTGACAATGACACCGAGGACGTGTACGGAGCAAGCTGCGGGGCATTTGCAGATATTTATATCGTCATGTGCGCCTGCTGCGATTGTGATGTTGTATTTGTCGAGTTTGGAAGGTAATAAGAAATGTGCGGAGGATATGATAGGGCAGTTTATTAGTGCTATTAATGTTTATCCTAAGAACATTCATCCGCAATGTGCGCCTATTTTGTTGGAATTTTGTAAGTTGTTGAGACGGAAATCGCAGAATGATGGTATGTATAAGTTATGTCGGTCTAGTCTTGGGTCTATGGTGGAGTATATTGGTATTGGACGGTCTGTGGTGTGTAAGGGTAGTGATAGTAATAAGGCTCTTATTGCGTTTCAGGATATATTTATGTTTGTTAGTGAACTGGCTGTTAATTTAACTCATGATTTGACTGTAACGGTTGAATCTGATACCGTAGGAGAGCAACCTTTGCTTAATGATGTTAGTGATTTTACAGCGTTTTTGATTCCTTTGTTAAGTGTGATCAAGGAGCAAGTGTCTCTTGGAGGTCTTATCTCGATACCCTTTTGTGAAGTTGGTTATAATATCTCGTGTTATGGGGAGGAAATTAAGTTTCTGTACTCGATCTTCTCTGGTTTGTTGGAACAAATGTATCTTTGCCTTGGGAAAGTGGAGGAGTGGTTGGCACGAAAAGAGAAAGGGGAAGGCGAGATTCTTCGTCTAGGATGGTGCCATTATCTTGCTATATTGAAAGAATTAAATAGCATCTCTAAACTCTATCAAGGTGCAGAAGAAGAATTTTGGACAAAGTTGAGGCATAGAAAGGATTCTATTTGCTTTTTAATAACCAGATATGCTAAGAGGAGTGATGATCATCGATGGATTCTTGAGCACAAAGAGGTGACTAACTTTGAGTGTAGGAGGCATCTTGCAATGATGTTGCTTCCTGAGGTCAAGGATGAATACGAGGAGCTACACGAGATGCTTATTGACAGATCACAGTTGTTGGCTGAATCATTCGAGTATATTGCTCGTGCTGAAACTGAGACTCTACGTGCTGGTTTATTTTTGGAGTTTAAAAATGAAGAAGCTACTGGCCCTGGTGTGTTGCGTGAATGGTTTTGCTTGGTCTGCCAAGAAATTTTCAATCCTCAAAATGCCCTCTTTGTAGCTTGTCCAAATGATCGGAGAAGGTTCTTTCCAAATCCAGGTATGCAAAGACTCTGTTGAGCTACTTCTAATTTATATTTACAATTTTTTTGTGATAGATAAGTTAGTTAGAGATAGTGTTGCTTAATGATCTGCTTGTTTAATTTATGTAAATGTGGTTCTTGGGATCTTAAATATTAGCTTAACCAAATAATAGGATATTATGGGTCAAGTTATGCAGCTTAATGTGGTTTAAATATATGTTTATTTGCTTAGGAGGTATTAAAGTAGCAGTCACCGGGACAACCAGTGAGTACTGTTAGTAATGGTGGAGTTTTGAGGTGTCAAAGTGGCTGATTAAAGTTTTTTAGTCGTTGCGTCCCATTTGTTCTTTCTGTTGCGAGTTACCAGTCTCTGCTCTGCTAGGGTGAGAATGAGTGACCATCAGATTATGTATGGAAAAATTGCAATACCTGAGGTCGTCCAAAGTTTCTTTTAACAGCTTCTACTGTTTACAGCTTCTAATTGTTGCGACTCTAACCCCTTGCAATACATATCACTGATCCCTATTCTCTACCAGCAATGCAACTGTATACAGGCCTACTTAGACTTTATCTCCTAGTTTGTAGATAATATCTATCAGCAATGTCCTTAAATGATGACTGTGTGTTAGAAACCTTAGGGATGTCGCCAAGTTTTGTATTTGATGTGAGCGTTGGGCCATTAACAACTAGGGGCGTTGTGGTGGTAAGGCAGTGTCAGTGAGAGAGAGAGAGAGAGGGGGGGGGGGGGAAGAAGGATTAGATTCAGTATGTGAACTAAACACTGTTCTTAAATATTCGTGCTTTCGGCTTTTGATTAATAAACAAATCAGTCATAGCGTAATGAGAATCTTGTTATTTCTCATTTATTTAACTTAAAATTCGTCTATCATTCATCAAAATTAAAGTGCAGATGTAGATTAAGAGTATCTATATAAATATAAGGAGAAATGTGCTATACATCGTTTGACTTGGGTATTCGAGGAGGTTGTTTAAGGTTGATCTGGGGAATTGCGGAAAATTCTAAGCGCAATTATTGGGAGTTGAGCATTTTTTTTCTGTGAATACACATGATTGTTTGGCTAGAGTTAACACAGACAACATAATTGTTGTCATGCCAGATTCTGAAAGGAGGTTGTGCAGATTTATGATTCAGGTTTTTCAACTAGGACTAGATTTTAGCAAAGAAGAGTACGATAACATAGGACTAGATGTTCAATAGAGGAAGATTATTTAAATGATCTGTTGTTCCTGGCCCAGAACTGTCTACTTGGAGAACGTACCTTCTTCTGTGAGCATTTGAATTTGGTTAGTTACCAGACATGCTCATCAACCGAATACAGTGTTTAATTTTCAACTGAATACAGTGTTTAAATTTTGATGCATCACCCGGCATTTGCGTCCCCACTTTATTTAAATTTTGGTAGTTAGGATCGCTCTCGAGTTCCCAAATTTTGTCATGACTTGCTTGATGCATGTGTTTTTTTACAATCAATTTGTTTGCAGCATCAAAAGTTCACCCTTTGCACCTAGAATACTTTACCTTCTCTGGACGGGTTATTGCCCTGGCCCTGATGCATAAAGTACAAGTTGGGATCGTTTTTGATCGCATATTTTTCATGCAATTGGCTGGAAAGAATGTTTGTCTGGAGGATATAGAAGACGCAGATCCGTTTCTGTATAGTAGCTGCAAAAAGATATTAGAAATGGATCCCGAGACAGTTGATCAAGATGCTCTTGGTTTAACTTTTGTTCGAGAAGTTGATGAGTTGGGATCCATTAAAGTTGTTGAACTCTGCCATGATGGGAGAAATATTCCCGTTAACAGTAAAAATAGGCGGGCGTATGTCGATCTTCTCATACAACACCGTTTCGTCACATCCATCTCAGAGCAGGTATTTCATTTTGCCCAGGGCTTCTCTGATATCATGAATTCTTCGGAGCACCAGAAGTTCTTTTTTCAAAGCTTAGAGCTTGAAGATTTTGATTGGATATTGTATGGCCGTGAAAGTGCAATTTCTGTAGATGATTGGAAAGCTCATACTGAATACAATGGCTACAGTGAGGATGATCCACAAATATCCTGGTTCTGGAAGGTATGTGCTTGCATATTTTGCTTTTTACTCCTATAACTTTTATGGTGTTTATATAAGGCTGTTCAAGTTTCTATAAAAGCATAGACCTGGTTAAAGGATTTTCTGTGTTCTGTTTTTCCTTTGGTTGAGAAATGATATGCATCTTGAAACATAGGGCTATAAAGGCATACCTCTGTTCTCTTAGTAACAAAGGGTTGAGCGTTTGAACCTCGGTGGAGGCATGTTGTGTGAGAATTAGTTATCTGCATTTAATCATCAGCAAAAGAAAAGGACATGACTAATAACTTCTTGTGATGACTTGACCTGTTATCTATCTGTAGTAGTTCACCTAAAGCTTTGGATGTATGTATTGATTAACTGGTGTTTCCGGGGTTTCATGATGTGTTTGCCAGCATTAGATTGACTTGATAATTCTGTGAAACTATATGCAGACAAGCCATCTGCTAAGTAAATTTGTTTCTTGTAGGATGGTAGGATGGCTTCAAATTGTAGATTGAGAACTTTAATTGATACTTTTAGGACTGATATGTTAATAGCAGCTTAAGTTAGTCTTAAGAAATTAAGATGAAATAAATTAACAAGTAAAAGTAGAAAGTGTCTATTGCTGTATGCATTCTCTTATGTTCTAGTATTAGGCTTTTAGCTCATGAGTCAGAACACAAAATCGATATCTGTATACTCTGCAGCCTGCACTAAATGTCGAGTTAAGGTACGCACAACTTGGTTAATGTCGTACATGTTTGTCAGAGGAGATTTTCTTATATACATTGTTTCAATCTTCCTATTCCTTTCTTCAGTTTAGACCCTAAAGTCCTGAACTCGTTATCACAGTTCACCCCCCTTTTCCTTTCTGAACGTTGCACTCTAGACTTAGACCCTGAAACACTGAAGGAAGAAATGAAAGTAATTTTCTTTGCATCCATGACGTTATATTTTAATAAATGTCTTCACTAATATGGAGGAATCCACGTGCAAGGTTCAAGACGTAAGAAATGAATTCTTCTAATTGGTAGAGTTGATGTGTGTTCTAAAACTAGGGCTGTCAAACGGATAATTCGGATACGGATCTGTATCCGAATCCGAAAATATTTAAATAAAAATATCCGAATCCGAATCCGAATCCGCCGGAAACTATCCGGATACGGATAATATCCGAATCGGAATTTCAGTCTGAATTTTTTAGTTTTTATATTAAATTTTAATTCAAAAAAATTTTAAAAATTTTAAAAAAAATAAACTAAACTAAACTAAAACTTAAATATTTAAGTCTTTTTTCAAAAGTTTACTTTTTTAGTATTATTTTGTTTATTTTAAAATATTAAATTTGTAAAATATTTTCATATATATATATGCTTCGGGGACGGAGGTCATACGGTAGGTAACAGCAGGCACAAGCAACTTTACCGAAGGGGACCAGCGCTTCTACTCCTCGGCCTCAGTAGAGGAGCCGTTCGCAGCGAGAAGCAAGGGATGTCGTGAACTGTGAAATCCGGCTCGCTCCCGGCCTTTGGACCCTTCGCCCGCTTAGAAGTGGATTTGAACCACTGACACAAGGTTAGAAATAGATCTTTTCTGTCAAGAAAAAGAACGAGCGTTCGTTTGATCTTGATCCTTGTGGATCGAAAGGGAGACTAGATCTATATATAATATGTTTACAATTATTTACAACTTATATAAATATATCATTTAATGATTAAATTATATGTATATATATATTCTGTAAATTTAATAAATAAATCTAAATTATATGTAATTGTATATATATTTAGAATATATATAAATTTTTTATTTATTTATCATATTTAATTTAATTTTGGATTCGGATATTATCGGATACGGATGTGCCTATATCCATATTTGTATCCGCAACTACCGGATTCGAATACGGATAATATCCGTTTTATTTCGGATACGGATAAAATTCGCTTTATTCCCGATATGAATACATATATTTTGGATGGATATCGAATTTTTCGATTTTTTTTGACAGCCCTGTCTAAAACAATGATGAGCATCCTGAGTGCAACTTAATTAGTTATTTGTTCAGGAGATTCAGAAAAGGAAACCTTCCTAGCCATAACCACGTTAACCTAAAAATTACATAGAAGAAAACAATTGAGAGAGTAACAAAGTAGTGAAACCAAGTTTTATTTTGTAAGAGACGGTCATGGGTACTTGTTCTCAGTTGGTGTCTTTTCTGTTTGCAAAATGTGACCATGGGAAAATGCATAATCTGCTCTTACATTTGCTATATAAATACTTTACGCGATTGTGATTTCTGTTTATGATGTTTATAATTCAGTTAAGTTGCGTCAAGTTCTTCTCACTGGAGTAGAACTGATGCTGGATGAGCTTAGAAACATGAATGGAAGAATATGAAAGGTTTTGTAAGTCCATGCCTAAATAGGGTACTAGGAAGCTAGGATTTGGCTATAGTTTAGTGCACTGCACCTGAGATTCGTCTGGTGCGGCGGAGCCTTTTTTTCTGCCGGGGGTGGGTGGTTACGTGAGTGGCACGAAACCTAAATAAAAAGCTTACAAACTTACCTTTCAAGTCGCAACTTCCAGTTAAGCCGCTTTTGTTCAAGTCGATAGGTTCGTTTGCGGTTGGGTGCATCTTCAGAGACTCGTCCTCCAATGTCAAACTTCGAAGTCAGCTCTTTTTCTTATAACCTTCTTTCTTTGTCAATGGCTCATATTATATATATGTGCTAGACTTAGTATATTATATTATATGGTTAATCAGGTATAATTATATAAGGTATATGAGTGAATCTGTTGTATATATATATAATTGTATCACTATTTAGTATTTATTGTAGATAAATATTATTATCTGTACCCTTTTATATTTTCATTACTTCAATACTTGTGTACCGAGTTTATGTGTTATTCACCTAATCTGGATGAGTAAGATTTAGTGGGTACAAAACATTTCTTTCTTTACTCTCATCACCACTTGATTCATTTTTTTTCTCTCCCTAATTTTATTGCTTTTCTTAAATTTTTATATCTGTGAATCATCCCAACCTTTCCATAATCAATAGATTACGTTCAGTGTTGTGAAATGCGCAAAATCAAAAAAAGCGCAAGCTCTATTTTTGAAGCGCGACTCGCGATTACTCGCACGATTTTTTGCCAAATATGAAATTATTTACGTAATTATCTATATTTATACATAAATACTTCTGAAAAATGTTAGTTATAAAATTTAACTCTAAAATGGTACATAAAACATTTTCAAACATAATAATAAGTCCTGAAGTTAGTAGAGATAAACATAATAAAAAGTCTCGAGCTTAGTAGAAATATCAACTTAGTAGGAACTAGGAATGTCACACAACTCGCTCATACGCAACTCGCAGGACCTTCGCCTAATCGCGATTTTCACAACACTGATTACGTTTTTATTTTATTTTTAAAATTAACATATTTTGATGTTTAAATTTGTTTAGATCGAAATAACAAATATTTGAATTTGTAATGAATTGAGCAAATTTTTAGTACTTATTAGAACATTGTTACATCAGAAGTAAATAGAAGTCAAATTTTCATCTTAAATTCGATCGAATTTATTTTAAGGACTTTTACTTATATATAGACATATAAATTTGATCAAATTTATTATAGAGAGTTCAATTTCAAAATGATGTCAGTAATAAAAAGTAAGTAATATGTTGATCATGGGAATGTGAGACAATTGTACGTGGAAATGAATTTAAAATTGAACATAATTTAGGAGAGTGAAAAGAGGTTTAGTAAATGTCAGTAGTAAAAGTGAGAAGGTTTTGTACAACCGTAAATACCAAATCTTAGCCATCCAGATTACTTCAATCCAACAGTATGTAATGTGTAGTGTTGAATAATTTATATTTATTGTCTATACTATATATAACATAACCACTCAATTTACAAATCCTCTTCCTGCGGTCGTAATGTGTAGTGTCTATATTATATATAACATAACCACTCAATTTACAAATACTAAGCTTTCAAGAATATCCTATAATTCTTTAAAGTCATTGTATCCCCCCCCCCCCCCCCCCCCCCCCCCCCCCGCGTCTCCTCTTCCTTCAGTCGTGTCCCCATATTTTTCAATTTCTTGAATTCCCCTATGCAATCCTTGCTTTCTAGCTAGGATATCATTTAGTATTGTTATATATTAGAAAAAATAATTTAGTACTTCTATACTGAAAATTAATCTGCAGTATGATAAGTAGATTTGGTAAAAAAATTACGAGTCATTGCGTTGTAAGATTTTCCTTTGTTTATTCTGAAACTTACATGTCAACCTGTACTTATCACTAAGGGTACAATTACGAGGGAAATATTCGAAGATATGTTTTTTTACCAAAGAAACTCATCGTCAAGGTGGAAATTTTTGATTGGCTTCAATGATATCTCAGTGATTAGTAGGCAATTTGTTTCTTAGTATAAAACCTTAAGACTGTATACTTATCATGCATATACAAATTAGAGGATTGATGTATTTAATGATAAGTTTATATGTGGGGTTAGGTAGTATATCTTTAGGTTATTCTAACTATAAGCCTTGTTTCTGGGTTATGTTTGAACTTTGAATCACCCTAACCTATATATGATAATATTTTGCGGTAAATTGACCCAAATTTAATCTCTCTTTTGTATTCCCTTTTTATATCATTTTCCTTCTTAAACCTGTCCTACGTCAAGTAGTAACTACAGTTGAACCTTGTTCAATGTATACCCTTAGGATTGGAAAATGTTATTCATTTATCGATGTTAAAAATACAGTCCTTATTATGTTAGGAGCGGAAAAATTATTCCTTTGACGAGGTTATTCATTTGCTGAATATTTTTTTATCGAGATTTTACTGTAGTATTAATATTAAAATATACCATGTGGGTTGTGAAGTAGCCGTTGCCAGTCCCTATTCATTAGGTTTGATCTGATTTTTCTACTTCTTGTTTGAATAGATACGTACAGCCATAGTTGCATCACTTTTCTGTGTTGTGATGTTTGTGTGTAGGTAGTATTTGCTAGTCTTGTTTTTTTTCTCTTGGGTTGACATCATTGTATCCACATTTTGTTATGCTAAGGATCTGTTAATCTATTTCTGAATAAAAATATTTAGCAAGGGAATTCTATTCAAATAGTTTCCACATAACAATCTGTGAGCATTAACTTGTTGATACTGCAATACATATATCACTACTGAGAAACTCTCTGAACTTTTCTATTCAGAATAGAGAAGGGGTGGTCCAATATAGAAGTGACATTCCTGCTACTTTATCCCGTAATTTAGTACCACTGGACAAACATATCACATAGTTTTATTTTGGAGCAACAATTCCTGCTTCCTTGCTACAAGACGAACGATAATCTCATCTAAAAAGAAAATTCTATATAGCAATTAACATCTTGTAGCTCCCAGGCCTTAAATGCCTTATGTAGTGTCCCATGAATGCAACCATCAGCTGCCTGCTAATAGTCTGCTCAGGCGATGCCAACAAGGAAACATATATTTCTAAAAAAGAATTTTCATACCGTGTCTCTGGTTATTTATCCTTAATGATTATAGATTATTAGATTGCATTTTTAATAACTCTTAAATGTTGATACATAGTCTGCTTACGATCTTGTGTCTGCAAGCTATGTCTTGTTGCCAGCCAAAAATAGTTTTGTGGACTTGTTGGCAGTAGTTTTGTGTTTATATACCTCTCATTTTGGGCACCAATGTGGAATCTGCCCACTCAATGCATCAACAAGCTGTTTCTCGTTTACAGCCCTTCACAATTTTGTAGATTTCTTACACAAGGCAAGAATGTTTTTTTGCATGCCTACTTACATTACAACATTTTGGAAAATTGCAGACTATTGGGGAAATGTCAGCAGAGCAAAGGAAGGTTCTTCTCTTTTTCTGGACTTCAGTGAAATATCTACCGGTAGAAGGTTTTAGTGGTTTGGCTTCACGTCTTTACATCTACAAATCCACAGAGACCCATGATCGTTTGCCTTCCTCACACACATGCTTCTATAGGTTGTGTTTTCCTCCTTATCCATCGTTAAATGTCTTGCAAGATCGTCTCTCCGTTATCACTCAGGAGCATGTTGGCTGCAGCTTTGGTACTTGGTAAATCAACAGTTGCATCATTGGGACCAGAAAAAAACCTTGGCAGTACATACAAATCTTTATTTACAGCTTGTACAAATTATAGGTTAAATTATCTTTTTGGAGTTGTAGACTTGTAAGAAGTTGCAATTTCTTTTGTGGTTCCTTTAATGAATATTGTAGTTCGTTCCTTTTTGTTGTCAGTTGTTTATAGAGGTATATAACATTAAATAAGGCAAGAAGGAAATATTTCCCTACATTATTTAGTTTCGTCCTTTACAAGGTTTACTCTCGTACATGATTGTAACTGAGAGTTACATGCAGCTTAAAAGAAAATAGCGGACATGCATGTGCTGTGTGCAGGCATGTCTGCTTTAGCTTGCTGGATTTGTTAGAATTTCGAACTTAGTAGATGCTGCTTTCCCTTGAATGATTAAGCCTTTGTTTAGAAGATTTGCTTATATGTTGCTTTCAGTTTGAGGATCATGTTGGAAGTATTTTTGTTTTTAATTATTTGGGTTGCACATGATTTTTAGTGGCTAGTGCCAATGACTTGTAGGGAATTGTGTTTAAACTTGTTCCAACAGATTCGTATGCCTCCATTCAGGGGTGCAGTTAGTTATCCCTACAAAAGATTTCACATGAATGCATGATTTTTCGCAGATGCCTGATAGTCTGAGTTTTCTTTTGACAATTTCATTTCTTCTGCATATTACAGAACCTTGACATAGGTTAAGCCAAACGGTTTGAAACAGCTACTCTGGGGAGGATGCTGTTGTAGAAATATTTCTTTCGTTAAATCTTCGATGTATCCAATACTTTTGTGCATGGCTTTACTTATGTATGATGAAATTGCACTTACATATTGTATAACGCAATACTGATCTCTAGTTGAAAGTACTCAACACTGATATAGAGAAGTAGAAAAAAGCATATTATTCAAACCTAGACAAAACATATGACCACAACACATAAAAGCATACATCTTGCACCAACGTCCAGAACCAAGTTTCGAACCTATGACCAATCCATATTTGCCGCTTGGCAAGTAGCTGACGTGGATATTAAGGTGCTTTTACAAAATCGACCTTCAAAATCCGAATATAACATGAAAAAATAAAAATAGTAATCATTGTCTTCAATTCATGCACAATACAATGTACGTTGTGCAACCCTCTATTCCTCAGTCTTGATCTCAACTGGAACCTCAGTGGTGGGTTCAGCCACTACTTCAGCTGGTGTCTCTTCCACCGGTGCTGCAGTTGCTTCTTCGGCTTCTACTGGAGCAACCGGGGCAGCCTCCACTGGAGTTTCCTCTTCTGGTGCCTCAACAACAGTCTCTGGCTCAACTTCTGGAGTCTCTACTACTGCTGGCTCCTCTTCTACAGCTTTGGTTGCCTCGATGACTTCCTCAGCTTCGACTACAACGAGTTCTTCATCTTCAACTGTTGCTGCTGCTGGCTCGTCAGCTGGTACGACAACATCTGTTGTTTCCTCAGCTGGCTTCTCCACCTCTGCCTCGATCGGTGCTGGTGGTGCTACTTCTACGGCCTCCTCCTTGATTGCTTCCGCGGTTGTGATAACCTCAGGCTCAGGTGTTGTGATTTCCGGCAATGTTTGTGGAACTGATTCAACCTGCAAAATGCAAATATAATTAAGCTATGACAATAAAAAATCCAAAAGCTACATAATTATTATGTTACTAGAGATTAAACTCAGTGATTTACAATCACAGCTTATGCAAATATATTAAAAAGATCACAACATTAGCTTCAACTTAATCACCTCAACAGTGGCCATTGCTAATAAATAGGAAATTGGTTAAGAGAGCTAGCTTTGATCTAGAGATGAGAAAGATAAATAATAGAGTGAGTGAGAGTGTGATGAAGGGGAATGATCAAAGTGAGAGCTATATATAGTGGTGTAAATTGCAATGTATTTAATTAATCAAACAAAAAACCTAACAAGGGAAATAAATTATAGTAAAATGCAAGGAATCTTATTTAGCAAATTGACATCTCATACACTGACATAAAGAGTACATTAGCATGTCTAGTTGCATAGGGTTTCACTTTAAGGGGGAAAAAAATAAGCATATCAAGTCATCAAGATGAGATTTTTTCATTATAAAATTCATGCAATGAATTGAGAAAATCTTTTTTTCTTGAGTGGGTTTATGAATTATGGAGCATGGTGATGTGGGTATGTAATTAGAACTATCATGCTTTCATGTTCTTTGCTATTCTCTCTTATTTGTGTCTACTTTTGATTTGTCCATAATTATTTTTTAATTTCTAGGCCATGGATAGAATGATTGTTCCTTGCTTTAGACAAGTAATTAAGGAAATGAACTGTTAATGGTGATCAAGCTCTTCTATGAAAATGACAGTTACTCGTACAAATATTCCTCAAAACGAACAAGGGAGATGATCCATGTATAGAGTAAATTTTAGAATGGTTTTCCAAACAAAATTGTCTCATTTTAAAGTTCATATACATTTTTCTATTATCTTATACCAACAAAATTAAAGCATATATTTAGCATTTTATATTTACCAAAAACTCTCTCTGCACAAATTTTATGGTAAATCAAATGCGTTTTGATAAAAGATAATCGTTTTAAGTTGAATTTTTAGTTGGAGTATAACGATAATGAAAAAATCGAGATGTACGTAAGCTGACTCAAACATTTGGTATAATATTAGAGGATATTGTTCAAATTTTGATGTGATGATGAATTTGGTTTGTTTTTAATTTTTATTTATTTTAGACAAATAGTTTTTTCTTTACAAATTCTAAACAACTAATGATCTAATTTTAGAATTTGTTGCTGCAAACTTTTTATAGTGAGTTTGGCAGTTGGGACATCATGCTAACTGTTAAAGATCTGTAATTATCAAAAGACAACAAAGACTTGAGGCGGTGCCAAACGGGACCCACATAGCTAAACTTTCATCAGCACCGTCCAAACATCAGCAAATGCTTCGGGAACCGTCCTTTTTCGAATGGGACCCACACATATATGCTTTGCCAGGTTGTAAACTCGTGATACCGGTCCCACATCTGTCCTAGTGTCTGCCACGATGGATAATAGTCATATATTGTACTATAACTCTACTTGATATAAATCATGGATGCCAACCATCTGTCGTTATATTTCATTGCGGGAGATAATCGTAAAAGTAGTGACTCCCACCCCACTATGTTTTATTACAAGGTGATTATTTCCGTTATGTTTCATTATGGGAGTTGGTTGGTATCACTATGAAAAAGCACATGTTGGATGCTATATGATTTTGTTCATCCGATGCTTATTTTTGCTAGAAAAAAGACCTTTAAATTTACATTATTATTTTGTTTTATTTAATAGGATATTATTACATAAAGTTGAATATTTATATACAATAATTTGTGTTCATAAGTACACTATTTTTACTCAATCTGTGACCAGAAATTAATTTTATAAAGTTAACAGAGAATAAGGTAAACAAATAAACAAATAATTAAATTAAAAAAAACAACTAAGATGGAGTAGGAAGACTCGAATTCGAGATATTCACTAAATCGAATTTTGTATCATGTTAAAATATAAAAAATGTTGGGAGGAAGAGTTTAAATGATTACATAATATTCAGTAAAACATAGGATTTAGACTAATGAAATTCTAAGATGATAATTTTCATTACATTAATAAATAATTTAAAGAATTTCATTATTTACCTTAAGTTAAATTCTCACTTCTTGTTATTGGGTCCACCTCTTATATTAGTGTTAGATATCCTGAAATAGTTTCGAATTTATTCTCGAATGACAAGTGTTGTATTTTAATTTGAGTATGCACTTGGATCTTTTTTATATTTAACACACACAACTAATAATATTATGTCAACTAAGCATTTGGGAACCATTTTGGAAATGTTTTTAGGACTTTAGCATTTTTCTATTACTCCCTTCGTTTCAATAGACTTGTCCCCTTTTGAAAAAAAAATTTATTTCAAATTAGTTGTTCACTTATCATTTTACTGTCATTTTTAAAAATTACATTTGAATTTGTATTTCCAAAACCAAATCTAAACCACATATATTTATTTAGTCTTTAATTTATATTTTCAAAAATAACTCTACACTATAAACACTTATTCAATCAATATAATAAATATGAATATAAATGTAAATTTGTTATCAACGTTATAATTTTTTAATATGCATAATTTTTTTCGAAGTAGACAAGTTTTTGAAACCGAGAAATAATAAACAAATTGGCTCTAGGACTAAAAGAATAGTAGAGCGAGGAGACCCAATGAAGATGTTGGGAGATCTTTGCAAGAACACAAAGTTGTGTACGATTTGTTTGAACAAATCTACCCGTTTTATGATTACTTTAAGAAACTTGATTCACGGGCCAGCAAGTAGTAGTAACTCTTAAAGACATGAATTCTGTTTCTTTCTTTGTTGCACCATGCAGCAGTCAAATTGGTGTTGCCGCACCGATACCATGTTAATAAATCAGTTCCGTCTAAAATTTTAACGTGTTAAAAAAAATAATAATAAAATTTTATACTCTCCAACATTTTTTTCGACAATTGGCATAATGTGAAATATACGTGCAAATGGGTATATGTATAAGAAAGGTAAAAAGAAAAATTAAAACTTTGTTAAAATTGAACTCATAATTTAATTTTGGACCCTAATTTCTATGATGTACAAGAAAACAGAACAATTTTTAAGTGGAGCTGTTCATAATGTCCTATTTCTGATGTAGTGAGTAGTGTGACTGACCCATGAAATGACTTGTTTCACCTGGTACGACTCTTTGAGACCCAACTCTGGATGTGAACACTGTTGACTCACAGACAGGTCATGATTCCTGTGTTGTCAGATAGTTGTATGTTTTTTAAAAGAGGAGTATTTTCAGTTTACATCCCAAGATTTCTGTCAAAAAAACACTTTAGCATATATAGTTTGAAAATTACATAATGCACCCCATTATTTTCAAACCCAGTTTCAGATTGCATCCCATGTGTGCTTTTCTGTTAAATCTCTCGGTCACCGTTAGCATATAACTTTGTATAAAATTGGTATACTAAATGCTTTTTAAGTGCTCACCTATACTATATGTACATGTACATTTCTGAAGGATAAACTGACTGCTCTGGAACAAATACAAAACAGAAGCATTAAGTCATATAAGAACAGTTATAATATATATTCTAATGGATGATAACACTTGAGCAAAAATTCAGTCATCGTAAAATACTAAAATTGCGGATCATCCATGTCCGTATTTTCGTTGAATTCTGGATATATTGGTTCATCTTCGTCACACGATGAAATTGCCATTCTTTCTTCGTTGTTATTATACTTGCTATCAGAACTGAATCCATCATCTTCATCCCTATTTTCTTCCATTATATTATTGAGTGTGAACAAACTAGTTGCTTCACCTTCAATTGACTTCTTAATTCCACTACAACCTACTTTTTCATAAATGACTTCCTGCTGTCTAGGTTGACTTAAAGAAGGTCCAGTATCATCTTTCATTGGTGCATCCTCTTTGTTATTATGAAGTCCCTGAAATCACAAGAACATAGAATAAATCAAAACAAACACGATAGCACTATCATGCAATAAATTAAGCACAAAAAACAAGCAATGTTCACTAGTTGTTTACTTACTATAAGCACCGAAAATCTGTCATTTTTTCTTGCTCTGTAAGGAGGATTTGGCGGAGGTACTTTTTTTTGTTCTTTTTTTTTTTTTGGTTTTGGCTTCTCACTCTCACTTTCGCTTGAATCAAAGTTACTACTGTTTCCATGAAAACTAACCTCGTCATCAAACACTTGCTCCAAGAATTTCTCCTCATTTGTACCTACTTTATCTAAAATAGTATCACACTCTTGTACAAAATCATCAATCTTTGCCTGCTTCTCATCCAATGCATATTGTGTAAAAGAGAAATCTCATACATTATTTTCGTTTGGAATAGTCAGAGTTATATACATCTTAATCAACTTAGTGTACTTCAACAAGTCAAGACACAATAACAAATCTTTGGAAGTTTCAATTGGTAATAGGCTATGCGAAAGATCTTCCCCAGGAATACGGAACCACAAATCAATATAATCTACCAATACCCCTAATTCCGTCAACATAACATTTATCTCAGACATTGGCATTACGTCCATTGAACACATGTCAAAGTACTCTATCTTCCCTCCAAAATAATTTACAAACCCTTCATCAAAGTCTCCATCATAATTAACCTTAATTGAGAAGTACATGTAGTCCACTGTAAACAAACACTTTACATTAAACAAAAATTACACACTGTAATAAGCTAATAAGAAAGAAAAATACACAAATTTAACCCTAAATAACAGAACACATAAGGACCACAACACTAAACAAACTCAAATAATCGAACCATGCATGCATTACTCAATACCCCATACTATGTTATGCTTTCGTATTATATTTGTTATATGTTACACAAAACTCGGATTACACATATCTTCGTAGTTAGGGATTTCAGAATCATTCGGAATTGAATCGAGTCCATCAACTCCTCCTATTAGGGTTCCTTCTGATGGTAACATACACCTATGAACAGGGTCATATCTACTTAATCGTCTATGACCTCTCATTTAATTTCTTGATTAAGGTGAATATCCACTTAAAATGGAGATGTGTTTTAGGGATATAAGTTTTAACTGAATGAATAATTGATTTGTGTATCATAAGCATAGATATTTTGTTCTGTAAATAATTATTGTTAAAATGTCTATTTTAACCCTTCCTTTTTAACGTTAACGGAATGATTTTAACGGGAGTTGGTCAGCAAATGTAATCTGAAAGTTAGTTTAAAAATAGTGGGATGTAATATGTAATTGTTATAGTGCATATGCTAAAATGTTTTTAACAAAAGTTATGGGATGTGAACCGAAAATAACTCTTTTGAAAAACTTGACACTCGCAGTCGACTCCATTTTTACTTCCGTTTCGGATAGAGATGTACAAAAAGTTCGAATTTAGAAAAGTGTAGTTTGATTTAAAAACTCGAAGAAAAAATTGGAAAAAACTCGTTAGGGAGTTCGTAACTGAAATATGTAGCTGAAAACTTATTGCTGTCTCATACTCCCCCCGTTCTCAGAAAGGGGAGCGAAATTCATGGTTTGGGTGGATTGCATTACTTTAAACTTGAAAAAACAGTTTTGTTTGCCATATGTTGTTGTAACTAGAAATGTGGTACGCAAGTGTTACATTGGGTCATTTTCAAAATTTGCAAAAAGGGCCATGATCCTGGTTTGTCACACTCCGGAAATACTTCTTCCGTCCCCTCAATGTTTTACATTAAAATATTGAGGACGACACGAAGATTAAGAAAAAATATAAATTAATAAAAAAAAATGAGTAAAGTGATGGGACAAATCAATATTTAATGTATAAAGGGTATAAAGTAAGTATAGTGGAGGAAAGTAATGAATATGATTGGATTTTATATTATAAAATGTTACTATTTTTAGTATGTAAAAAAATGAGAAAGACGTATCAAAAAAATATATATAAAGAAATGAGAGGGACAGAGGAAGTACTATAAAAAAAAATTCATGATATATATTTTTATCTGATTATATATCTATATAAGAATCCGTGCACGGCACCACATTTGTTGTGAAGCCGGAGCCCGGAGAGACATACCTTGCTCCTAATTCACCCGTGGACATCACCAACACCGTCATAACCACTATTATCGTCGCCACCATCACCTTTCGGCCAGACTCACTATCGGCAAGCTTTAAAGTAATGCAGCTAGGGAGAACTGTACAGATTTGAAACATAGAACTGTATTCTTTTGACAATCTGAATTTGAAAAAGTAAAAGATTTCCTTCAACTCTTCAACTAATTTGAACACACCGTTTATAACTCATAAGGTCATTATTAATAGTTCAAACTGCCAAAGGTACACAACATATTAAATGACGAAAAGATACAGATTTGTACTTGAACATTACATCGCAATTTTAAATAAGATAAGGGCATGGCAAGTATTCGACTGATAGGATTACTGAATCAATCTAATACTCTGTAATGAAAAGACGTGGCAACATGAAATGCTTAAGACTTTAAATATGCAAGCTCCGATCTGAATACTGAAATGCCTCAATCAACTATGCCGGACTAGTTATAGAAAGAATGTCTCTAATGAAGGAGCAACGAAGCCCAAATCAATACGCAGCTGAATATACCAGTAGAAGCTAACCTCCCTGCGTCGCTCTTGGCTGTGGGTGTGCTGCTGGTAGGTGAGCTATCACTGGCCTTAGGTGATCCTGTAATAATGATTTGGTTAGAATAAACAAGGCATATAATCATCCAAAATTAATTGTGACCCATGCGTTAGCAAAAGCTGCCTATTCTTAGTATTCTATGCCAAACGGTCAGGAATGGGATGATAACCCACCTGAGTTTATTATGCATGTACTCCAGAATGCTCGTACAATTGTTTAAACTACTCATCACGAATTATGTAATCTTCTTCGGGAATCCGCAGATCATATTCCAATTCTATGACATAGTTCCAGAAATCAGCAAGAAAGACCCAGATGGTCCTGATATTATACCACTTTTAAACCTCATTAAATATCCTAATATTAAATTTGAAAGAAGACTAATACTAAATAAGCTGGGATCTTTCCTGTTGTCATTTATAGTGTTTAACTGGAAGTTCTGGTAACATAAGGGAACTTTTAAAAGATGGATACTATAAGGAACTTTAAGTGCGAGTCATATTTCAGTATGCTTGACTTGAATATGTTACGAAATAGCTAACTGCATTAGTTATATTAATCATTAAGCTGTAAAAACCACTAACCACATAATTTAAAATACCACTATCAAGTAAATCAGCAGATTTGAGGAGTTACATATATCACACATTACCTTTTGCTGGTACAGCGGGAGAAGAGGTGTTTTTCCCACCTGAAAAAAATCAAGTGCAGAAAATAAATTAATTTAGGTAACTGCTAAATGCAGGGACTTAATCGAACTCTTAACAACACTTTCATTATTATAGAAGAACGGGATGGGGGTAAACAGGAATTTCATATAGGGGGCATTTCTTCTTTTATGGTAAAGACTAATGCAGATTTACTTATCAGGAAAACATAGTATTATTACGTATATAGCATTCTAAAGAAAGTAAAAAACAATCAGATATTAGGAGTATGTAGTTTTGTGAGTTTTATTTGCATTTAAGCTTTCCATTTGTTCACCTACTTTCCCATTATCTCTGCTGCAGTCCAGTAAATGGAAAAAGTTGTGGAAAAAATAGTAAGGAAGAAAAAATTCCTTCACACTTATTCCTTTTTCCTTCCCCTACATTCAACATATTTCTTTAGAAAAAGACAGTCATCAATTCTTCTAGGAGGTCAATTGCCATGTTTCGTTCTCGCAGCACAAAAAAATCCTCTTACCCTTCTAAATTTCCACAACAACCAAAAAAGAACATTTTTCCTGCTTCAACTTACAGATGCCGAAGCTCTGTTACTAAGGTTAAATAACAATTGGGGAAAGAGAAAAAGAGAGAAATTGCAACTGTGGTGTGACTTTCACAGTTGTAAGTTTTTAGATGAAAGGATCAGCTATGCAATGATTTGAAAAATGGTAATTTGAATCCAGATCAATAGATATCCCCCGAATCCAACAATTGGTTTGAGGCATTAACCAAAAGAATCTGTCCAAGCTATATGACTCTCAAAGCTTTTTCTGCATTCTAGCTGCTAAAATTTTTACAACTAACTTGGCACAATATAAAAACAAACAAATTATAAAAAGAGCGAAAACAGAGGCTAAGATGTGAAGTAATTGGGGTATAGAATGAATTAGCAAGCTTATTTACGCAATCTAAGCATAATTTTCATCCCGTAAATTATAAATCAATCCAATACTTCCATTTACATGCATCCTCAGTGCATTCCCATATCATACTCTATGGTTCTACAAGTCTATAACCAAATCCACATCTCAGATTCTCTATACCACTCCCATCTCATTCCTACCCACCGAATACAACAAAATATAGTAAATTTTTATTTAATCCCACCGATCACAGTTAGAAATTCTCCCACCCATCACAATTAACAACCCCTCACCTGTAAAAACTAATTTATAGTGATTAATTTTTACAAGATACCAAAAGAAACTCTAAATTAATGGCTCCAGATCCTCAATTATAAATGCAACTAAGGTTGCGTACATCTCACTCTGCACGGATCCTACTTCCAAGTGTAAGCATGCGTACATCTTATCTTTCCCAGATCCTAGTTGCCTGTACCACATATAGATACTATATTCCGTTTTGTTAATATGTTTAATTAAAATTAAACCAACATCATATTTTGTAGCAATCAAACAGATACCAACTTTGAAAAATATACATACATAGAGAGAGAGAGGGGGAGAGAGAGAGAGAGAGAGAGAGAGAGAGAGAGAGAGAGAGAGAGAGAGAGAGAGAGAGAGAGAGAGAGAGAGTACCTTGACAAAGATCGCCAGGAACACCACAAAGAGTAGGAAGCTTAACAGCTTGAGTAACATTAATACCAAAAGATTTCAACAACCCAGGAGTGTTATAAAGATTACAAAGACATGGAAGCTGTTTAGTAACAGCTTCTTTGATTGGATCACAACATGAAGCAGGTGGTTTAGTTGTTGCATTAAGATAATCAGCACATGGAACAAGTCCCGATGCACATGAGGGAATATCTTGTCCTTCTGCCGACAGAATCACTGTCATAACCACCACTAACACCACCGTTACAGTCACCATCTTTGTATTACCAAAACAACCCATTGTAGATTGATATGTAAATAGATATATGCGCGTGTGTTTTTGTTGATATATAATAAGTGATAGAAAGTAGGAACACAAGAAAGGTTATCTGAAACTGAACTCTGAGTTTATCTATGTGAATAGGATGTATGCGGTATTTATAAATGGACTTGATATTCCAAAGATTGTTTTTCCTTTTTTGTTTTTTTTCAGGTCAGTTCAGTTTACACAGATCGCAATTAGTTCTGGGAAATAACTAGAATAAGGTAAAAGTTTAATAAAATACCTTATATGTCATATACTAATTTGAACCTACATATTTTACCATTGAGAAATGCCCGACGCCTAGAGAATGAAAAAAATATTCTAAAATTTGTACAAAATAACATTAAAGATATGTGAGTTGTTTTAATTTATGAACGCATATTTATACACGCGTTGTTTCATATTTATATTAAGAAAGTTATCGATTACAAGGACATTTGAGAGATTTTTTGAAACATTTTTTTGGATTCTCTAACATTTTTCATCTCAAAATTATTCTTAAACGTCTGCATAATTAATAATTTTTCTAATAATAATATGGACTACGGGTGCATAAATATTAAATAACTTTTCTAATAATAATATAGATTGCGGTTGCATAAATATAAAATAACTTTTCTAATAATAATACGGACTACGGGTGCATAAATATACGCACATGAATTAAAAAAATATCACTTTTAATATCGTGTCATTTAAAAAATACTTTACAGAAGCTACCTTATTTTGAATTGTTATAAATACATATTTTTTTATTTATTTTTTTGCCGAAATAAATAGAATTTCATTAATTCTTCAAGTCGTTCTTCAATACATGAAGGAACTCTGAACGAGCATTACTCAACCTCCAACTACGATCAGCTATAAAATTACTATATCTCGTTAAACAGTGAGCTACGCAGTTCGCAAACCGCTTAACAAATTTAAGGGACACGCCTTTATTTTTTAACTCCGACAACAGCTCTTTACACTCTTGAATACAAAAAAAGAATAATAGTAGGAATTGTAAATAATAATAGTAAAAAAAAATAGTAGGATCCTATTTGTTGAAGTGCACCCGTGAATGTGCATGTCCTGGCTTATCAGTCAATGTCAAAGTCAAAAAATATTGCCAGATAATTAGTTGAATTTTTAACTAAATTATCCTTTCATATTAACATGTGAATGGCATACTGTATGTAAATATCTAAATGATTGTGCTCATTGCTCAAATTAATTTAATTAATACATTTCTTCTTTAATTATCAAAAATGATGTCGTGCCGTGTTTGTAAATTAACTTTGATTTTCTTTTTCCGTGTGTAGCATAATTCACAAAATTTTGAGATTTTCAATTTTTAGCAGAGAAAATTCTCCGCTAAAACTCCGGGTTAATTTCCTCCCATGTTTGTAAACTTGAACATTTTAATGATTAAAAACAATGGGGAGTAATGATTGTCCCATTATTTCACATATCCTCCATGATACGCAGTGTCAGGAGACGCATCATGCTGCTTGATAATTCACATTCATTTGATACAGAGGGGATAATGTAAAGAGTGCTTGAAAGTGACACAAGACCCAACTAAATTTATGATAAAAACCTAAATTTCTTGCCTCCATTTATTGTGTTTGTGTGTGAAAATACGCACCATTTCATTGTTGCTTGCGGCTTTCATATATGACTTTGTTACATCTTTACACGGTGAATAATTTGGACTCATTTGGTGATGTTAGAAATTTGAGTCTGAAAATGTGAGTTCAAACTTGGAGATGACTTCTTGTTTGTATGAGTGATAGTTGTGAGGGTGCATTAAGGTTATGGACAGTTTGTTAGAGTCGGAAATGAGTCGAGATACTTATAACCGGATTGATTAATGAATCGAATTTGGATATAATTAATATGTACGAATGTAAGGTATGTTTGAAAATTTTGGGAACAAAATAAAAAACATTTTAAGATCTCGTAGAAATTTTATATAGGAAGAGTGACTAATGAATGACCTAATTACTTTTTGTAAACTAAACAATACAAGAAATATTGAGGAGGCATTAAAACCTGTAGACGATGTCGACTAACCTGGGGACTACAAAAACGCAAAACTGTAAAGGGCCTTGGGCTGGCTGTGCCAGGAAGTATTCACCAACAGACATCAAAATATGGGTTGGCCCAAAACATAACGAGCCCATTTAAATATGTAGGATATGTATTGTAATTCGACAGAAAAGAGAATTTTAAGGGAGACAGAGGGAATAAAAAAAAGCATTATATTATGCAGAATTAAATTTATAATAGCGTAAAAACTCGTGCCAAACACGAACCTATTTATATCTATACTATTATATTAAAGACGAAACATTGAAAGTTTTGTAGTCTGATTGAAAGTTTTTGTAGTCTGGTCACTCCATTCATAGCCGTTAGATATCTCTGATCAAATCAATGAGAACCGTTATATAAAATATTAAAATTATTATATAATATCTTTTCTATTTTTTCTAACTAAAATATCTCATTTTCCAAAATCATCGTAGACAGTTTCATTTAATAAAATAAGTTTATAATTGCTAATAACTAACTCATTATCATTTTTAGCCAAAACAATTTCCTTTTCGGCTAATACATGTTACTTTTTCTATTTTCCTTACTAAAATCCCTCATTTTCCAAATATATCACGAGCAAATCCTTACTTATTTATTTTAAAACCTATTTTAATACTTTTAATTGACAATTACATTTCCCCTCTTTTTCTAGAAAAATCACGGGCAATTACTTTTTTCAGCTAAAACATGTTATATTTTCTATTTTCCTTACTAAAATCTCTCCTTTTCCAAATATATCACGTACAAACCCTTACTTATTTACTTTAAAATCTATGTTAATACTTTTAATTGACAATTACCTTTTTCAACTAAAACATGTCACCTTTTCTATTTTTCTTACTAAAACCCCTCTTTTTTCAAAAATATCACGGACAAATCGTTACTTTTATATTTTAAAATTCAACGAAAACATGTTACTTATATTTTTCTTACTAAAGTCACTCTTTTTCCAAAATATCACTGGCAAACCGTTACTTATTTATTTTAAAATCTATTTTAATACTTTTAATTATTTTAAAATATTTAACACGCCTACTTATTTTTTTTAATAAATGCAATTAATAAAATCTAAATAATAAATAATAAAATAAATAATTATTAAAAACAATTCGTGCATCGCACGAGTTTTAAGCTACATTATTAAAGACGAAACATTAAAAGTTTGGTAGTCGGACGGACGGACGGTCAGCACTTAGTGATTTTACTTAAATACCCTTACTTATTTTTTTTTAAAAACTATCACTAAATAATAACATTATTTATAACCAATTACCTTTTCAGCTAAATACATTACCTTTTTTTATTTTTTTTCTAACAAAATCCTCTCCTTTTCTAAAAAAAACAAGGGCGGGTTATCTTTTTTAACAAAAACATGTTACTCTTTCTATTTTTCCTTACTAAAATCTCTTATTTTCCAAAAATATCACAGGCAAATACTTAATTATTTATTTTAAAAAATCTATTTTAATACTTTTAATTATGAACACTTTTTTAGTTGAAACGTGTTACTTTTTCAATTTTTTTATTTTCTAAAGAAATTATTATTAAATAATAACATTTTTATAACCAACTACATTTTCTGCTAAAATACATTACTTTTTCTATTTTTTCTAACAAAATCCTCTCTTTTTCTAAAAAAAACACGGGTAATTACCTTTTTCAACTAAAACATGTTACTCTTTCTATTTTTCCTTACTAAAATCTCTCATTTTCCAAAAATATCCTGGGCAAATCCTTACTTATTTATTTTGAAACTTATTTAAATACTTTTAATTACGGACACTTACCTTTTCAGCTAAAATACGTTACTTTTTCTATTTTTTCGAACTAAGACCCCTCATTTTCCAAAAATATCACGAACAAACAGTTATTAATTTATTTTAAAATCTATTTTAATACTTTTAATGATTTAAAAAAGTTTAACACACCTACTTATTTTTTTTAGCAAATAAAAATTAATGGAATATTAAAACAAAAATAATAATAATTATTATTAATAACAATCCGTGCATCGCACGGGTTTTAAGCTAGTATAAAAGATAAATGAACACAACAATAATTTGTCAGGACCCAACGTAGACCCTAGACCCTTGTTTTTTTTTTTTTTTGAATAAAAGCACTTGCATTACTTAAATTGAATCGTACACAAGACTCTCAAGAATAAACTCAGGAGGGGTATTAACCCACACCTTAACATCTGACATGGAATACGTCGCTCTTGCTAACTTATGAAGTACGACATTCGCAGACCTTCTAACAAACTGAACTAGCACATTATCAAAGTGCTTACAATACTCAACGCAATCAGAAACAATTGTATGAAAATAAGAAGCTCCCTGGACGTTCCTACAAGCATCCGCCAATTGCTTCGCATCTGTTTCGAACACACAATCTCTGAAACCCAGCTCTTTAACCCAAGATAGTGCCTCTTTTAAACTAAGTGCTTCAGCTTCCCTTGGATGTAACAGCACTCCAATCCTTCGACTACGAGCTCGAACAAATTCACCTTGCTCATCTCGAATTACTGCCCCCACCCCTATACAATTAAATTCCTCAAACCTAGCAGCATCTATGTTAACTTTAACCCATCCCGAAGGTGGTTTACTCCAGTGCCCAAGGCTTGTATTCAAACTCACCACATTTCTGGTCACCTCCTGCTGCACCCTCCTCCAATCAGACAACAAGTTAATTGCTCCTTGTCGAACACCAAAACCTGACACATTAATCTTCTCCCAAACCCACTTATTCCTACGGTTCCAAAGATTCCAACACAACAATGCTACTAATACCAATTGCTCTCTGGTTCCAGCAGAAAAAATACGCTGCAAAATATCGAACACCTTTTCTCCTGGTAGCACTTGAATGAGATTATTAACACCACTTGTTGCCCACACTGACTTAGCAAACTCACAGCTAAACAACACATGAACATCATCTTCATCTCCTGCATGACACCATGGGCACCTGACATCCATTTGGACATGTTTTGCTATCAGAGCTACAGCTGTTGGAAGGCATGAGCTGCAGACGCGCCATAAAAAATTCAAAACTTTCCCAGGCACCTTCATCGACCAAAGCTTTTTCCAGAAAACAGAATAAGGTGTGCCATGTTCACCTTGAATCATCCTATAACAACTCTTCACCGTAAAAATACCCTTCTCGTCCAGAATCCAAAACCAAGAATCCTGTCTACTAATTGCAGGTAAAGGAATCCTCTTAATAAGCTCCCCATCTCTACCATTAAAAACATCATTGAGTACCTCCTCATCCCATTTATTTTCCCCAGGTACTAGCAAACTTTGTACCTTAATATTCTCAAGTTCTTGTGGCATATCAGTTGTTACAAATCCATTCTCACTACACGGCAGCCACGGAACTCCCAAAACCCTTGTACTATCTCCATTCCCAATACGCCTCCTACATCATTTCCTAACAATATCTTGAGCCGCTAAAATACTTCTCCACATATAACTAGGATTATTTCCTAATGTTGCATTTAGAAAATCACCATTAGGAAAGTACCTAGCTTTCATCAAGTTAGTCACCAATGAATTCGCATTATTCAATAACCTCCACCCTTGTTTCGCCAACATAGCCAAATTAAACTTTTTGAGGTCTCTAAAACCCAAACCCCCTCCTTCTTTACTCATGCACATCGTATCCCAAGCTTTCCACCGAATCCCTTTCTTCTCACCCCCACTACCCCACCAATAACCATTCATTTGACGCTGAATCCCCTTACTTATATCACCTGGCAGCAAGAAAAGATTCATCCAAAAATTCGGTATAGATTGCGCTGCCGTTTTCAGAAGCGTAACCTTACCAGCCTTTGAAATAGCCTTATTTCCCCAGCCCTGTAATTTCTTACTCACTCTGTCTTTCAAGAAACTAAAAACTTCATTCTTTTTCTTTCCAACTCGCATAGGTAAACCCAAATATTTCCCTGGATCAAACACCTCTGTAACCCCCAAAATCTCACAAACTCGCCTTCTTCTATCATTCTCTGTACATGGACTGAAAATGACACTTGATTTACTACAATTTATTTTCTGTCCAGACAAAGTTTCATACCTTTGAATAATGTTCCTCATATTTACTACTTCAGCTTCTGTTGCTCTAAAGAAAAAGTAGCAATCATCTGCGAAAAGCAAATGTGACACAGCTGGAGCGCCTCGAGCAATTTTACATCCATGTAAAAGCCCCGCCTCTTCATTCCGGCAAATGATTGAACTAAGAGCTTCTACACACAGAATATAAATATATGGAGAAATAGGATCTCCTTGTCGAATTCCGCGTTCTGGTCTTATATCTCCAAATTCAACACCATTCTGAAGAAAGCTATACGTAACAGTACGGACGCATATCATTATTCGATCAATCCACTTTGCATTAAAACCGAACTTATATAACATCCCCTCAATAAAATTCCACTCCAATCGATCGTAAGCTTTAGATACATCAATCTTCATTCCCACAACCCCATCCTTACCCTGTCTCCGTCTTTGTATATAATGATTCAACTCAAAAGCAATTAACGCGTTGTCCGTAAGCAACCTCCCTTCCACAAAAGCGCTCTGTTGGTCAGAAATTATGCCTGATAAACAGTCCTTCAATCTGTTTGCCATGACTTTAGAAACAATCCTCATTAGCACATTACACAAAGAGATTGGACGCAACTCCGTCATACGTTTAGGTTCTTTAACCTTCGGAATTAAACAAACCAAAGTACGATTAATCCCTTCCAAAAGCTCACCAGTATTAAAAAAGTCCTGACAGAATTTTGTGACATCCAACCCAACAATACTCCAGTAAGTTTGAAAAAATGCGGGGTTTAACCCATCTACGCCTGGTGACTTCTCAGGATGCATAGAGAAAACAGCCGCTTTTACCTCCTCCGTCGTCACTGCTGCTCCAAGCTTACCATTCTGCTCCTCTGTAATCTTTTTAACCTTTTCTCTCTCTGTAAGACCATTTACCTCCATCGAAGATTTGAACAAATCAGAAAAATAATCCACAATAATGCCTTGAATATCCTCATCTTCTTCCTTCCATTCATCATGCTTGTTCATTAAACCCTTCACCTGATTATTCCGTTTACGTCCCGAAGCAAATTTGTGAAAGAATCGCGTATTTTGATCGCCTTCTTTCAGCCAAAATTGCTTTGCCCTCTGTTTCCAATATACCTCTTGCCTCTCTAACAGCTTTAAAAATTCCTCTCTTGCTTCATTATATCTCCTTATTCCCACTTCATCGCGCCTTGATCTATACTTCCTGAGATCACACTTATACTGCTGCAATTTAATACGCATCTCTTTAACCACACCCCCACCCCACTATTCTAACTTCAAGCAACAATAATCAATTTTTTCCATAATGTTTCTTATATTGCTATTCCCCCAACTATCTTGGATTAAATTAAAACAATCCGACTCCTTAATCCATACATTTTCAAAACGAAATCTCCTTCTCTTAGGAGCATACACCAACTTATTAAGCTGTAAAAATAACGGGAAGTGATCTGAAGTAGATATATCCAGTACCTTTACTTCAGCCGAAGGAAACAAATCCATCCACCCCTGATTTGACAGACCTCTATCCAATCTCTCTTGAACCCAAAATGCACTTCCTCTCGACCTTTCCCACGTGAATGGATTACCCACAAAACCCAAATCCCTCAAACCACACTCATTAACAGTCTCAGAGAAACCTTCCAACAAACACCTCGGATGTCTACGCCCCCCAACCTTTTCATGAGCAAACATCATATCGTTGAAATCCCCTATGATACACCAAGGTAAATTTGACCTTGAAGCCAACTCTCGAATCAACCCCCAGGACTCCCTCCGTCTCTCTCTTTCAGGACACCCATAAAACCCTGTGTATCTCCACCGACCCACCTGTTCACAAGCCACCTCAAAATCAATAAAATGCTTCGAGCTTCCTTTTATATCAACTCCTCCTTCGTTCACCCTAGACCCTTGTTAGTATATCTTACATAACTCAAATGGTGTTAGTTACGAGGTCCATGTTGATAAGTTCATAAATCATTGGCCTAATTAAAAATAAATAAATTATTGGCGTGCTACATTTTCTCATCTACCTACTCGAGCTCTAAACAGACAATATACAGATCCATCCTTAATTTTTCGGGATCTAGGTAAAATAATAAGTAAAACCCTCTTTTTATAAAAAAAAATAGCTATTTTGTTAAAATAATTTATTATTTAAATGATTATATATTTATTAATAAATTTTTAAAAATAATTGTTTGCGGGATTTATATTATGGTTTAATACATAATGTAATATTTTTTTAAAATGGCTCAGCAAATTTTCAAAGATGCAAAATTTTCACGGATTCATTAATCAAACCCGATGGTCTCTATTTAAATTGTAACAAAAAAAATCATGTTGTCATATTTAAGAAAAGGTCATGATTTAAAGAAGAGTAAATGTCAATAATGACTTCATTTTTCGGAAACATTGAAGTTTACATATATCAATATCAATCAATACTAGTATTTATTTTTTTTGACAAACAAAAAACAAATAAACGAGCTAAACAAATAGCCGTTTATGTTTTCAGATTGTTTAACATCATGAATTTCTAAATTCTTTGAACTAGAAAAGATTAAAATGGCTTCCCGATCTATCAAACCTGCACCAATCCTGGAACCAGTAATATCACAAATCACGTAATGATCTGATGTTAGTTTAAATCTATGTGGATGACATAATCTTTGGGTCTACTAATGATAAACTCTGTAAGAAGTTTGCAAAGCTAATGCAGTCAAGATACCAAATGAGCATGATGGGAGAGCTTAGTTATTTTCTAGGCTTGCAAGTAAAGCAAACAGATGATGGGATTTTTATCAATCAAGCAAAATATACCAGAAATCTTCTCAAGAAATTTGGTATGCTTGATAGTTCATCTGCAACAACTCCTATGGCAACTGCAACAAAGTTAGACAAAGACACAGGAGCCTCAGTAGATATGACAAACTACAGAGGGATGATAGGGTCTCTTCTTTATCTAACTGTAAGTAGACCAGACATCATGTATGCAACTTGCCTTTGTGCAAGATTTCAAGCAGATCCCAGAGAGCCTCATCTAACAGCTGTGAAGAGAATTTTCAAATATCTCAAAGGAACCATAACTCTTGGTTTGTGGTATCCTAGAGAATCAAAGTTTAAATTAATTGGTTACTCTGATACAGATTTTGCAGGCTGTAAGATTGATAGAAAGAGCACAAGTGGAAGCTGTCAATTTCTAGGTGACAGATTAGTTTCTTGGTACAACAAGAAACATAAATCAATTTCAACATCCACAGCAGAAGTAGAGTATATTGCTGCTGGTAGCTGTTGTGCACAGATTTTATGGATGAAGAATCAATTGCTGGATTATGGATTAAGGTACTCTAAAATACCTATTTTCTGTGATAATCAAAGTGCTATTGCTATGACAGGTAATCCAGTACAGCACTCCATGACCAAGCACATCAGCATAAGGTATCATTTTATCAGGGAACATGTGGAAGAAGGAAATATTGAGCTTCATTTTGTGTCTACAGACCAACAGCTTGCAGATATCTTCACCAAGCCTTTGAGTGAAGCTACCTTTACAAGATTGGTAAATGAACTTGGACTGGTCTCTGGTTTTGATTAGAGATACTGGTTAGACTCAAAATCTATATTTCTGTGATTTGTTGCTCATGATTCTTTGCATATGTTAACTGTCATTCATACCAGTTTGTCAAACTCTGAACTCATACTCTGTTAGTCATACTCTGTTAGTTATACTCTGATGTTAAACTCTGATTGTGATTTTGTCTGAAACATATGAACCAATGAAGAAAATTGTATGAAGCATGATTTTCAGTAAGTAATCATGAATCTTTCCGAGTGATATGAATTGTGATTTCAAAATGTGCAGAAATTTTACACAGCATGATATTGTCTCTATATTTATAGCATCTCTTAGTTTATTGATCCTATACACTGAGTCTGTATTAGCTGTTTGCACTTTCTCTCATAAATTAATTGTATTAACTGATGAAAAGTCTAAACTCTGATAATTAGTTGCAAATATTTCACCCTCAAATTAAAAGATGCAAAATAAGCACAAATTCCTTTGAGATCATGTTGTGCCTGGGAAGACCCAGGAACTTATTGTATGAAATAAGGGCTAAAATCTTTGATTTTTGGTGACTAGTGCCAACCACTGATTACTGGAAAAATAAATAAATAAAAAAATCGAAGGGGGTGAAAATAATAAATTTAGTAGTACAGAGTTTAGATGAGATCAGATTTTATATTATACATGAGAGTTTGGGCAACCAGTTTTTACTGATTTATTTTGTGGATTTTATGCATTTTGAGATGATCTAAATATTTATATTCAGTAAACTCTGCTAAGTCACACACTATTATTCACACCTGTACAGTTTGTGAAAAGAGTTTATGAATAAAGAAGGAGGATTGGTAAATACTGATGAACTGTGTACTCTACGCCGAGGTAATTTAATTTTAATCTCTGATGATTAAAATAAATTTTGTTTGTTTCAGACATATTATGATTTTGAGAAAAGACATTTGTTTTGAAAATTCAAAAGAGAATGATTGGATAGTTGTTCAAGAGTGTATTAAACAGAGGAGAGAGGTTGAGTGTCTAGGAAAGTGTAAAAGGCGGTAATTATTGCCATTTTTACTGCGCATGCGCATTGGAAACTGCCAATTACTGCTGTCAGTCATTGCATGTGTGCCACGTGTCCCACCCACACGATTCACGGAGTAAGACAGTTGTGTGTATTAATTAGAAACTGTTCAGTTTTTAATTCTTTCTTTTTGTATTAATATACAATACACAAATTCGTTTGAACTTTTCACAACTTACTCTAATTCATACTCTTACTATCACACACACATTTTCACAAACACTTTTCTGCATACATCTCTCAAACACATTCTTGAAGCATAAACACTGTTTTCTTTGAAATATTCTAATGGCAACAACTATGTTTCAGTCTTTTGGTCTCGAATTTATTCCTAACAACTATGCAACACCACTATCTACTGAGAATGTCCCAGAGGCATTTCATCTTTTTCAGAACTTTCTTGCTCAATCTGATATTGGGCATGCACTGGTGGCACCAGCAAAGTTATCTGGTTCTCAAATCAAAGCCTTCTGGGAGACAGGCGTGTATGATGATGGAGGTGAATCAGACACTCCTTCTATAATCTTTGAATTTGCTGAAGAAGAGTATGTAGTTACTCCAACTACTGTAAGAGATGCTCTTGGATGTGAAGATTTCAATGCGTTCACCATTTCTGTTGGTGATTCTGATCTTCAGCGTATGATGAGGGAGATTGGTTATTCTGGGTCTTTAGCAAGAACAAGAAATTTGAAGCGACCGTTCTTGAGGAAGGAGTGGAGTTTCTTCTTCGATTGCATTACAAGGGCGTTCGGGAAGAAGTGTACAAATTGGGATGCAATTCCAATCGACAGTCTACAAATTGGGTATTCTCTTCTCTATGGTGCTCATTTTGACTATGCTAGACTTGTTTTGAACAACATAGGTGAAAAGATGACAGAGAATAGGAGTGTAGTTTACTTTTCTCGTTTCTGTCAATTAATCTTTTCTATATGTGTTGATGGGGTTGAGATAGCTGAGGAGGATGTCATTCCCTCATTTAAATTACATAAGAGAATATTCTCTGATCTCACAAACAAGGATGTTAAGAAAGGGAATGTTGATGACTTGATGTTTCCTGCTTCAGTCCAACAGTTTGTAAACCCTCAACCACAACCACAGGCACAACCAGAACCAATTCAGCCTCTAAACTCTGAACCTCTTCCATCTGCATCTCAAAAACCAAAGGCTGGGGGTAGAACAAAACATAGGGCTTTTAAAGTTTCTAAATCTCTAAATACTGATGATGTTCCAGTATCTGTTGGTACTTCAAGGAGAAAGAAGAGGGCGCACAGACCTGTTTCTGATGCAAATATGCCTTCTGATGAACTAGAATCTGCTAATGCTAAGAAAAGGAAGCTTGTTGCTGCTTATTTATTTGATGGATTGATTCCTGGTTCTACATCTATTGAATCTCCTGAGGTTGTAATTGAAGATGCTACTGTGTCTGAAGAAGCCAGAGCAGACACTGATAATAATGATGTTGTCAATGATGATTTTCTTGAACCCATCTTGGAGATGGATTTTGAAGATGAAATTGAAGCACATCCCTCTGCAACTCTAGAAGAGTTTGGAAGTATAAATGAAACAGAGGATGTGGCAGTTGATCAACCTACACTTATCATAGATGAGTCACTAGCTACTCATACAGAGGTTCTCTCTGTCAATCACCAGGTACTTGAGAAAGGTGATGAGGTTGATCAGACAGCAAAGGCTGTAGCTGCAGAAAATATTATTGAAGAAACTGCAGAGAATAATGTTGAAGAAATTGCAGAGATTGTTGTTGAATCTACTGCTGTTCATGCTGAAAATGAAGAAAATGCTCAAGATAATATAAACTCTGAGAAGCTTGCAAATGCTGATGCTCAGGAAACATTTGTTGAGACTATTCCTCATTCTTCAAATGCTAAGTCTTCTACAAAGTCTGATGATGGTCAAGCTACAAAGTCTGATGATGATCAAGCTGATTCATCTTCTCAAAGACTTTCTGCTCAACAAAATTCAAAGGATATTCAGCATGCCACTGAACTTCACTATCAGAATATGTACTTTTCCAAGTGGTCAAACAAGGATTGTATATTCACTGATCAAAGGGCTGCTGACTTTGTAACAAACTCTGCTGCATCAATTACGAATCCAGAACTTCTTACACATCTCAAGGCAACTATTGTTCAAGTCAAATCTCTTCATAATCGTTTTGATGAAACTCAGAAGTCAGTTACTGGGTTGAGAAATGATGTGGTTGCTAGAGATATGTCTCTAAAGCAAGATAAGTCTATGCTGCTTACTCTGGTCAAAGATCAAGAATTTCTCAAGAACAGATTGACTAAGGTTGAAGACAATCAGACTGTAATGTCTGATAAGCTTGATTCCATTGCTACTTCAATAGAATTGCTCACATCAGTATTACTTCAAGATGATGTCAAAAAGGGGGAGAGAGTACTTAAAGACAAATGCAAAAAGTCTCAAACTCTGAGTAGACAGGATGATTCTACTGATGGTGGTGCAAAGGGAAAAGATTTCAAATCTAAATCTACTCTAAAGCAAGGAAAGCTAAGATCAAACTCTGATGCTACAAACTCTGAACGGATAAACACTGGTGCTCAATCTTCTTCAAGAGCTAGAAGTTTATTGCTTACTTCTCATCCAGTTACTGATGAAGAGATTGCTGCTCAGCTATTTCTAGAAGAACATGGTGCTGATACAACCATACAAGATATCCAAGCTGAAGAATTGATGTTAGCTAAAGAGCATGAGCAGAATCTAAAGTCTGGGAAAGTAAATAAAGTTGTAAAGGTTTCAAGACCTAAAGAGAAAGGAATTGTAATCAAGGAAAATGTAAACTCTCAACAAAGTTTACAACAAGCAAAGAAGGCTGAAGAAACTAGCTCAGATAAAGGTAAAGGGAAGTTAGTTGAAGAATCAGTACAGAAGAAAGCTCAAACAACCTCTGACAATGCTCAAGTTGTTAAAACATTGGAAGCTGTGACAACCTCTGATACTACTCAAGTTGTACAGACTCAGTTATCTCCACAATTACAAAGAACTTTTGCTAAGCCAATCATTGTTCAACATTCTTTGATTCCAGCAAATATAAATCTTCTCCAAAGCAGAACACTCATGGGAAAAGAATCAAGAGATAAATCTGGGCTTGGATCTCATAGAGAGAAAAGAGTGAACAATAGTCCAATGGATCACACTTCTTTAGCTGAACCTGGTGTTGGGGTAACTCAAGAAAATCTTGATACTCTAGAATCAGTTCAGTTAATATACCACAGAGGGTTAAAGAAGGATTTTCTGTTATACTTCAAATCTGATGGCAGAGTATACAGAGTTAGTGAAGATGATATTGGTTTAAAGATGAAAGAAGAATTGGAATATGTGTTGTATCTGTTGAAAGTTAAAAATCAAAGAACTCATCAAGCAGCCGAGGTGTTAAGAAGAAGAATGATGAAAGCTAGAATTCTTTCTGGTTTAAAGTCTGCTGGCTCTTACATACCAAGGTTCAGATATTACAATGGAAATCTTGTTGAGATGCAAAGGAACAGTGCAAGACTCAGAACAGATCTTGGCATAAAGGTGTTGGAATTTAATCTGGAATCAGATAAATCCTTCATAATAAAGCTAGGAAATGATATGAGGAAGAACAGCATTTATTCACTAAGGGCAGCTATCTACCAAACTGGAGAGAGTGATCCAGAGTTAAGGGAGATAAAAAAAATAATGATAGCTGAGTTAGAAAGAGCTGAAAGAAAACTACTTCAGGACTACATCAGGACTGTGCCTGACATTGAAGAGATTAAGTAACTGAAGTCTGTAAGTTTTTAAAAGTTTTCTGTTCTAAGTTAAAAATAAACTCTGTTATGTTATAAACACTGCATTTGTTGTATGTTTTGACATCATCAATTATCTTTTAACTTGTACATCTTTGTTATGCACAAGTTGGGGGAGATTGTTAGATATAATTGCTGATGATTGTTTATCAGTGTTTAAGCAACAGGTACTCATCAGAGTTTATGATAGAAGCCAGTCAGAGTTTGTTAAAGTCTGACGGGGTGAAAGTTTGCTGAAGCTGTCGGTGCTAATATGAAGATTCTAGAAGCAATATATCTTGAAGATGGAAAGAAGCAAGATATATTGAGATAGCTAAAGAAACGGGACAGAAGACAGAAGCAATCCTAATTTGATATAAATTGTATAGCTAATTTGTAGGAATATCAATTAGAGATTGAATCTATGTAGCTGTGTACTATATAAACACAGATAGGTTAACCCTAAAAGGGGCGCGAATACTGAAAACATTATTTTTGTAACCTAGCAGCTCTCTGTGATAATTTACATCACTGAGAGAAGAGTTATTTAATATAATTCAGTTTATTGTTCATAAACAGAGTTCTTGATTGTTATTCTCATACATATATTGATTATATATTGTGTATTCGGCCTAACAGTTTCTATTGGCCAAGCATGCTTGCTGATGCTAAAAGCTACGTGAAGAAGTGTGAACGGTGCCAGAAACATGCACCAGTGGTTAGACAACCACCAGAGATGATGACATCCATTAACTCACCTATCCCCTTTGCTATGTGGGGAATGGATATACTCGGGCCATTTCCTATGGCAAGTGCTCAAAGAAAGTTCTTGATAGTAGCAATTGACTACTTCACCAAGTGGATTGAGGCTAAGCCATTAGCCAAGATAACCACCAAGCAAGTGATGCACTTCTTCTGGGAAAATGTGATATGCAGATATGGAATTCCACGAGTCCTGGTCACGGACAATAGAACTCAGTTTAACAACGATGAGTTCAAGAAGTATTGTGATGAGAACGATATCAAGTTGCGCTTCACCTCTGTTGCCCATCCTCAAGCAAATGGGCAAGCTGAGGTTGCAAATCGAATTATCCTGGATGGACTAAAGAAAAGAGTTGAACGCTCCAGAAACACTTGGGTGGACGAATTACTCCCCATACTTTGGGCATATCGTACTACTTGTAAAGTCACCACCGGGGCAACTCCATTTCTATTGGCTTATGGAGTAGAGGTAGTGGTCCCGGTGGAGATCACTCACACCTCCCCAAGAGTTGAGGCTTATGAACCAGAAACAAATGAAGAAGGCTTGAGGCTGGCTTTAGATCTAATTGACGAAGTTAGAGATGAGGCAAACGCCAAGATAGTTGAACATCAAAAGAAAGCATCTTTCTACTACAACCTAAGGGTTAAAGAAAGGTTCTTTCGTCAAGGAGACTTGGTTCTCAGAAAGATTGAAGCATCCGGAGTTGGACAAAAAAGGAAGTTGGCCCCAAATTGGGAAGGACCATATCGCGTCAAGAACGTATTTGGTCGAGGCTCGTACAAACTAGAAACCCTTGAAGGGCATGAGGTGCCAAGGACTTGGCATGCCTCCAATCTGAAAATTTATTATGTTTAAGGTGTTTCCTGAGAGGACTCACTACTAGAAATAAGGTTCGATGAAACCAACCCAAGTTTTAAACTGGGATACTATGTAAGGGTTGATCCCATTTTCAAGTTATGAATAAATTCAGCATTTTCATGTTTTAAAGCTTATCTACTATGAGTGTTCATAAGCATTCAAGAAGCAAGAAAAACAACGCAAACCATGAATGGCCACAAGATATAAATAAGGCTGGATAAAAACTTAAATAAAAAAGTTAAGTTAAGCCCGTAGGCTGAAAGTACATAAACAAAAGTACAAGCCATGAATGACCATAAATAAAACTACATCTAAGCAGCCTTGTCCACGGCCTCCTCCTCATCCTCCTCTTCCTCTCCAGAGTGAAGGGCAGCATCTTCAGCCCCGGCAGTCTGACCAGGTGGAGAAGTATGATCCAGGTCTAAGATCCTGTCATCCTCCTCCATGTCATCCTCTCCAGCCAAAACCAACTCCAAAGGAGTAGGAAGGTGAGGGCTTGGAAAATCAGAAATAGTGAGGGATCCAGGCATCTTCTCCAAGACAGCAGAAAGAGCGTCATCCCATCCCTTAGTATACTGAACTGGAAAGAGGAGCTCGTCATGCTTATCAATCAAGTCCCCGTACTCCTTGGAGTCGAAGTACTCGTCGATAAAGTCATCATTGCTCTTCCTCAAAGACACCAGCTCAGCCTGGGAGTCAGCCAACTCCTTCTCCTTCCTGGCCAAGGTAGCCTTCAGTGTGCCCACCTCCTCTTGGGCTTTCTCAAACTTGCCTTGGTTGGCCTCAGAAGATGAGCGCCAAGCCTTGGCTTGAAAGAGAGCCCCTTGGTAGTTGGCATTAACCTACAAGCAAGTTACAAGTCAAATACTTAAACTTGAAATACATTATTAACTGCAAAGAAAAAAGAAGAGGAGAAATACCTACAGCAGCCATAGCTTGAGATCCAGCATGCTCCACCCCTTCGATGGTGGAGTTGGAGACAAAATCCTTGTAGTCACAAGGAGTCAAGGAATTGTAGGACCACTCCACAGCATGCTTGGACACTCCTACTACAATGTCCTTCTTCCTGAGACCCCATTTGGGGCGCCAAACCGAGCTTTTAGCCGAGGCAGGACCCTCAGCATCCTCAGTAAGGTCCACATGGGGCCTTAGAAAAGCTGAAGCACTGGAAGCACGAGTGTCATTCCCTCCCAAACGTGTCCTCTTCATCCTTGCTGTCTCCCCATCTTCGGGCTCGTTGGACTTATTGATAAAGACAGCAGCTGTAAAAAACACAAGGAAAGAGATAGTTGGTATAAGATAATCTTAAATAAATAAAGGAAGATATGAGGTAAGCTCAGCATATGCATGGGCCTCTTCATCAGTCAGGATGATATTACTAGGGCTACCATCAGAAACCCTACTAAAAGAGCTACGGAAAAGGGTGCCCCAATCCCCTCTTCCCAAATCAAATACATAAAATCTTCCTTCCATTTGAGGTTGTTGTCAGGAATGGATTTGGGATGAAATATGGGAGGGGTGGAAGGTCGATGGTTGATATACACCCAACCCAAAGTAAGGGCTGAACTATTCTTAAACTCGAAAATTTTCCTAAACAAAGCTACTAACAAAGGAAATTTGTTCTTCAAGCAAAGAACAAGAAAACACAAAATAATTCTCCAGGCGTTTGGAGGAAGTTGGCAAGGATGAATCCCAACATCAGCTAAAAGCCTGGGAATAAACTCATGGAAAGGGAACCTGAGTCCCGCGACAATGGCATCCTTGTAAATGCATAAAGCATCAGGACGCCAATGGCAAGAACGGTCCCCTGGTCCGGCAGGGACTAATCTATAAGGGGATTTAATCCTATACATCTTATTATAGTCCCTAATTTTATCTATTTCGTGAAACTTATTACTGCAATCGAAAGAATCTAAGTGGGACACAGAAGGATATTCATCACTACGTTCTAAAATCATATCTTGAAGTGACATATGAGAAGAACGAATGATGATACCTCTCTTAGAAGCTTTGTTCATTCTTTGAAGGCGTTGAGCAGCTTTGTCAGACATCTTCAAATCTTCAAACGTTCAAGAGAAATCCCAGAAAAATCCCCAGAAAAATCTTCAAATCTTCAAAACTTCAAAGAAATTCCCAGGAAATCTTCAAAAAAACCCAGAAATCTTCAAGGGATGAAGGTGAAAACCCAGAAATCTTCAAGGGATGAAGATTGATCCCAGAAAAACAAGAGCACCACCGTGAAAAACTCGTCGGGAATCGCCTTACTACGGAATAAAAGAGAGAAAAACTAAAGATACTAGAGAGAAAATTTTAGAAAGTTGAAAGTGAGAAGTGAGAAATAAAATAGAAATCTCACTTTTTTATAAGCAAAAGTGACTGGAAACCCTACCGGTTAAGGGAGGGCAACCGTCTATAGCCTGTAAGGCCTATAAAATCCATTTATGGATTACAAAGGCAAAGGCCCAAATAAGTTAAGTCTCAGGCAAAATCGAAGCCCAAATTATTAAGGTCCATTAAGGCCCAAGGCTGGAAAAATTTAAAGCCCAATTAGGCTAATTAAAGCCCAAGAATGAACCATGGAATAAAACCAAGGCAAAAAATCAAAAATCCAAGGTCGAAAAGACCCTAAATCGAGATCGCACGATCCTGGTCGAAAATATACGAGAAAACGAGGTCATATCCAACGACCTCGCTCTCAAAAGAAGCGAAAAAATTAAAGATTTAAGGTCGAAAAGACCCTGAATCGAGGTCGCACGATCCAAGTCGAAAATACACATGGAATTGAGGTCGTGTCCATCGACTTCACACCAAAAGCAAGTCAAAAAATTAGAAAAATGAGGTCGAAAAGACCCTAGATTGAAGTCGATTGACTGAGATCGAGAATATACTATAAATCGAATTCATACCCCTCGACCTCACACCAAAACAAGGTCGAGAGGCTGAAGGAAACGAGGTCGAAAAATGACCCAGAAAATAAAATCTTTTTTGACCCAGAAAAACGAGATCGAAGAAACACGGGGATGAGATCGAACAAACGAGATCGAAAATGCATAAGAAATCGAGGTCGTATTACACGACCTCGTACCAAAATAAAGTCAAGAAATCATAAGATCCTGGTCGAAAAAGGGCTAAGCGAAGTCGAAGCTGTGAGGTCGAAATTGACCTATGAGTCGAGGTCGAAACAAACGACCTCACGTCCAATCGAGGTCGAAGGTATACTAGAAACGAGGTCGACAAATGGCTTACGAGTCGAAGTCGACAACTCCAGGTCGAAAACATACTGAGTCGAGGTCGAACAGGTGAGGTCGAAAAAGACCTGGGATTCCTGGTCGACAGCTTCGACCTCACAACTGTTTGAGCTCGAATTCCAGGTCGAAATCCTGGTCGAAATTATACTACTTCCAGGTCGAATTCCTGGTCGAAAATGACCTAATTTAAGGTCAAAAATTCCCTTAAAAAATGGAAAATTTAGGGGAAAATACGATATAACTTCTACGAAAACCCCAAGGAGATTTTCCCAGAAGTTGGGGGGCAAATGATATGGACAGAAAAGTAATTATATAAATATAATTGACGGTCCAATGAAAAGGCTCGATAATTAATGCCCAAATCCCTGATTATTTATTAATTTCGTAATTAATAAATAGGGAAAATATATAGCTCATAAAAAGAGTCCAAATTATGACAAATTGGTCAAAGAAGGATCCAGAATCCCAATTAAAGGCAATTAATGAGTCATAGTCTTTATCGACAAGGAAAAGACTTATCCTGCAAGCAATACAATGCTTATCCAATATCAAAAAGGAGACTTATACGCTAAGACTCCTAAACATACCATAAATACTAGGCTCCAGATGCCTATATAAGGTCCCTGATCCTACAATCAGAACTACGTCTTTGGCTTGATTCTCAACATTAATTGAGATACGTAGGCATCTTGTGAGGACCGATTTAGTCCGGAAACACGAGTGCAGCCATTAAAGCTCGAAGCTCATTAAATTCACAAGGTACGTTTTTTAATCCACAACAATTTTGTTATATAACTTACTCTTTTTTTGACCGAAAATACTAATATTAATGATCATTTCTTCAATTTTATAGTCTGAAATGGATATGTTACACTAACATATAGATGCCACATCAAAAAAATTTAATACATCATCATTTTTTGTCTAAAAAAAGTGAATTATCTAGCCAATTTTAATGACTTGTTTGAGATCGTTTTTAGTTTGGTAACCAACTTGATACTTTATGACCATTTTAGAGCAACTTCAACCGAACACTAAATCACTATAATAGTGATAGATATAGTGTCAAAGCAACTCCAATGGAACACTAAAATAGTGACCCAAGGTCACCAAATGAGTTTTGGGTCACCAAATTTGGTGACAAAAGTACATTTGGTGATCCTTTGACACCAAATTTGGTGACTTTCAAAATTCCAACAATACCCCTATGTTTGTTAACAAAACAATTTTTTTCCATCTATGTCCTACTAAAGTTAATTGTTTTTGTAAATTTTAACTTAAGATTTTATCAATTGAAAATTCTTTTCTTCTTAACTCTTGTTAATTCTAAAATATTTTTTTGTATCTTTTTATTCTAATCTTTTAAATTTTATTTTTTAATTCTTTTTACTTTAAACTTTCACAATTTTTTTTTTAAATCATGAATTATAAACAACACACTAGATTTAATTATAAAAATAAAATCAAAAATTCATAATGATAAATAGAAGTTATTTATAATATAAAAAATGAACAAAGTTAGAATATTCTATGTGAAAGATTCTTTTTAGTGACAAGTATAGAAGTTCATTTTATGGATGATATCTTTTTCACACCAAAATAGTGTTATAGTTACACTATTTTGGTGTACTTGGTTGGAGATGGTTTTAGTGATCAACTAGATAATTAACCCAAATAATTTATTACCTATGTGATTATATATTTATTAATAAATTTATAAAATAAAAATTATCTTAGAGATTTATATTCATGATTTAAAACATAATGTGACATTTTTAAAAAAAGGTTCAACAAACTTTCGGAGATGCAAAATCTTCATGGATTCATTACTCAAATTAAACCGTCCCTATTTAAGTTGTATATTGTCATATTTAAGAAGAGGTTAAGATTTAAAGAAGAGTAAATGTCAATAATAACTTTATTTGTCGAAAACATTGAAGTTTTTGATATGTTAAATGATAGGTACAGATAATTTTGAGAATAAAAAAATTTGAATCTAAGCAGAGAAATAGAAGAAGCTAAAAAATTTAATTTTGACAGGATAAAAAGTGCTAAGTGTATAATGAAATAAAAGATTTTTTTTCTTTTTTTTTATATTATTCATATTTATTTTTTCACTACCACTATTATAAAACCTAAAAAAAATGAGCTCCCTTCTAATCAGGAGCTTTAACCACTACCCCTCCAAATTATCCTTCGAACCGGGTCTGACAATATACAATAAACCGGGTCTGACAATATACAATATATTACGCTTGTGAGCTCAGCTTACTCGTATTTGCTAAAATACATGAGTTATGACAGATTAAAGAAAGATCAGCTAGTGCCTAGTGCACAAGATAACACATTAGGAGGGTTTGGATAAGATCACAATTCACAAGATGAGCATCCTTTGTCCCTCCGGTGCTGTAATCGGGATAAGATCACAATTCACAAGGTGAGCATCCTTTGTCCCTCCTGTAATCGAATCGAGTCGAACACCACTAGATTTAAGTTCAAGTTCGATTAAAAAATTCGGATTCAAGTTCGAGTTCGAGTTCAACCGATCCAAGCTCGAAACTTGGCTCGTGAAAAATTCAATATGTTCGAGCTTGACTCGAAAGTTCGAATCGATTTCTCCCAAATATTGACAAAAGCTCAAATAAAATTGGTTCGGCTCGATTTCGATTCGATTAAATATATAATTATATATAAATATTTAATATTTATATAATGATATATTTAAAATATATAAAATTAATAAATTAATAAAGGCTCGATTAGGCTCGCGAATCTTACGAGTCAAGTATTTTGAAACTCGAGCTCGGCTCGATAAAGTATTCGAATAGCTCCAGTTCGGCTCGATTATTATCGAACGAAATTCGAATATTTTTCGAATCGAGCTCGAGTAACTCAAGAGTTTAACCCGTTTACGCTCCTAGTCCCTCCTTAAACTAGTACCTAACGGATTTATTAGTAGCTACTTTTTTTTTTTTGGCAACCTACAAGTAGATACTTGATTGTGATGTCAAGATTGAAATATTTCAATTATTAGGACGCATAGCTACTTATTTTCTACCAAAAATTTAGTTGATGATCTATGTGATTTGTAAATTTACAGAGTGGAGTTCAATTAGTCTTCATTGCCTCATCGGGGGAGTGAGTTTTTTGGGGGGAAAAACCAAGATATTAGTAGTTGACATACACAAAGATCCTCAACTTTGTAAACATTAACATAAAATCAGATGGTCCAAATTGATGAACTGATTCTAGTATCATCACGTGGGGTTGTTTGATTATGATAAACAATACAGAGAGACTAGGATTAAGCTAATTAGATGTACTCGGTTTGCATAATCAATTCAACTAAGCATGCAAGTGACTCATTGTCAAATTACTCAACCTGTCTTCCACCTTGTTTCTTATATTAAGGAAGCTGCAGTTTAGCATTATTTTAGTTCATTTGCTTGACCATAGAATTACAGACTAAGCATACTTAGTAAAGAGGTTAGTGTGTGTGGATTACTATATAATTTTAACTTTGACCAACATGTACTTAACACTTTAGTACATGGCTGGCTCACTGCTTCAGTGTCACAGCCTCGCAGGTCACAGCTGCTGGGGGCCTGGGGCTCAGATCCTTATGAACACAAATACTAGAATAGTTTGTATGGGAATGTGCAAAAGTTTGAAATATAGTTTCCTAACAAAAAGCTTTGATTGCTGTAGGAAAAATATATGTAATCATGTCAGAAATAAAAGAAAGCAGGGGAAAAGTAAAAGCAAAAGTAAATGAATGCATGTGACTATGTGAGTATCTTTGAATTTTAATCATTTAACAAGACAAACAGATAACTATTACTATTTTTTTTTTTTTGCTAAATGATAACTACTACTCTTTGTTTAGTAAATTTATGTTCGGATTCGTGACAAACGATTGTTGTAATAAATTGATAGACATATCGTAAGGGTAAATGAACTTTCTGTATTCACGTAAAAAAGATTTATTGTAACAATTATTTGTCGTGAATCAGACACTTGTTATATTACAATTCTTGCCTATATATTACTCTCATGATATGATAGAATCATAGATAGGAGTATAATATTAGGTCTTCCCTGCAAAATCTTTTATCAAGCTCTGTCTTTGTTCTCCCAAGTTCTTCACTTCACTTTTCTATGGCAAATCTTAGTCTTTACCACTTGTTTCTAGTGGTCTTATCATTCCATTTCATGAGTTATAACACTGCAAATTCTACTCTTGTGACAACAAGCTCATATAATGGTGCTACAAACTTCATTAGAATTTCATGCAGAGCAACTCTGTATCCTGTCTTATGTTACCAGTCTCTCTCAGTTTACGCTTCCAAAATCCAACAAAATGAACGCCAACTCGCGAAAGCTGCGCTATCCGTCAGCCTAGCAAAGGCAAGATTCACTACAATGTTTGTATCAAAACTGACAAAAGTGTCAGGGATAAAAACCAGAGAGCTTAGAGCTGTGCAAGATTGCATGGATAACATGGGCGATACGGTTGATCAGCTTTCGAGATCTTTGGAGGAGCTTAGTCACATGAATCGGATCCATGGTGGTCAAGATTTCATGTGGCACATGAGTAATGTTCAGACATGGGTAAGTGCTGCACTTACTAATGAAAACACTTGCAGTGATGGATTTGCAGGGAATTTCATGGAAGGAAATGTGAAGGCTGTTGTTAACAGAAGGATTGTTACAGTTGCACAAGTTACTAGTAATGCACTCGCACTTGTTAATAGGTTTGCTGAAAGACATCAAGCTGCTGCAGTCACAAATTTGCCTTAGTTTTTTTTTTGTCAACTTTTTTAGTTTGTTTGTGTGTGCTTAAGTTCAAATTATGTATAATTAAGCTGCAGTGATGGTTTAGACTCTCTTCTGAAGTCTTTGCTCTGATAGTGTGTATGTACAGTATAGTTCAAATTATGTATAATTAAGTGCTTTTAGTAACCTCTATGGACTCTTAACTATGATCCAGCGATACCTCTCTTATTTTCTTTTATTGAGATCGAAGATTCGAATTTTGTCAAAAATAAAAAAAACTTATGCTAATAATAGGGACACATTCCAAATTTTTTAGACAAGTTTCCTCATAATTCATTGACAAAAAAATAAAAAAAATTCTGTTTATGACGATCTTGAATCCAGAAATCAAACATAAGTCTAATCTTGAATAATAATAGAAGTAAGATGGAATTACCAACTCCAACTAGTACATTTTTTGCCGACAGTACTGGAAAAAGATGCTAAGATCTTACCTAAAGCAGGGAACTTTATTTATTTATTTATTGTTCTTCAAAACGTAAAAGAAATGTGGTTAGAAAATGTTTTTCAGGTATCAGTAGAAACATCTACTAAAAGATCCCTCACAACCGTTTATTTAACAATCAACCGTTTATTTAACAATCAGCTTCTTAACCGTTTGAATTGAGATTAAACTTTTTAATGTATCCGTTATAATTTTCTGTTTTCCGCTGAGAGTTGTTTTGGACTTAGTAACTCCGCCTTCCACATATGGGTAAACCTAACTGCTTTAATCACCTTAAACAACTGTACTAATATCTTTATTTTTAATTATTTTAATTGTTCTTTCCCTAAAAAATATTTTAATTTTTCTTAATTGTTTACCCACAATTAGCTATCTTAAAACTCTTTTATAATATTTTTAAATTTACATTTTTAATACACTAAAATAATCACTTGAATTTTTTTATAAATAAATTAAAAATTGAAAGCTTAAAAAAACATATTATTTTTTTCATAATTTTAATTAAATGACAAGAAGTATACCAAAATATAATAGATTGATTATAGAAATCTTGTATTTATATCTCAGTTTTTCTTAAATAATATGATCAAGTATATAAAATTTTTATATACTTAAAACAAAATTTTAGACTATCCGCTATAATTTTATTAAGAAAAATTATTTTATAGTTTTTTTGTAGAATTAGTTTGTTTTTTTATAGTTTTTTTTATACTAAGAAAAACTGTAAAATTATAATTGTAAAAACTATAATTATTTGAAAATAGTTATAATTGTAATGTAATTATTTTTTATATTAGTTTGCTCTGGAAAGCTTCCATTTAATACACAGGCTAGTTGACAAAAAATGGACATGAAACCAGTTGACGAATTAAATTGTACTTAAAATTAAAGTTTGGTAAATTAAATGAAATAATCTAGTTATAAAATTTTCTAAATAGTTATAATTTTTACCGTTATAATTTTATAGTTTTTCTTACTATAAAAAAAACTATAAAAATAAGCAAATTAATTCTATAAAAAATAACTATAAAATAATATTTTTTTACTATAATTTTTCTTAATAAAATTATACCGTATAGTTTAAATATTTGTTTGAAATATATAAATTTTTTATATACTTGATCATATTATTTAAGAAAAACTGAGATACTAATACAATATTTTCACAATAAGTCTATTATATTTTAGTATAATTCTTGTCATTTAGTCAAAATTATGAAAAATATAATATGTTTTTTAAGCTTCTAATTTTAAATTATTTATAAAATTGTTTAGGTTGTTATTTTAGTGTATTGAAAATGTAAAATTAAAAACATTATAAAAGAGTTTTAGGATAGTTAATTGTGGGTAAACAATTAAGAAAAACTAAAATATTTTTTTAGGAAAAGAACAATTAAAATAATTAAAATTAGAGGAAAAATAATTAAAATAATTAAAAGTAAAGATATTAGTACAATTGTTTAAGGTGACTAAGGGGTCATTTGTTAAATCTGAACAATAATTTCTGAATGATTAAAATTCTGAACGAATGATTAATCTGAATGCTGAAAAAGTGACGTTGTTTGTTAATTAATATTAAATTTTTCTGAATGACAAAATCTATAAATTTAAAATTTAATGATATTAAATTTATTTACTTCATTATAATACTATTTAGTATTGTATATATTTATTTATTTTTATTTTATTATCTTAAAATAATTTAAGTAATTCTTAAATAATAATGTATATTTCACATTAATATTTATTTAATGCTATCAAAGTAATTCAATGAAATTATACTATAAAATAAGTAGTTATGTGAAATGTAATAAATTTATAATGTGAATGCATGAGTGCACTTATTTAAATTAAGAGAAATTATAAAAAAAAAACTATTTTTAAAAGTTTGTTTTGCGATTTTACTATTTTCTGAAAATATTTGTAAAAATAGAATTTGCAACCAAAAGCAACCAAATACAACTTATATTTTATAATTTTCCTGAAAAATATTTGTAGTTGCTTTGGGTTACATATGAGATTGCATTTAGTTACATCAAGTTGCAGTTGCTTGCAAAGTCGTATTTTTGTCCAAAAAAAATTCATAAAACTGTTTACAAATTTTTTAAAAATAAAATGTATTTTTATAAAAAAAATCATATTTATGAAAAAATATCTTATATTAATGAAAAAATAATAACAGAAGTAGCGTATAATAAAGTTAATTGCTTTATAATAATAAGGTGGAGACATCTTTGTGACTGGTCCAGATGAATCTGAGTCGTCCAGAAGAATGAATATTAAACCAAATAATCTGAATAAGAAAATAATCACTCGTTCCGTTCAATTAGGTTCATTCACCCATTAACAAATGGGCCATAAATCAGTTAGATTTACCCATCCGTGAAAAAGAAGCGCCCGAGTTACTAAGCCCAAAACAATTTTCCGTGAAAAATTATAGCGAACAACTGAGGCTCTGCAAAAGATTATAACGAATATATCAAAAAATTTGTTTTAATCTAACAATTAAGAAACTGATAGCTAAATAACGGTCCTCACAATCGGACCAGGACCCAAGAAAAAGAAGAGACAGGGAAGAGTAGTTAACTTTATAGTAAGGCGCACCCGAGAAGATGTGCGGCACAATTAGCGGGATCTAGGCCATAAATAGATTATCTTTTCGCCCAAAGTTGTCATTTTCGTCATTTTCAAAGGAGACTTGACCTAATCTAAGGAACCAACCTCACGTAAAAAAAAAGTAGCATATTAACAAATCACGAGAGTGGCACCTTACTACAGTGAATTACATTGAAATTAATAAAAAATTAGTTAGAAAAATTAGAAAAACTTAAAAAAGGATTGGTACTTAAGAACTCTAAATTATACTAAAGTGCGTTGTTAATTATATTTGAATTTTTGTTTTATATATTAAAATTTGAATATAAACTTTTATTTATAATTTCTTTTACATAATTATGTGTTCAGTGCACTTTAAAATAAGCAGGAGGGAGTGAAATTATTTTACGGATTCTAGATGAATGCGATCGATAAGAAGACCGTATTCTGAAGTTAGAGATTTAAAAAAAAGTTTAAAGAATATTAAATATATTCCACTATATGTTTACTTTTAATTTTTAGATAAAATTTTATTGTATAATTGTAATTTATTAAATATGATACAATGATCAGATGAATCTTATAATATTAGTGTCGGATTAAGGGTCGGTTGGGGTACTAGAGAATAAATTGACTTATGATTTATAAATTCATAATAGCTTATCAGGATGTTTGTGTACTCAGCTTTAGCTTATGAGAGATGTTTGATAACTTATAATTTATAAGTTGATAAGTTCAATATTAGAAATCACCAACATTTTACTTAAATTATCAACTTATTCTTTGATTTCTTTATTTTTTTAATACTTTATATTTTTACCTTTGTGTTTTTAAACATTTTTTTAATTTAAAATGCAAGTGTTTAAATCATTGTATTTAAAAATTATTTCTACAAATTTAATTTAACAAATTCTTAACTAACTTATAAGTAAATTTATCCAAAAACCCCTATAAGATTCCATCAACTTATCACTTATAAAGCACTTACTCATTTAAGATATAAGTCAACTTTTTTGTGATACTCAAACTCGCGCTTAATAATAGATTAAAATATCAGTCTACGTGTTGGATCAGTCTTTTTTTTTTTACATTAACCTAATATAAAAGTTAACAATGGGCTAATCAACAAGGGTGGAAAATAAATTGTTGGTGCAGCCCATTTACATGAGGCGGGCTTCAATTTTCTACTCATCACTCTGGACAGTCAGAAAAGAATGGAAAAACAACCGACAATCAAATCAAAAGAATTGGGAGTAAAAAGATACGTGTTTTAAAAAAAAAATGACAAAATTTAATTTTTTTCTATTATTTAAATTTAAATAATATTTTAACTATTTTATAAATTGAGAATAATTTCCAAAATTTATTGATACCGAAAATGAAAGTTTTTTGAATCTACACTCTAGCTAAATATTGTTATACTTTTAACTTCAACAAGTTATTGCTTGCTATAATAATGCAGACACAAGTGATTAATATATTCAAAAATTATGTATACATGTTTTTTCCCCCAAGCTAATTGATTTTCTGTTTTCAGGAAGAAATATGCTGTTTTGCATGTCTTACAATATGTTGGTGTGTACGTTTTAACTTATTTTAGCTTGCAAGCAAGTAAATTCAAGTCCTGCCTCTAAATGTTCATTTTCTTCCTGAGAGATTAAAGGTTAAATGATTAAAAATTCAATTTTTTTTGTGTAGATTTTGGCAAAATTAGTATGTCCGCTGATATTTTCAAAATTAGTTACACTCTACACATGCGAAGACATAGCTTCTATTTTTAATAAACATCGATTTTTAACCGATATCTATTGCAGTTTTTTTAGTAGTGTCTGTCCATAACTCAAAAACTTCAATGCCAATTTTAACGGTAAAAACATTGCGCTTGATCGAAAATAATAATACTATTTTCGTCCCATAAAATCTGCTTTCTAAGTTCTAATAAAATTAAAAAAGAACTATTCTAACTTTGACAAATAATTAAAAATTTTAAAAAAATATTATCAGAATATATTTGATTTATTAACAAATTTAGCTTTTAAATTTATAAAATTATAAACTAATAATATATAATTTACGGTCAAAATTGATTAGATTTTACAACAATACTCATTTCGGTGACATTTTGCATGTTATTTTACGTTTGTAACAAATTTTGGTGAAAGAAGTCACCGTAACTTCCTCAAACTACTTATCGTAAAGTTGAGAAAAGAAATGGACAAGTTCAGAAATTCATACATACACCCTCTACCCCCTCTCATTTTTTTATATTTTCTTTTTTGGTATGTATTTCTTATTTTTTTACATATAAAAAATAGTAATATTTTATAATTTAAAATTCAATCACATTCATTACTTTTCTCCACTATACCTATTTTATATCCACTTTATACATTAAATATTGACTAGCCTACAACCCACAATCAAAAGAGATTAGAAAATGACAAATTAAAAAAAATAATAAGAACGAATAATATTAAACAAAGAATAAAAATCAATATGGTAAATTATAAAATGAAAAACTTAAATATTAATTGGTCAATAGAAAAAAAAAATACAGATGGGGAATTATTAATATTATTTTATTATTTATTAAAATAATATTGATAATAATGACAAATAGAAAATCTAACATGTTTTAATTAATAGAAAAAGTAACTGTCCGTGATATTTTTAGAAGTGTTTTAATTAAATTAATTGTGTTTTTAAAAAAATACGTTGGCATGTTAAAATAGGTAAACTTTTTTAAATAATTAAAATTATTAAAATGGGTTTTAATAAAATAAATAAGCAAGGGGTGCACCTGATATTTTTGAAAAAAATAGATTTTAGTGAGAACAAATATAAAAGGTAATATGTTTAAATTTAAAAGTAATTGCCCGTGATATTTTTGGAAAATGAGTAAATTTTTTTAGAAAAAGGTGTAATTAGGACAAATAGAAAAACTAACATGTTTTAATTAAAAAAAACTAATCACCCGTGATAGTTTTAGAAGTGTTTTAATTATATTAATTGTGTTTGTTAAAAAAATACGTTGGCATGTTAAAATAGGTAAACATTTTTAAATAATTAAAATTATTAAAATGAGTTTTAATAAAATAAGTAAATAAGGGTTGCACCTGATATTTTTGAAAAAAAGATATTTTAGTGAGAACAAATATAAAAGGTAATATATTTTAATTTAAAAGTAATTGTCCGTGATATTTTTGGAAAACGAGTAGATTTTGTTAGGAAAAAACTGTTTTAATTATAAAAGTCAATCAGCTAGTTACTATTTTTATATTATTTTATTATTTATTAAATAGAATAAATGACCGAAAACCAAAACTTTTAATGTTTCGGCTTTAATAATATAGTATGGATATACTAGCTTAAAATCCGTGCGATGCACGGATTGTTATTAATAATAATTATTTTTATTATTTATGTTTTAATATTCTATTAATTTGCATTTGATAAAAACAAATAAGTAGGTGTGTTAAACTTTTTTTTAAATAATTAAAAGTATTAAAATAGATTTTAAATAAATTAATAAATGTTTACCCATGATATTTTTGGAAAAGGAGAGGTTTTAGTACGGAAAAATAGAAAAAGTAACATGTTTTAGCTGAAAAGGTAAGTGTCCGTAATTAAAAGTATTTAAATAGGTTTCAAAATAAACAAGTAAGGATTTGCTCATGATATTTTTGGAAAATGAGGGGTTTTAGTAAGGAAAAATAGAAAGTGTAACATGTTTTCATTGAAAAAGGTAATTCCCCGTGATTTTTTTAGAAAAATAGAGTATTTTGTTAGAAAAAAAATAGAAAAAGTAACACATTTCAGCTAAAAAAGTGTTCATAATTAAAAGTATTAAAATATATTTTAAAATAAATAAGTAAGAGTTTGTCCGTGATATTTTTGGAAAATGAGGGGTTTTAGTAAGAAAAAATAGAAAGAATAACATGTTTTTGTTAAAAAAGATAATCGCCCGCGTTTTTTTTAGAAAAAGAGAGGATTTTGTTAGAAAAAAATAAAAAAAGATAATTTATTTTAGCTGAAAAGGTAATTGGTTACAAATAATGTTATTATTTAGTTATAGTTTTTAAAAAAAAATAAGTAAGGGTAATTAAGTAAAATCACTAAGTAGCGACCGTCCGTCCGTTCGTTCGACTACCAAACTTTTGAAAGATGTGTGTCCTAAATCCAATCATGGATGAAGAGTTAGAAGACACTTTGTTCAATCTGATTCAAGTTTGTTTAAATTAATAAAATGGTAATATGTTTTATAACGGGCTTTATCTATTTAAAGTGTTTAAATTAGATGATCCATAGTTTAGAGTAAAGCTTTAGTGGATTATGATGAGATCATGATAATGAGACCTTAAAGATGATAACTCTAAACTTAAATTGTTCCTGGTCGTAGGATAATTAATTGGTAGTTAATTAATCTGCAAAAATCGGTACATACTATGCTTGCTTCATTATGAAGGATGTCTATTCTCATAGATATTTGTGTGTTGACACTATAGCTAGTATATAGGTGCTTATTAGGAATGAGTTCACTGAACATGACTCGATCAGTTGAACAACTAATGGAGTTCATTCATGTGTCAGTAGTTGTTCATATAGTGATGGTTGTACAAGTGTCCTTTGACTTGAGATCATCATAGTCATCTTGTGTACACTGAACTATACTTTGGTTTAGCTCTTAGTCTCGAGGGACAATAATTAGTGCTCTTCTGGGTATAGGAATTTGTGCACGAAGATAGTGAATGATCAATAAAGGATCCGCCCCTTCCAGTGAAGGAAGAGAATGTCCTATGTTATTCCATTTATGCTAGTTCAGGAATCTCTGGCCAGAGTGAATGAAATTAGAAAGAAGTTTCTAATTTGCATTAATCGGAACTAAGCATGGTGAATAGGAAAGCATATGATTAAATTAGATAGGTTTGACACGAGATCCATGCCTTGTATTTAATCGGGACATTGCAGGGTAGAAGGAATTCATTGTACGGTAACTAGTCACTGAATAGGTTCTTGGTATTCTAAGCAGTGAATTCATATTATCCGGATAGTCGCGATATGCTGAGAAGTATCACTCACGATGTAGAATAAATATGATTAATTTATTAATCGTATTTAATGAATTAGAAGAATTCATATAAATAATAATAATATAGTTTTATTATTATTTATTTCTACTACCGGCTTAATATTGAACCTACAGGGTCACACCATAAAAGAGAATGATTTGATGGTGAAGGAAATAATTAATAATGGCTAGTCATTATTTATTTATGAAATAAATATTTGATTAGCATTTTTTATAATCAATTAAATATGATTTAATTTATTATAAATTAAATAAGAAAAGTTCTTAATATTATTAATTAAGAATTTAATTTAAGAAATTAAATTAAGTGAGAGAATTATTTTCTAAAGAGTTTAGAAAAAGAATTAATGATTAAAAGATTTTTAATTATTAATTAATTGATTAATGAGATTAATTAATTAAAGGGTTAATAATAATAATATTTTATAGGACAAATATTCCGCTGAGTATTTTGCTTATAAATATACTATTATAAACCCTCAAGCACCCAACCCTAATTTTTTTTTATAAGAAAAAGAAGAAAGGAGGCAACCATAATTTTCTCTCGAGCCACTTCCTCCGTCCATTGATTCAAACTCTTGGTGGATACCGGTGGAGTGCTTCACATATTGAGGAGCAGCTGCTAAGAGTCTTTTTTCATCATCTTTGGATCGCTTTTAAAGGTTAGTAATCGATTCTTTAATTTTATCCATGAATCGTATGCGTTTTTATGGGTTTTATATATAAATAATTGTTATCCATGCTTCCGCGTATGCAATAAAACCAAACAACTTTTAATGTTTCATCTTTAATAATATAGCTTAAAACCCGTACGATGCACAAATTATTTTTAATAATTGTTAATTTTATTATTTATATTTTATATTTTATTAATTGCATTTATTAAAAAAATAAGTAGGCGTCTTAAACATTTTTAAATAATTAAAAGTATTAAAATAGATTTTAAAATAAATAAGTAACGGTTTGCCCGTGATATTTTTGAAAAAGAGGGGTTTTAGTATGAAAAATAGAAAGTAACATGTTTTCGTTGAATTTTAAAATATAAAAATAAAGATTTACCCGTGATGTATTTAAAAAAAGAGGGGTTTTAGTAAGAAAAATAGAAAAGGTGACATGTTTTAGTTGAAAAAGGTAATTGTCAATTATAAGTATTAAAATAGATTTCAAAGTAAATAAGTAAGGGTTTGCCTGTGATTTTTCTAGAAGGAAAGGTAATTGTCAATTAAAAGTATTAAAATAGGTTTTAAAATAAATAAGTAAGGGTTGCTCGTGAAATATTTGGAAAATGAGGGATTTTAGTAAGGGAAATAGAAAAAGTAACATATTTTAGCTGAAAAGGAAATTGTCCGTGATTTTTTTAGAAAAAAATGGTAATGTATTTTAACTGAAAGGGTAACTGATTATAATAATTTTTATAATAATTAAATAAACAATTAAATAAAGCAAGTACCGTATCAAAAAACAAGTACCAATTTTTTTTTAATATTTCGTCTTTAATAATATAGTATAGATAGGTAGATAGATTTATAATATTAGTATTTTATGCTACTAAATGGAATAACCCGTGATATTTTTGAGGTTTTAGTTAGGAGAAATATTAGTTAAAAAATATAAAAAATAATATACATTTTGGAAAAAAAACTAATCAGTTAGTCATTAATAATTATAATATTTTTATTTTATTTTATTAAATAGAACTGTTCGTGATATTTTTGGAAAAAATGAGAGGTTTTATATAGGAAAAATAGAAAAGTAGAAATTTTAGTTAAAAAATATAAAAAAGAATATAAACGTTGGCTAAAAATGATAATGAGTTAGTTATTAGCAATTATAACCTTATTATGTTATTTTATTAAATGAAACTGCATGCGATATTTTTGGAAAATGAGATGTTTTAGTTATGAAAAATAGAAAAAATATTATATATAATAATTTTAATATTTTATCTAACGATTCTAATCGATTTGATCAGAAATATCTAACGGCTATGAATGGAGTGATCAGACTACAAAAATTTTCGAAACCAGATTACAAAACTTTTAATATTTTGTCTTAATATAATAATATAGATTTTTTCTTAATCTCAGTAAAATTGAGGGGACGGAGGGAGTAGTACAAACTACAAAACAAAGAAACAAACACATGTTGCATGTATATTCATTAAGGACCCACTGGTGTCGCCCTCTTCTTCTGCATGGCAGAACACAATATATCTACTTGTTTTATGTCTCTGTTTCTGTTCATCTTCAAGCACCTTCAACTCAATATCTCCAACTAAATTCGGTTTTTTTAAATGAACCGGTTCAATAATTTACTCATGGCTGCGGTTCACTTGACTCTATTGGTGATGGTACTGATATTGCCTGGGAGTTATGGTTTTAGGGTTAGTCGAACCGGGTCACTGAACCGGTTTGATTCGTTGTTAAGGTCTCCTGTGGACTTTGATGATGATGATGAGGAGCTTAGGAATGGAACCACTTGGGCTGTTCTTGTTGCCGGTTCAAATGGATATGGAAATTATAGACATCAGGTATGTTCATGTCAATATTTCATTTTTATAAATTTTGCTCCTACCTAATGTGAATAATTAATTTAGTATTTCGGTCATGAGCGCGATGAGATAGCTCGAGTGGTAACGAATTATTTCTCGTTATCCCGGGTCTTGAATTCGATTCTCGCTCAAAAATTTGAGTATTTCAATCCTCAAGTTATTGTTAGAATTTTGATAGTTTAGTACTTGCAAGTGAGTTTAAGATTGATGATTACTTATCTTAATGTTTTATGGTTCAATTTTTTAGGTTTTGTATTTTGAGTTTGGAATTTATGTAAGTATTTATTTTGTTCTATAGTGGTTGATTAATATGAGTATTTTGAAGCTAATGAGATTAATTAATACAGGCTGATGTGTGTCATGCATATCAAATACTAAAAAGAGGAGGACTTAAGGAGGAGAACATTATAGTGTTTATGTTTGATGACATTGCTAATAGTCAATTGAATCCAAGACCAGGTGTTATTATCAACAGTCCTCAAGGTGAAGATGTGTATGCTGGTGTTCCGAAGGTACTTAATTATATCCCATTTATTTTATGCCGCATCAGGGGCACACACATCAATGTTGCACCTCATGTTTTACATGTTCTATGATGGTACTCGATTGGATTACACGATGTTCTAAAATTGATTCAGTCGTAATGTCGTAGCTAGCAATTTACGGACAAAGTAGCTAGTACATTTTAGGAATATTGCAGTAGGTACCATTGTGCTGATATCATTATATATGTAAACAGACAACTTATTGAAGTACTAGACCATTGGTTTTATCGGCCAGTTGGGTCTTACATGGATTGGTGTAACTTCGTAAGCAACTGATACTGTGAAATACTTCTATAGGATTATACAGGGGAGCAAGTGACAGCAGATAATCTGTATGCAGTTATTCTTGGTGACAAGAAATCGGTTAAAGGTGGGAGCAGAAAGGTTGTGAATAGTGGACCTAATGATAGAATCTTTATATATTACTCAGACCATGGAGGGCCTGGAGTACTCGGTGAGGCTGTTTGATTGTTTATGAACGAGATTCTTAATTGATTGGATTTTTGATTTCTTTTGAAGTTTCCTATTGAATGCCTTTTCTCTTTGTAGGGATGCCGGATATGGTTTATGTTTATGCTAATGATTTTATTGATGTGTTGAAAAAGAAGCACGAGGTCGGGACATACAAAGCGATGGTATACTAATTTTGTAGGAACATTCTACTAATTCATGCATACGTACATATGACAGAACAAGATTTAATATTTTGAGAAAATTATTGAACATTTCAATTTTGTTTGTGCAGGTTCTTTATGTAGAAGCATGTGAAAGTGGAAGCATTTTTGAAGGTTTAATGCCAAAGAACCTGAACATATATGTCCAAACAGCTTCGGGGGCAGATGAGAATAGTTGGGGAACATATTGTCCTGGGATGGAGCCGGCCCCACCTCCGGAGTACATGACTTGCTTAGGAGATTTGTATAGTATCTCTTGGATGGAAGATAGGTACATATATTATAGCTTACTTATAATTAATATTGGTTAGATATTGTAAGAGCTGAATTCAGAAACAGGTTCATCTATTATACAATTTCGCATAGGACTGACAAAAATGCTAAACTTCCAGTTATGTTTTGAAACTTGATCTAAAAATAAATTCCGACAGCTAATTAATATAAGATTGATGGATGGAGATGGATGAAGGTTAAATTGTGCTGGAGATGGTTGGGTGGATATGCCTTTGATGGACGTTTGACTTGGATGAAAAATGGAAAGATGGAGGTCAAGGTGGTTGGATGGATGGAGATGGAGATGTCTTGGATGGATGGATGGATGGGCTACTTGGTTGTAGGCAATTAGGAAGGTTTGATAGATTTTAATGGATGGGTGTCTTGGTTGGATCATTACACATGCACCTATCCTTAATCACTTTAATCAGAATTTTAGAATGTTCACAGTAATCTTTGACAGTTTTAGAATTGCTAGGGTGTAACAGTTTTTTTCATGGCTTATTAATTACTCTGCAACTTTAAATTGCAGTGAGACTCATAATTTGAAAAAAGAGACAATAGAACAGCAGTACGAGAAGGTATGAAGCAAAAGATCTAATGGCCTACTTTTAATTACAGTTTGTTTCCTACTTCTGTGTACGTGAGAATATACTGATTCTTCAGGTTAAGGACCGGACATCCAATTCGAACACCTACACTACTGGATCTCATGTAATGGAGTATGGGACCAAGGAAATAAAGAAAGAAAAGGTCTACCGTTATCAAGGTTTTGATCCTGCCTCTAAAAATTTCCCGGCTAACAAAGCTCAGGCCAAAGGGAAAATGGATACAATTGATCAAAGAGATGCGGATCTTCTCTTCTTGTGGCAAATGGTACGTTCAGTTTGCCATGGCCAAACATGTTTGCGAACATGAATGATTACAGGCTACATTTTTGAATTTCCCCATTCATTTTGCTTTATGAATAAGTTTATGATATGCTTTTAACTCTTTGTCTTACAATTTTCAGTACAAACAATCCCCAGAAAATTCAGTAAAGAAGGCAGAAATATTCAAGCAGATTAGCAAAACTATGGCACAGAGGGCACACTTGGCGGATAGCATCAACATGATAGGAAAGGTTTTGTTTGAACCTGGACAGTCAAACATTGTTCTTAACTCCAGAAGAGATCCAGGCTTACCATTAGTGGATGACTGGGATTGCCTTAAATCGATGGTAAGGAAATTAAACCTCCCTTTTATATCGTTTCTTGGAAATTCTTAGGGTATGGTCATACATTGTGCAACAATTCTCAACTATGCAGGTTCAATTGTTTGAGGCACACTGTGGATCATTAACTCAATATGGTATGAAACACATGCGAGCATTTGCTAACATTTGCAACAAGCAAATCTCACTTTCTGCTATGAAGGATGCTTGTATAGCTGTCTGTAGCCGGGAAAGTATAGCAGGGGCACAGCAAATTTCCTCGAAAGGTGTCTACAGTTCTTAATCTTGCTTAGTCATGGAAATGACTGTTGCACAGTATATATAGTAGTAAAAAGGTCGTCTTATTTGGGTAGAGTTGCGGTAACGTACGATCTTAATATGTCATGCCAATGCGCGTAGTTTGATCGTTGAACTCTACTTTTTCTTACTACTTTGAACTCCTACCTCCTCCCCTCTCCCCCAACCCCAAAAGAATGGCTGGCTGTAGTGTTTGCTCTTGCCTTGTATCTTGCATACTATGCATGTTAGTAAAAAGTTTGTGTTTATTTAGAAAAAGGTTCCGGAAATTTGTTATGGGAAGAATATGTTGCAGGACAAATCATTACAATATCACTTGGTAAATTAGAGAAGGAAGTTGTAGGTGCCTATCAAACTCCTCGAGAAGACATCTTTTATGCCTTCTTCAACTTTTCCTTAAATAGTTCTATACAATTAAGTATATGGGAACATTTTTGGGTTTTGAGAAATTTTTTGGGTTCCTAGCGTTTTTCCAAGAAGAAATATTAAGCGGCTTAATCATTTTATCAATTAAAGAAAAAAAGGTTATAGAAGGCCTCAATCTTTAAATTGGCTTTAGCCTCTGGCTCTAGAAGTTTCAAGTAATCTTTAAATTTTTTTAGAAAAAGAGATAATTTTGTTAGAAAAAATAGAAAAAGTATTTGCTTTTAAATAATTATTAAGCGGGATAATTGAGTCGTGTTAAACTTTTTTAAATAATTAAAATTATTAAAATAGGTGTTAAAATAAATAAGTAACAGTTTGCCTGTGATATTATTATTATTATTATTATTATTATTATTATTATTATTATTTATGTTTTAATAATTTATGAATTGTATTTTTAAAAAAAATAAGTAGTCGTGTTAAACATTTTTAAATAATTAAAAGTTAAATAATTAAAAGTATTAAAATAGATGTTAAAATAAATAAGCAAATGTGATATTTTTGGAAAATGAGTGGTTTTGGTAAGGAAAAGTAGAAAAAATAACATGTTTTAGTTAAAAAAGGTAATTGTTTGTAATTAAAAATAATAAAATTTATTTTAAAATAAATAAGTAAAGGTTACCCATGAAATTTTTGGAAAATGAGGGGTTTTAGCAAGGAAAAATAGAAAAAATAACATGTTTTAATTGAAAGATAATTTCCCGTGATTTTTTTAGAAAAAAGAGGGCAATTATTAGAAAAATAGAAAAAGTAATGTATTTTAGATGAAAAGGTAATTGATTATAAATAATGTTGTTATTTAATAATATTTTTTTTCAAATAACTAAAGGTAATTAAGTAAAATCTACCAACCTATCGAACAAACTTTTAATGTTTCGTCTATCTATTACTCCCTTTGTCCCCCTGAGTTCTTTACATTGGAGGACGGGGCTCGACACGCATTTTAAGGCTCCTATAAAATATATTTTTATAAATTATTTTAAATATTTTTTTCTTCTGAATAAAAGTATAATGTTTAAATTTTTATTTAGAAAAAGAAAATTTTGAAAATAAGTTGTAGAATTATACTTTATAGGAAGCGTGCCAAACAATGTAAAAAAACTATAAAGAAATGAGAGGGACGGAGGGAGTATAAGATAATTAAACTTTTTTAAATAATTAAACCGTGATATTTTTGGAAAAGGAGGGATTTTAGTAAGAAAATATAGAAAAAAATATTTCAGTTGAAAAAAGGTAATTGCACATGAGTTTTTTAGAAAATGAGGAGATTTTGCTTGAAAAAATAGAAAAAGTATTGTATTTTAGCTGAAAATGTGATTGGTTATAAATATTGTTATTATTTAATAATATTTTTTAAAAATAAGCAAGGGTAATTAAGTAATATCACTTAGTACCGACCAACCAAACTTGTAATGTTTCGTCTATATATATATACTAGCTTAAAACTCGTGCGATGCACGGATTGTTAATTGTTATTTTATTATTATTTTTTTAATATTTTTTTAATTGTAATTGTGCAAAAAATAAGTAGGTATGTTAAAATAGATAAACTTTTAAAAATAAATATAATATTAAAATAGGTTTAAAAATAAATAACTAAATGTTCGCCCGTGATATTTTTGGAAAAGGAGGGGTTTTAGTAAGGAAAAATAGAAAACTAACATGTTTTAGTTAAAAAAGGTAATTGCTCGTGATATATTTAGTTAAAAAAGGTAATTGGTTATAAATATGTAATATTATTATTTAATAATATATTTATTTAAATAAGTAAGATTAATTAAATAAAAATATGAATTACAGTTAATTAAAGGCAATTAAGTAAAATCACAACGTACCATACCGACCGACCAAACTTTTAATGTTTCGTCTATTATATAATAGTATTGATATATATATATATATTGCTCGTGTTACTTTTAGAAAATTAGTTGTTTAAATTAGAAAATATAAAATTATGTTATTTTTTTTATATATACGTTGCTCGTGTTACTTTTAGAAAATTAGTTGTTTAAGTTAGAAAAAAATAAAAAAAGTTATGTGTTTAGCTGAAAAGGGTAAGTGAATATTTATTAATAATTATATATAACAATATTACCATTACATATTTATTTTCCATGTGTTATGTTTAGAAGATGAGTTGTTTTAGTTAGAAAATGTAAAACAAATAACGTGCGAAAAAGGTAATCGGTTATAAATATGCAATAATATTACCATTATATATATATTACCTATTTTATTTTTAGAAAATGAGTTATTTTGGTTATAAAAATATATAAAATAGGTAATGTGTTTTAGCGGGAAAAAACAATTGGTTATAGATAGACCCAACCCACTGACCGACTGACCGATCGACCAAAACTTTTAATGTTTCGTCTTTAATAATATAGTATAGATAGATAGTATATATTAATTGTATTTGTTTAAAAATTAAGTAGGCATGTTAAAATAGGTAAACTTTTTAAAAAATTAAAAGTATAAAAATAGATTTTAAAATAAATAATTAAGGGTTTACTCGTAATATTTTTGGAAAAGAAGAGGTTTTAGTACGTAAAAATAGAAAATATAACATGTTTTAGTTAAAAAACGTAATTGTCTGTAATATTTTTAAGAAATAAGTAAATTTTGTTAGAAAAAATAAAAAATGTAACCTTCAAATTAGTATTGAGGAATTATTGTTGTTGATTAGCCTCTCATATTTTTGCTGATTTGTGCCAAAACTGTCAGCTTCACTCCAATATAAAAAGTAAAAACAACAAGAAAATCTAGAAGGCAACTTTCATGCTTATCTATCATTTGATAATGTTGTTTTCTTCGAGTGAGAAAATGATTGTCGAGTTTTATCCTTTCCTAGTCATTTCGAGTTAGTGTGGGCCAGCATAAATTCATTATAGATAAGGCTAAATATTTATGAGTACTTATTCGAGTTAGTATGCGAAATAGTTAGGGGCTCAACTCATGATTTTACACTTTAGAGTCATCGACTTTGTCTTTATAAATTATAGGTTTATGCCGAATTTAATAAGTTTATATAAACTACTCATTCACCTGCTACTTCAAAGACTCTTAAATTATAATTATAATTCTACTTCTTTTCACATTTATTATTATTAATATTATAAAATCTCGTATATTACAAAATCTCTGCAGCTTACCTTTTTAGTCAATTCAATCGTGTACCCAAAAAAAAAAAAAAAAGAACTTCAGGTAATGGAAAATCATGCATTCGCAGGTCATTCATAAGCATTCAAACCTGCATTTTGAAGGATTTAAATTTATTGCCAAACACCAATTTTGTCTTGCTTTATGCATCTCTTTATTTTACATAAATGGAAACACTGCTATTAAATATGCCAATTCTATTACATATGTCGATGCTGGATGCTGTAACATCTTGCATTCTCCAATACTCCATGCTTCAGGGTGCATGATAATTATTCAGCTGAAAGATAAACATCTAAAATATAATAACCAAGCAAGAATCTGCAGAAGCTCGCCATTGCACTTGATTATATGCTCTTGCAGAAGCTCACCAATACACTTGATATAGCAGTAGCTCAAATAGGTATGGGATCCATTAAGAGAAATTCAATTTCATCCTTCATTGTGTCAGGATGGGTGTATCCATCTCTATTCTTGTAGGTAACATCAGAAACTCTCATCCAATTGAGAAAAATGTTGATGTAATGTCTTCCAACTGTTGTAGGCCTTAAGCATTCCTCGTTTATGTCCTTCCATGTGTCTTCGATCATTTCATACAATTTGACAACTGCTTCTTCTTTGGAAACCCCATATTCCTTCATGTAACAATCAATGGATGTAGCAACATGTGGCCTACTATGTTCCTCCTACATATATACGTATACACAGAACGATAAATTTATACGTATCAATTGATGAACTTATGCGCACAGATGATATGGGGCAGATGATGAACGTCAACATGCCAGATGCCTATAGTAATTGCAGGTTAAATCTCAATAAATGAAACTAATGAACATATTTTGTAAATTATTACGTAGATGCGACCAATATTAGTTTGCAGGTTAAATCTCAATAAATGAAACTAATTAATGGACATATTTTGTAAATTATTAGGTAGATGCGACCAATATGAAAACCATGATCTGAAATCATAAGATTTTGATCTTGCAAGTTCTGTTTACTATCAGAAAACAGTTCTGAAACAATTCCCTTTACTCAGCATACGTGCTAATAACATGTTGAGCAAAATTATATGACGCAATATGCAGTATTAAGGTCATTAACCACACACACCTCATAGCCCATTATGTCATTGATTATTCGGCTCATCTTTTCTGCAGAAAGAACAGCTTTTGGTCCCTTTGCTGCCCACTTGCACGCCCCAATTGTGTCCGCATGTCCCATCCCTAGAATAGACGATAATCCCAGAGGGCATGCACAGGATGTTATCGATCCGTTCATAAGATATTCTTTAAGTGGTGGCACATAGTTCTTTTCTCGCCATACAGCCTCTTGATGATAAGCCAACACAGTTGTTTTAAACTGTCACATAAGAAAATAGCAAAAAAGTATAGTGGGCGTTTGGGGTATCAAGTAAAAGTTGACTTATAGCTTAAAATGAGTAAGTGTTTATAAGTGATAAGTTGATGGATTGTTATAAGTGTTTGGGAGAACTAAAAAAAAGTGAACTTATGTATTATAATGAGTAAGTGCTTTATAAGTGATAAGTTATACAAACTTATAAGTTATGTTTGGATAAATTTACTTATAAGTTAATAATTTTTTTGTTAAATTAAATTGAAAAAATAATTAATTAATATAATGATCTCGATAAATACATTTTAGATTAAAAAACATTTAAAAGTATAAATATAAAAATATAAACAACTAAATTGAAAAAATAATTAATTAATATAATGATCTTGATAAATACATTTTAGATTAAAAAAAATTTAAAAGTATAAATATAAAAATATAAACTACTAAATAGATAAAGAAATCATGAAAAATGAAATAAGTTGAGCAAAATGTTAGTATTTTCTAACATTCAACTTATCAATTTATAAGTTATAAGTTAGATTATAAGTTGGGCCCCCTTAAGTCATAAGCTAAAAAAATAAGTTATAATTTATAAGTTGATGAAATAAGCTGAGTACACAAACACCCTCATAAGCTGAAATGGGTTTATAAGCCATAAGCTTATAAAATAAGCTGCGGCCAAACATGCCCATAATTAGTTCTATAAGAACAAACTCGCTTGGCCACAAGATTATTTCATTAAGTTTGTTAGACATACCGCTTCTTTGCAATAAGAAACATCATAATAACTTCCTTGTTTGACAATCTCTTCATCAAATTCTCTGAAGAATTTCACACAAGTGCTGTAGCATATTTTAGAGTAACCAGGAAGTCCTTTGATACAATCAGCATCGAACCTGTACATATAGCCCTTGAGATGTCTTTATAATATACGCTATCTATTGCACAATTTAAACAGAGTGTAACTTCAATATCAGAAGGGCCAAAACTATTTACTAATTAACCATCTGGTAGTTCAGAGAAAAATAAAAGTTGGTTTACCGTTCGATGGCCTTGGTATATGTATTCAGTTCATCCATTGTACCGTAGGCATCATAGAGATCGTCAGAAACTGATAGGGCTAAAGCCATCTTGGTGAACATGATTCGGGCCAACGCATAGTGAGGTTCAAATATATTTGCCACGGCCCAGACATATGCTTCAACTACCCTGCTTCGAAATTGGGGAAGTTTTGATTCGACGTCAATATCAGCCCACCAACTGCAAAACAAAACAGAAATCTAGTTACATATCTATACTCTTTATTAATAAGCAAAACAATGTTCTTTATTAATAAGCAGAACAATGCGAAAATGGCTAAAGTACCAAAGTACCAAATTTGGTTATCACTTAACCCAGGTTCGATTCCTCGCAACTACATAATTATTATACAAGATTTATTTACTTTAAATTCTTTAGCTTCATCCAGGGTTCGATTCCTTACAACTACGTAATTATACAAGATTTTTTTATTTACTTTAAATTCAATAGTTTCATCGAGCGTTAGATTCTTTGCAGCTACGTAATCATACAAGATTTATTTATTTACTTTACGTAATTATACAAGATTTTTTTATTTACTTTAAATTCAATAGTTTCATCTAGCGTTAGATTCTTTGCAGCTAAGTAATAGATTTATTTATTTACTTTAATTTCTTTAGCTTTATGTACAGTTCGATTGTCTATAACTACATAATTAAATAATTATTTATTTATTATATGTTTTTATCATTCAATTCTCAAGAAGTACATTTTTAAATAATATTTATTAATAATTTATTAATAATAATATTTTAATGTCGATTCATTCTCGGCAAGCACGGGTTATAAGCTAGTACATGTAAAAGTCATGAACGAGATAGAAATTCTTTGGTTATATAATCTTCATACTCACCTACATGACTACATCTTTGCATTTTCATTTAACTTTAAAATATCCGTGCGTTATTACCTTTGGACTTGCGACAGTTCCTGCTTATACAGCATTTGCAACAGATTGAAATCTAGCTTTGCAAACTTGAGAAGCACATCATTCCTTAATGGATTCTCCTCATAGTACAAAATAAAATGCTTAGCCTCCATTCTCGTGATCCCTTTGTGTAAGGGCTGCTCCAAGGCATGCTTCACCTGTTTAGCTAATGAATCAGAATCCAAAGACTCCATTATACACTTGAGGTGGTACGTTGTGAAATCAAGAGCCTCATCTAACACAGCTTCTCCGTGTGTTCTTAGATGTGCTGCGTCATACAAGCTCAGTAAACCCTCTGGGTCTCTTGTAACAGCTTCATTAAATTTTCCATCAATTTCTTTGTATTTGTTGAATATCTCTGATAAATTTAACGAAAATAGTGCATGTAAGTATATGTACTAGCTCGTCATTATCTATACACATACAAATAAACACATGTGTTTCCTAGTAGAAGAGTCTAATTTCCTAGCTCTACCAGGTTTAGGCTTACCTGATGTGACCTTGTAACCGTGCTGTCTAAGGATTCGGAAGAAGAGTGCTGTAGTGAACAGATCATATTTTTTATAAGATTCTGACGTCTCATGTGCATTCTGCATTTCAGCCAACATGTCTTCAATTTCTTCGGAGAAGTGGTATCCAACTCCTAACCGTTCAATTGTATTAATCAGAATAAGCTTCTCAGTCCATTCCCCTTCAGCAGACACAAGCATTCTCCGTACTTCATTTTTCAACGTGTCACGTTCTTTGGAATAAGCTTCCCATAACTACATATGTACATAAATGTCATGTTAGCTTGCCTATCAAGCAGCAAGAAGCAATAACTTAAAAAATATAGTAAAATTAAGACAAGACGTAGCATATTAGTACCTCGAAATGTCTGGGGATGGAAGTGAATTTGTCACCCCATATATCTGGACCATAACCTGCAGCTATTGGCCGAGACGCGCTGCTCATTACGATATACCTGACTATCTGTAATTGGTTATTCTTTTTTGTGGAATGAGGTACTTAGAAAGCTAGATTCGCCAGTATATATATACTACTCGCCAGTACTTATATTTCCTCTTACATGTGCCCAGGCTGTTACCGTTACACTAATACTTAAAAGGGCACGGTATAGGATAAACGTTTGCTAGCGTTGGGTGTGAAAACACGTATCGCGGAAATTTTTTGCGCTACATGTACAGTAGAATTTTTTATATAGGATTTTTGATGTGAATAAGGGAGGCCATCATTTATACATATCGCGGAAACTTTCCTTGATAAATGTTTTCTCTTTGCAAACGATTGTTATGGACCATCTTCCATACTTAAAAGTGATTTTTATTTGTGGGAGGGCTAGAGTAGGGGTTAAATATCAAAGTGGTAACTAAAGTGAACACCATATATCATTTTAATCACTGATCTCAACGGGTATCGTTTCAATCACTAACCCCATCATAAACATCAAACAGATAACTCTAAATATGTGTTCGAAAAGTAAAAATAACTTTTCTCGAGTTCTACACATATTTTTTCAATACCACTGCAACCAAATGAAAAGTTATGAATTCTAGTATTTCAGATAATTTATTTAGATTTTAAAAAATTCATTTACTATTTATTTTTAATTAAATCAAAGTAAATAACTATAAAATTAAAAATAAATAGTAAATAATTTTTTTAAAATCTAAATATAATATCATAAATACTAGAGTTCATAAATTTTCATTTGGTTGCGTTAACATTCAAGAAATATGTGTAGAACTCGATATAAATTATTTTTACTTTTGGAACAGATATTTAGAGGTATTCGTTTGATATTTATGACGACTTTAGCGGTTAAAGTGATACCTCGTTGAAATCAGTGATAAAAGTGATATCTGGTCTTCACTTCCGTAAACACTTTAATATTTAACCCGCTAGAGTAGCCAGGGGTGGCCACTTGGTGAACTCGATCGATCGTGACTATGGAGTATGTTTTTCTTGCAAAATGCTTGGATTAAAGGTGGGACTTTGAAAGAACATTTTACTCGATAAGTATCAGGTTATGCCGCAAGAGATTTCTATTTACATTGTATCTCATCAACCGGATATATTAACTGGATTGAAATCTCACGGTCAAAACCGCTTTAATCTTGGTAGGGAAGCTAACTTTTAAGTAGCAGTATTTAAAAGTTAAAAGTTACTTAAAAAAGTAAATAGAATACTACTTTTGTTCCAAAAAAGTAGCTAACTTTTAACTTTTTGTTAAAAGTTATTTAAAAAAGTAAATAGATATTTAAAACTTTTGTTTGAACACCTATTCTACTTCTAATATGTTAAAAGATATTTTTTTATTTACTACTACTTAAAATTCAAAAAATCTAAATAATTAGAAAAATAGATTGAGACGATCTTAGAGGCGTCACCTCACCTCCCGCGTATCCTCCTTTATATATATACTAGTTGAAAAAGCCGTGCTTTGCGGTGGCGTAATAATTTTTTTAAAAAACTCTATCAAATAAGTTACGAAAACTACTCGGTCCTCGCTAATAAGTCGTCCTCCCGTGAAACACGCTTTCCTTTTTAATATCAAAATCTCAAATTTAATATATTGAATATATACTTGTCTTATATATTAATTTTTATGTTACCATACTCCTTTATAATGAGACACTCTTTCGTTGAAAAACCACCTATATAACTTTACATGTTCTACTTCAAATGAAACTTTTAGTTATGTATTACAAACGTTTATTCTGCTTCCAATAGAACTTTTAATTGCAAGTACTTCTTTTATTTCCAAACTCTTCTCCTCTATAAATCGAAACACATATTCTACTTCAAATAGAACTTTGCAAGTACTTCTTTTATATTTGAACTCTTCCCCTCTACAAATTCAAACACCTATTATACTTCAAATAGAACTTTTAATTATATGTCTTCGCAATAAATTCGAACTCTTCTCCTCAATAAATTCGAACACCTATTCTACTTCTAATATGTTAAAGGATATTTTTTTTATTTATCAGTATCTAAATTTCTAAAATTCTAGAAAATTAGAAAAATAGATTGAGACGATCTTAGGGGCGCCACCTAACTTCCCGCGTATCCTCCTTTATATATATATATATATATATTGATTACATAATGATATATTTGTAATGAGAGATGAATCTTATATAAGGTTGATTTTAAAGTAACAAATTATGATAGATATTTAGTTGAAAGATAATAAAAAAAGATTCTTAAGTGAGATAACAGTTACATAGATGTAACATAGTTACTGACATAATTGAAAATTACAAATTAAATATACAATATAAATGAAAAATTATAACTAAATATTAATAAGAAAATAATTTCATATTTATATAAGAAAATCATAAATTTTCAAAAAAAAAAAGGTTAATTAATAACTAAGAAAGTATAAACTTAATTACTAAAATAATTTTAGGATCAATGCAATAAGTAAAAAAAAGTTTTAAATATAAAAAAATTCATAAAATAAGAATACTCTTTTTTTTAAAGTAATATTTAATATAGTGAAACAAGTTTTATATATTAATAAAGATCATTAATTTCAATCATTAATTTCAATCATTCAAAAATTAGTAAAATTAAATTGCAAAATACAATAATTTTAGGGAAAATAAGATTGTGACAAAATAAATAAAATTAGAAAAGTAAACATATTTTAATTAAAAATTAATGCATCTAAAATTAATATAAAAATACCAAAAATAGAGATGGAAAAAGTTGTGCTAACATGTTTGAAATATTTTAAAAAAATTGTCAACAAATTGTTTGATATAATACAAATAAATATGAAAATTAAATTTAAAAAATTAAATTTAAAATAATTATGAATGACTAAACAAGTGATCAGAAAATTTTATATTGATTTCAAAAACATAAAAGATCGGGAATATATAGTTTTAAAAATATAGCATAAACTAAAATAACATATACATGCAAAAGAAAAAACATGTGTTTAGTTTTTTCATCACTGAAAATTTATAAAACTGAAATCAAAATAGAATGATTATTTTGATATACAAATTTAAAGAACTACAATTAAAAAATATTAAGAAAATAAATTTAAATAATTTATAAAATTTCCCGTGCTAGTAGTAAAAATAAGCGATACATATTTAGTAACTCAAAATAGAGTTGGCCAAACGGGCGGGTCGGACAAGACGTGTCGGTTTTCTGACAAACCGGGTTGGTGGAAAATGAACACGTGGCCGGCACGTTCTCGGTGGTGAGTCATACCGAGCCGTGCCAAGTTCAAGAAAGGCTGACTCGTGCACGGTTACACGGGTTGGCGGGCGGGTTGCGGGTGAGGAGGTTCACGCTTCACGAGCGAGGCGAGCCGCGGGCCGTGTCGGGCGATTCAAAGAAACATTTGAAAAGGAAAGTGAAAAATGGTTGGGAGAGAATAATTTTTCTAGATTCTCATTTGCTAATGAGTACTTCCAGTTTATTAAATTATAAGCCATATTATCCTAATAATAAAACAAGAAAAGAAAATTGAAAAAGATGACCATATGGGATGAACATGTCAATAACTATTATTAAAATCACAAACTCACATAATAAGATTTGTCATATTATTTTTGACTAAAATAATCAATGAGAATTCATTATAAAGTGACGTGTTGAATATAAAGATGTTCATGCTATGAAAAATTTGAATATAAAGTGAGTTGATGGCGGGCTGAGCGGTTCACGATTTGGGGGCCAAGCGGTTCACACTTCACGAGCTGTATTGTGCCGTTCTCGATTCACAAATGCTAGAATCGTGTATGCCTCGTTTTCTTTGTACCCATTTGTTCCGGTTCTTTATCGACCCGAGTTACATAGTAAGCCAGTTACAGGTCGGACGGATGAACCCGCCCGTTTGGCTAACTCTAGCTAGGCCCCTTTGACTCTTTGAGCAACATTGCCTCCCCTAAGCAAAAACAAAACCATGATGCACAATCGGTCGACAACTAGCTAAATAAATTCAAATTTTTATATATTATTCATAAGAACAATATGTGAATTTTTTTTAAATTTTGTGTAAAGCATTACAATTATTTGCATAAAATACATTTAACAAATAAAAGTCTTTCGGAAAACGACAATGAAATTAAAATTATGTGCATAATGCGTGATATTTTTAAAATAAATATGTAACGGCTTATCCGTGATATTTTTGAAAAATGGGGGTTTTATATATTTGATTATATAAAATTGAATAATTAAAAGCATTGAAAAAAGTTTTAAAATAAACATGTAAGGGCTTACCCGTGTTATTTTTGGAAAATGGAGGGTTTTAGTAAGAGTAAATAGAAAAATTAACATGTTTTAGTTGATATTTTAGTTGAAAAAGGTAATTGTCATGATATTTTTGTAAAAAAGAGGATTTTTTTAGGAAAAATAGAAAAATAATGTGTTTTAGCTGAAAAATGTAATTGGTTTATAAATAAATAATGTCATTATTTAATAATAATTTTTATGGATAAATAAGTGTAATTAAATAAGGCAAGTACCGTACCAAAAAACAGGTATCAAAACTTTTAATGTTTCGTCTTTAATAATACTAGCTTAAAACTCGTGCGATGAACATATTATTTTAATTATTGTGTTTTATTTTTTATGTTTTAATATTTTATTAATTGCATTTGTTTAAAAAAAATAGGCATGTTAAACTATGTAAACTTTTTTATATAATTAAAAGTATTAAAGTGGGTTTTAAAATAAATAAGTAAGGGTTTACCCGTGATATTTTTGGAAAATGAGGGGTTTTAGTAAGAAAAAAATAGAAAAGATAACATGTTTTAGTTGAAAAAGGTAATTGTCCATGATATTTTTGCAAAAGGAGATAATTTTATTAGAAAAATTAGAAATTACGTTTCAATATTTTATTAATTATATTTGTTAGATAAATAAGTAAGCATGTTAAAATATGTAAATATTTTTAAATAATTAAAATCATTAAAATAGGTTTTAAAATAAATAAGTAAGGTTTTTCTGTGATATTTTTGGAAAATGAGGGATTTTAATAAGAAAGATAGAAAAAAATAACATACTTCAGTTAAAAAAAGTAATTACCCCATTTAGCAAAAAAAAAAGGTAATTATCCATGATATTTTTACAAAAGAAAGAAATTTTATTGAAAAAATAGAAAAAGTAATGGATTTTAGATGAAAAGGTAATTGGTTATTAAATATGTGGGTGAAAGCCCTATATAACAGTTTTAGCTCCAAGCCTGCCCAAAATATCAATATGCGGGAATAGCGCCCAAAATCACACTTTGGATACGCATTCAGCATATGCGTGGATTTAGACACGCATGATATAGATGCGTGTACACTACCTGGTAGTTTTACAGTTTTATATGGCTTATGTGTTGGTACTGAAACACTTCCCGAGTGCATATGAGGCATACGCATCAACTACATGCGCAGCCCGGAGCTGTCTCATCTCCCCCTCACTTTAAAATAGATGAATGAGAATCGCTAAATTATTTTTAATAAAATATTATAATATTATAATAATATAAATCAAATATGAGTAGGTTTTCTAAGTTGTGAATCACCAAAATAAAGTTTATCTGCAACTTGTTAATAATGTTATTTTTCCGGCGTTCTGATTTTAGGGTTGTAAACAACCCTAAAATCAGGGTAGGTTAGGGTTCAGAGTTTAGGGTTTAGGGCCCTAAACCCTAAACTCTGAACCCTAAGTCTGTATACGAATTATTCATCATTTTTAATATTTATAAAACCCAAAATAGAAATATTGAACCCTAAAGGTTAACTATTGAACCCCAAGTATAAATCAAGACCATAAGCTTACCCCTCTTACTAACAATTTTTTTGAATTTTCAGCTATTTTTTCAATTAATTTTGCCCAACTCCGGTTATCGGCACATCATACGCATCCAGTGGATGCGAAGAACTCAAAACACGCATACAAGAAATGCGAATACCCAGTACACGCATATGAGAAATGCGTAGATGGTGATTCTTTTCTTTTTATCTCTGCTATACACAATAGTAGCCAACAATCCGGCGGCCTCTAATCTCTAAAATCACATCCAGTCCTCTTAAGTCTACATACAAACTCATATGATACACACTTTACTTGGTTATCAGCGTCAAACATCGGTGGTGGCATTAGAAGGCAGTGTCAGTCAACTACAATCAAGCCGAATTGGGCAAAAGTGAATATGATTTTTCTTAGTTAATTGGGGAGAATATAAGATAGAGATCCAAGTGGGTTTGAGTCGTGCGTGTTTTTTCCTTTTTGGGGTGGTTTGTACTTTTTAATGTAATTGATGTGTAGCATTCAAGTTAGAGCAGATGACTTCAATATACGCATATTTAGTATGCGAACATGGTAGGGTAGAAAGGGCAACCTTTCCGCCAAGTGATAATTTGGGCACTTCGATTATGAATATGCGATATTAAGGGCATTCTCTCTAAATATGTACTGTTATTATTTAATAATATTTTTTAAAGTAAGGGTAATTAGGTAAAATCAATTAGGACCGACCAACCAAACTTTTAATATTTCATCTATTATATTATAATAATACATATAGATTGCATAGATAGATTGTAATTTTTTACCTTATCTTATGTCGTGTTCCCCAATCTTAAAAAAGAAATACAAAATTAGAAAATATGCTAATATTTTCTGAAAATTAAATGAAAATATTTTGAAAACACAAACTCCACACGAAGCTTCCTGCTGTGTAGCAAGATATTGGAGAACAAGTTGTGAAAATTGCTTTCTTTTCCATTTTTTCCCACAAGTTGTCCTTGGAATATGGTGTTAATTCATCCTGAATTCCTGATGTGACATTAGGGTTTTGAAGTGTAATAAAAACGTGATACGTTGAATGTAAGCAAATTGACAAACTTAATTAAGAGTAATGTTATGTGTTATGGATTAAAAAGTGTACTTGTAAATTAATTGCTAGGGTTTAGGAGCTTTCGAGCTTTAATGGCTGCTCCTGTGTTTCGTGACTAAATCGGTCCTCATAAGATGCCTACGTATCTCAATCAGTGCTGAGAATCAAGCCAAAAAACGTAGTTCTTGGTGTTGCCCTCGGGGCTATGGCGGCAGGGGCACATCGAGGACATAGTGACTTGTATGTCCTTATTCGAGTATGAAGTCTAAAACGTTGTAGATGACGTATGGAGCTGTGTCCAAAACGTAGTTCTGAGATGAGGGGTCAGACCCTTTATATAGGCGTTTAGAAGCCTAGTGGATATGTATTGATTTCTTTGAAGGATAAGTCTTATCCTTGACGGTGGATAAGTATTGACTTTCTTAAAGGATAAGTCTTATCCTTGACGGTGGATAAGTATTGACTTTTGATAAGTGGATATTTTATTCACTTAGAACGTTTCCGTTTGGCTTAAAACGTATGTTTGTACTCGAGTTGTGGTATTTTTGATCTCTTTTAAGGGTATTGTGCAGGTATATTGATCACAGGTGTGTTAGGAATGAAGCGAAGCAATTGGAGCGCGAAACGGAGTTATAATGAAGAAAAGGAGAAAAATCAGTTTTGCTGGACAGAGATCCTGGCGCGGCAGCGCCGTGATAACACTGGAGAGTGGCGCGGCAGCGCCGCAGAGAAAAGGCTGCACAGTGAACTTGGCGCGGCAGCGCCGTGCCCCTATACAAACTTGGCGCGGCAGCGCCGTGGTATCTGGCGGAGAAATTCCTGTTTTGCCCTAATTTGTGATTTTTCAAGGAAAGTTAAAGAAATCAATTCCTGACGAAATATTGCACTTGGAGGCCTATAAAAAGAAGAAACAAACCCTAGAGAAGGAGACAAGAGACACATACCACATATTATATACGGAGTTTTGAAGCACGAAGAAGCAAGGAAGAAGATAGTTTTCAATTTATTCTTGTATTCTTCTAACTTGTGGATGCTTGGTTTGGGTGTACTCTTTAAAACCCTTGATATTTATAACAATTATAATTCGTTTTCTTCTATCATGTTTACATTAGAACCCATGGTGACGATTAGTTTGATTATGAACTAACTCGTTGTCATGGGGTTTTAGCGGATTTATTCATGAAGTTTATGTGTTGAATTTTCTCGATGCCTATAGTGTGATTGATGCGATATCCTATCATGGTTGTTTTAATTCGTTATAGGAGAGTAGCTAACTCCTGTAATTGTGTGTTAATTCTTATTGAAGCGAAAGTGGATCTAAGAGTTTAGAACTTGCCATGCTAGCATAGGTTTATGCGTGAGAATATCATTCGTAATTAGTGTCGTAACTCTAACCGTTTTATGACGACTATGTGATCAATTGAATGCTTGTACTTCAACCATTATGTTTTCAATCTTTATAGACATATAAGGACTAAGCATAATTGGGAGACTAAGTGATTTCTATCTTAATTGTGGATATTATTTAGGATGGTATTGGTACAACGAAAGTTGGCTTATATCAGTTTTGTGTGTTCGATCAGGTATTAATAAATCACATGAAAAGGCTAGAGAATTGGAAACTATAGATGGATTGTTTAATGAAGTTAGGATCCCATGTTTTCTCTGCATAAGTAATTCGATTCCAAATCTTGTTAGTTAATTAATTCTTAGTTTATTAAATTGCTTCATAGTTAATCTTAGTTATTCAAAACCCTATTTTGTTAATTGTCTTAGCAGTGAATAAAAACCATACATTGTTGCATAGGTACAAAACTATAATAACCAAGCAGTCTCTGTGGGAACGAACTCTACTTATCTCTATATTACTTGTGACCACGTGCACTTGCGTGTTGAGTTTGGTCGTAACAAGTTTTTGGCGCCGCTGCCGGGGACTCGGTGTTATTTATATAGTTTATGTGCTCTTTATCAGTGGTCGTTAGAGTTCACTGACTCGGATTGTAGTTGTTTGTTCTGTGTGTTTCAGGTACTTGAACGTGTATGCGAACACGTTCTCAGACTCGTAAATTGGAAGAAGAAAGATTAAAGTTAGTAAAGATGGGAGACGTACCAGAAGGAGTAGCACCTGCAGCTAAGGCTTTGAAAGACTATTCTCAGCCAAAGATCAATGATATCCAGTCGAGCATTGTCAGACCTGCCATTGCAGCCAATACCTTTGAAATCAAGCCTAGCACGATTCAGATGGTACAAAACTCAGTTCAGTTTGGGGGTGCTGCTACAGAGGATCCTAACATGCACATTCGGAGCTTCATGGAGATTTGCGATACTTTCAAGTTCAACGGTGTGTCGGATGATGCTATCAAGTTGAGGCTATTTCCATTCTCTTTGAGGGACAAGGCTAAGGGCTGGTTACATTCTTTACCGGCTGGGTCTATCACTACTTGGGAAGAGCTTGCACAAAAATTTCTCTCCAAATTCTTTCCTATGGCAAAAACAGCTGCCATAAGGAATGCTATTGCTCAGTTTGCCCAGGCACAGGGAGAGTCATTGTGTGAAGCTTGGGAGCGTTATAAAGAGATGCTCATAAAATGCCCCCATCATGGAATGCCGGACTGGATGATCATTAACTGTTTTTATAATGGATTGGGGTGGCAGTCGAGACCGATGGTGGATGCAGCATCAGGTGGAGCTCTATGGGCTAAAAGCTACGAGGAAGCATATGATCTGATTGAGATGATGGCAGAAAATGAATATCAGAGTCCAACGCAGAGAATGCCACAGCAAAAGGTGGCGGGAATTCTTGATGTTAGTGCAGCTACAGCTTTAGCGGCTCAGCTAGAGGCATTGAATATGAAGATTGATTCTTTGGCAAATCATGGGATTCGTCAGGTAGCTAGTGTTTGTGAGCTATGTGCAGGTGCACATGAGACGAAGCAGTGTGCCATTTCTAATGAATCAGTGCAGTTTGTGAGCAACTTTCCGAATCAGCAACAGCCAGCCCCGAATACTTATCATCCGAGCAACAGGAATCATCCTAATTTCAGTTGGAGCAATAATCAGGGTGGCATACAGCAATCACAACAACCGCATCAACAATTTCAAGCTAGGCCATACAACTCTGCAGGTTTTCAGCAGCAAGGGCAGAATTTTCAGCAGCAATTTCAGCCACCAGGATTTCAACAAGCTCATGGAAATTCTGGTCAAACTTTTAAAGAACAATCTGAATTGGAAGAGTTGAGGTTGATGGTTAAAAGTCAGGCGGTCTCACTCAAGACCGTGGAGAATCAGATGGGACAACTTACCAGTGCGATGCTGAAAATATCTCAGGGAATTCTTTCTAATGAACCAGAAGTTAATCCAGGCAAGAGTGAAGTTAAAGAGCAGGTGAATGCCATAACACTCAGGTCTGGTAGAGTCACAAGCAATCCAACATTAGCAGCCAAGGAAGACGAAGATTTCCAGGAACAACTACTTGTGCCCTCCCCAGAAAAAGAAGAGGTAATTCCTAAGCTGGTAGCTGAGCAGTTGGTTGAAGAAGGGGACAATAACAAGAGGTCTGTTGAGAAATCCTCTCAGGAGCAGACTAGAGAGAGCGAACAGATTTTTCCACCTCCCCCATATCCAAGAAAAGCCTACAGGCAAGCGATCGACAAGAAATTGGACAGGTTTCTGGAGGTGTTCAGGAAGTTACAAATTAATATACCTTTTGCAGAAGCTCTAGAACAGATGCCGAGCTATGCCAAGTTCATGAAAGGTATTTTATCCAGGAAATTGAAGCTTGAGGATTTGGAAACTGTGGCGTTGACTGAGGAATGCAGTGCTGTGCTGCAACAGAAATTGCCTCCGAAACTCAAGGATCCTGGGAGCTTTACAATACCTTGCACTATCGGGAAATTGTCTTTTGACAAATGCTTATGTGACTTGGGAGCTAGTATTAACTTGATGCCATTGTCTGTTTTTGAGCAGCTTGGTCTGCCTGATCCGAAACCAACGAACATGACATTGCAGCTGGCTGATCGTTCAATTACATATCCAAGAGGTGTGGTGGAAGATGTCCTAGTAAAAGTGGGTAAGCTCATCTTTCCTGCTGATTTTGTTATTCTCGACTTTGAGGAAGACAAGAGGATTCCCATCATCTTGGGAAGACCATTTTTAGCCACGAGCAAAACGATGATCGATGTCCAAAAAGGAGAGCTCACAATGAGAGTGCAAGATCAGACTGTCTCCTTTAATGTGTTTAAGGCCATCAATGTTCCGGAGGATAATGAAAAGTGTTTTAGAGTGGAAGGGGTTGATACTGGTCAGAATAAACCGTTTGATCAGTTGTTGAAGTCGGATACATTCGATGTTTGTGTATTAAGCAAGCCTCGTAGTGAGGAGGTAAAAGCAGAGCATGTTCAGATGTTAAATTCAGTTCCTTGGAAGAGGAAATTTGATACGCCAAACGAGTCGCTTGGTTTGACAGAGCTCTTGAACTCTCAGGTGCGGCTTAAGCCGTCATTTAAAAAAACTACTAATCTCGTTCTTAAATCTTCATCAAATCAGCTGAGGTATGCATATTTTGGATAGTCATCTATTTTTCCTGTTATTGTTGCTAACAATTTGTCAGGAAGTGAATTTGGAGAGCACCATCAGGATCCTCCGTTTGGGCCACCAACCACTCAGGGTGGCAGTATAATGTGATTCTGGTTAGTCGAGTCCGGCTAAATGACGTTAATGACAGCGCTTCGTGGGAGGCAACCCATGTGTTAGGTATGTTTCTACTATCTTTCTTATTACCTTCAATGAGGGCATTGAATATTCTAAGTTTGGGGGTGATTTGGGGATAAGTAGTGTTGTGGTGTTATGTGTTCATGTAGGAAATCATATTTTGCATATTGTGGTAATTCATTCATGTTTTGTTTGTATTTTGCATGTTTGTTTCATGTAGGACATTTTGTTTATGTTTTTATTATATGTGTCATTTTAGTTGCATGGCATGCATATTTCATGATCCCTTAGGACTTGACTATTTCCGTTGGTGAGTCGATGTTGATTGGAGTGTGGTTGTGATGAATAGAGGGTTGATTAAGTTTTTAAGTATTGACTTGCATGCCAGAAACAATTGTAAATTCACAAGTCTCATTGGTTGCTTTTTGAATTTGATCAGATCATATTTGTTTGGATGTTAGAATTTAACCACTTGCTTATATTTAGAATGTTTTCTATTCTCTTGAAATTGAAAGAAGCACTTAAGTCTAAGTTTGGGGGAAAACAGGGATTTCATGCTAGTTGTAATAAAGGCTAGGCGTCAAATGGCTAGTAGCCGGCTCATTGAAAAGATGAGTAGTCTAGGGTGGGATGAGAAAAAGGCAAAGCGCACTCATTCCGAAATTGAAATAAAAAAAAAGAAAAAAAAAAAAAAAAAAAAAAAAGTTGTGTTTGTTTTGTGTTTATGCAGAATTGATCAGGTTGAGTTCTTTAATACTCGAGCAATTAAGTTCTAGGGGACTTTGTGCCTAGTGACCTAAGACTTTGCCAGTCTGGGATCCGCTAACCTAACGCTCGCTACATGGGTATTATTGTATAAGCCTTTAGGGGTCTCAGCCATTGCACGGTCAATTAAGCATGCGTATTGTGTTTAGTATGTTGTTTTGTTATAAAAGCATGAATTCCTGTCTAACTCAAGTGGATATTTGAGGTGTCTTTAAGTGGTTTCTTGTGGCTAGAGTACATTTTGTTTATAAGCTTGTGGTTGTTTTGGTGAAGAATAGGATATGGTCTTGATTTAGTTTGGGAGTATATTGGTGAGCATTGCACACACGCACGTTTCTGTGTTTGTCTTGTTGGTCGATGGGAATTTGGTCGAACTCTGTTTGGAAGACTGTGTTCTTTGAGATGTTGGCTTGTTGATTGGTTTTGGTTGGTTTGAAGGGATCGTTGCATTTTCATATTAGTTGCATACATGCATTGGATTGTTAGTTGCATGAGTAGATGGATTTTGTGGGTACATTCGCTATAGGCCCTCACGAGACCTTACTCGTCCACTAGGGCTGCCTAGGGGTTTAAAGGGCTTGTTGCATATGCCAAATGCAACCGTGATCACCTACGGAAGTGGTAGTTGTTTATGCTCGAGGACGAGCAACGGTTTAAGTTTGGGGGTGTGATAAGTAGATATTTTATTCACTTAGAACGTTTTCGTTTGGCTTAAAACGTATGTTTGTACTCGAGTTGTGGTATTTTTGATCTCTTTTAAGGGTATTGTGCAGGTATATTGATCACAGGTGTGTTAGGAATGAAGCGAAGCAATTGGAGCGCGAAACGGAGTTATAATGAAGAAAAGGAGAAAAATCAGTTTTGCTGGACAGAGATCCTGGCGCGGCAGCGCCGTGATAACACTGGAGAGTGGCGCGGCAGCGCCGCAGAGAAAAGGCTGCACAGTGAACTTGGCGCGGCAGCGCCGTGCCCCTATACAAACTTGGCGCGGCAGCGCCGTGGTATCTGGCGGAGAAATTCCTGTTTTGCCCTAATTTGTGATTTTTCAAGGAAAGTTAAAGAAATCAATTCCTGACGAAATATTGCACTCGGAGGCCTATAAAAAGAAGAAACAAACCCTAGAGAAGGAGACAAGAGACACATACCACATATTATATACGGAGTTTTTAAGCACGAAGAAGCAAGGAAGAAGATAGTTTTCAATTTATTCTTGTATTCTTCTAACTTGTGGATGCTTGGTTTGGGTGTACTCTTTAAAACCCTTGATATTTATAACAATTATAATTCGTTTTCTTCTATCATGTTTACATTAGAACCCATGGTGACGATTAGTTTGATTATGAACTAACTCGTTGTCATGGGGTTTTAGCGGATTTATTCATGAAGTTTATGTGTTGAATTTTCTCGATGCCTATAGTGTGATTGATGCGATATCCTATCATGGTTGTTTTAATTCGTTATAGGAGAGTAGCTAACTCCTGTAATTGTGTGTTAATTCTTATTGAAGCGAAAGTGGATCTAAGAGTTTAGAACTTGCCATGCTAGCATAGGTTTATGCGTGAGAATATCATTCGTAATTAGTGTCGTAACTCTAACCGTTTTATGACGACTATGTGATCAATTGAATGCTTGTACTTCAACCATTATGTTTTCAATCTGTATAGACATATAAGGACTAAGCATAATTGGGAGACTAAGTGATTTCTATCTTAATTGTGGATATTATTTAGGATGGTATTGGTACAACGAAAGTTGGCTTATATCAGTTTTGTGTGTTCGATCAGGTATTAATAAATCACATGAAAAGGCTAGAGAATTGGAAACTATAGATGGATTGTTTAATGAAGTTAGGATCCCATGTTTTCTCTGCATAAGTAATTCGATTCCAAATCTTGTTAGTTAATTAATTCTTAGTTTATTAAATTGCTTCATAGTTAATCTTAGTTATTCAAAACCCTATTTTGTTAATTGTCTTAGCAGTGAATAAAAACCATACATTGTTGCATAGGTACAAAACTATAATAACCAAGCAGTCTCTGTGGGAACGAACTCTACTTATCTCTATATTACTTGTGACCACGTGCACTTGCGTGTTGAGTTTGGTCGTAACAACTTTCTTGAAGGATAAATTTTATCCTTGACAGTGGATAAGGATAAATTCTAGATCCTTCCTTGTAGGAGTTGTTTCCATATCATAACGGACTTGTATTGAAACAAGCCCACTTGTATTAGAACAAGCCTGTATTGGACGTCTCCTAATACAGGTTGTACTTCTAGCCCAAATATTAATTACGAAATTAATATTTAATTTGAGTTTCGGGCCTTATTTATGGACCATCTAGGTTTAATTAATACAATATTAATTATGTCTTTAGGGTTATTTTTAACCCATATCATTTGCCCCCCAACTTCTATGATAATGCACTAGGATTTCATAGAAGTTATACCGGTCTTTTTCGAGACTTGGGGTCTTTTTATCCTTTACCAGGGACTTACTACCCTTTTTGGGGATTTTAATATACACTAGTGTTTCACGAGTATCATCTTGGTGTAAAGTGTGGAGCGACCTACACATTTACGACGATTTTGCCTTATTCGAGGCTAGCTTGATATTTGCATAAGCCTTTTATGTCTTATACCGTCTTGTTTTGGCTTCAAGCCTTTCATTAAGCATATCGAATGATGGAGTTTGGACTGAATGTCTTAGGTTTCTGGGGTTTCAACCCTTCACCCTTACGAGTTCTTACTGATGGCTGCACTCGTAGTGATTCATTCTCAAGTCTATCATATCAAACTTCTCCCGAGCTTGAAATTTTTGTTAATTAACAATAGGCATCTTTGGATTTCTTTTGTATGGTTATTAACAACATTCACCCTTCGAGGTTCGTTGTATTCAACTCTATTTGTGCAGTTGACATGCATATTTGTATGCTTTCCTTTGCATTCATTTGTAGTTTGTCTTGGCAAAGCTTTGAGGATGTTTCTACCAATCAAAACGAGTTCAACCCTTCATCTGCTTTCTAGGAAGCTCATGATTTTATCGAACCTTATTTCTACTTGTCCCACTAGAGGATCCTTTTAGGATGCACTAAACATAATAAACTTTTAAGTTTGAGGCATTCCAAGTCCTTGGCACCTCATGCCCTTTGAGGGTTTCTAGCTTATACGAGCCTCGTCCAAACACATTCTTGACTTTGTAGGGCCCTTCCTAATTAGGGGCTAATTTTCCTTTCTGTCCAACCGCGGATGCTTCAATCTTTCTGAGAACCAAGTCTATTGACGAAAGAACCCTTCTTTAACCCTTCAGGTTGTAGTAGAAAGATGCTCGCTTCTGAATTCATTAATTAGATCAAGAGCCAAACTCATACCTTCTTCGTTCGATTCAGGCTCAAAGGCCCCTACTCTTGGGGAGGTATGAGTAATCTCCACTGGCACCACGGCTTCTGCCCCATAGGCTAACATGAATGGAGTTGCTTCAGTAGTAACCTTGCAAGTGGTACGATATGCCCAAAGTATAGGGATCAACTCGTCCACCCAAGTGTTCCTTGAGCGTTCAACTCTCTTTTTGAGTCCATCTAGGATGATTCGGTTGGTCACCTCGGCTTGTCCGTTTGCTTAAGGATGAGCAACTGATGTGAATCGTAACTCAATGTTGTTTTCCTCACAATACTTTTTGAAATCTTCATTGTCAAACTGCTTCCCATTGTCCATGACCAGGATTCATGGGATTCCATGTCAACACATTACACTTTCCCATAGAAATTGCAATACTTGTTTGGTGGTTATATTGGCTAGAGGTTTATCCTCAATCCACTTAGTGAAGTAGTCAATTACCACTATCAAGAACTTCCTTTGTGCACTTGCCACTGGAAATGACCCAAGTATGTCCATGCCCCATATGGCAAACGGGATTGGTGAGTTAACTGATGTTAACATCTCGGATGGTTGCCTAACTACAGGTGCATGATTTTGACACCGTTCATACTTCTTCACATAATCTTTCACATTAGCAAGCATATCTGGCCAGTAGAAGCCTAGACGGGTGATTTTATGAGCAATGGCCCTGCCCCCCAAGTGCTGCCCACAAATCCCCTCATGAACTTCTTTCAAGGCCAATTCTGCCTCTTGGGGTCTCAAACATTTCAGATAAGGAACAATGAAAGACTTTTTGTATAGGATTCCCTCAATCAGGGTATACCTTAGTGCTCTCACATATAACTTTCGTTCTTCTGAAGTGTCGTTGGGTAACCACCCAGTTTCCAGATGAGATTTGATGGGATCCATCCAACAGCTGGCAACATCTATGGGTGCTACCAACTTTCCATTGATGCTCGGGGTCTTCAAGACTTGGAAGTATACACTTCCTGCATAGTTTTCAATTTCAGAAGAGGCAAATTTAGACAAGGCATCGGCCTTCATGTTCTCTTCCCTTGGAATGTGTTCCACATAGCATTCATCAAACTGAGTCATGATGGCCTTGACAAGTTTTAGGTACTTGGCCATGACTTCATCTCTGGCCTCAAACTCCCCATTTACTTGGGAAACTGTTGGTCCTTGACTATTGCAGAAAGGGGGGGGGGGTTGAATGCAATATTGATAAAACTCAATCTACGTTTCAACAACTAAAACTAAGATTAAAGATTATCAGTTTAACGATTGCAAACACAAGTAGACACTCAAGTAATTCTCACAAAATAAATGTTTTATTTATTTTGCAATGGGTTGCTACAACCTCAAGAAAAATATAAGATTTTCTTGAGCTTCGGTTTCTCGAGTGATGACAACAGAATGAATTGAGAGATAGACTAAGTAAACTAAACCTATCACTTTCAATCACGGGTCTTGTGAAGCTGCTGTCATTTTCAAGTGGCAGCTTCTTACAATTTGCCTGCCCGTTATTGTTTCCTAAATTGCTATACAGACAGCTTATCAATATATTACAAAGCAATCTAGAAACATTCTATTTTAAGCTAACACAATTCAGTAGATGTAGATTTGTCATACTCTGGAATTGGTGAGCTTTGTTATGTGATCTCTCAAGCTGCAGTCGTAGACTTGCAGACCTGTTACAGTGTTGGGATACTGCAACACGCCTGTTTCTTGAACATCCAAACTGTCACGAGTTTGACTGGATTGATTACCAATACAAATGTTATCCCTTCATGACAGTATCCTGATGGCTAAGCTTGCTGTCACAGGAATACGCTTTTGGTGACAGTAAGAAATCCCCGCAGAAGGTGCTGTCAGGATTTCCAATCTTGTTGTCAGGCTAAGGCAAAGTTGCTGTCAGAGGGCTTCCGCCAATGTTGCTGTTAGAGTGAATGTACTGTCGTGACTTGCAACATGTTGTCTTCAAGTAACCATACTGTCAATGCAGTGACAATAGTATTTATTCTTGCTGTCCATCTTGAGCACTTCTTGAGGCTTAAACAAACTAATGAACTTCTATCAAGATGTACTTACAATCTTTATTTGCAGCAAACAAAAACGGTTACAGAGACATACTCTGGCTGTGACAGTATGTTCATACTTAATAAAATTAAGCATATAAAATATCTAGTTAAGTTGTCTCAAAGCTATCACCCATAAATTCTAACAATCTCCCCCAATTTGTTTTTATGGACAATAACAACAAATTTACAATTAATACATGCTCACAACTTAACTAACAAGATCATAATTTAACAAAAGATTTTTACTTAGCTTCAGATTTCTTTTTCTGTCTTGCTTCATTCTCTCTGTTGAGAGCTTCCTTAAGAACTTTTCTGAGTTCTTCCACCAGTGCTATTTCCTCAGGAGTGATAGCCTTATCTTCAATTTCATCAATGTGTTTCTGGAGTGTCTTGGAGAGACATACCCTAGCATCCTGAAGATCCATCCATAATTCTTTGCCAAAAGCATGAGTTTTGAACTTCAGTGTGCCATTAAAGTCTTTGATCTACTTCCAGGGTATGCATTCAGAGTTTTTCTCCTTGACTTGTCCAGCTTTGAGTCTTCACCCTTTCTTGCTTGAATAATGCTCTCAATCTCAGAAGAGCATTGTTGTTCCAATGGATGAACTGATCCAATCACCAGGAAAAGTAAGTCTTTCAGAGCACTGGTTCTAAGTTTGTGAAAGCTTCTTACTGGAATCTCTTCCCATATGAACTTGATTCTCAAGGGATTCTCAAGCATACAAGATTGGTAATTGGGTCCTTCACTTTCCACCCTGTTGGCTTCTCTGCTTTTATCCAGGAATGTGTCTTCTGTCTCTTCAGTGGTTTCTCTTTCAGTAGGCTCTGAGGATTCTTCTTGACTTGGTTGGGTTTGCACCACTTCTTCAGGAACATCATCTTCATACTCTGCCATTTCTTCATCAGAACATTCAAGTAAATGAGCAATGTCATTATCATCATATAGAGACCATTCTCCAAACTTCTGATAGAATTCCTCATCCCTCAAGGCTTTTTATGCCAACACATGTTCATGACACTTTCAGGGACATTGTCATAACCTTGCATTAGATTGACCATTCTTACCAAGTAGAAGTATTCAACTCTCCTTGTTTCTATTGTCTTTTTCATTGAAAGAGTTGCAGATACAGTATATGATGACACTTCCATGGTAAAATCTTTTCTAACTTTCACAAGTCTTGATGCATCAAACCAAAGAACATATTCAGTTGCTTCATTGTTGTCATCCAACTTCACCTCAACGCTCTTGATTTGATCAGCCTCCTTTTCCAAAAGATCCAGAGAGCTGTAGAGATTTGATTGAATAGGCTTCTTCAACTTCCTACCAAGCCCAGTGGCTTTCTCCTTTCCTGAGTACTTGTGTTTTCCTTTTATTGCTTTTGAAGTCTCCTCAGGTTCAGGTTCCTGTCTAGAGAACCAGGCCTTTGCTAAGGTTTTTATTCTCTTTGGCTTGACAGTAGACTTGATTCCTTCTTTGACAACATCTTTGTTGACAGTGTCCTCCATGACAGTATCTTTCTTGACAGTTTCTTCTGTGACAGCTTCTTTGATGACAGCTTCTTTGAGGACAGTGTCTTTTGTAACAGTCTCTTTGGTGACAGTATCTTTTTCAGCATTTATACTGTCAATGGCACATCTTAAGATATTTGCCTCCAAAGCTTCAATTATTTCAAACTCCTCTGCTTCTGTAACTCCAGCATCTTTCTTTTCTTGTACAGGAGCTTCTTGTTGATTTTCCTCCTGGGACCTAGATCCAACATTCCCAGAAGTGCTTCCACTAGCATTTCCTGCTTCCCTGGTTCCTCCACTACCATCCAACTCATCATCATCATCATGAGGAACCTCATAGGAGCAGCTTTCTCCTTGTTCAGCTTTGTTGGAGTTAGCTTTGGAGATCATCTTCTTCATAGTAGAGATCAGTTCCTTGTCCCTTTTCACCAGCAGATCATAGATTGCTTTGACAGCAAGAACTCTTTCCTTGTTGGCTTTAGAGTTGAGAATCATGTTTAACACCTTTAATATTGACTTTGTCTCCATTGTTGAAGTGCCTCCTAGACTCATGTATGCACATCTCCTGCTACCACTTTTAGTGGTACTTTCATAGTAGACACAGAATGGATTGGTGTAGACTTCTGGGAGTTTTTCTGAGATTAAGCTCATCATTTGCATATGCAAGATCTCATTGAAGGCTGTATGGTTTGTTGTGATTTTGTTCTTCATTACTGTTAGCACTCTTGCTGGAAGACTCTACAGCAGCTGCATAGTAATGAACATAGATATTCCAGTGTTTAAGTACACATCAATAGCCCACCTCCTTTCTTCATTGATCTTTACACATACACTGGTTATTTTCTCCTTGAGCAAAGTTGAGCAGTTACTCAATCTTCTGCTAGGCTCCTTCATAGCTTCATCAACTACCTTGTAGAAGTCTTCATCATGATTCTTCAGAGTACTTTCCCTGTAGTCAACCATTAAGGCATTTGCATCTTCTTGGCTGAACTCTGTTCCTTCACTCCAGGTATTTCCTGACAGGATGTATTCATGCATCTTGTCTTTCCCTTTTCCCAACTTGTTCTGCTCCACCTTTTCTCTCCATTGCCTTTCAAGAGCACTATCCTTAGGAGTTGGAGTTGGCTATCTTATAGTCACAGGAGGTAGTACAGGGTTCTTGGAAGAAACACCTTTTTGCAAAGCTTCCAGGGCTTCTTTGGACATTAGAACTGTTTCTCCACCTATCTCATATTCAAAGAGATTTTCAGCTTCTTGCATTTGCTCCCCCTTACTTCCCGAGTCTCCTTTAGCTCCCCTTTTGTCTCTTTGCAGGCACTGATCTTCCTTTAGCTGCAGACTCCCCCTCACTCCTTGAAGCCTTCTTAGATATAGACTCCCCTGAGCAACATCCTGATCAGGGAGACCTTCTTTTCCAGATCTTTCCCTTCCTGATTCTGCCTTTTGAAATTCTGATCTTACCCCTTTCTCCCCCTTAGGTAAGTTGGCAGCATCAAGGGTGGCATATAGAGGTTGAATGGCTTCCTGAATGACAGAGAATCCAGAGGCCACCATGGTAGACAAACTGTCAATTTTGGATTCCATGGACAGACACCTGTTCTCAAGAGCTTGCAACCTGAAAGATGTAGAAGGGCCACATGATCTTAACCTTCTTGGGGGTGAATGAAAAGATTGGGGCTTGGAGGTTGTGGGGGTTCTCACACTCTCAGTGTTTTTCTGAGTGATCTCATCACTCCTCACAAAAGAACTCTCATGACCTAAGGCCTGGACATATGTGGCTCCCTCAAGTTCACTCTGGACATGCTCAAGTCTCTCACCTTTTTCCAGCTCATTTGGCTGCCTCTCATTTTTATGCTCACCTCTCTTTTCTTTTATCTCTCTTTTCTTTTGCACACCCTCACTCATCCTAGATTCATGTGTATGAGCAGTACTGTCATGCAAAGAAATAGATGGTTTAGAATGTACCTTTAAGAACTGAGAAAGTGGCACATCATCATCAGAGACATCCTCAAGAATTACAGCATCAAGATCATGCTGTGTAGGGGTAACAGGAACTTTGCCAGGAATGTTGTTGTCGGCTGGAGCAGTGACAGTAGGTTCCACTGCAACATGGACAACATGTTTGGTCTTGATAGTGACATCAGCTGAGTCCTTGACAGCAGAATCACCTGTGACAGCAACATCCACAGTGTCTTTGACAGCAACTTGGGCTGTGACAGCAACTTCCCTGAGGTAAGATGCTCCTTGGAGATTGAACAAGGTACTGGCTGTTTCACTTTCTAGCATAGTTGTACCTTTCTCTTTCTCAGTGTTTGAGGGAGTGATGTCCATCTCACTTTGAGAAATGGGTTCTTGTGGACCACTTGATGGGGGCTCATCCATGATTGGAGATGGATGATCAAAACCTGAAGGGTTGGGACTGTCCCCCTCTCTAGTTTGTGGAGAAGAAACAAATGAATGTGTAGGGAAGGAAGAAAGTGAAAGTGGAGAAGAGAATAATGGTTGCTTCTCAGATGTAACTTGAGAAGCATCAACAGGAGAATTGAAATCCTCACAGTGTCCTGACTCCATGTGTGTTTCTGCAAGTGGGGCCTCCTCATGAGTTGGAACATGAGATTGTGTAGACTCTTTACAGGGTGCCTTGAGAGACAGACCAATTTTAATAGATGTTTCTTGTTGAGAAGGCACATCTAGGGAGGAGTTTAATTCCCTTGATTCCTCTACAGTCTTTTGGGAGACTGCAGGGTGGCTGACAGTGGTTTTGGTCCTCTTAGCTCTCTTCTTCTTAGGCTCAGGAGGAACCACTGTGGGTTCTGTTTGACTACCTTCCTTATTTGCTGCACTAGGTGCAGGAACTCCCTCTTGACTCTCAGCACTACCACCAACACCAGTTTCTAGGGGTCTTTTTCTGGTTTCTTGTAAGGCTTGTCTCTGTACTTTGGGAAGTCTAGAGAACCTAGGCTGAGTGTATGGGGCTGAATGAGGGTTGACTGAATTTTGGTCTAATGCAGTCTCATTCTCAATAGTGAAGGTATCAAAACCAGGAGTTAATGGAAAATCAAGGTCAGTCACTTGATCAACCATGTGCTTAGTGAAACATAGTGGAATATGTGCATTTAAATTCTGTGAAGTGAGAGTTGTGTGAGTGTTTCTTTTCAGTACTGGGCACACCTCCAAACGAGGGGCATTCTCATCAAAGTCACATAAATAATTGATGCATAACATTAGAAAGCGAGGATAGATGTTTACCTTCTTACCTATGGCAGCCTTGAAGTGTGCCATGAGCAGCTTTACAACATCCACTTTGTACCCATGAACAAGAGAATGAGTGAGCTTCTTGATGTAGGTGGGAATACCATTCCAGCCTGTGGTCTTGGTAGAGAACACTTTCACCATAGAATCAAACACAATGCTCCACTCCTTACAGAGATATTTCATGTCCATTTCACCAGAAGGGTACCATTTTGTTGTTCCCTCTTCAAGAATTGGTCCTGAATAACCAATTTTCAAGAAGAGCTTCTTCAGGGTTTCATCACTAGAAAGCTCAGAGAAGGACTTTCCTTGTTCCAGCACAATTCCTAGAGCTGCATTGATGCCCTGAGCGTTGAGAGAGTAGCTATGCTCCTTGATTTTGAATTGAATGGAGGAGATGTCACCATCTTCGTGAGCAATAGTTGTCGCCCATAAACTTTCAATCTTGTCTAGGTCAAGAACAGGAGTAGAGGTAATTGCATACCCAAGATAGGACTTATTCATGAAGTAAACAAGCCCTTTGAATCCCTCACCAGCATTACTCGGTGAGTTGTAATATCCCGTAATTTTTAGGATAGTAATAATAAAAGAAAAAAAGAAAAAAAAAAGATTAAAATTGGAAAAAAAATAGGATTTAAAATTGAATTAGATTAACGGACCTAAAATTTGGATCAGATTTGAATACGGTTTTAAAATTAGGGTTTTGCATCGCTATAAAAACATCATATTCTCCTTTCTCATCTTTCTTGTCAAAATTCGTAGGTCTATTTCATACAAAAATCAGCTGTCTTGTAAAATTCGTAGATAATTCATCGTAAGTCGGAATTCGTTGATTCTGGACTTTTCAGAAAGATCTTTGAATTTTCTCCAACGTTTGTTTCACAGTGTGTTTCCAGATTATGCTCTTAACTGTTCTTAAAATCACAAAATACAAACAGATCTTGTTTTTCAGTTTCTGTTCAAATTCAGCGGATGTTTTATTTAATTCCCGATTCGTTATAAGTCCGTTTCTGATGAGTCTTAACTTTTCGGAAAGGTCTTTTCGTTCTCTACAACTTTCGTTCTTTGAGGTTTCCAATAAAACGTCGTTTAGAGGGTCAAAATAGCTAAAAACAGAACTGATCAGAATTGGATATATGATCTAGGATGCGTTGAGGTAAGTTTCCGATTGATCTTTCTAGTCTTTTTAAAATTATATGTGATATATGTATGTTTGTTTATTGAAACATGGGCTAAGTTATTATATTTTGAAGTGATATGTGATACCGTGTATGTGTTATGTGTAAGCAATAGTCTTGAGATTCTGATTTGTGTCATGGTTTGTGAAAATATTGAATAAGAATAAGGACCGAGTCACCGGGTTATAGTGACAGTTTTTTGAAAATTTAGGACCGTTATCACCGGGTTGTAGTGATCGTGGCATGAATTATGGGTTTCAAGTTATTGTTGTTTATGTGGTTATGTGGTGTCGTATCGTATCGAATAAGAAAAAAAATATGAATGTGTATCGAAAGTTATTGTTTCGTATGTTTTATCGTATCGAATATTGTATTCTTCTATATGTGTATATATGTGTTTGAACCAGTTTTCTGTCGGGTTGCACTCCAGGAAGCTCTTCGGGGCGACCTGTCAAAAGAGAAGAATGTGAGGGATTGGGCCCCCGATTCACCTCCGGTGTGAGAATAAATTAGAGGTTCCAATTAGGTTTAAATGAACGTGTAAGTATTTGTGAGCGTAAAAATGAGTATTATCCCTTCATTCAAACCTGTCAGGTGCTTTTATAGGCACTCTGGTAACCGTTCGCCCGGATTGTTCGGGAGCAGCAGCCACGTGCGTGGTCCTGTTCTTACGCCTGAATAGTCGGGCGACTCGGTCAAGCAACGGTCAGATCCAACGGACCTGGACGAAGAAGTGGGCTGTGACCGTTCGGCCCAATTACTTCTCGGCCCAATCACTATTCGGCCCGATCTCGGTTGGGCCCCCAACATGTCCCTGGACTTCAGTCGGATGTCAATGCGTCCGGAGCCCTAACTCTTTACTTCTCTTCGGGATAGACTCCAACGGTTCCGTGTCTATCCGTTTATGACATGTCACCTAGAGAATCGTGTCGTAATTAATGATGACAACCGTAATTTCTCGAGATTAGTACTGGATCGTCACCGTCGAATCCCAAACGACTTGGATCGTGCGATCGAGATTAAACGCTTACATTTTACTGTCCAAACGTCACATATCCTTCTGTATAAATGCCAAATTTCCCCCCAATCGTCGTCACTCACATAATCAAAAGCAAAGACATTCTGCCAGTTTTTCTCCAGCCCATCTATTTGCAGTTATCAACAATCGCCATTGTCTTGGGTTCAAATCCTCCTCCAGCTCGTATCACAAGTAAGTTCTCTGTATCTTTTTTCGCGATTTCCCATTTTACGTTGAACTTTTCCGATTATGTCCACTATAATTTAGGTATAATAGTATTTTTTGCTTTGGGTTATACTTGCTGTTGAAAATGTAGCCATAATTATGTCGGTAGTCAGACCAGTAGGTAGATTCATCCTAAGAACAATTTCTGAGGCCAATTTGTCCCTAGAACGATCTTCGGGATGAATTCGCCCATAGAACAACCTTCGGGACGGGTCAACCCTTAGAACAGTCTTCGGGCTGCGTAGCTCCTTTAGAGATTACTCCTTTTTCATTGGCTTAGAAGCTAGTAACTCCCCGACCGATCCAAGCCCCCTGTACTCGGCGACCACTTTTCCTTTCTTCTCTTTCTTGTCCATGTCCGAGTACAAGGCTAATTTCTTCATATTAATGCAGGAATTATGGATCGGTCGGCTTCTACATCGGGACAATCTCCCAGATCTATATCTCCGAACAGATACCCGTTTCATGATGTCGATGAATTCCCCGCGGCGAATCATCCGACTCGGTTGTCTGAGGACAGGGTGGCTAAGTTACCGAAAGAGTTCGATATCCCGACCGGTGCCTGGCATACATATCTGCCGAGAGCTGCCGACCGGATATGGTTCAATCCTCCTGTCCCAAAGGGCTATGGTGATGTGGCCACCGGAATCTCTGAAGCCGCTTTAAAATGCGGTTTTCGGGTTCCGATGCTTCCCATAGTGAAGCAACTATTCGCCCAGATGGGGATAGCTTTGGGCCAAATGGATCCAAATGGGTTTTTGCATATGAACGGCTTCCAATGCCGATGTCTGGCGGCCAATGTTGACCCAACTCCCGCCCTGTTCTGGCACCATCACGACTTCCGGAAGAATGGTAAGAGCAAGGGTTTCTACTCCATCGTTCGCCGTACTAACAGGGCCGAGTGGGTAGAGACCAATTCTAACAACAAAGGCAGTCACGACAAGTGGTGCTTTATCTCGGGCCCTAAGATTGGTGCTGCGTCTCAGTGGCAGGTGGTCGATCCTTCGACCAAAATAGTTAAACCCACCCTTTCGGGTGGCGAATTGCATGAATACCGAAGGTTGTGCAATTTTGATATGGGCCGGATTCCCTTAGAGGACCTTAGGGATCGCCAATGGCTTTTCGCCCTATGGGGTAATGGTAACATTCCTCGTCCCTTGCACTAGATTTTTACTTTTCTTTCTTCTGTGCTTCTGTCTTCCTTTTTATGCTGTCTTTTAAAATGTCTAACACCTTTTTCTTCCTTTTACAGTGTCTTCTCGCCAGGCTATCGTTGAACGAAAGAGGGCCAAGTTTGAGGCGGAGCAGGCAGCTTTAGCGGCTAGGATGGCTGAAGCGGCCGAGGCAGCCGAAGCGGCCGGGACGGGGGCTGCGACTAATGAGGATCGCCAGGAGGGCGATAAACGGGCACCTGAACAATCGGTCCCGACGTCTCCCTCTCGAACCGAGAATGCGGAGCAGGTGACCGAGACTCCCCTGGTCAGGAAGAGGGTTCGGCGGGGGGACGTTCTGAAGACGTACGTTCCTCAGTGGGCGATCCTGGAGTCCGATGCTGTCACCTCGGCCGACCCTAAGGCGATCAAGGAGATAGCTCCTGATTTATGCCGGGCTTTGGTGCTTCCGGCTGATCGCCCTAACTACGATCAGTTGGATATCGTCGATGCCTGCGCCGACATGATGGCCTTCCTTTCTTTGGTAATATATTTGCTTTTCCTTTCAATTTCTTGTTCTTGCATTTTTCTAACCAAGGTCTTTTTCCTTATTTTAGGCGACGCCGATGGCTGCTGTCATCACCGACAAGGTGAAGGATATGCAGGGTAGATTCGACCAACTTCGGGAACTGGAGGTTCGGTCGGTCCGATCGGAGGCTGCTCTCCGCCAAGCTGTTGGCGATGTGGAAAGGCTAGAAGGCCAATCTATGGCGTTAAGGGCTGACAAGGAGGCGATGCAGAAGGAGCTGGATTCCCTTCGGGCTAGGCTGACTCGTCGGAACCTGTCCCTCAAGGCTTCGAGGAAGCTGGCTCGTAAGGAGACCAAGCTGCGGCTGATCGCCGAAGAGCGGTGCTACCAGATGGGCCACGACGAAGTCGTGAGGAGGACGGCCGCCATGGACTTGGATCATCAGCCCCTGATAGAGCCTGGTTTCAGCGATCCCGTCGGTCGCCCTGATGAGGACGAGCTTCCGGCGGTCTCCTCAGGCGAAGACGAGGATCTGTCAGATTAGGCCTTCGGGCAGTAATATTTCCCTTTGTAGCTTGTACTTTATTAAGCCTTCGGGTTTTAACTCTTTGTACTTTATTAAGCCTTCGGGCCTTTTATTAGTGAGTTTTCTGCTTTATTCCGCCTTTAACATAGTTTATAAATTTTATGCATCTTCGGCCTTTAATCATTGCCTTCAACATATTTTGTAAAATTTACGTGTCTTCGGCTTATCAACTTCGCCTTAACGTAATTCAATCAGTTTTATGTGTCTTCGGCTTCATTTTGCCTTAACATAATTAATAAAATTTACGTGTCTTCGGCTTATCAACTTCGCCTTAACGTAATTCAATCAGTTTTATGTGTCTTCGGTTTCATTTTGCCTTAACATAATTAATAAAATTTACGTGTCTTCGGCTTATCAACTTCGCCTTAACGTAATTCAATCAGTTTTATGTGTCTTCGGCTTCATTTTGCCTTAACATAATTAATAAAATTTAACCATGATATGTATCTTCGGCTTTCTTTTTCGCCTAACATGTCTGGATTCTCCCAAAGTTTGGCTGTTTGGTTATCCGATCGCCAAATTTATGAAACTTTATTCAAGAAGTCGTGGCATTTATCGTTTCTGGTCGTCCCCAGATAAATGTCCGACTTATAAAATTATAATGCATAACTGATAAAATAAGTAGAACAGGGGAACATGTATTTTATTGATAAATTATTCAACTTTACATGCTTTTCAGAGAAAAAAAAAAAAACTTAGTATGAAGTGAAAAGAAGAACTTGAGTGGCGAGCACCTTTTGTTCGGCCATATTCCTCTAGATTGGATGAAGGCTACTGGTAATATCTTCGTAACCTAGAGGCGTGCCATGTGTTCTTGATCGGGTCGCCAGACGTGGTTGCTAATTTATAGGTACCAGGCCGAACCACCTCAGTTACTTTATACGGGCCTTCCCAGTTTGGCATTAGTTTTCCCTGCTTAGCTGGCATAGAAGTAGCTAATTCCCGCAGCACCAAATCTCCCACCATGAAGGTCCTTTTCTTTACTCCGGCGTCGTAGTATTGGGCTGCCTGGAGCTGATATTTCAAATTCCTTAGGTGAGCCGCCTCTCTCTCTTCTTCCAATAAATCCACATTGGCCCGAAGGCCGAATTCGTTTGCTTCGACGTTGAATACCTCCGTTCGGTAGGAGTCCAGTCCGACCTCAACAGGAACCAGGGCGTCGGTCCCGAATGCCAACTTGAAAGGTGTTTCTCCGGTTGATGAACGTGGGGTTGTTCGGTATGCTCACAACACCCAGTTTAACTCTTCTGCCCAAAGGCCCTTGGCGTCTCCTAGTCACTTTTTTATTCCATCGAAGATGATTTTGTTTGCAGCTTCGATTGCTCCATTTCCTTGAGGATGACCGACCGAGCTAAATTTCTGTTATATTCCGAAATGCGTCAAGAACTTCCGGAATTTGTTCCCGATGAATTGGGTCCCATTGTCGGATACACAGACCTTCGGGATCCCGAACCTGAGTATGACTTGCTCTAACATGAATTGTTTTGCTGCTTCTTCGGTTATGGTCGCCAGAGGTCTTGCTTCAACCCATTTGGTCATATAGTCGATCGCCACTATGCAGTACTTGGCTTGTTTCGTGCTCTTAGGTAGAATTCCCACGATATCTACAGCCCACATGGCGAAAGGAATGGGGCTTAGGACTGATGCCATTTCTTCTGGTGGCTGCTTCGGGATAGTACTGAATAACTGGCATTGTCGACACTTCATTGCGTAATCGGCCGCATCTGCTCGCAAAGTCGGCCAATAAAACCCTTGTCTGAGGATTTTGAAGGCAAGTGACCGACCGGCAAGATGTTCTCCGCATACTCCTTCGTGAACTGTTTCTAAGGCCAGTATTTGTTCTTCGGGATCCAAACATCGGAGAAGGGGTTCTGTTGCTGACCTTCTATACAACTTGTTACCGATGATGGTGTAGCTTGCTGCCCTGTACTTCACTTTTTGAGCCTCTCTCCGGTCCAGGGGCAAAGTATCTTTTTCGAGATAGGCCCTGATCGGGGTCATCCAGTTAATGCCTTGGTGGATTTCCATGCATTGTTGCTTGTCGATTGAAGGGCTTTTCATTTCAGTCAGGTAGATGGAACCTGTGAGGTTGTGTGTTTTGGCTGAAGCCAATCTTGACAGAGCATCGGCTCGGCTGTTATCCTCTCTCCCTACTTGACTTAATTCGAAGGATTCAAATGAGACCGATGAGTCCTTTACCTTTGCGGCGTAAGCCTTGAGTCGAAGCTCTCTTTGTTCGTACTCTCCTAAAAAGTGCTTCACCACTAACATAGAATCACTAAATGCTCGTAAATTTCTTACCTCGAGATTTTTGGCCAGGTTTAAACCGGCTAGCAATGCTTCGTACTCGACCTCATTATTGGTTAGCGGGAAAGTGAATCTTATTGCTTGGCAGATTTCGAACCCGTCTGGACTTGAAAGGATTAATCCTGCCCCACACTTTGACCCGGCTACCGACCCATCTACGAACAGCTTCCACTTGCCTGGCGATCGGACCAGCTGCTCTTCGGGAGCTAGGTCTTTTGGTCCTGAAAAATAGCATTCGACCATGAAGTCTGCCAATGCTTGGGCTTTGATGGACGTTCTGGGTATGTATTCCAAATCATATTCTCCCAGCTCGATGGACCAAGCTACCACCCTTCCGGACGCCTCTGGTCTTGTCAAAATTTTCTTGAGGGGTTGATCGGTTATAACCTGTACCGTTCGCCCCTGAAAATAATGACGTAGCTTTCGGGTCGCCATTACAAGGCCGTAGGCGAACTTTTCTGTATTTGGATATCTTGTTTCCGCATCCTTCAGCATGTGGGATACATAAAACACCGGGTGTTGAGAGCTGTTATGTTCTTTAACTAGTACTGCTCCAAGAGTTCGGTCGCTCACTGCTAAGTACAGCTGTAAAGTCTCCTTTGGATCGGGCCTCATCAGGAGAGGCGCCTTGGTGAGATACTCCTTCACCTCCTCGAATGCTCTCTGGCACTCCGATCCCCATTCAAAATTCTTCGATCCCCGGAGTGCTTCAAAGAAAGGCAGGGCCTTTTCTGCTGATCTGGAAATAAATCTTCGCAAGGCGGCCATTCGACCGGTCAATTTCTATACATCCCGAACTGTCTTCGGCTGTTCCATGTCGATCACTGCTTGTATTTTTTCCGGGTTTGCCTCGATCCCTCGGGCACTGACCATGTACCCTAGGAATTTCCCACTGGAGACTCCGAAAGTACACTTGTTCGGATTAATCTTCATGCCGTGCTTCCTTAATGTCTCGAAGCACTCTTTGAGGTCTTCCATGTGATCTTCGAACTGGGACTTAACAATCATATCATCCACATAGCATTCCATGTTTCTCCCAATTTGTTTATGGAAAATCCGATTGACCACTCTTTGGAATGTGGCTCCTGCGTTTTTCAGGCCGAAAGGCATTTTGATGTAGGCATATGTTCCTTTCGGGGTGATGAATGCTGTCTTTGGAATATCCTCGGCATTCATTGCAATCTGATGGTATCCTGAAAAAGCATCCAAAAAACTAAGTACCTGATATCCAGCAGTGGCGTCTGTCAGCTGATCAATGCTAGGAAGTGGGTAGTGGTCCTTCGGGCATGCTTTGTTTAAGTCGGTGTAGTCCACACACATTCGCCATTTATTGTTAGCTTTCTTTACCACCACCACATTGGCTAGCCAGTCCGGGTATTCGATTTCCTCTATGAATTTTGCTTCCAAAAGTTTTTCCACTTCAGCTTCAATGATCTTCTGTCGTTCCATGACGAATGTTCTCTTTCTTTGCTTTACTGGCTTTGCCTCGGGTTTAACATTGAGACAATGCTTCACCGTCTTTGGATCCAAGCCAGGCATATCCTCCGGCCCCCAGGCGAAGACGTCGTGGTATTGTCTGACAACTTCGATCACTTTCCTCTTGAGGTCAGGTTCCATATTTTTCCCGATTCGCACCATTTTCCCCGAACAGCCCGCATATAGCTCTACCTCTTCGGTTTCTGCTGCTGGTTCGGCAATTGGGTTGGATAGGTCCGCACCAAATTTCTCTAACTCAATATTTAGGGTTTGGCGACTTCCGCTGATTTCGCCTTCGGCCCTTTTCCTCTTACCTCCTTCGGTCATCTCAAAATCTTGATCCTTGTCCAGATCGTCCAACATGATGATTCGAGCAGTTTTTTGATCGCCCCTCATTTCCCCGATTCCATGCTCAGTCGGAAATTTCAATTTAAGATGAGGTATTGATGCTACCGCTTGAAAAGAAGTAAGAGCTGGTCTTCCGAGAATGGCATTGTAGGGGCTTTCAACCCGAACCACATAGAACTTGACCTGCTTTTCCACAGTATATGGAGCTTTACCCAAAAGGACATATAGAGTGATAGTACCTTCAATAGGGACTGGCTGATTCCCGAAGCCGTACAGGGGAGCTTCATGGCAGGGTTCCAGATGTTCGCCTCCTAGGTTCATTTTACTATACGTCCGATGATACAGAATGTTCACCGAGCTCCCCCCGTCTATCAGAGATTTCCATATTTTGTTTTGCCCGATTACCGGATTGATGAGAAAAGGGTCTTCATGAGGCCAAATCACATCCTCATAGTCATCCTCGGTAAACATGATCGGCATCGCCTGTTTGGCAGATTGAAACTGGTACAAATTGTAAACCTGTTTTGCGTACCTTTTCTTGGCCGTCTTGCTATCTCGTCCCAGGGTGCTTCCACCGAATATGGTTTTTACTTCGCCTCTGTACCTTTCGACCTCTTCGGGCTCTTTTCGTTTGTCTTCCTTCGGGGCTAGCTTGTCCCTCAGGTCTTTGACAAACTTATTCAGTTCTCCCTCCTTGATCATCTTTTCTATCAGCTTTTTTAGATGGTAACACTCATCAGTGTTGTGACCCTTGTCCTGATGATAATCGCAATACTTGTTACCATTTTTCTTATAATCGGGCATCTTCATTCGTGCTGGTCGTAAGAACATATCGACCTTGGTTTCATTGACCTGTACCACATGGTAGCTGGACCCTTCAGATATGTCTTGAACATTTTGCAAAGCATGACATCACAGTGCCCCATGCCTGTCATAAGGGACTCATACTTCTCGCAATGGTCTTCAGGGTCGCCTTTCCCATTGAATTCGTTCATCTTCGGGAATTGTCTTCCAGGGGGAGGTCTATACTGCTCGATTTCCTCCGACACTACCGGCTCGTGACTAATTCTACGATCGCCGAACATCGCCTTCTCCATTCGGCTCAGCCTGTCTTTCATGCGAGGATCTCCTTCCTCGTCGGTATCCGATCGTACGACCATCTTCATCATTATGCACCCTCTTTTCTCTCCTGTGATTGGTCTATACCAATAGTTGTTCTCCGGTCTCCACAGCACCTTGGAGAGCCTTTTCCTCAGCATCCAGCTCAGCCCTTCGCCTTTTAATTGCTTCTAGCTTAGCGAGATCCTCCTCTCTCTTCTTCGCCCTAGCTTGGGCTTCGGCCTCCAGCCTTTCCTTTTCCTTCTGCCTTCCTCCTTTGGCAGCAGTTTCTTCACGCCATTTAAGAATCATGGCCTTTTGCTCTTCGGGTGTGGGCATCGGTCCCTCCTCCAAATCATCATCAAAATTGAGAACCCGATTAATGGGGGGTGTAGTCGTGGAGGGACCCTGGCGATGAATTTCAGCAAAACCGAGCACCCTGTCCTCAGAACTATCGATTGCCATCGTTCTCAGCTAACGTCACGAATTGGCTTACACGTTCCCACAGACGGCGCCAAATGTTGGAACCAGTTTTCTGTCGGGTTGCACTCCAGGAAGCTCTTCGGGGCGACCTGTCAAAAGAGAAGAATGCGAGGGATTGGGCCCCCGATTCACCTCCGGTGTGAGAATAAATTAGAGGTTCCAATTAGGTTTAAATGAACGTGTAAGTATTTGTGAGCGTAAAAATGAGTATTATCCCTTCATTCAAACCTGTCAGGTGCTTTTATAGGCACTCTGGTAACCGTTCGCCCGGATTGTTCGGGAGCAGCAGCCACGTGCGTGGTCCTGTTCTTACGCCTGAATAGTCGGGCGACTCGGTCAAGCAACGGTCAGATCCAACGGACCTGGACGAAGAAGTGGGCTGTGACCGTTCGGCCCAATTACTTCTCGGCCCAATCACTATTCGGCCCGATCTCGGTTGGGCCCCCAACAATATGTTATTTGCCCGACTAGTTGGATCGATTGGTTTCTTGCTGGGCTGTATAGCTCATTCTTTACATTTTCAGGTTGCCGTTAGATCGAGTGGATGTGCTTTCGAGTTCAAGGATCTTAGGTTTGGACTAGTTTGGCTTGGATTGTCATCGTTAGTTGCGCTTTTGTAATAGTTATTTTTGTAATAGAAATTTTGTCACGCTTCCGTCTATCATTGTCATTGAATAATTGTATTTTATTTTATTTTTGATTTAGAATTAATAGTCCGAAAAGTCGGGCTGTTACATGAGTAGATGCCAACAAAGTTGGTTTGTGAAATTGATTGTTTGGGGGCCATTTTTGCTTTGCGAGAGAGAAGATAGAGAGTAGAAGATGAATTGCTTGGAGAGAAGAGAAAGGAGAGTGTTGTGTTTGCTTTTTGAGAACAGTTGTATGATTGATGAATTTAGAGGGAAGTTCAAGCGTTTAACTGACAAAGTGGAAAAGTGAAATCGTGTCTTAACCCAATTAAATGTCACGTGGGTTACTGTCTGATTTCTCTCTCCTCGTGGAGGAAGTGTGTCCAATTTTAACGGTCCACTACTTTGACAGTGACCTGTGCGCTTACAACAACCGTGTCAGTAACTTTGGTGTGATGACAACATGTTTTGCGTGACAGAAACATTCCGCGCAAAACTTACTGTCATCGTTAAGTTCTCATATGACAGTATCTTTTACAAGTCATGACAGAAAGTCGTTTATTGCTGTCGAGAAGCCTACTGTCAGAAAACTATGACAGCTACTTTTCTTGATGACAGCAACCCTTGCGGGGAAAACAACACTGTCAAGACTTTGTATAGAAACCGTTATGAATGAAAACTTAACTGAAGGGACACCAGTTAAACATATGCAATATTTATTACTGATTCATCATTCATCCAAAACATTATTCTACCAGATAAGCAATTAAACAACACACATAGGAATCAAATAGAAACTGCAGAAAGAGAAATTTTATTGATCTTAATGAAATGAAGAAAGGGAAAATACTACAATTGGTGAGATTAACTAATCAGTACAATCTTTCTTAACCAATTCTAGGACTTCTTCCCTAACTTTCTCTTCTGTGGTTCCTTCTTCCTTGAGGAGAGTTTGAAACTCCTTTTCCTCTTCTTGCACCTTGGCCTCCTCTGCGGCCTTGGCTGCAAGTGCTTTTTCCTCTTCCTCATCAAGAGCATCCCATAGCATGTCAAACATTGCTTCTACCTCTTCAGTGTAGGGTTCACTTCCACAAGGCTTAGGCCTGTACTCAATCCCTACTTTGTTTTCCATTTTAACCTTTTTTTTCTAAATAATTCACTAATATGGCCTAAGATTCATTTTATAGGCATACTAGGTTAAGAGGGATGTAAACGGTCAGCAGTTTGGAATACCCATACAACTACCACAGATTGCAATTAAGTGATGTCTACCACTAATACAACAATCAAAGCAAAACTGACCAATTAAGAAAGACCCTTGACCAATTTCAACATTAACAACCATGCAAGTTAGTGTCACTCAAAAAATCAACTTTCAAGTAAGAGACTAGCACAAAATTCAATTTAAGAAAAGTCAAAGTAAACGTGCTGTCTAAGACAGATAGAGACGTAGGTTGACAGTAACTTTCTCATGACAGCAACTTGTTGAGGTTACTGTCACAAGCTTCAATGAAATTTTAGAATGGAAAACTAGTAAGTTAACATACCAGATTTAACATTCCCAGTTCACTTACCAACCTGTTAAAGGTTGCTTCATCCAGTGGTTTAGTGAAGATTTCTTCAAGTTGCTTTTCTGTAGGGACATAGATCAACTTTACAGTTCCTCTTTCAACATGCTCTCTTATGAAATGATGTCTAATATCAATGTGCTTTGTTCTAGAGTGTTGAATAAGATTGTCTGAGATAGCTATGGCACTAGTGTTATCACCGAAGATAGGAATGTTGCTCAACACTAGACCATAATCCAACAGTTGATTCTTCATCCATAGAATTTGTGCACAGCAGCTTCCAGCAGCAATGTATTCAACTTCTGCTGTAGAAGTAGAGACTGAATGTTGCTTCTTGCTAAACCATGACACCAATCTTCCACCAAGAAATTGACAGCTTCCTGTAGTGCTTTTTCTGTCAATTCTACATCCAGCATAATCTGAATCAGAATACCCCACTAACTCAAATCCAGTATTTTTAGGATACCAAAGGCCTAGATTTGGAGTGCCTTTAAGATATCTAAAAATTCTTTTGATAGCAGTCAAGTGTGACTCCTTTGGATCAGCTTGAAACCTTGCACAGAGACATGTAGCAAACATTATATCAGGTCTGCTAGCAGTTAGATAAAGAAGAGATCCAACCAAGCCTCTGAAAGCACTGGAGTCCATTTTCTTCCCTTTGGAGTCTAGATCCAGACTAGTAGAAGTAGAGATGGGAGTTTTGGCAGGTGATGAATCTTCTAGGTTGAACTTCTTGAGAAGTTCCTTGACATACTTTGATTGACAAATGAAGATTCCATCATCCTTTTGAAGAACTTGTAAACCAAGGAAGAATGATAGTTCTCCCATCATGCTCATCTCATATTTGTTTCTCATTAGAGATGAAAACTTCTCACGCAGCTTCTCATTTGATGAACCAAAAATGATATCATCAACATAGATTTGAACTAGAATGATGTCTTTGCCATGATGTTATTAGAATAGAGTCTTATCTACTACACCTCTTGTGAATTGATTTTCCAATAGAAAGGTTGAGAGGGTATCATACCATGCTCTAGGAGCTTGTTTCAACCCATAAAGTGCCTTGAACAGCTTGTACACAAAGTCATACATCTCAGCATCTTCAAAGCCAGGTGGCTGTTCAACATACACTTCTTCCTCCAACTCTCCATTTAGAAAAGCACTTTTGACATCCATTTGGAACACCTTGAAGTTACAGTGTGCAGCAAAGGCTAAGAAAATCCTGATAACTTCAAGTCTGGCAACAGGTGCAAGTGTCTCATCATAATCTATCCCTTCCTGTTGACAGTAACCTTTAGCTACTAGTCTTGCCTTTTTTCTGGTCACATTTCCATTTTCATCCAGTTTGTTTCTGAAGACCCACTTTGTCTCAATAACTGACTTTCCCTTTGGCCTTGGAACCAATTTCCACACATTGTATCTTTCAAACTGGTTGAGTTCCTCTTGCATAGCAATCACCCAATCAGAATCCAACAATGCTTCATCAATTACTTTGGGTTCCACTTGAGACAGAAAACAGGAAAACATGCTGTCAGCAGAAACATTTTTCCTGGTCCTCACCCCAGAAGAAGGATCTCCAATAATTAAGTCATTTGTGTGATCCTTGTTCCACCTTGTAGTTCTGGGCAAGCTTCTTGTTTGTTCTGAAGAAGTAGCCTCAGTTAGAGGGACTGATTCTTCACCAGGACAATTATCTCCACCATTTTCTTCAATATCTCCAGAGTCACCATCATTTTGAGTATTTTCTGAAATAGTCTGTGACTGAGCTGGAGTTTGATTTGTATTACTTTCAATGACAACATCTTTTTCAGTTTCCACAGTTTGAGTAAATGAAGGTTCTTCATCAACAAATTCTTCTTCTTCCAAGTAGCCTTGATTCTCAAACCTAAGAATCTGCATTTGATCTTCCTCATGCAGTCCAGGAAACTTGGTTTCATCAAATGTGACATTCACACTTTCATCTATGACTCTATGTTCCAAAAGATAGACTCTGTAGGCAGTCCTTTCTAAAGCATACCCCATGAAAATTCCTTCATAAGATTTGGTGTCAAACTTCCCTTTCTTTTCATGGTTATCTTTCATCATGAAACATTTGCTTCCAAACACATGAAAATACTTGATAGTAGGTTTCTTTTCATTGAGCAGATAGTAAGGAGTGTTCTCATGAGTCTTGTTGATCAAGGTTCTGTTCTGTGTGTAGCAAGCTGTGTTGATAGCTTCTACCCAGAAGTATGTAGGTAATTTTGCATCATGAAACATAGTTCTGGCAGCTTCAATGAGAGTCATGTTCTTCCTTTCTACAACACCATTCTGCTGTGGTGTCCTTGCAGAAGAAAACTGTTGTACAATTCCTTCATCTTTACAGAAATTTCCAAGAGTAGCATTTCTAAACTCAGTACCATTGTCACTTCTTAGCAATTGAACTTTAGCATTTGGAGTTCTGTCAAGAACTCTTAAGTGATCAATGATGACTTGAGCTGCTTCATCTTTTGATTCTAGATACTTCACCCAAGTATACCTAGAATAGTCATCCACCATAACTAATGCATATCTCTTCTTGGCTAATGATGGTACATTGACTGGTCCAAAGAGATCCATGTGAATTAGTTTGAGTGGTTCAGTGTTGGTGTTGACTTGCTTTGATCTATGCATAACTTTCTTCAGTTTTCCCATTTGACAGTCCTCACACAGTCCTTCTTGACAGAATTCCTGTTGAGGTAGTCCTCTCACCAGTTCCTTCTTCATCAACATATTCATTGTTTTGAAGTTGAGGTGTGAGAGTTTCCTGTGCCAAAGCATACTGTCACCAACAGTAGCTTTACTGTAAAAACAGTAAATCTTATCCTTCTTTGTTGATCTTAAGTCAGCAACAAACAAGCTTCCTTTTATTACTCCTTTCAAAGAAAGGCTTCCATCCTTCTTGTGATAGATGTTGCACACCATCATATCAAAATCAACCTTGAATCCCCTGTCACTGAATTGGCTGACACTGAGCAGGTTATGCTTCAATCCATCAACAAGTGCAATATCATTTATGACAACATTTCCAATTTCCAAACAGCCATATCCCACTGTGTAACCCTTGCTGTTGTCTCCAAAGGTTATGATTGTGCCAGCTTTCTCTACAAATTATGATAGCAGGGCTTTATCACTAGTCATGTGTCTAGAGCAACCACTGTCAATGATCCAAGTGACTTGCTCCTTATTCTTGCCCTGCAAAACAAATTGTATTTAAGAGGCATATGGTACCCAATCCTTGTTGGGTCCAGTCACTTCAGTATCACAAGCATAATCATCATTTTCAACTTTAACCATCACATTTGGAATCTTCTATTGGACTCCTTTCTTCACCCACTTATTTCCAGAATTAGACTTGGTCTTCTTCTTAGTGGATGAGGCCTTCTTACTGTTTCCAGTAGGCTCAGAAGTCTCAACAGTTTGCAAGTAGGTACATTGTTCAGAAGATGAAATAGGCAAATTAAAACAAGTACTTGTTAGCACAAAATCACGCAAGCGCACGTGGTCACAAGTAATATACGAATAAGTCAAGTTCGTTCCCACAGAGATCTAATGAGGTGTTCAATTCAATTAATGTACCTATGCAACAATGTATGATTTTTATCCACTGCTAAGACAATTAACAATTTGGGTTTGATTATCTAAAATTAACTAGAGGACAAATTATTAAACTAAGAATTAACTAACTAAGAGGATTAAAATCGATTTATGTTTATGAGAATAAAACATGGGATCCTAACTTCATTAAGTACTTCATTCAGAGTCTTTTGTCTTTAATCAATGCATGTGACAGTTGTGAAAACTAATCGGATAACACGAAATTAGTACACGCTACCTTTCAGTATACGTATACCAAACCACTTAAACATCCACAAAATAGATAGAAGTTAAGCAGACACCAATTATGCTTAGACCCTATATGTCTATAAGATTTGAAAACATAACGGTTTAACGAGCAAGTTATCCATTCAGATTAAATAGGGCAGGTAAGATGGTTAAAATCACCTACGAATCATGCATGACAAACATACATAAACCTATGCTAGCATGGCAAGTTCCAAACCTCTATATCCACTTTCGCATTCAATAGAGATTAACAAACAATCTTAGATGTTAGCTACACATCCAAGAAGAATAAGCACAACCAAACTAGGATATCAATTAGCCATCACACACACACATCTTTAAAACAATTAACTACTAAAATCCATAAATAAATCCGTTAGAATCCCACGACAATGATTAGTTCATAATAGAACCGTTCATCATCGTGGGTTCTGATGAAAGCATGATGAAAAACAAAAAATCAATGATGTAAATATGAATAAGAGTTAAAGGTTTAGAGGACAAATCCGGAAGCATCCAAAAGTTGCACCAAAATTGAAGAATACAAGAAAAAACTATGTCTAGATCTCCTCGTAGTCACGTTCGTTCTTGGCTCCTCGATCTTGTGCTCCAATATTGAATCTGATCTCTGGTGTGTTGTGATGTATTGTGATGTGTTGATTATGTCCCCCCAAGGTGTGTATTTATAGCTCCAAGTTGTCCCTCTTCCAAGCAATTGCCGTTTTTGAGTTAGAATAGAATTACGGCAATTTCCATCTTTGAATGCAATACGAATTGCATATTCCATGTTTACAACTGATTCTGGAAGTTTCTGGCCGCCCCAAGCAATTACCATAATGATTAGAAGTCGAATTTGTGAAAATTTCCTTATTAAAATTGAATTCTGGCAATTTCTGGCGATTCTGACTTCCTGGGCGGCCGCGCAGAATTCCAGTACAATTCCTGGGCGCCCGCGCAGAACTTTCTGCCTAGAATTATATAAAATGTTGTCCTCTTCGCGTGAGCTGTAAGATCGTCAGAATCGGACTTGTAGAACTCCAGATATGGCCAAAACAGTGAAGACTGCGCAACCTACCCGGAAAATCCGAATTTTAATCAAATTAACCTCCAACTCTTGGTTCTGCAAAACTTAATGAAAACACATTAAACACACCACATACTTGAGTTCAAGTCATCAATTTAAGCCGATATGAAGCATTCCAAGTGGATTAAAAATCCACTTATCACACCCCCAAACTTAAACTGATGTTTGTCCTCAAGCATAAATAATATAACTATATACAACTAACTAGTACCACTTCCGTAGGTGATCACGGTTGCATTTGGCATATGCAACAAGCCCTTTAAACCCCTAGGCAGCCCTAGTGGACGAGTAAGGTCTCGTGAGGGCCTATAGCGAATGTACCCACAAAATCCATCTAACAATGCAACTAACAATGCAAACTATATGAATGCAACTACATGAAAAAAATGCAAAGATCCCCTTTAAACTAACCATAACCATTCAATAAGCAAACATCTCAAATCATGCAATAACTTCCAAACAGAGCTCGACTAAATCCCCGTATACTAACAATACATGAACGGAAACGTGGTGTGTGCGATACTCATCAGATATACTCCTAAAACTAGACCAAAAATCATACCCATTCTTCGTCAAGGCAATCACTAGTTTATAAAAAGAATGAACGCTAGACACTTCATAACTCAGAGACACCTCCATCATCATTTAAGTTAGACAGGAATTCATGCTTTATTACTAACAACTACAACACATAACAAAAAAACATAACACACGTGTTTATTTGACCGTGCAATGGATGAGACCCCAGAAGGCTTATACAATAATACCCATGTAGCGAGTGTTAGGTCGGCAATCCCAAACCACAAAGGGCTTTAGGTTACCAGGTACAAGTACCCCTCAGACTTAATTACTCGAGTATTAAAGAGCTCACCCTAGTCAATTATACACACTCACACTCTCACAAACACTCTTTTTTTTCTTTTTCTTTTTCTTTTCTCTTTTTTTTTTTCCACACAAGAATGAGTTTGTTTCGCTCCATCTCATTCATCCTAGACTACTCATAAAATATGAGCTGGCTACTAGCCATTTGACGCCTAGCCTTTATTAACAACTAAACACAACTAAAAACACTTAGCATGAAATCCCTGTTTTCCCCCAAACTTATACTTTGGTGCTCCTACGCCATCAAGGGAATAAAGAACATTTTAACTATAAACAAATGATTAAGCCTCAAAACATCCAAACAGGCATGGCCCTAATCTAGCCCAAAAGCAAACGATGAATTGTGTAAAGATTTTGTTTTCATAACATGCATGTCAATTTCATAAGAACTTAAATCATCCCTCTATTTATGATTACCACAATCAAATCAACATCAACCTACTAAACAGAAATAGCTCGTCCTAAGGGATCATGAAATATGCATGCCATGCAACTAAAATGACACATATAATAAAAACATAAACAAAATATCCTACATGAAACAAACATGCAAAATACGAACAAAACATGAATGAATTACCACAAACATGCAAAATATGATTTCCTACATGAACACAAAAAACCACAACACTACTTATCCCCAAATCACCCCCAAACTTAGAATATTCAATGCCCTCATTGAAGGTAATAAGAAAGATAGTAGAAACATACCTAACACATGGGTTGCCTCCCACGAAGCGCTCGTTTTACGTCAATAGCTTGACGTGAATCCCTTTCATCCAGTCGCAAGAACGGTGAACGTCGACTCACGGTTCACCGTATCACCAACATCATAATTCAGCCACTGACCATTAACCTTGAACACTTCGTCCGGAAACTTATGGAAAATCTCTATTGCATCATGCGGAAATACTGTTTTTACTGTGATAGGCTCCAACCACCTCGACTTACGCTTTCCTGGAAAAAATCTGAAACGAGACTTGAAACGCATAACTGGCCAACCAGGTACAAATGAATGTTTCACCACCCCTCTTTCATGCCAGTCCTTAACCTTCTCCTTATATAGCCTGTTGCTCTCGCAGACTTTACCATACCTCAATTTATCCTGCAGTGGTTGGAGTTCAAGTGTAGGAGCTTCTTCCATAGATGGTTTAAGTCGCTCCTGAGAATTGTTCAGCTCTGCTAATCCAAGAGATTCGAATGACGCATCAATTTTTCTTTTCCACGGAGGTGCATTCAACAACTGAAGTTGCTCTGCTCTTTCTTCGTTTTCGATATCAGAATCCCCTATCAAGACTCTCTCCACTGTATCTGACTTCAGCGGTTGTTCAATCTCTGTATTGACGACAACATCGACCATTTCCAATTTAAAGCACTCTTCTTCCTCAGTTGGAAATTTCATTGCCTTGAACACGTTAAAGATGACCTTTTGATTACTCACCCTCATTGTGAGCTCTCCTTTCTGAACATCGATCAACGCTCGGCCAGTAGCCAGAAAAGGTCTTCCCAAGATGATAGGTTTCTTCTTATCCTCCTCAAAGTCAAGAATAACAAAATCAGCAGGAAATATCAACTTATCCACCTTTACCAAGACATCCTCCACTATACCCCTTGGATATGTGATCGACCGATCAGCCAACTGTAAGGTCATATTAACTGGTTTCGGCTCAGGCAACCCAAGTTGCTTAAAAACAGACATTGGCATTAGATTAATGCTAGCTACCAAATCACATAAGCATTTGCTGAAAAGTTGATTGCCAATAGTGCAAGGTATGGTAAAACTTCCCGGATCTTTAAGCTTCGGTGGCAATTTCTGCTGTAGAACTGCACTACACTCCTCTGTCAAAGCAACGGTGTCCAAATCCTCGAGTTTCAACTTCCGAGATAGAATACCCTTCATGAACTTAGCATAGCTCGGCATCTGTTCAAGAGCTTCTGCAAAAGGTATGTTGATGTGGAACTTCTTGAAAACCTCAAGAAATTTGGCGAATTTTGTGTCAAGATTCTGCTTCTGTAGCCTCTTTGGATATGGAGGAGGAGGATAGATCTGGTTACTCTCTATAGTCTTCTTCTGGAGCCTCTTTGGGTATGGAGGAGGTGGGTAAATAGTCTGCTCCGAAGTAGACTTGTCAGCAGAATTTTTGCTCTTTTCAGCCTCACCGTCCAACTGCTTAGCTGCCAAATCAAAAATTGGCTTTTCCTTAGAAGGTTCCACCTGATGCTGCTGAATTTCTTCCTCTTCTTCAACTGCTGATTTTTGATTGCCCGTGACCTTTCCCGATCTCAAGGTAACTGCTTTCACATGTTCTTGGACAACTGTCTTTCCTGGATTAGGCTCCGTATCGCTAGGAAGAGTTCCATGAGCTCTGCTGAGTAAGGCACTTGCCAACTGCCCCATCTGATTCTCCAAAGTCTTGAGCGATGCCGCTTGGCTTTTAAATATCATTCTCAACTCATCCAATTCAGATTTTTCATTCGAAGACTGCCCCGCACTAGCATGAGGTTGTTGCGGAAATCCTGGTGGCTGAAATTGTTGCCTAGGAGCATACTGTGGCTGAAAATTCCGCCCTTGCTGCTGCTGAAAATTCTGAGGATTGTAAGGCTTTGCTCCAAATTGCTGACCTTGGAATGGCTGATAAGGCTGCTGAGATTGTTGATTGTCGCTCCAGCTGAAATTAGGATGATTCCGGCTATTGGGATGATAGGTGGCTGGAACTGGATGTGATGGTCTCTGAAAGTTGCTCACAAACTGCGCCGACTCACTAGATATGGCACAATTATTCGTCTCATGTGCGCCCGCACAAAGCTCACAAACACTAGCCACCTGCTGAACTCCATAATTCGTCAAAGAATCCACCTTCATTGTCAAAGCCTTCAACTGGGCTGCTATAGCTGTAGCTGCATCAACTTCAAGAACTCCTGCTACTTTGCCTTGTGATAATCTCTGAGTAGGATTCTGATATTCATTCGCAGCCATCATCTCAATTAACTCATAAGCTTCCTCGTAGCTCTTAGCCCATAGAGCTCCACCTGATGCTGCATCTAACATTGGTCTTGATTGTGCTCCCAGACCATTATAAAAACAATTAATCACCATCCAGTCGGGCAATCCATGATGTGGACATCTCCTAAGCATCTCCTTGTATCTCACCCAAGCTTCACATAAAGTTTCTCCAGAATGCTGAGAAAACTGAGTAAGAGCATTCCTGATCGCAGCAGTTTTAGCCATGGGGAAGAATTTAGTAAGAAATTTCTGAGCAAGATCCTCCCATGTAGTAATAGAACCTGCTGGTAGAGAGTGCAACCAGCCCTTAGCCTTATCCCTCAGAGAAAATGGGAAAAGTCTCAGCTTCACGGCATCTTCCGACACTCCGTTGGTCTTGAAGGTGTCGCAAATCTCAATGAAATCCCTAATATGCATATTAGGATCTTCCGTTGGAGCACCCCCAAACTGCACTGAATTGTGCACCATCTGAATCGTGCCAGGCTTGATTTCAAAGGTATTAGCTGCAATAGCCGGCCTGACAATACTCGACTGAATATCATTGATCTTTGGCTGAGAATAGTCCTTCAAAGTCTTAGCTGCAGGTGCTACTCCTTCTGGAACGTCTCCCATCTTTACTAACTTTAATCTTTCTTCTTCCAATTTACGAGTCTGAGAACGTGTTCGCATACACGTTCAAGTACCTGAAACACACAGAACAAACAACTACAATCCGAGTCAGTGAACTCTAACGACCACTGATGACAAGCACATAAACTAAAATAAAACACCGATGATCCCCGGCAGCGGCGCCAAAAACTTGTTAGCACAAAATCACGCAAGCGCACGTGGTCACAAGTAATATACGAATAAGTCAAGTTCGTTCCCACATAGATCTAATGAGGTGTTCAATTCAATTAATGTACCTATGCAACAATGTATGATTTTTATCCACTGCTAAAACAATTAACAATTTGGGTTTGATTATCTAAAATTAACTAGAGAACAAATTATTAAACTAAGAGGATTAAAATCGATTTATGTATATGAGAATAAAACATGGGATCCTAACTTCATTAAGTACTTCATTCAGAGTCTTTTGTCTTTAATCAATGCATGTGACGGTTGTGAAAACTAATCAGATAACACGAAATCAGTACACGCTACCTTTCAGTATACGTATACCAAACCACTTAAACATCCACAAAATAGATAGAAGTTAAGCAGACACCAATTATGCTTAGACCCTATATGTCTATAAGATTTGAAAACATAACGGTTTAACGAGCAAGTTATCCATTCAGATTACATAGGGCAGGTATGATGGTTAAAATCACCTACGAATCATGCATGACAAACATACATAAACCTATGCTAGCATGGCAAGTTCCAAACCTCTATATCCACTTTCGCATTCAATAGAGATTAACAAACAATCTTAGATGTTAGCTACGCATCCAAGAAGAATAAGCACAACCAAACTAGGATATCAATTAGCCATCACACACACATCTTTAAAACAATTAACTACTAAAATCCATAAATAAATCCGTTAGAATCCCACGACAATGATTAGTTCATAATAGAACCGTTCATCATCGTGGGTTCTGATGAAAGCATGATGAAAAACAAGAAATCAATGATGTAAATATGAATAAGAGTTAAAGGTTTAGAGGACAAATCCGGAAGCATCCAAAAGTTGCACCAAAATTGAAGAATACAAGAAAAAACTATGTCTAGATCTCCTCGTAGTCACGTTCGTTCTTGGCTCCTCGATCTTGTGCTCCAATATTGAATCTGATCTCTGGTGTGTTGTGATGTATTATGATGTGTTGATTATGTCCCCCCCAAGGTGTGTATTTATAGCTCCAAGTTGTCCCTCTTCCAAGCAATTGCTGTTTTTGAGTTAGAATAGAATTACGGCAATTTCCATCTTTGAATGCAATAAGAATTGCATATTCCATGTTTACAACTGATTCTGGAAGTTTCTGGCCGCCCCAAGCAATTACCATAATGATTAGAAGTCGAATTTGTGAAAATTTCCTTATTAAAATCGAATTCTGGCAATTTCTGGCGATTCTGACTTCCTGGGCGGCCGCGCAGAATTCCAGTACAATTCCTGGGTGCCCGCGCAGAACCTTCTGCCTGGAATTATAGAAAATGTTGTCCTCTTCGCGTGAGCTGTAAGATCGTCAGAATCGGACTTGTAGAACTCCAGATATGGCCAAAACAGTGAAGACTGCGCAACCTACCCGGAAAATCCGAATTTTAATCAAATTAACCTCCAACTCTTGGTTCTGCAAAACTTAATGAAAACACATTAAACACACCACATACTTGAGTTCAAGTCATCAATTTAAGCCGATATGAAGCCTTCCAAGTGGATTAAAAATCCACTTATCAGTACTCATGGCATTTATCTTGCATGGCATACAATCAATGTTAGTACACACTACCATAGATCTATGCATAATGGGGGTTCTGTGTACGTTACCATCTTGCATGGTCACATTGTTCATGACCTCCTTTGGTTTCTTACAGACATGAGTTAAGTGATATGAAGAGCCACAATTATTGCATAGCTTTCTAGGAGCATTAACCTTGACATTTCCTAACTTACCATTCCTGTTCCTAGACTTGTAGGATATTGAGTCATCAGGATGTTCTAAAGTTGCTGTCGAGGTTTTCTTGACAGTACCTTTCATACCTTCTGTTTTGACAGTAGGTTTGGAAGTTGCTGTCTTTGAAGCTCTCTTGACAGTATCTTTAGAACATTCTGTCAGATTGTTCGGCAAAGTTACTGTCTTAGGGATTATGACAACATCTTTTCCGTCAACTGTTGTACTGTCAGTACCTTCATCCTCATCATCAAGTTGTTGCTTAATGAGCATAGCTTCCTCATCAAACTCAAGTTCAGAAAGTTTAAAAATAGGTTTGTTGAGTTTCTAAAGTACATGAGGTTTGACAGTAGCATCAGTTAAACAATCCTGACTAACAATTTCCTTACCAGGTCTCTTGCCATAGTCAAAACCTATTACTACCTTTTGATCCTCTGTGTGTTTCTCATGATAATCCTGAAGTTGTTTGGATGAGTTTTTATAGGCTTTTATCTTGAATTCATTTTCACTAATTTCTTTCCTCAGAAACTCCTCAATTTCTTTAGCACAGACTAACTCATTTTTCAGTTTGGCATTCTCCTGTGATAAAGATTCTAATCGATTGGTCTTTAACAAAAGCAAATCATTTTCAGAAGTGAGTTCTTCATTCAATTTAGTTAACCTAGCAATTTCTTGATTAGCTGCAGTTAAACTAGTATGAACATGAAATATCTATGCACTTAATTCTTCAACGGTTTGCTTATATTCATCTTTAGACATATCAAGTAAGACTAGTGAGGGTACCTGACTTGGAGAGTTAGAGGAGGCCTCTTCAGATTTAGCCATGAGTGCTAAGTTCACATACTCCTCTTCCTCTTCATCATCAGAGTCATCCCAGCACTTTCCTTCAGCCACATAGGCCTTTCCATGTCCTTTCTTGAAATGTCCACTTGACCCTTTATCCATCCTTTGATTCTGCTTTGGCCTTTTGCATTCAGTAGAAAAATGGCCAAGCTCATTGCAGTTGTAACACCTGAACTTGGATCTGTCCACCATCCCTGTTTTGTATCCACCTCTTGTGGCACCACCTTCAACTTTGGAGAAGTTCCCTTTGCTGAACCTTGATGTTTGACCTTGAGGCTTATATGGCTTGTTTCTCTTGAATCTTATGTTCTTAAATTTTTTAGCCAGGTAAGCTATGGTTGGATTGTCCATCTTTTCCATTTCTTCTAAGGAGTAGAAGTCTTCATCCTCAACATCAGTTATCTGCAGTACAACTTTCTCCTCATCATCCACAACCTCTTCAACCTTAAGAGAGGGTACTGAAGCAGGTTGAGATATTTGAGCTTCTTCACTAGGTTGAGTGATTCTTGGCACATGAGCCACTAGAGCACCTGACATATTACTCATCTTTCCTCTGGATCCAGCTAGAATAGCTCTTTTCTGAAAAAACTCAAGCTCATATGATTTAAGCACACCATATAGAGTTTCAAGAGAGATATTGTTCAGATTTCTTCCTTCTCTTATGGCAGTGACTTTGTGCTCAAGATGCTCAGGAAGTGTGAGCAAGAACTTGACATTTAACTCCTTTCTATCATAGTACTTTCCATGAATCTGTAGCTCAGTCATAAGTTTACTGAACCTTTCAAACATTGTTGTTAGGTCTTCTCCTGACTTTGCCATGAAGGCTTCGTACTGTGAGATAAGGATTTGTCTTTGGTTGTCTTTCACTTCTTCACTTCCTTCACACAGTAGCTCGATCTTATTCCACATATCATTGGTTGATGAGCACCCAATGACGTTCCCGCACATGGCTTTGTCCAAAGTGAGAGCATCCAGTAAGATGAGCTGCAAGTAATCATCCAAGGCCACCTTCTCTTTTTCTGGCTCCAGAAACTCAGAAGGTAGTTTGTTGACCCAGTAGGCTGGAATAAGAACGCCGTCCACAGTTGAGGCTTCAATTTCTTTACGTGGCACGAAGGGACCATTCTGGAGGATTCCCAAGTATAATGGATTCGCAGCTTTGATAAACAACATGATTTTTCTTTTCCATACATTGTAGTTCTCCTTATCAAAGGCTGGAATCTTTATACTACTTGACTTCTGCATACTTGTCATGATCTCATATTTGTTGAATAATCTGTTTGCTCTGATACCAGTTGTTGGTCCTTGACTATTGCAGAAGGGGGGGTTGAATGCAATACTGCTAAAACTCAATCTACGTTTCAACAACAAAAACTAAGATTAAAGATTATCAGTTTAACGATTGCAAACACAAGTAGACACTCAAGTAATTCTCACAAAATAAATGTTTTATTTATTTTGCAATGGGTTGCTACAACCTCAAGAAAAATATAAGATTTTCTTGAGCTTTGGTTTCTCGAGTGATTAAAACAGAATGAATTGAGAGATAGACTAAGTAAACTAAACCTATCACTTTCAATCACGGGTCTTGTGAAGCTGCTGTCATTTTCAAGTGGCAGCTTCTTACAATTTGCCTGCCCGTGATTGTTTCCTAAATTGGTATACAGACATCTTATCAATATATTACAAAGCAATCTAGAAACATTCTATTTTAAGCTAACACAATTCAGTAGATGTAGATTTGTCATACTCTGGAATTGGTGAGCTTTGTCATGTGATCTCTCAAGCTTCAGTCGTAGTCTTGCAGACCTGTTACAGTGTTGGGATACTGCAACACACCTATTTCTTGAACATCCAAACTGTCACGAGTTTGACTGGATTGATTACCAATACAAATGTTATCCCTTCATGACAATATCCTGATGGCTAAGCTTGCTGTCACAGGAATACGCTTTTGGTGACAGTAAGAAATCCCCGCAGAAGGTGCTGTCAGGATTTCCAAGCTTGCTGTCAGGCTAAGGCAAAGTTATTGTCAGAGGGCTTCCACCAATGTTGTTGTCAGAGTGAATGTACTGTCGTGACTTGCAACATGCTGTCTACAAGTAACCATACTGTCAATGCAGTGACAGTAGTATTTATTCTTGCTGTCCATCTTGAGCACTTCTTGAGGCTTGAACAAACTAATGAACTTCTATCAAGATGTACTTACAATCTTTATTTGCAGCAAACAAAAACGGTTACAGAGACATACTCTGGCTGTGACAGTATGTTCATACTTAATAAAATTAAGCATATAAAATATCTAGTTAAGTTGTCTCATAGCTATCACCCATAAATCCTAACAGAAACCACTAGCCTCGAGTCTCCACATACTTTCAGAGTTTTAACTCTTAAGGCTCCAACCAACCCTAAGCCAGCTATCAGGGCTTCGTACTCAGCTTCGTTTTTTGTCATTGGGAAGTCCAATTTCAGTGCGTACTCTATGAGAAATCCATCAGGACTTTGTAGCACCAAACCTGCTCCATTTGATTTTGTTTTTGATGCTCCATCAAAATAGAGCACCCAACATTCTTTGGACACCATGTCTTCATCATTCTTGTCTTCCACTATTACTTCCTGCCCCCCGACTTCCTGGTTGTGAATAGTGCATTCAACCATGAAGTCAGCGAGTGCTTGAGCTTTTATGGCCATTCGAGGCTTATACTTGATGTCAAATTCTCCCAATTCAATAGCCCATTTGATCAACCTTCCACTAACTTGAGGGCTATGCAAGATGTTTCTTAGAGGCTGATTAGTCAAGACCTCTATCTTGTGTGCTTGGAAGTATGGGCGTAGCTTTCTTGAGGCCATAATCAAGGCTAAGGAAAACTTCTCTATTGTAGAGTAGTTTATTTCTGCCCCATGTAGAATCTTGCTCACGTAATAAACGGGCTTCTGAACCTTCAACTCTTCTTTTACCAAAACAGCTCCAAGGGCTGTGTTAGAAACCGCCAAGTATAAATAGAGAATTTCTCCTGGCTTTGGCTTTGTCAACAGCGGTTCCTCAGCCATGTATTTCTTCAAGGCCTCAAAGGCCTCCTGGCTTTCAGTTGTCCACTCAAAAAATTTCACGTTTTTGAGTGCTTTGAAGAAAGGTAAGCTTTTCTCTCATGACTTGGAGATGAATCTTCCCAAAGCTGCTACTCTTCCCGTTAGTTTCTGGACATCCTTGACAGTCTGTGGTGGTTCCATGTCTAGAATTGCTTTGATTTTGTCGGGATTAGCCTCGATTCCTCTTTTGGAACCCATCAGGCATAAAAACTTACCCGAGCCTACACCAAAGGCACACTTAGCTGGATTCAACATCATCTTGTGGTGCCTCAGCACTTCAAATGCTTCCCGTAGATGGTTTATATGATCGGCCTTATCGAGGCTTTTAACCAACATGTCATCCACATAGACCTCCATGGTTTTTCCAATCAGGTGTTCAAACATTTTGTTCACCAATCTTTGGTAAGTTTCCCCTGCATTTTTAAGTCCAAATGCCATGACTAGATAACAGAAAACTCCAAAGTCAGTGATGAATGATATCTTGGAGATGTCATCTTTGTGCATTTTGATTTGGTTGTATCCGCTGAAGCCATCCATGAAACTTAGCGTCTCGTGCCTAGCTGTGGCATCTATTAAGGCATCAATCCTTGGTAAGGGAAAACAATCCTTTGGACATGCATCGTTTAAATCAGTGAAGTTCACACACATCCTCCATTTTCCATTGGCCTTTTTGACCATCACTGGGTTAGCCAACCATTCTGGAAATTGAATTTCTTCGATGAACCCGGCCTCCAGAAGCTTATCTACTTCCTGTTTGATGGCCTCTTGTCTTTCTGGAGCAAAATTTCTCTTTTTCTGTTTCACCGTCTTCCTTTCAGGATCCACATTTAATTTGTTGGTTATCAACTGGGGATCAATCCCTGGCATGTCAGCCGCTGTTTAAGCAAAAACATCACTGTTTTCTTGAAGAAAAGATATGAGCTTGCTCTTCAATGGTTCAGGCAATAGTGCTTCAACGTAAGTCACCTTCTCCAGTTCTCCAGGGACTAAGGGAATTGGGATTAAATCCTCAGCTGGTTTCCCTCTTCTGTCCTCATTATCACTAGTATCCATGTCTTCAATGGGGAGAACCTGCCCCCCGATTCCATCAGGCCTTAACGCGGCTACGTAACAACTTTTGGCCATCTTTTGGTCTCCCCGTTCTTCACCAATTCCATTCCTCATTGGGAACTAGATTTTCAGATGATAAGATGAGGCAACGGCCTTGAACGCATGAAGACCCGTCCTTCCCAGGATTGCATTGTAGGTTGAAGTTGCCTTTATAACTATGAAGTTCAACATCTGAGTAGACGTATTCGACCCTTGCCCCATTGTCATTGGGAGTTGGATAGTGCCTTCCACCTTCGACTCCACTCCATTGAATCCATATATGGGCATATTTGAGGGTGTCAACTGAGAGTCAGTATAGCCCATCTTGATAAAAGCATCATGGAACAAGATGTCCACTGAAGCTCCATTGTCGACCAAAACACTTTTTTTTTCAGAATTCCCTATCACAGGTACGATGACTAAGGGATCATCGTGGAGAAACTTTACTCCTTCCAAGTCAGAATCATCAAAACCTATTGATATTTCTATTCGGGCACGTTACGGTGCTTCTCCAACTACGGTCATTACCTCTCGGGCATAGGCTTTTCTTGAGTTTCGGGAGGACCCAGCAACAGCTGGTCCTCCAAATATCATGTTGATGACTGGCCCTCGGGGCTTGGGATTAAAATCTTGATCGTTGTCCCTTCTGTCGTAATCTTTTCTTTCATAGTTTCCTCTTTGACTCCCTTGATTTCCATCCTTTGTGAATTTATTGAGCTTTCCTCTCCGTATCAGAAACTCGATCTCATCTTTCAATTGTCTGCAATCATCCGTGTCGTGACCGACTTCCTTTTGGAACCGACAGAATTGGTTTTGATTCCGTTTAGACATATCAGTCCTTAGTGGCTTCGACCATCGGAGATCCTCCTCCTTTTCTATTTCCATCAGAATTTGGCTCCTGGGAGTGTTCAATCTTGCATACTCCGTAAACTTTGGCCCAAAATTGTTCCTCTTGGGTGGTGTTAGATATAATTGCTGATGTTTGTTTATCAGTGTTTAAGCAACAGGTATCGATCAGAGTTTATCGGAAACCGGTCAGAGTTTATTTAAAGTCTGACAGGGTGAAGAGTTTAAAGGAAGCCGGTTAGAGTTTGGTAAAGTCTGACAGGATGAAAGTTGACTTAGCTGTCGGTGCAAAGATAAAGATTCTAGAAGCAATATATTCTGAAGATGGAAAGAAGCAGAATATATTGATACAGCTAAGGAGACTGGACAGAAGACTGAAGCAATCCTTAATTGATATCAATTGTATAGCTAATTTTTAGGAGTATCAATTAGATAAGGATTGTATGTAACTGTGTACTATATAAACACAGATAGGTTATCCCTAGAAGGGACGCGAACATTGAATACATTATTCTTGTAACCTAGTAGCTCTTTGTGATTCATTAACATCACTAAGAGAGAATTATTTAATATAATTCAGTTTGTTGATTTACAAACGTGTGTTATTAATTGTTATTCTCATACATACTTGATTATATATTGTGTATTCGGCCTAACAATTGGTATCAGAGCCAAGGCTGTTTAATATATACAGTTTTACGATTCAAACACAGTATTAATCATGTCTGAAGAAAATCAAACTGCTCCTAAGGCTGAACAGGTTAAGCCCAATTCTGTGAGTCGATATGAAACAATCAGGGTTCCAATTCTCAGGCCAGTAGAGTATCCGATTTGGAAGGTTAAGATGACCATGTTTCTGGAGGCTACAGATCCAGAATACCTTGACAAAATTTATGATGGTCCTCATATGCCAACTAAATTGTCCCCTGTTGTTGATAGACAAGAACAAAAGACTGTTCCAAAGGAAAAGAAAGATATGACTCCTGAGGACATCTCATCAATTGCAAAAGATGCAAAGGTTAGACATCTTCTCCACAGTGCTTTAGATAATGTTATGTCTAACAGAGTAATTGGCTGCAAGACTGCCAAAGAGATATGGGATGCTTTAGAAGTCAGATGCCAGGGAACAGGTGCTATCAAGAAGAACAGAAAGACAATACTCACACAGGAGTATGAGCACTTTGATTCAAGACCTAATGAAACCTTGACTGAGACTTATGACAGATTTTGTAAATTGTTGAATGATCTGTCTCTGGTTAATAAAGAATATGAGCTTGAAGAGTCTAATCTCAAGTTTCTGTTATCTCTACCTGAAAAGTGGGATTTAAAGACAACCACAATAAGAGATAATTATGAGCTTGCTGATACAGATCTTGATGAAATCTATGGGTTATTGAAAACTCATGAACTGGAGATAGAACAAAGGAATAGAAGATTGAGTAAAAAGACAAAATCTATTGCTCTCAAAGTCGAGGAGAAGCCCATTAAGAAGGAATTATCAAGGAAGAAAGCCAAGGGAAAGGCTTTAGTCATTAAATCTGAAAGTGAGTCATCAAATTCTGATGATGACTCAAACTCTGGTGAAGCTTCTGACTCTGATGATGATGAAGAACAGATGATGCAAATGGCTGCATTGATGGTGAAGACCTTCAAGAAGATGGGGTTCAAGAACTTCAAGAAGGGAAAGAGATTCTCAAGGAGAGATTCAAATTCTGAGAAGAAGAATTTCAGAAAGTCTGATGGAAGGGATACCAAGTCTGGAAAGAAGGACAAATCTGAGATCCAGTGCTACAAGTGCAAAGAGATGGGTCATTATGCCCCAGAGTGCAAGAAAGGCAAATCTGAGAAAGCACTCATCTCTAAAGGCAAAGACTGGGCATATACTTCAGACTCTGATGATGGAGAAAATTATGCTCTTATGGCAACTGTCAGAGATGAGACTGAATCATCTGAAAATAAGGTACCCCTAACTACTTATGCTTATGATACTGATAATATATCTGAGTTAAGAGTATATCTGAAAAGTGTTCATGTTAGCTATAGGGATCAGACCTTAGAGAATGAGAGAATTAAAGCTGAGAATCTTAGTCTTAAAGATAGAAACAAGTTTCTTGAAGGAGAACTTAAAAGTATGAAGCAGATTCAAAAAGAAAGAGATGATGCTGTTTATGTTGAACAGGAGTTGCTTAAAAGGTATAGGCAACTAGAATCTGATTTAGAAAAAGAAAGAAAAATAATCAAGACATGGACAGATTCTGGAAGAGACACTCATCAAGTGTTTCAGACTGATTCTGTAGGTTTAGGTTATTGTGAAAATGATGAACTTAGGTTTAAAGACAAGGTTAAGGTAAAACCACAACTTAAACCTGTGAAATTTGTTCCAGAAACCAATAAGTTAAAATCTGTTGTAATAAGAGAAGCTGATATGGAATCAGATGAAGCCTGTGAAAAACAGGAAAATATTATAACAGAAAAACTTATGGAAAGAGAAACTGTTAGAAAGCCAGTAAAAACTTGTGAAAAACAGGTTAATGTTGGTTTGATGACAGAGAAACAGTTTAATCATAAGCTGAAAGAGATAAAATCTGCCATGAAACCAAAAGGGTCCAAGAAGAATAGGAATGGAAAGATAGGCATAAATAATAGAAATAATCATTTGCCTACTGGTGCTGCTCCAAGGAAAACATGTTATAATTGTGGTAGTTCTAATCATCTTGCTAGATTTTGCACTAAGAACAAACATATTAATTCTTTATCTTCTACATCAGGAGTAAAGAATGATTATGTAAGGGTTAAACCACAAACTTTATGCACACACTGTGGGAGCACTTGGCATTCCATTTATACTTGCAAGAGTTATCATGCTATTTATCATAACTATTATGAGCTAAAACCCAATCTGAAGTGGGTTAAAGCAAACTCTGCAAGTGTAAAGTCTGACAATGTTAGCTTAAACTCTGTTGATAGTAATTCCGCTGCAAAAGCTAACACTGTTAAGAAAGACAAAGGATCCAAGCAAGTCTGGGTCCTTAAAACTAATACTTAGTATTTGTTTGTGATTGCAGGGTATAATAGAGAGCACACTTATCTTGGACAGTGGATGCTCAGGACATATGACTGGAAATAAAGCCCTGCTATCAGACTTTGAGGAGAAGGCTGGCCCAAAAGTTTCCTATGGAGATGGCAACATAGGACACACTCTGGGATATGGCAATATCAATCTTGGAAGTGTCATCATTACTAATGTAGCTCTAGTCTCAGGACTCAAGCATAATCTGTTATCTGTGAGTCAAATCTGTGACAGAGGAAACCATGTAGATTTCCATAGTGAATACTGTGAAGTCATCAGTAAATCTACTGGAAAAGTTGTTCTAGTTGGACATAGGCGCAATAACATTTATGAAGCAAGTTTGGTAACAAACTCTGATGGAAAAACAGTGTGTCTGACTGCAAGAATGTCAAATGATGAGAGTTGGAATTGGCACAAGAAGCTCTCTCATCTCAATTTGAACAACATAAATGAGCTAATAAGAAAGGATCTTGTAAGGGGACTTCCAAAATCTATACTCAGTCTAGATGGCTTATGTGATTCTTGTCAAAAAGCCAAGCAAAGGAAGTCATCTTTCAAGAACAAATCTGAATCTTCAGTAGTGGAACCTTATCATCTTCTACATGTTGATCTCTTTGGACCAGTGAATGTGATGTCCATGGGCAGAAAGAAATATGCTCTAGTAATTGTTGATGAATATACTAGATATACATGGGTGTATTTCTTGTCAAAGAAGGATGAAACTGCTCAAACTCTGATGGATCATGTAAATCTACTGGACAAAGGATCACATCACAAAGTCAAAATTATAAGGAGTGATAATGGAACTGAATTCAAAAACTCAATCCTGGAAGCTTTCTGCAAGGAAATAGGAGTGAAACAAGAATTTTCTGCACCTGGAACTCCACAGCAAAATGGTGTAGTTGAAAGGAAGAACAGAACTTTAATTGAAGCAGCCAGAACTATGCTTGATGAAGCAAAATTACCAACATACTTCTGGGCAGAAGCTGTTCAAACTGCTTGTTTTACTCAAAATGCTACACTGATCAACAAGCATGGGAAAACACCATATGAGATGGTGAAAAATAAGAAGCCAAATTTGAAATATTTTCATATATTTGGATGCAAATGCTTTGTGTTGAAGACTCATCCTGAACAGTTGACAAATTTCGAGTTAAAAGCTGATGAAGGAATCTTTGTTGGCTATCCATTGTCAACAAAAACATTCAGAGTTTATAATCTAAGAACTAAGGTGATCATGGAATCTATACATGTGTCATTTGATGACAAGAAAATAATTGGACTTGAAGACAAGGATGGATATGATCAACTGCGTTTTGAAAATGAAGATCTATTCTCTGATGATATAAACTCTGATGAAACAGGGTCGACAAACTCTGACGAAGCATACTCTGAACCTCTACTGGTAAATACTGGAGAAACTGGAAATTCTCAAATTGAACAAAATAGAGAACCAGTTGAGGGGGAGCGTGAAGAAGCTCAACAAGACACAGCAAGTGAGTCAGTTGAGGAAACTGATTCAAACTCTGACAGTTCAAACTCTGAGCGATCCAATTCAGGGGGAGCCTCAGATGCTGCAGAAAGTCAACATATGAATCAGGAAAGCATGGATCAAGGGGGAGGATCCAATAATGATGCAAGAAACCACTTACCAACAGCAAGAAGGTGGACACAGGCACACACACCTGATCTCATAATTGGAGATCCTGATGCTAGTGTGAGAACTAGAAGTGCAACAAAGAAAGTGGAGGAAGCTCTTCAAGATGCAAACTGGATAACAGCAATGCAAGAAGAGTTAAATGAATTTGAGAGAAATGAAGTCTGGACACTTGTACCTAGACCAAAGAATAGATCAATTGTAGGTACGAAGTGGGTTTTCAGAAACAAGACTGACAGTGAAGGTGTGATTACAAGAAACAAGGCTAGACTTGTGGCAAAAGGATATTCACAACAGGAAGGAATTGACTATGATGAAACCTTTGTTCCAGTTGCAAGATTGGAGGCCATAAGAATCTTTCTGGCCTATGCTGCACACAAGAAGTTTAAAGTCTTTCAGATGGATGTAAAAAGTGCTTTTCTCAATGGGAAGCTTGAAGAAGAAGTATTTGTTGAACAACCACCAGGATTTGTAGATCCCAAGTATCCAGATCATGTCTACAGGCTTGACAAGGCATTATATGGACTAAAGCAAGCACCAAGAGCATGGTATGAAACTCTTGCTCAATTTCTTTTAGAAAGTGGGTTCACAAGAGGTACAATTGATAAAACCTTGTTTTATTTCAATTCTGGTGATGATTTGCTTTTAGTTCAAATTTATGTAGATGATATTATTTTTGGATCTACTAATGACAAACTCTGTAAGAAGTTTGCAAAGCTTATGCAATCCAGGTATCAAATGAGCATGATGGGAGAGCTTAGTTATTTTCTAGGCTTACAGGTCAAGCAAACAGATGATGGTATTTTTATCAATCAAGCAAAATATACCAGAAATCTTCTCAAGAAATTTGGTATGCTTGATAGTTCATCTGCTACAACTCCCATGGCTACAGCAACAAAGCTAGACAAAGACACAGGAGCCTCAGTAGATATGACAAACTACAGAGGAATGATAGGGTCATTACTGTATCTTACTGCAAGTAGACCTGATATCATGTATGCAACATGTCTTTGTGCAAGATTTCAAGCAGATCCAAGAGAGCCTCATCTAACAGCTGTAAAAAGGATCTTCAAATATCTCAAAGGAACCATAACCTTGGGTTTGTGGTATCCTAGAGAATCAGAGTTTAAGCTAATTGGTTACTCTGATGCAGATTTTGCAGGCTGTAAGATAGACAGAAAAAGTACAAGTGGAAGCTGTCAATTTTTAGGTGACAGATTAGTTTCTTGGTACAGCAAGAAACAGAAGTCGATTTCCACATCCACAGCTGAAGCAGAGTATATAGCAGTTGGTAGCTGTTGTGCACAGATTTTATGGATGAAGAATCAATTGCTGGATTATGGGTTATGGTACTCTAAAATACCTATTTTCTGTGATAACCAAAGTGCTATTGCTATGACAGGAAATCCAGTACAGCACTCCATGACCAAGCACATCATCATAAGGTATCATTTTATCAGAGAACATGTGGAAGAAGGGGACATTGAGCTTCATTTTGTGTCTACAGACCAACAACTTGCAGATATCTTCACCAAACCTTTGAGTGAAGCTACTTTTACAAGATTGGTAAATGAACTTGGGATGATCTCTGGTTCTGACTAGAGATACGGGTTAGACTCAAAATCTATACATGTTTGATTTTTAATGCTCATGATTCCTTGCATGTATTAACTGTTATGAGTACTAGTGTCATAAACTCTGTCAGTTAAACTCTGATGCTAAACTCTGTTAGTCATAAAATATTGATCATACTCTGATTGTTACAGTTTACTGCTATACTCTGATTGTAATTTTGTCTGAAACATATAGACCAATGAAGAAATTTGTATGAAGCATAATTCTCAGTAAGTAATTATGAATCCTTAAGAGTTGTATAGATTCTGATCTCAAACATGTGCAGTAAGTTAACACAGCATGATACTGTCTCTGTATTTATACCATCTCTTAGTTTATTGATCCTAAACACTGAGTCTGTATTAGCTGTTTGCATTTTCTCTCATAAGTTAATTATATCTACTGATGAAAAGTCTAAACTCTGATTCTTAATTGACAAAAATTCACCCTCAAATCAAAAGATGCCAAACAGAGCACAAATTCCTTTGAGATCATGTTGTGCCTAGGAAGATCCAGGAACTTATTGTATGAAATAAGGGCTAAAATCTTTGATTTTTGGTGACTAGTGCCAACCACTGATTACTGGAAAAAAAAAATAATAATAATAAAGAAAGGGGGTGAAAAATAAAAGACATATCCAAATGAAAGGATATCATTATACAGAGTTTAGATATAAATTCAGATTTTATGTTATACATGAGAGTTTAGGCAACCAGTTTTTACTACTTTAGTTTGTGGATTTTATGCACTTTGAGATGATCTAAATATTGATTTCGGTAAACTCTGCTATTACACACACATATTTTCACACTTGTACAGTTTGAGAAAAGAGTTTATTGACAAAGAAGGACAAATGGTAAACACTGATGTATTGTGTGACATATGCCGAGGTAACTTTGTTTTAATCTCTGATGGTTAAAATAATTTCTTTGTTTCAGACATTTTATAATTTTGAGATTAGACATTTGTTTTTCGAAAAAGTATGATTGGTAAAGGATCTATTTTGTATTAAACAGAGAAAAGAAAGAGTGTGTTTGATAAGTCTTGATGGTGATTAGTAGCGCTGATGAGTATTTTACTGTTTTTACTGCGCATGCGTATTGGAAACTGCCAATTATATGCTGTCAGCGTATGCACGTTTGACATGTGTCCCATTCACATGATTACAGGAGTAAGACAGTTGTGTATTGATGATTAAAAACTCTTTAGTTTTTAATCTTTAATTTTCTTTTACATACAATACACACATCTTCAGTTAAACTTTTCACATATTACTCATACACATCTATTTTCACACACATAGTCACAAACACCTTTCTACACATAAACTCTGTTAAGCTTTCGCGTCAATTACTTGTTCCTTCTTCAAAATCTTCTAATGGCAACCACAGCTTTCGTTTCGTCTGGGTTAGAGTTCGTTCCAAACAACTATACCGCACCACTAAACACTGCAAACGCACCAGAAGCATTTCATATGATTCAAAAGTTTCTTGCTCAGTCAGCGATTGGGCGTGCTTTAGTTGAACCAGCCAAACTTTCTGGTTTACAAATCAAGGCGTTCTGGGAGACAGGGGTTTATGATGATGGTGGTGAAACTGGGAGCCCATCCATAATCTTTGAGTTTGAAGAAACAGAGTATGTTATTACTGCTGGTACTATTCGAGATGCATTGGGGTTTCCTGAGTATCCTTCTTACACTGTTGGAATGGGTGATGAGGATTTAATACGAATGATGCGAGAGATTGGTTACTCTGGGCCATTGACAAAGATTGGGCAACTCAAAAGGCCGTTTCTGCGCAAGGAATGGAGTTTCTTCTTCGATTGCATCACGAGGACATTTGGAAAGAAATGCACAAATTGGGATGCTATTCCTACAGACAGTCTGCAAATCGGTTATTCTTTACTATATGATAATCATTTTGATTTTGCACGACTTGTTTTGACTAACTTAGGGGAGACGATGACAGAGAATAAAGGAGTTGTTTATTTTTCTAGATTCTGTCAGCTTTTGGTTTCTTACTGTGTTGAAGGGGTAGATGTTGTTAATGAAGATGTTTCTTGTTTTAAATTACACAAGAGAGTATTTACTGATCTCATTAACAAAGATGTTAAGAAAAGAATTGTTGGAGACCTTTTGTTACCTGCTTCTGTGCAACAGTTTGTGGATGCTCAAGTAAATCCACAAACACAAGCTGAATATCAACCAGAACCTTTAAACACAGAGTTACCTCCATCAACTTCTGTTAAACCTGCAAGGGGAGGTAGGACCAAACATATTGGTACTAAACCTGCGAGGAGACCATCTACTGAAGCTGGGGTATCGAGACCTGAAGAGATGCCTCAGAAGACAAGGCTAAAGAAAAGAAGAGCCAATAGGGCAAAGTCTGTTGTTGAAGCCTCAGAGACTGAAACTGATGAAGAAACTCTTCATCAGAGAAAAAGAAGACTAGTGGCTGCACATCTTTTTGGTGCTATAAATGTCAATATGGACAGAGTCTCTAAGGAAACTGAAGCTCCTGAAGTGTTTGTTCAGGAGGATGCTGCAAATTCTGAAGCTGTCAATCTAGACAGGATAAATACTGATGATAAGATGATGGATTTGGATTTAGAAACTCCTACATCAATGGCTAATGATGTAGTTGAGGAAGCTGCTACTCATTCTGATAGCAGAGTTTTTGATTTTGAAGCACACACCTCTATACATTCTGATCATTATACAGAGGGTGTGGAAGCTGACCAAGTAACTGATCAGGTAGAAGAATCTCTGGCCACTCTGATAATCCTGAAGCTGTAGAAGAGGAGAAAATTGATGAAGCTGCACAGTTTACTGCTGAAAATATTCTTGTTGAAAATGAAGCAGACAATAATGAAGAAGCTGGAAATGATGCTGAGGGTTCTCATTCACACCCTAGTATTCGAGTTTCATTGGCTGATGATGTTAATAGTGATGAAGCAAGGGAAGTAAATAGACAGACCAATGAGCATTTCCAGAATATGTACTACAACAATTGGGCTGATGCAGATTGTGTCTTCTCAGCACAAAGGGCTGCAGATTTGCTATCTAATTCTGTCAAGAAGATCTCAAATCCTGATGTACTTACAAGCTTACAGGCAACTGTTGTTCAAGTCAAATCTCTTAATAATAGATTTGATGAGAATCAACAGATGTTTACAAATCTTAGGAATGAATTTTCTATCAGGGATACAACTTTGAAGCTTGACAGATCATTTTACTCTACACAATTCAAGCAGCAAGCCAAGGATTCTGAGGAAATCAAGAAGAGGCTTGGAAAAGTTGAGGAGAATCAGGCTGAAATGTCTACTCAATTGAATTCTATTTCTAATGCTCTAGAATTGCTGACATCAGTATTACTTTCTGATGATGTCAAAAAGGGGGAGAGTGTACCTAAAGACAAATGCAAAGACACTCAAGCTCTGAGACGGAGGGATGATTCTACTGATGGGGGAAGCAAAGAAAATAAAAGAAAGATTCTTGCTCAAAGGCAAAGCAGGAAAAGAATAAACTCTAACTCTGATAAACAAACAAACTCTGACAAGATAAACTCTGGTGGCCAATCTACTTCAAAACTCAAGAGTTTAGTTGTTTCAACTAATCCATCTACTGATGAAGAGATTGCTGCTAAAATATTCATTAAAGAGCATGGAAAGAATGTTACTATTGAAGATATCCAGGCTGAAGAGCAAATGCTTGCTGAGGAACACAAGAAAAATCTTGAAGCTGGAATCTACAAGAAAAAGGAAATCAAGGCTCCTAGAAAGAAAGAAGTTGGTATTTCTATCAAAGAGAATACACAACAGAGTATACTATATACAAGGAGACCTGTGATTGGAAACACTGATAAGGGTAAAGGCATAATGATTGAAGAGCCTAACCTGAAAAAGAAAGATAATTCAACCTCTGACATTGCTCAAGTTGAAACAAGATTAGCAAAATCAACCTCTGACGCTGCTCAAGTTGATGATACTACTAAAGTTATGACAACCTCTGACGTTGCTCAAGTTGTACAGAAATCTACACAACTTCCAGGATTCAGCAAACCAAAAATTCTTGAAGACTTAAAGCTTGAAGCTGTGAATTTCTCAGAAACCAGAACAGTATTGGGAAAAGAAGCCTTTGATAAATCTGGACTGGGTTCACAGAGAGAGAGAAGAACTAATAACAGATCTCAAGACAAGTTTTCATTAGCAGAATTTGGAGTTGGAATTACTCAAGAAGGCCTTGACAAACTAGAATCTGTATAGATGATTTTTCACAAAGGAATCAAAAAGGAATTCTTGTTATATTTTATGGCTGATGGCAGAGTGTATAGAGTTGGTGAATTTGATATCCAGTTAAAACTCTGGGAAGAGCTAGAGTATGTTCTATATCTACTTGAAGTAAAAAATAGAAGTACTTATGATGCTGCTCGAGTTTTGAAGGAAAGGATGATGAAATCCAAAGTTTTGAGTGGAGCTGGAGTATCAAGTGCATACATTCCTAAATACAGAGATGCACATGGAAAGTTGGTAGAAATGAAAAGGAATAGTGCTAGGTTCAGAACTGCACTAAATAAAAAGGTTCTTGAGTTCAATCTAGAGTCTGATAAACCTTTTTATATCAGACTTGGCAATGAAATGGACAAAAACAGCATATATTCTTTGAGGGCTGCCATTTATCAAATTGGTGAAGATGAACCAGAAATGAAGGAGCTGAAGAAGATTATGATTGCTGAATTGAATAGAGCTGAGAAGAAACTACTGTCAGATTATATCAGGACAGTGCCTGATATTCAAGAGATTAAGTAAAGTCTGACTGTAAGTTTTTATGTTTTCTGTTCTAAGTTAAATTTAAACTCTGTTTTAAAATTAAACTTTGACATATGTTAAACACTGCATTTGTTATATGTTTTGACATCATCAATTATCTTTTTAACTTGTACATTTTATTATGAACAAGTTGGGGGAGATTGTTAGATATAATTGCTGATGTTTGTTTATCAGTGTTTAAGCAACAGGTACTGATCAGAGTTTATCGGAAACCGGTCAGAGTTTATTTAAAGTCTGACAGGGTGAAGAGTTTAAAGGAAGCCGGTCAGAGTTTGGTAAAGTCTGACAGGATGAAAGTTGACTTAGCTGTCGGTGCAAAGATAAAGATTCTAGAAGCAATATATTCTGAAGATGGAAAGAAGCAGAATATATTGATACAGCTAAGGAGACTGGACAGAAGACTGAAGCAATCTTTAATTGATATCAATTGTATAGCTAATTTTTAGGAGTATCAATTAGATAAGGATTGTATGTAACTGTGTACTATATAAACACAGATAGGTTATCCCTAGAAGGGACGCGAATATTGAATACATTATTCTTGTAACCTAGTAGCTCTTTGTGATTCATTAACATCACTAAGAGAGAATTATTTAATATAATTCAGTTTGTTGATTTACAAACGTGTGTTATTAATTGTTATTCTCATACATACTTGATTATATATTGTGTATTCGGCCTAACAGGTGGAGAATCAGAATCCTTTGACGTTCTGGGAAACTTTTCCTTGACGGCGTATTCCTGAGTTTCCTTTCTTTTCTTTGAATTTCCACTGCCACCAGCAGTAGGTTCATACTTTCTCATGCTTTCTTCAGCCTTGATGTAATTCCTGGCTCTATCTTGGAGCTTCATCATGCTCTCAGGTGGATGTTTTGCCAATGATCTTTTGAAGTGATCATCAGTGGTTCCTTGCTGCAGAGCTATCATAGCTACTTTGTCCTCTAAGTCCGGGACTTTCAGAGCCTCCCGGGTGAATCGGTTGATATAATCCCTTAAAGCTTCATTCTTTCCTTGTCGGATTCCCATGAGTGATGCAGAACTTTTCTCGTGCACCCTTCCACTAACAAATTGGTTGATGAACGCTTTGCTTAGTTCCTTAAAAGACCCAATGGAATTGGGAGGTAGACGGCTATACCAACGTTGGGCCATGCCTGCCAAGGTTTGTGGAAACGCCATACACTTGACCGCATCATTGGTTGGCTGCAACAGCAGTGCATTAGAGAAGGTCCTTACGTGATTTGCGGGATCCCCGTTCCATCATAAGCTTTGATCGTTGGCATCTTAAATTTTCTGGATATGTTAGCTTTCATGATGTCTTGAGTGAACGGTGGTGTAGGATCATCAGGATCTCCTAGGGGCAACAAAACACTAGGATCACCCCTTGGGGCTTCAGCCCTCTTTGTTCTTCTCGGTGTTGGGTCCAGGTTGATTATCGGGACTCTTCCAGTTGCTTGGATTTGTGCTTTCGTGGCTTCCCGTTCTGCCAGTAATTTCTTGAGCCTTGCAGCCTCTGCCTCATGGGCCGCAATCTTTTCCTTGGTAGTTTGGGGTTGTTCCCGATTTGTTTGGGAAGAGCGTCTCCTCCTTGGGGCAACATCCCTCTCTTATTCAGTTGAATAATTCTCGTCCTCAGTATAGGGACCCGAGTAGTCTTGAATCAAAGGGGTCCGTCGAGTTTGAGTTTGTTGATTTTGGGGTCCCAGATCTTGTATGTAAGGAGGAACATATGCCTCATGGTAAGTGGGATTGAGACCACTACCACCCGTCATGGGTCGAGGGGGCATGTCATAGCTTGGCATCCCAAGAGTTTGAGTTGCGTATTGGGGAAGATCCGTAGTATGGAGTTGAAGGTCACTTGGTGCATTCATGAGCAGTGGGGAGATTGTGTTGGTCCTTGACTATTGCAGAAGGGGGGGGGGGGTTGAATGCAATACTGATAAAACTCAATCTACGTTTCAACAACAAAAACTAAGATTAATGTTTATCAGTTTATCAATTGCAAACAAAAGTAGACACACAAACAATTCTCACAAAATAAATGTTTTATTTATTTTGTAATGGGTTGCTACAACCTCAAGAAAATGTTTGTTTTCTTGAGCTTCAGTTTCTCGAGTGATTGATCTACCGTTGTTACAAAGAATAGAGTGATAGATAGTTTTTGTAAAAACTAAACCTATCACTATCAACACGGGTCTAGTGAAGCTACTGTCATTTTCAAGAGGCAGCTTCTTACAAATTGCCTACCCGTGAATCTTTCCTAAATTGCTATACAAACAGCTTATCAGTACATTACAAAGCAATCTAGAAACTTTCCATATTAAGCTAACACAATTCAGTAGATGTAGATTTGTCATACACTGGAATTGGTGAGCTTTGTCATGTGATCTTCTCGAGTTTCGGTCGTAGTCTTGCATACCTGTTGCAGTGTTGGGATACTGCAACACGCCTGTTTCTTGAACATCCAAACTGTCACAAGTTTGACTGGGTTGATTCCCAATACAAATGATATCCCTTCATGACAGTATCCTGATGGCTAAGCTTGCTGTCACGAAAGTGTGCTTTTGGTGACAGTAAAAAATCCCCGCAGAAGGTGCTGTCGGGATTTCCAAGCTTGCTGTCAGGCTAAGGTAAAGTTACTGTCAGAGGGCTTCCGCCAATGTTGCTGTTAGAGTGAATGTACTGTCGTGACTTGCAACATGTTGTCTTCACGCAACCATACTGTCAATGCTGTGACAGTAGTATTTATTCTTGCTGTCCATCTTGAGCACTTCTTGAGGCTTGAACAAACTAATGAACTTCTACCAAGATGTACTAGAATCTTATTTTCAGCAAACAAAAACGGTTACATAGACATACTCTTGCTGTGACAGTATGTTCATACTTAATGACATTAAGTACATAAAATATCTAGTTAAGTTGTCTTATAGCTATCACCCATAAATCCTAACAGATTGGTTGCTGGAGAGTGGTCTCTTGAGGATTAGATCCATGAACGACCATTTGCAGGGGATTCGTCCCTTCAACCGAAATTGGGATTTCCGGTCCTTGAGTGGTGGTGAGGGGGATATTCGCCCCTTGAATGCCGAAATTGGGATTTCCGAAATTGGTTGATTTCCTTGAGCATCAGCCTCAGAGGTGAGAGGAAGCTCCTCAGAAGTTTGAGTATCTCGAGTTGTTCTTCGTGTGTTTGCCATGGTTGATGTTGTCTTCCCACAGACGACGCCAAATGTTATGAATTAAAAAGTGTACTTGTAAATTAATTGCTAGGGTTTAAAGAGCTTTCGAGCTTTAATGGCTGCTCTTGTGTTTCGTGACTAAATCGGTGCTCACAAAATGCCTACGTATCTCAATCAGTGCTGAGAATCAAGCCAGAAAACGTAGTTCTGATTGAAGGATCAGGTCCTTTATATAGGCGTCTGGAGCCTCATATTTAGAGTAAGTTTAGGAGTCTTAGCGAATAAGTCTCCTTTTTGATAATGCATAAACATTGTATTTCTTGCTGGATAAGTCTTTTTCTTGTTGATAAAGGCTATGACTCATTATTTCTTTTTAATTGGGATTCCAGATCCTTATTTGATGAATTTACCATATTTTGGACTTCTTTCCTGAGCTGTATATTTCCCTTATTTATTAATTACGAATTTAATAAATAATCAGGGTTTCGGGTCTTGCTTATTGGGCCGTATTCTTGGACCAATCCGGGTCTAATTAATACGTAATTAATTTCACTTCTAGGATTATTTTTCTGCCCATATCAGATACTAAGTGATATTACTTAATTACCCTTACTTATTTTTTAAAAGATATTATTAAATAATAACAATATTTATAACCAATCACATTTTCATCTAAAATAAAATACTTTTTCTATTTTTTTCAAGCAAAATCTCCATTTTTTTCTAAAAAAATCACGGGCAATTATCTTTTTCAACTAAAACATTTTTTTTTCTAATTTTCCTTACTAAAACCCCTTCGTTTCCAAAAATATCACGGGAAAATCCTTACAAACTATTTCAATACTTTTAATTATTTAAAAAAGTTTAACTATCTTATAATAGATAGACGAAACATTAAAAGTTTGTTCGGTCAGTTGGTTCTTTGTGATTTTACTTAATTACCCTTACTTATTTAAAAAAAAATATTATTCAATAACAACATTATTTATAACCAATTACCTTTTCATCTAAAATACATTACTTTTTCTATTTTTCTAACAATTCTCTTATTGTTTTCTAAAACAATCACGGACAATTATCTTTCAACTAAAACATATATCATTTTTTCTATTTTTTTAATTACTAAAACCCCTCTTTTTCCAAAAAATTCACGGGTAATCTTTACTTATTTATTTTAAAACATATTTTATTACTTTTAATTACGAGCAATTATCTTGTTCAACTAAAACATGTTACTTTTTCTACTTTTCTAAAAATTAGAAAATAAGCTAATATTTTCTGAAAATGAAACGAAAATATTTTGAAAACAAAAACTCCACACTAAGGGTGTGTTTACTTCACCACTTTTCCAGAAAATTTTTCTATGAAAACTGGAATAATAGAAAACATGTTCCAATGTAATGTTTTTTAAAAAGAGAAATGGAAAACTGAAAACCGTGTTTTCCAAATTATAACTACAAACTGGAAAATTTTGGAAAATAGCTTTTGAGTGTTTTCTAAATCTAGAAAAATGAAAAACACGGTGAAATTGGTCTCATGACACCTCTTCGAACCTTCACAAACATATCAATTTTTGTTTATATTTCACTGATAGATTATGAACAAAAAGAATGAAACAATAATCATTATAATTATGAACTTGTTAAATTATTATTATTTTTTTCATTCCAGTCATCTAAACAAAAGCAACACGTATAACAATACATATAATATGCATCATATATAATAAGTACACATAACATCATCTCTATATTTTGATTAAGAAAAAGTTAAAGACGTATTATATTAAAATATGTATTATCCATAAATAAGCTTCGTGATGTTTAGCAAGATATTGGAGAACAAGTTGTGAAAATTGGTTTGTTTTTCATTTTTTTTCCCACAAGTTATCCTTGGAATATGGTGTTAATTCATCCTGATGTGACATCAGGGTTTTGAAGTGTAATAAAAACGTAATAAGTTGAATATAAGCAAATGGACAAACTTAATTAAGAGTAATATTAGGTATAACTTTTTTCAAATAATATAAAATAACAAATGATTATTTTTAATTCGTAAATACGTGTGTATATATATATATGCAAAATTCATATTATTGTTAAAAAAATTAATAATTATAAAGACAACACGTAATTATTTTGGAATATTTTTGGGATTTTTTTCGAGTCTCTTGAATTTTTTCCAAACGAATAATTGTGTTTAAGAAAAATAATATTGGCATGGGACACTGGTGCCTACAAGTCATATTTATAGGGGTGTCTATCGGGTCCCATCATTTTATAAAAATAATACACATTGACGAATTCAAATAAATTACTCCCTCCGTCCCAGTGAATTCTATACACTGGGACGGGGCACGGAGACTAAGAAAATATATAAAAAATGAGTAAAATTAGATGAAAAGTGAGTAAAGTGGTGGGACCTATCAATATTTAATAATAGATTTGAGATAGTGGAGGAAGTAGTGGGTGTAATAGTGATTTATATTGTTATAGAAAAGAGATAGTGGAGAAAGTAGTGGGTGTAATAGTGTTTTATATTATTAAAAGTTACTATTTTTGGAATGTATAGAAATGAATGAAACATCCCAAAATGAAAAGTGTATAGAAATGAATGGGACAGAGGGAGTATATGCTATATCACATCATTATATAAAAAAATTGTCAATGAATTTGGAATACCCGATCCTATCCTAATCTTTAAAGTTTCATCGTACATGTAGTTGAGACCACTCACCAGTCTCCAGCTATTTGATTAAAATGTGTCACATCAATCCTTTCATCTTAATTAACTAGTTTTATACCCGTGCGAAGCACGGGAAGCTTTTATTTTGTTTTTTTAAAATTTTTGGTTATAATTGTATTTCAATTGTTAGTTTTTTTTGTGTAAACGATGAGGAGTTTTTTTGGTGCGTAGATTATGAGATTTTTATTTTATTTTTGTGATTAGTGTTGCATGTCTTTTTATTGACAGGAAGTTTTTTCTACCTTTTATATTTTAATGTTAAAGTTGTTTGTAAAAGACTGTTTCATTTTTTATTTATTTTTTGTTAGTATAGCTAAAGTTGAAATGATATATTTTATTTTACATGTAATTTTGTTTTTTATTTGGATTTATGCATATTTATTTATTAATGAGGAAAGCATTTTTTTTTGTTATATGCATCTTTTGGTTATTCGTTTTTTTTGTAAATTTTACTTTGTTCATTTTAGTTTAATATTTATTTGCGTATTTCATACTTTGTTGTCAAAGTTAGTAATTTTTTCATTTTTCTTGTTTGTAATTTGTGTTGGGAAGAAGCATGAGAAGCTTTTGTTTTGTTTTTTAAATTTTGGGTTATGATTGTATTTAAATTGATAGGTTTTTGTGTAGACGATGAGTTTTTTTTTGTGCGTAGATGATGAGTATTTTATTTCAATTTTGTGATTGGTGTTACATGTTTGTTTTATTCCACAGATTGTTTTTTTCTATATCTTTTATTTTAATGTTAAAGTTGTTTTTAAAATATGTTTTATAGTGGCCAGGCCTTTAAATCACAAATTTGGATGTTTTTGAAGTTTACTACGTGATTGAAGAAACTGTAACTCTTGAAATATTAGTTGTGTTGCTACCTGTTGGTTTATCATAAACACGTAGGTTTTTATTTGCTTCTGTGGGAAATGTTAGGTGTTTAATTAGTGGGCCGTTTGACAACCACACCAAACCATACCAAAAAACAGCTTTTCTCTAATTATATATAAAGATATAATTAAGGCCTCAGATTTCTTGTTGAGGATGGGACATGCACTGTTCGCCAAACGGCGGTGGTGTCGTGACGTGAAGTGCCGTGTCGATACTAAGTGATATTACATAATTACCCTTACTTATTTTTAAAAAGATATTATTAAATAATAACAATATTTATAATCAATCACATTTTCAGGTAAAATACAATACTTTTTTTCAAGAAAAAATCTCTTTTTTTCTAAAAAAATCACGGGCAATTATTTTTTTCAACTAAAACATTTTTTTTCTATTTTTCCTTACTAAAATCTCCCCGTTTCCAAAAATATCACGGGAAAATCCTTACAAACTATTTCAATACTTTTAATTATTTAAAAAAGTTTAACTATCTTATAATAGATAAACGAAACATTAAAAGTTTGTTCGATCAGTTGGTACTTTGTGATTTTACTTAATTACCCTTACTTATTTAAAAAATATATTATTAAATAACAACATTATTTATAACCAATTACATTTTCATCTAAAATACATTACTTTTTCTATTTTTCTAACAATTCTCTTATTTTTTTCTAAAAAAATCACGGACAATTATCTTTCAACTAAAACATATTATTTTTTCTATTTTTTCTTACTAAAACCCCTCATTTTCCAAAAAATTCATGGATAATCTTTACTTATTTATTTTAAAACATATTTTATTACTTTTAATTACGAGCAATTATCTTGTTCAACTAAAACATCTTACTTTTTCTACTTTTCTAAAAATTAGGAAATAAGCTAATATTTTCTGAAAATGAAACGAAAATATTTTGAAAACAAAAACTCCACACTAAGCTTCGTGATGTTTAGCAAGATATTGGAGAACAAGTTGTGAAAATTGGTTTGTTTTCCATTTTTTTCCCACAAGTTATCCTTGGAATATGGTGTTAATTCATCCTGATGTGACATCAGGGTTTTGAAGTGTAATAAAAACGTAATAAGTTGAATATAAGCAAATGGACAAACTTAATTAAGAGTAATATTAGGTATAACTTTTTTCAAATAATATAAAATGACCAATGATTATTTTTAATTCGTAAATACGTGTGTGTATATATATATATATGCAAAATTTATATTATTGTTAAAAAAATTAATAATTATAAAGACAACACGTAATTATTTTGGAATATTTTTGGGATTTTTTTTTGAGTCTCTTGAATTTTTCCCAAACGAATAATTGTGTTTAAGAAAAATAATATTGGCGTGGGACACTGTGCCGACAAGTCATATTTACAGGATGTCTATCGGGTCCCATCATTTTATAAAAATAATACACATTGACGAATTCAAATAAATTATACTCCTCGTCCCATTCATTTCTATACACTTTCTATTTTGGGACGTCCCATTCATTTATATACATTCCAAAAATAGTAACTTTTAATAATATAAAACACTATTACACCTACTACTTTCTCCACTATCTCTATTCTATAACAATATAAATCACTATTACACTCACTACTTTCTCCACTATCTCAAATCTATTATTAAATATTGATAGGTCCCACCATTTTACTAACTTTTCATCTAATTTTATTCATTTTTTATATATTTTCTTAGTCTACGTGCCCAATCCCGGTGTATAGAATTCACTGGGACGGAGGGAGTATGCTATATCACATCATTTTATAAAAAATTTGTTAATGAATTTGGAATATCTGATCCTATCCTAATCTTTAAAGTTTCATCGTACATGTAGTTGAGACCACTCACCAGTCTCCAGCTACTGTCTCCGTCCTAGTGAATTCTATACACTATACACTGGGACTGGACACGTAGACTAAGAAAAAATATAAAAAATAAGTAAATTTAGATAAAAAGTGAGTAAAGTGGTGGGACCTATCAATATTTAATAATAAATTTGAGATAGTGGAGGAAGTAGTGGGTGTAATAGTGATTTATATTGTTATAGAATAGAGATAATGGAGAAAGTAGTGGGCGTAATAGTGTTTTATATTATTAAAAGTTACTATTTTTGGAATGTATAGAAATGAATGGGACGTCCCAAAATGAAAAATGTATAAAAATGACTGGGACGGAGGGAGTATTTGATTAAAATGTGTCACATCGATCATTTCATCTTAATTAAGGTCTCAGATTTCTTGTTGAGGATGGGACATGCATATACAGTCGCCAAACGGGCGGTGGTGTCGTACCCTGAAGTGCCGTGTCGATACTAAGTGATATTACTTAATTACTCTTACTTATTTTTAAAAAGATATTATTAAATAATAACAATATTTATAACCAATCACATTTTCAGCTAAAATACAATACTTTTTCTATTTTTTCAAGTAAAATCTCTTATTTTTCTAAAAAAATCACGGTCAATTACCTTTTTACAACTAAAACATTTTTTTTCTATTTTTGCTTATTAAAATCCCTCCGTTTCTAAAAATATCACGGGAAAACCCTTACAAACTACTTCAATACTTTTAATTATTTAAAAAAATTTAACTATCTTATAATAGATAGACGAAACATTAAAAAGTTTGTTCGCTCAGTTGGCACTACAAGAAAAACTGAATCAGACGACACCTTTCAGACAACGGACGGCCGAAAAAGTGTTGCCTAAAATTAACAGACGGTAGGTTATTTTTTGGCTCAAAAAAGTATTGTCTAATCCACTACATTACAACGGTTTACGAACCGTTGTCTAAGAAAGTGAAAAGTAGTGGATATAGACGACGCAAATGAATGGATTTAGACAACAATTTTTTTAACTCTTGTCTAAATAAAATTGGGACAATGTTTTACTTTAACAGTTGTTGGATTGAGACAACGGTTGTCTTAGCCGTATTGTGTGAATAAACGTAAGACAATGTTGCAAAAAAACCATTGTGTGAATTTGATATAATTTTATTATAAAGTCGTGAGTAAATTATTGTATAATAATTTTTATATATTAGGATCTTGACTAACTTTGTTTTGTTTATTCAATTTATAAAAGTATAAGACAATGGTTTTTGTTTAACAAAGTGTTGTAAGTTTTAAGACTTAACAATGGTTTTGTTCCAAAAACTCGTTGCATATTTGTATAAAATACACAAGGGTTTTTGTTTTGATCCATCCGTTGTTGAATAATCTTTGTAATAATTGTTTATGTTTTTGAACCGTTGTATGATATAGACAATGGTTTGTTCTTACAAAATTCTTGTGTGAGTAATTACTTTACAACGTTTTTTTGGATAAATCGTTGTCTGTATCAAAAGCCTTAATACATAAATGTCACACACTTCATACAATGTTATTAGATGAATATATTGTTTAGATATTAAGTATAAAAATCTGTTAAACAATAAAACTTTAATAAATGTTAATAATAATAATAATATCATTGTTAGATAGAATACAATCATATTTCAGACATTTTGTTATACACGTTGTAGATGTTGACATTATATATTTTATGATTTCCGATTCTTGATGTTTGTTTATAAGAAAAGATTAGGTACAAAAACATCAATAATGGTAACATTTATAATTTTGAAGTTAAACTAACATTATATAATAAATATACTAATATTGATATCAGAAGCTTAATAAGTGACATAGCAAATATTATTAACAATAAAGTTGTCATATTCAAATTATTAGTTTTACATATCAATATGATATAATTTAATTATAAAGTCGTGAGTAAATTATCGTATAATAATTTTTATATATTCGGATCGTGACTAACGTTTGTTTATTCGATTTTATAAAAGTATAAGACAATTGTTTTGGTCCAACAACCGTTGTATAATGTACACAAGGGTTTTCGTTTTGATCGAATCGTTGTTGAATAATCTTTGTAACAATTGTTTATGTCTTTAAACCGTTGTATGATATAGACAAAGGTTTTTTTTTTTATAAAATCATGGCGTGAGTAATTACATTACAACACTTTTTTTAGCTAAACCGTTGTCTATATCAAAAGCGTTGATTTTTTTTAAAAAAATACTTTATTTGTTGCCCTTCATACATTAGTGTTACACACTTCATACACGTTGTATATGTTGACATCGTATATTGTATGATTTACGATCCTTGATATTTTTTTATAAGGAAAGATTAGCTTGGCAAACGTTAATAATTGTAACATTACTAATTCCGAGTTAAACGAATATTATATAATAACTATACAATTATTGATATCAGAACGTGAATAAGTGACATACCAATATTATTAACAACAATGTTGTCATATTCAAATTACTCTTTTTACATATCAATATGATATAATTTAATTACAAAGTCGTGATTAAGTTGTCTTATATTAATTTATATATATATATATGAGTTAGGACTTACATATGTTTTGTTATTCGATTTATAAAAGTATAATACAACGGTTCTTATTTACTAAAGTATTGTAAGTTGTAAGACTTAACAATAGTTTTAGTCCAAAAAACGTTGTATAATATACACAGGGGTTTTCTTTTTGATCCATTCGTTGTTGAATAATCTTTGTAACAATTGTTTATGTCTTTAAACCGTTGTATGATATAGACAAATGTTTTTTTATAAAATTCTTGTGTGAGTAATTAAGTTACAACATTTTTTTTAACTAAACCGTTGTCTACATGAAAAAGGTTGATTTTTTTTAAAAAAACGTTCTTTGTTGCCCTTAATGCATAAGTTTTACACACTTCATACAATGTTATCATATTAATCTCTTATTTGGATATTTAGTATAAAAATTTGTTAAATAAAAACACTGAAATAAATGTTAATAATAATATCATTGATAGATAGAATACGATCATATTTTAGATATTTTGTTATACACGTTGTAGATGTTGACATCATATATTGTATGATTTACGATCCTTGATTGTTATGGATTAAAACACGTGCTTGGTGAATTAAATGCTAAGGTTTGTGAGCGTTCAAGCTTTAATGGCTGCTCTTGCGTTTCGGGACTAAATCGGTCCTCACAAGATGCCTACGTATCTCTGCTGTATAGAGAATCAAGCCAAATAAAACGTAGTTCTTTGGATGAAGGACGAGGGTCCTTATATAGGCGCCAGGAGCCTTGTATTTAGAGTATGTTTAGGAGACTTAGCAAATAAGTCTCGTTATTGATAACTGATAAGGAGTGTTTTGCTTGTCATACAAGTATCATCCTCATCTGATAAGTGCTGTGACTCATCGTAATATTTGATTGGGATTCTGGATCCTTCTATGAAGATATTATCATATTTGGACTCTTTTATGAGCTGTGTATTTCCCTTTATTTATTAATTACGAAATTAATAAATAGTTAGGGTTTCGGGCCTTTTGTCGGGCCTAGTTCTTGGACCAAACTAGGTCTAATTAATATATCATTAATTATTTCTAGGGTTATATTTAAGCCCGTATCATTTGCCCCCCAACTTCTGGGAAAATACCCTTTGGGATTTTTGTAGAAGTTATCACATTTTTTCCTGAATTTTTCCATATTTTCCAGAGCATTTTCGACCAGAATTCTAGGTCATTTTCGACCAGGATTCCAGGTCATTTTCGACCAGGACTGGGATGAGGTCGAATAATTCGACCAAGAATTTTAGTATAAATTCGACCAGGAATTTTCGACTAGGAATCCAGGCTCTTTTCGACCAGGAATTTTCGACCAGGAGTTCAGGCTATTTTCGACCAGGAATTTTCGGTCATTTTCGACCAGGACTGGGATAAGGTCGAATAGTTCGACCAGGAATTGTAGTATAAATTCGACCAGGATTTTTCGACCAGAAATCCAGGCTATTTTCGACCAGGATTTTTCGATCAGGAATCCAGGCCATTTTCGACCAGGAATTCTAGGTCATTTTCGACCAGAATTCTAGGTCATTTTCATAGTTGTTTTCGACTAGAAAATAGGACGAGGTCGAATATGTCGACCTTGATTCCTAATGTAAATTCGACCTCATTCCTTCGAACTCGATTTTTAGTGTCTTTCGACCAGGATTTTTAGTCCAATTTCGAATAGAAGTTTTGGCCAGGGTCTAGTGTATTTGCGAGCAAAAACTTCGAACAGGACCGTATCAAGGTCGAACATGTCGATCTCAACTTTTAATTGAATTTCGAACAGGATTTTTCGACTTCAATTTATTTAGATTCGAGCTCAGCTTAATAATTTCGATCAGAAATTTTAAGGTGTTTTTCGAACTCGAATTTTCAAAGCTCAGCTTGGGTCTTTTTTTACCTCAATTTTTCAATTCAAATTCGACCTCAAATTGCCACAAGGTCAAATAATTCGATTTCTTTTTTCAGTTTATTTTCGAGCTCACTTTTCCGATCTCGATTTTTGGTAATTTCGAGCTTGATTTCGTAGTTGTTTTTCGACCTCAAATAGGTTTCAAGTCGTTTAGTCCGATTTGGTTTTTTAAGGTAATTTCAAACTTCGACTTCTCGAACTTGCTTTCAGCATATTTTCGATCTTGAATTTTCTTTATTGCCTTAGAATTATTTCTAAATTTTGAGATAGAATTTTCTCAAGCTTTCAACCTTTTGGGCCTTTATATTGGGCCTTCCTTTTAGACTTTGGGCCTTGAACTTTTTGGGCCCTAATTTCTTATCAGTCCTCGAACCTTCTTAGGTTTAATTCTTGGGCCTCCTCTTTTTATTTGGGCCTTGGGCCTTGACTTTTATTGATCATAACTCTTTTTGGGCCTTGATTCCAGCAGCCCAAAGAGTAATTGTGGGCTTTTGACTGGCTGTAACGGGTTAGACTTTCCTAACCGGTTGAGTTTCCAGTCAACTTGCCTATAAAAGAGTAAGATTTCATTTCTTACTTTTCACTCAAAACTTTCCAAAAAATTACTTTCCTTAAATCTCTCTGTCTTTCTTCCCTTTTCTCTCTTTTTCTCCGCAATAAGGCGATTTCCGGCGAGCTTTTACGGTGGTGTTATTATTTTTATGGGTTCAAATCTCCTTCCCAAGAAGGTTTCTGGGTTTTAATCTTCATAGCTTGAAGATTTTCTGGGTTCAAATCTCCTTCCCAAGAAGGTTTCTGGATTTTAATCTTCATAGCTTGAAGATTTTCTGGGCTTTCACCTTCATCCCTTGAAGGTTTTCTGAGTTTTTGAAGATTTTTCTGAATATTTTTTGAAGATTTGAAGATGGCCGATCGTTCTGCTCAACGTTTGCAGAAATTGAACCAAGCGTCGAAAAGAGGTATCACTATCCGTTCTCCTACTATGTCTTTACAAGATATGATTCTAGAACGTAGTGAAGAATATCCCTCTGTATCTCATTTAGATTCCTTCAACCATAGCAATAGATTTCATGATGCTGATGCAATTGCTAATTATAAGAATATGTATAAAATTAGGCCACCTTATAGGTTAGTCGTAGCTGGTCCTGGGGATCGTTCCTGCCATTGGCGCCCAAATGCTCTTTGCATTTATAAGGGGGTCCTTGCTGCAGGAGTTCGATTCCCATTCCATCCTTTCATTCCCCTACTTTTGGCCGATGTAGGAATTAACCCCTGTCAGCTTCCTCCTAATGCTTGGAGGTTGATTATGTGTTTTATCATTTTGTGTCTAAAAAACAAATTTCCTTTGTCTGTCGCCCTTTTTAGAAAGATATTTCAGTTTAAGAATAGTTCTTCCAACACCCTGGGTTGGGTATACATTAGTCACCGTTCTTCGACTCCCCCTATTTTCCACCCAAAATCTATTCCTGACAACAATCCTAAGTGGAAGGATGAGTTTATGTATTTGATGTGGAACGAAGGGGACTGGGGCACCCTTTTTCAGAGCTCGTTTAGTAGAGTGTCAGATGGTAGCCCAGATGACATAGTCTTGACTGAGGAGGAGACTCATGCCTATGCTGAACTTATCAAGGATGATTATGCCACCATGGCTTGGGAGCTCTTGGACGAATTTGTTCTTAAGTCTCTGAAACTTTCAAAAGTTTCTGATCAGGGTAATTCCCTTTCTTTTATTTTCTTATGGTTGTATTAAGATTGCCTTATACCAATTGTTTTCCTTGACCTTTGTTTGCAGCTGCTGAGTTTATTAACAAGCAGAATGAGCCGTAAGGCGGGGAGACAGCCAGAATCAAGAGGGCTTGCTTGAAGGACCCCAGGCTGGCTGCTAAAGGCCCTTCTATTCTGAGGCCTCATGTGGCCGAGGTTGAAGAAGTCGAGGGCTCTTCCTCAGTTAAGAGCTCAGTTTGGCGCCCCAACTGGGGAATTAGGAAGAAGGACACCATAGTTGGGGTGGCCCAGCACGATGTTGAGTGGTCACATCATTCCTTAACTCCTTGTGACTACAAGGATTTTGTGGCCAACTCGACCATTGAGGGAGCTGAAAGCGCGGGCTCTCAAGCTTTTCCTGCTGTAAGTCTTTATTCCCTTTTTATTTGTAGTCCTTAGTATAATATTTAAGTTATCATACTAACTTGTGATCTGTTTTTAGGCTAATGCCAGTTTTCAAGGGGCTTTATTCCAAGCCAAAGCTTGGTGTGCATCCTCGGAGGCCAACAAGGCTAAGTTTGATAAGGCCCAGCTGGAGGTGGGTTCTCTTAGGGCTTCTTTGGATCAGAGGGAGAAGGAGCTGTTGGATGCTCAAGCGGAGCTGGTGGAGCTCAGGAAGGGGAAATATCGCATTATTGATGAGTATTTTGACTCTGCCGAGTACCAGGAGATTATTACTCAGCACGATGATCTCCTTTTCCCCGTCCAGTTTACTAAAGGATGGGATGAGGCTTTGGCTGAGGTCTCGAGGAGACTTCCTGGATCTCTTACTATTTCTGACTTCCCCAGCCCCCATGCTCCTAACCAGTTGGAGAAGGCCTTGGCCGGAGGGGATGATATGGATATGGACGACAGGATTCTCAATCCTGAACATGCCTCTCAGCCTGGCGAAGAGTCTGAGGGATCCAGCTCCGGTGAGGAGGAGTCCGGTGAGGAGGAGGAGTCTGAGGAGGGAGAGGGTTCTGGAGAGGAGTCTGGCTCTGAGGAGCCATAGCTGTTTGTAGCTTTCATTTATTTTATGTAATTCTGCCTTCGGGCATAACTTTAACATTATTGGAAGTTATTTAACTTATTTTCTTCATGCCTTTTAATTTCTCGTGTTTGCGTACTTAATTCGTACTTTGAATCTTATGAACATCAATATGCAATGCTTTGTAGAATATTTTGGAAATTGCTGAATAAATTCATAACTTGAAGAAATGGGTTCAACCCTTACATAGTTTGCTACTTCTACCTCAAGTTAAAAAACTTGGATTGGTTTCGTCGACCTTATTTCTACTTGTCCTAAAAGTAAGTCCAATTAGGATACACTTAAACATAGTAAACTTTCAAGTTTGCAGCATGCCAAGTCCTTGGCACCTCATGCCCTTCAAGGGTTTCTAGCTTGTACGAGCCACGACCAAATACGCTTTTGACGCGATATGGTCCTTCCCAATTGGGAGCCAACTTGCCTTTTTGTCCAACTCCGGATGCTTCAATCTTTCTGAGAACCAGGTCTCCTTGACGAAAGAACCTTTCTTTAACCCTTAGGTTATAGTAAAAAGACGCTTTCTTTTGATGTTCAATTATCTTGGCGTTTGCCTCATCTCTAACCTCATCAATTAGATCTAACGCCAGCCTCAAGTCTTCTTCATTTGTTTCTGGTTCATAAGCTTCAATTCTTGGAGACGTGTGTGTAATCTCCACTGGAACCACTGCCTCAACCCCGTATGCCAGCAAGAAGGGGGTAGCTCCAGTGGTGACTTTACAAGTAGTACGATATGCCCATAGTATGGGGAGCAACTCATCTACCCAAGTATTTCTGGAGCGTTCAACTCTTTTCTTCAGTCCATCTAGGATAATTCGATTTGCAACCTCAGCTTGCCCATTTGCTTGAGGATGGGCAACAGAAGTGAAGCGCAACTTGATATCATTCTCATCACAATATTTCTTGAACTCATCATTGTTGAATTGAGTTCCATTGTCCGTAACTAAGACCCGTGGAATTCCATACATGCATATCACATTTTCCCAGAAAAATTGCATCACTTGCTTGGTGGTTATCTTGGCTAATGGCTTAGCCTCAATCCACTTGGTGAAGTAGTCAATTGCCACTATCAAGAACTTTCTTTGAGCACTTGCCATTGGAAATGGCCCAAGTATATCCATTCCCCACATAGCAAAAGGAATAGGAGAGTTAATGGATGTCATCATCTCAGGTGGTTGTCTAACCACTGGTGCATGTTTCTGGCACCGTTCACATTTTCTCACATAGCTCTTAGCATCAGCAAGCATGCTTGGCCAATAGAAACCTAGACGAGTGATTTTATGGGAAAGGGCTCTGCCCCCCAAGTGCTGCCCACAAATCCCTTCATGTACTTCCTTCAGGGCCAATTCTGCCTCTTGAGGTCTCAAACACTTCAGATATGGAATGATGAAAGACTTCTTGTATAGGATTCCCTCAATTAGGGCATACCTTAGTGCTCTGACGTATAGCTTTCGTGCTTTGGAAGTATCATTGGGCAGCCACCCAGTTTCCAGATGGGCTTTGATTGGATCAATCCAACAACTGGTAATACCGATGGGTGCTACCAACTTTCCGTTGATGCTTGGGGTCTTCAAGACTTGGAAGTATACACTTCCTGCATAGTTTTCAATTTCAGAAGAGGCAAACTTAGACAGGGCATCTGCCTTCATGTTTTCTTCCCTTGGAATGTGCTCCACATAGCATTCATTGAACTAAGTCATGATAGCTTTGACAAGTTTCAGATACTTTGCCATAACTTCATCTCTGGCTTCGAACTCTCCATTCACTTGAGAAACGACTAACCTTGAGTCTCCACATACTTTGAGAGTCTTAACTCTCAGGGCCCCAGCTAGGCCCAAACCAGCTATCAGAGCCTCGTACTCTGCTTCGTTGTTTGTTGTCGGGAAGTCAAGTTTTAGTGCATACTCTATTATGAATCCATCAGGACTTTGTAACACTAAACCAGCTCCACTTGATTTTTTTTTTGATGCTCCATCAAAATAGAGCACCCAACATTCTTTGGACACTGTGTCTTCATCTTTGTTGTCTTCCACTACTACTTCCTGCCCCCCGACTTCTTGGTTGTCAATGGTACATTCAACCATGAAGTCAACGAGTGCTTGAGCTTTTATGGCCGTTCGAGGATTATACTTGATATCAAATTCCCCCAACTCAATAGCCCATTTGATCAATCTTCCACTAACTTGAGGGCTGTACAGAATGTTCCTTAGAGGTTGATTAGTCAAAACTTCTATCTTGTGCGCCTGGAAGTATGGACGTAACTTTCTTGAGGCCATTATCAAGGCTAAGGCAAACTTCTCTATGGTAGAGTAGTTTATTTCTGCCCCATGTAGAATCTTACTCACATAGTAGATGGGTTTCTGAACCTTCAATTCGTCTTTTACCAAAACAGCTCCAAGGGCAGTGTCGGAGACCGCCAAGTATAGATAGAGAATCTCTCCTGACTTTGGTTTTGCCAACAGTGGTGCTTCAGCCATATATTTCTTCAGGGCCTCAAAGGCTTCTTGACTTTCAGGTGTCCACTCGAAATTTTTCACATTTTTGAGTGCCTTGAAGAAAGGTAAGCACTTTTCTCCTGACTTGGAGATAAATCTTCCCAAAGCTGCAACTCTTCCTGTCAGTTTCTGCACATCCTTAACAGACTTGGGTGGTTCCATGTCTAGGATTGCCTTGATCTTGTCGGGGTTAGCTTCGATTCCCCTCTTGGAGACCATCAGACCTAAAAACTTTCCTGAGCCAACCCCGAAGGCACACTTCGCTGGGTTTAACATCATCTTGTGGTGCCTCAGCACTTCAAATGCTTCTCGAAGATGCTTTATATGGTCTGCCTTGTCGAGGCTCTTGACTAGCATGTCATCCACATAAACTTCCATTGTTTTACCAATCAGTGGCTCAAAATTCTTGTTCACCAATCTTTGGTATGTTGCCCCTGCATTCTTAAGTCCAAATGCCATGACTAAATAACAGAAAACACCAAAGTCGGTGATGAATGATACCTTGGAGATGTCGTCCTTGTGCATCTTGATTTGGTTGTACCCACTGAAACCATCCATGAAACTTAGCATCTCGTGCCCAACAGTGGCATCTATCAAAGCATCAATCCTTGGTAAGGGAAAACAATCCTGAGGACATGCATCATTCAAGTCGGTGAAGTCCACACACATTCTCCACTTTCCATTAGCCTTCTTGACCATCACTGGGTTAGCCAACCATTCAGGGAACTGAATTTCTTCAATGAAGCCTGCTTCCAAGAGTTTTTCTACCTCCTGCTTGATGGCTTCTTGCCTTTCTGGAGCAAAATTTCTTTTCTTTTGTTTCACTGTCCTCCTTTCGGGATCCACATTTAATTTGTGGGTTATCAATTGGGGATCAATCCCTGGCATATCAGCTGCTGTCCAAGCAAATACATCACTGTTTTCTTGAAGAAAGGATGTCAACTTGCTTTTCATAGATTCAGGTAGTAGAGCTCCAATGTAGGTGACCTTGTCTGGTTCTCCTGGGATCAAGGGGATGGGAACAAGATCCTCAGCTGGCTTTCCTCTTCTTTCTTCATCGTTTCTGATGTCCATGTCCTCAATTGGGAGAACCTGCCCCCCAACTCCATCAGGCCTCAACGCGGCTACATAACAACTTCTAGCCATTTTCTGATCGCCTTTCTCTTCGCCAATTCCATTTCTGGTGGGGAACTTGATCTTCAAATGATAAGATGAGGCAACAGCCTTGAATGCATGAAGACCCGTTCTTCCCAGAATTGCATTGTAGGTTGAAGTCGCTTTGATAACTATGAAGTTCAGCATTTGAGTAGACGTCTTTGAACCTTGTCCCATTGTCATGGGGAGTTGAATCGTGCCTTCTACCTTCGATTCTACTCCATTGAACCCATATATGGGCATGTTTGAGGGTGTTAGCTGAGAGTCAGTGTAACCCATCTTGATGAAAGCATCAGGGAACAAGATGTCCACTGAAGCTCCATTGTCAACAAGAACTCTCTTCGTTTCTGAGTTCCCAATCACAGGTACTATGACCAGAGGGTCATCATGGGGAAATTTCACTCCCTCAAGATCTGAATCGTCAAAATTCAAAGATACTTCAGTCTTGGCACGCTTCGGTGCTTCTCCAACCACAGTCATTACCTCACGGGCATAAGCTTTTCTCGAGTTTCTGGAAGGTCCGGCCGCAGTTGGCCCTCCAAATATCATATTGATGACAGGCCCTCGGGGCTTGGGATTTCGGTCTTGATCATTGTCCCGTCTATCGTAGTCTTTCCTTTCATAATTTCCTCTCTGACTCCCCTGGTTTCCATCTTTGGTGTACTTACCAAGCTTTCCTCTTCGAATCAAGAACTCAATTTCATCTTTCAGTTGCCTGCAGTCATCTGTCTCGTGGCCAACTTCTTTGTGAAACCGGCAGTATTGGTTTTGATTTCTTTTTGATACATCGGCCCTCATAGGCTTCGGCCATTTAAGGTCTTCTTCCTTTGCAATCTCCATCAGAATTTGGCTCCTAGGAGCATTCAATCTTGCATACTCCGTAAACTTAGGCCCAAAATTGTTCTTCTTGGGTGGTGAATCAGAATCCTTTGATGTCCTAGGATACTTCTCCCTTGCATCATACTCTGGAGAATCCTTTCTCTTCTTTGAACTCCATTGCCACTAGCAACGGGCTCATACTTTCTCATGCTCTCCTCAGCCTTGATGTATTTTCCAGCTCTATCTTGTAGTGACAACATGTTTTCGGGGGGATGTTTAGCCAAATACCTCCTGAAGTGGTCATCGGTAGTTCCTTGATGTAGGGCTATCATTGCTACCTTATCTTCCAAATCCGGGACTTTTATAGCCTCCTTAGTGAATCTACTCAAGTATTCTCTCAATGTTTCATTCTTGCCTTGTCGAATCCCCATAAGAGAGGCGGAACTTTTCTCATGTATCCTCCCACTAACAAATTGATTGATGAATGCCTTACTCAGCTCTTTGAAGGATCCAATAGAATTGGGTGGAAGGCGACTATACCAACATTGAGCCATACCCGCTAGGGTTTGTGGAAACGCCCTACACTTTGCAGCGTCATTGGCAGGCTGCAACAGCAGTGCGTTTGAGAAGGTTCTTTCATGATTTGCGGGATCTCCCGTTCCATCATAAGTTTTGATGGTTGGCATTTTAAACTTCCTGGATATAGTGGCGTTCATTATCTCTTGAGTGAAGGGTGGTGTAGGATCGTCAGGATCTCCTAGGGGTAATAATACAGTAGGATCTCCTCTTGGAGTTTCAACCCTTCTAGATCTCGGAGGAGTAGGATCCAGATTAATTACCGGAGTCTTCCCGGCTGCTCTTGCAGCCTCTTCTTCCTCTAACTTCTTTTTGAGTTTTGCAACCTCTGCCTCATGGGCTGCAATCCTTTCCTGAGTGGTTGGCTCCTTGTTTGCAGAACGTCTCCTTCACGGGGGATAGTCATCATCAGTATTATAATTTTCATCCTCAGTGTAAGGACCAGAGAAATCGTCTCGAAACATCTGAAGAGTTTGGGTTTGTCGGTTCAGGGGTTCCAAACCTTGGACGTAAGGGGGCACGTAGGCCTCATGGTGTACCAGAGTGGTACCACTACCGCCCACCGGGGGTCGAGGGGGCCTGGTATGGGTAGGCATCCCAAGGGTCTGATTCACATATTGAGGGAGATCAGTAGTATGTAGTTGAAGGCCCCTCGGAGCACTCATGAGCAGTGGGGAGGTTGTGATTGCTTGCTGGTGAGTGGTCTCTTGTGGATTAGATCCATGAATGATCACCTGCTGGGGATTCGTCCCTTCATTTGGGATCTCCGGTCCTTGAGTATTGGCGGGGATATTCGTCCCTTCAGTGCTGGTAATTGGTGGTGGTTGAGCTCCTTGAGCACTAGCCTCAGAGGCAACAGGAGTTCCTTCAGAAGTTTGATTCGTTCTTCGTGTAACTGCCATGGTTGATATTCGGTTCCCACAGATGGCGCCAAATGTTATGGATTAAAACACGTGCTTGGTGAATTAAATGCTAGGGTTTGTGAGCGTTCAAGCTTTAATGGCTGCTCTTGCGTTTCGGGACTAAATCGGTCCTCACAAGATGCCTACGTATCTCTGCTGTATAGAGAATCAAGCCAAATAAAACGTAGTTCTTTGGATGAAGGACGAGGGTCCTTATATAGGCGTCAGGAGCCTTGTATTTAGAGTATGTTTAGGAGACTTAGCAAATAAGTCTCGTTATTGATAACTGATAAGGAGTGTTTTGCTTGTCATGCAAGTATCATCCTCATCTGATAAGTGCTGTGACTCATCGTAATATTTGATTGGGATTCTGGATCCTTCTATGAAGATATTATCATATTTGGACTCTTTTATGAGCTGTGTATTTCCCTTTATTTATTAATTACGAAATTAATAAATAGTTAGGGTTTCGGGCCTTTTGTCGGGCCTAGTTCTTGGACCAAACTAGGTCTAATTAATATATCATTAATTATTTCTAGGGTTATATTTAAGCCCGTATCATTGATATTTGTTTATAAGGAAAGATTAGTTACGCAAACGTTAATAATTGTAACATTACTAATTCAGAAGTTAAACGAACATTATATTATAACTATATTATTACTGATATCAGAACATGAATAAGTGACATACCAATATTATTAACAACAATTCTGTCATATTCAAATTACTCGTTTTACATATCAATATGATATAAGTTAATTACAAATTCGTGAATAAGTTGTCTTATATTAATTTTTATATATACGAGTCGCGACTCATTCGTGAATCTCTTATTTGGATATGTAGTATAAAAATTTGTTAAATAAAAACATTTAAATAACTAATTCTGAAGTTAAACGAACATTATATAATAACTATACTATTATTGAACATAACTTGAATAAGTGACTTACCAAATATTTTTAACAACAATGTTGTCATATTCAAATTACAAGTTTTGCATATCAATATGATATAATTTAATTACAGTCAACTAGTGATTTGACTAGTGCTTCTAACTATTGTTTCGTATCAGATTTGTGTTTCGATTTTTTTTAAATATTTCTCGATGATCCAACCATATGGATGTCATGATCTATTTGGTTGGATGTCAAGATCTATCTATTTTAGGGATATTCCAATAATTCAGAAAAAAAATAATTTATTTGATTAGATAAATTTTTATTAAAAAGTCGTACACAATAAATTTTTTTTTTTTTTTGCACATCACTAAACTAAGTAGATATTTTCTTAATCGGGAACTAGTCTCATTGAGGAAGTGGTATTTTACTAAATTTTGGTTAAAAAGTCGTACTAAATAGATTTTTAAAATTTTTAATTATTTTTGTATATCACTAAAATAATTAAATATTATCATCGGCACGATTGAATGATTTAAAAATTAAATTAAATTTATTTATATTTTTTATTATAAATTTTAAGTTATTACAATACAAATAAATTTTTATTTAATCCCTCGCTTTATCACAAACTAATATTTTGTTAAAATATTTGTAGTCTCATTTCCCCCCTAAACGAAAATTTCACCTCTTCCATCTTCTCCCCCGTTCTTAACAAACAGGCTCCAATTGTATTTGGGCGGCTACAACCCCGCTCATTATTTTGCCTTAGTAACTTTCATCGCTCGCTTAATATTTTAGTTCACTCTCAATTCCTTCAGTCTCCCAAATACTCTCACTCTCACTTTCAGTACTCAATAGTCAATACTTTCCACTATCACTTCGGTTTTTTTTATTTAGATCTCTAATTCGATTTCAGACTTCATCGAGGGATTAACTCGGTGTTCAATCTCCCTCTCCTTCCTAATTACGAGGTACCACTTTTATTATTTTTTGATTAAGTTTTGCAGGTTTTAGGGTTTGTTTTCGTGGTTTTAATAGTGTTCTAATTTGGGCTTTTTCTCTGTTGATTTAGGGTTTCGTTTTGGGATTTCAGTTTGGGGCTTTAATTTAGGGTTTATAGTATGAGGCTTTTTCTTTGTGTGGTGATTATCATGGATAGTACTCTCTCGCACTAGCACCCATTATCTCGATCTTTCATCCCCTCTCCCATTTTAGGTTTTTTGTTTTTGTTATTTAATTTGGTGTTCACTGTAATTTGGGGATTTTAATTTGGGTCTCACATAGTGGGTTAAGGCATCTATATTAAGGCATCTAACTTTATTTCTTTTTGGTTTCAGATTGTTGAATCATTTACAGCATACAAAACTCCTCAATGTTGAACCATCAGAATGTTTGCTAATGGGCTGGCAAGTATGGACGGGGATCAATGGACTCAGTATAAAAAACTCTTGGTCTAAATTCTGGTATCCTAGTTCTTTCTTGAGCTTCTTGGCGGTGTATGCTTGCATATTGATGGCTACAGCAGAGCAAAGGTCAAGTCTAATGTTATTCAAGCGAGATTTCTTCTTGATACGCTTGATGGAGATGTGGACTCCTTTTCCATGTGTGTCAGGTAGTTCATGTCCATCTTTTTTTAGCAATACTAGATTAGTAATCTTTAATTCATATATGTTTGGTACAAGTACTCATACCTGTCTTCTCATGATAAGTAATCATTCATTTGAGTTTTGGTTTGGTTACTGAAGTTGTGCTTTGTTGCAGAGAATGGTACTCTTGGCATTTTCCTGAACTAGTGAAAATTGTCAATGTCAATTATCTTTATGCCAAAGTTGCGATATACGTGGCCAATAAATCTGAGTTGTTAGAAGATAAGTTGCAGGGTTTAATTGACTTGGTTGGAGATGAAGTTAAAGCTAAGGAAATCGTGGAAGCTGCCAAAGCCTCAATCGGTATGCTGAGATGGAGTTGGTTCTTTACTGCATTGATTTACATGTTTTATGTCTATTCTGACTAATTAACCTATTTTTCATGGCAAGATCTCTCTCCTCTTGACTTGATAAATGTCAAGTTATTTGCTCAGAGGGTAATGGACCTTGCAGAGTACAGGAAGAAACTTTATGACTATCTGGTTGCAAAAATGAGTGATATAGCACCTAGTTTGGCTCCACTGATTGGTGAAGTTGTTGGAGCTTGTTTGCCCTTCTTCTACCATCTAGATCCTTGGTGCAGAGAAGACACTTTTTACATATTTTATTCTCATCTTATTCTCTATTTATTGGTTGTCTCGTAGGATGTTCTGCCACGAAGTTTAACCACCATGCCTAGATGTATGAGTACTTTAGGTACCATCGTGAGCATAATGATCGTAAGGAGCTATGTTTGTTATCTGAAATCCCTTTATTGCAGTGTCCCTATATTTTTTTGCTTCAGGGCTTCAAAAAAACACGTGGTAATACACTCAAGTATGGCCTGATCTTCCTTTCTTCTTTTATTGGTCAAGCATCTGATCGTAGCAAAGGTTGAATGGTCGCTATCTTGCCAACAAGTGCTCAATTGCCTCTCGCGTTGACTGTTTCTTAGGTAAATTTGAATTCTCTGAAAGAATAGTTGTCGTTTATTACACTATCCTTTTACCATTTCTTTTCTAAGTGGATGAAACCTTAGTTGTGAGCTAAATTGGGTTTCTCTTTTGTGAACAAAGACAAAAATACCACTGTTTTTGGGGACAAGCTGCGAGAGCAAGTCGAGGAGCAAGAAATCCCATTGTATTATTGGACTTTTATGACAAGGGAGTTGCACCTCACAAAAATATTGATGTGATGAAAGTTGCTATTGGAAACGTGGATAAAGTTTTCTTGTGCTAGTGTTCTTCTTCAGTACTGTGTTTAGTATTTCAGAATCTTGGATTTACATTAGAAGTCTTGTATTTGTGGTGATTATAATGTCCTCTTTCTGGCTAATCTTAAGTTGCAGGCGCGGAGAAGGATGTAAATGGAGCAACTGTGAAATCCTCAACAAAAAAAATGAAATCTACAAATATGGATGTGGATGAAGCTGAAGAGGCAGACTTGAAAGGAACACCTGTGATTGTGAAGCCGTCGGCAAGAAGAAATCCTCAGAATTGGATGTTGAAGAAACACCCGCGCAGCCTTCAACAAAGAAAAACAAGAAAAAGATATCCACATAATGGATGTAGATGAATCCCCTACTGAACCTTCCATAAAGAAAAGCAAAAAGACAAAATCCAAAGTTGATTATGCTGCCAACGGTGACGACATGGCTACAAAGGGAGACGGCACTGCGAAAAAGAAAAAGAGTAGACAATCGGACTAAGGCTTTGAAGTAGCTTGCATTGTCTAGATCAGTTTTTAGCTAAGTGTGGCATCTATAGGAACTATTATTATAAGCTGTATGAAACAATGGTCACTGTCTATTTAGGTCATTGTGCAAATATTTTTCTTACAACATACTCATAAAAGAAATCCGTTATCTATTTAGAATCAATACAAAAGATTGACCAAACAAAAGCGTTGTAAAAATGATCTCTTACAACACATTCTTAAAACAAAACTCACGTTGTATTCTAAAATTCATATAACACATTTAAAGACAAAAACCGTTGAGGAAAGTGTAGATACTAAGTAAGAAAACCGTTGTAGATAACGAATAAACCATTGTGCAAAAGTATAATAAACAAGATTTTTAAGGAACAAAACCATTGTAGATAAACCTTCTCACAAAGGGCAATATAAAAAAATCTATTGATACTAACGGTTTCCAACAATGCATTCTCCAATGACGTATTGTTCTTTCTAGTTGTTATACAACAATTTATATTTATTCGTATGTTGTGTTCATCACCTTATACAACGCGATTGTTGATTGTAACATGTTGTTGTTTCTGGCTATTATACAACACTTTGTTAATCGGTGACTGTTGTGTCAATCATTTTACACAACATTTTTTAACCGTTGTCTGAGGTCTATCTGACGGCATCTCAATAGTCATCGGTTTTCAGGGGTAATAGACAACGGGCATGGCTGAGTCGTCTGATTCAGTTTTTCTTGTAGTGTGGTATTTTGTGATTTTACTTAATTACCCTTACTTATTTTAAAAAAATATTATTAAATAACAACATTATTTATAACCAATTACCTATTCATCTAAAATACATTACTTTTTCTATTTTTCTAACAATTCCTTTTTTTCTAAAAAAATCACGGGCAATTATCTTTCAACTAAAACATATTATTTTTTTATATTTTTTCATACTAAAACCTCTCCTTTTATAATATAATAGTATAGATTGTAATTTTTTACCGTCCTGTCCCCCAATCTTAAAAAAGAAATATAAAATTAGAAAATAAGCTAATATTTTCTGAAAATGAAACGAAAATATTTGGAAAACAAAAACTCCACACGAAGCTTCGTGCTGTTTAGCAAGATATTGAAGAACAAGTTGTGAAAATTGCTTTCTTTTCCATTTTTTCCCCACAAGTTGTCCTTGGAATATGGTGTTATTTCATCCTGATGTGACATCAGGGTTTTGAAGTGTAATAAAAACGTGATACGTTGAATGTGAGCAAATGGACAAACTTAATTAAGAGTAGTACTAGGTATAACTTTTTTCAACTAATATAAAATGACAAATGATTATTTTAAATTCGTAAATATGTGTATATATATGCGAAATTTATATTATTTTTAAAAAATTTATAATTATAAAGACAACACGTAATTATTTTGGAACAATTTTAGGATTTTTTTCGAGCCTTTTGAATTTTCCCCAAACTAATACTCCCTTTGTCCTAGTGATTTGTATACATTGGGGCTGAACACGGAGACCAAGAAAAAATATAAAAAATGAGTAAAATTTGATGAAAATTAGGTAAAATGGTGGGACCTATCAATATTTAATAATAGATTTGAGATAGTGGAGAAAAATAGTATCTGTAATAGTGTTTTATATTATTATAGAATAGAGATACTGGAGAAAGTAGTGGGTGTAATAGTGTTTTATATTATTAAAAGTTACTATTTTTGGAATGTATAGAAATGAGAGGGACATCCCAAAATGGAAAATGTATAGAAATGAATGGGACAGAGGGAGTAATTGTGATTAAGAAAAACAATATTGGTGTGGGACACGGGTGCCCACAAGTCATAATTGTAGGGATGTCTATCGGGTCACTTCGGGATTATGGAGTGCTATCCACGCACCGATTACGAACCCGTCCCTAATCCCCGTACTCACCCCGATCATCGAACGAGAATTATTTTGTTCCCTAATCCCCGTCCAAAACGGGAAACGGTGATCCCGCGGTGAATCTGGGATTTTAATTCTTTTAAATAATAAAAATTTATATATTTTATAATGCATTTTCTAATAAATTTAATTCATAAATTATAATGTGTAATACATAATTTTAAATATAATATTATACTCCCTCTGTCGCTCTCATTTCTTTATAGTTTTTTTACATTGCTTGACAGGTATTTTAAGGCTCCTATAAAGTATAGCTCTACAACTTATTTTTAAAACTTTTTTTTTCGAAATAAAAATTTAAACATTATATTTTTATTCAGAAGAAGAAAAAATTTAAAATAATTTATCGAAGTATATATTAAAGGAGTCTTAAAATGCGTGTCGAGCCCCCGTCCCCCAATGTAAAGAATTGAGGGGGACGAAGGGAGTATTTTAAACAATTATTTGAATTAACAATTATTTAGAATAAAAGATTAAGACGAGATTGAAATTATAATAACTAAATTATATTCTATTATGAAAATTTTAAATAGAAAAAATGGATTATGTAATTTAAAATATAAAAATAAATATATATTATATTTATTTATATATTAAATTAGTTAATATTAATATAGAAATATTTTGTTTTCTATGAAGTACTACCTCCGTCCCCCTCAATTCTTTACATTGAGGGGACGACACGGAGGTTAAGAAAAAGTGTAAATTAATAGAGAAAAGTAAGAAAAATGAGTAAAGTGATGGGACCAATCAATATTTAATGTATAAAGTGGGTATAAAGTAGGTATAGTGGAGGAAATTAGTGAATGTGATTGGATTTTATATTATAAAATGTTACTATTTTTGGTATGTAAAGAAATGAGAGGGACGTACAAAAAAGGAAAGTGTAAAGAAATGAGAGGGACAAAGAGAGAATGTAAATGGGTGAACAGGGACCGGGGAACGGGATGGGAATATCCAAATCCCCGATCCCACCAGATCGCCGAATTATATATTTTTTTTTATATTTCTCGAATTCTCGATCCGAACGGTATGAGAATTGGACCAGAGTCGATCGAGGTGGGTGAAATGTCCATCTCTACACAATTGGTGGATTTTTCTTATCTTATCACATTATTACAAGAATCTAACTATTTACGATGAATTTTCAAAAATTTTGAGTCTATAAATATCATGTCGGTTTTATGTTCGTACTTTTTTTTGCTTTCATCTTTAAAATCATATCTCACCTTCTATACCTTGTATGTTCTTTCTTTTTATATAGGAATGAATGTTCTTATAATTGTAATTCTTTTATTTCCAAAAAGAATACAAAAGGCTACAATAATAATACTATTATGAATGTTATAATTCTTTTACTTTTAATTTTTTATTACAATTTACAATCGAAAAATACTGCAACAAAAAATAATAATAAAATTATGAATATTATTAAAATTTTAATTCTTTTATTACAACTTAGAATTAATGATAACATGCTTCTATGCACTTCTCTCGATAAACTAAGTGTATTTGCTGATCGTATAAATTTAGTTATTAATTACATAGAAAAAATAGAATATAACTGTAATTAAAATAAGTCGAGTTTTTAATATTACTGTTATGGATTAAAAAGTGTACTTGTAAATTAATTGCTAGGGTTTAGGAGCTTTCGAGCTTTAATGGATGCTCTTGTGTTTCGTGACTAAATCGGTCCTCACAAAAACCGTTGAGTAAAGTGTAGATACTAAGTAAGAAAACCGTTGTAGATAACGAATAAACCATTGTGCAAAAGTATAATAAACAAGATTTTCAAGGAACAAAACCATTGTAGATAAACCTTCTCACAACGGGCAATGTAAAAAAATCTATTGATACTAATGGTTTCCAACAATGCATTCTCCAATGACGTATTGTTCTTTCTAGTTGTTATACAACACTTTATATTTATTTGTATGTTGTGTTCATCACCTTATACAACGCGATTGTTGATTGTAACATGTTGTTGTTTCTGGCTATTATACAATACTTTGTTAATCGGTGACTGTTGTGTCAATCATTTTACACAACATTTTTTAACCGTTGTCTGAGGTCTATCTGACGGCATCTCAATAGTCATCGGTTTTCAGGGGTAATAGACAACGGGTCTGGCTGAGTCTTCTGATTCAGTTTTTTCTTGTAGTGTGGTATTTTGTGATTTTACTTAATTACCCTTACTTATTTTAAAAAAATATTATTAAATAACAACATTATTTATAACCAATTACCTATTCATCTAAAATACATTACTTTTTCTATTTTTCTAACAATTCCTTTTTTTCTAAAAAAATCACGGGCAATTATCTTTCAACTAAAACATATTTTTTTTTTATATTTTTTCATACTAAAACCTCTCCTTTTCCAAAAAATTCACGGGTAACCTTTACGTATTTATTTTAAAACATATTTTATTACTTTTAATTACGAGCAATTATCTTTTCTAACTAAAACATGTTACTTTTTCTTACTAAAATCACTCATTTTCCAAAAATATCAGAGTCAAACCGTTACTTATTTATTTTAACACATATTTTAATATTTTTAATTATTTAAAAAAATTTAACACGCCTACTTATTTTTTTAACAAATACAATTCATAAATTATTAAAACATAAATAATAATAATAATAATAATAATAATATAATAGTATAGATTGTAATTTTTTACCGTCCTGTCCCCCAATCTTAAAAAAGAAATATAAAATTAGAAAATAAGCTAATATTTTCTGAAAATGAAACGAAAATATTTTGAAGACAAAAACTCCACACGAAGCTTCGTGCTGTTTAGCAAGATATTGAAGAACAAGTTGTGAAAATTGCTTTCTTTTCCATTTTTTTCCCACAAGTTGTCCTTGGAATATGGTGTTATTTCATCCTGATGTGACATCAGGGTTTTGAAGTGTAATAAAAACGTGATACGTTGAATGTGAGCAAATGGACAAACTTAATTAAGAGTAGCACTAGGTATAACTTTTTTCAACTAATATAAAATGACAAATGTTTATTTTTAATTCGTAAATATGTGTATATATATGCGAAATTTACATTATTTTAAAAAAATTAATAATTATAAAGACAACACGTAATTATTTTGGAACAATTTTAGGATTTTTTTTCGAGCCTTTTGCATTTTCCCCAAACTAATACTCCCTCTGTCCCAGTGATTTGTATACATTGGGGCTGGACACAGAGACCAAGAAAAAATATAAAAAATAAGTAAAATTTGATGAAAAGTGGGTAAAATGGTGGGACCTATCAATATTTAATAATAGATTTGAGATAGTGGAGAAAAATAGTGTCTGTAATAGTGTTTTATATTATTATAGAATAGAGATAATGGAGAAAGTAGTGGGTGTAATAGTGTTTTATATTATTAAAAGTTACTATTTTTGCAATGTATAGAAATGAGAGGGACATCTCAAAATGGAAAGTGTATAGAAATAAATAGGACAGAAGGAGTAATTGTGATTAAGAAAAACAATATTGGTGTGGGACACGGGTGCCCACAAGTCATAATTGTAGGGATGTCTATCGGGTCACTTCGGATTATGGAGTGCTATCCACGCACCGATTACGAACCCGTCCCTAATCCCCGTACTCACCCCGATCATCGAACGGGAATTATTTTGTTCCCTAATCCCCGTCCAAAACGGGAAACGGTGATCCTCGCGGTGAATCTGGGATTTTAATTCTTTTAAATAATAAAAATTTATATATTTTATAATGCATTTTTTAATAAATTTAATTCATAAATTATAATGTGTAATACATATTTTTAAATATAATATTATACTCCCTCTGTCGCTCTCATTTCTTTATAGTTTTTTTACATTGTTTGGCACATATTTTAAGTCTCCTGTAAAGTATAGCTCTACAACTTATTTTTAAAACCTTTTTTTTCTAAATAAAAATTTAAACATTATATTTTAATTCAAAAGCAAAAAAAATTAAAATAATTTATTGAAGTATATATTAAAGGAGCCTTAAAATGCGTGTCGAGCCCCCGTCCCCCAATGTAAAGAATTGAGGGGGACGAAGGGAGTATTTTAAACAATTATTTGAATTAACAATTATATAGAATAAAAGATTTAGACGAGATTGAAATTATAATAACTAAATTATATTCTATTATGAAAATTTTAAATAGAAAAAATGGATTATGTAATTTAAAATATAAAAATAAATATATATTATATTTATTTATATATTAAATTAGTTAATATTAATATAGAAATATTTTGTTTTCTATGAAATACTCCCTCCGCCCCCCTCAATTCTTTACATTGAGGGGACGACACGGAGATTAAGAAAAAGTGTAAATTAATAGAGAAAAGTAAGAAAAATTAGTAAAGTGACGGGACCAATCAATATTTAATGTATAAAGTGGGTATAAAGTAGGTATAGTGGAGAAAAGTAGTGAATGTGATTGGATTTTATATTATAAAATGTTACTATTTTTGGTATGTAAAGAAATGAGAGGGACAAAGGGAGTATGTAAATGGGTGAACGGGGACCGGGGAACGTGATGGGAATATCCAAATCCCCGATCCCACCAGATCGCCGAATTTTATATATTTCTCGAATTCCCGATCCGAACGGTATGAGAATTGGATCAGAGTCGATCGAGATGGGTGAAATGCCCATCTCTACACAATTGGTGGATTTTTCTTATTTTATCACATTATTACAAGAATCTAACTATTTACGATGAATTTTCAAAATTTTTGAGTCTATAAATATCATGTCGGTTTTATGTTCGTACTTTTTTTTGCTTTCATCTTTAAAATCACATCTCACCTTCTATACCTTGTATGTTCTTTCTTTTTATATCGGAATGAATGTTCTTATAATTGTAATTCTTTTATTCACAAAAAGAATACAAAAGGCTACAATAATAATACTATTATGAATGTTATAATTCTTTTACTTTTAATTTTTTATTACAACTCACAATCGAAAAAGACTGCAACAAAAAATAATAATAAAATTATGAATATTATTAAAATTTTAATTCTTTTATTACAACTTACAATTAATGATAACATGCTTCCATGCACTTCTCTCGATAAACTAAGTGTATTTGTTGATCATATAAATTTAGTTATTAATTACTTAGAAAAAATAGAATATAACTGTAACTAAAATAAGTCGAGTTTTTAATATTACTGTTATGGATTAAAAAGTGTACTTGTAAATTAATTGCTAGGGTTTAGGAGCTTTCGAGCTTTAATGGCTGCTCTTGTGTTTCGTGACTAAATCGGTCCTCACAAGATGCCTACGTATCTCAATCAGTGCTGAGAATCAAGCCAGAAAACGTAGTTCTATTGTAAAGGATCAGGGTCCTTATATAGGCGTCTAGAGCCTCGTATTTAGAGTATGTTTAGGAGACTTAGTGAATAAGTCTCCTTTTTGATAATGGATAAACATTGTATGTCTTGGTGGACAAGTCTTTTCCTTGTTGATAAGGACTATGACGCATTATTTCTTTTAATTGGGATTCTGTATCCTTCTTTGAAGAATTTACCATATTTTGGACTTCTTTCATGAGTTGTATATTTTCCCTATTTATTAATTACGAAATTAATAAATAATTAGGGTTTCGGACCTTGCTTATTGGGCCGTGTTCTTGGACCAATCCGGGTCTAATTAATACGTCATTAATTGCACTTCTACGGTTATTTTTCAGCCCCTATCATTTGCCCCCCAACTTCTAGGAAAATCTCTTTTGGATTATCTTAGAAGTTATTTTATTCGGGAGTTACGAAGTTTTCTTTCGTATTCTAGTTTGGTTTTGCGAACATATAGTCCTAAACCAATTTTTATAATTTTCCCAAAATAGGAATCGGGATTTTTCATCAATTCCCTGGAAATAATTAAAATTTGAAATTCTAGTGTATTTTCGACCAGGATTCTGGTCGAATTCGACCTCATTTTTGGCTCCTGGTCGAACACCTTCGACCAGGATTCTGGTCGAATTTGGCCTGACTTTGGCTCCTGGTCGAACACTTTCGACCAGGATTCTGGTCGAATTTTACTGTCATTTCATCCCCTGGTCGAACACTTTCGACCAGGACTGTAGTCGAAGCTTGGTGCAATTTCATCCCCTGGTCGAACACTTTCGACCAGGATTCTGGTCAAATATTTGGTGCAATTTCATCCTTTGGTCGAACACTTTCGAGCAGGATTCTGGTCGAATCTTTGGTTCAATTTCGTCCCCTGGTCGAACACTTTCGACCAGGTTTCTAGTCGAAGATAAGTGCCATTTAAGGCCCTGGTCGAACTCTTTCGACCAGGATTCTAGTCAGCCATTTCGATCTCGCTTGGGGTCGAACATAGAATCGCAAATTTCTTCAAGTTGTACCTCTTGTGCCATTTTGAGGTCTATTTTGTTGGGCTCAAGTTGGGCCCAAGACTTTTACTGGTCCAATTAATAATTGGGCCTGCAGCCTCTTATGGGCTATACCGGCTAATGCGGTTGCCCTTCTTTCAACCGGCCCATTGACTGGCTACTCCTTCTATATAAGTATAGAATCTTACTCAACATCATTCACTTCTCATTTCTTACTTTCTCAAAGTTATTCTTCTAAATTTTCTTCGAAATTTGCTCTACGAGGCTCTGCTAGGGTTCTGCGGTAAAGCGATTCCCGGCACGGTTTTTCGTTTAATCTCACCGGTTTCTGGGTTTTTTCGTTTGAAGATTTGAAGATTTCTTGAAGATTCTGGGTTTTCTCCCATGAAGATTTGAAGATTCTGGGTTTCTGCTTTGAAGGTTTGAAGATTTTCTTTGAAGACTTGAATATTTCTGGGCATTTTCTGGGTTTAGAAATGGCTGATCGCGCTTCCCAACGTCTTCAAAAGATGAATTATGCATCCAAACGAGGTACCCCATTCCTATTCGTTCTAAATACATGTCTTTGCATGATATGATCAATGAACGTGGGGATGAGTACCCGTCTTTGTCTGCTTTAGATTCATACGATTGCAGTAATAAGTTTCATGACGTAGATAAAATTAGGGACTACAATAAAATGTATAGGGTTAAAGCCCCTCTTAAATTAGTTCCTGCCGGTGCCGGTAATCGTTCTTGTCACTAGCGGTATAATGCCTTGTGTATTTACAAAGACGCCATAGTCGTCGGTCTTAGGTTCCCTTTTTATGAGTTTATACCTAGACTTTTGGCAGATGTCCAAATAAACCCTTGTCAATTACCTCCAAACGCTTGGAGGATAATTCACTGTTTTATGGTTTTATGCCTTCGAAATAAATTGTGTCTCTGTTCCATTATTTAGAAAGATTTTCCAATTTAAGAACAGTTATGCCAACAACTTGGGTTGGGTATACATTAGCCATATGGTTGGCTTTCCTTTTATCTTCCACCCAAAGTCTATCCCAGATAATGACCCTAGGTGGAAGAACGAATTCATGTACCTTGTCTGGGAAGGTGGGGACTGGGGAACCCTGTTCCGTAAATCTTTTGGGAGAGTTTCAGATGGTAGTCCCAGCAACATAGTCTTGAATGAAGAGGAGTCCTTTGCCTACTCTAAGCTAATCAAGGATAATGGGACTACCGTGGCTTGGGAGCTACTGGACGAATTTGTCCTCAAGTCTGTTCATCTCTCAACTATTTCTGATAAGGGTAATTTTACTTATCCTTTTTGTTTATTACTTTCTTTCTTTTTATGATTTTCTGTTAACCATTCTTTGGTTGTATTGGCAGCTGCGGCCTTTATAAACAAGACCAACGAGCCCAAGGATGATGAGACCTCGAGGATGAAGAGGTCCAGGTTAGGAGATGATCCTTGAGGGAAGTCTAGTGTTCCTAGTTTCTTGATCCCTTCTCAGATTCCTGTGGACGAGGCAGACATCCCTGTGTCTACAAAGTCCTCAGTTTGGCGCCCCAACTGGGGTATTAGGAAGAGGGACACCATTACTGGGGTGTCCAAATATGCTGTGGATTGGTCATACCATTCACTCACTCCCTGCGACTACAAAGACTTTGTTGCAGATTCTACCATCGAGGGAGTTGAGCATCTGGGTGCTCAGGCCATTGTTGCGGTACTCTTCTTACCTTAGCCTTTTTAAGTCTTTATTCTACGTCTTTACTTTTCTTATCTAACTTTTATTTTTTTGGCAGACTAATGCCAACTTCCAGGGGGCTCTCTTCCAAGCTAAAGCTTGGCGTACCTCTTCTGAGGCCAACAGGATCAAGCTGGATAGGTCCGAGGATGAGGTGAAGTCTCTAAAGGAGACTTTAGCTAGGAGGGAGAAGAAGCTTGCTAATGCTCAGGCTGATCTAGTCGAGCTGATGACGAGCAAGGAGGATTGCATCGACGAGTACCTTGAATCTCAGGAGTACAAGGACTTGATCGAGAAGCACGATGAGATCCTTTTCCCAGTCCAGCATACATCAGGATGGGAGGATGTTGTTCAGGCTATCTTGGCCAAGCATCCTGGAGTTTTTGATTCTGCTGACTTCCCAGCTCCTCACCCTCCTACTCCTTTAGAGCGCATCCTGGCTGGGAATGATGACATGGAGAAGGATGAGAGGATATTGCAGTCATCACCCCTTGGTGACACATCTGTTGACGACCCTGATGCCAATGAGCATTCTTCTGGCTCCAGCTCAGGGGAGGAGACAGATGCTGGTGACAAGGGGGGTGAAGCATAGTTTGTAGCTTATTTATGGCCATCCATGGCTTGTATTATATTTTATGTATTTCCAGCCTTCGGGCTTCACTTAAACTTTTAGAAAGTTTAGTTTTATTTCTTCCTCTTTCTTCTAGTTCTTGACTTTGCATGTTTAGTTAGCATTTTGTGCATATCTATCAGTATGTAATGCACACAAAGCATCATGAAGAACATAAGAATATATAACTTTGAAAATGGGTTCAACCCTTACATAATAATCTACTTTCTACCTCAAGTTTAAAAACTTGGATTGGTTTCGTCGACCTTATTTCTACTTGTCCTAATAGTGAGTCCAGTCAGAACACACTTTAAACATAATAGACTTTCAAGTTTGTAGCATGCCAAGTTTTTGGCACTTCGATCCCTTCCAGGGTTTTCAATTTGTAGGAGCCTCGACCAAATACGTTCTTAACGCGATATGGTCCTTCCCAATTCGGGGCCAACTTGCCTTTTTTTCCAACCCCGGATGCCTCAATCTTTCGGAGAACTAAGTCTCCTTGACGGAAGAATCTCTCTTTAACCCTTAGGTTATAGTAGAAAGATGCCCTTTTTTGATGTTCAACTACTTTAGCATTTGCCTCATCTCTAACTTCATCAATTAGATCTAAGGCCAGCCTCATGCCTTCTTCATTTGTCTCTGGCTCATAAGCTTCGATTCTTGGAGATGTGTGAGTAATCTCCACTGGAACCACTGCCTCTGCCCCATATGCCAGCAGAAAGGGGGTTGCTCCAGTGGTGACTTTACAAGTAGTACGATATGCCCATAGTATGGGGAGCAATTCGTCTACCCAAGTGTTTCTAGAGCGTTCAACTCTTTTCTTCAGTCCATCCAAGATAATTCGATTGGCAACCTCAGCTTGCCCATTTGCTTGAGGATGGGCAACAGAAGTGAAGCGTAACTTGATATCATTCTCGTCACAATACTTCTTGAATTAATCGTTGTTAAACTGAGTTCCATTATCCGTGACCAAGATTCGTGGAATCCCGTATCTGCATATTACATTCTCCCAGAAGAAATGCATTACTTTCTTGGTGGTTATCTTGGCTAAAGGTTTAGCCTGAATCCACTTGGTGAAGTAGTCGATTGCCAATATCAAGAACTTTCTTTGCGCACTTGCCATTGGAAATGGTCCAAGTATATCCATCCCCCACATAGCAAACAGGATACGTGAGTTTATGGATTTCAACATCTCTGGTGGTTGTCTAACCACTGGTGCATGCTTTTGGCACTGTTCACATTTTTCACATAGCTTTTAGCATATACAAGTATGCTCTGCCCCCAAGTACTGCCCACAAATTCCTTCATGCACTTCCCTTAGGGCCAATTCTGCCTCTTGGGGTCTCAAGAATTTCAGATAAGGAACAATGAAAGATTTTTTGTATAGGATTCCCTCAATCAGGGTATACCTTAGTGCTCTCACATATAACTTTCGTGCTTCTGAAGTGTCGTTGGGTAACCACCCGGTTTCCAGATGAGATTTGATGGGATCCATCCAACAGCTAGCAACATCAATGGGTGCTACCAACTTTCCATTGATGTTTGGGGTCTTCAAGACTTGGAAGTATACACTTCTTGCGTAGTTTTCAATTTCAGAAGAGGCAAACTTAGATAAGGCATCAGATTTCATGTTCTCTTCCCTTGGAATGTGTTCCACATAACATTCATCAAACTGAGTCATGATGGCCTTGACAAGTTTTAGGTACTTGGCCATGACTTCATCTCTGGCCTCAAATTCCCCGTTTACTTGAGAAACCACTAGCCTCGAGTCTCCACACACTTTCAGAGTTTTAACTCTCAAGGCTCCAGCCAGCCCTAAGCCAGCTATCAGGGCTTCGTACTCATCTTCGTTGTTTGTTGTTGGGAAGTCCAGTTTTAGTGCGTACTCTATGAGAAATCCATCAGGACTTTGTAGCACCAAACCTGCTCTACTTGATTTTGTTTTTGATGCTCCATCAAAATAGAGCACCCAACATTCTTCGGACACCATGTCTTCATCTTTCTTGTCTTCCACTATTACTTCCTGCCCCCCGACTTCTTGGTTGTCAATGGTGCATTCAACCATGAAGTCAGCGAGTGCTTGAGCTTTTATGGCCGTTCGAGGCTTATATTTGATGTTAAATTCTCCCAATTCAATAGCCCATTTGATCAACCTTCCACTAATTTGAGGGCTATGCAAGATGTTTCTTAGAGGCTGATTGGTCAAGACCTCTATCTTGTGTGCCTGGAAGTATGGGCGTAGCTTTCTTGAGGCCATTATCAAGGCTAAGACAAACTTCTCAATCGTAGAGTAGTTTATTTCTGCCCCATGTAGAATCTTGCTTACGTAGTAAATGGGTTTCTGAACCTTCAAGTCTTCTTTTACCAAAACGGCTCCAAGGGCTGTGTTAGAAACTGCCAAGTACAAATAGAGAATTTCTCCTGGCTTTGGCTTTGCCAACAGTGGTGCTTCAACCATGTACTTCTTCAAGGCCTCAAAGGCCTCTTGGCTTTCATTTGTCCACTCAAAATTTTTCACGTTCTTGAGTGCTTTGAAGAAGGGTAAACACTTCTCTCCTGACTTGGAGATGAATCTTCCCAATGCTGCCACTCTTCCCGTTAGTTTTTGGACATCCTTGACAGTCCGTGGTGGTTCCATGTCTAGAATTGCTTTGATTTTGTCGGGGTTAGCCTCGATTCCTTTCTTGGAAACCATCAGGCCTAAAAACTTTCCTGAGCCTACACCGAAGGCACACTTAGCTGGATTCAACATCATCTTGTGGTGCCTTAACACTTAAAATGCTTCCCGTAGATGGTTTATATGATTGGCCTTATCGAGGCTTTTAACCAACATGTCATCCACATAGACCTCCATGGTTTTTCCAATCAGGTGTTCAAAAATTTTGTTCACCAACCTTTGGTATGTTGCCCCTGCATTCTTAAGTCCAAATGCCATGACTAGATAACAGAAAACACCAAAGTCAGTGATGAATGATACCTTGGAGATGTCATCTTTGTGCATTTTGATTTGGTTGTATCCACTGAAGCCATCCATGAAACTCAGCATCTCGTGCCCAGCTGTGGCATCTATTAGGGCATCAATCCTTGGTAAGGGAAAACAATCCTTGGGAGCAATTCGTCTACCCAAGTGTTTCTAGAGCGTTCAACTCTTTTCTTCAGTCCATCCAGGATAATTCGATTGGCAACCTCAGCTTGCCCATTTGCTTGAGGATGGGCAACAGAAGTGAAGCGTAACTTGATATCATTCTCGTCACAATACTTCTTGAATTAGTCGTTGTTAAACTGAGTTCCATTATCCGTGACCAAGATTCGTGGAATCCCGTATCTGCATATTACATTCTCCCAGAAGAAATGCATTACTTTCTTGGTGGTTATCTTGGCTAAAGGTTTAGCCTGAATCCACTTGGTGAAGTAGTCGATTGCCACTATCAAGAACTTTCTTTGCGCACTTGCCATTGGAAATGGTCCAAGTATATCCATCCCCCACATAGCAAACAGGATAGGTGAGTTTATGGATGTCAACATCTCTGGTGGTTGTCTAACCACTGGTGCATGCTTTTGGCACTGTTCACATTTTTCACATAGCTTTTAGCATCTGCAAGTATGCTCTGCCCCCAAGTGCTGCCCACAAATTCCTTCATGCACTTCCCTTAGGGCCAATTCTGCCTCTTGGGGTCTCAAGCATTTCAGATAAGAAACAATGAAAGATTTTTTGTATAGGATTCCCTCAATCAGGGTATACCTTAGTGCTCTCACATATAACTTTCGTGCTTCTGAAGTGTCGTTGGGTAACCACCCGGTTTCCAGATGAGATTTGATGGGATCCATCCAACAGCTAGCAACATCAATGGGTGCTACCAACTTTCCATTGATGTTTGGGGTCTTCAAGACTTGGAAGTATACACTTCTTGCGTAGTTTTCAATTTCAGAAGAGGCAAACTTAGATAAGGCATCGGATTTCATGTTCTCTTCCCTTGGAATGTGTTCCACATAGCATTCATCAAACTGAGTCATGATGGCCTTGACAAGTTTTAGGTACTTGGCCATGACTTCATCTCTGGCCTCAAATTCCCCGTTTACTTGAGAAACCACTAGCCTCGAGTCTCCACACACTTTCTGAGTTTTAACTCTCAAGGCTCCAGCCAGCCCTAAGCCAGCTATCAGGGCTTCGTACTCAGCTTCGTTGTTTGTTGTTGGGAAGTCCAGTTTTAGTGCGTACTCTATGAGAAATCCATCAGGACTTTGTAGCACCAAACCTGCTCTACTTGATTTTATTTTTGATGCTCCATCAAAATAGAGCACCCAACATTCTTCGGACACCATGTCTTCATCTTTCTTGTCTTCCACTATTACTTCCTGCCCCCCGACTTCTTGGTTGTCAATGGTGCATTCAACCATGAAGTCAGCGAGTGCTTGAGCTTTTATGGCCGTTCGAGGCTTATATTTGATGTTAAATTCTCCCAATTCAATAGCCCATTTGATCAACCTTCCACTAATTTGAGGGCTATGCAAGATGTTTCTTAGAGGCTGATTGGTCAAGACCTCTATCTTGTGTGCCTGGAAGTATGGGCGTAGCTTTCTTGAGGCCATTATCAAGGCTAAGACAAACTTCTCAATCGTAGAGTAGTTTATTTCTGCCCCATGTAGAATCTTGCTTACGTAGTAAATGGGTTTCTGAACCTTCAAGTCTTATTTTACCAAAACGGCTCCAAGGGCTGTGTTAGAAACTGCCAAGTACAAATAGAGAATTTCTCCTGGCTTTGGCTTTGCCAACAGTGGTGCTTCAACCATGTACTTCTTCAAGGCCTCAAATGCCTCTTGGCTTTCAGTTGTCCACTCAAAATTTTTCACGTTCTTGAGTGCTTTGAAGAAGGGTAAACACTTCTCTCCTGACTTGGAGTTGAATCTTCCCAATGCTGCCACTCTTCCCGTTAGTTTTTGGACATCCTTGACAGTCCGTGGTGGTTCCATGTCTAGAATTGCTTTGATTTTGTCGGGGTTAGCCTCGATTCCTTTCTTGAAAACCATCAGGCCTAAAAACTTTCCTGAGCCTACACCGAAGGCACACTTAGCTGGATTCAACATCATCTTGTGGTGCCTTAGCACTTCAAATGCTTCCCGTAGATTGTTTATATGATCGGCCTTATCGAGGCTTTTAACCAACATGTCATCCACATAGACCTTCATGGTTTTTCCAATCAGGTGTTCAAAAATTTTGTTCACCAACCTTTGGTATGTTGCCCCTACATTCTTAAGTCCAAATGCCATGACTAGATAACAGAAAACACCAAAGTCAGTGATGAATGATACCTTGGAGATGTCATCTTTGTGCATTTTGATTTGGTTGTATCCACTGAAGCCATCCATGAAACTCAGCATCTCGTGCCCTGCTGTGGCATCTATTAGGGCATCAATCCTTGGTAAGGGAAAACAATCCTTAGGACATGCATCGTTCAAATCAGTGAAGTCCACACACATCCTCCATTTTCTATTGGCCTTTTTTACCATCACTAGGTTCGCCAACCATTCTAGAAATTGTATTTATTCAATGAACCCGGCCTCCATAAGCTTATCTACTTCCTGTTTGATGGCCTCTTGTCTTTCTGGAGCAAAATTTCTCTTTTTTTGTTTCACCATCTTCCTTTCAGGATCCACATTTAATTTGTGGGTTATCAGCTGGGGATCAATCCCTGGCATGTCAGCCGCTGTCCAAGCAAAAACATCATTGTTTTCTTGAAGAAAAGATACGAGCTTGCTCTTCAATGGTTCAGGAAATAGTGCTCCAACATAAGTCACCTTCTCCGGTTCACCAGGGACTAAGGGAATTGGGATTAAATCCTCAGCTGGTTTCCCTCTTCTGTCCTCATTATCACTAGTGTCCATGTCTTCAATGGGGAGAACCTGCCCCCCGATTCTATCAGGCTTTAACGCGGCTACGTAACAGCTTCTGGCCATCTTCTGGTCTCCCCGTTCTTCACCAATTCCATTCCTCGTTGGGAACTTGATTTTCAGATGATAAGATGAGGCAACGGCCTTGAACGCATGAAGACCCGTCCTTCCTAGGGTTGCATTGTAGGTCGAAGTTGCCTTTATAACTATGAAGTTCAACATCTGAGTAGACGTATTCGACCCTTGCCCCATTGTCATTGGGAGTTGGATAGTGCCTTCCACCTTCGACTCCACTCCATTGAATCCATATATGGGCATATTCGAAGGTGTCAACTGAGAGTCAGTATAGCCCATCTTGATGAAAGCATCATGGAACAAGATGTCCACTGAAGCTCCATTGTCGACCAAAACTCTCTTTGTTTCAGAATTCCCTATCACAGGTACGATGACTAAGGGATCATCGTGGGGAAACTTCACTCCTTCCAAGTCAGAATCATCAAAACCTATTGATATTTCTGTTCGGGCACGTTTCGGTGCTTCTCCGACCACAGTCATTACTTCTCGGTCATAGGCTTTCCTTGAGTTTCGGGAGGACCCAGCAGCAGTCGGTCCTCCAAATATCATGTTGATGACTGGCCCTCGTAGCTTGGGATTTCGATCTTGATCATTGTCCCTTCTGTCATAACCTTCCTTTCATAGTTTCCTCTTTGACTCCCTTGATTTCCATCCTTAGTGAATTTATTAAGCTTTCCTCTTCGTATCAGAAACTCGATCTCATCTTTCAGTTGTCTGCAATCATCGGTGTCGTGACCGACTTCCTTGTGGAACCGACATAATTGGTTTTGATTCCATTTAGACATATCAGTCCTTAGTGGCTTCGGCCATCGGAGATCCTTCTCCTTTGCTATTTCCATCAAAATTTGGCTCCTTGGAGTATTTAATCTTGCATACTCCGTAAACTTTGGCCCAAAATTGTTCCTCTTGGGTGGAGAATCAGAATCCTTTGACGTTCTAGGAAACTTTTCCTTGACTTCGTACTCCTGAGTTTTCTTTCTTTTCTTTGAATTTCCACTGCCACCAGGAGTGGGTTCATACTTTCTCATGCTTTCTTCAGCCTTGATGTATTTTCTGGCTCTATCTTGGAGCTTCAGCATGCTCTCGGGTGGATGTTTTGCCAATGATCTTTTGAAGTGATCATCAGTGGTTCCTTGCTGCAAGGCTATCATATCTACTTTGTCCTCCAAGTCCGGGACTTTCAGAGCCTCCCGGGTCAATCTGTTGATATAATCCCTTAAAGCTTCATTCTTTCCTTACTGGATTCCCATGAGTGATGCAGAACTTTTCTCGTGCACCCTTCCACTAACAAATTGGTTGATGAATGCTTTGCTTAGTTCCTTAAAAGACCCAATGGAATTGTGAGGTAGACGGCTATACCAACGTTGGGCCATGCCCGCCAAGGTTTGTGGAAACGCCCTACACTTGACCGCATCATTGGTTGGTTGCAACAGCAGTGCATTAGAGAAGGTTCTTACGTGATTTGTGGGATCTCCCGTTCCATCATAAGCTTTAATCGTTGTCATCTTGAATTTCCTGGATATGGTAGCTTTCATGATGTCTTGAGTAAACGGTGGTGTAGGATCGTCAGGATCTCCTAGGGGCAAGAAAACACTTGGATCGCCCCTTGGGGCTTCGACCTTCTAGGTTCTTCTTGGTGTTGGGTCCAGGTTGATTATCAGGACTCTTCCAGTTGCTTGGTTTTGTGCTTTCGCGGCCTGCTGTTCTGCCAGTAATTTCATGAGCCTTGCAGCCTCTGCCTCATGGGCCGCAATCTTCTCCTTAGTAGTTTGGGGTTGTTCCCGATTTTTTTGGGAAGAACGTCTCCTCCTTGGGGCAACATCCCTCTCTTCTCCAGATGAATAATTCTCGTCCTCAGTATAGGGACCCGAGTAGTCTTGAATCAAAGGGGTCCGTCGAGTTTGAGTTTGTTGATTTTGGGGTCCCAGACCTTGTATGTAAGGAGGAACGTATGCCTCATGGTAAGTGGAATTGAGACCACTACCGCCCGCCATGGGTCAAGGGGGCATGCCATAGCTTGGCATCCCAAGAGTTTGAGTTGCGTATTGGGGAAGATCCGTAGTATGGAGTTGAAGGCCACTTGGTGCATTCATGAGCAGTGGGGAGATTGGTTGCTGAAGAGTGGTCTCTTGTGGATTAGATCCATGAACGACCATTTGCAGGGGATTCGTCCCTTCAACCGAAATTGGGATTTCCGGTCCTTGAGTGGTGGTGAGGGGGATATTCGCCCCTTGACTTCCACTAGTTGGCGGTGGTTGATTTCCTTGAGTACCAGCCTCAGAGGTGAGAGGAAGCTCCTCAGAAGTTTGAATATCTCGAGTTGTTCTTCGTGTGTTTGCCATGGTTGATGTTGTCTTCCCATAGACGGTGCCAAATGTTATGGATTAAAAAGTGTACTTGTAAATTAATTGCTAGGGTTTAGGAGCTTTCGAGCTTTAATGGCTGCTCTTGTGTTTCGTGACTAAATCGGTCTTCACAAGATGCCTACGTATCTCAATCAGTGCTGAGAATCAAGCCAAAAAACGTAGTTCTATTGTAAAGGATCAGGGTCCTTATATAGGCGTCTGGAGCCTCGTATTTAGAGTATGTTTAGGAGACTTAACGAATAAGTCTCCTTTTTGATAATGGATAAACATTGTATTTCTTAGTGGACAAGTCTTTTCCTTGTTGATAAGGACTATGACTCATTATTTCTTTTAATTTGGATTCTGGATCCTTCTTTGATGAATTTACCATATTTTGGACTCATTTCACGAGCTGTATATTTTCTCTATTTATTAATTACGAAATTAATAAATAATTAGGGTTTCGGGCCTTGCTTATTGGGCCGTGTTCTTGGACCAATCCGGGTCTAATTAATACGTCATTAATTGCACTTCTAGGGTTATTTTTCAGCCCATATCAATTACTATTAGTATTATAATAGGACCGGAAATCCCGATTTCGGTTGAAGGGACGAATCCCCTACAAATGGTCATTCATGGACCTGATCCACAAGAGACCACTCTCCAGCAACCAATCACAACTTCTCCACTGCTCATGAATGCACCACGTGGCCTTCAACTTCACACCACGGATCTTCCCCAATACGCGACTCAAATTCTAGGGATGCCAACCTATGGTATGCCCCCTCGACCCACGGTGGGCAGCAGTGGTATCAATCCAACTTACCACGAAGCATATGTGCCCTCTTATGTTCAAGGTCTGGGACCCCAAAATCAACAAACTCAGACTCGACAGACCCCTTTGATTCAAGATTACTCAGGTCCCTATACAGAGGATGAGAATTATTCAACTAGAGAAGAGAGGGATGTTGCCCCAAGGAGGAGACGTTCTTCCTAAAAAAATCGAGAACAACCCCAAACCACTAAGGAAAAGATTGCGGCCCATGAGGCAGAGGCTGCAAGTCTCAAGAAAGTACTGGCGGAAGAAGAGGCTGCAAAAGCACAAAGCCAAACAACTGGAAGAGTCCCGGTGATCAATTTGGATCCGACACCGAGAAGAACCAAGAGGGCTGAAGCCCCAAAGGGTGATTGATGTGTAAAAATAATGTAAACTGCAAGCGCACAGTGTTCAGTTGTAGCAATCACAGATCGATCCACAGAGACTATGAATTTTCAAAACCCTAATAATTAACTCAGGCGAACTAGACAAATAAGATTTGAGTTGAGATTTGTTTAACCTAATTAACAATTAAAATCAGATATGGAAAACCTAGGAATCCGAATCCATTAATCAATCACAATTAATACCAACTCGCCCTAAAATCAATTCTCTTTCCTTCACAAATAAGATATATCAATTAACGAGACAAACATATACTATGAAACTTGTTATCTAACAATAACCTATCAAAACTTCATGGAGCAAGCATAGGCTATGAAAAATAAATCCGGTAACAATAATATATCAAAATCACTTTGTCAATCGACCAATTAAGCACCAAGGAAAATTATGAGAACCAATTAATAGGAACGAGAAGATATCAAAAATAATTAAATTAACTTCATCTTCATCCTAGGGCAAGAGATTTAGCTACACATGATTATAGAATTAACAAAACAGTTATGAACAAAACATATAATAATGATTAAACAAGTATTATAAATTAAATAATTTAATAAACTAATGTAAGCCTACGGGAATCACCTGGACAATTAATAGAAAAGCAAAGTTAAAGAATTAATGGCGTACGTTTATGTAATAAATTAATAAACTAACCAAACTACCAAAGCATGCTGCTAACTGAAATTAAGCAGCAAAGTTAACTAGGATACCAATTAAAAGACGTGAACGCGGAATAGAAAACAAGAAATAATAATATATTAATATTACAGAGCGAAAGTATATGATGGATAATAGCCACCAGCCAGAAACATAAGACAGAGAAAGCAAATAGCTATCAAATTCTAGGTGTCCCAAATACAAGAGAGGAGATCTATATTTATAGGAAAAATAATGGGTTTGGGCTTTTTGACTACAAATCGGATTGTAGAAATATTTCCTCAATTCCTTTTTCTTCTCCGATAAGTTTTCCAATTTTTCTCCAATTTCCTTTTAACTTCAAGTATTTCCATCTCCTTGCCTTTTTCACCTTTTACTGCTTAAAATATGATTTTATTTATTTTCCTACAAAACAAAAGAAAACAAATTATTAAATAATAAAATTACGAAAACAAACATAAAATAGGTATTAAAAATGTATTAATTATGGACCTATCAAATGCCCCCATACCTATCTTTTGCTCGTCCTCGAGAAAAACTAATATATTATAAACTACTAACTAATAGATAATAACACTTCCGTAGGTGATCACGGTTGCATTTGGCATATGCAACAAGCCCTTTAAACCCCTAGGCAGCCCTAGTGGACGAGTAAGGTCTCGTGAGGGTTTATAGTGAATGTACCCACAAAATCCATCTAGCTCATATAAAAGATCGCATGGTAATGCAACGCCACACATACAAGTCCTCTCATGCTTCATCAACTTAAGAATCAAAAATGACTTTGCAATGTCTTGTCGTGGAATGTGCAATGATTCACATAGTCTACTCAAAGAAATATGCATAAGTGCTCAAAAGTCCATGTCAAGTGTAAGAATAAGTTGGTAATCATGCTAAGCCTACAAGAGTACACCTTTAAGTCAAAACTTGGAATCTCAAATGTAGAAACAAGCAATAACTCGCATTTCACTCACAAAAGAATATTCACTCAAGAACAAGGGTAAGTGTATCACTATATTCCAGCAAAATCATAAGCATGCTTGACATTTGGTATCAATCTAACTTTAACACAACATACATCAATGATGATAATCAAAAGGTCTTTATTTGGGTTGTAACGGGGCTAGGGACAAGGTATGTCAAGTAAGGCCAAAGAAGGTGAAGTGTCAAAAGCTAGTAGGCACCATAATAAATCATACACATCACCAAACATCTTCCCCACAACTGAATTTTTTCATTTTCTCTTCTTTTTTTTAACAAAAGGCTTGAGTAGTCGAATGAAGAAGGATCACAAAAACATAAGTATGCTCTCATAATATATTTTTTTCTTTTTTCTTTTTTTTTTCCTTTTTTTTATATATAATTTTTTTTTTTCGATCTTTTTTTTTCTTTTTTCGAGAGCTAAGAGATAGATATAAGCAACCACAATCCTCCTTCAAAAATTTATTGAACAACGACTATCAAGTAAGCAATCAAACCAAATATTTCCTCAAAAGTAATGAACAAAAGTAAACCCATCTTACACACCTTATTACTCCCTCAAGTTCCTACTAGCCATTGACAATTTGGGATCAAGCATAAGTAAGGCTACACAAGAAAAAGGTCCAGGCAAGTAACGTGGTATGTCACCGAAAAAATAGGATTAAGCTCAAGAAGGTAACTAATTGATCATATAGAAATGGTGTGGTAATTTGGAAAATATAGGTTATTCCTAAATGCCTTTATCATCTTATCATCAAATAATGTCATGCGTTCAAGAAAGGTCTCAAACAAGTGCTAGCAATGCAAACAACATGTGGACACTTAAGCAAACGAATATAAAATGCAAAAGATATGCATATAGGCTCAAAATCTCACATGGTGGTAAAAACATAATCAATCCCAAGAAAAAATCTCTTCAATGCACCAACTTGTACTCAAAGCATGGAAACCAAATCATCTTGCACATATTCATGTCCTTCAAATTACTTGCAACATTCAGTAAGTCTACTAGTTTCAACTTGCTAGTGTATGTTTGTGATCAAGAACTTAACAAATCACTTCTCAATCAAAAGTATCAGCAACAAAAGATTACTATAGCATGTAAGGGTGCATCAAGTAACAAGCAATCATTTCATAAGGCTAGAATTCTACAATTTACAACACTAAGCTTCTTTTTGGGATTTTTTTTCATTTTTCAATTTTTTTGATTTTTTTTTTTTTTGATAATACTACTAAACCCCTCCCCCATACCTAAATCATGCATTGTCCTCAATGTATGCAAATGAGAGAAAAATGACAAAGTAAAAGGACGAGAATACCTGATAAGGGCATGATGGAGAAACATAATACCTATAAAACACACAATAAACACAAAATACACAACACACTCACACACACAATCCCCCATACCTACACTTGACTATAGGGGATACATACAAAAATACTTATTAACCAATACCAGCACGAGGAAAAACTTCTTTCTTAACAGAATCATCAAACATGTGAAACTCACCCACAAAGACAACATTATCCACTAGAGAAAGATGATCTTGAATCAGAATAAAATTCATACCACTAACATCATTCATAGACCAAGTAGATGCTTCTTTATGTTGTTTAAGCAGATTAATTGCTTGAAATTCTTGGGTATGAACTATGACACTAGAGATAGCAACATGATGAGTTTCATTATTAACTACCAAAGACTGATCAAGAGTGGAAAAAGATGGATTAAAATCAAGTGGGGGTGGCTCACCAACAGAAGACTTAACAAATTCATGAAGTTCTTTATTGCTCTCATACTCCAACAAAATATCTTTCTCAAGAAAAGACACAATTGCACTATCCTCAAGAATGAATGGAAGAGACTCAGAACAAGGACCTAGAAACATATACTTTAGAGTTTCTAGAAGAGGTTTAAGTTCTAATTCCGGTGGACTTGTCTCAACTGATTCATTAGCTTCATAAAGTGGAAAAGGAAAAGGTTCTAACTCTCGATTGGAACTAGGAATAGTGGACTCTAAAATTTCATTAACCTCATTTTTATGACCAGTATCATCCCAATCTTGACCAAAGTAATTTTGACAAAAGTTAAGAACATCATCAACATTCATGATTTCATTATCAACTAACTCGTCAATCATGTTAATTTCTATGGGTTGGTCAAAAAGCTCATTGGGTTGATTTCCTACATTGAAAATGTTGAGATCAATTTGCATGTTTCCAAATGTGAGTTTCATTAATCCATTCCTACAGTTAGTCAAAGCATTAGAGGTGGCAAGAAAAGGTCTTCCTAGAATGATGGGAATTTGATTTTTGAGATTTTGGACAGGCTCAGTTTCTAGAACAATGAAATCGACAGGGAAGACAAAATCACCAACCTTAATCAACACATCTTCCACCATTCCCTTAGGAATTTTGACAGAACGGTCAGCTAACTGAAGAGTGATACTAGTCTCTTTAAGTTCACCTAAACCCAGGTCTTGATAGACAGATAATGGAAGAAGATTCACACTAGCTCCTAGATCGAGTAAAGCTTTATCAATGAAAGTATTACGAATGACACAAGAAATGGTAGGACAACCAGGATCCTTATACTTCAAAGGGATTTGATTTGACAAGATAGAGCTAACATTAGATGTTAGGAAAGCTTTCCTAGGAACATGAGTGGTTCTTCTATGAGTACACAAATCTTGTAGACACTTAGCATAAGAGGGAACTTGTTGAATTGTATCTAAAAGAGGAATGTTAATCTTGACTTGCTTGAAGACTTCCAAAATCTTATCTAATTGAGCAGATTGTTTGTTTGAAGTAAGTCTGTGAGGAAACAGAGCTTTTGGCTTAAAGACTTTTTCAATAGACACATCAGATTGGGATTTTGAAGGTGGTTCATCGGAGGGTGATGACTCATTAGATTCAACTTCTTCAGGACTCTTGGGATTGGAAGATTGTTTAATACTAGGATTCAAGAGTAACTGATTTGGTTCAGATGTAAACTTATCTTCTTCTTGAGTATTGACACCAGCATGATTATTGAATTGATTACCAGACCTTAGAGAGATAACAGAATTCACATTTTCATGAGACTTTTGATTTGGATGAAATTTAGGATTAATCTCGGGTTGACTAGGAAATCGATTTCTCTCTCTCTCACTGATGGTGTTTGCCAGCTGACTAACTTGGACCTCAAGCTTAGATATGGCTTGAGCATTGGAATTTAGCAATTGCCTATCTTGGGTCATAGTGTTCATGAAATTTTGTTGAGATTTGATTAATGCCTCCATACTCTTTTCTAAAGAAGTAAATCTTTTATCAGATTCTGCAAAACCAGGAGGATTCAAAGGGAATGAATTTGGATATTGACCAAGATTTTGTGGAGGATATGAGTTAGGATTTTGATTTGGATATGGACCAGGATTGGGGTTTTGAAAAGCAGGTTGAGAATTTTGGTTATACTGATTGTATTGACCTTGGTTCCATGAGAAATTTGGATGATTTTTCCAACCAGGATTGTATGTGGATGAATAAGGATCATTCCTAACTCTAGATTGAAACATGGCATTGGCTTGTTCAATTTCAGGACAATTTTCTATCAAATGAGTAGGAGAAATACAGTTTGCACACAGAAACACTTGTGAGGACACCTTGTTGGTTTCTAAGGCTTCTAGACGTCTAGTGAGTGTAGCTAACTTAGCTTCGGTTGCAATAGAATTACCAACTACGTGTACGCCCTTAGATTTTTCAGTTTCCTGACTGGGTTCCCTAGTTGACTCCCACAACATTGTTCTTTCAGCTAACTCTTCAAAAAATTGCCAAGCTTCTTCATCAGTTTTATCCATAAACCTACCATTACACATAGACTCTAACAAGGCAGTGGTTTGACTATCTAAGGCTTCATAGAGAATTTTACAAAGTCTCCATTTTTCTATACCATGTTGAGGACACTTAGACAACAACTTTTGAAATCTATCAAAATATTTCCAAAAAGGCTCATTTCGATTTTGTTGAAATTGGTTGATTTCATTCCTAAGCCTGTTAGCCTTATGGTTGGGAAAATATTTTTTAAGAAATATAGCAACAAATCCCTCCCATGTGGAAATAGAATTAACGGGTAGACTATACAACCACTGTTTAGCATCTTCTTTTAAAGCAAAGTTAATGAGTCTTAGCCTAATGGAATCCTCACTTAGTTGTTGAAGTTTTTGTAAAGCATATACTTCCTCAAATTCTCGAATGAAAAGATATGGATCCTCTCCCTCTACCCCAGCAAACCTAGGTAACATGCTAATGTTATGATGTTTAATTTCAAAATTGTTTGCGGTTACTGCTGGTAGCACTATGCATGAGGGTTGAGCGGTACGAGCGGGGTAACAACGTTCTTTAAGAGAGACAGCCATGATGGTTGTTGGAATTTCTACTTCTTTTGACTCAATTTTAGTGGGTGAAGAGAAATCTCGAACCCAATTACTTTGCATACAAGAGAAACAATCAACTAAGCACGTAGCAGACAAGAGCTATAAGTAAACACCCAAAAATGGAAAATCAAAAGAAAAATCTATCTTATCCTAAAAAAAAAATCTAGACCTTTCTCTTAACAATAAGATACTACTAAAAGTAACAGCTCAAAAAGCATTCGTCGTGACTGGCCAGGCAGGAGGAAGCATTGCCAAGAGGCTAACCACCATTCTAGGCACCAGTCTAAAGGCCAGGTAAGCTTTCGCTAGTCCTAGACACCACCGAAAAATACTTAGTGATTTGTTCCTCCTAGATTCTCTTCCTAGTTGAGCGCGAAATCCTAGGGCTAACGTCTAATTAATTTTATTAAGGAAAGGGAATGCAAGATGAACGAATTAGTGATTTGTGGGCCAAGGAAAGAGTGATGAAATCCCTCACTGTTAGATCAGAATTCAATGATCGTCAGAAGCTAGACTCAACTGATCAGGATTGCTGACGTCATCAGTATTGCATGGTCATCAGTATTTGATCGAGCGTCAGTATCTTATTGATCATCAGGATTCCTACTCAGACTATGATCAGGATTGATCATCAGAACTTGAAGCTGATCAGGATTCCTACTTCGAGTTATATTTGGAGTCTAGATAAACATGGAAGTTTATTCTATTTGTTCCTGGTTTGTAGAATGTAGCTATCGATTAAGGATAGGTTTCTATCTTTGTTATTGATTAGGACTTATCTTGTTATTGATAGAGAAGCTGTGTGCACTATATAAACACAGTCTTGGTTTCGATTTATGTATTCATTCGAGAGAGAACATAATCGAGGGAATCAAGAGAGAAGCTCTTAAGAACAGAATTTCTTGAGAGAGTTTTTGTAAACTAGCAGCTCTCAAGAACATCAGAATTTCTTAAGAGAGTTTGTAACAGTTTTATATCAGATTTAATAAAGCTGTTATCTTTCTTTATGATATATACATTAAGAAGTCGATTATCTTACTCTATTGTATTCAACCCCCCTTCTACAATAGATTATTACTGGGCAACAATTGGTATCAGAGCAAACTGATTTAATTCTGAATCAGATACGATCTAAAGATGTCGACAACCAAGTATGAAAGCATGAAGATTCCCATCTTAAAGATATCAGAATATCCTACATGGAGGGTAAAGATGCTGATGTACCTGGAGGCTATGGATCCTGACTACTTGGACAGGATTCGTGATGGACCATATATACCAACAAAGTTCGTAGAACGAACAGATACAGTACCAGAACATTATGTGGTCAAAGCTAAAGCTGAATGGACTCCAGAAGAAAAAGCTCATGTACTCAGGGAACCAAAGATAAAGAATATCTTGCATAATAGCCTTGATGCTGTCATGTCAAACAGAGTGATTGCATGCAAGTCTTCAAAAGAAATCTGGGATACTTTGGAAACTCAATGCCAGGGATCTGCATCTGTCAAGAAAAACAGAAGGGCTCTATTGATTCAAGAATATGAACAATTCGATGCAAGACCTGAAGAGAGCCTGACTGATCTATATGATAGATTTCTGACACTATTGAACAGCTTATCCTTAGTTGACAAAGTATATGAAACTGAAGATTCAAACACCAAATTTCTTAGAGCTTTACCTGAAGAATGGGATACTCAGACCTCAATCATTAGACACCAGTATGATCTGAACATTGTGTCTCTTGATGAGATCTATGGGATGCTAAGAACTCATGATCTTGAAGTTCAACAGAGGAAGAACAAGAAAAGCAGCAAGGCAAAGTCAATTGCTTTGAATGTAGAAGCTAAATCAAAAGGAAAAGCTATGGAGGACTCTAGAAGTAAATCAAGAGTAGCTGAGTCAGATCCTGACGACTCTTCATCAGATACTGATGGCAATCCTGATGCCAATACTGGTGATGATTCTTCTGACTCAGACATGGAAGAGATGGTTGCTATGATTGTCAGAAACTTCAGAAAGATGAAGTTCAGGAAGAATAGAAGACAAGGCAACTTTCAGAAAAAGACCTTCAAAGCAGACAAAGACAAGTATATCAAAAAGGACAGCAAGGGTAGCAAATTTGACAAGTCAAAGGTTAGATGCTACAAGTGTAATGGTATGGGTCACTTTGCTTCTGAATGCAACAAGACAAAGGCACTCATCACATCAAGCAAGGATTGGATGGACTCTTCCTCAGAATCTGATACTGAGGTAGTCAACTATGCGTTGATGGCCAATGCTGATGTAATTGCTGCTCCTGATGATAAGGTACTAAATACTATCTTTGATTTTGATACTGACAATGCTTCTGAGTTAAGACGTTTTCTAAAGTCATTACATATTAGCTTTAGAAGTCAAACTGCTGAGAATACTAGAATCTTATCTGAGATGTCTAACCTTAGAAAGAGGAATGAGATATTAGAAGCTGAATTTTCTCGTATGCAAGAAGTACAAAAAGAATATGATAATGCTAAACACATGCACTTAGAGATGACATCTAAATGTACTTCCCTTGAAAAAGAACTTGAATATGCTAATGAGAAAATCAGAACCTGGACAGACTCTGGTAGGAAATTTCATGAGATTCATACCTCTAAGAATTGGAAAGAGTGTCTAGGATATAAGTCAGATGAAGATAAGAAATTAGCAGAGAAAATTGTCATTAATGAGACAGTCAGTCCAAAGACCTATAGACATGTTATAGACTCAACCAAATCTAAGATTACTCCTGTTAATTTTGTTTTTGGTAAGGATTCCAATTCTACTTTTGAAAAGGGATCTTTTTCTACTCAAGGAATTAAAATTATAAAGTCTAAACCTGTCATGAACAAAGTCACTAAGAATGTAGGTCTATTGTCTCAGAAACAGCTTAAAGATAAAATCTGTGAGGTTACAGATAAGAAAAAGGGAGCTACTGTTAAGAGAAACAGGAATGGTAAAATTGGGATCTATAAAGAAAATGGTTATAAGTATATCCCAAATGCACCTAGAAAGAGTTGTTTTAACTGTGGTAACTCTAATCATCTTGCTATTGATTGTAAAAAGAGTAAGAAGAAAATTGCTGAAATTCCTAAGTCTGATGTTAGGAATAGATCAGTATTTTACAAACCACAGAATTCCTGTTTTCATTGTGGTAGTCTATGGCATTCTATTTATACATGTAAAGAGTATCATGATTTGTACTATAACTTTTATGATCCATTGCCTAAGTTTGAAAGTAGTACAAAGTCTAATAGAACTGAAAATGTCATAGTGAAGCATGCTTTTGTTAATACTGATACTGACAAAGCAAATCCTGATGGAGTAAATCCTGTCAGGACTGCTAAAGTCAAAAAGTCTTCTGCTGTTAAATTTAATAAAATGCATGAACAAGGAATCCAACAAGTGTGGGTTCCTAAACATTCTGACTAGTGTTTTACTATTCTGATGCAGGGTAAAAGGAAAAATGTGTTAGTCATGGATAGTGGATGTTCTGTGCACATGACTGGAAACAAAGCCCTGTTATCAGAATATGAGGAAAAAGCTGGCCCAACTGTGTCTTATGGAGATGGCAACATTGGACAAACCTTGGGATATGGCAATATAATCATTGGAAATGTCATCATTGAAAAAGTAGCTCTAGTGAAGGGACTAAAACACAACTTGTTGAGTATTAGTCAAATCACTGACAGAGGTTATCATGTCAATTTCTATTCCACACATTGTGAAGTAGTCAGTAAAGCAACAGGAAAGATAGCACTAATTGGCTACAGGCATGGTAACATATATGAAGCCAACATTCTCTCAGATACTGATGGCTCCCCTACATGTTTCATCAGTAAAGTTTCAGTAGATGAAAGTTGGAATTGGCACAAGAAGCTTTCTCATCTCAACTTCAGCAACATCAATGAGTTGGTTAAGAAAGAGTTAGTAAGAGGATTACCTAATGTCTTGTATACACCTGATGGACTCTGTGATGCATGCCAAAAAGCAAAACAAAGAAGGACATCATTCCAGAGTAAATCAGAATCCTCTATTGAAGAACCATATCACATGCTACATCTTGATCTGTTTGGTCCAGTCAACATCATGTCCATCAGTAAGAAAAGGTACACTCTTGTAATTGTTGATGAATATTCTAGATTCACCTGGGTGTATTTTCTGCACAGAAAAGATGAAACTCCTGAAGTTCTGTTGGATCATGTGAGGATGATTGAGACAACCACAAAGTACAAAATCAAGATTCTGAGAAGTGATAATGGTACTGAATTTAAGAATTCAAAGATGGAAGAGTTCTGCAAATACAAAGGAATCATTCAACAATTCTCTGCTCCTGGCACACCTCAGCAAAATGGAGTAGTAGAAAGGAAGAATAGAACTCTTATTGAAGCTGGCAGAACTATGTTGGAAGAAGCTAAATTACCTACATATTTCTGGGCAGAAGCAGTCAACACAGCATGCTATACACAAAATCTCACATTGATAAACAAGCATGGTGTCACTCCTTATCAGTCACTCAAGGAGAAGAAACCAAGTCTGAAGCATTTGCATGTGTTTGGCTGTAAATGTTTTGTTCTCAGAACTCATCCTGAACAGCTAGGGAAATTTGAAACAAAGGCTGATGAAGGAATATTCATAGGTTATCCTACATCAAGAGCCTTCAGAGTTTTTAAATTTGAGAACAAGAACAGTCATGGAGTCAATTCATGTATCTTTTGATGATAAGAAGATAACTGGAATCATTGAAGACTCGCATGATAGATTGTTATTTGAAAATGAAGCTTCCAAGGAACCTGAAGAAATTGAATCAGATCCTGTCAATTCATCAGATACTGATGGGTCACCAAATCCTGATGACTCACCAGGTACTGATGGTGCTAATACTGATGATGCAAACAACAGTGATACAACTAGTAGTGCTAATGTTGAGGGGGAGCAACGGCATTCAACTACAAGTTCAGAGTCAACTCAATCATCAGGACATAATTCTTCAGATACTGATTCAAGTGAAGATCCTGACAACACATCAGGAGGGCATAGCAATAATTCAGGGAGAGCTTCAAATCAATCAAATTCTTTCAATCAAGAAAACACCAATCCAGGGGGAGCATCTACTTCAAGAAACAATTTGACACCAGCAAGGAAATGGACAAAAGATCATTCTCCTGATTTGATAATTGGAGATCCTTATGCAGGTGTTCAAACAAGAAGTGCAACTCAGAATGAATGTTTATATAATAACTTTCTATCCAAGGAGGAGCCTAAGAAAGTTGAAGATGCACTTAAAGATGCTGATTGGGTTACTGCAATGCAAGAAGAACTGAATGAATTTGAAAGGAATGAAGTCTGGAAACTGGTACCAAGACCAAAGAATAGATCAATTGTTGGTACAAAGTGGATTTTCAAGAACAAGACTGATTCTGATGGAGTCATTATCAGAAATAAAGCTAGACTAGTTGCAAAGGGGTATTCCCAACAAGAGGGAATTGACTATGATGAAACTTTTGCTCCTGTTGCAAGATTAGAAGCCATCAGGATATTTCTTGCTTATGCAGCACATAAGAAATTCAAGGTTTTCCAGATGAATGTTAAAAGTGCTTTCTTAAATGGTGAACTGGAGGAAGAAGTTTATGTTGAACAACCTCCTGGTTTCATTGATCCTAAATATCCAGATCATGTCTACAGACTGGATAAGGCACTTTATGGACTAAAGCAAGCTCCAAGAGCATGGTATGAAACCTTAGCTCAATTCTTACTGGAAAGTGGATTCAAAAAAGGTGCAATTGATAAAACTCTATTTTATTTGAATCATGGTAAGGAGTTGCTGTTAGTTCAGATTTATGTTGATGATATCATTTTTGGGTCAACAAACAATAAGCTGTGTGAAAAGTTTTCCAAGCTTATGCAGTCAAGATATCAAATGAGCATGATGGGAGAAATGAGTTACTTTCTGGGTCTTCAAGTTAAACAGATTGATGAAGGGATTTTTATTAATCAGTCTAAATACACAAGGAATTTACTGACAAGGTTTAACATGCAAGACAGTACTCCTGCTTCAACTCCCATAGCTACAGCTACCAAACTTGATCCTGATCAAGGTGAAGAGGTAGATGTAACTCACTACAGAGGAATGATTGGCTCTTTATTGTATCTCACTGCCAGTAGACCAGATATCATGTTTGCAACCTGTCTATGTGCAAGATTTCAAGCAAAACCTAGAGAACCACATCTGATTGCAGTCAAAAGAATTTTCAGATATCTCAAAGGCACTCCTTCACTTGGCCTTTGGTATGCAAGGGAATCAGATTTTGGGTTGTGTGGTTATTCAGATGCTGATTTTGCAGGATGCAAAATAGACAGGAAAAGTACTTCAGGAAGTTGTCAGTTTTTGGGTGGAAGACTAGTTTCATGGTTCAGTAAAAAGCAGAAATCTATTTCCACTTCAACTGCAGAAGCTGAGTACATTGCTGCAGGAAGTTGTTGTGCTCAGATAATGTGGATGAGAAATCAGTTGTTAGATTATGGCCTGTCATACTCAAAAATCCCTATTTATTGTGATAACCAAAGTGCTATTGCAATGACAGGAAATCCAGTTCAGCATTCTCTTACTAAACACATAAGTATCAGATATCACTTTATAAGAGAACAGGTTCTGGAAGGAACAATTGAACTTCACTTTGTTCCTACTGATCAACAACTAGCTGATATATTCACCAAGCCACTGCCTGAAGCTACTTTCAATAAATTGGTGAATGAACTTGGAATGATGAATTTTGAGAATTTCTGAGGAAAAGCTACAGAGAGGAATTCCTGATAACTGTCAAATCCTGATGGTTATTCAGAAAGGTATGTATCTTTGATCAAATCCTGATAGGACTCAATCCTGACAGGAAATCAATTGGTCAAATCCTGATGCTCAGATATTGAAGCTGGTATGAAAACCAGAGGTTCTATGCTAATTTGTCATCAACACTCCTGGTAAACTCTGGACAATTAGATTATTACTTAGTCTTTGATTAAGTTTTCAGTCTTAATTATCAATTTCAATTTCATTATTATCAGAGTTTATTATTTATCATCTCTATATCACTATGAGTGTTACTAACAAATTTTGCAGGCAAGTACAGGAAGAAAACAATTGAGAAAATGGACAAATTTCATTAATACTTGAAGATTCATTACACATGAAAAATTGAAATTACATATTTGTTTTCCTAGTCTATTTTCTACTCAGGAACTCGTGCTTTACAGATAAGCATGAACACGTGCCCTGCAAATTAGCATGAATGCTCCTGAGCAGCTTCACAGTCCATCAGGATTGGAAGATTTCTATGTCATCCTTAAAGGACAAGAAGAGGAGCAGATGCACTTGAAGGCGGATTGTCATCGTGATCACCGGGATGCTTCCTTGCCTCCACCGTGCATGAAGCACTTGCATCAAGCACCTTCTTTCTTCTCCTCTCTCGCTCTTCAACGAGATCCTCATCCTCTTCATCATCCTCATCGTCTTCATCCTCTTCATAGAAGAGATTCTCAAGAGGATTCCAGTCAGGATTGGATTGCACAAAGTCGTGCCACACCACATCAACCATAGCGTTTATAAACGCTTCATATTCCTGAGGATCAGGAACTGGTTGTGGCTCCATCTCAGCAAGAGCCTCATCCATCACTTGCCAAATCAAGTCAAGCTCTTCATCAGGTATGTTGTTTTGATTGTTGGCAGCCATTGAAAAACGAAGAAGGTGAAAGGTTTTCGTAAGTTTTTCTCTAGAAAGGTTTGTGCTTTTAATAAATAAATGATGTTATGCTTAACAGTTCTCTTTTATAGAGAATGTGTATTAAGGGTGCAGGTCAGGAGACGGTTCAGTTTTCCATAAATATTTTTGCCTCGTTTGCTGGTAAGCGTGTTTTAATTCTATGACCATTAATTTGGTTATTTTTCTTAAACCAAAATGCTATTCAAGATTGTTAAAATAAATTTTGTTTTCTTAAATAAAATTTTATTTTAATCTTATTGAATATCTTTTTCAATCCTGATATGGCAAAATATTTTGTGCGGAAATGCTTTTATTCCTGATGAGGTTAGGTTTTTCTTACATCAGAAAATGCCTACTCGTTATGGACTACTTTCTAATGCTATGGGGCAAGGCCCAACCCACCTTGTTCCTGACACAAGCATGCAACCTAAACAGTCTAAACAGTTAACAACCACCTCTACTGTCTCTCAAAAGACTTTAGTTGTAAAATCAAAGAAATCAGCTAGAACTGATGTGTCTGGAAGGCAATCAGGTTCAAAGGATTTTTCCTCTACACCACTCACTAAAAAGAAGAAACAAGGGGGTGTACAAGGGGTCCTGGTGAAGAAAGCTGATAAGGTTGTTAGAGATGTTCCTGTGAAAAGGAAGTTAAGGTTGATTGATGAAAGTGATTCAGAGGATGACTTGCCTCTATCCTCTGTGATGAATGTGAACAAGGAAGTTGCTGATACTGCTACTAAAGCTGTGGTACCTTTATCAAAACCACAAAAGACAAGGAAATTATCAAAGAGCAGGTATCATATTCCTTTGACAGTGCAAATGAAGGATACTGATATTCAGACATCAAATCCTGATGAGTCATCTACTCCTGATGCTCTAGCAAATCCTGATGTTAGTATTCCTGATGCAACAACAAAAGTTGTCTCTATATCAGACTCTCCAGCCTCTCCATCTCAGATTAGAGAAATTTCTTGGGAGAAGGTTTCTACAACTGCTTCCTTGGTTGGTCTTACACCTACATCAAAGAAAAAGAGGAATGCAGAAGAGTTAGTCTATCAGAGACAGAAGAAGCTGAAAGGATCAAGCCCACAAGAACCTGAATTTCAGAGTAATTCAGCAGCTACTGTTGATCCTGCCACACAAGAACCACTCAATCAAAGTTTGGGTGAAGGCTTAGCTAGTGGAATGGTCACACAAGAACCATTTTCTCAAAGGGAGAATGAAGACATCAACATTCCAGCTACACAAGAACCATCTTCTCAAAGTGAAGATGCAGGCAAAGCTACAGCTTCTGTTGAAAGATTGGTCGAGAACATTGTCAATGAGGGAAGCACACAAGAACCTTTAACTCAAAGTGTTGAAGCAGCTTCTGAACCTCAAGCTCCACAAGAACCATTGGTAGCAAATACTGATGCAAGCATATCAAATCCTGACGATGTTCATCCTGACGCTAGTGGTGCTCCTGATAATGAACCTATTTTGATACAGCCACTTCGTTCAAGACCAATGGATCATCCTATCTCAGAACCACAGGATAAACTGAAAGGTATTGCTATTCCTGATCCTGATATTACTCATGATACTGCTGATGATACTTCTGATGATAGTGATGATGATAATGAGAATCGAAAAGAGAAGGAACAGCTTGCTACAGCACTCAAAATTAGTCTTGGAACTAATTTTGGTTCATCAAGTACATATATGGCTAGCAATGCTTATACTGGGAAAGATCAGAGACAAGATTTTTCTACTCCTTCCTTTGATCCTGCAGAGGCATTTAGACAGAATGAATGGAACAATTCATGGCACCAATCTGATGAATCTATCAGTTTTTCTTCTGCTATTGAACATGCCTATAATGCAGTGAAATCTATTGAGAATCAAGACTTGAAGAATCATCTGAAGGCTACTACTTTGTTATCCAAAAGCCTGAAAAGTGAGATTGATTCTATCAAGGGTTCAACTGAAAAAGTGAGGACTGATATCTTTAATAATTTTACAAAGGTGCCTACTACTTTACAATTGAGGGTAGTGGAATCCCAAGTGAAATCTGTTGTTTCAGAACAAACCTCAATCAATCAAAGAATTGATTCTCTGGATACTGTTAATCCCAAATGACCTAACAGAATTGTAGAAGGGGGGGTTGAATACAATTCTTGATATTTTCTTAAACTTAAAAACACTTTAAGAAATTAAACTAAACTGAATAAATAAAAACACAAGATATAAATAATTCAGTTGGATTGTTTGATGATCCAACTGAAGTGTTTTTATTGCGGAATTAATCTGTGATACAAATGTACACAGCTGCTCAGTTACAGAGTTGTAGAGAAGAATGCTCTCAAAGATAGCTAATACAAACTATTTGTTTTTCTTCTCTTACATTTTAAAGTAACTGCTACACTTGGTTATAAATACCCAAGTTTACAATTCTACGTTTGGCTAAACTAAAGTACAATAGTAGTAACCATCAGTAGCTTGCTTTTCATTCCTTTTGTCCAATGGTCCTTGGAGATCCTTGCTTTTGTCTTCATGCTTATAATGATCATTCCCAAGAGCCTTATTGGAAATTGGAATGTTTCCATAATTCCAGTAACCATTTTGATGGCTTCCAATGCAAAGTACACTTCCATATCTCCTTTAGATCTGTTCAGTAAACTGTCACTATCACTTGGTCAACTATTCAAAAAGTAATAGTGTTTCGTTGATGTTGTGGAGATGTGTTTCGTTGATAGCTTTATTCCTTGTTTCGTTGATGAGCTTCCTTGTTTCGTTGATAGAGTAATCTTCATTCCGTTGATGTGTCTTCACTTAGGCAAAATTACAAGGCACAATATATTTACAATTATCCAACCTATTTTGCCTATCTAACCATTAGTCAACATGACTTAGAAAACCTATCTAATACTCACAACAAACTGCAAGTCAAACTATGAAGTATTGTACAGTGCAATTGCTATGACACTCATTCCGTTGATGAGCTTCCTGTCAACGAAACACTGCAAAGCATGCCATTTCGTTGACAGTTACAAAAATGACTTAATACAAAATCTACTAAGTGTTTTTATAATTATCATCAAGAACAACATATTCCTAACAATCTCCCCCAATTTATGACTGATAGAATAACAGCCATAAATCAAGAGCCTTGATGATAACAAAAACACTCAGTTAAATTACACATGATAAAAGTAGAATTTGCATTTAGCTTCATTAAGTTTTAGACATAAAATAAGACTTACAAGACTAATGCCCAAATGTGCTCCTCTAGACTGAGCAAATGATTCATCTTGGTCTTCTTTGAGGCATAGTCTTCTTCCCTCTCCTAGAGTTGTTTTCCTCAATCTGGACCTGTAGCCTTCTGTAAAAGATCTTCTCTTCTTCATCTTGATCACCAAGCTTGGATTGCATGAACCTTAGAGTATGATTAGATGCCTTATCCAGCTGGTCTTCCATCCTGAAGAACCTTCTGCAGTTGTCCTTGTCCTTAAATTCCATCATCCAGTAAGGTTGAAGATGGATCTTCTTTCCTGTTGAGGGCACTCTTAGCATCCTGGGAAGAGCCTCAGGCTTGTTCCAGCTAGCCTTTATTTGACATATCTTGGAGACCACCTCAGACTTGGCTGTTTTGGTGAAGCCAAAGTCTTTCTTCAAGCATCTAAACACTGTGAGTAGTGTTTGATAGTCTTCTCCTAAAATTCTGTAGAGAGGCCATGTTTGTTCTCTCCCACCCTTGTATGTGAAAATCAATCTTTCAGGTAACTTTTGAGAAGCTGCAATGCCCCTTACTTCCACCAGGTTGTCTAAATCAAGATGTAAGCTGGATTCTTCCCTGATGTCAGCAATGTACATGCAGTCCTCTGGATTTGTAGGGGGTTTCTGAGATTGTGGCTTCCTCACAAATACTGGCTTTGCCTTGACAGCCCTTTTCTTTGTCTTCATTGGTTGATCCTTTTCAAATAGGAACTTTGGAAAATAGGCTTCATCAAATTCAATAGGCTCCTCCTTTGGCATGATTGGTTGATCATGAAAGTTGACAGGGTGTGCAGGGTCACAGGCCAACTTTCCTCCGATAGGTGGATCAATAGGAATTTGATGTGCACTTGTTGTGGAAGGGGCTTGAGCAGTGTCCAGAGAGTCCTCTTTTTCAAAGTTCAGATTCCTCTTAGCTCTAGCCTTTGGTTGCCTTACACTTTTCCTTGCTGGTTCAGCTTCATTAGCTCCATCCTTGGCTTTTTCTTCCTGAAAGGTTTCTTCATCTTCAAGTGCTTGAGCAACTGCCAATGCTTGCATTGCTGCCCTTTCAGATTCTTCAGCCTTGGCCTTTGCAAAATTTGGGTGACCAACCCAAATGCAGATTTCCTTGCTGTCCCTGTAGATGATGGCCCTTTGTTTCTTTATGCTTGGATGATTGCTTGCCTTGCTCTCAATGATCAGCTTCCCTAGGACTTTGAACTCATCTGGCTTTGGAGCAGGATAAAATATCCTTTCAATGTTCTTGCCTTTGGGTTTAGCAGGTGATATTGGAGACATCCCTCTTGCATCCACATTCGTAAAGCATGAAGATTGACCCTTCTCATTTCTTGAATCTTGAAGGATTCCATGCTGAAGAGGCTCTATAGCATAAGAGCTCTTGAACTGTGGCTCCATTTGTATAATCACCATTGCATTTGTTGATGACTGATCTGTCTTTGAAGATTCAGTAATGTTCTTGAACCTTGCTTCTATGTTGGACCAGTGATCTTTGATTTGTTCTGCAAGTTTCATCCTCATAGAAGCTTCCTGGATCAAGTCAATACTATCCTTCTTCTTCTTTCCAAACTCCCCCATTGCTAGTGGCTCCTGTGGCAGTGAAATGGCTGGGACCAACACCTTTGTGATTTGAATGTTTAGCTCCTTAGACTTCTCCCCCTTTTTGTTAGCATCAAGAGAGATGACTGGGAGGCCTTGAGCTGCCACTAGCTGAGTGAGTAGCTGAGTTTGCTTCTCCTGTTCCTTCTGCATTTGAGAAAGTGTAGCTTCCACCTTGTCCACTCTTGTAGAGAGAGTTTTCAAGGATGTAGCCACCTCAGGTTCCTTAGAGAAAAACCTGGTCATCTTGGACACAGTGAGAAGAGGGAGCTTTTCATCCAACATCCTGTAGTTAGCATCCCTGAGATTGCTAATGGAGTCCTTGATTTCTGTAGCTTCAATCCTTGTCTGCATCATTTGTAGCCTTTGAATTTCCAGAGAATCCATGATGGCCTTGTAGAATTTCTTGTCCCTTGCATTTGCAGACTCATGAGCTAGATAGGCCTCATTGTACTGCCTTGAGATAGCAGCATCTAGAGTGGCTCTGCCATGTATATCCTGAGAAAGCCAGCTTGGTGTAGGAGGCACCACAGAAGTCCCAGTCTGTGAAGTGGTGGCCACCTGTAGATTATCACCATAGCTGTCCTCATCATCAGAAAACTCAAAGTCTCCACTTGCTGCAGCTCCTGGAGGTAGATTGGTCAAGGCATCCTTTGCTCTTTGCATTGATGCAGAGTATGAATTAAGTTGAGTGACCTTTCTGCCTCCACATTGCCCTGTTGAGCCATAACTTGATAGGCTGGCACAGGATGAGTAAAGGTCTCAGGATCCAGGGAAATACTATCCAGAGTTTGTTGATAATGCTCTTGGAAAGTAAGTTCCCTTTCTCCCTCACTGACCTCCATTAACTCATTAGCAATGGCTGCTTCCATCCTTATTGCTCCTGTAGTCCCTTCTCTCTCTCCACTCTTTTCTTGCATCATGGGCTCCCCATGGCTCACACCTCTCACACCCTCACCTTCACCTACTAAGGTGGTACTCTCAATCTCTCCTTTTGCCTGGCTGGAAGAAATAGCCAGCCTCTCACTCTCATTCTCTCCTTTTGCCTGGCTGCAAGCCAGCCTCTCAATTTCACTCCCTTTCAAACCTAAAAGTGTCTCAACTACCACCAGGTCATCTACACTAGTTGTGGAAACAACTTGATTTTCAGTAAAAGGTGTAGAATGACCTATCAACGGAATGGTAGTTTGAACTGTCAACGGTATAGGTACCGTTGATGGAGAAACACTTGTCAACGAAAGAGGCTGTTTCGTTGATGAAGTCAATAAAGCATTTTGAGAAAGTGAAATTACAGTAGAATCTGTGGTGATTGATTTTAGATTGGGGTCCACAGATTCTCTTGCAGTTTCAGAAAAACTTGGTTGATGGCCCAACAAATCACTTAATAAGTGATGACCATCAGCTTCAGAGTGGGGCTTCTCCAAGATTAGAGTTGGAGAATCAGGAAAAGATGTATGGATCATGTCCACATCTAAAGATTGAGTTGGTGAATTGGATGGAGATAAATCAAGATTAATGTTTAGAGAGTGGGACTGTAACCCCAGAGTAATAATAGGGGTTACATCAAACTGAATTTGAGAAACTGGAAGTGTTGCTTCCAGTGTGTGTGCACCCTGTGAACCCTTGGTCTTTTGCTTCACTCTCCTTTGGTATTGGGAAAATGTAGACTTTGGGCTTGAAGTGTCCCTTACCCTTTTGGACTGTGCTCTAGGTGAAGAGCTTGTTTCAATAATCACATCCTTTTGGGAGGATGCAATTAGACTTGTGTTTAAATCCATTTTACTCATTGTGCCTTGTTGGGAAGACACAATGGGGCTAGGCTGGGAAACACTTACCTCACCTTCCTTATTCTTGGGGTTTCTTTGATTTTCACCCCTTCCCTCACCTCTTACAACTCCAGACTCACTCCCCTTAGGTTGTGTGGTAGTTTTTACAACAGGTGCCTTTTGAGAAGCACCTGAGGTTGGCTTGGAGGATTTCTTTGATTTTGATTTAGTTGCTGGGGCAGGAGCCTGTTGGGACACAGCTACAGACTCCATAGCAACAAGGTTGGAGGAGACAATAGAAGTAACAGCTATACTAACAGGGATAGTAGTAGTTACCTCAATGATTGGCAGATACACCACTGGAACATCACCATTGTAGTTCAGCCTCAGTATGTCTGTCAATACTCTCTTTTCTTGTACAAAGCACTCAAACCTGGCATTAGGGTTAGAGATAACTAATGGTGCTGGACTAACATGATTAGCCAGCATCATCAGAAACCTTGCATAATAGATATTTTTCTTCCTATTTGCCTTATCACCCATCTTAGCACCAATTTCATACATAAGTTGGGTGCTAAAGTTGAAATATCTATCATTTAGAAGCATGGTTAGGAGAATTAACATAGAGTTAGTTAATGCATCAAAATTACTAATCTTTCCAGAAAAGACCTTAATGAATGCATCAGCTAAATAACTGTATTCCCTAACCAAACCTCTCCTAATTATTCTACCCAGATTATCAGTAGGCAAAGAGTAGTTTATAGAATTTAGCATGGTAGTTATTTCAGTGTTAGTAGGCAAAGCATCATAGTTATTATCAGGAATTTGTAAACATGCTTGCAAAACATCAGAATTAACTATGTACTCATTACCTTGGAGAGTGAATTGCAGAGTGCAATTTGTTCCACTATACTCACATGAGGTCCAAATCTCCTCAATTACTTCATTGTAGAGTGGTGTAGAGTGAAACATCGCATAGCTCAACTTGCAATTCTTCATGAAATCCATCATTTTGAAGAAAAGTCTGTTCGGGTTTTCCTTTGCAACAAACGGGATGGAGTTGTTCTTCTCATAGATGAACCCTCCAGCAGACATAAGCTTGACTATGGGTGCCATTGTTGAGTGAGGAAAAGCTTCGAACTGAGTTGCTTGTTAGAGAGAAAAAGAGAGAAAAGCCTTTGGAATTTTTGAGAGCAGGTAAAAAGGAATTAAAGAAAATAGAAATTCTTAAATACTCCCCCAAAAATTCTCAGAAAATGAGTCCAATAATAAAAGTAAATTACTGGATTGGCTTAAAAATATAACCGTTACTCTTAAAGTATTACCATGATTTATACTTACAGGGATGTATGCATAGATCGTGGTAAAAGACGTGTCAGTTTTCAACGGTTCAGATAAAAAGCGCTAAATCAACGAATCAGAATTGGGCGTTTACAGTCCCGTCTGTTTCGTTGATACAGCTGTGTTTCGTTGACATAAAAGATCTATCAACGAAACACCCAGAAAAATGCTAAGACTGTCAACGAAATGGTTTGTTTCGTTGGCATAGTTATTTTGACTTAGACAAAATTTTACTTTTTCCTGAGAAAATTAAATCACAGAAAATCATAGCAAATTTCTGGCTGCATTATGACTTACAAACATCTCAGAAATAATTAAGAGAAATTTAGCATACCTAGCTCACTTACTAATCTTGAGAATGTTGATTCATCAAGTGGCTTGGTAAAGATGTCTGCAAGTTGCTGTTCACTTGGAACAAAATGTAACTCCACAGTACCATTCATAACATGTTCTCTAATGAAATGGTACTTGATGTCAATGTGCTTGGTTCTTGAATGCTGCACTGGATTCTCAGTAATGGCAATGGCACTAGTGTTGTCACAGAAAATAGGAATTTTCTCAACTCTTAATCCATAATCAAGTAATTGATTTTTCATCCATAAAATCTGTGCACAACAACTTCCAGCTGCAATATACTCAGCCTCAGCTGTGGAGGTGGAAACTGAGTTTTGTTTCTTGCTGAACCATGACACAAGCTTGTTTCCTAAGAATTGACAGGTGCCTGTTGTGCTTTTCCTGTCAATTTTACATCCTGCATAATCTGCATCTGAATAACCAATTAGTTCAAAACCAGATTCTCTAGGATACCAAATGCCAAGGTTTGGTGTTCCCTTGAGATATCTGAAAATTCTTTTAATAGCAACTAAATGGGATTCCCTAGGATCAGCCTGAAATCTAGCACATAGACATGTAGCAAACATAATATCAGGTCTACTAGCTGTTAAATACAAAAGTGAGCCTACCATGCCCCTGTAACTTGAGATGTCCACAGATTTTTCCTTAGTATTCAATTCAAGTTTGGTGGCAGTGGGCATGGGAGTTTTGGCAGGAGAGCATTCCATTAAGTTAAATTTCTTTAATAAATCATGAACATATTTTGTTTGACTAATGAAAATGCCTTCATTAACTTGCTTCACTTGAAGACCAAGAAAGTAAGTTAATTCTCCCATCATGCTCATTTCATATTTACTTTGCATAAGCTTGGCAAACTTTTGACAAAGTTTCACATCTGTAGACCCAAAGATTATGTCATCTACATAAATTTGAACAAGTATAGTAGAGCCATTCACAATCCTGTGAAAAAGAGTTTTATCTACAGTACCTCTAGTGAAGTGATTCTCAAGAAGAAACTGTGAGAGTGTGTCATACCAGGCTCTAGGTGCTTGTTTCAAACCATAGAGTGCTTTGAGGAGGAAGTATACATATTCTGGAAAATCATCATCTTCAAAACCAGGAGGTTGACTCACATAGACCTCCTCTTCCAATTCCCCATTCAGAAAAGCACTTTTCACATCCATTTGATAGACTTTGAAATTGGCATGGGCTGCATAGGCTAGGAAAATCCTTATTGCTTCTAGTCTTGCAACAGGAGCAAATGTTTCATCAAAATCAATTCCTTCTTCCTGTGAGTAGCCTTTTGCAACTAGTCTTGCTTTGTTCCTTGTGACTATGCCATTTTCATCCATCTTGTTTCTGAACACCCATTTTGTGCCTATTACACTCCTGTCCTTAGGCTTGGGCACCAGCTTCCAAACATTGTTCCTTTCAAATTGGTTTAGCTCTTCTTGCATAGCCAAAACCCAATCTGGATCTAGAAGTGCATCCTCAACTTTCTTTGGCTCATCTTGAGACAGAAAGCTGCTATATAGACATTCTTCTTGAGTTGCTCTTCTAGTTTGGACTTTTGAAGAAACATCACCTATAATAAGTTCAAAGGGATGATCTTTAGTCCATTTTCTTGAGGGAGGTAGATTTGCTCTAGACGAGGTAGCTTCATGATCATGATTGCCTTGATTGGTAATTTGTCCTTGAGAAACTCCCCCTGAGTTTGTTGTCCCTAAATGATCACTTCTTGAGACATTTCTATGACCTTCAACGGTATGACTGATTTGGCTGTCAACGATACGCTCATTTTGACTGTCAACGAAACCACCATCTTGACTGTCAACGAAATGACCATTTGGTCTACTAGCAGCTATTCTTTTCAATCTTAATGCAGCAATTTCATCTTCACTGCTGCTCTCATCTGTGCTAGATGCAACAACTTTAGGCTGTTTCTCAGTAGTCTTAACATGATTCATTCGATCTCCTTCCTCATTCTCAAAAGAGAGACTTTCATGGAAACCTTCATCACAGAGACCTTGAATTTTGAGATCATCAAAAACAACATGTACAGATTCCATAACAATGTTGGTTCTGAGATTATAGACTCTGTAAGCTTTCCCTGCTGAATATCCCACAAATATTGCTTCATCTGCCTTTGCTTCAAATTTCCCCAAATGCTCAGCTTGATTTCTCAGAACAAAGCACTTGCATCCAAAGACATGAAGAAAATCCAATAGTGGCTTCTTTCTTTTGAGTAGTTGATAAGGGGTCATTCCCTTGGCCTGATTAATCAAAGAAATATTCTGAGTGAAGCAAGCTGTGTTAACTGCCTCAGCCCAAAAATAAGTTGGTAACTTTGATTCATCTAGCATTGTCCTAGCAGCTTCAATAAGTGTTCTGTTTTTCATTTCAACTACACCATTTTGCTGTGGTGTCCTTGCTGCTGAAAACTCATGCATAATGCCATTTTCTTCACAGAATATCTTCATGCTTGAATTCTTAAATTCTGTCCCATTGTCACTCCTGATCCTTCTTACTTTCAAGTCAGGATGATTGTTTACCATCTTGATGTGATTGATAATGATTTCACTTGCCTCATCTTTAGAATGTAAAAAGAAGGTCCAAGTAAATCTAGAAAAATCATCAACAATCACAAGACAATATTTCTTCTTTGAAATAGACATGACATTTACAGGACCAAACAGATCCATATGAAGTAATTCAAGCTGATGGACAATTGATGACTCTGTCTTGCTTTTGAATGATGCCTTCTTTTGTTTCCCTTTTTGACAGGCATCACACAAACCATCCTTGGTAAACTCTACCTGTGGAATTCCTCTAGCAAGATCCTTCCTTACCAAATCATTCATAACCTTGAAATTCAGATGAGATAATTTCTTGTGCCATAGCCAACTTTCATCCTTGCTTGCTTTGCTGAAAAGACAAGTGATGGTGTCTGGACTTGTGCTACTAAAGTCAGCAATGTACACATTCCCTCTTCTGAATCCAGTCATTACCACATTGTTGTTTCCTCCTCTAGAAACAACACAGGCTTCTTTTGAAAAAGTAACTAAAAACCCTTTGTCACAAAGTTGACTGATACTAAGCAAATTGTGCTTAAGACCATCCACCAATGCAACTTCATCTATGATGACATTCTCTTTTGAAATCAAGCCATATCCCTTAGTGTAGCCTTTGCTGTCATCTCCAAAAGCAATACAAGGGCCAGCTCTTTCCTGAAACTCTGTGAGCAGGGTAGAATCACCAGTCATGTGTCTTGAACAACCACTATCCAAGTACCAAAGATTCCTTTTGTCTCCCTGGTTGCTTGAGGAGCTTGCTTCCTGCTCATGATTGTTAGCCATAAGAGCCAAGTTGACATATTCAACATCATCATCAAAATCTTCACCATTACCAGCCCAATCATACTCCTGAGACATGAAAGCCTTTTCCTTTTGCTTGAGAAGTTCAAAGTATTTCTTTTTATAATCAACAGGCTCAAATTTCCTGTTGCTCTTCTCAATCTTGGGCTTTCTGCAGTCTCCAGCAAAGTGACCAAGCATTCCACAATTGAAACATTTAGATTTAGACTTTTCAATCCAGTTTGTTTTGCTAGGTTGAAAGTCTCTTCTTGGTGGCCTTGCTTCTGAGTTTCTTTTGAACTTGAACTTAGAGAATTTTCTTGACAAAAAAGCAATGTGTTCATCAATCTCATCTAAGTCATCCAAGTTGGCTGGTTCTGATTCTTCTTCTTCTGTCATCTTGTCTTTACCCTTGCTAACATCACTCCTACAACTAGATCGACTAGTTGTGGCCTTTGCAGTTTCTTTATTATCATCTTCCAGTTGGTTCACAGATGCAATCAATGCAATAGATCCACCCTTCTTCTGTACCTTTTCAATTTCCTCATCTTGCTCCATTTCCAGCTCATAAGTCTTCAATGTTCCATACAGCCTTTCAAGAGTGTAATCTTTGTACTCTTGAGTGTTTCTTAGAGAAACAGTCATAGGCTTCCATTCTTTTGGAAGAGCTCTTAGAAATTTAAGGTTTGAGTCCTTAGTTTGGTAGATTCTCCCATACAACTTTAATCCATTTAGAAGCTTTTGAAACCTACTAAACGTGTCATTTAGGGTTTCACCAGCTTTAAAGTGAAAGTGCTCATATTGTTGTATAAGGAGTTGCATTTTGTTCTCCCTTACTTGCTCAGTTCCTTCACATAGTGTTCTGACAGTGTCCCATACTTCCTTGGAGGTTGTACAGTTTATGACATTGTCAAACATCTCTTGCTCCAAACCATTAAACAGAATGTTCATGGTTCTCTTATCTTTATGGATTTCTGCAAGATCTTCAATAGTCCATTCTGAGACAAGTTTTGGAATTTCTACATCAGGAGCATCATCTGACACTCCAACTCTAGATGCAAACTTCATGGGAACGTGTGGACCTTTCTCAATGCAGTCTACATATCTCTCATCCATAGACATGAGATGTAAATGCATCTTTACTTTCCAGTGAAAGTAATTGTCCTTATCAAGAACTGGTATCTTCACACCTGCATCCTTCTTCACCATGGTTTCTGTTTTGGTCTTGATCTTTAAACTTCTTGTATGTTAGAAGCTTGCTCTGATACCAATTGTTAATCCCAAATGACCTAACAGAATTGTAGAAGGGGGGGTTGAATACAATTCTTGATATTTTCTTAAACTTAAAAACACTTTAAGAAATTAAACTAAACTGAATAAATAAAAACACAAGATATAAATAATTCAGTTGGATTGTTTGATGATCCAACTGAAGTGTTTTTATTGCAGAATTAATCTGTGATACAAATGTACACAGCTGCTCAGTTACAGAGTTGTAGAGAAGAATGCTCTCAAAGATAGCTAATACAAACTATTTGTTTTTCTTCTCTTACATTTTAAAGTAACTGCTACACTTGGTTATAAATACCCAAGTTTACAATTCTACGTTTGGCTAAACTAAAGTACAATAGTAGTAACCATCAGTAGCTTGCTTTTCATTCCTTTTGTCCAATGGTCCTTGGAGATCCTTGCTTTTGTCTTCATGCTTATAATGATCATTCCCAAGAGCCTTATTGGAAATTGGAATGTTTCCATAATTCCAGTAACCATTTTGATGGCTTCCAATGCAAAGTACACTTCCATATCTCCTTTAGATCTGTTCAGTAAACTGTCACTATCACTTGGTCAACTATTCAAAAAGTAATAGTGTTTCGTTGATGTTGTGGAGATGTGTTTCGTTGATAGCTTTATTCCTTGTTTCGTTGATGAGCTTCCTTGTTTCGTTGATAGAGTAATCTTCATTCCGTTGATGTGTCTTCACTTAGGCAAAATTACAAGGCACAATATATTTACAATTATCCAACCTATTTTGCCTATCTAACCATTAGTCAACATGACTTAGAAAACCTATCTAATACTCACAACAAACTGCATGTCAAACTATGAAGTATTGTACAGTGCAATTGCTATGACACTCATTCCGTTGATGAGCTTCCTGTCAACGAAACACTGCAAAGCATGCCATTTCGTTGATAGTTACAAAAATGACTTAATACAAAATCTACTAAGTGTTTTTATAATTATCATCAAGAACAACATATTCCTAACAGATACTAAGGTAACTGAAATTCAAGCCTCTCTTTCCTTAATTTTACAATTATTGTCAAATCCTGATGTCAAAAAGGGGGAGAAGGTTATTCAGACAAAATGTACACCTGATCTAGTATTAAGAAATAATGATGATACTGGAGATGATGGTGGTGACAAAGTGATACAAGGAGAAACCTCTGATGCTGTTGTTATGAAGACAATCCAAACTTCTCAAAGTCAAACAACGCAGTCAACTCATGTTTCTGATTCTGGAGTTAAGACAGTAAGAACATTGGTGCAATCTCAGATCCTGACGGAAGATCAAATCCTAACACCTGGTCATGGACACATTCTTGCTACAATTCCTGAAGGTGATGAAGATGTAATTATTGATAATCCTGAAGATGCATCAAATTTATTCCAGAAGTTTTCTACAAAAGATGGCAGAATTGTTACTCTATATCACACTGATAAAAGAGTTCAACAATTATATGCAAGAAAAGCACTCTCTACAGCAAGTGAAGAATATCCAGATCTCTCACATGAAGAATTTTTGAGATTACAAAGAGAGACAATGGAAAGCTATATTGCCCCTGCTAGAGGTAGAGGAGGCAGAGGTAGGAGAGGTGCTAGAAGAAATAGAAGAGGTTCTTTAACTCAAACAGTGCCTAGACAGACAAGGTCTAGAGGGTTAAGAATTGAAGAAATTCCTGAAGCTTCACAAAATCTAACAGATCCTGTTATCAAGGATATCATGGAGAAAGAAGACAAGGAATTTGTTGAAGAAGAACCTGAATTGAGAAGAAAATCAAGTAAATCAACTCTCAGCAATACAAATCAAATTGAAGATTCTAATCCTGACAATATTCAAGATCCTGATGAATCTGAAATTCTGCAAGAGGTTGATTTGATAATCTTATCTACTGTTGTTGATTGTCACAACAAAGAAGTAGATGAAGAAGAAGAAGCCATAAGAAGAGATATTACAAAGAGAACAAATGAAGATTTCAATCTCTATCTACAAAGGCTTAAACTCTCAAATGAAAGAAAATGGAGAAATCCAAGCAGACAAGAATCTTTACTTGAAAGAAGCTACACTCATGAAAAGGAGAAAGACAAGAAGTGGGAACACATAAGTACACTGAAGTGTGATACACCTATCAATTTTCAGACTGGTGGAATTATTACAAGTGCTTCAAGTGTTGTTGATTTGTCTGATATGGCTAGATCAAAAACACTCTGGTTAAAGATGTTTTCGAATCTGAAGCAAATGTCAAGTTACACAAGAGGAGGTATTGGACACAGGGATGCTGAATTTCTAAACATGTCATATGTTGATCCTTACTCCTTAACTGAAATTGGAGGTACTTTAACTTCTGAAAACCTGAACAATTTACTAGCTGTTGATATAGTTATAGATTGTCATGATGGTTTTGACAAGAAAGAAAAGCTTCTGTACTTCATGAAAGATGGTAGTGTGAAGATTCTATCTATTCAAGATCTGCTGATGAAAACTACACAGGAACTGAAATATGTTCACTATCTGTTAAGATGGAAGAACCAAGTGTGCAAAGTATGGGCTGACATGATTTTGTCAACTATAAGAAGAAGACTGGATGGAAACAGTAATTTCGATGGTAATTATATTCCCATGTACTTAAATCAAAGAGGTCAGGATGTGGAAATGCAAAGAGGTACTGCTGTTAAAGAAGTAACTTTTGGTATGACCCAACTTACTCTCAATCCTGATGGGAAGGAAATTGCTTATCTTTTGCTTGAAGAGCACAGTCTACAGAAAAGCTCCATACAGAATCTCAGAGCAGCTATCTACCAGATTAATGAGGAAGATGAAGAACTCAGAAATCTTAAGGAAAGACTGATTCAAATTCTTGAAGAAAAAGAAGAAAGTTTATTATCCAACTTCTTGAAGATGAATCTGTTCTATCAAAAAGCTTAAACAGGTAAGTTGTTTCTGAAGATACTCGTACATTTTGATACATGTTTTTGACATCATTGAATATTTGGAATCTATACTTTATTTCACAAAGTATGAGATTGGGGGAGATTGTTAGATCAGAATTCAATGATCGTCAGAAGCTAGACTCAACTGATCAGGATTGCTGACGTCATCAGTATTGCATGGTCATCAGTATTTGATCGAGCGTCAGTATCTTATTGATCATCAGGATTCCTACTCAGACTATGATCAGGATTGATCATCAGAACTTGAAGCTGATCAGGATTCCTACTTCGAGTTATATTTGGAGTCTAGATAAACATGGAAGTTTATTCCATTTGTTCCTGGTTTGTAGAATGTAGCTATCGATTAAGGATAGGTTTCTATCTTTGTTATTGATTAGGACTTATCTTGTTATTGATAGAGAAGCTGTGTGCACTATATAAACACAGTCTTGGTTTCGATTTATGTATTCATTCGAGAGAGAACATAATCGAGGGAATCAAGAGAGAAGCTCTTAAGAACATAATTTCTTGAGAGAGTTTTTGTAAACTAGCAGCTCTCAAGAACATCAGAATTTCTTGAGAGAGTTTGTAACAGTTTTATATCAGATTTAATAAAGCTGTTATCTTTCTTTGTGATATATACATTAAGAAGTCGATTATCTTACTCTATTGTATTCAACCCCCCTTCTACAATAGATTATTACTGGGCAACACTCACCTTATCTTGGAATTGGGTGGCGCCCTTAAGATTGATTAGATGATGCAACACACAAAGAACGAGAAATAAACACTTATGAATGCACTACACTACGTGTTCTATTCTAAATTGTACGTACCTCTTTCCTCCAGCAATCACCACAATTGTATAATATGGAAAGCGATAAAGACAATAAAGAAATCTAGATGATGTGATCCTATGTGAGAGAATGAATGATGCAACAAATTGGTTTTTAACAAATAACTAACTAATATTTTTGGATTTTTCAAATATTTAATTTTTTTGTGTTTTTTCAATAATGGATGGAAAGAAAACAGAGAGAGGTGATACGGAATACCGAAAAGCGCTTCCAAAAATTTCACAAGAGACAACGAGGCCTTCTAGCAATCTTCTTGTCCAAGCTTTCCTCCGCTTCAATGTACCCTAAAAGACAAACAATGCAGAACAAGAAACTAATCCGAAGAATTAAATATTAAGGAGTGAAAATTACCAATAATCCCCGGTAGCGGCGCCAAAAACTTGATGTGTAAAAATAATGTAAACTGCAAGCGCACAGTGTTCAGTTGTAGCAATCACAGATCGATCCACAGAGACTATGAATTTTCAAAACCCTAATAATTAACTCAGGTGAACTAGACAAATAAGATTTGAGTTGAGATATGATTTTATTTATTTTCCTACAAATCAAAAGAAAACAAATTATTAAATAATAAAATTACGAAAACAAACATAAAATAGGTATTAAAAATGTATTAATTATGGACCTATCAGTGATCCTACTGTGTTGTTACCCCTAGGAGATCCTGATGATCCTACAACACCTTTCACTCAAGATATCATGAAAGCTAATATATCCAGAAAATTCAAGATGCCAACCATTAAAGCTTATGATGGAACGGGAGATCCCATGAATCATGTGAGAACTTTCTCTAATGCACTGCTGTTGCAGCCTACCAATGATGCAGTCAAGTGCCGAGCGTTTCCACAAACCCTGGCGGGCATGGCTCAGCGTTGGTACAGCCGTCTACCTCCCAATTCTATTGGATCTTTTAAGGAACTGAGCAATGCGTTTATCAATCAGTTTGTTAGTGGAAGGGTGCATGAAAAGAGTTCTGCATCTCTTATGGGAATCCAGCAAAGAAAGAATGAATCCTTGACGGAATACATAAATCGATTCACTAGAGAGCCTCTGAAAGTCCCGGAATTGGAGGACAAAGTAGCTATGATAGCCCTGCAACAAGGAACCACTGATGATCACTTCAAGAGATCCTTGGCAAAACATCCACCCGAAAGCATGTTGAAGCTTCAAGATAGAGCCGGAAAGTATATCAAGGCCGAGGAAAGCATGAAGAAATATGAACCCACTGTTGAGGGAAGTGAAAACGGAAAAAAGAGAAAGGAGACTCAAGAGTATGACGCTGGGGACAAATATCCCAGGACAGCGAAGGATTCTGACTCTCCACCTAAAAAGAACAACTTTGGACCCAGGTTCAATGAATATGCAAGGTTGAACACCTCAAGAAGTCAAATTCTGATGGAGATTGAGAAGAAAGAAGATCTTCGATGGCCAAAGCCACTAAGATCCGACTTGGAGAAACGAAACAAGAACCAATTCTGCCGTTTCCATAAAGAAGTTGGTCATGACACCGACGATTGTAGACAACTGAAAGATGAGATCGAGTTCTTAATCCGAAGAGGAAAACTCAATAAGTTCACTAAGGATGGGAATCGAGGAAATCAACAAGGAAACTATGAAAGGAAAGACTAATATAGGAGGGACAACGATCAAGATCGTAATCCTAAGCCCCGAGGGCCTGTCATCAACATGATATTTGGAGGACCGACTGCTGCTGGGTCCTCCCGAAACTTAAGGAAAGCTTATGCCCGAGAGGTAATGACTGTTATAGGAGAAGCACCGAAACGTGCCAAGACAGAAGTAGCTATTAGCTTTGATGATTCTGACTTTGAAGGGGTGAAGTTCCCCCACGATGACTTGTTGGTCATTATACCTGTAATAGGCAACTCTAAAACCAGGAGGGTTCTGGTAGATAATGGAGCTTCCGTGGACATCTTGTTTCATGACGCCTTCATCAAAATGGGATATACCGATTCACAACTAACTCCATCAAACATGCCCATATACGGGTTCAATGGGGTTGAATCTAAAGTAGAGGGAACTATTCAGCTCCCTATGACAATAGGGCAAGGTTCACAAACGGCAACTCAAATGCTGAACTTCTTGGTGATAAAGGCAAACTCGACTTATAATGCAATCCTTGGGAGGACAGGCCTTCATGCATTCAAGACTGTTGCCTCAACTTACCATTCAAAAATCAAGTTCCCAACAAGGAACGGGGTTGGTGAAGAACAAGGAGATCAAAAGATGGCTAGGAGTTGCGATTTAGCCGCGTTAAGGCCTGATAGAGTCGGGGGGGGCAGGTTCTCCCAATCGAGGTTATGGATTCAAAAGACGATGAGGAAAGAAGGGGAAAGCCAGCTGAGGATCTAATTCCTATTCCCCTAATCCCGGGAGAATCAGACAAAGTCACTTACATTGGAGCATTATTGCATGAACCCTTGAAGGGACTGAGGTTCCAAGAACTTGGCATGCCTCAAATTTGAAAGTTTATTCTGTTTGTGTTTCCTTAAGAGATCCACTATTAGTACAAGAAGAAATCAGGTCGACGAAACCATTCTGAGCTCTTAAGCTCTTAGTAGGAAGTAAAGTACTATGTAAGGGTCGAACCCTATTTTTAAAAGAAAATATTTCAAGTTATTTTTCACTATTTTATTACTTATCTTTGTTTGAGCATTTCCTTATTGTTTTACTAAAAAGCAAGTTGTACCAATAGCACTTGATCAATGTGCCAACCCATTCAAGAGGCCAAGTACTAGGAATTGCCTTACAAAAGATAAGCTAAATAAATATAAGTGAGCAAGAATGACAAAACCGAATATGCATAAATAAGTTGCATAAACCCCGAAGAAGAAGTATCGAAAAATAACATGCATGGATAGAAGATCCCGAAGGATCAAAGAGTTATGTTACAAACGTCAAATAAAGTCCTAAAGCCCATGAAAGGACCCTGAATAAAAGCAAGATATAGAGAGCCACACAGGGCCAATAAAATCTACTCTAAGTCATCAGACGGGTTCTTGTCAAGGACAAGGGCATCCCTACGAGGGGAATCTAAGTCCTCTATGAAGTCATCAGTAGGCTCGAACTCCTCCATTGGCAAGAAGAAGTATCAGAAGTAAGCCAAAAAGGCAAGCTGCCTCGAAATAGGCGATCCTATATAACATGAAATGAAGACTCGAATCTTAGTTTTGAAAATTTTGAATCTTAGTCTTGAAGACCTCAACTTAATTGAATGCTTTAGTTTGTCCTATCTAGATCCCCAATTTAGATTAAAAAGTTATGAAGACCACGATTCTTAAAATCGGAAGATCAATTGTAGTCCTAAAAACCTCAACCTCAACTAAAAACCTAAAGAGGCATATTGGAAGAAGGTTAATATATGGGTGGAAACCCCTAAAAATTTGAGGAAGTAGAGCTCAAAACGAGCTTCGATTCAATATACTGGAAGCTCAAATTAAAGAAACGAGTGAAACATTATGTCTGTCTTCGTTCATGAAGACCTCTTGATGTGAAAATTAAGATGTTAGACCTCAAATCAGGTCCTCTACCTATAAGCCACGTTTGGCGTTGTTGAAACCTCAAATGAGGTCTAAGGTGTTAGAACTCAAGTTAGTTCTTGTATCTGTAAGCCACGTTGGCGTTGTTGAAACCTCAAATGAGGTCTAAGGTGTTAGAACTCAAGTTAGTTCTTGTATCTGTAAGCCACGTTTGGCGTTATTGAAACCTCAAATGAGGTCTAAGGTGTTAGAACTCAAGTTAGTTCTTGTATCTGTAAGCCACGTTTGACATTGTTGAAACCTCAAATGAGGTCTAAGGTGTTAGAACTCAAGTTAGTTCTTGTATCTGTAAGCCACGTTTGGCGTTGTTGAAACCTCAAATGAGGTCTAAGGTGTTAGAACTCAAGTTAGTTCTTGTATCTGTAAGCCACGTTTGACATTGTTGAAACCTCAAATGAGGTCTAAGGTGTTAGAACTCAAATTAGTTTTTGTATCTGGAAGCCACGTTTGGCGTTGTTGGAACCAACCGAGGTCGAAGAAACTCTAGACTAAAGTTGAAAGGCTGAAGTCGAAAACACATGGAAAATTGAAGTCGATTCGTTCGACCTAAGACCAATTTAAGGTCGAAACCGATGTCGAAGAAACCCTAGACTGAAGTCGAATGGCTGAGGTCGAAAACACTTAGAAAATTGAGGTCGAAGTGTTCGACCTAGGACCAAATTGAGGTCAAAAACTGAGGTCGAAAATACCTCAAAATGAGGTCTAAAATACCTCAAAATGAGGTCGGAAGTACCCTTAAAAAAATCGGGTAAAATAAATATTATTATTCAATATTAATATTTTAAAAAAAAATATTATTTTCAATCGACCTCAAATGAGGTCGAGAATGAGGGGCCTCAAATGAGGTCGAAACGTTCGACCTGACATCCAGAATGAACAACTAAACTGCCAAAGTGCAGTTTAGTACCCCAAGTTCTGGATAATTCACAAATTCTTCCCTGAAGTTTAAAAACTTAGAGATTCTCCACTGAACTTTATAAACTAACAAATTTTCCACTGAAGTTTCAAATCTGACAGATTCGCCTCAGAGTTTTGGAAAATTACGAATTAGACCCTAAAAAATTATGAAAAGGTGTCTATAATTATGAAAATTCCTAAAATATTAGGGATATTTATTAAAAATACATGTGAGTACATGAAAATTCCTTAAATATTAGGAATATTTATTAAAAATACTTGTGGGTACATGGAAATTCCTTAAATATTAGGAATAATTATTAAAAATACCTGTGAGTACATGAAAATTCCTTAAATATTAGGAATATTTATTAAAAATACCCGTGGGTACATGAAAATTCCTTAAATATTAGGAATAATTATTAAAAATACCCGCGGGTACATAAAAATTCCTAAAATATTATGAATAATTGTTAAAAATACTTGTGAAACACTAGTGTAAATAAAGTCCTAGGTAAAGGATAAAAAGACCCCGAATCTCGAAAAAGGCCAATATAATTTCTACGAAAGCTTGAAACGTTTTCCTAGAAATTGGGGGCAAATGATATGGCCTAAAAATAACCCTAGAAATATAATCAATGATGTATTAATTTGACCTAGATTGGTCCAAGAGTTAGGCCCGATAAAAGGCCCAAAACCCTAATTATTTATTAATTTCGTAATTAATAAATAGGAAAAATATACAGCTCATAAAAAGAGTCTAAAGTGTGATAAAATCATCCAAAAATTCTGACTTCTACAAAGAAAGATCTAGAATCTCAATAAAAGGAAATAACTAGTCACAGTCCTTATCCTACGATAAGAAAAAGACTTGTCCACCAAGGAATACAATACTTATCTACTGTCAAGAAGGAGACTTATTCGCTAAGTCTCCCAAACATACCCTAAATACAAGGCTCCTGACGCCTATATAAAGGCCCTGATCCTTCAATCAGAACTACGTTTTTGGCTTAATTCTCAATTACGAATTGAGATACGTAGGCATCTTGTAAGGACCGATTTAGTCACGAAACACGAGAACAACCATTAAAGCTCGAAGCTCTATGACCCTAGCATTAAATTCGCAAGCACACTTTTTATTCCACAACAGCCCGTGATATTTTTGGAAAAAGGAGAAATTTTAGTATGGAAAAATAGAAAAAGTAACATGTTTTAGTTGAAAAAGGTAATTGCCATTTGCCGGTGAATTTTGTTAGAATAAATAGAAAAAAGTAATGTTATTATTTAATTATATTTTTTAAAAAGAAGTAAGGGTAATTAAGTAAAATCACTTGGTACCAACCGACTGACCAAACTTTTAATGTTTCGTCTATTATAATATAATATAGATAGATAGCCTAAAACCAGTGTGATGCACAAATTATTTTTAATAATTGTTATTCTATCATTTATGTTTCAATATTTTATTAATTGCATTGGTTAAAAAAATAAGTAGGCATGTTAAAATATCTAAACATTTTTAATAACTAAAAACACTAAAATAGGTTTTAAAATTTAATAATTAAAAGTATTAAAATAGGTTTTAAAATTTAATAATTAAATGTTGTTAGTCCCTGAGAGTATTGTAGAATCTTTTTCACAACAACAAAGAAAGAGATTAATAATTATGAGTTAGAACAAATGCAAACAACAGTTATCTAAACAGGATACAGACTTCATAAAATAATTGATGTATTTATCTTGCGAAGGTTTTTGCTACAACCTGGAAAAACAATGTTTTCAGCTTCTATCTCGAGATAGATTACAACTGAGTTGTGGGAGTAGCTTTCTAAAACTGTTAGATTGTGTTCCTTAATTACATGTGAGGTGTGAAGCTGTTTATATATTCAAGTGACAGCTTCTTACAATTTGCTCACATGTGACCTTTCCTGAAATGTATACTAGATAGTCTAAACATAAACTATAAAGGAATCTTGATACATTCATTTTGTAGAATACTCAATCTCAGTTGATGTAGATGTTACATACCCTTAAATTGGTAAGTTGTGTCTTGTTCTATCTCAAGCTCCTATCGTAGTCTTTCAGGATTGTGACAGAACCATGTGAATTCTATACCACCTACTACTGAAACAACTATCATACTTTTGACTTTGAAGGCAAATCAAAAGTTCCTCCCGTGAGACAAAGTACCGTGCTCGCCAAGTTCTACTGTCATGGGATGTTCTAAAGTTGACAGTAAGATTTTTCTAGGACTGGGGAGTCACAAAGGACTTTACTGTCGTGACCTTGCAGAACATGCTGTTAGTGTGGTACAAAGGTGTTGTCTCTATGCTTCTGCCAAAGTTGTTGTCAAGACTGAAAGTTACTGTTATGAAGAGTGCTATCTTGACCGCATGTTTGATGTTCATTGTAAAGTTGCTATCTTCGAGAATCTTGACAACATTTTTATTCCTTGTACTTGTCATGTGTAGAATATCTTCTAGCGCTTGAACAAAGTGAACTTCTTCCATATTACATTTCTTATTAAATGTATGTATGATAGTACAATTTAAACAAAAAACATTTTAATTAGCAATGCCAATATGTTTCTGTTAGTCTAATTAAAGACTAATTACATAAAGTTGTCTTCCTACAATTACCCATAAATCCTAACAAATGTATTAAAATAAGTTTTAAAATAAATAAGTAAAGAGTTTGCCCGTGATATTTTTTTTAAAAAGAAGTGATTTTAATAAGAAAAATAGAAAAAAGTAAGTTAAAAAAGGTAATTGCCCGTGATATATTTGGAAAAGGAGGGATTTTGTTAGAAAAAATCTAAATATGTTTTAGCTGAAAAGATTACTGATTATAAACATGTAATGTTATTATTTAATATTTTTTTAGAAATAAATAAGGGAATTAAGTAAAAACACTTTGGTACCGACCGACCAAACTTTTAATATTTCGTCTATTATATAATAGTATAAAAGTATATATATGCATTTTTTACTTTTAATATTATATATTATAATATATAGACTAATCTGCAAAATGCACCCATTTGGTTCGGCCCAAAGTCACTTTAGTATACGTACTTTTGGTAATTGCAAATTGCATCCCTACACATGTTTTGGCGCTACACTATGCACCCCTTTCATCGATTTTTAATGTTACCGTTAAATAACTCAGGGTTAATTTCGTAAATTAACCATGCTTAATTATATTTTAACCCCTAAAGTATGACATATGGTACCCACTAACCCTTAAAGAAAAAGATCCTACATTTTTGCCCCACAACTTTAAAATTGTACAATTTAACCCATTTACTAATATCATCTTCCTACATTATTTTTAGAATTTTTTAAATATATTAAAAAAAAAAATCGCAGGAAAATTTAAAATTTAACATAGATTATTTTATAAAAATTTGAGAATGATGTAATCTCCGAAATATAAAATTCGCAGCAAAATTTAAAATTTGAGCTGACTTTTGGAATGTTAAATTTTTTGTAAAATTCGTAGTAAATTCAATTCATATCGGATTTCGAAGATTTTTGATGATTCAAAAAACCCTTTAAATTGCCCATAACGTGCATTCATGGTGTTTCCTCATATTAATTTCAAACTATTCTCGAAATAATAAAAAAATAATTATATTTTTTTTGAGTTTGCAAATTCATTCCACGTACATTTTATCTAATTATTAATTCGTTATAATTTCGTTTCTAACGAGCCTTATTGTTTCAAAACAATCGTTTCGTTCTCTACAACTTTCGTTCTTAAAATTTTCCCAACAAATATCGTATAAAGGGTCAAAAAATTTAAATAATTGTATGACTTTAAATAAAAGTATTAAATTGTATAATTTTTATAGTTCTGGGGCAAAAATGTGTGAGCTTTTACTTTAAGCGTTCATGTGTACGATATGTCATACTTTAAGTGTCAAAATGTAATTAAGTCATTGTTAATTTACTAAATTACCCCTGGAGTCATTTAAAGTAACGGTAAAAATTGATGAAAGCGGTGCATAGTATAACGCCGAAACATGTGTTGGGATGCAATATGCAATTACCAAAAGTATGTATACTAAAGTGATTTTGGGCCGAACCACCCAATTAGTCTAATATATACTCCCTCCGTCCCACCCAATTGTTATCAATTGGGTTGGGCACGGAGTTTAACGAAAATAGGTAAATTAATGGAGAAGAGTAAAGAAAAGGATTAAAGTGGTGGGACCCGTCAATATTTAAAGTATAAAGTAAGTAAAGTGGAGGAAAGTAGTGGAAGTAGTTGATTTTTATATTATAAAACTTCACTATTTTAGGAAAGTTTTGGAATGTAAAGAATTGGATGTGACATCCCAAAAAGGAAAGTGTAAAGAAATGGGTGGGACGGAGGGAGTAATAAACATATATTTTTTAAATTTTTATAAAATATTAAATTATTATATGGGGAGGAGAGAAAACCGGACAAGGCGGGGACTTAATATTGCCCCGTTGGGTGGGGATGAGGATGAACAATAATTCTCATGACAAATGGGGCGGGGATGGGACAAATATTTTTTATGTGGGGCGGGTATGGGAAAGGTGATACCGCCCCGAACCCTAGTAGAAGATGTCAGGTTGACTTTCTCTCAAAGTCCAACCTATAATCCAAGCATTTTGTAAGAAACCCATACAGTAACCCTTAACTGTTACAAATGAAAGTGCAGACCAGCAACAAGCAAATTAATCATCAGACTTTAGTGGAAAAACTGAAGAGCAATGTAAAGAAAGTAAACATAGTGAAAGTGTGGAGGAAATTGCTGAGAGGGATGCTGAGCTGGAGGATCTTATGGCATTGTACGAGTCAGGAAAGTCAAGGAAACAAGTAAGAGAACCTGTGTGGCTAAAATATTACTCAAGAGGCTAGAAACACTAGTCTACTCGTGTAAACATCTAAAAGAGTAAAGAGACAACAAATGTAGGGTTGAGATCTATCTTCCTATCTTTATGTTTGTTATACTTATATGTATTGAGGTCTGGTATTGAACTATCTATCTGAATGAAATTAGTTTCTCTTTTATTTTCTTTATCTTTTTGCTTATTGTTGTAGTCTGCTGAGACTTTAAACCAGCTTCATTAAAATCCAAATTTCCTATGTCTAAATCATAATATGACCTGGGCTTGAACACTATTAAGTTCCTGATAGGCTGGGCCTGATTACCCCAGTCGGCCCAGCCTATTCTGGGCCTGATTGCCCCAATCGGCCCAACCCAGCCAGGAAGCCCATCTGCCCCAACCCCAACCGAACGCCAAAGCAGGCACCCCTAAAGAGGCCCAGCCCAAGCGCAACTCCCAACAACCTTATGCTTAGGTCCAGTCCGAGCACGATTCTCAACGACCACGTTCCTAGGCCCAGCCCGGGCGCGATTCCCAACAACAACGTGCCTATCACATGGCCTCCTCCACGCCTATAAATACCCCGTCGAGAAGAAGTAAGAGACGCGACAGAATTCCCCCAATAAGCTCTACCTTCTCTCTAGCCTTCTCTCTCTAGAAACAGTACCCTCATCCGCACGCCCGGTCCTAACCAAAGAGGGAATCAGGAAAAGGAAAGGAGACTTATCATTTGGCGCTAGAAGGAGGGGGTTCCAAAACTCTCCACTCAGCATACCAGCCAAGACCTCGGTCCTCCTCACCCTGATTAGCATTTAACTGTGCCCCGACTCAGTTAACACCCAATCAGGGTTTGAGGAATACCAAAAACAAAATGCCTGTCAGCACACGAAGTACGCCGGCCCACCGATCACAACCCCCAGATACCGAGCAACCCGTGATACAGTTGGCGGCAACCGAAGACCAAAGAGTTCGCTTGGACAGTTTGGCAAGGGAAAGGGAAAAGGCCAGACTAAAAGTCCAGGCCGCCGAAGAGGTGAAGCGAGCGGCCCGGGCCGCAGCCAAGGAAAGTGCCGCAAAGGACGAGCGACGCAGAACCCAGACACTAGTCCCTACTGCCAGTCCCCCCGGACCACAGTTGATGACAGGACAACAACTTCATGCCTTGAGTCAATCTCAGATAGCGGCCCTCGTCGCTTTCTATCAAACCATGATCCCGGCCTCGGTACCTGGCCATGTGCCCGAAGGCAACCCCAACCTTGCCCCGCTCAACCAAGAGGACCCTCTACCTAAGGATTTGGGCGACAATTCCGAAGCCGGCCCGCGAAGAAGACCTGTGTTCTTAAGACTCGGATCTTCCCGACGAGAAGACCACCCAGAGCATAATGGCCTTCGGCACAGGAAAGAAACGTGGGAACACTACCACGCCCACCCGGAGGACTTCTCCGATCTGAGAACGGTAATAGGTGACCATGACGAAAATGAAGAGCAGCTTCCGCCTCGACCCGAAAAGAGGACCAGGCGGAACAGAGACCATACACCGCCTGACAGCGCCCGAAGGGATACCCGACGGGTCACGACAGGTCGCCAAAGGGGAACCGATTCCGAGTTACAAAAGCAGATAAACCAATTACCGAGAAAGGTTAACGAAGAGGAGGATTGCGACCCTAGGGAATCCCCCTTTACTGAGAAACTGGAGGCCCAGAAGCGAGACCCCAAAATAAAGCACCCTCAACTCCGGTTTTACTGCGGTGATCGGAATCCTGGTGACCACACGCAGTTCTTCGACCAACAGATGGCCCTCCACGACCACAATGATCTGACCAAATGTCGGTTGTTTGCCTCCAGCCTGGAAGGGCACGCCCAAAAATGGTTCTCTCTGCTACCGGCCCGAAGCATAGGCACTTGGTTTGAGTTCCGATCGTCCTTCCTCAAAAGATTTAGGGCTAACCGCCCCCACGACATGCATACCGTGTCTTTGGAAGCAATAATCCAAAGAAAGAGTGAGAGCCTCGGCGATTTCATTGAAAGGTTTAAGGAAGGGGTCAACAAAGTCAGTTCCGTGGATGAGCAGAAAGCTATAAGCGCCTTCCGGAGAAACCTAAACAGTTATGCTTACAAAGACTATGTCCTCGAGCTCATCCGAAAAAAACCACGTGACCTGTTAAAAGTCTATGCTATGGCTTCAGAGTACATCACGGCCGATAATGCTCTTAGAGCCATCAGGCTGAATCGCGGAGCAGACGAAGACCAGGATCATGGCCACACACAAAACCAAAACCCCGGTAAAGATAAAAACCAAAGATTCCACAAAAACCCCAACATACAATCTAACAAAATCTATAAACCCAGAAACGCATAAACCCAGAAACGCATAAACCCATAAACGCATAAACCCAGAAACGTATAAACCCAGAAACGCATAAACCCAGAAGCACAAAAGCTAAAAACACAAACGCAAAGACGAAAACACGAATCCATAAAATACATGTTAAAGAAATCAGGATATTACAAACCATGACTACAAAGCATAAGAATACTTTCTAAGCAAAGCTAAACTCAAATATCTATTCCAAAATACAAAGAGGAGCAATGAGTAAAGAACAGAAAAAGAAAGAGAGATAAATATCACACCTTGAAAAGAGACGGAAGATGAAGAACTACGGGAATGCAAGCTCGCCTAGAGATGTTGCTCTTTGCCTCTGATCTCAAAACTTACGTCCTTTTTACAAAATATGAAGCACAGTAAAAATAAAAAGTTACAAAGCTTCACGCCTTTATACAGACAAAACAAAAACCCTTCAACTTCTATGACCACGTGGCGACCATTCAATGGATACATCAAAAGCGCGTCGACGGCGCTACAACAGAACACTAAGCCCACTCGCCCAAATCGCCTAAAAACTCGTGTAACCCCCCCCACGTACATTAATGTCATCATTGGTAAGACATCAATGCACATTCCCCCATATTTCGGCGCAAGCGACGTGACCTCTCAAGCACGAACTCGCCCCTTACAAACCTGTCAAAACATCCTGCTTCTCATAGTCGGTCACACCCAACTACGAGAAGTGGGACAATATTTCAACGTTGACCTTTGTCAACACCCAACTCCTTTCTCATAGTCGGCCACACCCGACTACGAAAGGAGGGCAACATTTCAACGTTGACTTTGGCAACACCCAACTCCTTTCTCATAGTCGGCCACACCCAACTACGAGAAGTGGTTGTTTAAAATACATAAGCCTCACTTTTCTATTGCTATATTACTAGTATTAGATCCAATTAAACATATGGCACCCATATAATTCATCATATACATCATTTCTTGGCAAGAAAATGATGTCTAATGATTGATGCACATCAGTCCTATGTGCAAAAAGCTAAAGGTGGTACCAATGAAATGCTACAGTGCGACACAAACAGTGCGACACAAACCTGAAACAATGAAAGTTGTGCAGAAATATCAAAATCCAAATATCAGTGCACATATTTACATTTTTATTGGTAGCTGACAATCCTAAATAGCAAACATCTAACATCTTCTGTCCTTGTTGGAGTGCACAAACTTCTATAATATTGAAATATATAGCTAAAGATTACACTACTGATACAAGTAATCAAGTTTATTCTGTTCTTTAAGAAATCCAACTTTCATCCAAATATTCTCCCAAGGAGAATATTTAAATAATTTTACACTTGGAACTAGTCAAATAGAAAAACTACGATAATTAGATGTTGCTTAGCTAAAGATACTAATGGTGGCCTTGTATCTTCTGTTGCCTCACTATCTTAATCATATCAGTAAACATATACTCAATTTTCAATTTAATAAACAAGAAAAAATAAGATAGAAAATAAGAAATTTTAAAGATAAATAGTCACATAAGCTATATGCATTGTGCTTCACTCACATCTTCAACTATTTTCCTGCATTCTGTTCTGTTATCTTGAAGTGGAGTAATGGTTCAGCTATATGTTTTCACGAGGAGTCGTTCATAAGAATTTTGAAGCCACTGGGAATCGTCCAGGGGAGAATTTTTTTGCAAATAATCTGAACTATGAAAAAATGACCTATCTAGTTCAATTGGGATCATTCACTCATAAACAAATGGGCCCTTTCTATACATACACAGACATCTTACCCACTCACCAATTCAAGCTTTTGAGCTTCAAATTTGGTTTGAGCTTACCTCTTTAACAAATCGATTTCGAAGATGAGATGCATTAGAGTTTCAATTTGGTTGAGATGAGAGTTGGGGTTCTTGATTTTAGAGATGAGAGTTTTAATTTGGTTAAGATGAGAGTTGGGGTTCTTCGATTTCGAGATGATCAGTGGATTTAGGGTTCTTGATTTTAGAGATGAGAGCTGGGGGAGGTGAGAGTTGAGAGAGGTTTTTAGTCAGGGGAGGTGAGATTCGAGAGAGGTGAGAGTGTTAGTTTTTAGTTTTGTTTGAAATGAAATATTAGAAAAAGAGGGGGAAAGTAAAAAAAGGGGAAAATTTTACTAACTGGGAAAAATTGACTAATGGGGAAGTATTAGCGGGGGAAATTGATAAGAAGGGAAAAATTGGACAAGCGCGCATTTAGTTTTTTTAAGGTGTACTTAAAACATCGGTTAGCCAACAAAGTGATATCTGATGAACAACAGATAAACATCAGTTTTTTAACAACCGATGTTATTGTTTTAATTTACATTGGGGCATCTTCAACCGATGTGAAAGCAGCGATGTCTATTAACATTTTTTTAGTGTGTAAAGAGGAAAGGGACGTCGTCATTAGTTATTTTACTTAGAGCATCTCCGGAATATAAAGGAAAAAGGTACATGCTCAGTCATCCCCCTTGAAACATTTTTCAAATGTAAAGGGAAAATCGAAGTTTTCATCTTCTCTTGAAAAACGATGACTATAAGATCATTGAGTTTGAACACCTAACCACTGAGTCAAAAAATGACACATACTATATATTAAGCCCTACATATAATGAATTTATGCACCCACAAACATTGCACTCGAAATTACAAGGTAAAGGACCAAGGGTGAATTCCACAATCATTTTCTCGCTTAAAGACAATATAATTATCAAATGATAGATACGCATAATATTTGCTTTCTAGATTTTGTTGTACCAAGGGTGAATTCCACAATCATTTTCTCGCTTAAAGACAATATAATTATCAAATGATAGATACGCATAATATTTGCTTTCTAGATTTTGTTGTAGCTTTTATTGTTGGAGTGAAGCTGACAGTTTTGTCACAAATCAGGAAAAATATGAGAGGCTCAACAACAGTAATTCTCTCATCAAAGCCAGTAATATGAATAATGAGCTCTGTTGCGTGGTAATATCTTCCTAGTGTATTTCTGTAAGCCAAAAGAGTTCTTACTTTTCTTAACTAAATTCCCAGAGGCGCTTACGAGGAGAGATATCCGCAACTTCATGATCTATTCCCTGTTAACCTCAGAATTTTATTAAATGTTTGCAGGTCTGGATATAGTCGTCTAATAAATTAAACGGGTTAGATGCACTTACAACGATGATAAGGAAAAGGCAATATGGTGGAATTAGTCAATGTTGGAGTCTGTGTGAATGCAGTTTACAGTACTGGAGTTAGTACATCGAGTTAGTACATCAGACACCAACACACCAAACACTAGTGAAGCATTGTTTGAAAGAGGTATCCCGATTTTTATATTATCTTTTTTTTAATTCATCATCATTGTTGCTGTTATTGCATTTTTATTTAGTAAATAAGCATTGGCTCGAGTATGTTTATAATAATTTCCACTGTGCCAAATTATATTCTTTATTAGATATTATATTTTTAAAATTTAACTTAGGTTTATAATCATGGTTTCAAAGTAAACCATTTTAGAATTTCACTTATGGCACCCAAATATCTAGGATCGACATTGCTAAAATCCATTATATCACTACAAGAAAAATGGCTAAATTCCACTGAAAGTTTGCGGTCGAATTTAGCTAAATTCGACTGAAACTAAATTCGATTGCAAAATTCTCGTCGATTTTAGACGAGTGGAATTTAGCAAAAACCCGTCGAATTTAATAAATTCGACTGGCTAAATTCGACCGGTCAAATTCGACCGCTTAAATTCGACCACTTAAATTCGACTGCAATTTTGAAAATTTTGAAAATTTAAAAATTTTGAATTTGGCGCCTAAGGCACCTTAAATTCGACCAAGCCCAGTCGAATTTATAAATTTGACTAGAAGCTGTCGAATTTATAAATTCGACCGAAACCAGTCAATTTTAGTGTACCGGATCTTGAAAATTCAACAGCTTTCTGATACTCTCAACTTCAGAATTTTGAATGTATTTTGATGCTATTGCTGATATATTGCAATGAACTAATCAACATAAATATAAAATAATTCATATTAAGTAACTAATTCAAAGACAACAATAAATTGATATCAAATATAATAACATTCATTGAAAGAAACTTTTATTACAAATTGAGTTTTACAAATTCAACTCAAGGATCCTAATCAGATTTAACAATATTACAACTTTGCTCCTCATTTAGTTTGACGGAAATTTTTTTCGGAGATATTTGGGTTGTTGGAATTGTTTTATTTTCCGGAATTACTTTGGTCGCCGGATTTGCTTCGATCGCCGAAATTGCTTCATTTGCCGGAATTGTTTTGGTCACCGAAGTTTCCATTCCACGAGTTAATTTTCTTGGTGTAATTCTTGTTCGAACAATTGATTTCTAAAAAAATTTAGAGATTAATATATAATATATTTTTGTATTTGTGTATGTATATATATGTATATATGTGTGGGTATATGTAAGAGAAGGGTGGTGAAGATGAGAGTGGATGAAGAATGTAGGTATGTATATATATAGATATATATAATTTGCTGGGATGAATACTGACCGTTGGATTATTGTGTTGATATGTTAATCTGGATCGTTGGATGAGTTTCACGTGGATCGGTGACATGACACTAAATTCGACTGCGTCCAGTCAAATTTATAAATTCGACTGGTTGCAATAGAATTTATAAATTCGACTTACTAGGGTTTGTCGTCAAATTTATGATTAAATTTGACAGCCAGCAATCGAATTTATAAATTTGATTGGCAACAGTAATATATATACATCAAGTAAAATTTAAACTTGCTATAATAATTAATGTGCAATATTTTTCATGTATTGATTTTTTGCATAAACTTTTAAAATATAACAAACTTAGAATCCGTACGGTTGGATCGTTCAAATTTTAATTCAAATAACTCGAAATTACTAACCCTTGATACTAAATCACTAACCCCTAAATACAAACCTTAAACCCTACATTTCAATCATCCAATTTAACAAAGGCATCGTATTACTAAGATTTTTTTTCACCCATGCTATTATGATCTCTAATAATTTTTTTTAGATATGATATGTTATAAAACGATACTATACAAAAATTCATAATTTTTTAAACTCCGTTAGTATTTTTAAAAAAAATTCAAACTTCTTCAACCAATACAAAATGAACAATTTCTTACTTCTGTTAAAATATAATTATCGTAAGTGGCTAAACTAAATTTTAATATGTAATTTATCTTACCACGATGTTGTGGTAAATTTTTTATTAATTTATATGTTAATCAAATATTTTTGAAATTTTTTGAAAATTAATTATTATAATTAATATGACTGGGTGCAGTCAAATTTATAAATATGACTGGTTCTAGTCAAATTTAAATTTAAAAATTTTGAAAAATTTGAGGCGGGAATTTTAAAATTTATAAATTCGACTGCCTCCAGTCAAATTTATAAATTCGACTGGTTGCAATAGAATTTATAAATTCGACTTACTAGGGTTTGCTGTCAAATTTATGATTAAATTTGACAGCCAGCAGTCGAATTTATAAATTTGATTGGCAACCGTCATATATATACATCAAGTAAAATTTAAACTTGCTATAATAATTAATGTACAATATTTTCATGTATTGATTTTTTGCATAAACTTTTAAAATATAACAAACTTAGAATCCGTACGGTTGGATCGTTCAAATTTTAATTCAAATAACTCGAAATTACTAACCCTTGATACTAAATCACTAACCCCTAAATACAAACCTTAAACCCTACATTTCAATCATCCAATTTAACAAAGGCATCGTATTACTAAGATTTTTTTTCACCCATGTTATTATGATCTCTAATAATTTTTATTAGATATGATATGTTATAAAATGATACTATACAAAAATTCATAATTTTTTAAACTTCGTTAGTATTTTTAAAAAAAATTCAAACTTCTTCAACCAATAAAAAATGAACAATTTCTTACTTCTGTTAAAATATAATTATCGTAAGTGGCTAAACTAAATTTTAAAATGTAATTCATCTTACCACGATGTTGTGGTAATTTTTTTATTAATTTGTACGTTAATCAAATATTTTTGAAAATTTTTGAAAATTAATTATTATAATTAATATGACTGGGTGCAGTCAAATTTATAAATATGACTGGTTCTAGTCAAATTTAAATTTAAAAATTTTGAAAATTTTGAGACGGGAATTTCCCGCATTTCCTGAAAAATAATTTCGACCGATTAAATTCGGCCGGGAATATAAATTCGACCGCTATTAAAATTGACCACGGCCAGTCAATTTTAAGTTTGACCATCAATTTGTTTAAGTTGACTCTAAATTCGACCGGAAGCAGTACATGTAGTGCGTGTATATACATTCGACGAGACCAATTTCAGATGTAATATTGCATTTGCCCACTTATAATGTAGTGGCACTAATAATGTTTCATTGAGTACAATATTTGAAAAAAATTAAATTGTTCGTTATATACAAAAATCGTAATATAACTCTAACAAAAATTGACTATTTTTTTAATATTATTGTTAGTAAATATATAAGCATAAAATCCTTCGGAATGTAGGTTTGAACGGTTAAGAATGACCTGCGAATGCATGAACTTTCATCACATGGTTGAATTTTTTTGGTCCACGAGAGAATTGGCCAAAAAAGTAAGCAGAGGTTTTGTTATTTGTCGTTGGTCGAATTGTTGTTTGTCTACTTAAATGGATAAGTAAAACTTAAGTGTATACACTACTTAGATGTTTAGTAGCCTGCATTTTGCTTAGTAGCCTGACTTTTGCTTAGTATCCTGACTTTGATGTTTAGTATTTAGTAGAATTTAGTCTTTTGTCGCACCAAATAGAACATTATATGTAACATGTAATATGAATTAGGTATCAAATTCATATTTCAGTGAATTTTTCCTTTTTAAAAATTTTAGTTAAATATATGGACCCTCCTGTAAAAATGTTCTAGGTCCGTCACTGCTTAGATCAGTACTTAAATAGTTGGAGTTATAGTAAGAATTTGCGTCCACCGTCCCTGGGGAATGTAAAGAGGAAAGGGACGTCATCATTAGTTATTCTGCTTAGAGCATCTCCAAAATATAAAGGAAAAAGGTACATGCTCAGTTATCCCGCTTGAAACATTTTTGAAATGTAAAGGGAAAATCGAAGTAATCATCTTCTCTTGAAAAACGATGACTATAAGATCATGAGTTTGAACACCTAACCACTGAGTCAAAAAATGACAGATACTACATATTAAGCTCTACATATAATGAATTTATGCACGCACAAAACATTGCACTCGAAATTACCAGGCAAGGGACAATATAATTATCAAATGATAGATACGCATAAGATTTGCTTTCTAGATTTTGTTGTAGCTTTTATTGTTGGAGTGAAGCTGACAGTTTTGGCACAAATCAGGAAAAATATGAGAGGCTCAACAACAGTAATTCTCTCATCAAAGCCAGTAATATGAATAATGAGCTCTGTTGCGTGGTGATTCCATGGACTCAGGATTCGAAATCACTCCCGCAACTAAAAAATCACTGTCTGTTATCATTGGGGCACTGTTGGCTCGCTTTTTTTTTTTTAACCTTTCTTTCTTCCTAAACTGCAAGCTGTCCTTCTTTGCCTCTGGCAACGCGCGCTGAACTACAATGCGGAAAGAAACAAAAGAACCCACGGTCTCTTCTATAGTTTCAGGGGATCCTATTCTCTGCGGTTGTGGGGGCTGAAGGACCTGATTGTTACTGAATGGTAAATCGCCCTTGCTAAATCGCACGCCATATTTGTTAATGATTTTTTAATATTTAATCTGGAATTTAAGAAGTTAAATTTTGTTGTGCAGAAATCGCAAGTAATGGGCTGTTGTTTTTGGGATGCCTTCCAGGCAACTCAAGACTTGCCACATAGTTTAATATCAGGGAGCTCAGAAGTCTCGAATAATGGGCTGGTGTATGTTTATAGTATTATTTTTGGGAAAATAGATTGTTTTGTCACTAAAGTATATGGTCTTTTAGAAACTTACCACCGAATAATAATTTTACTCAAAATTATCACTAACGTTACAGACGTTTGTGATTTTTTCCATTCCGTTAAATTTAACATTTAAATTTTAAAAAAATAATGAAAAAATAGATGTTTTTACCACTGAACTCTTGTGTCTATTAGAAAGTAACCAATGGACATTTAAATAATTAAATATAGCCACTAATGTTACATGTATTATTGTTTTTAATTATTCCGTTAAATATAAATGAAATCTCAGTTAAAATAACATTGATTTGGACTTAATCTTCCACATAATATTTTCCAAATAATTATTTTCCCCCAATTTGGTATTGTAAAATTTTCAAGATAATTTTTTTTGATTTAGAATCTAATATTTTAATTCAAAATATCTAGATATTGACTGAAAAGAATAAATTAGATATCTATTCTTTTTTTTGTGTGGTCAAATTTGGTTTATGAAATCTTAAAAATCAATGATACGAATCTTAAACATTTATACATATATATAATAATATTATGTTTTTAATAAAAATATATAATTTCATTAATCTTTTGTTTAATATGATAACTTTTAAACGAATATTATAAACAAGATAAATGATTTCAATATTATTGAGTTGATTTATGAAAAGATAATAAAATTTATGCAATAATATCTCTCTATTCATGTTTAGTAGCTAATTTTTAATAATTATGCAATAATATCTGTCTTTTCATCATATTAATAATATTTCAACGACACATTAACGACACAATTAACAGAATGACTAGAAACAAAAACTAATGTAAGGTTAATGGTTAAAATTAATTATTTGATAGTTCAATGATTACTTTATAAAAAACTCAATAGTTGAGTGATAAAAAAATCTATTTTCCCTTACTAAATTTAACGGAATGGCAAAAATCACAAACGTCTGTAACGTTAGTGATAATTTTGAGTAAAATTATTGTTTGGTGGTAAGTTTCTAAAAGACCATATACTTTAGTGACAAAACAATATATTTTCCCATTATTTTTTTAAATTTTGGCCCTTCAAAGTTTGGGATCCCAAGCAGTCTCCTTCCCTGAATGGCCCTGTAGTCGAGTTTGAATTAAAAGCCATAACCAAGAACAGATATTCAAATTTCCAAAGTATCTCATTTGAATTAAAAGCAATAACCAAGTACAGAAATTCATTGTGTGTTATAATCGGCATCCAGTCTTGCCCATTGGCTGCAAGTTATGGTGCAGATATATGGGGTGACACTACACCAAAAATTGACTTTTCCTACCAACTATTTCCTACCGAAGCATTTTCTACCGAGTATTTCCTACCAATTTTCAAGTTAAAGGGTCATTTCTACCGTCCCCGCATACGGTAGGAAATGACCCATGGGACCCACCCATTTCCTACCGTCGACGGTAGGAAATGGGTCATGTGGACCCATAATGCCACGTCAATCGAGAAACGATGTCGTTTTGCTTCACCTATTTCCTACCGTCGATAATTGGTAGGAAATGGTGTGCTCATTTCCTACCAAGGTTGGTAGGAAATAGGTGTTGTGGGTCCCATAAGCCACGTCAGTTGTTGTCGTTTTGTTACCCATTTCCTACCGCCTCCTAGGAAATGGGTCGTCTATTCACCACACTAAAGACAGCGTGTCATCCTCTGATTGGTTGACATGCCACGTGGCCATTTCCTACCGCTTATCGGTAGGAAATGAGCTGTAACGAAAAATTAAATCTTATCTACATTTACACCTACCGCCATACATCATTTCCTACCGCCGAACATTTATAAATTAATTATTTAATAATTACAAAAATAAAAAAAAATTATTTTCATATCGTAAATACATCTTGAAATGCCATTTTCTTATAAAATTATAATGTATGCAAAAAATTAGACTCTTTTAACTTCATTTGCCATGAATTTATATTGAAAATGTTTATTTTTAATAATTTAGATTACATATATGGTTAAATAAATCTTGGATAACATTTTTGTAGAGTGGTTGGAGTGTTAGCTTTTGTTCAGTAGGTCTAAGTTTCGATTCCATGAGGAACTAAATTTAATGTTAGATATAATTGCTGACGTTTGTTCATCAGTGTTTAAGCAACAGGTGCTCATCAGAGTTTACATTGAAGCCAGTCAGAGTTTGTTAAAGTCTGATGTGGTGATAGTTGAATTAGCTGTCGGTGCTGAATTGAATATTCTAGAAGCAATATATTCTGAAGATGGAAAGAAGCATAATATATTGATACAGCTAAGGAAACGGAATAGAAGATAAGAAGCAATCCTTAATTGATATGAACTGTATAGCTAACTTATAGGAATATCAATTAGAGATGGATTGTATGTAGCTGTGTACTATATAAACACAGATAGGTTATCCCTAGAAGGGACGCGATCATTGATTATTATTCTTGTAACCTAGAAGCTCTTTGTGATTCTTTAACATCATAAAGAGAGAAGCTGTTAATAGAATTACAGTTTATTGATTCATAAACAGTGTTCTTGATTATTGTTATTCTCATATATATTTGATTATATTGTATTCGGCCTAACAATTGGTATCAGAGCCAAGGCTGTTTAATATATACAGTTTTCGATCAACAATACAAGTATAATCATGACTGAGGAAAATCAAGCTGCTGCTCCAAAGACTGAACAAGTGAAACCTGCTCCTGTGAGTTGATATGAGTCAATCAGGGTTCCAATTCTCAGGCCAGGAGAATATCCAATTTGGAAGGTGAAGATGACCATGTTTCTGGAAGCCACAGATCCAGAATACCTTGATAGAATCTATGATGGTCCTCATAAGCCAACTAAGTTGTCAACAGTTGTTGCTGGTGAAGATCAGAAGACAATTCCAAAGGAGAAGAAGGACTATACTCCTGAAGACATCTCATCGTTTGCAAAGGATGCAAAGGTTAGACATCTACTCCATAGTGCTTTAGATAATGTTATGTCTAACAGAGTATTGGATGTAAAACTGCAAAAGAGATCTGGGATGCTTTAGAAGTTAGATGTCAAGGAACCTCTGCTATAAAGAAGAACAGGAAAACTATACTCACTCAGGAGTATGAGCACTTTGATTCAAGAGCCAATGAAACCTTGACTGAGACATATGACAGATTCAGTAAACTGTTGAATGATTTATCTTTAGTTGATAAAGAATATGATCTTGAAGAATCAAATCTCAAATTTCTCTTATCTTTACCTGAAAGATGGGATTTGAAGGCAACAACTATAAGAGATAATTACGAACTTGCTGAAACTGAACTTGATGAGATTTATGGGTTACTGAAAACTCATGAATTGGAGATAGAACAAAGAAACAGAAGATCAAGCAAGAAGACAAAATCTGTTGCTCTCAGAGTCGAGGAGAAGCCCATCGAGAAGAAAATCTCAAGGAAGAAAGCCAAAGGAAAAGCATTGGTCGTAAACTCTGACAGTGAGTCATCAAACTCTGATGATGGCTCAAACTCTGATGAAGCTTCTGACTCTGATGATGATGAAGAGGAGTTGATGCAAATGGCTGCCTTGATGGTGAAGACCTTCAAAAATATGGGATTCAAGAATTTCAAGAAAGGAAAAAGATTCTCTAGGAAAGATTCAAATTCTGAAAGAAAGAATTTCAGAAAGTCTGATGGAAGGGATACCAAGTCTGGAAAGAAGGACAAATCTGAGATCCAGTGCTACAAGTGCAAAGAGATGGGTCACTATGCTCCAGAGTGCAAGAAAGGAAAAACTGAAAAAGCACTCATCTCAAAAGGCAAAGACTGGGCAGACACTTCAGACTCAGATGAGGGAGTCAATTATGCTCTCATGGCAACTGGTAGAGATGAAGCTGACTCATCTGAAAACAAGGTACCCCTAACAACTTATGCTTATGATATTGATGATATATCTGAATTAAGAATTTATCTTAAAAACATACATGTTAGTTATAGGGATCAGACTTTAGAGAATGAGAGAATAAAATCTGAGAATCTAGGTCTCAAAGAAAGAAATAAATTTCTTGAAGAGAAGCTTGTTAACATGCAATAAGTTCAAAAGGAGAGAGATGATGCTGTTTATGTTGAACAGGAATTGCTTAAAAGATATAGGCAAATAGAGTCTGAGTTGGAAAAAGAGAGGAAAGTGATTAAAACCTGGACTAATTCTGGAAAAGACACACATCAGGTTTTTCAAACAGATACTGTAGGTTTAGGTTACTGTGAGGAAGATGAACTTAGGTTTAAAGATAAAGTTAAAGTAAAACCACAACTTAAACCTGTGAAATTTGTTCATGAATCCAGTAAGCTAAAGTCTGTAGTTGTAAAAGAAGCTGTTGAAGCTTGTGTTGAACAAGTGGATATTGAATCTACAACAGAGAATCCTATTGAGCAAGAAGCTGTTAGAAAACCAGTAAAAGTCTGTGAAAAACAGGTTAATGTTGGTTTAATGACAGGAAAACAGTTCAATCATAAGCTCAAAGAGGTAAAATCTGCCATGAAACCAAAAGGGTCCAAGAAGAATAGGAATGGAAAAGTAGGCATAAATAAAAGGAATAATCATCTGCCTACTTCAGTAGCTCCAAGAAAAACATGTTATAACTGTGGTAGTGCTAACCATCTTGCCAGTTTTTGCAGGAAGAACAAAGATATTAATTCTTTACCCTCCAAGTCTGGGGTAAAGAATGATTATGTTAGGGTTAGGCCACAGACTTTATGCACACACTGTGGGAGCACTTGGCATTCCATATATACTTGCAAAAGTTATCATGCTATTTATCACAACTATTATGAGCTAAAACCCAACTTGAAATGGGTTAGAGCAAACTCTGCAAGTATAAAGTCTGACAATGTTAGTTTAAACTCTGTTGATAGTGATACCGCTGCAAAAGCTAACAATGTTAAGAAAGCCAAAGGATCCAAGCAAGTCTGGATCCTTAAAACTAACAATCAGTGATTGTTTGTAATTGCAGGGCATTAAAGAGAGCACACTTATCTTGGACAGTGGATGCTCAGGACATATGACTGGAAACAAAGCCCTGCTATCAAACTTTAAGGAGAAGGCTGACCCAAAAGTATCCTATGGAGATGGCAACATAGGACGTACTCTGGGATATGGCAATATAAATCTTGGAAGTGTCATCATATCAAACGTAGCTCTTGTCTCAGGACTCAAGCATGATCTGCTATCTGTGAGTCAAATATGTGACAGAGGATATCATGTAGATTTTCATACTGAACACTGTGAAGTGATCAGTAAATCTACTGGAAAAGTTGTTCTAGTTGGACACAGGCGCAACAACATCTATGAAGCAAGTTTGGTAACAAACTCTGATGGAAAAACTGTGTGTCTGACAGCAAGAATGTCAAATGAAGAGAGTTGGAAATGGCATAAAAAGCTCTCTCATCTAAATTTGAACAACATCAATGAGCTGATAAGAAAAGATCTTGTAAGGGGACTTCCCAAGTCAATACTCAGCTTAGATGGCCTGTGTGATTCTTGTCAAAAGGCCAAGCTAAGGAAGTCATCTTTCAAGAGCAAGTCTGAATCTTCAATTGTGGAGCCATATCATCTTCTACATGTTGATCTCTTTGGTCCAGTAAATGTAATGTCTATGGGCAGAAAGAAATATACTCTAGTAATTGGTGATGAGTATACTAGATACACTTGGGTTTATTTCTTGGCAAAGAAGGATGAAACTGCTCAGACTCTGATGGATCATGTAAATCAACTGGATAAAGGATCACAGTACAAAGTTAAGATAATAAGAAGTGATAATGGAACTGAATTCAGAAATTCAGTAATGGAAGCTTTCTGCAAGGAAAGAGGAGTGAAGCAAGAGTTTTCTGCACCAGGGACTCCACAACAAAATGGTGTAGTTGAAAGAAAGAACAGAACTCTAATCGAAGCTGCCAGAACAATGCTTGATGAAGCAAAGTTACCAACCTATTTCTGGGCAGAAGCTGTTCAAACTGCTTGTTTTACTCAGAATGCAACATTGATCAACAAGCATGGAAAGACACCATATGAGATGGTGAATAACAAGAAGCCAAATTTGAAATATTTTCATATATTTGGATGTAAGTGTTTTGTTCTGAAGACTCATCCTGAACAGTTGACCAAATTTGAGTTAAAAGCTGATGAAGGAATTTTTGTTGGCTATCCATTGTCAACAAAAGCATTCAAAGTATACAATCTGAGAACAAAGGTGATCATGGAGTCTATACATGTGTCATTTGATGACAAGAAAATAACTGGACTTGATGACTTAGATGAATATGATCAACTGCGCTTTGAAAAGGAAGATTTATTCTCTGATGATGTAAACTCTGATGAAGCAGTACCGACAAACTCTGATGAAGCGGTTCTGATAAACTCTGACGAAGCATACTCTGAACCTTTACTGGTAAATAATGGAGAAACTGAAAATTCTCAAAACAGAGAACCAGTTGAGGGGGAGCGTGAGGCAGCTCAACATGGTGACTCAAACACTCAAAGTGAGTCTGTTGAGGAAGCTGATTCAAACTCTGAAAGCTCAAACTCTGAGCAGTCCAATTCAGGGGGAGCCTCCGAAGCTGCAGAAAGTCAACACATGAATCAGGAGAGCATGGATCAAGGGGGAGGATCCAATACTGATACAAGAAGCCACTTACCAACAGCAAGAAAGTGGACACAGGCACATACACCTGATCTCATAATTGGAGATCCTGATGCTAGTGTAAGAACTAGAAGTGCTACTACAAATGAATGCCTGTATCATGCTTTCTTGTCTCAAACAGAACCAAAGAAAGTGGAAGAAGCTCTTCAAGATGCTAACCGGATAACAGCTATGCAAGAAGAGTTGAATGAATATGAGAGGAATGAAGTCTGGACACTTGTACCTAGACCAAAGAACAGATATGTAGTAGGTACAAAGTGGGTTTTCAGAAACAAGACTGGCAGTGATGGTGTGATTACAAGGAACAAGACTAGACTAGTAGCAAAAGGCTATTCACAGCAAGAAGGAATTGACTATGATGAAACCTTTGCTCCAGTTGCAAGATTGGAGGCAATAAGGATTTTTCTGGCCTATGCTGCACACAAAAAGTTCAAAGTCTTTCAGATGGATGTAAAGAGTGCTTTTCTCAATGGGAAGCTTGAAAAAGAGGTGTTTGTTGAACAACCACCAGGGTTTGTAGATCCCAAACATCCAGATTATATCTACAGGCTTGACAAGGCTTTATATGGACTAAAGCAGGCACCAAGAGCATGGTATGAAACTCTGGCTCAATTTCTTTTAGAAAGTGGGTTCACTAGAGGTACAATTGATAAAACCTTGTTTTATTTCAATTCTGGTGATGATTTGCTTTTAGTTCAAATTTATGTAGATGATATTATTTTTGGATCTACTAATGACAAACTCTGTCAGAAGTTTGCAAAGCTTATGCAGTCCAGGTACCAAATGAGCATGATGGGAGAGCTTAGTTATTTTCTAGGCTTACAGGTCAAGCAAACAGATGATGGGATTTTTATCAATCAGGCAAAATATACCAGAAATCTTCTGAAGAAATTTGGTATGCTTGATAGTTCATCTGCCACAACTCCCATGGCAACTGCAACAAAGCTAGACAAGGACAGTGGGGCACCAGTCGATATGACAAACTATAGAGGCATGATAGGGTCTCTGTTGTATCTTACTGCAAGCAAACCAGACATCATGTATGCCACATGTCTTTGTGCAAGATTCCAAGCAGACCCCAGAGAGCCACATCTAACAGCTGTGAAAAGGATCTTTAAGTATCTTAAAGGAACCATAACCTTGGGTTTGTGGTATCCTAGAGAATCAGAGTTTAAATTAATTGGTTACTCTGATGCAGATTTTGCAGGCTGTAAGATAGATAGAAAGAGCACAAGTGGAAGCTGTCAATTTTTAGGTGACAGGTTAGTTTCTTCGTACAGCAAGAAACAAAAGTCAATCTCAACATCCACTGCAGAAGCAGAGTATATAGCTGCTGGTAGCTGTTGTGCACAAATTCTTTGGATGAAGAATCAGTTGCTGGATTATGGGTTAAGGTACTCTAAGATACCTATTTTCTGTGATAACCAAAGTGCTATTGCTATGACAGGTAATCCAGTGCAGCACTCCATGACCAAGCACATCATCATAAGGTATCATTTTATCAGGGAACATGTGGAAGAAGGAACCATTGAGCTTCATTTTGTGTCTACAGACCAACAACTTGCAGATATCTTCACCAAGCCTTTGAGTGAAGCTACCTTTACAAGATTGGTAAATGAACTTGGAATGGTCTCTGGTTTTGACTAGAGATACTGGTTAGACTTAAAATCTATGCATGTTAGATTTAATGCTCATGGTTGTTTGCATGTGTTAACTGTTATCTTAGTCAGCATGTTAAACTCTGATGCTAAACTCTGATATCATACTCTGTCAGTTACAAAGTGTCTATCATACTCTGTCGGTTAAAGTTTGATGTTATACTCTGATTGTAATATTGTCTGAAACATATGGACCGATGAAGAAACTTGTATGAGTCATAATTCTCAGTAAGTAATTATGAATCCTTTTGAGTTACATAAATTCTGATCTCAAATTTGTGCAGTACATTAACACAGCATGATACTGTTTCAATATTTAAAGCATCTCTAAGTTTATTGATCTTACAAGTTGATTCTGTATTAGCTGTTTGCACTCTCTCTCATAAAATGTTCTTAATGAAGGATGTCAGTTTAAACTCTGAAGTTTAGTCGTAATAATTTCACCCCTATGTTTGAAATGGATAAATTTGTGTAAATTTCTTTGAGATTATGTTGTTCCTAGGACGATCCAGGAACTTATTATGTGATAAGGGCTAAAATTTCGAAATTTTTTGGTGACTAGTGCCAACCTCTGATTACTGGAAAAAGTAAATTGTCAAAGGAAGTTGTTTTGATGCATAATTGATCAGGGTGAGCTCTTTAATACTTGAGCAAGTAAGTTCGAGGGGACTTTGTGCCTAGTGACCTAAGGTTTTTCTAGTCTGGGATTCACTAACCTAAAGCTCGTTACATGGGTATTATTGTAAAAGCCTTTTGGGGTCTCATCCATTGCACGGTCAAATAAGCATGAATTTGATAGGGGTAAAGCTTAAAGTTTTTTTTAACAGAGTTTAGATGACATCAAATTTGTATTAAATATGAGAGTTTGGGCAACCAGTTTTTATTGTTTCAATTTGTGATATTTATGCATTTTCAGATGCTCTAAATATTTAAATTAAGTAAATTCTGCTATTGCACACACATATTTTCACACCTGTACAGTTTGTGAAAAGAGTTTATTAACAAAAGAGGAGAATTGGTAAACACTGATGCTTTGTGTACTCTACGCCGAGGTAATTCTATTTTAATCTCTGATGGTTAAAATAAATTATTTGTTTCAGACAGTTTATAATTTTGAGGAAAAACATTTGTTTTGGTTTTTCAAAAGAGTATGTTTGGGCATTGGTTTAGAAAAGTGTTAAAGAGAGGAGAGAGATTGCATACATAGGAAAGTGTAATCGGCGGTAATTATTGCTGTTTTTACTGCGCATGCGCATTGGAAACTGCCAATTACTGCTGTCAGTCATTGCATGTGTGACACGTGTCTCATTTACACAGTACACGGGGTAAGACAGTTGTGTTTTAATGATTAAAAACTGTTCAGTTTTTAATTTTAAATTTTCTATTTATACATTATACACACAACCGTTACAGTTTTTCACGACTTACTCCAATTGTATTCTAGTTTCACTCACACATATTCACAAACACTTTCTCTCCTAAACTCTCTCATTTTTTTTGAAGCTATTTTCTGTTTATTTCTTGATATTACTAATGGCTTCAACTGCTTTCACTGCTTCTGGACTTGAGTTTGTTCCAAATAACTATGCTGCTCCGTTGGCGAATGAGAACGCACCAGAGGCGTTTCATTTAATACAGAATTTCTTGGCTAAGTCTGACATTGGTCATGCTCTCACCGCACCGTTGAAGCTGTCTGCATCTCAAATTACAAGCTTTTGGCAGACAGGCACTTATGATAATGGAGGCGAGACAGGGTCACCTTCAATTATCTTTGACTATCAAGGTCAAGAGTATGTTGTAACTCCAGACACTGTTCGTGATGCCTTGGATTTTGAAGGTTTTAATTCTTATACAATTGCTGTTGGTGATGACCTTTTATTGAGAATGATGAGGGAAATCGGATACTCTGGTTCTTTGGTAAAGGTGGGTCAACTGAAAAGGCCGTTTTTGCGCAAGGAATGGAGTTTCTTTTTCGACTGCATCACTAGGGCTTTTGGAAAGAAGTGCACGAATTGGGATGTGATTCCCACTGAAAGTCTGCAAATAGGGTATTCTCTTCTATTTGGTAACAATTTAGATTTTGCTCGAATTGTTTTGACTAATATAGGTGAGAAAATGCAAGAGAATAGGAATGTTGTTTGTTTCTCTAGATTTTGTCAATTGCTATTCACCTTCTGCTGTCCTGATGTTGAGATCTTAGATGATGATGTCATTCTCTCGTTTAAATTGCATAAACGTGTTTTCTCTGATCTTATAAATAAAGATGTTAAGAAAGGGGATGTTGGTGTCTTGTTTCTACCTGAGAGGGTTCAACAATTTCAAGACAATTCTCAACAGTCAAATGCTGAAGCTGGACCTTCTGTTGTTCATCAACAAAGGTCACAGAAGATGAAGAAGAGAGTAGTTAAATCTCCTAGAGTTCAAGTGAATGTGGATTCTACTGCAAACGCTGAAGCTGGGAAATCAAGGATTCCTAGAATCAAGAAGAGGGCTAATAGACCACATTCTTCTGATGAAGAAGAGATTGAGACTTTGTAACAGCGAAAGAGGCGACTGGTGGTTGCATATCTCTTTGGTGCATCCAATGTAAGTGCTGAAGCTGTTCCTGAGGAAAATGTTACTGCGAACAGAGTAGATGATACTGTTGAAGAAGCGTTTGAAAATGCTGAAGCAGCACCTATGCCTGAAATGGTAAGTGCTGATATCGAAGCTCCTACATCTAAAGATGATGTAGTTGAGGAAGCTGCTGCATACTCTGACAGCAGAGTTTCTGAGAATGAGGATATTGAAATGGATTTCTTTATTCATAATGAAAATTTAGAAGCACATCCTAGTATCAGTGTTTGTGATACTGAGGATGTGGCAGCTGATCAAGCCACCTTGGTGATTGAAGACTCTGTGGGTTCTCACACAGAAGTTCTTTCAGTAAATAATGCAAATTCTGAAAAAGGTGAAGAAGTTGATCAGAGTTTGGAAGTTGTGACAGAGAATGTTCTACAAGATGCTGTTTTACTTGAAGCTCTACAACAGACTGTTGTTGAGGTTGTTACAAGAGAAGCAGAGGTTTTTGCTCAAGCAAACTCTGATATTCCTGAAACTGTTGCAGAGAAAGTAATTGATGAAGCTGCACAGTTACATAATGAACTTACTGCTGAAAATGTTCCTGCTGCAAATGAAGCAGACATTGATGAAGAAGCTGAAAATGATGCTGAGGGTTCTCATTCACACCCTAGTATTCAAGTTTCATTGTCTGATGGTGTAAATACTGATGACGCAAGGGAAGTTAATAGAGAGACTGCTGAGTATTACCAGAATATGTACTATAACAGATGGGCTGATGCAGATTGTGTATTTTCAGCACAACGGGCTGCGGATTTTCTATCTGATTCTGTAAAGCATATTTCAAACTCTGATGTTCTTACAAGTCTAAAGGCCACTGTGGTTCAAGTCAAAGCCTTACACAATAGGTTTGATGAAACACAAACAGTGGTTACCAATCTTAGAAATGAAGTTGGTATAAGGGATCTCACTTTGAAGACTGATAGGTCTTATTTTTCTGCAATGTTCAAGCAGCAAGCCAAGGATTCTGATGAACTTAAGAAGAGGCTTGGGAAAGTTGAGGAGAATCAGACTGCAATGTCTGCGCAACTGACTTCTATTTCTACTGCGTTAGAGTTGCTGACATCAGTATTACTTTCTGATGATGTCAAAAAGGGGGAGAGTGTACCAAATGACAAATGCAAAGATACTCAAACTCTGAGACGAAGGGATGATTCTGCTGATGGTGAAAGCAAGGAAACTGAGAGGAATTTAATTTCTGCTCAAGGGCAAAGAAGATCAAGATTAAATTCTGATAGGTTGACAAACTCTGGTAAAGGAATCTCAAACTCTGCCAGTGGTTCAAGACTTAAGAGTTTAATTATTTCAGCCAATCCATTTACTGATGAAGAAATTGCTACTAAGATGTTTTTAGAAGAACATGGTAATGAAGCTACAGTTGAAGACATGGAAGCTGAAATGCTGAGTCTTGCTGAAGAGCATGAGAGGAAATTAAAGGCTGGTACTTACAAGAAGAAAGCTGTCAAGGTTCCTAGAAAGAAAGAAATGGGTATTTCCATCAAGGAAACTTCTCAACAGAGTATACAATACTCAAGGAGGTCTGTGATAGCAAATACTGATAAGGGTAAGGGTAAACTGGAAGAAGAAGGACAGTTACCAAAGAAGAATTATTCAACCCCTGACAAAGCTCAAGTTGAAATTTTTGAAGCTAGATCAACCTCTGACAAAGCTCAAGTTGATAGATCTACTAAGGAATTGACAACCTCTGACGTTGCTCAAGTTGTTCAAACACCACTCTCTTCTCAACTGCTAAACACTTTCACAAGACCAACTCTACCACAAACTCTGAACCCTAGTTCTGTTAACATACTGCAAAGTAGGACTACTATGGGCAAGGAAGGAAGAGATAAATCAGGTCTGGGATCACACAGAGAAAAGAGGATAAATAACAGTCCAATGGATCAAACTTCACTGGCAGAACCTGGTGTTGGGGTTACTCAAGAGAGCCTTGACAAGCTAGAGTCTGTTCAGTTAATTCATCATAAGGGACTTAGGAAGGACTTTCTGTTATACTTCATGGCTGATGGCAGAGTATACAGAATAGGTGAAAATGATATACACTTGAAAATGGATGAAGAGTTAGAATATGTCTTATATCTACTCAAAGTCAGAAATCAAAGGACTCAAAATGCTGCTGAAGTTTTGAGAGTAAGGATGATGAGAGCAAAGGTTCTCAGTGGTGCTAAAATTACAAGTGCTTACATTCCTAAGTACAAAGATGCTCATGGAAATCTTGTTGAGATGAGAAGAAATAGTGCAAAGCTCTCTATAGCTCTTGGAATAAAGGTGTTGGAATTCAATTTGGAATCTGACAAAGCCTTTATAATAAGACTGAGCAATGATATGAGAAGAAACAGCATATATTCTCTGAGGGCTGCCATATATCAAACTGGTGAAAGTGATCCAGAATTGAAGGAGCTGAAAGAGATTATGATTGCTGAGCTAGAGAGAGCTGAACGAAGATTGCTTACAGACTATATCAGGACAGTGCCTGATATTGAAGAAATCAAGTAAAGTCTGACTGTAAGTTTTTAATGTTTTCTATTCTCAGATAAAGTTAAACTCTAATATATTTTAAACACTGCATTTGTTATATGTTTTGACATCATCAATTATCTGTTTAACTTGTACATTTTTATTATGCACAAGTTGGGGGAGATTGTTAGATATAATTGCTGACGTTTGTTCATCAGTGTTTAAGCAACAGGTGCTCATCAGAGTTTACATTGAAGCCAGTCAGAGTTTGTTAAAGTCTGACGTGGTGATAGTTGAATTAGCTGTCGGTGCTGAATTGAATATTCTAGAAGCAATATATTCTGAAGATGGAAAGAAGCAGAATATATTGATATAGCTAAGGAAACGGAATAGAAGATAAGAAGCAATCGATATGAAATGTATAGCTAACTTATAGGAATATCAATTAGAGATGGATTGTATGTAGCTGTGTACTATATAAACACAGATAGGTTATCCCTAGAAGGGACGCGATCATTGATTATTATTCTTGTAACCTAGAAGCTCTTTGTGATTCTTTAACATCATAAAGAGAGAAGCTGTTAATACAATTACAGTTTATTGATTCATAAACAGTGTTCTTGATTATTGTTATTCTCATATATATTTGATTATATTGTATTCGGCCTAACATTTAATTTTTAGCAAATTTTAAAAATGGCGCCCAAATTTCACAAAAAATTCAAAAATGGCACCCAAAATTTCTCAAAAATTTCAAAAATGGCGCCTAAACTCATTTCCTACCGCATGGCGGTAGGATATATTAACATTATTTCCTACCATTCTCAGCAATTCCTACCGCCTTCTATTTATTAATAAATTTTAAAATAAAATTTAGAATTTAGGGGTTAGGGGTTAGTTAGGGTTAGACAAATGTTTTTCAAAAAAAATAATTTCGATGATCCAACCGTACGGATATCAATATCACTAAAATTACATCATGTATGCAAAGAATAAAATTTTTTAACTCCATTTGCAATGATTTTATAATGATGAAAGGTTTTCTAATAAATAATTAATTGTTACAGAATAAATTCTAAGTTTTTTAATTTATTTTGTTAAACATATTGTATGTTATTGCATGAAGTTACAAAAACAAAATGACATTTACAATTTTAAAAAAAAAAAAAATTATTCACATTCTTCAATAACTGAACTTCCAAGGTTAAGGATTGTAGTTTAGGGTTATGATTTAGGGATAACTCTAGGATTGTACCTCATTTTTAAAAAAAATAAAATTTGAACGATCCAACCGTACAGATCTCAAAATCACTACAAATTACTCGCGTGTACCAAAAATTGTTATTTTTAAAATTGATTTGATGTGATTTTATAAGGAATCACTGCAAATTAGTCACATTTTACTAATAGTTTGTATTGGTTCATTTTTTTAAAAATAATTTTTAATGATCCAACCGAACAAATCTCAGTATCAGTATGAATAAATCATGTATGCCAAAAATTATAATTTTTAAAGGTTATTTGTAATGACTTTTTAATGAAAAAGTATAAAATAATGTGGTACTGTCATATAATTTAGAATGACCATACAACACAAGAAACACCTTGGCATAGTGGTTGAGATGTTGTGTGAATTCGCTGTGCACCGAGGTTCGATTCCTTGTGAAATCAACATTTTTTCAGCAAACAAGTACCAAAACCTACCGCATGTTGGTAGGAAATGGGTATAATTTCACAAAAAGTTCAAAACAAAGCGCCAAAAAATGAAAAATTAAAAATTCCGCCCAAATCAAAAAATTCAAAAAATCCGCCCAAACTCAAAACCTATTGCATGTCGGTAGGAAATGGTCCATAATTTCACAAAAAATTCAAAAGTGCGCCCAAATATGAAAATTCAAATTTTCCGAAAATTGAAAAAATCCGCCCAAACTCAAAATCTACCGTTTGTCGGTAGAAAATGGTCCATAATTTCACAAAAAATTCAAAAGTGCGCCCAAACTAAAAATTTAAATTTTTTCCCCAAAATTATAAACTACTTCTACACTTTCACTTTCATTTTATCTCTATCTATTCATCTACTTCACCAATATAAATCTCTTCATCTCCTTCACTTTAATCATCTTAATTTCCTCATTCATCTCATATAAATCTCTTCATCTATTTCATTTCACATAAATCTCTCCATCTCATTCACTTTAATCATCTCAATTTCCTCCTTCATTTCAATCATTTGGGTATAATTTTTTTTTATCTTTTATATATGTACTTCATTTACATATAATATGTGTGCATTTGTGTTTTGTTTTCTAATTAGTTCTTTTTATATATCCTTATACTAAGTTTAAATTTTGTGTATTGATTGTTCTTTGTTTGTTAATTGGTTCCACTTATTATGTAAATTGTAGGATTTGAAGGCAAAAGAAATGGAGAAAACGAGATTGAAAGCAAGTTTTAGGGTGATGGCATTTTAAAGGATGAAGGCAAAGGAGATTGGTTAATTTTTAATTTTTTGTTGTTGTTGTTGTTGTTGTAATGGTTATAATTATAGTATGTTAGAACAAATATGTATTATAGTTGTGTTGAACACATATGTATTTGTTGTAAAGGGATTATATATCATGGTGTGATAAGGGGAACTTAATGTAATGGTCTTTTGATGTAATGGATGGTTGTTTTGTTATTGAGTGTTTTTGCTATAAAATGTAATTGTGTGTTCTTTGTATTAGATTTTGTTTTGCAAGTATGATTTGTATTACTTGGAGGGGAAACAATAAATTGAAAAAAAATCAAAAAAAAATGTCCAATAATTCCTACCGTCTTCAACTCATTTCCTACCGTCCTTACCATTCGAAATCCAATATTTCCTACCAATTTTGGTTCATTTCCTACCGTATGGTAAGGACGGTAGGAAATGACTGGTAGGAAATGCTAATAAAGATGGTAGGAAACGGTTGGTAGGAAATGACATTCTACATGCCATCTGAAATAATTCCTACCAATGTGCTCAAAGATGCTCGGTAGGAAATGGGTTCGCCGACGTGGCATCTGACATGTGGCAATCCACGTCAGCGTGTGGGGCCCACGTTGACTCGGTCATTAGCATTTTCCACCAATGACATTTCCGACTTGAGCAATTCCTACCAACGCACGTTTGTAGGAAATTGTTAATCCCAAATGACCTAACAGAATTGTAGAAAGGGGGGGGGGGTTTGAATACAATTCTTGATATTTCTTTAAACTTAAAACAACTTACAAATAAAAACTGAACTTAAAGTAAAAATCACAAGCACATAAATAATTTCAGTTGGATTGTTTGATGATCCAACTGAAGTGATTTTTATTGCGGAAATAATCTGTGATACAAAAGTACACAGCTGCTTAGTTACAAGGTTGTAGAGAAGAATGCTCTCAAGGATAGCTAATACAAACTATTTGTTTTTCTTCTCTATTTTTAAAGTAACTGCTACACTTGGTTATATATCCCCAAGTTTACAACCCTATTTTTGGCTACACTAAAAGTACAATGAGTAACCGCCAATAGTTTGCTTTTCATCCCTTTGTCCAGTGGTCCTTGGAGATCCTTGCTTTTGTCTTCATGCTTATTATGATCACTCCCAAGACCCAATTGGAAACTGGGATGTTTCCTTATTCCCCATGTCCATTTTAATGGTTTCCAATGCAAAGTACACTTCCACATCACCTTTAGATCTGTTCAGTAAACTGTCACTATCACTTTGTCAACTATTCAGAAAAGCAATAATGATTCGTTGATAGCAGGGAGATGTGTTTCGTTGATAGCTTTATTCTTCATTCCGTTGATGGTGTTTCCCTCGTTTCGTTGATGAGTAAACTCCATACCGTTGACAGAGTAATCTTCATACCGTTGACATGTCTTCACTTAGACAAAATTACAAGGCCTAATATATTTACAATTAACCAACCTATTTTGCCTATCTAGTACTTAGTCAACATGACTTAGAAAACCTATCTTATAACAGAATGCCTATCATTTGAGAAGTATTGTACAATGCAATTGCTACAACACTCATTTCGTTGATGAGCTTCCTGTCAACGGAATGCTGCAAAACATGCCATTTCGTTGACAGCTACAAAGTGACTTTACACAAATTCTACTAAGTGTTTTATGTTTATCATCAAGAACAACATATTCCTAACAGAAATGTCGGGTCTTTTCCTACCGATTCGACGGTAGGAAAAGGCCATTTTTGGTGTAGTGTGACAAATTTACCTCCATCTCCAGAGATTTTTAGGTACTGAATATGTATTGTATTAAGCTTATTTTTACTATAATTATTAGGTTATTAAAAAAAACGGAAAAACCCTTGTCACAGGAAACAGGAAGCAAACACTACAACAAATATGGCTTTATACGAAAAAAAAAATTACACTAGATCCGTCGTAAATGCTCCATTTACGACAAAAAATTATTGTCGTTTATAGTTCAGTTGAAAGTTCAAAAATACGGTCACAAGTTCGTGATTTTGTCACAAGCTCGTGATTTGGTCACAAGTTCCACATTTCGTCACAAGTTTTGAACTCCGTCAGAAGTCCCAAATTTTTTACAAGTCCCTATTTTATTTAAATAATGACCTTACGACTGATTGTTGTGCTCGTCGTAAGTATTTATGACAGATGAGACTATCCGTCGTAAGATAGGCGCGCTAGACATTCCGTCGTAAGTATTCTGTCACAAAAGCCCATATTTGTTGTAGTGAAAGTGGACAATTATATACTACTACTTAAAAGTTAGCTTCCCTACAAATTTTAAAATTAAAGATGCACTAGAAGATGTCATGGTGCCGTTTTGACCATGAGATTTCAATCTGGTTAATCCAGTTGATGAGATACAATATAAATACACTACAACAAATCAGGCCAATTACGACGGAAATTTTACACTGAAATCGTCGCAATTGGTCCAATTACGACGAAAAAAATTCGTCATTTTTGCTCAAGTCTTAAGTTCGGATTTTCGTCACAAATGTCATTCTCGTCACAAGTATGTCTTTCGTCATAAGTATCACTTTCGTCACAAGTATCACTTTCGTCACAAGTATAATTTTCGTCATAAGTATAATTTTCATCACAAGTATACATTTTCGTCATAAGTTCCATCGCGGGACCCACCTTTTTTAATAAATGAACACCCGTCGGAAGTTACCCAAAATCTGTCATAAGTTGGACATGTTCCAGCCATTTTTGGCTTCCAAATTAAATCCCAAATCATTCCAGCTATTTTCGGCTTCCAAATTAAATCTCAAATCATCCCAATCTACATACAATCCAACACCATAATCAAACCTAAAAGTTTTTAACAAGCATCCACGCAATTAAATGAATCCAAATATAAAAATATCAAATTTACATAAATATTGTCATAAATCCATACTCGCCAACATAAATTAATTTAAATCATCCTACAAACTTAGATCATGTTACAAACATCCACAAACCAACTAAAATTCATAAACATTAAGACTCAACTATTAATTAGAGGACATTTGGAAGCCAACTTTTATTGTCATTAAATTTAACAACGAAAATTTCATTGACATTTGGTTGCTAATAATACCAATATATTATTCGTTAGGTAATTGTTACTAAAATTAACGACATTTTCCGTTGGCATTTGGTTGCTAATATTGCCAACAAAATATCCGTTATGAAGGTGGTTGGATTATGGTTTTTTCTTAAAACAAGAACTCTTTTATGGGTGTTGGTATTCCATTATTAAGTTTAGTAACGAAAATCAGTCCGTTAGTAGCGACTTCCCAACGACGTTTATACTAACAAATGGTTTTCGTGGTCATTCCGTTGGCATGCTGGCTTACTAATGGATTTCCTTAACATGCCAATAGAATTTTCTGTTGTTAAAATTGGATTTTCTTGTAGTGCCAATTATAATAACTTGGTTGTTGAATCAAGATACTAATCTCAATCTATTTTATGACACCAAATATATTATATTATTATTATACCCATCAGCGTCACAATCATCCACCAGACCTGATTATAATCACTTAGTTTTTGAATTAAGATACTAATCTCAATCTATTTTATATCCCTGAACTGGAATCTACCTTTGTACGGAATATCTATTAGGTATCATTCTCCTCCTAACTATCCCGAGTATATATTTTGAGTATAATTCTTAGTTATATGTTTGATCAAGCTGAAAATATATGTAATTTTGTTAAATTCTTTTTTTTACTCCCACAATAATTGGCTTATTTGCTTGAATATATCTTAATGGAGCCATAATGATGTACTTCATTTTTAGCTTCTCATCGGTACAAATTTGTACTATTAGAAGTGGGCAAATAGTACTATGTAATTATAAGCAAACTAAATAACTTTTTTCATTTTTGGTCATCTAAAATTTGTATTGTAATTCTAATTATTTTATTATAACCTTATTTATATTATATCAATAATTTAAATTTTAAAATAAATTAACTAGGCACATGCTTCGTACGGGTTATCTTCTAGTATGGTTTAATGGATGAACTAAATACATATACCAAGGCCATTGCATATATATATTTTTAGCATTTCTTATATTGAAGTTACATTTTTCTTAAAGTGTGCTAGCGTATATTTTGAAACAAGTGTTAGATTATTTTATTAATAATCATAATTTATGGGCTTATAAATTAATGATAATTATATTTAATGTTTATTATATATTTGAACGAATTAAGTGGTCTAAAATAAAGGGTCCAATAACATCTTATTCAGCATGGGCTTTGTAATGTGTAATACCCAATAGTAATCTGATTAGGGTTAATGGAGTATAATTGGATGATTATATAAAGAACATAAAAGGGTTTTGGTCCCAAGGCTATTCATAACCCCTACTTCTCTATTCCCATCAAGTTGAGCGAAATACAACTAGAGGCGAATCAAGTCTGTGGAAGATCAAGTATGATTTGTATTACTTGGAGGGGAAACAATAAATTGAAAAAAAATCAAAAAAAAATGTCCAATAATTCCTACCGTCTTCAACTCATTTCCTACCGTCCTTACCATTCGAAATCCAATATTTCCTACCAATTTTGGTTCATTTCCTACCGTATGGTAAGGACGGTAGGAAATGACTGGTAGGAAATGCTAATAAAGATGGTAGGAAACGGTTGGTAGGAAATGACATTCTACATGCCATCTGAAATAATTCCTACCAATGTGCTCAAAGATGCTCGGTAGGAAATGGGTTCGCCGACGTGGCATCTGACATGTGGCAATCCACGTCAGCGTGTGGGGCCCACGTTGACTCGGTCATTAGCATTTTCCACCAATGACATTTCCGACTTGAGCAATTCCTACCAACGCACGTTTGTAGGAAATTGTTAATCCCAAATGACCTAACAGAATTGTAGAAAGGGGGGGGGGGGGGGGGGTTGAATACAATTCTTGATATTTCTTTAAACTTAAAACAACTTACAAATAAAAACTGAACTTAAAGTAAAAATCACAAGCACATAAATAATTTCAGTTGGATTGTTTGATGATCCAACTGAAGTGATTTTTATTGCGGAAATAATCTGTGATACAAAAGTACACAGCTGCTCAGTTACAAGGTTGTAGAGAAGAATGCTCTCAAGGATAGCTAATACAAACTATTTGTTTTTCTTCTCTATTTTTAAAGTAACTGCTACACTTGGTTATATATCCCCAAGTTTACAACCCTATTTTTGGCTACACTAAAAGTACAATGAGTAACCGCCAATAGTTTGCTTTTCATCCCTTTGTCCAGTGGTCCTTGGAGATCCTTGCTTTTGTCTTCATGCTTATTATGATCACTCCCAAGACCCAATTGGAAACTGGGATGTTTCCTTATTCCCCATGTCCATTTTAATGGTTTCCAATGCAAAGTACACTTCCACATCACCTTTAGATCTGTTCAGTAAACTGTCACTATCACTTTGTCAACTATTCAGAAAAGCAATAATGATTCGTTGATAGCAGGGAGATGTGTTTCGTTGATAGCTTTATTCTTCATTCCGTTGATGGTGTTTCCCTCGTTTCGTTGATGAGTAAACTCCATACCGTTGACAGAGTAATCTTCATACCGTTGACATGTCTTCACTTAGACAAAATTACAAGGCCTAATATATTTACAATTAACCAACCTATTTTGCCTATCTAGTACTTAGTCAACATGACTTAGAAAACCTATCTTATAACAGAATGCCTATCATTTGAGAAGTATTGTACAATGCAATTGCTACAACACTCATTTCGTTGATGAGCTTCCTGTTAACGGAATGCTGCAAAGCATGCCATTTCGTTGACAGCTACAAAGTGACTTTACACAAATTCTACTAAGTGTTTTATGTTTATCATCAAGAACAACATATTCCTAACAATCTCCCCCAATTTATGACTGATAGAATAACAACCATAAATCAAGAGACTTGATGATAACCAAAACACTCATATACATTCTAAATTACAAAAGTAGAAAATGCATTAAGCTTCATAATATTTTGAATAAAATACAAGACTTACAAGACTAATGCCAAGAAGTGCTCCTCTAGACTGAGCAAATGATTCATCTTTGTCTTCTTTGTGGCATAGTCTTCCTCCCTCTCTTAGAGTTGTTTTCCTCAATCTGAACCTGTAGCCTTCTGTAGAAGATCTTCTCTTCCTCATCCTGATCACCAAGCTTGGATTGCATAAGCTTTAGAGTTTGATTAGATGCCTTATCCAGCTGGTCTTCCATCCTGAAGAACCTTCTGCAGTTGTCCTTGTCCTTAAATTCCATCATCCAGTAAGGTTGAAGATGGATCTTCTTTCCTGTTGAGGGCACTCTAAGCATCCTGGGAAGAGCCTCAGGCTTGTTCCAGCTAGCCTTTATTTGACATATTTTGGAGACCACCTCAGACTTGGCTGTTTTGGTGAAGCCAAAGTCTTTCTTCAAGCATCTAAACACTGTGAGTAGTGTTTGGTAGTCTTCTCCTAAAATTCCATAGAGAGGCCATACTTGTTCTCTACCACCCTTGAATGTGAAAACTAACCTTTCAGGCATCTTTTGAGAAGCTGCAATGCCCCTTACTTCCACCAGGTTGTCTAAATCAAGATGTAAGCTAGATTCTTCCCTGATGTCAGCAATGTACATGCAGTCCTCTGGATTTGAAGGGGGCTTCTGAGGTTGTGGCTTTCTCACAAATATTGGCTTTGCCTTGACAGCCCTTTTCTTGGTCTTCATTGGCTAATCCTTTTCAAATAGGAATTTTGGGAAGTTGGCCTCATCAAACTCAATTGGCTCTTCCTTTGGCTCAATTGGTTGATCATGGAAATTTACAGGATGATTGGGATCACAGGCTAACTTTACCTCTGAAACTGGATCAGGATTTGTTGGAGGTGCAATTGGTACAGAAGAGTCTGATGCAGTGTTCTGAAAGTCATCATTCTCAAAGGCTATGTTTCTCCTAGCTCTTGCCTTTGGTTGCCTTGTGCTCTTCTTTGCACTCCTTTCCTCTCTTGCTTTTTCTTCTTGCTGTCTTTCTTCTTCATCAAGAGACTGAGCAACAGCAAGGGCTTGCATTGCTGCTCTTTCTGACTCTTCAGCTTTAGCTTCAGCAAAGTTTGGGTGACCAGCCCAAACACAGATTTGTTGTCCATTCCTGTAGACAATTGCCCTTTGCTTCCTTATCTCATAATCATTGCTTTCCTTGCTTTTTGTGATAAGTAGACCAAGAAGCTTCGGCTCATCTGGATAAGGTGCAGGATAGAAAGTCCTTTCTGTATTTTTGCCCTTTGGTTTAGCAGGGGACTTGGGAGATAGGCTTCTTTGGAGTGTAGCTTGTTCCACATCCCTAATGCATGAAGTTTGTCCTTTTTCCTTCCTTGGACCTTGAGTGACTCCATGTAGAAGGGGCTCTACCTTATAGAAAGAATTGGTCTGTGGCTCCCATTCCGTTGACACTAGAACCATGGCATCCGTTGATGGTTGATCCGTTGATGGATTGGAGTCCTTTGTAGTTCCAACAATTTTCTTGACCCTTGCTTCTATGTTGGACCAATGGTCTTTGATTTGTTCTGCAAGTCTCATCCTCATAGAAGCTTCCTGGATCAGGTCAATGCCATCGTTTTTCTTCTTTCCAAACTCCCCCATTGCTAATGGCTCTTCTGGCAAGGAGATGGCTGGGACCAAAACCTTTGTAATTTGTATCTCTAGCTCCTTAGTTTTCTCCCCCTTTTTGTTATCATCAAGTGAGATGATAGGGATTCCTTGAGCTGCCAGAAGCTGGGTGAGTAGGCTAGTTTGCTTCTCCTGTTCCTTCTGCATGTGAGAAAGTGTAGCCTCAACTTTGTCCACTCTAGAGGAGAGAGTTTTCAACGATGAGGACACTTCAGGTTCCTTGGTGAAAAACCTTGACATCTTGGAGACAGTGTGAAGAGGAAGCTTTTCATCTAGCCTCCTGTCAGTAGCATCCCTAAGGTTGCTAATTGAATCCTTTATTTCTGTAGCTTCAATCCTTGTCTGCAACATTTGTAGCCTTTGAATTTCCAGAGAATCCATTATGGCCTTATAGAATTTCTTGTCCCTTGCAGTTGCTGACTCATGAGCTAGATATGCCTCATTGTATTGCCTTGTAATAGCAGCATCCAAGTTGGATCTACCATGCATATCTTGAGAAAGCCAGTTTGGTGTAGGAGGCACCACAGAAGTCCCAGTCTGTGTAGTAGTGGCCACCTGTAGATTGTCACCAAAGCTGTCTTCATCATCAGAAAACTCAAATTCTCCACTTGTTGCAGCTCCTGGAGGTAGGTTGGTCAAGGCATCCTTGGCTCTTTGCATTGATGCAGTAGTATGAATTAAGTTGAGTGACCTTTCTGCCTCCACATTGCCCTGTTGAGCCATAACTTGATAGGTTGACACAGGATGAGTAAAGGTCTCAGGATCCAGGGAAATACTATCCAGAGTTTGTTGATAATGCTCTTGGAAGGTAAGTTCCCTTTCTCCCTCACTGACCCCCATTAACTCACTTGCAATGGCTGCTTCCATCCTTATTGCTCCTGTAGTCCCTTCTCTCTCTCCACTCTTTTCTTGCATCATGGGCTCCCCATGGCTCACACCTCTCACACCCTCACCTTCACCTACTAAGGTGGTACTCTCAGTCTCTCCTTTTGCCTGGCTGGAAGAAGTAGCCAGCCTCTCACTCTCAGCCTCTCCTTTTGCCTGGCTGCAAGCCAGCCTCTCAATTTCACTCCCTTCAAACCTAAAAGTGTCTCAACTACCACCAGGTCATCTACACTAGTTGTGGAAACAACTTGATTTTTAATAAGGGGTGTAGAATGACCTATCAACGGAATGATAGTTTGAACTGTCAACGGTATGGATACCGTTGATGGAGAAACACTTGTCAACGAAATAGACTGTTTCGTTGATGAAGTCAAGAAAGCACTTTGAGAATGAGAAATTACAGTAGAATCTGTGGTGATTGATTTGAGAGATTGGTCCAAAGATCCTCTTGCAACTTCGGAAAAAATTGGTTGATGGCCCAACAAATCACTTAACAAGTGATGGCCACCAGCTTCAGAGTGGGGCTTCTCCAAGATTAGAGTTGGAGAATCAGGAATAGATGTATGGATCATGTCCACATCTAGAGATAAAGTTGGTGAATTCGATGGAGATAGTTCAAGGTTGATGTTTAGAGAATGGGACTGTAACCCCAGAGTGATAATAGGGGTTACATCAAACTGAATTTGAGAAACTGGAAGTGTAGCTTCCAGAGTGTGTGCACCCTGTGAACCCTTGGATTTTTGTTTCACCCTCCTTTGGTATTGGGAAAAAGTAGACTGTGGGCTTGAAGTGTCCCTTACCCTCTTGGAGTGTGCTCTTGGAGAAGAGCTTGTTTCAATAATTACATCCTTTTGGGAGGATGCAATTAGACTTATGCTTAAATCCATATTACTCATTGTGCCTTGTTGGGAAGACACAATGGGGCTTCGCTGGATCTCACTCATCTTTCCTTCCTTATCCTTAGGGTTTCTTTTATGTTCACCCCTTCCCTCACCTCTCACAGCACCTACAACACTCCCCTTAGGTTGTGTAGTGGATTTTACAACAGGTGCCTTTTGGGAAGCACCTGAGGTTGGCTTGGAGGATTTCTTTGATTTTGGTTTTGTTGCTGGGGCAGGAGCCTGTTGGGTCACAACTACAGACTCCACAGCAACAGTACTGGGTGATACAGTTGAAGTAACAGTTATACTAGAAGGGATAGCAGTAGTTACCTCAATTACTGGCAGATACACCACTGGAACCTCACCATTGTGGTTCAGCCTCAGTATGTCTGCCAGTACTCTCTTTTCTTGCACAAAACACTCAAACTTGGAAACAGGGTTAGAAATAACTAATGGTGTTGGACTAACATGATTAGCCAACATCATCAGAAACCTAGCATAATAGATATTCTTTTTCCTATTAGCCTTATCACCCAACTTAGCACCAATTTCATACATAAGTTGGGTGCTAAAGTTGTAATATCTATCAGTTAGGAGCATGGTAAAGAGAATCAACATGGAATTAGTTAATGCATCAAAATTACTAATCTTACCAGAAAAGACCTTGATAAATGCATCAGCTAAATAACTATATTCCCTAACCAAACCTCTCCTAATTATTTTACCCAGATTATCAGTAGGCAAAGAGTAGTTTATGGAATTTAGCAAGTTAACCATTTCAGTGATTGTAGGCAAAACATCACAGTTATTTTCAGGAATATGTAATGTTAGGCCGAATACACAATATAATCAAGTATGTATGAGAATAACAATAATTAATAACACTGTTTATGAATCAATAAAACTGTAATCTTATTAACAGCTTCTCTCTTTATGATGTTAATGAATCATAAAGAGCTTCTAGGTTACAAGAATAATATCTCAATGATCGCGTCCCTTCTAGGGATAACCTATCTGTGTTTATATAGTACACAGCTACATACAATCCTTCTCTAATTGATATTCCTACAAGTTAGCTATACAATTCATATCAATTAAGGATTGCTTCTTATCTTCTATCCTGTTTCCTTAGCTGTATCAATATATTCTGCTTCTTTCCATCTTCAGAATGTATTGCTTCTAGAATCTTCAATTCTGCACCGACAGCTAATTCAACTATCACCTTGTCAGACTTTAAATAAACTCTGACTAGCTTCCTTTAAACTCTTCACCCTATCAGAGTTTAACTAAACTCTGATCGGCTTCTGATAAACTCTTGTCAGTACCTGTTGCTTAAACACTGATAAACAAACATTAGCAATTATATCTAACAATCTCCCCCAACTTGTTCATAATAAAATGTACAAGTTAAACATATAATTGATGATGTCAAAACCTTTTAACAAATGCAGTGTTTAACATATAACAGAGTTTAATTTAAAACAGAGTTTAAATTTGACTTAGAATAGAAAATATTAAAAACTTACAGTCAGACTTTATTTGATTTCTTGAATATCAGGCACTGTCCTGAGATAATCAATTAGAAGTCTTCTTTCAGCCTTTTCCAGCTCTTCAACCATGATTTCTTTCAGTTCCTTGAGTTCTGGATCAGATTCACCAGTCTGATAAATAGCAGCTCTCAGAGAATAGATGGAATTCTTCCTCATCTCATTCCCTAGCCTAATAAAATGTGCTTTATCAGATTCTAGATTGAATTCTAAGACTTTAACTCCCAGATCAGTCCTTAGTCTTGCACTGTTTCTCTTCATTTCTATAACATTTCCATAAGCATCTCTATACTTAGGAATGTATACCTTTGAAACTCCTCCTCCAAGCATCACCTTAGATCTTTGCATCTTTTGTCTGATAAATGTAGCAACATTGTGAGTGTTTCTGTTTTTGACTTTTAACAAGTACAGAACATACTCCAATTCTTGATAAGACTTAAGATCTATATCAGACTCTGCAATTCTATAGACTCTTCCATCATTCATAAAATACAACAGAAAATCTTTCTTCAAACCCTTGTGAAATATCAACTGAACAGAGTCTAGCATATCAAGATTCTCTTGAGTAAAAATGCCAGATACTGCCAATGATGATTGATCTCCAGATCTGTTGTTTATCCTCTTCTCCCTATGTGAACCTAAACCAGCTTTATCAAAAGTTTCTTTTCCAAGTACAGTCCTGGTTTGAGAAAAATCCACAGGTTGAAGTGTCAGAGCTTCAGATAGTACAGGTCTTCTAAAAATACCTTGGAGTTGTGGAGCTAGCTGAGTTTGCACAACTTGAGCATTGTCAGTGGTTGGCTTAACTTCAATAATATCATCAACTTGAGCAGCGTCAGAGGTTGAATATTCTTTCTCCTTCAGGTTAGGCTCTTCAATCATTTTGCCTTTACCCTTATCAGAGTTTCTAATCATAGGCATCCTGGTGTATTGTATACTCTGTTGAGTATTTTCTTTAATGATAATTCCAGTTTCTTTCTTCCTAGGAGCCTTGATTTCTTTCTTTTTGTATATCCCAGCTTCAAGATTCTTCCTGTGTTCTTCAGCAAGCATTTGCTCTTCAGCTTGGATATCTTCAATTGTAACATCTTTTCCATGTTCTGCTATAAATACTTTAGCAGCAACTTCTTCATCAGTGCTAGGCTTATCAGTGTTTATCAAACTTTTGAGCCTTGAACCACTGGCAGAAATTACTTTTCCCTTACCAGAGTTTGATCTTCTCTCAGAGTTTGATCTTGATCTTGGTCTTAAGCCTAAACTCTTTTCAGATTCACCTCCCTTGCTTCCACCATCATTACCATCATCCCTCCGTCTCAGAGCTTGAGTGTCTTTGCATTTGTCACTTGGTACACTCTCCCCCTTTTTGACATCATCAGAAAGAAGTACTGATGTCAGCAATGCCAGAGCATTAGAAATTGAAGTTAGTTGAGCAGACATAGCAGTCTGATTCTCCTCAACTTTCGACAATCTAGAATTGAAAGTCTTTTGCTCTTTACACAAAGAGATGTATAGAGATTTGTCCCTTTGCTGTGTAAGCTCTCTTGTAGCTATATCATTCCTTAACCCTTCAATCACCTTATCAGAAGCATCAAAACGATTGTTTAATGATTTGATTTGAACAACAGTTGCTTTGAGATGACTGAGAAGTTCAGGATTTGTAATCTCTTTAACAGAGTTAGCAGTTAAATCAGCAGCTCTTTGTGAAGTAAAAATACAATCTGCTTCTGTCCAGTTCTTGAAGTACATATCTTGAAAATGTTCTTCAGTAGCCCGATTGAACTCTCTTTCTTCATCAGAGTTGGCTTGAATGTCAGATATATGTGAAGGTGAATGAGCAGGAGTAGCATTAACATTGTCATCCTCTCTTGCAATCTCTTCAGGAACATGTTCAGCAGTGATTTCATGTTCTAACTGTGCAGCTTCATCATTAACTTTCTCTGCAACAGTTTCAGGAATATCAGAGTTTGCTTTAGCAATTACCTCTGCTTCTCGCTGAACAATCTCAACAACTGATTGTTGTAGAGCTTCAAGAACAAGAGCATCTTCAGAGTTTGCAACAAACTCTGCTGCTACAGGAACATTCTCTGTTGCATCAGCAGGTACAGCAACAGCTTCTGTAGGATGATCAATTCTAATCTGATCAACTTCCTCACCTTTCTCAAAATCAAGAGAAATGATTTCTGTGTGGGAAGCAATAGTTTCTACCAATTCTGTAGTAGCTTGATCAGCTTCTCTTACATTTTCTTCAAGATCAAAAATTCTGCTGTCAGAATGAGCAGCAGCTTCCTCAACTACATCATTAGCCTTTGATGTAGGAGCTTCTCTATCAAAATCCATTTCAATATCATCAGTATTTAGCCTGTCTTGATTGACAGCTTCTGGATTTGCAGCTTCCTCCTGAACAAAAGCTTCAGGAGCTTCAGTTTCCTCAGGAACTTTGTCCATATTGGCAATGATATCAGCAAAAAGATATTCAGCAACTTGTCTTCTCTTTCTCTGATGAGGATTTTCTTCATCAGTTTCAGTTTCTGATTCTGCAACAGAATCAGCAGTAACAGACTTTGCTCTTTGAGCTCTCTTTTTCTTCATTCTTTTTCTCTGAGGCAGCTCTTCAGTTCTTGATACCCCAGCTTCAGCATTTGACTTAGCAACCCTAGCAGGTTTAGTACCAACATTCTTAGTCCTACCACCCCTTTTAGGTTTAACAGAAGTTGAAGGAGGCAGTTCTTGTTGTAGAGGCTCAGGTTGAGAAGAAGCTTGTGTTGGTGGATTGACTTGAGCATTTAAAAACTGTTGCACAGATTGAGGTAGCAACAAGTCTCCAACAACCCCTTTCTTAACATCTTTATTAATAAGATCAGAAAATATTCTCTTATGTAATTTAAAACAAGAAACATCTTCTTCACCTACTTCTACTCCTTCAACACAGTAAGAGAACAAAGTCTGACAGAATCTAGAGAAATAGACTACTCCTCTATTCTCTGTCATTTTGTCTCCTAGATTATTCAAAACAAGTCGTGCAAAATCAAAATGATTATCGAATAAAAGAGAATACCCGATTTGCAGACTGTCTGTGGGAATAGCATCCCAGTTTGTGCATTTCTTGCTAAAAGTCCTTGTGATGCAATCAAAGAAGAAGCTCCACTCCTTCCTTAAGAATGGTCGTTTGAGCTGTCCAATCTTCGACAAGGGTCCAGAATACCCAATCTCTTGCATCATTCTTATCAAATCTTCATCACCCATTCCAATTGTATACGAAGAAAATTCAGGAAACCCCATTGCAGCGCGAATGGTTCCAGCAGTTATTACATACTCTGTATCTTCATATTCAAAAATAATCGATGGGTTGCCTGTCTCACCACCATCATCATACATTCCTGTTTCCCAGAACGCCTTTATCTGTGAACCAGAAAGTTTTTCAGGTTCTACCAAAGCACGTCCAATCGCTGACTGAGCAAGAAACTCTTGAATCATATGAAATGCCTCTGGTGCGTTTGCAGTGTTTAGTGGTGCAGTATAGTTGTTTGGAACGAACTCTAATCCAGACGAAACAAAAGCTGTGGTTGCCATTAGAAGATTCTGAATTGATGCGAAAGACAGCAAAGTTTATGTGTAGAAAGGTGTTTGTGAAAAAGCGTATGAAGAGTTAAGGTTCGTAAAAGATTGAACCGTTTATGTGTAGTGTATTTAAATAATAACTGAAAAGATCACGATACACAGCAAGCGTCCTTGAAACGTGTGTGAGTGGGACAGATGTCAAACGTGCATACGCTGACAGTTGTATCCAATACACACGTGCAATCGTGCAAACATTTAGACACCTGGCAACACATAAAACGCTCAAAATATCCACTTTAATAAAAATCAATAATAATAAAATTATCAATTTTAATCTCTCAGAAATACAATAATGAAGTACAAAGCAACTCAACAGTCAGTATAATAATGACTGTCTTGGAACTCCGCACGTTACTGTTTCCAAAAGCTTCAAAAACCTTTCAATCTCCAAGAAAAACCTTTCAGATACCCTGTTTGAATGCTTTAAATACCAAAGCAATGTAACAACAGGCTTCATATCTTAAACTTACTATACACCAAAATGGCTGGGACTTTCGAATTCATGGATGTGGAAGAGTTTTTGAACATGAACTGGCAGCAACAAGAAAACTATCTTATCGATGAGTTTCTTGTTCTCTCATTCTTGAATGATGAAGGCCTTATCGTAGATGATGAAATAGCCGAAGGACCTTTCTCCAACCCTCATGTATACATCTTCCGTCCAGGACCATATGATGCACCAATCCTCGCAGATGAAGATGCCATGGAGATCTGCTTGATGCTTTTTCAACTGAGTTTCTTGTCGGGTTCAAAAGAAAACCTCTTCTTACAATCCTGCAAGCTGCAAAGCAGAAAGAGATCCCGAGAAGATGATGATGATGATTCATCATTAGGAGGATTTCAAGCTATCCCAAATGGTATAATGACCAGATGAGCAACTGGGTAGCTATCATCAGAAGTAGTAGAGCACAATAGCTTCTGGCTCTAGCTCTTCTGCTTCGATGTTGGATAGCATTCAAATACTTATCCTGGTTAAATAGATCTTCACTTTTGTAACCATAGAAATTAATATTTACCAGAAAGATTAGCTAAGCATGAGTATGTAATTGACTGAATGTAAACAGAGTTTGAATCAATTAATGAAAAAGACTCATTTTATTGCTTTACTTTCAGTATTATCAATTTTACCTAGTAATTGTAAAGTGAAAGACATGATATCACTTAAAACAATAAACTAACATACTCATCAGTACTACTGATCACTATCAGTACTTATCAAACAAACTCTTTCTTTTCTCTGTTCAATCATACTTTGCCTAAGAACAAATGACTAAACCCAAAATCATAAACTGTCTGAGACAAGAAAATTATTTTAACCATCAGAGATTAAAATAAAGTAACCTCGGCGTATTTCACACAAAACATCAGTGTTTACCATTTGTCCTTCTTTGTCAATAAACTCTTTTCTCAATCTGTACAGTTGTGAAAATATGTGTGTGTAGTAGCAGAGTTTACCGAAATCAGTATTGAGACCATCTCAAAGTGCATAAAATCCACAATCTAAAGTAGTAAAAACTGGTTGCCTAAACTCTCATGTATAACATAAAATCTGATTTTATATCTAAACTCTGTATTACTGATATCCTTTCATTTGGATATGTCTTTTATTTTTCACCCCCTTTATTAATTTTTTTATTTTTCAATATATATATATATTTTTTTTTTTTTTTTTATTTTTCCAGTAATCAGTGGTTGGCACTAGTCACCAAAAATCAAAGATTTTAGCCCTTATTTCATACAATAAGTTCCTGGATCTTCCTAGGCACAACATGATCTCAAAGGAATTTGTGCTCTGTTTGGCATCTTTTGAATTTGAGGGTGAATTATTTGAAATTAATAATCAGAGTTTAGACTTTTCATCAGTAAATATAATTAACTTATGAGAGAAAATGCAAACAGCTAATACAGACTCAGTGTATAGGATCAATAAACTAAGAGATGCTATAAATATTGAGACAGTATCATGCTGTGTTAGCTTACTGCACATTTTTGAGATCAGAGTCTATACAACTCTTAAGGATTCACAGTTACTTACTGAGAATTATGCTTCATACAAATTTCTTCATTGGTCCTTATGTTCCAGACAAAATTACAATCAGAGAATAGCATTAATCTGTAACATTCAAAGTATGACCAACAGTTTATGACTAACAGAGACTAACATCAGAATTTAACCAACAGAGTTTATCACACTGGTACTCATAACAGTTAACACATGCAAGGAATCATGAGCAACAAGAATTAAACATGTATAAATTTTGAGTCTAACCCGTATCTCTAGTCAGAACCAGAGATCATTCCAAGTTCATTTACCAATCTTGTAAAAGTAGCTTCACTCAAAGGTTTGGTGAAGATATCTGCAAGTTGTTGGTCTGTAGACACAAAATGAAGCTCAATATTCCCTTCTTCCACATGTTCTCTGATAAAATGATATCTTATGCTGATGTGCTTGGTCATGGAATGCTGTACTGGATTTCCTGTCATAGCAATAGCACTTTGGTTATCACAGAAAATAGGAATTTTAGAGTACCTTAACCCATAATCCAGCAATTGATTCTTCATCCATAAAATCTGTGCACAACAGCTACCAGCTGCTATATACTCTGCTTCAGCTGTGGATGTGGAAATCGACTTCTGTTTCTTGCTATACCAAGAAACTAATCTGTCACCTAAAAATTGACAGCTTCCACTTGTACTTTTTCTGTCTATCTTACAGCCTGCAAAATCTGCATCAGAGTATCCAATCAACTTAAACTCTGATTCTCTAGGATACCACAAACCCAAGGTTATGGTGCCTTTGAGATATTTGAAAATCCTTTTTACAGCTGTTAGATGAGGCTCTCTAGGATCTGCTTGAAATCTTGCACAAAGACATGTTGCATACATGATATCAGGTCTACTTGCTGTAAGATACAGTAAAGACCCTATCATTCCTCTGTAGTTTGTCATATCTACTGAGGCTCCTGTGTCTTCGTCTAGCTTTGTTGCAGTAGCCATGGGAGTAGTAGCAGATGAACTATCAAGCATACCAAATTTCTTGAGAAGATTTCTGGTATATTTTGCTTGATTTATGAAAATACCATCATCTGTTTGCTTGACCTGTAAGCCTAGAAAATAACTAAGCTCTCCCATCATGCTCATTTGATACCTGGATTGCATAAGCTTTGCAAACTTCTTACAAAGTTTGTCATTAGTAGATCCAAAAATAATATCATCTACATAAATTTGAACTAACAACAAATTATCACCAGAATTGAAATAAAACAGAGTTTTATCAATTGTACCTCTTGTGAACCCACTTTCTAAAAGAAATTGAGCAAGAGTTTCATACCATGCTCTTGGTGCTTGCTTTAGTCCATATAATGCCTTGTCAAGCCTGTAGACATAATCTGGATGCTTGGGATCTACAAATCCTGGTGGTTGTTCAACAAATACCTCTTCTTCAAGCTTCCCATTGAGAAAAGCACTTTTCACATCCATCTGAAAGACTTTAAACTTCTTGTGTGCAGCATAGGCCAGAAAAATCCTTATGGCCTCCAGTCTTGCAACTGGAGCAAAGGTTTCATCATAGTCAATTCCCTCCTGTTGTGAATAACCTTTTGCCACAAGTCTAGCCTTATTCCTTGTAATCACACCATCACTGTCAGTCTTGTTTCTGAAAACCCACTTTGTACCTACAATTGATCTGTTCTTTGGTCTAGGTACAAGTGTCCAGACTTCATTTCTTTCAAATTCATTTAACTCTTCTTGCATTGCTGTAATCCAATTAGCATCTTGAAGAGCTTCCTCCACTTTCTTTGGTTCAGTTTGAGACAAGAAAGCATGATACAGACACTCATTATTTGTTGCACTTCTGGTTCTTACACCAGCATCAGGATCTCCAATTATGAGATCAGGTGTGTGTGCCTGTGTCCACTTTCTTGCTGATGGTAAGTGGTTTCTTGCATCATTGTTGGATCCTCCCCCTTGATCCATGCTCTCCTGATTCATATGTTGACTTTCTACATTCTCTGAGGCTCCCCCTGAATTTGATGACTCAGAGTTTGAATTGTCAGAGTTTGAATCAGTTTCCTCAACTGACTCACTTGCTGTGTCATGTTGAGCTTCTTCACGCTCCCCCTCAACTGGTTCTCTATTTTGTTCAATTTGAGAATTATCAGTTTCTCCAGTATTTACCAGTAGAGGTTCAGAGTATGCTTCGTCAGAGTTTGTCAACCCTGCTTCATCAGAGTTTATATCATCAGAGAGTAGATCTTCATTTTCAAAACGTAGTTGATCATATCCATCCTTGTCTTCAAGTCCAATTATTTTCTTGTCATCAAATGACACATGTATGGATTCCATGATCACTTTAGTTCTTAGATTGTAAACTCTGAATGCTTTTGTTGACAGTGGATAGCCAACAAAAATTCCTTCATCAGCTTTTAACTCGAACTTTGTCAACTGTTCAGGATGAGTCTTCAACACAAAGCATTTGCATCCAAATATATGAAAATATTTCAAATTTGGCTTCTTATTTTTCACCATCTCATATGGTGTTTTCCCATGCTTGTTGATCAGTGTAGCATTTTGAGTAAAACAAGCAGTTTGAACAGCTTCTGCCCAGAAATAAGTTGGTAATTTTGCTTCTTCAAGCATAGTTCTGGCTGCTTCAATTAAAGTTCTGTTCTTTCTTTCAACTACACCATTTTGCTGTGGAGTGCCAGGTGCAGAAAATTCTTGTTTCACCCCTCTTTCCTTGCAGAAAGCTTCCATGAATGAATTTCTGAATTCAGTTCCATTATCACTCCTTATTATTTTGACTTTGTGCTGTGATCCTTTGTCCAGTAGATTTACATGATCCATTAGAATTTGAGCAGTTTCATCCTTCTTTGACAAGAAATACACCCATGTATATCTAGTATATTCATCAACAATTACTAGAGCATATTTCTTTCTGCCCATTGACATTATATTCACTGGTCCAAAAAGATCAACATGTAGAAGATGATAAGGTTCCACTACTGAAGATTCAGTTTTGCTCTTGAAAGATGACTTCCTTTGTTTGGCCTTTTGACAGGAATCACATAGGCCATTTAGACTGAGTGTTGATTTTGGGAGTCCTCTTACAAGATCCTTTCTTATCAGCTCATTAATGTTGTTCAAATTGAGATGAGAGAGCTTTTTATGCCAATTCCAACTCTCTTCATTTGACATTCTTGCAGTCAGACACACTGTTTTTCCATCAGAGTTTGTTACCAAACTTGCTTCATAAATATTGTTGCGCCTGTGTCCAACTAGAACAACTTTTCCAGTAGATTTACTGATAACTTCACAGTATTCACTATGAAAATCTACATGGTTTCCTCTGTCACAGATTTGACTCACAGATAACAGATTGTGCTTGAGTCCTGAGACTAGAGCTACATTAGTGATGATGACACCTCCAAGATTAATGTTGCCATATCCCAGAGTATGTCCTACGTTGCCATCTCCATAGGAAACTTTTGGGCCATCCTTCTCCACAAAGTCTGATAGCAGGGCTTTATTTCCAGTCATATGTCCTGAGCATCCACTGTCCAAGATAAGTGTGCTCTCTATTATACCCTGCAATCACAAACAAACACTAAGTGTTAGTTTTAAGGATCCAGACTTGCTTGGATCCTTTGCCTTTCTTAACAGTGTTAGCTTTTGCAGCGGAATCAACTTTCTCAGAGTTTAAACTAACATTGTCAGATTTTACACTAGCAGAGTTTGCTCTAACCCACTTCAAGTTGGGTTTTAGCTCATAGTAATTATGATAAATTGCATGATAACTCTTACATGTGTAAATAGAATGCCAAGTGCTCCCACAATGTTTGCATAAGGTCTGTGGTTTTACTCTAACATAATCATTCTTTACTTCTGAAGTAGAAGGTAAAGAATTAATATGCTTGTTCTTAGTGCAAAATCTAGCAAGATGATTAGAACTACCACAACTGTAACATGTTTTCCTTAAAGCACCAGCATTAGGCAAATGATTATTTCTATTGTTTATGCCTATTTTTCCATTCCTATTTCTCTTGGACCCTTTAGGTTTCATGGCAGACTTAACCTCTTTGAGCTTATGTTTAAACTGTTTTCCTGTCATTAAACCAACATTAACCTGTTTCTCACAGACTCTTATTGGTTCTTTAACAGCTTCTATCTCAACAGGCTTCTCTGTTTTAGATTCAGTATCTACTTGTTCAACACAAGTTTCAACTGGCTCCATAACAGTTTCTTTCACAACTGCAGATTTTAACTTTCCAGATTCAGGAACAAATGTTACAGGAGTTGAATATGAACTTGTGAAAGCTCTAAACTTAATTTTATCTTGAAACCTAAGTTCATCTTCCTCACTGTATCCTAAACCTACAGCATCTGTTTGAAAAACTTGATGTGTATCTCTGCCAGAATTAGTCCAAGTTTTAATTATTTTTCTTTCCTTCTCTAAATCAGATTCTAGTTGCCTATACCTTTTAAGCAACTCCTGTTCCACATAAACAGCATCATCTCTTTCTTTTTGAGTCTGCTTCATATTCTCAAGTTCTCTTTCAAGAAACTTGTTTCTTTCTTTAAGACTAAGATTCTCAGATTTAATCCTTTCATTCTCTAAAGTCTGATCCCTATAACTAACATGTATGTTCTTAAGATAAATTCTTAATTCAGAAATATTATCAGTATCATACGCATAAGTAGTTAGGGGTACCTTATTTTCTGATGATTCAGTCTCATCTTTGACAGTTGCCATAAGAGCATAATTTTCTCCATCATCAGAATCTGAAGTATCTGCCCAGTCTTTGCCTTTAGAGACGAGTGCTTTTCCAGTTTTTCCTTTCTTGCACTCTGGAGCATAGTGACCCATCTCTTTGCACTTGTAGCACTGGATCTCAGATTTGTCCTTCTTTCCAGACTTGGTATCTTTTCCATCAGACTTTCTGAAATTCTTCTTCTCAGAATTTGAATCTCTCCTTGAGAATCTCTTTCCTTTCTTGGAGTTCTTGAATCCCATCTTCTTGAAGGTCTTCACCATCAATGCCGCCATTTGCATCAACCGTTCTTCATCATCCTCAGAGTCAGAAGCTTCATCAGAGTTTGAGTCATCATCAGAGTTTGATGACTCACTTTCAGATTTAATGACTAAAGCCTTTCCCTTGGCTTTCTTCTTTGATGATTCCTTCTTTTCAATGGGCTTCTCCTCAACTTTGAGAGCAACAGATTTTGTCTTCTTGCTTGATCTTCTGTTTCTTTGATCTATCTCAAGTTCGTGAGTCTTTAACAAGCCATAAATCTCATCAAGATCTGTATCATCAAGATCATAATTATCTCTGATTGAGGTCGTCTTCAGATCCCATTTTTCAGGTAGAGATAAGAGAAACTTGAGATTTGACTCTTCAAGATTATATTCTTTGTCAACCAGAGATAGATCATTCAGTAATTTACAAAACCTGTCATAAGTCTCAGTCAAGGTTTCATTAGATCTAGAATCAAAGTGCTCATACTCCTGTGTGAGTATTGTCTTCCTGTTCTTCTTTATAGCAGTGGTTCCTTGACACCTTACTTCCAAAGCATCCCAGATTTCCTTTGCCGTTTTGCAGCCAATTACTCTGTTAGACATAACATTATCTAAAGCACTGTGGAGTAGATGTCTAACCTTTGCATCCTTTGCAATTGATGAGATGTCTTCAGGAGTATAATCTTTCTTTTCCTTTGGAATCAGTGTCTGTTCTTTATCACCAACAGCAGGAGATAATTTAGTTGGCTTATGAGGACCATTATTGATTCTGTCAAGATATTCTGGATCTGTAGCTTCCAGAAACATGGTCATCTTCACCTTCCATATCGGATACTCTATTGGCCTGAGAATTGGAACCCTGATAGTTTCATATCGACTCACAGAATTTGGCTTAACCTGTTCAGCCGCAGGAGGAACTTGATTTTGATTTTCTTCAGACATGATTATTACTGTGTTTTAATCGTAAAACTGTATATATTAAACAGCCTTGGCTCTGATACCAATTGTTAGGCCGAATACACAATATAATCAAGTATGTATGAGAATAACAATAATTAATAACACTGTTTATGAATCAATAAAACTGTAATCTTATTAACAGCTTCTCTCTTTATGATGTTAATGAATCATAAAGAGCTTCTAGGTTACAAGAATAATATCTCAATGATCGCGTCCCTTCTAGGGATAACCTATCTGTGTTTATATAGTACACAGCTACATACAATCCTTCTCTAATTGATATTCCTACAAGTTAGCTATACAATTCATATCAATTAAGGATTGCTTCTTATCTTCTATCCTGTTTCCTTAGCTGTATCAATATATTCTGCTTCTTTCCATCTTCAGAATGTATTGCTTCTAGAATCTTCAATTCTGCACCGACAGCTAATTCAACTATCACCTTGTCAGACTTTAAATAAACTCTGACTAGCTTCCTTTAAACTCTTCACCCTATCAGAGTTTAACTAAACTCTGATCGGCTTCTGATAAACTCTTGTCAGTACCTGTTGCTTAAACACTGATAAACAAACATTAGCAATTATATCTAACATGTAAACATGCTTGCAATACATCAGAATTAACTATGTACTCTTTACCTTGTATGGTGAATTGCAGTGTGCAGTTTGTTCCACTATACTCACACGAGGTCCAAATCTCCTCGATTATCTCATTATAGAGAGGAGTTGAGTGAAACATTGCATAGCTCAATTTGCAGTTCTTCATGAAGTCCATCATCTTGAAAAAGATACTGTTTGGACCCTCCTTGACAACAGATGGGATTGAGTTGTTCTTTTCGTAAATGAACCCTCCAGCAGACATAAGCTTGACTATGGGTGCCATTGTTGTGTGAAGAAAAGCTTCGAGCTAAATTGCTTGTTAGAGAGAAGAAGAGAGAAAAGCCTTTGGAATTTTTGAGAACAGGTAAAAAGAAAATAAAGAAAATAGAATTTCTTAAATACTCGCCCAAAAATTCTCAGAAAAAGAGTCCAATAATAAATGTAAATTACTGGATTGGCTTAAAAATATAACCGTTACTTTTAAAGAATTACCATGATTTATACTTACAGGGGTGTATGCACAGATCGTGGTAACGGACGTGTCAAATATCAACGGTTCAGATTAAAAGTGCTAAATCAACGAATCAGGATTGGGCGGTTAAAGTCCCATCTTATGTCGTTGATAAAGCTGTGTTTCGTTGATATAAAAGAGCTATCAACGAAACACCCAGAAAAATGCTAAGACTGTCAACGAAATGATTCGTTTCGTTGACATAGTAATTTTGACTTAGACAAAATTTCACTTTTTCCTGAGAAAATTAATTCACAGAAAAACATAGCAAGTTTCTGGCTGCATTTGAACTTGCAAAAATCTCAAAATAATTAAGAGAAATTTAGCATACCTAGCTCACTTACTAATCTTGAGAATGTGGATTCATCAAGTGGCTTGGTAAAGATGTCTGCAAGTTGTTGTTCACTTGGAACAAAATGTAACTCCACAGTACCATTCATAACATGTTCTCTAATGAAATGGTACTTGATGTCAATGTGCTTGGTCCTTGAATGCTGCACTGGATTTTCAGTAATGGCAATGGCACTAGTGTTGTCACAGAAAATAGGAATTTTCTCAACTCTTATTCCATAATCAAGTAGTTGATTTTTCATCCATAAAATCTGTGCACGACAACTTCCAGCTGCAATATACTCAGCCTCAGCTGTGGAGGTAGAAACTGAGTTTTGTTTCTTGCTGAACCATGAGACAAGCTTGTTTCCTAAGAATTGACAGGTGCCTGTTGTGCTTTTCCTGTCAATTTTACATCCTGCAAAATCTGCATCTGAATAACCAATTAGTTCAAAACCAGATTCTCTAGGATACCAAATGCCAAGGTTTGGTGTTCCTTTGAGATATCTGAAAATTCTTTTAATAGCAACTAAATGGGATTCCCTAGGATCAGCCTGAAATCTAGCACATAGACATGTAGCAAACATAATATCAGGTCTACTAGCTGTTAAATATAAAAGTGAGCCTACCATGCCTCTGTAACCTGAAATGTCCACAGATTTTTCCTTAGTATTCAATTCAAGTTTGGTAGCAGTAGGCATGGGAGTTTTGGCAGGAGAGCATTCCATTAAATTAAACTTCTTTAATAAATCATGAATATATTTTGTTTGACTAATGAAAATGCCTTCATTAACTTGCTTCACTTGAAGCCCAAGAAAGTAAGTTAATTCTCCCATCATGCTCATTTCATATTTACTTTGCATAAGCTTGGCAAACTTTTGACAAAGTTTCACATCTGTAGACCCAAAGATTATGTCATCTACATAAATTTGAACAAGTATAGTAGAGCCATTCACAACCCTGTGAAAAAGAGTTTTATCTACAGTACCTCTAGTGAACTGATTCTCAAGGAGGAACTGTGAAAGTGTGTCATACCAGGTTCTAGGTGCTTGTTTCAAACCATAGAGTGCCTTGAGGAGGAAGTATACATATTCTGGAAAATCATCATCTTCAAAACCAGGAGGTTGACTTACATACACCTCCTCTTCCAATTCCCCATTCAGAAAAGCACTCTTCACATCCATTTGATAGACTTTGAAATTGGCATGGGCTGCATAGGCTAGGAAAATCCTTATTGCTTCTAGTCTTGCAACAGGAGCAAATGTTTCATCAAAATCAATTCCTTCTTCCTGTGAATAGCCTTTTGCAACCAGTCTTGCTTTGTTCCTTGTGACTATGCCATTTTCATCCATCTTGTTTCTGAACACCCATTTTGTGCCTATGACACTCCTGTCCTTAGGCTTGGGCACCAGCTTCCAAACATTGTTCCTTTCAAATTGGTTTAGCTCTTCTTGCATAGCCAAAACCCAATCTGGATCTAGAAGTGCATCCTCAACTTTCTTTGGCTCATCTTGAGACAGAAAGCTGCTATATAGACATTCTTCTTGAGTTGCTCTTCTAGTTTGGACTTTTGAAGAAACATCACCTATAATAAGTTCAAAGGGATGATCTTTAGTCCATTTCCTTGAGGGAGGTAGATTTGCTCTTGAAGAGGTAGCTTCATGATCATGATTGCCTTGATTGGATATTTGTCCTTGAGAAACTCCCCCTGAGTTTGTTGTCCCTAAATGTTCACTTCTAGAAGCATTTCTATGACTGTCAACGGTATTACCATTTTGACTGTCAACGAAACGCTCATTTTGACTATCAACGAATCCACCATGATGACTGTCAACGAAATGACCATTTGGTCTGCTAGCAGCTATTCTTTTCAATCTTAATGCAGCAATTTCATCTTCACTGCTGCTTTCATCTGTGCTAGATACAACAACTTTAGGCTGTTTCTCAGTAGCCTTAACATGATTCACTTGATCTCCTTCCTCATTTTCAAAAGAAAGACTTTCATGGAAACCTTCATCACAGAGACCTTGAATTTTGAGATCATCAAAAACAACATGTACAGATTCCATAACAATGTTGGTTCTGAGATTATAGACTCTGTAGGCTTTCACTGCTGCATATCCCACAAATATTGCTTCATCTGCCTTTGCTTCAAATTTCCCCAAATGCTCAGCTTGATTTCTCAGAACAAAGCACATGCATCCAAAGACATGAAGAAAATCCAATAGTGGCTTCTTTCTTTTGAGTAGCTGATAAGGGGTCATTCCTTTGGCCTGATTAATCAAAGAAATATTCTGAGTGAAGCAAGCTGTATTAACTGCCTCAGCCCAAAAATAAGTTGGTAACTTTGATTCATCTAGCATTGTCCTTGCATCTTCAATAAGTGTTCTGTTTTTCCTTTCAACAACACCATTTTTCTGTGGTGTCCTTGCTGCTGAAAACTCATGCAAAATACCATTTTCTTCACAGAACACCTTCATGCTTGAATTCTTGAATTCTGTCCCATTGTCACTCCTAATCCTTCTCACTTTCAAGTCAGGAATATTGTTTACCATCTTGATGTGATTGATAATGATTTCACTTGCCTCATCTTTGGAGAGCAAAAAGAAAGTCCATGTAAATCTAGAAAAATCATCAACAATCACAAGACAATATTTCTTCTTTGAAATAGACATGACATTTACAGGGCCAAACAAATCCATATGAAGCAACTCAAGATGATGGACAATTGATGACTCTGTCTTGCTTTTGAATGATGCCTTCTTTTGTTTCCCTTTTTGACAGGCATCACACAAACCATCCTTGGAAAACTCCACCTGTGGAATTCCTCTAGCAAGATCTTTCCTCACCAAATCATTCATAACTTTAAAATTCAGATGAGATAATTTCTTGTGCCATAGCCAACTTTCATCCTTGCTTGCCTTGCTGAAAAGACAAGTGATGGTTTCTGGACTTGTGCTACTAAAGTCAGCAATGTACACATTCCCTCTTCTGAATCCAGTCATTACCACATTGTTGTTTCCTCCTTTAGAAACAACACAGGCTTCTTTAGAAAAAGTAACTAAAAATCCTTTGTCACAAAGTTGGCTGATACTAAGCAAATTGTGCTTAAGACCATCCACCAATGCAACTTCATCTATGATGACATTCTCTTTTGAAATCAAGCCATATCCCTTAGTGTAGCCTTTGCTGTCATCTCCAAAAGCAATACAAGGGCCAGCTCTTTCCTGAAACTCTGTGAGCAGGGTAGAATCACCAGTCATGTGTCTTGAACAACCACTATCCAAGTACCAAAGATTCCTTTTGTCTCCCTGCACACAATAAAACCAAATCAAGTCGATTTTGGTACCCAAGTTTCCTTGGGTCCTGTTTTGTTAGCCTTTGCTTTTCCTTTTATATCATTTTTCACCTTGGGCTCAGATTGATTTAAATCAATCTTTATCCTTGGTGTTGATTTCTGAGGATTGCTCACATTTTCATTCACAACATGCATAATTGGAGGAACAAACATGTTATTCATATTCCATGGCATTTGTGGCACATTAAACATATTCATGTATGGATTAGACACAAATGGCATGCTGGCATATGGATTTTGAAATTGTGCATATGGAGCAAACATGTTAGGCATAACAGGCATTGTAGGCATAGAACTATTCATTATAGGCTTGGGAATTTTCACTTTAACAGTCTTCTTAACAGATTTGCAGTTAGTAGATAAATGACTAACACTTCCACAATTAACACATGTCTTTCTAGGAGCATATTTATCAGGTGTGTAATTGTTGTGTTTGTTAATTCCTACTTTGCCATTCCTGTTATTCTTTTTATTTCCCTTAGCCTCAACTTAAACATTCTCTAACTTATCTTTCAATTGCTTGTTGGACAAGTGACCTACATTAGCTCTCTCAACAGGCTTCTCAACTTTCTTTGATTTACTAGACTTACCTTGAACAAAGTTCTTGGTGACAGGACCATACTTATTATTAAGTCTAGTGAGTTCATCTTTTCTTTTCTCTGTCAACGAAACACCCTGATCGGTTGATGGTTCATCTGTCAACGAAACATTGCATTCCGTTGACATATCAACCTTCAACAAATGATCATTGTTGTTTGTTGACTCTGTTTCTGATTCTAAGGTTTCACAAAAATACCCTAGTTTCTCTTTGTTCTTTTTCCATGATTGTTCACAGAAAGATTCCATACCTTGAACATTAATTATGTTGGTAGCAACATTCCTGGCATCTTTCCATTTAGCAATCACACTTTGTTCTATTTCAAGTTGTGTCTTAAGAATTTCTTCCCTTTGTAACACATTCTCAAGTTCCTTCTTAGCATCCCTACTAACACATCTCATTTTCTCAAATTCAATGAGCTGTGCTTCTAACATTGCATTCCTATCACTTAAGAGCAAATTAGTCTCTTTTATTCTTAAATTCTCTTTGGTAAGTGATTTAAGAGTAACACGTAAATTATATAATACAGTAGACATTTCATTTACTGCACTATCGCATTCCTCTTTAGAAAGCTCAGAAAGATTAGTAATTGTTACCTGGTTGCTTGAGGAGCTTGCTTCCTACTCATGATTGTTAGCCATAAGAGCCAAGTTGACATATTCAACATCATCATCAGAATCTTCACCATTACCAGCCCAATCATACTCCTGAGACATGAAAGCCTTTTCTTTTTGCTTGAGAAGTTCAAAGTATTTCTTTTTATAATCAACAGGTTCAAATTTCCTGTTGCCCTTCTCAATCTTGGGCTTTCTGCAGTCTCCAGCAAAGTGACCAAGCATTCAACAATTGAAACATTTAGATTTAGACTTTTCAATCCAGTTACTTTTGTTAGGTTGAAAGTCCCTCCTTGGTGGCCTTGCTTCTGAGTTTCTCTTGAACTTGAACTTAGAGAATTTTCTTGACAGAAAAGCAATGTGTTCATCAATCTCATCTAAGTCATCCAAGTTGGCTGGTTCTGGTTCTTCTTCTTCTGTCATCTTGCCTTTACCCTTGCTAACATCACTTCTACAACTAGCTCGACTAGTTGTGGCCTTTGCAGCTTCTTTAGTGTCATCTTCCAGTTGGTTCACAGATGCAATTAATGCAATAGATCCACCCTTCTTCTGTACCTTTTCAATTTCTTCATATTACTCCATTTCCAACTCATATGTCTTCAAGGTTCCATAAAGCCTTTCAAGAGTGTAGTCTTTGTACTCTTGAGTGTTTCTGAGAGAAACAGTCATAGGCTTCCATTCTTTTGGAAGAGCTCTAAGAAATTTAAGGTTTCAATCCTTGGTTTGATAGATCCTCCCATACAGTTTTAATCCATTCAAAAGCTTCTGAAACCTACTAAACGTGTCATTTAGGGTTTCACCAGCTTTAAAATGAAAATGCTCATATTGTTGTATAAGGAGTTGCATTTTATTTTCCCTGACTTGCTCAGTTCCTTCACAGAGAGTTTTAACAGTGTCCCATACTTCTTTGGAGGTTGTACAGTTTATGACATTGTCAAACATCTCTTGCTCCAAACCATTAAACAGAATGTTCATGGTTCTTTTGTCTTTATGGACTTCTGCAACATCTTCAACAGTCCATTCTGAGACAGGTTTTGGAATCTCTACATCAGGAGCATCATCTGGCAGTCCAACTCTAGAATCAAGCTTTATGGGAACGTGTGGACCTTTCTCAATGCAGTCTACATACCTCTCATCCATAGACATGAGATGTAAATGCATCTTTACTTTCCAGTGAAAGTAATTGTCCTTATCAAGAACTGGTATCTTCACACCTGCATCCTTCTTTACCATGGTTTCTGTTTTTGGTCTTGATCTTTAAACTTCTTGTATGTTAGAATCTCGCTCTGATACCAATTGTTAATCCCAAATGACCTAACAGAATTGTAAAAGGGGGGGGGGGGTTGAATACAATTCTTGATATTTCTTTAAACTTAAAACAACTTACAAATAAAAAATGAACTTAAAGTAAAAATCACAAGCACATAAATAATTTCAGTTGGATTGTTTGATGATCCAACTGAAGTGATTTTTATTGCGGAAATAATCTGTGATACAAAAGTACACAGCTGCTCAGTTACAAGGTTGTAGAGAAGAATGCTCTCAAGGATAGCTAATACAAACTATTTGTTTTTCTTCTCTATTTTTAAAGTAACTGCTACACTTGGTTATATATCCCCAAGTTTACAACCCTATTTTTGGCTACACTAAAAGTACAATGAGTAACCGCCAATAGTTTGCTTTTCATCCCTTTGTCCAGTGGTCCTTGGAGATCCTTGCTTTTGTCTTCATGCTTATTATGATCACTCCCAAGACCCAATTGGAAACTGGGATGTTTCCTTATTCCCCATGTCCATTTTAATGGTTTCCAATGCAAAGTACACTTCCACATCACCTTTAGATCTGTTCAGTAAACTGTCACTATCACTTTGTCAACTATTCAGAAAAGCAATAATGATTCGTTGATAGCAGGGAGATGTGTTTCGTTGATAGCTTTATTCTTCATTCCGTTGATGGTGTTTCCCTCGTTTCGTTGATGAGTAAACTCCATACCGTTGACAGAGTAATCTTCATACCGTTGACATGTCTTCACTTAGACAAAATTACAAGGCCTAATATATTTACAATTAACCAACCTATTTTGCCTATCTAGTACTTAGTCAACATGACTTAGAAAACCTATCTTATAACAGAATGCCTATCATTTGAGAAGTATTGTACAATGCAATTGCTACAACACTCATTTCGTTGATGACCTTCCTGTCAACGGAATGCTGCAAAGCATGCCATTTCGTTGACAGCTACAAAGTGACTTTACACAAATTCTACTAAGTGTTTTATGTTTATCATCAAGAACAACATATTCCTAACAGAAATGTCGGGTCTTTTCCTACCGATTCGACGGTAGGAAAAGGCCATTTTTGGTGTAGTGTGACAAATTTACCTCCATCTCCAGAGATTTTTAGGTACTGAATATGTATTGTATTAAGCTTATTTTTACTATAATTATTAGGTTATTAAAAAAAACGAAAAAACCCTTGTCACAGGAAACAGGAAGCAAACACTACAACAAATATGGCTTTATACGAAAAAAAAAATTACACTAGATCCGTCGTAAATGCTCCATTTACGACAAAAAATTATTGTCGTTTATAGTTCAGTTGAAAGTTCAAAAATACGGTCACAAGTTCGTGATTTTGTCACAAGCTCGTGATTTGGTCACAAGTTCCACATTTCGTCACAAGTTTTGAACTCCGTTAGAAGTCCCAAATTTTTTACAAGTCCCTATTTTATTTAAATAATGACCTTACGACTGATTGTTGTGCTCGTCGTAAGTATTTATGACAAATGAGACTATCCGTCGTAAGATAGGCGCGCTAGACATTCCGTCGTAAGTATTCTGTCACAAAAGCCCATATTTGTTGTAGTGAAAGTGGACAATTATATACTACTACTTAAAAGTTAGCTTCCCTACAAATTTTAAAATTAAAGATGCACTAGAAGATGTCATGGTGCCGTTTTGACCATGAGATTTCAATCTGGTTAATCCAGTTGATGAGATACAATATAAATACACTACAACAAATCAGGCCAATTACGACGGAAATTTTACACTGAAATCGTCGCAATTGGTCCAATTACGACGAAAAAAATTCGTCATTTTTGCTCAAGTCTTAAGTTCGGATTTTCGTCACAAATGTCATTCTCGTCACAAGTATGTCTTTCGTCATAAGTATCACTTTCGTCACAAGTATCACTTTCGTCACAAGTATAATTTTCGTCATAAGTATAATTTTCATCACAAGTATACATTTTCGTCATAAGTTCCATCGCGGGACCCACCTTTTTTAATAAATGAACACCCGTCGGAAGTTACCCAAAATCTGTCATAAGTTGGACATGTTCCAGCCATTTTTGGCTTCCAAATTAAATCCCAAATCATTCCAGCTATTTTTGGCTTCCAAATTAAATCTCAAATCATCCCAATCTACATACAATCCAACACCATAATCAAACCTAAAAGTTTTTAACAAGCATCCACGCAATTAAATGAATCCAAATATAAAAATATCAAATTTACATAAATATTGTCATAAATCCATACTCGCCAACATAAATTAATTTAAATCATCCTACAAACTTAGATCATGTTACAAACATCCACAAACCAACTAAAATTCATAAACATTAAGACTCAACTATTAATTAGAGGACATTTGGAAGCCAACTTTTATTGTCATTAAATTTAACAACGAAAATTTCATTGACATTTGGTTGCTAATAATACCAATATATTATTCGTTAGGTAATTGTTACTAAAATTAACGACATTTTCCGTTGGCATTTGGTTGCTAATATTGCCAACAAAATATCCGTTATGAAGGTGGTTGGATTATGGTTTTTTCTTAAAACAAGAACTCTTTTATGGGTGTTGGTATTCCATTATTAAGTTTAGTAACGAAAATCAGTCCGTTAGTAGCGACTTCCCAACGACGTTTATACTAACAAATGGTTTTCGTGGTCATTCCGTTGGCATGCTGGCTTACTAATGGATTTCCTTAACATGCCAATAGAATTTTCTGTTGTTAAAATTGGATTTTCTTGTAGTGCCAATTATAATAACTTAGTTGTTGAATCAAGATACTAATCTCAATCTATTTTATGACACCAAATATATTATATTATTATTATACCCATCAGCGTCACAATCATCCACCAGACCTGATTATAATCACTTAGTTTTTGAATTAAGATACTAATCTCAATCTATTTTATATCCCTGAACTGGAATCTACCTTTGTACGGAATATCTATTAGGTATCATTCTCCTCCTAACTATCCCGAGTATATATTTTGAGTATAATTCTTAGTTATATGTTTGATCAAGCTGAAAATATATGTAATTTTGTTAAATTCTTTTTTTTACTCCCACAATAATTGGCTTATTTGCTTGAATATATCTTAATGGAGCCATAATGATGTACTTCATTTTTAGCTTCTCATCGGTACAAATTTGTACTATTAGAAGTGGGCAAATAGTACTATGTAATTATAAGCAAACTAAATAACTTTTTTCATTTTTGGTCATCTAAAATTTGTATTGTAATTCTAATTATTTTATTATAACCTTATTTATATTATATCAATAATTTAAATTTTAAAATAAATTAACTAGGCACATGCTTCGTACGGGTTATCTTCTAGTATGGTTTAATGGATGAACTAAATACATATACCAAGGCCATTGCATATATATATTTTTAGCATTTCTTATATTGAAGTTACATTTTTCTTAAAGTGTGCTAGCGTATATTTTTAAACAAGTGTTAGATTATTTTATTAATAATCATAATTTATGGGCTTATAAATTAATGATAATTATATTTAATGTTTATTATATATTTGAACGAATTAAGTGGTTTAAAATAAAGGGTCCAATAACATCTTATTCAGCATGGGCTTTGTAATGTGTAATACCCAATAGTAATCTGATTAGGGTTAATGGAGTATAATTGGATGATTATATAAAGAACATAAAAGGGTTTTGGTCCCAAGGCTATTCATAACCCCTACTTCTCTATTCCCATCAAGTTGAGCGAAATACAACTAGAGGCGAATCAAGTCTGTGGAAGATCAAGTCCCCTAATCCGTATTCATATCATCATCGAATTAGGTACGCTTTCGTGCTACAGTTTATTATGTAATCTTGATAATATCGCATAAGATAATCCTAGATTATTTATTTAGATCTAACAAGTGGTATCAGAGCCTATCTTATATCGAATTATTAGGGTTGATTATATTTTTATATGATTGTTTATATGTTCGTTTATTTAGATCTAACAACTGGTATCAGAGCCTATCTTATATCGAATTATTAGGGTTGATTATATTTTTATATGATTGTTTATATGTTCGTTTTCTTTGTTGAGGTACAGAAGCCTATTTTTTTTTGTGTATGTGTCATATGCATGTTAATGTAATTAGTTTTACAACTGCCGGTGTTAATATAATTAGTTTTACAACTTCCGGTCATGATACAGTCTGTACCATCTTGTGGTTTTTTTTTCTTTTTTGTACACCAAAGTCGTGTAATTTTGTTTATCAAATCATGTGTCAATTTTCTTCGGTGGATACATGATTTTGGTTGTTAATGCTTTTGGCTTGCGTATATTACTTGAACGTCGGTGCAATAACATGTACATGTAGGTATAACTAATAATTTGCTTCATGTTCATGTGTTCTGGAGCATTGTGATTAACATATCATATTTGGACAATATAATTAAATATTTGCAAGTTTATATGTATATGGTTTCTGCATATTTACTTACAAATCGTACCATTTTAATATGTTAGTTTTATGGTTCATAGTTTTGCGTAAAAAAATTAAAATTTTAGGTGATTTATTTTAATATTTTTATAACCATATGGATTTGGGCACATTATTTTTTTAAAAAATATTTATTTATTTATTTATGTCCTTTTATTTTGTGAATAAGTGAGTCGATGCAAAATATTGCCAAAATGATATTTATTTATTTTGAGATAATAGGATGTGTATGTTTGTTATTTATGCATTACAATAATCGGCCCAAAGGAAGATTATTTAATGGCCAAATAATGAATGTACGTGCGAAAATAAATATGTAATAATTATAAATTTTTCATGTGAGTGATAAACCAGCCCAAAGGAAGGTTTTTTTACTTGACCGAATTTATTATTAATATTTGATTTCTGCGTGGAGAGTACCAATTGCAAGTTAATATTTCTGTCCAAAGACTAAATGTTAATGTTGTGTTAGGTATCTTGTCTAAATGGGCCCACACACACTATAATATTTAAATTCATGTTTTATTTCTATGCATGCTTTTATGTATGAATATGACATGATTTTTTTGCGAGCTTATATGTTTTTTTTGTTCCAAATTGCTAGTTAATGCATCTGCTGCTACTATAACTACCAACATGAAATCCATTCCTGCTTCTCTTACAGCTGAAAGTTCTGCTATTGATAAACTGAACTTTGAGAAGTGGTAACGTTCTAATCGCTTAAGTCTAGTGATGATAAAGCGCAACATTCCTGAAGCAATAAGGGGCGGTATGTCTGATGACTCCGATGAGGTATCTGTAAAGGATTTCTTTGATGAGCTTGAAAAGCGATTTGCAAAAAACTAAAAGGCTAAGACAAATAAGCTTTTAGCTGATCTTGTTTAGATGAGGTATAAAGCTAAAGGAAATATTCAGGAGCACATTATGGAGATGTCTAACATCGCTTTAAAACTTAAGGCACTAAAGCTAGACTTGTTTGATGACTTGCTTGTTCATTTGGTACTTATCTCTCTTCCTGTACAATACGGTCATTTTATAGAGAGTTATAATACTCAGAAGGATAAATGGACTCTTAATGAGCTCATTTCACATTGTGTGCAAGAGGAAGATATGTTGAATTGTGAAAAGACTGAAAGTGCTCATGTTACTACTACCTCAAAGGTTAATCACCGGAAGAGGACTAAAGATAAAGAGACTACAGTGGGAAAATCATAGCCTAAGAGACTCAGGATCAAGCTATTGCCTGTTTCTTTTTTATGGTTTCTGGGCATGTGAAGAAGGATTGTCCCAAGTACGTCGCATGGCGTAAAAAGAAAGGAAGATTTTTCACCTTTGTCTGCTGAAGTTAATTTGACTTTTGTGCCTAGTATTACATGGTGGGTAGATTCTAGTGCTGAAATTAAAGACAATTATATTTAATGTTTATTCTATATTTGGACTAATTAAGTGGTCTAAAATAAAGGGTCCAATAACATCTTATTCGGTATGAGCTTTGTAATGTGTAATACCCAATAGTAATCTGATTAGAGGTAATGTGGTCTAATTGGACGACTATATAAAGAACATAATAGAGTTTTGGTCCCCAAGGATATTCATAATCTCTACTCCTCTATTCCCATCAAGTTGAGCGAGATACGGGTAGAGGCGAATCACGTCCGTGGAAGATCAAGTTCCCTAATCCGTACCATCATCGAATCAGGTACGTTTTCGCGCTACAGTTTATTACGTAACCTTGATAATATCGTATTAGATGATCCTAGATTATTTATTTAGATCTAACAATCTCAACGTCTATAAATGGTACAGGTTGGATGTTGATTGCATCAAAGGACTTCCGGATTACTCTAGAATTTGCTACAACACTATTTTAAACGTCTTAAGAGAATTTAATGAAGAGATTGTCAAACAAGGAAGTTATTCTGATGTATCTTATTACAAACTAGGGGCATGTTTAACAATTCATGCAATGATCTGTTTTAAAATTACACTTGGGGCACCACATGAAGAGTAGTTATAGTGAACTAATTACACATTTTTCTTGTTTTCTTATGTGGTAGTTTAAAGCAAGTATTTTGGCTTATCACCAAGAGGCTGTGTGGCGTGACATGAACTACATGCCATTTCTTAAAGAGTATCTTAAGAATGGATTTATCTCATCATGCTCGTGCATTGTAGGATTATCAACTATTCTGGGGAAGGGACATGGTGACGCAATTGAGGCATGCAAGTGGGCAACAAAGAAACCAAAAGTTGTTCTTGCCGCAGAAACGATTGGACGAATAATCAACGACATAGTGGGCTATGAGGTGGGTGTGGTTAATGACTTTAAATTATATGAAAGATTGATTACTTAAGTATCGTTCTGTATATGCGTATTTGTAGGAGGAACATAGTAGGCCATATGTTGCTATATCTCTATTGATTGTTACATGAAGGAATATGAAGTTTCAAAGGAAGAAACAGTGGTCAAATTATAAGAAATGAACGAAGATGCAGGAAAGGACATTAACGAGGAACTCTTAAGGCCTACAACAGTTGGAAGGCATTACATCAACATATATCTCAATTTGATGAGAGTTTGTGATGTTTTATACAAGAACAGATATGGATACACCCATCCTGATACAGTGAAGGATGAAATTGAATTTCTCTTAATGCATCCCATACCTATATGAGCTACTGCTACAATCAAGTGTATTTGTGAGCTTCTGCAAGAGCATATAATTAAGTGCATAGGTGAGCTTCTGCAGATTCTTGCTTGGTATTGTGTTTTAGACGTTTCTCATGTGTTGTTTCAGCCGAATAATTATTATGCACACTGAAGCATGGAGTATTGAAGAATGCAAGATGTTACATCATCCAACATCGACATTTGTAATAGTTGTGTTCCGCTATATGTAAAATAAAAAGATGCATAAAGCTAGACAAAATTTGTGTTGGCAATAAATATTTAAGCATTAAATCCTTCAAAAATTTAGGTTTGAATGCTTGTAAATGACGTGCTAATGCTTAATTTTTCATCACATGAAGTTGAATACTTTTGTTACATTATTGAATTGCCCAAGAAAGTAAGCAGAGGTTTTGTCGTTTGTAGTTGGTTGATGTAAGTGTTGAAATATAGCATAAAATCCATTTGTGGCCTTCCTCTAACATCTTAAGGTTTTAGATGAGCTAGTTACAAAACATGGTATCAGAGCTCTGGTCGGCGGGGTTCATGAGTTCGACTCCCTGTCACTCCCAATGGTTACTCAACAGTAAGTTTTATTATTTGTCTACTTGGATAAGTACAAATTAAGTCGACATAGTACTTAAATAGTTGGGGTATATTGTTATTCTTTGAGTTAATTAGTAAGAAATCGCGTCCAGTCGTCCACCATCTCCAGAATATAAAAGAAAAAAGGACATACTCAGAAATTCTGCTTACAGCATCTCTAAGATGTAAAGGAAAAATGTACATACTCAGTTTTCCAGCTTAAGGTTTCTGGAATGTTAAGGAAAAATCAACATACTCAGTTCTCATGTTTGATGTGTGCAACCTTACCCCTACTATCTTGGGCAGCTATGACCATACAGACATAAGGTGACCACCTACCAATTGGTCATGAGTAGCTAGAGCACAAACATACTAGCACTACCAGCCTCTGCCTGAATCAAGGGACTTTGATTATCGTCACATGTCAAAGCAATCCATGAAGATCCCAATCCCATGTCGTCATACAAAATCTCAAGAATATTACCAAAAGGCTCTCTTGTGACCAGGAAGTCCTCTCTTGTCTCACCAACATTCCTTGCAAGTTGAATGGCCAACCGATTGGCAAAAGAAAGGACAAAATTCACTTCGAAGACGAGATTAGTATCGTACTTTCTATTTTTGAGTTGCACAAGTTTGTGTTTGTCTGCATCATTCCATTTACCAGTTTGATTGCTTCATGTGCATGCAAGTAATCAGTCTCCAAACTCACCTCCTCATTATTCTCTTCGTATGTCAGTCGAAGCCCCATTATAAAGGAGTAAAGAAAGGGCACAAAAGTAATTTTCTTAATGTCATCACACTACACCAAAAACGGCCTTTTCCTACCACGAAAATGGTAGGTTTTGGGGGTAAATTGGTAGGAATTGGTGTCAATTCCTACCATTCGACATGGTAGGAATTGCTCAGGTCGGAATTGGTGATGGTAGGAATTGGTGGTCTGTTTCTTAAATGGCCCTACATGCCAAATGGCTGCCCATGTGGCGAGCCACATCAACAGCCACATCGACGGCCACATGGCGGTGGACCCCGACACGTCACTTGCCATGAGGTTGACATGTCATGCCACGTGTCACATGTGGGGTCACTGCCACGTCATTTTGTGGGGTCACATTTGACCCCGGTCAAGGACTATTTCCTACCAACCAAATCCTACCAACGCATTTCCTACCAACTCAAGGGGCACCAAATTGGTAGGTTTTATAACAGAAGGACATAAAAATAGCTATTTCCTACCAAGCAATTCCTACCACCTTCAGTATTTCCTACTAGTTAAAACCTACCGCATTCATCAATTCTGGAAAATGTTACGAAGACGGTAGGAAATACTATGAAGACGGTAGGAAATGTTATGAAGACAGTAGGAAATGCTTTGAAGGTGGTAGGAAATGCTTTGAAGGTGGTAGGAATTACTAGACAATTGTTTCAAAAAAAATAAAGCTTTCATTACTTCCCCTATCTAACAAATTGCTCAAATCATTATAAAAAAATAGATCGATATCTAATTCACAAGTATACAACCATAACAAATAATCAAACATTCATTGTATATGAAAATTCAAACATTCCTTACACATAAATCATAATATTCAAAATTAGAAGTTGTTCTTATGGACCAAAACTACAAATCAAAAATTATTTACAAGGCTAAATTAATTATCTTCAAAATCTTCATCTTTTTTGTTTGGATCTTCATGTTATTTTCTTCACAATCATTTTCTCTATTTCCATATCATTGTCTTTGGATCTTCATCAAGTACCTAAAATTTACATAAAAAGCAAGAATTAGTATTAAGAATTATTAGCTAATTAAATAACAAAATAAGCATGAAGATAAAATTACTTAAATAAGCAAAAAGAAGAAGAACAAAGTGAATGATATGTGAAATTGATTTGAAGAAGATAAAGATATAGAGAAGAAGATGAAGAGAGGGAAGAAAATTGAAGTGAAATGAGAAAAAAAAAATGATTGTATTATAAGTAATAAGAAGAGGAAAATATTTTTGAATTTTTCGTTTCGGTGCAATTTTTAAATTTTTCGTAAAATTGTAGCTTATTTCCTACCGATAATGGTAGGTTATGATTCCCACTGAAATTTTTGAATTTTTGGTTTGGGCGCAATTTTTGAATTTTAAGTTTTAGGCGCAATTTTTGAATTTTTCGTAAAATTGTAGCTTATTTCCTACCGATAATGGTAGGTTATGATTCTCAGCGAAAATTTTGAATTTTTGGTTTGGGCACAATTTTTGAATTTTTAGTTTTAGGCACAATTTTTGAATTTTTCGGGAAATTGTAGCTTAGTTCCTACCGATAATGGTAGGTTATGATTCTCAGCAAAATTTTTGAATTTTTGGTTTGGGCGCAATTTTTGAATTTTTAGTTTTAGGCGCAATTTTTGAATTTTTCGTGAAATTGTAGCTTATTTCCTACCGATAATGGTAGGGTATAGGTTTTGGCACAATTTGTTTTTAAAAAAATAAACATAATAATTTTTTTAAATAATATTTTCGGCGATCGAAACGTAATGATAATTTAGATCTATTAATTTATTTCAAAGGGTAAATGAGTTTTTACCGTAATTTTTTTTCTTTTATTATTTTGCCAAAAAAATTGGGTTGTGTGAATTTAAACAACTGCCCTCTCTAAGAATAACCAAGTGCATAACCACTACACCAACATCGTTTTTTGTACTAAATATGCAATTTACTCATATATCATATTTCAGTTCAAGTTTTGTAAATTATAAGTTTGATAGATAGATTAATTATAAAAATATAGGAGCTTAAATTAAAAAACTCTAAAAATTTTACATACAGCTAAGAAATCAAAATATTTAATCATCCGTAAGGTTAGATCGTTGAAAAAAAATAAAAAAAAATCAAAAAGTGTAACCCTAAACAACCCCTAAAAAGGGAAATTCAATTTTTTCGTAAAATTTTAGGCGATTAAAATTTTGGATTGCACGGATTCAAACTCGTGCCCTCTCCAATAATAACCAAGTGAACAACCAATGCGCCAAACAAGCTTTTTATACTAAATCAACAAATAATTGATATATGATATTCCAATTCAAGTTTTGTAAAGTACAAGTTTAATAAATAGATTTATTATAAGAATATAAGAGTTTAAATTAAAAAAATCCAATATTTTGTATAAAACTAAGAAATCAACATATTTAAGCATCCGTAAGGTTGGATCGTTGAAAAAAAATAAATAGAAATCAAAAAGTGTAACCCTAGACAACCCCTAAAACATGAGTATAAACTCTAACTCAATTTTCTAGCACTCTTTCATTTTCTAAACGATTTTAACTTTTTGTAATTCCTTTTTGTCTAAATTGTTTTTCGTTACATTCATCAAACTACAAAACGACATTTCATATAAAAAAATTTAATTTATCCATAGGTCTTTATATTTTTAATTTTTTTTCGATATAATTAGGTTTTAACGAATAACATAAGTACATAAATATGTAAGTTTAATTCAACTAATTTTTATCCTCCACTACTAAAATGAGTAAATTTTTATGTCCCTAGAGTTTGATTAACAAAAAATATGATAACTGATCAACAAAAAATATAATATAAACACATTCTCCATTAATTTTATTTTGTATTATTTTATTAATCGATTAAAACCTACCAACAATGGTAGGTTTTTATGTGTGCCAAAAATTTGGGTTGGTACGTAATCGAACCCCTGCCCTCTCCCACAAAAGCCAAATTGCCCAACCACTGCGCTAAACCATGCCTATGTACTAAATTAGCAGTAACTTATAGGTATCATTCTCCGAATCAATTTTTTAAATTATAAGTTCGATACATAGATTTATTATAAAAATGTAGGAGCTTAAATTAAAAAATTCTAAAATTTCACATACAACTAAGAAATCAACATATTCAAACATCCGTAAGGTTAGATCGTTGAAAAAAAAATAAAAAAAATCAAAATGTGTAACCCTAGACAATCCATAAAATATGAGTATAAACTCTAACTCAATATTCGAATAACGACACTCTTTCGTTTTCTAAACGACTTTAACTTTTTGTAATTCCTTTTTGTCTAAATTTTTTTCCTTACATTCATCAAACTACAAAACGACGTTTCATATAAAAAAATTTAATTTATCCATACGTCTTTATATTTTTAATTTTTTTTCGATATAATTAGGTTTTAACGAATAACATAAGTACCTAAATATGTAAGTTTAATTCAACTAATTTTTATCCTCCACTACTAATATGAGTAAATCTTTATGTCCCTAGAGTTTGATTAACAAAAAATATGATAACCGATCAACAAAAAATATAATATAAACACATTCTCCATTAATTTTATTTTGTATTATTTTATTAATCGATTAAAACCTACCAACAATGGTAAGTTTTGATGTGTGCCAAAAATTTGGGTTGGTACGTAATCGAACCCCTGCCCTCTCCCACAAAAGCCAACTGCCCAACCACTGCGCCAAACCATGCATATGTACTAAATTAGCAGTAACTTATAGGTATCATTCTCCCCTAATTTTATTTTGTATTATTTTATTAATCGATTAAAACCTAACCAACAATGGTAGGTTTTGATGTGCGCGAGAAATTCAACTTTTCTGTGAAATTTTTGGCGGAAAAGAAAAAAGGTGGTGGGGGTCCAAAATTCGTCAGTGACTATTTCCTACCATATATGGTAGGAAATGGCCTTGACAGAATGAAAATATTTCGTATTTAAAAAAAATGTTTATTACTTTAAAATATGATTGGGACGATGATGTGGATGGTGGGGTACCATCACGAATAAAACCTACCAGATTTGGTAGGTTTTATTTTCCTACCATATATGGTAGGAAATGACCATGACAGAATTAAAATTTTTATTATTTTTAAAAAATTATTTATTACTTAAATTATGATATGGCTGATGATGTGGATGGTGGGGTACCATCAAGAATAAAACCTACCAGATTTGGTAGGTTTTAGTTTCCTACCATATATGGTAGGAAATGACCACAGCATATTGAAAATATTTTTTATTTTATAAAAATTGTTTATTACTTAAAAATATGACAAGGCTTGATGATTAGGATGGTGGGGTCTTATCTTTGTGAAAATGCAGGCAAAACCTACCGATGTTGGTAGGTTTTATTTTCCTACCAACAATCGGTAGGAATTGGTCCTCGATTTTACAGAAATCGGGCCCCATGCGGACCATTTCCTACCATATTCGTCGTCGGTAGGAAATGGGGGGTCAATTCCTACCAAGTTTTTTTGGTAAGATTTATATGGTAGGAAAAGGTCGTTTTTGGTGTAGTGTCAGGAGTATTACATATATAGGCTGTAAGTTCTTTCCATATAGGCTGTAAGTTCCATCTTGAACAGATAACATTGGTGAATGTAATCTTGTAGAACAAGTTTGTTGAATGAAATGTATCAATTGATATTGATTTCTTTACATTAGGCCATCACCATGGCAAAAAATTGGTTCCTAGTTCTCATTAAACCACTATGAGTTCGTGCAGTCAGCATCACAAGGATCTTCCATTTGTCATCTTGGATGATCACAACTGTTGGGTTTAATCTCAAACTCACGTCTGCTGTGTGTTTTTCAGCCCATGGGTTTTTGGATGGGCTTTGCTGCATTTCATTTAGTCATTGAATAAGTCCTATGCTGTTACGGTTTTGTAGGAGCGTGGAGTCAGTCTTTCAGTAGTAGAGATCGTGTAGGAGTTTGTTTGAAGTATTGTCCTAGTTTGTAGTTTCTTTTACCTGCATTTCCATGTATTAGTATTTATTGGATGTTCAGTTAATAAAAGCAGACAAGGTTTTTGTCGAGCAGCTGTGGTGCTTTCCTTTTCTCAGATAAAAAACATATAATTAATATATATAGAATATATATATAAATATATTAACAAGATTTGGTATCAGAGCTCAGGAATTCTGTGTGAATGACAAAGACGCCAGTGATGGATAACAAGAATAAGGGAGGATCAATAGGGCTGACCTATCCAATGCTAGCAAGGAGCAACTACACAGCTTGGGCTATCAAGATGAGGGTCTTTATGCAAGCTCAGGGGGTCTGGCACGTTGTGGAACCTGATGAGACTAAGGGAGCTGTCGAGGACAAGGGTGACAAGGGTGAAGCAAAGGTCACAGTTGAAGAAAAAAGTGACAAAGTGGCCATGGCCATGATGTATCAGGGAATACCTGAGGATGTATTACTTTCAGTTGCCGAGAAGAAGCCAGCAAAGGAGGTGTGGGCTGCGATAAAGACTCTGTGCCACGGAGCAGATCGAGCCAAAACGTCGCGGGTTCAAACTCTGAAATCTGAGTTTGAGGCGCTAACTATGAAAGAGAGTGAACAGGTGGATGATTTTTATATAAGGATGAATGGGCTGGTCAGTAACATAAGAGCACTGGGGGAAACCATGGATGACTCGTATGTGGTGAAGAAACTTCTGAGAGCAGTACCCTCAAAATTTCTGCAAATCACCTCCACCATCGAACAGTTTGGAAATCTTGACACTATGACGGTTGAAGAAACAGTGGGCTCTCTCAAGGCGCACGAAGAAAGATTAAAGGGCAATACGGAAACAAATGAGAGCCAGCTGCTACTCACAAAGGAGGAGTGGGAGAAGCGTGAAAACAACGAGGGAAAGTTATTGTTAACTAGGGAAGAATGGATCAAGCGCTCGAGTGGAGAGGGATCATCAGTCCTTAAGGGTCGTGGAGGAAGAGACAAAAGAAAAATCAGGTGCTTTAATTGTCAGGTGTATGGACACTATGCTGCAGAGTGTAGAAAACCTAAAAGGACTCGGGAACAAAGGCAAGAGGCAAACATGGCCTTTGTGGAGGATGATGAACCAGCGTTATTGCTGGCTAAGCTCACACCAGAACTACATCTGATGCTGCTCAATGAGAAACAAGTAGTACATGCGCTGCTGCCAAGGAATGAGGAGAAAGTTAGTGACTCTAATGTGTGGTACCTAGACAACGGCGCTAACAACCACATGACAGGCTTCAGGACCAAGTTCACTAACCTCGATGAAAGCGTTAGGGGCCAAGTACGGTTTGGAGATGGATCCACTGTCAGTCCTTAAGGGTCGTGGAGGAAGAGACAAAAGCAAAATCAGGTGCTTTAATTGTCAGGTGTATGGACACTATGCTGCGGAGTGTAGAAAACCTAAAAGGACTCGGGAACAAAGGCAAGAGGTAAACATGGCCTTTGTGGAGGATGATGAACTAGCGTTATTGCTGGCTAAGCTCACACCAGAACCACATCTGATGCTGCTCAATGAGAAGCAAGTAGTACCTGCGCTGCTGCCAAGGAATGAGGAGAAGGTTAGTGACTCTAATGTGTGGTACCTAGACAACGGTGCTAGCAACCACATGACAGGCTTCAGGACCAAGTTCACTAACCTCGATGAAAGCGTAAGGGGCCAAGTACGTTTGGAGACGGATCCACTGTGCAGATCGAAGGAAAAGGAACTGTTATGATGATGTGCAAAAATGGAGAACAGAAAGCGTTGCATGAGGTATTTTACATCCCTAGCTTAAGAAATAATATTATTAGTTTGGGTCAGATGTCTGAGGGAGGTTATAGAGTAGAGCTCAGAGGTGAATTTCTATGGATTTTTGCTGCACAAGGACGTGTGCTTATGAAAGTTAAATGCTCACCAAACAGATTGTATAAACTTGTCATTGAGACTAGTAACCAAGTGTGCTTGATGAGCAAAGTAGATGACGTTGCCAAACTATGGCATCGTCGTCTTGGACATGTCAATTATCAAGCTATGTCCTTAATGTCAAAGAAGGGTATGGTGAAGGGAATGCCAAATATACGACCACCAAGTAGTGTTTGTGATGGGTGTTTACTGTCTAAACAAACTCGAAAACAATTTCCGAGTAAAGCTCTATTCAGTGCAAAGAAGAAACTTGAATTAGTTCATGGAGACTTGTGTGGCCCTATTATTCCCGAGACTACATCAGGGTACAGGTATTTTTTTTTGTTGGTGGACGACTATAGCAGATATATGTGGGTTTATTTCTTAAGAAACAAGGATGAAGCACTCTCAGTTTTTAAAGCCTTCCGAGCAGTTGTGGAGAAAGGATCAGACAGCGGAATTAAGGTTTTACGCACTGATAGGGGGGAGAGTTTTGCTCAAACGCATTCAAGGATTATTGTGAAGGTGCTGGGATAGAAAGGCATTACACCACACCATATACACCACAACAAAATGGCGTGGTGGAACGGCGAAATCGAACAGTGGTTGAGATGACAAGGAGCTGCTTGAAACATATGCAATTACCAGCAAAATTGTGGAGAGAAGCGGTTCGAAACTCGGTCTATGTACTGAACAGGTTGCCCACTCGTGCTCTAACAGGGCAAACACCGTATGAAGCTTGGTATAAACGAAAACCGGATGTGAGTCACATAAGGATTTTTGGGTGCATTGCTCACATGAAGGTTCCGAATCAACACACAAAAAAGCTGGATGACCGTAGTATAAAGACTGTCAATCTCGGAAGGGAAACGGGTACAAAAGGTTATCGATTATACAACCCTGCTGAGAATTGTGTTCATGTAAGCCGAGATGTAGTGTTTGAGGAAGAAAAATCGTGGGATTGGAGTAATGTAGAAGGCTGCAGCGACGACTCAGTACAGTTCCCATTGTTCCCAGTGGCTAGGGACGATGAGGAAAATCACGAAGGAACTGGGTATGATTACAGTGATGGTGATAATAGAGGTACAGACACCAGAAGTACAGAAACAACACCAATCCCTCGATCACCCGTGCCAAGAACAGATCGTGAAGATTTTGATGGTAGCACGGAACCAAGGATATTCAGGCCGCTCACTGAAATATACAACAAAACTGAGGAGGTTGAATTGGAAGAAGAAGAACTGTATCTTATGGGGGTTGAAGAGCCTGTGAATTACAAGCAAGCAGTAAAGGATAACAACTGGAGAAAAGCAATGGAGCAGGAAATGAATTCGATTGAAGAGAACAAAATGTGGGAACTAACAGCTCTCCCACCTGGACAGAAAACCATTGGTTTGAAGTGGGTATTCAAGCTAAAGAAGGATGCAGAGGGCAAGATAGTGAAGCATAAAGCGAGACTTGTCGCTAAGGGATATGTACAAGAATACGGGGTCGATTTTAATGAGGTGTATGCCCCTGTCACTCGTCTTGAAACAGTAAGATTATTGCTAGCTTTGTCAGCTAAAAAGAGCTGGGAGGTCCATCACTTGGACGTGAAGACAGTGTTTCTAAATGGAGACATCAAGGAAGACGTGTATGTATCTCAGCCAGAAGGATTTGAAAAAGCTGGTCAAACACATATGGTGTACAAACTTCTGAAAGCATTATACGGACTGCGTCAAACACCCCGTGCTTGGTATGCCAAGTTGAATTCTTGTCTTCTAGGACTGGGTTTCATCCGTTGTCCGTACGAACATGCTGTTTATACACGTAAAGAAGGGAACGAGAGCATGATTGTGGCAGTGTATGTAGACGACTTACTCGTCACAAGTTCAAGTGTTGCAATGATAGAGACGTTCAAAGAACAAATGAACCAGAATTTTCAGATGAGCGACATGGGCAAGCTTAGTTACTATCTGGGCATTGAGGTGGAGCAAGGTGGAGATTACATTGAGATGAAACAAGCTGGGTACGCAAGAAAATTACTTGAGAAAGCTGGCCTGTCAGGGTGTAATCCAGTGACGTACCCAATGGATTTGAAGGAACAAATAAATCAAGATGAGGGCGGAGAAGCAGTGGATTCTACTGTCTACAAGAGCATGATTGGGGGACTGAGATATTTGGTTCACACTCGACCAGATATTGCTTTCTCTGTTGGTATACTTAGTCGTTATATGGAGAGGCCAACAAAGCTACATCAAAATACTGTCAAGAGGATTCTGAGATACGTGAAAGGAACAATTCACTTTGGTTTGGTGTACTCAAAGGATAGTGGGAATAATGTTTTGAGCGGGTTCTCGGACAGTGATCATGCTGGGAAGGTGGATGACATGCGAAGCATAGGAGGTATGGTCTTTTATTTAAATGAAAGTATAATAACGTGGGTTTCAGAGAAGCAAAGATGTGTTACGTTGTCTTCTTGCGAAGCAGAATTCATGGCTGCCACCGCTGCAGCATGTCAAGGGATATGGCTTCGAAACGTTCTCAATCATATATCCTCAGAGTATGTTGGACCAGTAATGTTGTGTATAGACAACAGGTCTGCTATCGATCTTGCTAAAAATCCTATGTTTCATGGGCGTAGCAAACATATTGATGTCCGTTATCACTTTATCCGGGAATGCGTAGAGAGAGGAGAGGTGGTGTTGAAACATGTGAGTAGTGATCACCAGAGAGCTGATGTCTTAACAAAGGCTCTGGCCACGCTTAAGTTTGAAAAGATGAGACAGTTGCTTGGAGTCAATAATTTGATCAAGTGAGTTTGAGCTTACGGGGGTGTATGTTGGGTTTAATCTCAAACTCACGTCTGCTGTGTGTTTTTCAGCCCATGGGTTTTTGGATGGGCTTTGCTGCATTTCATTTAGTCATTGAATAAGTCCTATGTTGTTACGGTTTTGTAGGAGTGTGGAGTCAGTCTTTCAATAGTAGAGATCGTGTAGGAGTTTGTTTGAAGTATTGTCCTAGTTTGTAGTTTCTTTTACCTGCATTTCCATGTATTAGTATTTATTGGTTGTTCAGTTAATAAAACCAGACAAGGTTTTTGTCGAGCAGCTGTGGTGCTTTCCTTTTCTCAGATAAAAAACATATAGTTAATATATACAGAATATATATATATAAATATATTAACAAGAACAACCACTCCAGGCTTGTTACAATTTCTCATCGGGATCTTTGCAAAGCAGCCATGTGTATGTGATAAAAGTTGTGTGAAATAGGACTAGGAGTAAGAAAATAGAGATGCAAAAAACTGATCTAAATGCATGTAAACTGATATATAAATACCGACAAATCTATTTAATAAAGAAAACAATGTGTAAATGACGCCGGTTAATAAAGTACCAAAATATTTGGTTATCACTAAATTCGGGTTCGATTACTCGCAACAACGTAATTATACAAGATTTATTTACTTTTAAATTCTTTAGCTTCATCCAGGTTCGATTCCTTACAATTACGTAATTATACAAGGTTTATTTATTTACTTAATATTAATTAGCATCGAGGATTCGATTCCTTATAGTACGTAATCCTACAAGATTTATTAATTTACTTTAATTTCTTTAACTTTATTCACGGTTATACAAGATTTATTTAATAATTTATTTTAAATTCATTAACATCGAGGGTTCGATTCGTTACAGCTACGTAATCATACAAGATTTATTTAATTACTTTAAATTATTAGCTTTATTCACGATTCGATTGTCTATAACTACATAATTAAATAGTGGTTTATTTATTATATATTTTTATCATTTAATTCAATTCTCAACAAGTACATTTTTTATAATATTTTTATAATAATTTATCAATATTAATATTTTAATGTTGATTCATGCTCGGCCTGTGCTTGGCATGGGTTATCCGCTAGTATCACTAATTTATCGTTTTCACAAATTTATCATAGGATTTAAATATCTAATTTAAATGGAACCGAAGCAGTATTTTATCAAGATGTAAAATTCACAAAGAGAGGTACAAAATCAGAGAAGAATTACAGGAGAAATAATTTAGTTAAAGTAGTTAAGATAATATATAAGAAAACACACAAATTTATTACTACAAAGGAAAATACAAAGGCAATTGATTGCCTCAAACCATTACAATATGACAGGATACGATAATATTCATATCTTATCCTAATGATCACATCATATATACTTTAATTTTTATTATTGTACATAAAACATTACAAACTTCTTATATGCAATCACCTAAATTGCTACGGAAGGTGTAGAAGCAAGTACGTAAAGAGGAGTTTTCTTGTGAACAGCAATCCCAGATGACTCTTCCATATCAAGATCTTCAGCTTTTGCTCCATCTGGCAAATTCCAATCAAAGCTATGCAACAAATTAGCAAGTACAAGCTCTATCATCACCCCTGCAAAATTGATTCCTGGACAACCCCTCCTTCCGGCCCCGAATGGTAACAACTCGAAGTGCTGGCCTCTAAAATCAATATCAGTGTTTAAGAATCTCTCAGGGTTAAAATCCTCTGGATTTTCCCAGTACTCAGAATCCATAGCTATTGACATGGCGTTAATGAACACTCTCATTTTAGCAGGAATTTCGTAGCCTGCAATGCTGCATCTTTCTGATGTTTCATGTGGTAATAGTAATGGGACTGGAGGGTGGTGTCTTAATACCTCTTTCACAATCATCTTTAGATACACGAGTTCTGGAAGATGTTTTTCTTTTACCTGGAGTAGACCTTTTTCCTTGACAACTGCTCTCACTTCTTCTTGTGCTTTTCTCATTGCTGATGGATTTTTCATGAGTTCTGCCATTATCCATACTAGTGTCGTGGAAGAAGTATCCGACCCAGCTAGAAACATGTCCTTCATAAATAAACAACATAAATAATTAGCAAAGAAGAAAACATAGCTCAGAAACATGTGAAAACAACTTAAAGACTTTTGAAGCTTAAGGACTTGCACGCATACAGTCAATACGCCTTTGATGTTATCATCGGTGAGTTTAATTTCTTGATTAGGATCATTCTGAATTCGAAGCAAAACATCAACAAGATCTTCATGCTCAGACCGTTGATGTCGGTGCTCTCGGATTACCATGTCATAAAAGCTATCCAAAGCTCTGAAACCTTTTTCTAATCTTTCTTCAACACCGTTGAACTTGTTATACCACCGCATCCATGGAAATGAATCAGCAATGTTTCCCACACTCATCAACTCCTCAAAATCATCAATTACTTCACTAAATTTGCTAATACTACTCTTCCCTTTCTCTTCACCGTAATTCATTTTTTTACTAAATATAGCTCTAAGCACAATATTATTCACTACCATGAACATCAACTCGGTCAAATTAATAGTAGCAGACTTTGCTGATGAATCTGCGACAATATTAATTATATACGCCACCTCTTCTTTCCGAACAGATTCAAAAGACTCTACTCTCTTTGGACTTAACAACTCCATAAGTGCTATTTTTCTTACTTCCCTCCAATACTTCCCATAGGGAGCTAAACTAATACTTGTGCCATTGTAACTAATCTTATTTGTAGCATACAAAGTAGGCCGGCTAGCGAAAGTCAAGTCATGTGTCTTGAGAACCTCTCTGGCCATATCAGCTGACGAGACGACGAGCGTTGGAAAAGAACCTAGTTGTAGAAACATGAGAGGTCCATGTTTGTTTGAAAGACTTCGAAATGTTTGGTGTATAGGTTGACTAAGCTGGTGGAGATTTCCAATGATGGGAAGTCTCTTAGGCCCCGGAGGGAGCCTCTTGTGTTCATCTTTTTTCTTCATCAACATAATCGACAAAGGAATGAGAAAACTTAAAAAGATAGCCAATGCTACTGTAAAGGTCATTGTGTGTTTGAGTGGTGCAGTGAGCGAATTAATATGATTCAAATGGCTAGCTAAGTTATGATTTTATAGTTGAGAAAGTAACAGTAGTAATGCATCAGCTAGGCCCTTGTCATTCTTGACTAGACCACAGCAGTAATACTACTACATATGCCAAATTCATTTTTAAATTTTTTCCCGAATAACTTGTCAAATATGAGGCGGCAGATTGAATGTAAAAGATAACTTTATTATAAAGAATCAAAATGAAATACTTGACATTTGACAATTACTTTGAATAACTAGCATTTTCCTTAAATATATGATGAGCATCCTTCTTTTTAAATGTTTGAATGTATCTTGGAAACTGTACGTCTTTAATTTAACATTTATTATTACTGATGCTGACAATATTTTCAAATTTGGTGGACTACAATTGTAACGGACCAGATTATGGACAATCAAGCCCTTGGCCATGTGGTATATAGCAGGAGAAACATGCTATAACTAGAGGTGGCCACACGGGCGGCCTAGCTGGGCCGTGCCGGGTAGTAGGCGTGCCGAGTTGCTGAAGGTCGGGGACGGGAACGACATGGCTGGGGTGGCGGGGCGGGACGGGACGGGACGGTTCTGCGGGAGGTTAATGTTAACGGAGGAATTTGTGATAACAAAATTTGAGGTTATATGTCGGAATCAAGATCTATAATGGTTGTTCTTCGCCGGAAAGGTCACCGGAGTGTGGTGGTTGTGATGAATTGGGGACTGAGATTGCAAGGGTTCTATGGTGGTGGCTCGATGAGCCACTAGTACAAAAATGACCTTTTACGTCGGTTAAATAGGTCATATACGTCGGCTAAATGACGACGTATAGAAGGGGGACGTATAAACTTAGAGGTCTTTTACGTCGGCTAAAAAAGCGACGTAAAAGGTAGAATAAACGTCGACTGTTAACCGACGTAAAAAGCCCAAAAACCGACATATATGATACAAAAAAGGTGACGTATAAAGACAAAACAACCGACGTATATACCTATTTATACGTCGCCCATAGAGAACCGACATATATTATCAAAAAAAAATTAAAACTATTTTTTTAGTTTCTCAATGCCCATGAACCTATTGAATAATTACCAAATTAATCGAACCAAAATCTGCACAACTAATGACAAGCGAATATTAATTTGGTAATATTTGGTAATATCAAGGTACAATACGTGGTCTTTTCTCAACTAAACTATCACTAGTACAATATTTTCCAGCTTTCAAATTTAATATGAGCACAATCAACGTGGTCTTTTCCAGCACCACTCACACCCACTAATGCTGTCAAAACACCAGGCCTGAAAGCACCACTCACATCTCTGAGCAATTGGAGACGATTTTCTATGATTCCTTGACTCTTCATTTCATGACAAACACATGGTTTTTACTTGTGAGAATTTCTGACCATCATATATTCTATGATTCCTTGACTCTTCATTTCATGACAAACACATGGTTTTTACTTGTGAGAATTTCTGACCATCATATATTCTGCTCTGATAGGAAAACTGTATAATACAAATACACATATCCAGTACATGTATCCATCCACAAACATCCCTCTGCTCGCCAGAAACACCTTTCCGACAGTAGGTTGATCTATCCTTGTGTCTGTATTGGGCTGTTAAATGGAAGTAATTGACTTAACCATGATCCTTATATGGTATCGATTAACATATGTGAAGGCAACTGATCTATAATCAAATTAAATGAACTTACATCATTCCATCTTTCATCAAGAAACTCATTAACAGCTATTGAATTCTGCCCATACATCAATGGAGAAATATAATAGCCCCATTTCATCCATGATACTATGTCATCTGCAACATTTATCAAAGAATGTAATTTAAGATTTTTTAAATTGAGGAATATACATCTTAAAAACATAGTAAGTGTAAGGTCTAGAGATAGTATAGGATTCTAAGTAGCCTACCTTTAGCGACTATAAATCCACCAAGGAGTAAGACCAATAGCATCGCAAAGGTACCAAGGGAATTTGAAACAACCTGTATCCTTGAAACTGCTGCAATGAAACGGAAGAGAGACAAAGCCATCTGATTTACACCAACATACGCCAACAATTTGAAAAGTGGTAGAACTGTCTAGACCGGTTGAAATATCATCCATGAAAAAAACTTTTGCTGGGCCAAATAGCATCTCCCCTAGTAGAATGTCGTCACATCAGCAAGTGTATTAGAAATAATTGTTGAATATTTAAAAACAAGAGATTGTAGGAGGTAAAAGAGCATGTCATATACAGGTGGTGACACGCTTCTTCTGCCCACCAGAGATACCCCTCCGCATCACATCTCCTACCATGATATCAGCACATATGTCCAATCCAAGTATCTATTACAGAAACCTATAATTAACACATGAGTGAAGGTCATGCTGGCTTATATATGCACAGGTCCTCTGTGGAATGAATTCTGACATGTCATGACCGCAATAAGTTACTTGTCCTGTAACCTAGCGAAATATATTATAAATGTGTTAAGATTAAGAGACAAAATTTCCTTTTTGTCTTAAAGACATCGAAATTGAATAAGTCTGTCATAGAAAACACCCTACATAGTTTACAGTAGCAGATTATCCGCACTGCATCCATAAAATTTCCTGACAGGTTTATATATTTGGATACTTGTCCTTAAAAAAGTCACAAACACTTTTAACGTCATGTGTAATTAATTTTATTAATAACTTAATATAATTTTAAGGTTATTCTATCACTTAGCCAAACACATAAAACATTTAGTAAACTTACCAAATATAGTACATACTTGCCAGATTATCACTTAGTATTAGTATTAGTATCCAAATTATCAAGGCTCAGATCGATAAAAACAGAGGGCAACACTGCCATGGTTGCAACAAATTGCCCCTTATATTCCTATTTACCTTGTACTTAGGTCTAGTCAGAATTTGTTATAATATTGCATCCTATCACAAACACAGAGATGGTATTAGTTATAGAATGTTTAACAGCAAGAAGGTTTCATGAATTCGGCCAAAAATTGCACATTAAATTTTAAAAAACCTACAAATTTATATATTAAATTAATACCCTTTACAAACACAAGATTAAGAACTATAGTAAATCTAATCTGATTATGCTACACCGAAAACAATAAAATTAAAGAAAATAACAACAACCCAAATTCATATTGTTTGTAACAGAATTAAAATTAGGAAAATTTATTTGTAAAAAAAATATGAGAGGGAGCAGGAGAGAGAGAGAGAGAGAGAGAGAGAGAGAGAGGGAGAGAGAGAGAGAGATAGAGAGATTACCAACGCGAGACACGAGAAAGCAACCAGATAGGAGAGCAACAGTGGTGTCAATGCAATTGAACCCAATTGTAAAGCTATATAAGAGTGTGTATATATAAACAATCCGATTCTTCAAGAGTGTATATATAAACAATCCAATTCTTCAAACCTTAATTATAAAGTATAAACAAGGCTTGAATAACAGTTGAAATTTTTTAATTGAAATCAGTGAGGAGGTTTTAGGGTTAGTCGAAAGAGAAAGGGGTTACAGATGGTTGAATTGGGAAAGATTAGAGTAAAAAATGACTGAGAGTACTAAATAGTCTATTAAATTGTTTTTTTTTATTTTAATAAAATTATTATGTACGTCGGATTAGAGAAAGCCGTCATATATATTATCTATTTTATATGTCACGTATTAAAAACACCGACGTATATGTCAAATATGTGCAGCAATTTTATATGTCGGGTGAAAAAATTCGACGTAAATTTAAAGTTTATACATCGGTTAAAATCAAACCGACGTATATGTCCACCATATACATCGTTTTTTTTATGAACCGACGTAAAAAGTCACCCACGCAGGGTAATATACATCGCCTTTTTAGGAATCCGACGTATAAAGCATATATATACATCGCCTACTCTAATGTGCGATGTAAATTAGGCGACGTAAAAGGCCAGTTTTGTACTAGTGAGCACTTCTCTTCCAACCCCCCACAATGTGCGTACGTATCCCTATTTATAGGGAATCAAGCCCACGTAGTTCTTGTAGGACAAGGAACCTCAGTCCATTAGAGATAGGTCTCCTTGGTGATAAACGTCAACCATAGTCCATGTCGGACTAAAACTCTTAACTTATCATGAAATGCATATCCAAGCCCACTAAAGAGAGCCCATACGATGAAACCTAGCCGATGACCCCAACGCTCAACTATGACCATGCCTTCACGGATACAACATTAGCCCTAACTATTGGAGCTAATATCAACCGCTACCAACTACCACATCAGTCATTAGTTGCAGGGAAAAGTCATGACTTACTCCAAATGCACAAGCTGGTCCTTACCCCCGATGAGGATAACCCACCAGACTACAGGGCAAGTCCTACAAAGTTATCGTCGCACCAGGTGTATCTTACTCCCCCAACAAGGATAACTTGCTAGAATACAAGAATAGACCTTTGAGTGCATATACAAGCTTAATTATACCTTAATTCCCCAATAAGGATAACTTATTAGAATACAGAACCAGGCCTTCATCTTGTAGTCTTCAATAAATCTTCAATACATATCATCAATTAAATAATACTATATCTCTTCTTCATGGTACCTCCAAGTTGGCTCCAACCTCGGCACGCCCGACGTCGGCGCTCCAACACCTATCCACCCATGTCCTGGAACTCCAAGTTCATTTTCTGCTATTATCCTGATTAACATATCTTTACAATCATGTCATCCTAGCTGTTGACCATCTTCAAATAGTTATTTATTTCCTTCTATAAATTTTGAGTGTAACAACTACCCCAAATCTCTATTGTATTTGAAAAATGTAAAGAGACTTTCACAAATCAAAACCAAAAATTTATAGAGTGGTTCCTCAATGTTGACGCTCCAACTCGATGTTGGCGCGTTAACTTAGAATAAAACGAAACATCAGTTCTCCTTCCTGTACCACATTCCTTGATTTTCTTTAATGTATGTAGTTGCATCGCTACTAAAATTATAAACCTCCATGCTAATCTGTCACCCCTGCAAAACACATTAAGTTTCCTCCCACTTATCGTCGCATTGAAATCCACCAGGTCAATTTTATCTTAAAAGTGAGGCGTGCCATCGATGTATATTTTTTTATTTTCCATCAGCTTTGGTAGTTCTCTTAAGCCCACGATTTCCCACTTCAAACTATCACTACATATGTAATTATATTTTTAAATCATCCTCTGTCATATAATGCATCCCCAGCCATTTATATGGATAGCATATTAACATTAAATGCTTGGGCAATTCACACCATATACCATGTCCTTACTCCTTTAATGCATGTGGTCCCGCAATTCAATCTTGGCAACAAATTATATGAAAATATAATTAATTTACAACCTTAACATGATGTTCTCTCTTGTATGTACCGAATGTTTCATGCCATACAAGTCTCTTATTTAAATACATGGCCCCCACTACCTTAACTTCCTCCATGACCACATATAACACATATATTGCAAGTTCATCACTTCTTTTATTATTGATTGGGTCCCATCTATTATCTATATTATGGGCCAACATGGCTTTCTATGCCATTTATTAAATTACTTATATACCCCTATAATGTATAAATATATTAAAAATATTGTTACTAGCAAAAATTGAACCATGACCTTTGGAAACAAATGTATTTTTTGTTATCACCTCAACCATCATGCTAGAAGCCCATTTGATAAAATTTTGAAGCTCATTTACCACATACTTAAATAACTCTGTATGTTATTTAAACTTTATTTTAAAACTCATCCATCCATCCGGTATATATTATATTCTATTACATATATTAAAGGCCAACAAGCCATTTTAAGATTATTTAGCAATTTACTAATTCGCTCTTTCATCATATTAATATTAAAAAAATGAATTATATTCACATCTCCTACACCAAAGAAATTTTGAGAACCATTTTATGAATCATTGGAGCATCTCCAATGGAGTTAGCTAAAATGGTTGGCTAAAATAATATAAAGTAATATTTGGGTAAAATTTACTGAATCTGTAAGGCATTGTACTCCAATGGGTTGATTATAATGGTTGGATATATTTTGAAAATAGTATATTTATAATTTTAAACAATACTTTTTCATTGAAAAATAATTTATAGCCCATTTTGATAAGATTTTGAAGCTCATTTATCCCATACTTAAATAACTGTTAATATGTGTATGTTATTTAAACTTTATTTTAAAACTCATCCATCCATCCGGTATATATTATATTATATTACATATATTAAAGGCCAACAAGCCCTTTTAAGACTATTTAGTAATTTACTAATTCGCTCTTTCATCATATTAATATTAAAAAAATGAATTATATTCACATCTCCTACACTAAACAAATTTTGAGAACCATTTTATGAATCATTAGAGCATCTCCAATAGAGTTAGCTAAAATGGTTGGCTAAAATAATATAAAGTAATATTTGGGTAAAATTTACTGAATCTGTAAGGCGTTGTACTCCAATGGGTTGATTATAATTGTTGGATATATTTTGAAAATATACTTTTTTATTGAAAAATAATTTATATATATTAATATCAATGCTAGAGGTGCCGAAATTGGGTACAAGATAATGTGGAGTTGCTAACATGTCAATTTGAAATATTTTAATTTGTGAAAATGATGTAAATGACATTATACATTTATTTATAAATAATCAAATAATGAAACATGTCATTTTATATCTATTTTTATATCCAATTTAATACCTCTAGCATTATTTTTAATACTAACACTAGCTAATTTTTGTGTTGCCTCCATAATTTTTAATTTCACACAAAAAAAATATTAAAAAGGATATTGAAAATTTTGGTCGATGCAAATCAAAGCTGCAACTGAAAAGAAAAAGAAAGAAAAAAGCAAGGGAGAGAAAAAGTAGGTAGAGAAAGTCTCTATATATCTGTAAGACTTGGCCAAATATGGCCAAACATATCTTGATGGCTATAATTTTGAACAACAACAGTCAGTGGTTGGAGTGACCATATTCACAGAGGTTGGCTATAAATCACACTGTTTAGTTGACAGTTGTACTTTTAACCTAAGGGTTAAGTAAGGTTGGAGATGCTCTTAACTACATACACCAATAACTCATTGTTATAATGTTTTATATTTTTATTTTCATATATATTACATATATATATATATATATATATATATATATATATATATATTATAGGCCAACAGGTCCTTTTCAGACTATTTAGTAATTTACTAATTCACACTTCCATCATATTAATATTAAAAAAATGAATTATATTCACGTCTCTAACCACTACACCAAAGAAATTCTTAGAACTTTTTTATGAATCATTAACTACAGACACCAAGAACTCATTTATTATAATGTTTTATATTTTTATTTTCATATATTTTATCGAGTCAAACCCGAGCTGAATTATTCATATTCAAACTTTTTTTGAAGTAGGTTCAATTCGAGTTTTCGAGTTACTTGATCTCGGCCAATAAAATTTTCAAATTCAGCTTGATAGTATTCGAGTTGAACTCGAGTTAGCTATTGTTATACTTTTCAATATTTTTATTAATTTATATGTTTTATCGAGTCAAACCTGAGTCAGATTATTCATATTCAATTTTTTTTAAATAGGTTCAATTCGAGTTTTTGAGTTACTCAATCTCAGCTAATAAGATTTTCGAATTCAGTTTGATAGTATTCGCGCTGAGCTCGAGCTTTTGCTATTTAACTACTTACCGAGCAAAGTTCAAGTTTTAAATTACTCGATTCTTGAGGTTCGCGAGACTAATCGAACTTTTAATATTTAATTTTTTTAAGAATTATAAATATATTTTAAAGTAAATATTCAACATTTTACATAATTCATATATTTTATCGAGATGAACCAAACTCGAACCGTTTATATTTAAACTTTTTTTCAAAACAAGTTAAATCGATTCAAGATTTCAAGCTTTATGAGTCAAGTTTCAATGTAAAAATTGGAGGACCAGTTAAACTTGAGCTCGAGTTCAAGCTTGACATAATTTTTTTATCGAGTTTGAACTCGAGTCCGGCAGTGTTCGACTCGATTACACCCCCACTCTCACTGCTATTAGGAAAAATCTTTTTATAGTCTATAAAAAGATAATTTAAGAGGAAAAACATTATTGTAGATGAGATTTGAAATTCATATTAGTTATTAGATGAATATTTAGATAAAACACATAGTTAGTTCAAAAATATTTATTAAAAAATAGAATATGGATACTATATTAAAAATAATTTAAAACGTCTCACTGTATTATTCAAGTATGCTACTTAGTAGATGATATATCACAATGAACATGAATACAAACCAAAATTTTAGCTAATTTTAATATGAACTAGAAGAATATTAAATCACTGTCACATGACCACTTAGTGGTCGATTTGGTGACAACAAAAGATTGTAGAGTGATTATGGTTTATTATACACACAATTTCTCTCTCTCGCCCACTCACACGCATTATATATATATATATATATATATATATATATGTGTGTGTGTGTGTGTGTGTGTGAATGATGATGACAAATGGAATGAGATGGTGATAACAGCGGTGTAAAGTAAGTGATGGTGTGTGAGGTCACCGATAATGGAAGGGGCATAAGAGTGAATATGGGTGATGGTTGAGATGTAAATTAGTGATAAGCGTGTGCTTAATCTAAATATTGTCCCTATATTTAAGTTATTTTGTATTGATTTGGATTTTTATTTAATAAATTATAATGTTTTATTGTAGGTATGAAGGAGTTTTAATAAAGGAAGGCTTGGAGCTTAAATGGCAAGAATTGGAGATTAATTTGATTAAAATTCGGATTTTATGACCCACTTGCGCAGTTTACACTGTTCCATAACTGGAGTTCTATAAGTCCGATTCAGACGATTCAACAGCCCATGGAAAGCTTATGAGAAGGGCTTTAATTCAGAAGTGGCCTTGATATTAAAATAAATCCGAGTCAGTCCAGAAACAGAGCCCAACAGTCAGTTACGAATTTCTATTACTAGAATTCAATTCTGTTTGGGAAATCTCCTTGTAATTGTATTAAATAATTAAAAATACTTTTATTAGAGATATTATTATAGACTATTCAGACCTAATCTGAATATACATCGTAAGAGAGGGAGATAGACACACAAGGCAGAGAGAAAAAGAAGAAGCTTGAAGAAGGAGATTCAGCAATTGAAGACGTTCAACTGGAATTGATTTCTTCATCTTTGTGTTTAGAATTCTCTCTTTAACTCTTTTAATTATGTTTATGTGCTATCAAATCTTGGATTGTTTTGAGACCTTGATTATGAACTAAATTTATATAAGTTGGGATTTTTATGGAACCCTAGTATGGAATTGTTGGTGTTTTGATAAGAAGTATTGTATGTAGTTCACAGTTTATTCGTTCAAGTGGATTTCATGATATATTATTTGCTATTGTTTGGCCAACTCTAGTAGATAGTTGAGTTAATTATAATACTGAGAGGGTTATAGTTAACTGACACAATACTTGAATGGTGCATGCTTATATCTGTTGATATTAATTTTGTGACGGTATAGACATATATTGTTACCTTGCATAACCGTGTGAAATTGGTGCTTAATCGTATTCTTGAGATTAAATTGGCATAGACATATGTTAGTTTAGTTAATAGAATCTATACCATAGTGATTTCGAGAGAAACCTATGATCATTAAAGTTCTTGTTAGTAAATTGTGAATTTGCTATAGTATTACACTGCTTTATTACCAACATGAACATATTAGGGGGAAATAATTATCTTGACTTATCTTCTCGTATCTAAAACTCATCCAACTCTCTTTGCTGGTTTAGTTAGTTTATTTAGTTGTTAATTAATTAGTGTTAGTATAAAACCAAAACTTATCTTGTGTTCCTTAACTGAATTGTTTGATATTACTTGCATTTACTATACAAATACAGTCCTTGAGGAATGAAATCTGGTATTCACTACTATATTACTTGTTTGCGATTGTGTACACTTGCACATCGGTATTTTACGCAACAATTAGATTTGAATGTGTGACCATAATTAGTTTTCGCTTCTTATTTATGTAAATTATCTTATTTAACACTTCTTTATATATAAACACGTGAGTCTACTGACTCATGATTAGACTTTTAAATTACATATTTTTTAATCATTCCAAGTTATTTTTTTAAATGGCTAGATGTGATTCTATTGTTACGATCATATATGAAATTCAAGTAAGAAATTTGAGTTATTACCAATGTCCATAAAAAATACCACATTAACGACGTATAGTATTTCAAAAATTATAAATCGTCTATATAATAAAATCAAAACAACAACATTTTATGAATTTAAATGGTGCCCGTGCTTTGCATGGGCTATCATGCTAGTTTAATATAAATCATCAACCCACCAACCTATTTCTTCTCACCCGTGTAGAGTAGCTGCACCAACTACTAGACATATTACTTCTTCCTTCCATAGAGGCCCTCCATAGCTGCACCAAATTTTGTTTATTAAGGCGCGTCCTACCAGTTGCTGCCCCTCCAAATTTTGTTTTGCTCCTACCAATTGCTGCCCTTTTTTCCATGTATCTCTCCTTGCTACATCTATACTCTATATTAATAAGCAAAACAATGTGAAAATGGCGCGCGGTACTAAAGTACCAAAGTACTAAAGTACCAAATTTGGTTATCACTTAACCCGGGTTCGATTCCTCGCAACTACATAATTATACAAGATTTATTTACTTTAAATTATTTAGCTTCATCCAGGGTTCTATTCCTTACAACTACGTAATTTATACAAGATTTATTTATTTACTTTAAATTGAACAGTTTCATCGAGCATTAGATTCTTTGCTGCTACGTAATCATGCAAGATTTATTTATCTTTAATTTTTTTAGTTTTATGCACAGTTCGATTGTCTATAACTACATAATTAAATAGTTATTTATTTATTATATATTTTTACCATTCAATTCTCGAGAAATACATTTTTAAATAATATTTATTAATAATTTATTAATACTAATATTTTAATGTTGATTTATGCTCGGTCCGTATAGGCCAGCTTCAGCTTAGTCGATTTCTGTATAGACAGCTTTCTTTTTCGTTTTGCGCAAACTCTTTAGTCTCTACAATGTTTTTTTTATTCACTTAGTTCTCCCTTGTAAAGTCTCGTGAAGGTCGAAACCTTTTCTTGTATTATTTTTCATAAAGACGAGTCAGTGCTGCAGTTGCCGGGCCCTTTTTGTCGATGGTTATTTTCTTTATTGTTGTATTGTACCAAGCTTGTCATGCATGTTTCGTTTTCCTGTTCCAAGCAAAGCCCCATCCTAATTGAGCTTTTGCTATCAACATCTTGAATTCATACTAAAAATGTGTATGTTCTAAATTCCTCATAGTAAGCTAAGCTGTTAGATCAGAATTCAATGATCGTCAGGAGCTAGACTCAACTGATCAGGATTGCTGATGTCATCAGGATTGCATGGTCGTCAGGATCAGAATACATATCAGGACTGGGATCAGGATTGATCATCAGGACTGGAAGCTGATCAGGATTCCTACTTCGAGTTATATTTGGAGTCTAGTTAAACATGGAAGTTTATTCTGTCGGTTCCTGGTTTGTAGAATGTAGCTATCAATTATGGATAGGTTTCAATCTTTGTAATTGATTAGGACTTATCATTGATAGAGAAGCTGTGTAGTATATAAACACAGTTTAGGTTTCGATTTATGTACGTGAACATAATTGATCATACACTTGAGTATTTGTGAGTCAAGTTAGAAGCTCTCAAGAACATAGAATTTCTTGAGAGAGTTTTTTTGTAAGCTAGCAGCTCTCAAGAACATCAGAATTTCTTGAGAGAGTTTGTAACAGTTTTATATTAGATTTAATAAAGCTGTTATCTTTCATTCATATTTGTGATATATACAGTAAGAAGTCGATTATCTTATACTATTGTATTCAACCCCCCTTCTACAATAGATTATTACTGGGCAACAATTGGTATCAGAGCAAACTGATTTAATTCTGAATCAGATACGATCTAAAGATGTCGACAACCAAGTATGAAAGCATGAAGATTCCCATCTTGAAGAAATCAGAATATCCAACATGGAGGGTAAAGATGCTGATGTACCTGGAGGCTATGGATCTTGACTATTTGGACAGGATTCGTGATGGACCATATATACCTACGAAGTTCGTTGAACGAACAGATACTGTACCTGAACATTATGTGGTCAAAGCCAAAAGTGAATGGACTCCAGAAGAAAAAGCTCATGTACTCAGGGAACCAAAGATAAAGAATATCTTGCACAGTAGTCTTGATGCTGTCATGTCAAACAGAGTAATTGCATGCAAGTCTTCAAAAGAAATCTGGGATACTTTGGAAACTCAGTGCCAGGGATCTGTATCTGTCAAGAAAAACAGAAGGGCTCTTTTGATTCAAGAATATGAACAATTTGATGCAAGACCTGATGAGAGCCTAACTGATCTATATGATAGATTTCTGACACTATTGAACAGTTTATCTTTAGTTGACAAGGAATATGAAACTGAAGATTCAAACACCAAGTTTCTAAGAGCTTTACCTGAAGAATGGGACACTCAGACCTCGATCATTAGACATCAGTATGATCTGAACACTGTGTCTCTTGATGAAGTCTATGGGATGCTGAGAACTCATGATCTTGAAGTTCAACAGAGAAAGAACAAGAAAAGCAGCAAGGCAAGATCTATTGCTTTGAAAGCAGAGGCTAAATCAAAAGGAAAAGCTATGGAGGTCTCTAAAAAGAAATTGGTTGAAGCTGAGTCAGATTCTGATAACTCTTCATCAGATACTGATGGCAATCCTGATGCCAATACTGATGATGACTCTTCAGACTCAGACATGGAAGAGATGGTTGCGATGATTGTCAGAAACTTCAGAAGGATGAAGTTCAAGAATAGAAGAAGACAAGGCAACTTATCACAAGTGTAATGGTATGGGTCACTTTGCTTCTGAGTGCAAGAAGACAAAGGCATTTATCACATCAAGCAAGGATTGGATGGACTCTTCCTCAGAATCTGATACTGAGGTAGTCAACTATGCTCTAATGGCCAGTGCTGATGTAACTGCTGCTCCTGATGATAAGGGTAAAAAGAAAAATGTGTTAGTCATGGATAGTGGATGTTCTGTGCACATAACTGGAAACAAAGCCCTGTTATCAGAATATGAGGAAAAAGCTGGCCCAACTGTGTCTTATGGAGATGACAACATTAGACAAACTTTGGCAATATAATCATTGGGAATGTCATTATTGAAAAAGTAGCTCTAGTGAAAGGACTGAAATACAACTTGTTGAGTATTAGTCAAATCACTGACAGAGGTTATCATGTCAATTTCTATTCTACACATTGTGAAATAGTCAGTAAAGCAACAGGCAAGATAGCGCTGACTGGCTACAAGCATGGTAACATATATGAAGCCAACATTCTATCAAATATTGATGGCTCCCCTACCTGACTGATAAGTAAAGCATCAGTAGATGAAAGTTGGAATTGGCACAAGAAGCTTTCTCATCTCAACTTCAGCAATATCAATGAGTTGGTTAAGAAAGATTTAGTGAGAGGATTACCTAAAGTTTTATATACTCCTGATGGACTCTGTGATGCATGTCAAAAGGCTAAACAGAGAAGAACATCATTCCAGAGTAAATCAGAATCCTCTATTGGAGAACCATATCACATGCTTCATCTTGATCTATTTGGTCCAGTCAACATCATGACCATCAGTAAGAAAAGGTACACTCTTGTAATTATTGATGAATATTCTAGATTCACCTGGGTGTATTTTCTGCACAGAAAAGATGAAACTCCTGAAGTTCTGTTGGATCATGTGAGAATGATTGAGACAACCACAAAGTATAAAGTCAAGATACTGAGAAGTGATAATGGTACTGAATTTAAGAATTCAAAGATGGAAGAGTTCTGCAAATACAAAGGAATTATTCAACAATTCTCTGCTCCTGGCACACCTAAGCAAAATGGAGTAGTTGAAAGGAAAAATAGAACTCTTATTGAAGCTGGCAGAACTATGTTGGAAGAAGCTAAGTTACCTACATACTTTTGGGCAGAAGCAGTCAACACAACATGTACTCAGAATCTCACATTAATAAACAGACATGGTGTTACTCCTTATCAATCACTCAAGGAAAAGAAACCTAGTCTGAAGCATCTACATGTGTTTGGCTGTAAATGTTTTGTTCTCAGAACACACCCTGAACATCTAGGGAAATTTGAAACAAAGGCTGATGAAGGAATTTTCATAGGCTATCCCCCATCAAGAGCCTTCAGAGTTTTTAATTTGAGAACAAGGACATTCATGGAGTCAATACATGTATCTTTTGATGATAAGAAGATAACTGGAATCAATGAAGACTCTCATGATAGATTGATTTTTGAAAATGAAGCTACTAAGGAACCTGAAGAAAGTGAATCAGAAGCTATCAATACATCAGATCCTGATGGGTCACCAAATCCTGATGACACACCAGATACTGATGGTACTAATACTGATGATGCAATCAATAGTAATACAACTAGTAGTGCTAATGTTGAGGGGGAACAACAACATTCTACTACAAGTTCAGAGTCAACACTACTAGAAAAAGTGTAATAGACATCACCGCTTTAACATCGGTCATTAATGTCACTGATGTAAAACGACTTAAAAACATCGATCTTTTTTAAAATGATGTGTTTGTGTTTCTAGGACATCGTATGCTAGGACAACCGATGTCTTACATAAGCCTTAAAAAAAATTTAACCTCCACTCCCCCCAATTTTTCCCCCTGTTAATTTATTTTCCCCCCTTTACACCAAAATTTCCCCCCTCAGCCAAATTTTGGTTCCCCCGTAGTTAACAAACACTCCCTTCAGATAAAATTAAAAACATAAAAAGCAATCTAAAATTAAAAAAATTGAAACAAAATCTCTCACTCTCTCGACTCTCACTCACCCCCTTTCTCCAGAACCTTAAATCAATCTCTCTCTCTCTCTCTCTCTCTCTCTCTCTCTCTCTCTCTCTCTCTCTCTCTCTCTCTCTCTCAATTAACTAGAATATCCAAGATACATGAATCTTGAATCTCTAATCTCTATCTCTCTTTCGACCGAGTTTATTCAAAATCAATCGAAACTACAAAGTTGTAAACATTTGTTCATATCTCAATGTGATTTGCTTGAAGCTACAAAGGCCGAATTGGTAAATGGGTAACCTTGCATTTGTACGTAAACTGAAATTAATTCGATTTAGTTTTGAATTGGGGGTTTTTAAACTCGAATCCCTAATTTTATTTTATTTTTCTTATTTTTAATTTGGGGAAAAAGAATTTTAATTTGTTTTTTTATGCAGGAAAAATAATTTTGTTTGGGTAGTGCTCCAAAGCTCGAATTGGCAAGTGTTTATTTTATTGAACATTTATTTGTTTTTAGTGAAGGTTGAAATTGGTGATTTTTTTGAATGTTTGTAGTTGTTAATTGATGTTAAATTGTTTATTTTGTTTTTGATTGTTTATTTGTTTTTATGGTGCTTTGTCTATATATGTTCTTTAAGCTCTTTCAGAGTCTGCATATGATGGAAAGAGTTATACATACTTGTTTATTTTTTGGCAAATTATTATGTCTGCATATTTGTTTATTTGATGTTAAATTGTTTATTTGTTTTGTTCATGTATGAATTCTGCTTTCCGACTATTAGTTCCTCATTTAAGTTTACATTTTAAAGGTTGATATCGCCAGTAATTTACTAAAGTTGCGAAGTGACTAAAAGAAGATTGTCTTGCTGGTAGGTGAATTATACACAGTTGCTTGCAGTCTAACATATACTACACTAGTGGCAATATGAGGTGGAGATGATAAAGGATTTATTTCTAGGATTGGGCAAAGGAGTTTGGGCTGTTGAGTTACAATGTATGCAGTGAAACCCCTAAGACATAGTAATTTTTTTTTGCTCACCGATGTATCACCTTGAACTAAATTTTTCTATCTCAGCGCATGCTAAGGTTGATTCTTTATTTTTTAATTAAATTATGTTTCAGCTCATATGATATCGTGTGAAAGTCACAAGGATTCTGTTTCAAGTTTAGCCTAAGTACTAATGGACAAGTTCTCACATCTGGAAGCCTTGATTGGACCGTCCAAGTATGGGATGTAGCATCCAGTGATCTGAAGTTCACATCTTATGGTAGTTAGCTTTTTATCAGTTACTTACCTTACGTAGTTTTTTTTTCGCAATTGTAGTTTTGAGTTTCCCATTGTATTGCACTTGTTTTCTTTAGGTAAAATTCATTATCTGTACGGGTTTTGAAGATGAAACTTCAAGGATCTTGAACCCAAAAAATGGGAAAAACATCCATGTAGTTGAAGGTGAGTATATAATAAAAATCAATGATATTAGCATATCATTTATATGTCTAGTGGGGACAATTACCGATATCAAAATGTCTTCTGTGTTCTCATTAATTTTATCATACAATTCTTTTCATGCACTTAATTTATTTAAGTTGCATCAATTTCATATTTAATGACTAGTGCAGTCAGTACGTTCAGAAGTTGGAGGATAAGTTTGCCGAACTTCTTTATAATTAAGATCAGTACTGAAGTGTCTTTTTATTGTTTATTGTTGGTATAAACGTTTGAAGGTAAATCATAATTGACAATATACATGTAAGTCCGTCCTTTTTGTTCTTCCAGTGCAGGAAAATTGCATGGGTATACCTATGCTCATTGACGCCGAAAAGAAAAGGGAAGGGTTAGATGATCTTTTAAATTTGACTGATTATGTTGTATGCTCAGCAAAATTTCCACAGGTAAGCACCTTACTAGTTACTAGTAGCAAGCTGTTGATAACAGTTACTTGTTTTTTTTCAAAATTGGTAGCAAGTCTTGTTACTAAGATTTTATCTTTCCCATTTATGTGGTACTGATTTATAATTGTATATATAGTCTCAAACTATTTGCCAATCTACTGTATGAGGCAAAAATTTGAGAATACTAACTGTAACATAACTGCGTCCGAGTACTAAAAAGTATCTAAGTTTCACCAGCGTTTATTGTTGGTATAAACGTTTGAACAATTTCTATCTTTTTTAAAGTACCTTGTGATTTGCATTTGTGAGTTCGAATTATAACTTGACTTGTATTTTCTTTTGTTATCCTTGAATTAGGTTGACCTTGATGAAGATAATGAGCTGGACGGGGATGATGATTATATATTTCTTGCTTGCAATGGACTTTAGGCTTACAGGAGGCTTGTTTTCGATATTGTTTTAGTTGTTTGGTTTTCCGGATAATGTAATCAAAGTTTGCTTTTGGTATATAGGCTCATACCGAGCATATCATTTTGGTTTTACTCAATGATGTAAGAATATTGAATTTTTTTTATAATGACAAATTCAGTTTTAATTATTTTTTGGTGTGATTAAGTGCGTAGGTTAGTGCAATAAATTTATGTGAAAATGAATATTATACATTATTGTACAACCACAAAGACATCAGTTTTTAAAATGAAATCAATGTCAAATGTATATCCAGACAACAGATATTTATCAACAAAGCAATGTTAAATGTAGGTTCAAACAACAGTTTTTTATAAATAAACTGATGTTAAATATAGGTCTAGACAACGGATTTTTTCAAAAGAACCGATGTCAAATATATGTTTCAACATCGGTTAAAAACTGATGTCTAAAAGGGGGACTTTTAACATCACCGACAAAGACATCGGTTGAAAAAAGTGAAAGACATCGGCCAAAAACTGATGTGTATTGCAGTTTTTCTAGTAGTGCAACTCAATCATCAAGACAGAATTCTTCAGATACTCATTCAAGCAATGATTCTGATAATTTATCAGGAGGACATAGCAATAGTTCAGGGGGAGCATCAAGTCAAGCAAATTCTTCAAATCAAGATAACACCAATCCAGAGGGAGCATCTACTTCAAGAAACAATTTAACACCAGCAAGGAATTGGACTGCAAGTCCTACTCCTGATTTGATCATTGGAGATCCTACTGCAGGTGTTCAAACAAGAAGTGCAACTCAGAATGAATGTCTATACAATAACTTTCTATCCAAGGAGGAGCCTAAGAAAGTTGAAGATGCACTTAAAGATGCTGATTGGGTTACTGCAATGCAAGAAGAACTGAATGAATTTGAAAGAAATGAAGTCTGGAAATTGGTACCAAGACCAAAGAATATGTTAGATATAATTGCTGATGTTTGTTTAATCAGTGTTTAAGTAACAGGTACTGTTCAGAGTTTAGTCTGAAGTACTTATCAGAGTTTACATGGAAGCCGGTCAGAGTTTGTTAAAGTCTGACAGGGTGAAAGTTGATTTAGCTGTCGGTGCATATCATGAAGATTCTAGAAGCAATATATTCTGAAGATGGAAAGAAACAGAATATATTGATATGGCTAAGGAGACTGGACAGAAGACTGAAGCAATTCTAATTGATTACAAATTGTATAGCTAATTTGTAGGAGTATCAATTAGAGATTGATTGTAACTGTGTACTATATAAACACAGATAGGTTATCCCTAGAAGGGATGCGATAATTGATTATTATTCTTGTAACCTAGTAGCTCTTTGTGATTCATTAACATCATAAAGAGAGAAACTGTTTAATATAATTACAGTTTGTTGATTTACAAACTTGTGTTCTTGATTGTTATTCTCATACATACTTGATTATATTGTGTATTTGGCCTAACAATTGGTATCAGAGCCAAGGCTGTTTAATATATACAGTTTTTCGATTCAAACACAGTAATAATCATGTCTGAAGAAAATCAAGCTTCTCCCAAGGTTGAACAGGTTAAACCTAATTCTGTGAGTCGGTATGAAACAATCAGGGTTCCAATTCTCAGGCCAGTGGAGTATCCAATTTGGAAGGTGAAGATGACCATGTTTCTGGAGGCTACAGATCCAGAATATCTTGACAGAATCTATGATGGTCCTCATATGCCGACTAAATTGTCTCCTGTTGTTGATGGTCAAGAACAAAAGACTGTTCCAAAGGAAAAGAAAGATATGACTCCTGAGGACATCTCATCAATTGCAAAAGATGCAAAGGTTAGACATCTTCTTCACAGTGCTTTAGATAATGTTATGTCTAACAGAGTAATTGGTTGCAAAACTGCAAAAGAAATCTGGGATGCTTTGGAAGTCAGGTGTCAAGGAACCACTGCTATAAAGAAAAACAGGAAAACTATACTCACTCAGGAGTATGAGCACTTTGATTCAAGAACCAATGAAACCTTGACTGAGACATATGACAGATTCTGTAAACTGCTGAATGATTTATCTCTAGTTGATAAAGAATATGATCTTGAAGAATCAAATCTCAAATTTCTCTTATCTTTACCTGAAAGATGGGATTTGAAGACAACAACTATAAGAGATAATTACGAACTTGCTGAAACTGAACTTGATGAGATTTATGGGTTACTGAAAACTCATGAATTGGAAATAGAACAAAGAAACAGAAGATCAAGCAAGAAGACAAAATCTGTTGCTCTCAAAGTTGAGGAGAAGCCCATCAAGAAGGAATCATCAAGGAAGAAAGCCAAGGGAAAGGCTTTAGTCATTAAATCTGATAGTGAGTCATCAAACACTGATGATGGCTCAAACACTGATGATGAAGCTTCTGACTCTGAGGATGATGAAGAACAGATGATGCAAATGGCTGCATTGATGGTGAAGACCTTTAAGAAGATGGGATTCAAGAACTTCAAGAAAGGAAAGAGATTCTCAAGGAAAGATTCAAACTCTGAACGGAAAATTTTTAGAAAGTCTGATGGAAGGGAGACCAAGTCTGGCAAGAAGGATAAATCTGAAATCCAGTGCTACAAGTGTAAGGAGATGGGTCACTATGCCCGAGAGTGCAAGAAAGGAAAATCTGAGAAAGCACTCATCTCTAAAGGCAAAGACTGGGCAGATACTTCAGACTCTGATGAAGGAGTAAATTATGCTCTTATGGCTACTGTCAAAGATGAGACCGAATCATCTGAAAATAAGGGCATAAAAGAGAGCACCCTTATCTTGGACAGTGGATGCTCAGGACACATGACTGGAAATAAAGCCCTGCTATCAGATTTTGAGGAGAAGGCTGGCCCAAAGGTTTCCTATGGAGATGGCAACATAGGACGTACTATGGGATATGGCAATATCAATCTTGGACGTGTCATCATCACCAATGTAGCTCTAGTCTCAGGACTCAAGCATAATCTGCTATCTGTGAGTCAAATCTGTGACAGAGGAAACCATGTAGATTTTCATACTAAACAATGTGAAGTTATCAGTAAATCTATTGGAAAAGTTGTTCTAGTTGGACACAGGCGCAACAACCTTTATGAATCAAGTTTGGTAATAAACTCTGAGGGAAAAACAGTGTGTCTGACTGCAAGAATGTCAAATGAAGAGAGTTGGAATTGGCATAAGAAGCTCTCTCATCTCAATTTGAACAACATCAATGAGCTAATAAGAAAGGATCTTGTAAGGGGACTTCCAAAATCAATACTCAGTCTAGATGGCCTATGTGATTCTTGTCAAAAGGCTAAGCAAAGGAAGTCATCTTTCAAGAGCAAATCTGAATCTTCAGTAGTGGAACCTTATCATCTTCTACATGTTGATCTCTTTGGACCAGTGAATGTGATGTCTATGGGCAGAAAGAAATATGCTCTAGTAATTGTTGATGAATATACTAGATATACATGGGTGTATTTCTTATCAAAGAAGGATGAAACTGCTCAAACTCTGATGGATCATGTAAATCTACTGGACAAAGGATCACAGCACAAAGTCAAAATTATAAGGAGTGATAATGGAACTGAATTCAGAAACTCAATCATGGAAGCTTTCTGCAAGGAAAAAGGAGTGAAACAAGAATTTTCTGCACCTGGAACTCCACAGCAAAATGGTGTAGTTGAAAGAAAGAACAGAACTTTAATTGAAGCAACCAGAACTATGCTTGACGAAGCAAAATTGCCAACTTATTTCTGGGCAGAAGCTGTTCAAACTGCTTGTTTTACTCAAAATCCTACATTGATCAACAAGCATGGGAAAACACCATATGAGATGGTGAAAAATAAGAAGCCAAACTTGAAATATTTTCATATATTTGGATGCAAATGCTTTGTGTTGAAGACTCATCCTGAACAGTTGACCAAGTTCGAGTTAAAAGCTGATGAAGGAATCTTTGTTGGATATCCATTGTCAACAAAAGCATTCAGAGTCTACAATCTGAGAACTAAAGTGATCATGGAATCCATACATGTGTCATTTGATGACAAGAAAATAACTGGACTTCATGACTTAGATGGATATGATCAACTTAGCTTTGAAAATGAAGATTTATTCTCTGATGATGTAAACTCTGATGAAGCAGTACGGACAAACTCTGTTGAAGCGGTTCTGACAAACTCTGACGAAGCATACTCTGAACCTCTACTGGTAAATACTGGAGAAACTGGAAATTCTCAAATTGAACAAAATAGAGAACCAGTTGAGAGGGAGCGTGAAGAAGCTCAACAAGACACTGCAAGTGAGTCAGTTGAGGAAACTGATTCAAACTCTGACAGTTCAAACTCTGAGCCATCCAATTCAGGGGGAGCCTCAGATGCTGCAGAAAGTCAACATATGAATCAGGAGAGCATGGATCAAGGGGGAGGATTCAATAATGATGCAAGAAACCACTTACCAACAGCAAGAAAGTGGACACAGGCACACACACCTGATCTCATAATTAGAGATCCTGATGCTAGTGTGAGAACTAGAAGTGCAACAAATAATGAGTGTCTGTATCATGCTTTCTTGTCTCAAACAGAACCAAAGAAAGTGGAGGAAGCTCTTCAAGATGCTAATTGGATTACAGCAATGCAAGAAGAGTTAAATGAATTTGAAAGAAATGAAGTCTGGACACTTGTACCTAGACCAAAGAATAGATCAATTGTAGGTACAAAGTGGGTTTTTAGAAACAAGACTGACAGTGAAGGTGTGATTACAAGAAACAAGGCTAGACTTGTGGCTAAAGGTTATTCACAACAGGAAGGAATTGACTAAAGCAAGCACCAAGAGCATGGTATGAAACTCTTGCTCAATTTCTTTTAGAAAGTGGGTTCGCAAGAGGTACAATTGATAAAACTTTGTTTTATTTTAATTCTGGTGATGATTTGCTTTTAGTTCAAATTTATGTAGATGATATTATTTTTGGATCTACTAATGACAAACTTTGTAAGAAGTTTGCAAAGCTTATGCAGTCAAGGTACCAAAAGAGCATGATGGGAGAGCTTAGTTATTTTCTAGGCTTACAGGTCAAGCAAACAGATGATGGGATTTTTATCAATCAAGAAAAATATACCAGAAATCTTCTAAAGAAATTTGGTATGCTTGATAGTTCATCTGCTCCAACTCCCATGGCTACTGCAACAAAGCTAGATAAAGACACATGTTCTACAGTGGATATGACAACCTATAGAGGCATGATAGGGTCTCTTCTGTATCTCACAGCAAGTAGACCTGATATCATGTATGCCACATGTCTTTTTGCAAGATTTCAAGCAGATCCCAGAGAGCCTCATCTAACAGCTGTAAAAAGGATTTTCAAATATCTCAAAGGAACCATAACCTTGGGTTTGTGGTATCCTAGAGAATCAGAGTTTAAGCTAATTGGTTACTCTGATGCAGATTTTGCAGGCTGTAAGATAGACAGAAAAAGTACAAGTGGAAGCTGTCAATTCTTAGGTGATAGATTGGTTTCTTGGTATAGCAAGAAACAAAAGTCAATTTCCACATCCACTGCAGAAGCAGAGTATATAGCTGCCGGTAGCTGTTGTGCACAGATTCTGTGGATGAAGAATCAGTTGCTGGATTATGGGTTGAGGTACTCTAAAATACCTATTTACTGTGATAACCAAAGTGCTATTGCTATGACAGGTAACCCAGTACAGCATTCCATGACCAAGCACATCAGCATAAGGTATCATTTTATCAGGAAACATGTGGAGGAAGGAAACATTGAGCTTCATTTTGTGTCTACAGACCAACAACTTGCAGATATCTTCACCAAACCTTTGAGTGAAGCTACTTTTACAAGATTGGTAAATGAACTTGGAATGATCTCTAGTTTTGATTAGAGATACGGGTTAGACTCAAAAACTATACATGTTTGATTTTTATGCTCATGATTCTTTGCATGTATTAACTGTTATGAGTACCAGTGTCATAAACTCTGAAAGTAAACTCTGATGCTAAACTCTGTTAGTCATAAAGTGTTGGTCATACTCTGATAGTTACAGTCTAATGCTATACTCTGATTGTAATTTTGTCTGAAACATAAGGACCAATGAAGAAATTTGTATGAAACATAATTCTCAGTAAGTAATTATGAATCCTTAAGAGTTGTATAGATTCTGATCTCAAATATGTGCAGTAATTCAACACAGCATGATACTGTCTCTATATTTATACCATCTCTTAGTTTATTGATCCTATACACTGAGATTGTATTAGCTGTTTGCATTTTCTCTCATAAATTAATTGTATTAACTGATGAAAAGTCTAAACTCTGCTAATTAATAGCAAATATTTCACCCTCATAACAAAAGATGCCAAAAAGAGCACAAATTCCTTTGAGATCATGTTGTGCCTAGGAAGATCCAGGAACTTATTGTATGAAATAAGGGCTAAAATCTTTGATTTTTGGTGACTAGTGCCAACCACTGATTACTGGAAAAAAATAATAATAATATATATATATATATATATATATATATATATATATATATATATATATATATATAAAGGGGGTGAAAAATAAAAGATATATCCAAATGAAAGGATATCAAAATACAGAGTTTAGATATAAAAATCAGATTTTATGTTAGATGAGAGTTTGAGCAATCAGTTTTTACTGTTTTAGTTTGTGGATTTTATGCACTTTGAGATGATCTAAATATTGACTTCGGTAAACTCTGCTATTGCACACACAATTCTACACACCTGTACAGTTTGTGAAAAGAGTTTATTGACAAAGAAGGACAAATGATAAACACTGATGTATTGTGTGAAATACGCCGAGGTAATTTTGTTTTAATCTCTGATGGTTAAAATGATTTCTTTGTTTCAGACATTTTATAATTTTGAGATTAGAAATTTGTTTAGAAATTCGAAAGAGTATGATTACAAACGGTTCATATTTGTATTAAACAGAGGAGAGAGAAGTTGAGTGTTTTGAACAGTGTAACAAGCGGTAATTATGGCTATTTTTACTACGCATGTGTATTGGAAGTTGTTACATACAGCTGTCAGCGTATGCATGTTTGACATCTGTCCCACTCACATATTTTTCAAAGACGCCTGTTGTGTGTAGTAATGATTAAAACGATTGGGTTTTAATTTTCACAGTTATTATTTAAATTTACTACACATAAACGGTTCATTCTTTTACACACTTCATCTTTTCATAAGTTTTTACTCACAAACACTGTCTCAAACACTTTCACTGCATACTTTCTACACTTTTCTCTGTCTTATTTCGTGCTTTCTTCAAAACTTTTCTAATGGCTACAACAATGTTTACTGCTTCTGGGTTAGATTTTGTCCCGAATAACTATTCAGCTCCTTTGGCAAATGAGAACGCACCGGAGGCGTTTCATTTGATTCAGGATTTCTTGTCAAACTCTGATATTGACACTGCTCTCACCGCACCACTGAAGCTGTCTGCATCTCAAATCAGGACTCTTTGGCAGACAGGCACTTATGATAATGGAGGAGAGTCTGGGTCTCCGTCTATTATTTTTGAATTTCAAGGAAAAGAGTTTATAGTTACTCCAACTACTGTTCGTGATGCTTTGGATCTTGAGGATTTCAATGCTTTCACAATCTCTGTTGGTGATTTTGAGTTGGTTAGAATGATGAGAGAAATAGGCTACTCTGGACCATTGATAAAGATTGGTCAACTGAAAAGGCCGTTTTTGCGCAAGGAATAGAGTTTCTTTTTCGATTGCATCACCAGGGCCTTTGGAAAGAAGTGCACAAATTGGGATGCAATTCCCACTGATAGTCTGCAAATCGGGTATTCTCTTCTTTATGGAAGTAATTTTGATGTTGCTAGGCTAGTTTTAACTAATATTGATGAGAAAATGCTAGAGAATAGGAATGTTGTTTATTTCTCTAGATTTTGTCAATTGTTATTCAACTTTTGTTGTCCTGATGTTGAGATCTTAGAGGATGATGTCATTCTCTCGTTTAAATTGCATAAATGCATATTCTCTGATCTCACTAATAAAGATAACAAGAAAGGAGATGTTGGTGTTTTAATGTTGCCTGAGTCTGTGCAACAATTTCTGGTCAATTCCCAACAACAACAACTCCTTGCCAATGCTGAAGCTGGACCTTCTGTGTCTCAATCCCAGAGGTCAAAGAAATCTAAATTGAGGGCTGTTAAATCTGCTAGAGTGAAGCCATCAACTACTGAAGCTGGGATATCAAATGCTGCTGATATGCCTCAGGAGAAACGGTTAAAGAAAAGAAGAGCCAATAGGGCAAAGTTTGATGATGCTGATGAGGAGAGTGAAACTGATGTTGAAACTCTTCATCAGAGGAAAAGAAGATTGGTAGCAGCACATTTATTTGGTGCTGAGAATGTTTCCTCAAAGGTTGTTGAAGCTCCTGAAGTTGAGTCTCAGGAGGCTAAAGCTGTCAATGTGGACAGAGTGTCTATGGAAGTTGCAGCTACTGTGCCTACTGAGGACATAGCAAATGCTGATGCAGAGGATGTTATGCCTGCTAAGGAAAATTTCTTTGAAGATTCTGCATTGGATTTTGACTTTGAAGCACATCCTAGTATCAGTGTTTGTGATACTGAGGATGTGGCAGCTGATCAAGCCACCTTGGTCATTGAAGATTCTGTTGCTTCTCACACAGAGAATCTTTATGTTCACAATTTACATTCTGATCAAGGTGAGGAGGTTGATCAGAGGATAGCTGTTGCTACAGAGAAAATTGTTGATGAAGCTGTAGCAGAGAATGTACAAGAGGCTGCTGATAAGCTAATCTCTGAGGATATTATTCTTGAAGCTCTACAACAATCTGTTGTTGAGATTGTAACAAAAGAAACAGAGTTAATGCAAACTGCAAACTCTGAGATTCCAGAACCTGTTGCAGAGAAAGTTATTGATGAAGCTGCACAGAGAAATTTTGAAACTGCTGAGAATGTTCCTGCAGAGAATACAGCAGAGAATGATAATGATGATGATAGTCCTGCTCATTCACATCCTGATATACAAGAGGAGTTATCTGATATTCAAGCAAACTCTGATGAGGAAAGAGAGGTCAATCGAGCTACTGCTGAGCATTTTCAGACTATGTACTACAAATCAATTGAATTCTATTTCTACTGCTCTAGAATTGCTGACATCAGTATTACTTTCTGATGATGTCAAAAAGGGGGAGAGTGTACCTAATGACAAATGCAAAGACATTCAAACTCTGAGACAGAGGGATGATTCTGCTGATGGTGGAAGCAAGGAAAATGAGAGGAAGCAAATTTCTGCTCAAGGGAAAGGAAGATCAAGATTAAACTCTGATAGGTTGACAAACTCTGGTAAAGGAATCTCAAACTCTGCCAGTGGTTCAAGACTTAAGAGTTTAATTATTTCAGCGAATCCACTTACTGATGAAGAAATTGCTACGAAGATGTTTTTAGAAGAACATGGAAATGAAGCTACAGTTGAAGACATGGAAGCTGAAATGCTGAGTCTTGCTGAAGAGCATGAAAAGAAATTGAAGGATGGTACTTACAAAAAGAAAGCTGTCAAGGCTCCTAGAAAGAAAGAAACTGGAATTGTTATCAAGGAAATTTCTCAACAGAGTATACAAGACTCAAGGAGGCCTGTGATTGCAAACACTGATAAGGGAAAGGGTAAACTGGTAGAAGAAGAACAGTTACCAAAGAAGATTTATTCAACCTCTGACATTGCTCAAGTTGAATCAAGGTTAAACAAATCAACCTCTGACGTTGCTCATGTTGATATTGCTACTAAAATTGTGACAACCTCTGACAAGGCTCAAGTTGTACAAACTCAACTCAAAGGTTTCTTAAGACCTGTACTTTCTGAAACTCTGACATTAGAACCTGTGGATTTTTCTCAAACCAGGACAGTACATGGAAAATAGTCTTATGACAAGTCTGGTTTAGGTTCACACAGAGAGAAGAGGATAAATAACAGTCCAATGGATCAAACATCACTGGCAGAACCTGGTGTTGGGGTTACTCAAGAGAACCTTGACAAGCTAGAGTCTGTTCAGTTAATTCATCATAAGGGACTTAGGAAGGATTTTCTGTTATACTTCATTGCTGATGGCAGAGTATACAGAATAGGTGAAAATGATATACATTTGAAAATGGCTGAAGAGTTAGACTATGTCTTATATCTACTCAAAGTCAGAAATCAAAGGACTCAAAATGCTGCTGAAGTTTTGAGAGTAAGGATGATGAGAGCAAAGGTTCTTAGTGGTGCTAAAATTACAAGTGCTTACATCCCTAAGTACAAAGATGCTCATGGAAAGTTTGTAGAAATGAAAAGAAACAGTGCAAGACTAAGGACTGATCTGGGAGTTAAAGTCTTAGAATTCAATCTAGACTCTGATAAACCATATTTTATTAGGCTAGGGAATGAGATGAGAAAAAATTCCATCTATTCTTTGAGAGCTGCAATTTATCAGACTGGAGAATCTGATCCAGAGTTGAGAGAGTTGAAGAAAGTTATGGTTGAAGAGCTGGAAAGAGCTGAAAGAAGACTACTCATGGATTATCTCAGAACTGTTCCTGATATTCAAGAAATCAAATAAAGTCTGACTGTAAGTTTTTTAAAGTTTTCTTTTCTAAGTTCAAATTAAACTCTGTTATGATTAAACACTGCATTTGTTATATGTTTTGACATCATCAATTATCTGTTTAACTTGTACATTTTTATTATGCACAAGTTGGGGGAGATTGTTAGATATAATTGCTGATGTTTGTTTAATCAGTGTTTAAGTAACAGGTACTGTTCAGAGTTTAGTCTGAAGTACTTATCAGAGTTTACATGGAAGCCGGTCAGAGTTTGTTAAAGTCTGACAGGGTGAAAGTTGATTTAGCTGTCGGTGCATATCATGAAGATTCTAGAAGCAATATATTCTGAAGATGGAAAGAAACAGAATATATTGATATAGCTAAGGAGACTGGACAGAAGACTGAAGCAATTCTAATTGATTACAAATTGTATATCTAATTTGTAGGAGTATCAATTAGAGATTGATTGTAACTGTGTACTATATAAACACAGATAGGTTATCCCTAGAAGGGATGCGATAATTGATTATTATTCTTGTAACCTAGTAGCTCTTTGTGATTCATTAACATCATAAAGAGAGAAATTGTTTAATATAATTACAGTTTGTTGATTTACAAACTTGTGTTCTTGATTGTTATTCTCATACATACTTGATTATATTGTGTATTCGGCCTAACAGAATAGATCAATTGTTGGTACAAAGTGGATTTTCAAGAACAAGACTGATTCTGATGGAGTGATAATCAGAAACAAAGCTAGACTAGTTGCAAAGGGGTATTCTCAACAAGAGGGAATTGACTATGATGAAACTTTTGCTCCTGTTGCAAGACTAGAAGCCATCAGGATATTTCTTGCTTATGCAGCACATAAGAAATTCAAGGTTTTCCAGATGGATGTTAAAAGTGCTTTCTTAAATGGAGAACTGGAGGAAGAATTCTATGTTGAGCAACCTCCTGGTTTCATTGATCCTAAATATCCAGATCATGTCTACAGATTGGATAAGGCACTTTATGGACTAAAGCAAGCTCCTAGAGCATGGTATGAAACCTTAGCTCTATTCTTACTAGAAAGTGGATTCAAAAGAGGTGCTATTGATAAAACTCTATTTTATTTGAATCATGGTAAGGACTTGTTGTTAGTTCAGATTTATGTGGATGATATCATTTTTGGGTCAACAAACAATAAGCTGTGTGAAAAGTTTTCTAAGCTTATGCAGTCAAGATATCAAATGAGCATGATGGGAGAAATAAGTTACTTTCTTGGTCTTCAAGTTAAACAGACTGATGAAGGGATTTTTATCAATCAGTCTAAATATACAAGGAATTTATTGACAAGGTTTAACATGCAAGATAGTTCTCCTGCTACAACTCCCATAGCTACAGCTACCAAACTTGATCCTGATCAAGGTGCTGAGGTAGATGTAACTCACTACAGAGGAATGATTGGCTCTTTATTGTATCTCACTGCAAGTAGACCAGATATCATATTTGCAACCTGTCTGTGTGCAAGATTTCAAGCAAAACCTAGAGAACCCCATCTGATTGCAGTCAAAAGAATTTTCAGATATCTCAAAGGCACTCCTTCACTTGGCCTTTGGTATTCAAGGGAATCAGATTTTGGGTTGTGTGGTTATTCAAATGCTGATTTTGCAGGATGCAAAATAGACAGGGAAAGTACTTCAGGAAGCTGTCAGTTTTTGGGTGGAAGACTAGTTTCATGGTTCAGTAAAAAGCAAAAATCCATTTCCACTTCAACTGCAGAAGCTGAGTACATTGCTGTAGGAAGACTAGTTGTTGTGCTCATACTCAAAAATCCCTATTTATTGTGATAACCAAAGTGCTATTGCAATGACAGGAAATCCAGTTCAGCATTCTCTTACTAAACACATCAGTATTCGATATCACTTCATAAGAGAACAAGTTCTGGAAGGAACAATTGAACTTCACTTTGTTCCTACTGATCAACAACTAGCTGATATATTCACCAAGCCACTACCTGAAGCTACTTTCAATAAATTGGTGAATGAACTTGGAATGATGAACTTTGAGAATTTCTGAGGAAAGTTACAGAGAGGAAATCCTGATAACTGTCAAATCCTGATGGTTATTCAGAAAGGTATGTTTTCTTTTATCAAATCCTGATAGGATGCAATCCTGACAGGAAGTCAACTGGTCAAATCCTGATGCTCAGATATTGAAGCTGGTATGAAAACCAGAGGTTCTATGCTAATTTGTCATCAACACTTTTGGTAAACTCTGAAAATTAGATTTTTACTTAGTCTTTGATTAAGTTTTCAGTCTTAATTCTCAATTTCAATTATATTTTTTTATCAGAGTTTACTATTCGTCATTTTAGATGTCAATATCAGTGTTACTAACAAATTTTGCAGGCAAGTACAGAAAGAAAACAGTTGAGAAAATAGACAAATTTCATTAATTCTTGAAGATTCATTACAAATGAAAATGGAAATTACATATTTTTTTTCCTAGTCTATTGTTCTACTCAGGAACACGTGCCCTACAGATTAGCATGAATGCTCCTGAGCAGCTTCACAGTCCATCAGGATTGGAAGATCTCTTGTTCCATCCTTAAAGGACAAGAAGAGGAGCTGATGCACTTGTAGGCGGATCGCCATGTCCACCGGGACTCTTCCGTGCCTCCAACTTGCATGACATATACAAGCATCACAGATTCTCTTCTTTCTTTTCTCAAGCTCTTGGATGAGCTCCTCATCCTCTTCATCATCCTCATCCTCTTCATAGATGAGGTTATCAAGCGGATTCCAGTCTGGATTGGCTTGCAGGAAGTTGTGCCAAACCACATCAAACATTGCGTTAATAAACGCTTCATGTTCCCGAGGGTCAGGAACTGGTTGTGGCTCAATGTCAGCAAGAGCCTCCTCCATCTCTTGCCATATGATATCTGTAGAATTACTGAGAATAATATTAAGTCCTTAGTCAACAGTGATAAGGCAAATGGTTTCATAGGAAATGCTTTTATTCCTCATGAGGTTAGGTTTTTCTTACATAGGAAAATGCCTACTCGTTATGGTTTAATTTCTAATGCTATGGGGCAAGGCCAATCACACCTTGTTCCTAACCCAAGAATTCATCCTAAACAGTCTAAACAGTCAACTGCCACCTCTATTGTCTCTCAAAAGACTTTAGTTGTAAAAGCAAAGCAGTCAACTAGAACTGATATGTCAGGAAGGCAATCAGGTTCAAAGGATTTTTCCTCTACACCACTCACTAAAAAGAAGTTACAAGGGGGTGTACAAGGGGTCCTGGTGAAGAAAGCTGCAAAGGGAGGTGAGGTTGTTTCTGTTAAAAGAAAGTTAGTGTTCAGGGATGAGACTGACTCAGAGGATGATTTACCTATATCCTCTATAATGAATGTGAATAAGGAAGTTTCTGATACTACTACTGCAGCTGTGGTTCCATTGTCTACACCACAGAAGAAAATGAAGTTATCAAAAAGCAGGTATCACATTCCTTTCGAAAAGATGCAGGATAATGATGTACAGGACACTTCTATTCTGAATGAGCAATCAGTTTCTACTGCTCAAGCAAATCCTGATGATAGTATTCCTGATGCTGCACCAAGTCAAGTGGTTAATATTTCATACTCTCCAGCACAAGACTCTCCAACAAAAAGACATGTTGATATTTCATGGGAGAAGTATGGTGCTGCTGCTTCCAAACTAGGGATAAAACATCCAATGAAAAAACTAAGGAAGGCAGAAGAGTTAGTCTATCAGAGACAGAAGAAACTGAAAGGATCAAGCCCACAAGAACCTGAACCTCAAAGTGGTTCAGAAGCTCTTTCTGATGATCCAGCCACACAAGAACCACTCAATCAAAGTTTGGGTGAAGGCTTAGCTAGTGGAATGGTCACACAAGAACCATTTTCTCAAAAGGAGAATGAAGACATCAACATTCCAGCTACACAAGAACCATCTTCTCAAAGTGGAGATGCATGCCAAGCTACAGTTTCTAAGAAATTTCCTGACACAGCTCAAGGGATTTCAGGTGTAGATGAAGTTCAAAGATTGGTCGAGGACACTGTCAATGAGGGAAGCACACAAGAACCTTTGACTCAAAGTGTTGAAGCAGCTTCTGAACCTCAAGCTCCACAAGAACCATTGGTAGCTAATACTGATGCAAGCATATCAAATCCTGACGGTGTTCATCTTGACGCTAGTGGTGCTCCTGATGTTGAGCCTATCCTGATACAGCCACTTCGTTCAAGACCAATGGATCATCCTATCTCAGATTCACAGGATAAACGGAAAGGTATAGCTATTCATGATCCTGATTTTACACATAGTACTGATGATGATGACTCTGATGCTAGTGATGATGATGAGAATCGAAAAGAGAAGGAACAGCTTGCTACAACACTCAAAATTAGTCTTGGAACTAATTTTGGTTCATCAAGTACATATATGGCTGGCAAAGCTTCCACTGGGAAAGATCAGAGACAAGATTTTTCTATTCCTTCCTTTAATCCTGCTGAGGCACTTAGATAGAATGAATGGAACAATTCATGGCACAGTTTTGTTGAAACTGTAAGTTATTCTTCTGCTTTGGAACATGCATATGATGCAGTGAAATCTATAGAGAATCAAGACTTGAAGAATCATCTGAAGGCTACAACTCTGTTATCCAAAAGCCTCAAAAGTGAGATTGATTCTATCAAGAACTCCACTGAGTTGGTGAGGAATGATATTTCTCAAAATTTTACAAAGGTGCCTACTACTTTTCAGCTAAGGGTAGTAGAATCCCAAGTGAAATCTGTCATTTCTGAACAAACCTCTATCAACAGAAGGATTGATTCTCTGGATACCAAGGTAACTGACATTCAAGCCTCTCTTTCCTTAATTTTGAATTTATTGTCAAATCCTGATGTCAAAAAGGGGGAGAAGTTTAGTCGGACAAAATGCACACCTGATCTAGTATTAAGGAATAATGATGATGATACTGGAGATGATGGTAGTGACAAAGTGATACAAGGAGAAACCTCTGATACTGCTGTTATGAAGTCTACAATTCAAACTTCACAAAGTCAAACAACGCAGTCAACTCATGTTTCTGATTCTAGAGTTAAGACAGTAAGAACTTTGGTGCAATCTCAGATCCTGACGGAAGAACAAATCCTGACACCTGGTCATGGACATACTCTTGCTACAATTTCTGAAGGTGATGAAGATATTTTTATTGATAATTCTGAAGATGCATCAAATTTATTCCAGAAGTTTTCTACAAAGGATGGCAGAATTGTTACTCTATATCACACTGATAAAAGAGTTCAACAATTATTTGCAAGAAAAGCACTCTCTACAGCAAGTGAAGAATATCCTGATCTCTCACATGAAGAATTCTTAAGACAACAGAGAGAAATGATGGAAAGTTTTAATAACCCTGTTCCTGCTAGAGGTAGAGGAAGTAGAGGTAGGAGAGGAGCTAGAAGAAGTAGAAGAGGTTCTTCAACTCAAACAATACCTAGACAGACAAGGTCTAGAGGATTAAGAATTGAAGAAATTCCTGAACCTATTCAAACTCTAGTAGTTCCTGACAGATCTACTTTTGGTGATGATGGAAATATTGAAGAAGAACCTGAATTGAGAAGAAAATCAAGAAAATCAACTCTCTGCAATACAAATCAAATTGAAGAATCTAATCCTGATGTTGTTCCTGATAATATTCAAGATCCTGATGATTCTGAAATTCTGCAAGATATTGATTTGATGATCTTATCTACTGTGGTTGATTCTCACAACAAGGAAGTAGATGAAGAAGAAGAAGCCAGAAGAAGAGAAATTACAAGAAGAACAAGTAGAGATTTCAATCTCTATTTACAAAGGCTTAAACTCTCGAATGAAAGAAAGTGGAGGAACCCAAGAAAACAAGAATTTTCACTGGAAAGAAGCTATGCCTTTGAAAAGGAAAAAGATAAGAAGTGGAAACATATTAGTACACTGAGGTGTGATAAACTTATCAATTTTCAGTCCGGAGGAATTATTACAAGTGCTTCAAGTGTTGTTGATTTATCTGATATGGTTAGATCAAAAGCACTCTGGTTAAAGATGTTTTCAAATATGAAGCAATTGTCAAGCAATTCAAGAGGAGGTATTGGACACAGAGATGCTGAATATCTGAATATGTCATATGTTGATCCATACTCCTTAACTGAAATTGGAGGTACTTTAACTTCTGAAAACCTGAACAATTTACTAGCTGTTGATATAGTTATAGATTGTCATGATGGTTTTGACAAGAAATAAAAGCTTCTGTACTTCATGAAAGATGGTAGTGTGAAGATTCTATCTATTCAAGATCTGTTGATGAAAACTACACAGGAACTGAAATATGTTCATTATCTTTTGAGATTGAAGAATCAAATGTGCAAAGAATGGAGTGACATGATTTTGTCAACAATAAGAAGAAGACTGGATGGAAACAGTAATTTTAATGGTAATTATACTCCCATGTACTTAAATCAAAGAGGTCAGGATGTGGAAATGCAAAGGGGTACTGCTGTTAAATAAGTAACTTTTGGCATGACACAACTTACTCTCAATCCTGATGGGAAGGAAATTGCTTATCTTTTGCTTGAAGAGCATAGTCTTCAGAGAAGCTCCATATTGAATCTCAGAGCAGCTATCTACCAGATTAATGAGGAAGATGAAGAACTCAGAAATCTTAAGGAAAGGCTGATTCAAATTCTTGAAGAAAAAGAAGAAAATTTATTATCCAACTTCTTGAAGATGAATATGTTCTATCAAAAAGTTTAAACAGATAAGTTGTTACTGCAGATACTTGTACATTTTGTATATATGTTTTTGACATCATTGAATCTTAGGAATCTATACTTTATTTCACAAAGTATGAGATTGGGGGAGATTGTTAGATCAGAATTCAATGATCGTCAGGAGCTAGACTCAACTGATCAGGATTGCTGACATCATCAAGATTGCATGGTCGTCAGGATCAGAATACATATCAGGACTAGGATCAAGATTGATCATCAGGACTGGAAGTTGATCAGGATTCCTACTTCGAGTTATATTTGGAGTCTAGTTAAACATGGAAGTTTATTCTGTCGGTTCCTGGTTTGTAGAATGTAGCTATCAATTATGGATAGGTTTCAATCTTTGTAATTGATTAGGACTTATCATTGATAGAGAAGCTGTGTAGTATATAAACACAGTTTAGGTTTCGATTTATGTACGTGAACATAATCGATCATACACTTGAGTATTTTTGAGTCAAGTTAGAAGCTCTGTCCGGCGAAGGGGCACACAATAGGCGTCAATTGTATCTTCAAACGTTTTTTCATGAAGAAGCATCCCCGTAAGGATACTCTGTTCATAGGAAGAGCCGGGAGATGCATCAGTACTACCCCCCAGCGTCATGAGGGGGCGCCCTCTTGTGTAGGGCGGCCTAAGTGGATGAGGGCAATGTCGAAGCCTCTTCTAGTCTTCTAGCACATTTTATAGTAGCATTCTCCCATGGAGGGGCTCACTCATGTCCATGGGGCCTCGACCTGTAATTCTCTCGAGAATCAGGGGGCGCTCTCTGTGGATCACGTGGCCGTTCTCCCATATTATCCATTGAATTGTCACGTGAGGAGGCTCGCTCATGTCTATGGGGCCTCGACCTGTAATCAGAGGGCACTCTCTTTGGATCATGGGGCCTCGCCTCCATATTGAGTTGGGCGTGCCTTGGAGGAAGGACATGTTTTGAAAGACTAGAGAGTGGCTCAAGCATTGGATTTTGTACGATCATCCTTTGTCTTTATTAGAACTGTTTGTAGACATTTTTCCAGAGGACGAATCCTCGAGGAGACAAGATCCTTGGGACCTCTGACATGCTGAGGGGGCAACCTTGTCGGCACATCTGGTGAGGGGTTGGCGCACCAACTTGTTGCTGAGGGTTGCAGCTAAGCTTTCATCCCTTGCGTGCTATAAGAATCCTGATGTTGTTTCTTGTCCTAGCCACCTTTCTAAAAAAGTCTAAACAACAATAATTAATAATAAAAATGTTAGTTTTTGACCTTAGGGTATGTACCACAAGAACTTGATTATGTTGCCACGTCAACTTGTAGGAGATAGTTGATTTAGCAATATTGACCCACCAACTTGGTTTGGATGCATCCTGGAGGCACTCCTATGTACTCTATTTATTCTCCAAGCTTTCTTCCTACAAAACATAGACAACAAATACCACTAATAAATAACAAGAAGGTTAGCTTATCACCTGGTTTGTGCACCCTGAGATGGTTTGGTGCGTCAAATAACATGAGAAGGTAAACTCAGCAAAGTTATCCCGTCAACTTGGTTGAAAAGGCTTCCTAAGAATACTTCTTGTTAGAGCGTCAGGTGAGGAGTTGGCGTGCCAGTTTCTGGGCTGTTTCACTTGTATCTTTCTTATGGGATCGTCTCAGAATTAAAGAGAATTCCATAAGCTTCGCGTGGACTATAAGATCATCAAAATCGGATTTCTGGAACTTAAGATATGACCCAAATATTGTAGGCAGCCCGTGTAACCCGGTAAATCCGAATTATCTTCTAATTAGACTCAAAATCAGCCATCCCTTCAAATCCTTCCAAGTTCAGAACTTCCTTATATCTTGGTGCGCCCTAACATAACTTGACCATGTTGGCATGCCAACTAAGTTAGAGATGGCTATAGCTGTTATGTCAACCTCACATATGTAACCCAAAACTTTAAGACTTTCCAACAATAAAGCCTTCTTCCTTGTTTTTAGGACCTCACCGTCCTCCTTGTTTTTAGGATCTCGCCTGTTTCATATCACCACCAGAAAACCTTGCTATTAACTTGAATCCATATCCAACACCTTTCTGCTGCCTTGAAACCATACCCAACACCTTGTTGTTGCCTTGAAACCATGTCCACACCTTGCTGTTGGGGTAGAATTTTGCTTGAAGCTCCCATCGATCTAAAAAACTTCTCCATAAGAACCACGTCGTGATGAACATCCTTCCTCCTAGATGTATATCTTGAATCCCCCTCCTTCTAGCGCCAATTTGTTAACGGAGGAATTTGTGATAACAAAATTTGAGGTTATATGTCGGAATCAAGATCTATAATGGTTGTTCTTCACCGGAAAGGTCACCGGAGTGTGGTGGTTGTGATGAATTGGGGACTGAGATTATAAGAGTTTTATGGTGGTGGCTCGATGAGCACTTCTCTTCCAACCCCCCACAATGTGCCTACGTATCCCTATTTATAGGGAATCAAGCCCACGTAGTTCTTGTAGGACAAGGAACCTCAGTCCCTTAGAGATAGGTCTCCTTGGTGATAAGCGTCAAGCATAGTCCATGTCGGACTAGAACTCTTAACTTATCATGAAATGCATATCCAAGCCCACTAAGGAGAGCCCATACGATGAAGCCTAGTCGATGACCCCAAAGCTCAACTATGAGCGTGCCTTCACGGATACAACATTAGCCCTAACTATTGGAGCTAACATCAACCGCTACCAACTACCACATCAGTCATTAGTTGCAGGGAAAAGTCATGACTTACTCCAAATGCACAAGCTGGTCCTTACCCCCCGATGAGGATAACCCACCAGACTACAGGGCAAGTCCTCCAAAGTTATCATCGCACCAGGTGTATCCTACTCCCCCAACAAGGATAACTTGCTAGAATACAAGAATAGACCCTTTGAGTGCATAGACAAGCTTAATCATACCTTAATTCCCCAATAAGGATAACTGATTAGAATACAGAACCAGGCCTTCATCTTGTAGTCTTCAATAAATCTTCAATACATATCATTAATTAAATAATACTATATCTCTTCTTCATGGTACCTCTAAGTTGGCTCCCCAACTTGGTGTTCTACAGCATGTTGGCGCGCCAGCTTGCACGCCCGACGTCGGCGCTCCAACCTCGGCACGCCCGACGTCTTCGCTCCAACCTCGGCACGCCCGACGTCGTCGCTCCAACCTCGGCACGCCCGACGTCGGCGCTCCAACCTCGGCACGCCCGACGTCGTCGCTCCAACCTCGGCATGCCCGACGTCGGCGCTCCAACACCTATCCACCCATGTCCTGGAGCTCCAAGTTCATCTTCTGCTATTATCCTGCTATTATCCTGATTAACATATCTTTACAATCATGTCATCCTAGCTGTTGACCATCTTCAAATAGTTATTCCTTTCCTTGTATAAATTTTGGGTTTAACAGTTAACTCGTGAACGGCTCAGTGGTTCACACGATTCAGGCAGTTTACACGGGATGGGCGGTTTACACGGGTGGGCGGTTCACAATAGTTGGTCACATGATCATGTTTCCTGTATCATTTTCTTTTGTTTGTTAGTCTTATAATGTTAACATATTTAAGGAAAAGTACACGGTCACACTATACCTTCTTATTTTGTTTTATATCAAAGTTTGAGAGTTGTACTATGTAGTCTGTAGTGTAATGTGCGGTGCATTTTTAATATTTTTAATTCGATTAAATATTATTTAAAATTATACGAATATTTTTTAAATAAAAGAGGATGGTACCTCTATAAATTTTATTAATTAAAAAAATATTTTACAATTAATTTGAGAGAACTACTCTCTAAAAAAATGAAATAAACCGCATTAACATATTAAAACAAATACAAACCAAACAAATGTCATCTCTTTGATTTTTTTGGTGTCATCTATTTTTTATTTGTTATAACATCTCTAATAAATGTTAGAGAAAAATATGTTAAAGCACTACTAGTCAAGTGAGTAACACAGACATAGTCAATACTTAGTACTCCCTCTGTCTCAAAAAACTCTTCCCATTTCAAAAAACACGTTTGCCAATGCACACTTTTGATCGTTAATATCTTCAATTTCGTATTAGTATTAAATATAAAAACTTCATTGTATTAAAGTACTCATAAATACGAATCTAACAAGATCACTCATGACTATATTTGGTCTTATAGATTATGCGTAAATTAGTAATTTGTCTCATGTTATGAATAGTGCCAGCAACACAAAGAGGAAGATCATTTAGAGACAGAGGGAGTACCTCTTTGTTTAAATAATACACCAAAAGTTTTAGATTCATGCATGACAATTCTCAAAACAAGAATACACTACTAGTTATCTCAAAACAAACGGGTCCTGCCGGTTCACCATGTCGTGCCGGTACCTTCACCCGTGCCGTGCCATGTCGGGCTGGTTAATGCTCACATATTCTGAACCCGTGAACACACCATTTTAGTGTAAAGGCCGTGTCGGTTTTGACTCGGACCGATGGTTTTTACTGTTCATTTCAGCCGGCTGGTTACCGGTTAACCCGCCCTGTGTGGCCACCTCTAGCTATAACTATTCTAAACGCGGTTAACATGCATGATGAACTACTTAATGTTTTTATTTAGATTTGGATTGTTCATTAGGATACTTAAAAGTTTCTTTAATAATAGCGTATATGTATCAACAAATATAAATTATATATGTTATTAATTGATAAGGGGATAAATATTTGTAATTAAAATTAAAAATCTGAAGATGTTGACCAATGAATAGAATATTAATTAAACTGATAAAATGTTATTGTTGTAATAAAATACCGTAAGAATATGATAATACAAATTATTTGAAATGTTACATCAATATTTAAATGAATGAAAATATTAAATATCCTAAAACTATATTTTTAGATATATATTATCACGCTGGTGGATGTTTTTTGTGAGGATGTCCAAGCTAAAGAGGATTAAGCTACCTCAACTTTCGAAGCTAAATAGATTAACCATGAATTCAGAGATATCTGGATCATGAAATTTCGAGAATGGGATTGTAATTCTAATATATTTTTGTATTGAAATTTCATTCTCATTCCCGTTAATGGGATTGGAATTTCTTAATGCTAATAGGTACTAAGTTTTTATCATTTAAAGATATAGTAAACATCAACAAATCATACGATGAATTTCAGTTTTTTGAGATACTGCTATCACTTCCCTTCCTTGAATGGAGGTTTAGATTTGGTATAATAAAATTTTAAATTTTATATTTAACATACCATATTTTTTAGAACTTTATATTTATGTCATGATCTCTGACCACTAAGACCTCACTCACTTCATAATACTTAGAGCAAGTCCAATGTATTGGTTAATTTCCTAAAAATATTATAAAATAGTGGTTATTAGTGGTTTAGGAATATTGTTTTGCATATCAATTCCAACAATAATTTCTATATTCATTCCTTGTTATTATTTTAATAATAAATTTGAAACTAAGTAGAAATGACACAGAGACAAGTAATAGAGAAAGAGAGATAAATGATTTTTTTATTGCTAGAAATAAAGTTAGGGATTACTAGTGGTAGAGAAAGACTAAAGGTCCTTAGTGATTTAGGGAATAACTAAAATATTGTTGGAGTGCTAGTTTGGACTAATTTTCCTAAATCATAGTTTAAGAAGCATTAGGGAAGCTGTTGTATTTGCTCTTAAACCATTCACTTGGATAGGTGACATAAATGGCATTAATTTAAACCTAAATTTTTATTTTTTTATAACTATGTAGAGTTGAAGTATTTTGTTGGTTTTTTTAACACAATACTAAAATTACCATTTGAATGACGGTAAATTACCATTTTATCTTTAGATTTTTTAAAATTACAATTTTGAGCTTACTTTCAAATTCTTATTAAATAAACCACCTTTTCTTCCTTGTTTTTTAATTTTTATTTTTGAGTAAATAAACATTGGTTTGTATTATTTCTATTTCTACTCATACATAAGCAGTGTACTACATTTTATTTTGAGTTTTTTTTTTAATATTATTAGATAAATCACAATTTCTCTTATTCTCCCATCTTTGTTTTTCAAAATGTTTTATTTTTAAGAAAATAAAATGTTGGTTTATACTATTTATAAGATATTGCATAATACATAATTATAAAAAAACATTTTAATAGATTGAGCATACTCTACAATTCTCTTTTGACATTTTAAATAATTGATATAAAAAATAAAATTTTAAAATAATGTAAGATTATAGATAAATGTAATCAAGTTCGTAAAAGATATGGATTTATTTACTGATATGCGTTAAAAATAACCCTAAAGACATAATTAATATTGCATTAATTAAACCTAGCCGGCCCAATAAACAAGGCCCGAAACCCTAATTATTTATTAATTTCGTAATTAATAAATAAAGAAAATATACATCTTAGGAAAGAAGTCCAAAATATGGTAAATTCATCAAAGAAGGATCCAGAATCTCAATTAAAAGAAATAATGAGTCATAGTCCTTATCAATAAGGAAAAGACTTGTCCACCAAGAAATACAATGTTTATCCATTATCAAAAAGGAGACTTATTCGCTAAGTCTCCTAAACTTACTCTAAATACGAGGCTCCAGACGCATATATAAGGACCCTGCTCCTTCACAATAGAACTACGTTTTGGACACAGCTCCATACGTCATCTACTACGTTTTGGACACAGCTCCATACGTCATCTACTACGTTTTGGACACAGCTCCATACGTCATCTACAACGTTTTAGACTTCATCCTCGAATAAGGACATACAAGTCACTACGTCCTTGGTGTGCCCATGCCGCCATAGTCCCGAGGGCAACACCAAGAACTACGTCTTTGGCTTGATTCTCAGCATTAATTGAGATACGTAGGCATCTTGTGAGGACCGATTTAGTCTCGAAACACAAGTGCAACCATTAAAGCTTGAAAGCTCATAAATCCTAGTAATTAATATACAAGCACGTTTTTTAATTCACAACATTTGGCGCGCCCCGAGGGCAACTCCAAGAACCACGTCTTTGGCTTGATTCTCAGCATTAATTGAGATACGTAGGCATCTTGTGAGGACCGATTTAGTCTCGAAACACAAGTGCAGCCATTAAAGCTCGAAAGCTCATAAATCCTAGTAATTAATATACAAGCACGTTTTTTAATCCACAACATTTGGCGCTGTCTGTGGGAAGACAACATCAACCATGGCAAACACACGAAGAACAACTCGAGATACTCCAATTTCTGAGGAGCTTCCTATCACCTCTGAGGCTGATACTCACGGAAATCAACCACCGCCAACTACTGGCATTGAAGGGGCGAATATCCCCACCAATACTCAAGGACCGGTGTTGTGGATTAAAAACTGAGCTTGCGAATTCAATGCTAGGGTTAGAGACCTTCGAGCTTTAATGGCTGCACTTGTGTTTCGAGACTAAATCGGTCCTCACAAGATGCCTACGTATCTCAATTCGTTATTGAGAATCAAGCCAAAGACGTAGTTCTGATTGTAGGATCAGGGACCTTATATAGGCGTCTGGAGCCTAGTATTTATGGTATGTTTGGGAGTCTTAGTGAATAAGTCTCCTTTTTGATATTGGATAAACATTGTATTTCTTGCTGAATAAGTCTTTTCCTTGTTGATAAAGGCTATGACTCATTAATTGGGATTCTGGATCCTTTTTTGATAAATTTGCCATATTTCGGACTCTTTTCATTAGTTGTATATTTCCTTTATTTATTAACTACGAAATTAATAAATAATCAGGGTTTCGGGCCTTGTTTATTGGGCCGTATTCTTGGACCAATCTAGGTCTAATTAATACATCATTAATTACATATCTAGGGTTATTTTTAGCCCATATCATTTGCCCCCCAATTTCTAGGAAAACTTTTCAAGTTTTCGTAGAAATTATATTGACCTTTTTCGAGATTCGGGGTATTTTTATCCTTTACCTAGGACTTTATTTACACCAGTGTTTCACAAGTATCGCCTTATTTCAAAGTGTGGAGCGACCTACACATTTACGACGATTGTTGCCTTATTCGAGGCTAATTTGACATTTATATGAATTATTCCTAATATTTAAGGAATTTCCATGTACCCACAGGTATTTTTGATAATTATTCCTAATATTTTAGGAATTTCCATGTACCCAAAGGTATTTTTAATAATTATTCCTAATATTTTAGGAATTTCCATGTACCCACAAGTATTTTTAATAAATATTCCTAATATTTTAGGAATTTCCATGTACCCACAGGTATTTTTAATAATTATTCCTAATATTTTAGGAATTTCCATGTACCCACAGGTATTTTTAATAATTATTCCTAATATTTTAGGAATTTCCATGTACCCACAGGTATTTTTAATAATTATTCCTAATATTTTAGGAATTTCCATGTACCCACAAGTATTTTTGATAATTATTCCTAATATTTTAGGAATTTCCATGTACCCACAGGTATTTTTAATAATTATTCCTAATATTTTAGGAATTTCCATGTACCCACAGGTATTTTTAATAATTATTCCTAATATTTTAGGAATTTCCATGTATCCACAGGTATTTTTAATAATTATTCCTAATATTTTAGGAATTTTCATGTACCCACAGGTATTTTTAATAATTATTCCTAATATTTTAGGAATTTCCAAAGCTCAGGGGTGAATTTGTCATATTTGAAACTTCAGTGGAGAATTTGTCAATTTCTAAACTTCAGGGAAGAATTTGTGAACTACTCAGAACTTGGGGTACTAAACTGCAGTTCGGCAGTTTAGTATCATTTGGCAACCAGGTCGAACAAATCGACCTCATTTGAGGGGTCTCACTCACGACCTCATTTGAGGTCGACTAATTTTTTTTTTTTTTTTCCAAATATTATTGAATAATAATATTTATTTTACCCGAATTTTTTTTAAGGGTACTTCCGACCTCATTTTGATGTATTTTCGACCTCATTTTGAGGTATTTTAGACCTCATTTTGAGGTATTTTCGACCTCAATTTTTTGAGGTATTGTCGACCTCATTTTCGACCTCGAACCCAGTTTTTTTCGACCTCATTTTCGACCTCGAAAGGTCCCAGGTCGAAGTCTTCGACCTCGTTTTTCCGTGCTTTTGCGACCTCGGTCGTTCGATCTCAAACCCAGTCTCCTTCGACCTCATTTTTGAGGTATTTTAGACCTCATTTTGAGGTATTTTAGACTTCATTTTTGAGGTATTTTAGACCTCAATTTTGAGGTATTTTAGACCTCAATTTTGAGGTATTTTAGACCTCAATTTGGTCCCTGGTCGAGCAATTCGACCTCGTTTTTCTGTGTTTTTTCGACCTCGGTCGTTCGATCTCAAACCCAGTCTCCTTCGACCTCATTTTTGAGGTATTTTAGACCTCAATTTTGAGGTATTTTAGACCTCAATTTGGTCCCTGGTCGAGCAATTCGACCTCGTTTTTCTGTGTTTTTTCGACCTCGGTCGTTCGATCTCAAACCCAGTCTCCTTCGACCTCATTTTTGAGGTATTTTAGACCTCAATTTGGTCCCAGGTCGAGCAATTCGACCTCGTTTTTCCGTGTTTTTTCGACCTCAGTCGTTCGATCTCAGTCTAGAGTTTCTTCGACCTCGGTTGGCTCCAACAACGCCAAACGTGGCTTATAGATACAAGAACTAACTTGAGTTCTAACACCTTAGACCTCATTTGAGGTTTCAACAACGCCAAACGTGGCTTGAATTTTTGTTTTCTGGTCGAATAGTAACGACTTGGATTGAGATTGAAGCCATTCGTCCTAGTTTGAGGTTTTAGCAATGCCAAACGTGGCTTATAGGTAGAGGACCTGATTTTGAGGTTCAACATCTTAATTTTCACATTGAGAGGTCTTCATGAACGAAGATAGACATAACGTTTCACTCGTTTCTTTAATTTGAGCTTCCAGTATATCGAATTGAAGCTCGTTCTGAGCTCTTCTTCGTCGAATTTTCAGGGGTTTCAACCCGTATATTAACCTTCTTCCAATAGGCCTCTTTAGGCTTTTAGTTGAGCTTGTAACATAACTCTTTAATCCTTCGGGATCTTCTATCCATGCATGTTATTTATGCATATTATGTTTCTTTGTTCTTGCATTCACTTATATTTATTTAGCTTATCTTTTGTTAGGCAATTCCTAGTACTTGGCCTCTTGAATGGGCCGACACTTTGATCAAGTGTTATTGGTACAACTTGTTCTTTAGTAGAACAATAAGGAAATACTCAAACAAAGATAAGTAATAAAATAGTGAATGAGAACTTGAAATATTTCCTTTTAAAAAGAGGGTTCGACCCTTACATAGTGCTTTATTTCCTACTAAGAGCTTAAGAGCTCAGAATGGTTTCGTCGACCTTATTGCTACTTGTACTATTAGTGGATCCCTTAAGGAAACACTTAAACATAATAAACTTTTAAATTTGAGGCATGCCAAGTTTTTGGCACCTCAGTCCGTTCAAGGGTTCAGGCAACAATGCTCCAATGTAAATGACTTTGTCTTTTGAATTCATAACCTCGATTGGGAGAACCTGCCCCCCGACTCCATCAGGCCTTAACGCGGCTACATAGCAATTCCTAGCCATCTTTTGATCTCCTTGTTCTTCACCAACCCCGTTCCTTGTTGGGAACTTGATTTTCAAATGGTAAGTTGAGGCAACAGCCTTGAATGCATGAAGGCATGTCCTACCAAGGATTGCATTATAAGTCGAGGTTGCCTTTATCACCACGAAGTTCAACATTTGAGTTGCTGTTTGTGAACCTTGCCCTATTGTCATAGGGAGCTGAATAGTTCCCTCTACTTTGGATTCAACCCCATTGAACCCATATATGGGCATGTTTGAAGGAGTCAGTTGTGAATCGGTATATCCCATCTTGATGAAGGCGTCATGGAACAGGATGTCCACGGAAGCTCCATTATCTACCAGAACCCTCTTAGTTTTAGAGTTGCCTATTACAGGTATAATGACCAACGGGTCGTCATGGGGGAACTTCACCCCTTCAAGATCAGAATCATCAAAGCTAATAGCCACTTCTGTCCTGGCACATTTCGGTGCTTCTCCCACAACAGTCATTACCTCTCGGGCATAAGCTTTCCTTGAGTTTCGGGAGGATCCAGCAGCAGTCGGTCCTCCAAATATCATGTTGATGACAGGCCCTCGGGGCATAGGATTACGATCTTGGTCGTTGTCCCTCCTATCATAGTCTTTTCTTTCATAGTTTCCTTGTTGATTTCCTCGATTCCCATCCTTAGTGAACTTATCGAGCTTTCCTCTTCGGATTAAGAACTCGATTTCATCTTTCAGTTGTCTACAATCATCGGTGTCATGACCAACTTCTTTATGGAAACGACAGAATTGGTTCTTTTTTCATTTCTCCAAGTCGGATCTTAGTGGCTTTGGCCATCGAAGATCTTCTTCCTTCTCAATATCCATCAGAATTTGACTTCTTGAGGTGTTCAACCTTGCATACTCATTGAACCCGGGTCCAAAGTTGTTTCTTTTAGGTGGAGAGTCAAAATCTTTCGCTGTCCTGGGATATTTGTCCCTAGCGTCATACTCTTGAGTCTCCTTTCTCTTTTTTCCGTTTTCACTTCCCTCAACAGTGGGTTCATATTTCTTCATACTTTCCTTGGAGCTTCAACATGTTTTCGGGTGGATGCTTTGCCAAGGATCTCTTGGAGTGATCATCAGTAGTTCCTTGTTGTAGGGCTATCATAGCTACTTTGTCCTCCAAGTCCGGGACTTTCAGAGCCTCCTTAGTGAATCGATTTATGTATTCCCTCAAGGATTCATTCTCACCTTGCCTGATTCCCATGAGGGATGCAGAACTTTTCTCATGCACCCTTCCACTTACAAATTGGTTGATGAACGCCTTACTCAACTCTTTGAAGGATCCAATAGAATTGGGAGGCAAACGACTGTACCAACGTTGTGCCATGCCCGCAAGGGTTTGCGGAAACGCTCGGCATTTAATCGCATCATTGGTTGGCTGCAACAGCAGTGCGTTGGAGAAGGTCCTTACATGATTTGCGGGATCCCCCGTTCCATCATAAGCCTTGATCGTTGGCATCTTGAATTTTCTGGATATGGTGGCTTTCATGATGTCTTGAGTAAACGGTGGTGTAGGATCATCAGGATCTCCTAGGGGCAACAAAACACTAGGATCACCCCTTGGGGCTTCAGCCCTCTTAGTCCTTCTTGGTGTCGGGTCCAGGTTGATTATCGGGACCCTTCCAGTTGATCGGCCTTGAGATTGAGCGGCCTCCTCCTCAGCAAGGAGTTTCTTGAGTCTTGCAGTTTCTGCCTCATGGGCTGCAATTTTCTCCTTAGTAGTTTGGGGTTGATCCCGATTTGTCTGGGAAGAACGTCTCCTTCTTGGGGCGACATCCTCCCCAGTTGTATAACCCTCATCCTCGGTGTATGGGCCCGAGTAATCTTGAACGAAAGGGGTCTGGCGAGTTTGTTGATTTTGGGGTCCCAGACCTTGAATATAAGGGGGCACATATGCCTCATGGTAGATTGGATTAGTTCCACTACTGCCCGCCATGGGTCGAGGGGGCATGCCATAGCTTGGCATCCCCAAAGTCTGATTCACGTATTGAGGGAGATCAGTAGTATGGAGTTGAAGGCTTCTCGGTGCATTCATGATGAGTGGAGAAGTCGAGATTGGTTGCTGGTGAACGGTCTCTTGTGGATTAGATCCATGAATGACCATCTGCAGGGGATTCGTCCCTTCAACCGAAATCGGGATTTCCGGTCCTTGAGTGTTGGTGGGGATATTCGCCCCTTGAGTGCCAGTAGTCGGCGGTGGTTGATCAGCCTCAGAGGTGATAGGGCGATCCTCAGGAGTTTGAGTATCCCGAGCTGTTCTTCGTGTGTTTGCCATGGTTGATGTTGTCTTCCCACAGACGGCGCCAAATGTTGTGGATTAAAAACTGAGCTTGCGAATTCAATGCTAGGGTTAGAGAGCTTCGAGCTTTAATGGTTGCACTTGTGTTTCGAGACTAAATCGGTCCTCACAAGATGCCTACGTATCTCAATTCGTTATTGAGAATCAAGCCAAAGACGTAGTTCTGATTGTAGGATCAGGGACCTTATATAGGCGTCTGGAGCCTAGTATTTATGGTATGTTTGGGAGTCTTAGCGAATAAGTCTCCTTTTTGATATTGGATAAACATTGTATTTCTTGCTGAATAAGTCTTTTCCTTGTTGATAAAGGCTATGACTCATTAATTGGGATTCTGGATCCTTCTTTGATAAATTTGCCATATTTCGGACTCTTTTCATTAGTTGTATATTTCCTTTATTTATTAACTACGAAATTAATAAATAATCAGGGTTTCGGGCCTTGTTTATTGGGCCGTATTCTTGGACCAATCTAGGTCTAATTAATACATCATTAATTACATATCTAGGGTTATTTTTAGCCCATATCAACCGGAGATCCCAATTTCGGTTGAAGGGACGAATCCCCTGCAGACGGTCATTCATGGATCTAATCCACAAGAGACCGCTCACCAGCAACCAATCACGACCTCCCCGCTGCTCATGAATGCACCAAGTGGTCTTCAACTCCACACTACTGATCTCCCCCGATACACTACTCAAACTTTGGGGATGCCAAGTTATGGCATGCCCCCTCGACCCATGGCGGGCGGTAGCGGTCTCAACCCCATTTACCATGAAGCGTATGTCCCCCCTTATATACAAGGTCTGGGACCTCAAAATCAACAAACTCGACGGACCCCTTTGATTCAAGATTACTCGGGTCCCTATACCGAGGACGAGGATTATACATCTGGGGAAGAGAGGTTTGTCGCCCCAAGGAGGAAGCGTTCTTCCCAAACAAATCGGGAGCAACCCCAAAAATACTAAGGAGAAAATTGCAGCCCATGAGGCAGAAACTGCAAGACTCAAGAAACTCCTTGCTGAGGAGGAGGCCGCTCAATCTCAAGGCCGATCAACTGGAAGGGTCCCGATAATCAAACTGGACCCGACACCAAGAAGGACTAAGAGGGCTGAAGCCCCAAGGGGTGATCCTAGTGTTTTGTTGCCCCTAGGAGATCCTGATGATCCTACACCACCGTTTACTCAAGACATCATGAAAGCCACCATATCCAGAAAATTTAAGATGCCAACGATTAAGGCTTATGATGGAACGGGGGATCCCGCAAATCATGTAAGAACGTTCTCCAATGCACTGTTGTTGAAACCAGTCAATGATGCGGTCAAGTGTAGGGCGTTTCCACAAACCTTACCAGGTATGGCCCAACGCTGGTATAGCCGTCTTCCTCCCAACTCTATTGGGTCTTTTAAGGAACTAAGAAAAGCATTCGTCAATCAATTCGTTAGTGGAAGAGTGCATGAGAAAAGCTCTGCATCACTCATGGCGATCCAACAAGGAAAGAATGAAGCCTTGAGAGATTATATCAACCGATTTACTCGGGAGGCTTTGAAAGTCCCAGATTTAGAGGACAAAGTGGCTATGATAGCCCTGCAACAAGGAACTACTGATGATCACTTCAAAAGATCGTTAGTAAAACATCCACCCGAGAGCATGCTGAAGCTCCAAGATAGAGCCGGAAAGTACATCAAGGCTGAAGAAAACATGAGAAAATATGAACCCACTGCTGGTGGCAGTGGAAATTCAAAGAAAAGAAAGGAAACTCAGGAGTACGACGTCAAGGAAAAGTTTCCCAGAACGTCAAAGGATTCTGATTCTCCACCCAAGAGGAACAATTTTGGGCCAAAGTTTATGGAGTATGCAAGATTGAACACTCCCAGGAGCCAAATTCTGATGGAAATAGCAAAGGAGAAGGATCTCCGATGGCCGAAGCCACTAAGGACTGATATGTCCAAATGGAATCAAAACCAATTCTGTCGGTTCCACAAGGAAGTCGGTCACGACACGGATGATTACCGACAATTGAAAGATGAGATTGAGTTTTTGATACGAAGAGGAAACTATGAAAGAAAAGATTACGACAGAAGGGACAACGATCAAGATCGTAATCCCAAGCCCCGAGGGCCAGTCATCAACATGATATTCGGAGGACCAACTGCTGTTGGGTCCTCCCGAAACTCAAGAAAAGCCTATGCCCAAGAGGTAATGACCGTAGTTGGAGAAGCACCGAAACGTGCCCGAACAGAAATATCAATAGGTTTTGATGATTCTGACTTGGAAGGAGTGAAATTTCCCTACGATGATCCCTTAGTCATCGTACCTGTGATAGGGAATTCTGAAACAAAGAGAGTTTTGATCGACAATGGAGCTTCAGTGGACATCTTGTTCCATGATGCTTTTATCAAGATGGGCTATACTGAATCTCAGTTGACACCCTCGAATATGCCCATATATGGATTTAATGGAGTGGAGTCGAAGGTGGAAGGCACTATTTAACTCCCAATGACAATGGGACAAGGGTCGAATACGTCTACTCAGATGTTGAACTTCATAGTTATAAAGGAAACTTCGACCTACAATGCAATCCTGGGAAGGACGAGCGTTTAAGGCCGTTGCCTCATCTTATCATCTGAAAATCAAGTTCCCAACGAGGAATGGAATTGGTGAAGAACGGGGAGACCAAAAGATGGTTAGAAGTTGTTACGTAGCCGCGCTAAGGCCTGATGGAATCGGGGGGCAAGTTCTCCCCATTGAAGATATGGATACTAGTGACAATGAGGACCGAAGAGGGAAACCAGCTGAGGATTTAATCCCAATTCCCTTAGTCCCTGGTGAACCGGAGAAGGTGACTTATGTTGGAGCATTATTGCCTGGACCATTGAAAAACAAGCTCATATCTTTTCTTCAAGAGAACAATGACGTTTTTGCTTGGACAGCGGCTGACATGCCAGGGATAGACCCTTAACTGATAACCCACAAGTTGAATGTGGATCCTGAAAGGAAGACGGTGAAACAGAAGAAGAGCAATTTTGCTCCAGAAAGGCAATAGTCCATTAAACAAGAAGTTGAAAAGCTTCTGGAGGCTGGGTTCATTGAAGAGATACAATTCCCAGAATGGTTGGCTAACCCAGTGATGGTCAAAAAGGCCAATGGAAAATGGAGGATGTGTGTGGACTTCACTGATTTAAATGATGCATGTCCTAAGGATTGTTTTCACTTACCAAGGATTGATGCCCTAATAGATACCACAGCTGGGCACGAGATGCTAAGTTTCATGGATGGCTTCAGTGGATACAACCAAATTAAAATGCACAAAGATGACATCTCCAAGGTATCATTCTGTTAGTGTTAGTGCCCTAGAGACAATACAATTGTACTTCTGGGAAACACTATTTTGTTATTTAATAATGATTATGTTCTATTGATTATTCGACAACAATTATTATGTCTTTATTTACTGCGATATTAATGTTAGAGTAATAAATGTCCTTGGAATATTGAACACGTATTCTATATCTTTAAGTATGTGACTTAAAAATGAGATTATATGAATAGTGTTTATATTCCTAAAATATCCCTAATTAAGCATTATGAATTGGGACAATTATGATGCATAAAGATTAGTATGATCGTTGACTAAATGACCACATCTCATTGGTCATAGGTATAGTGATACTAAAGTCAAGAACATAGGTGCATGTAATATTCTACTTGGCACCAGATTGACCCACAGTGATATTCTACATGGTAATAAAGTCATTAGAATAGCTCACAGTGATAATGGTGTAATGATCCTTAGACTTGAGATCATTATATTTCTATACGAGGATTAATATACTTTGATTACATTAAAAGTTACCTTTGACCGGGTGATGATAAAAGTGGACATCAGGTATATTATGAGTCATATGAGAAATATGAATGATAGATATAGGATTTAACCCTCCTATTATTAGGAGAGATATTATTGGCCTCTTGATTGAGTGAGACTATGAAAATGCATGGCCATGCTCAAATATTGATTTGTTTTAATAGTCTACTCATTGATCAAGGAAACCTGGATTAAATGTTGAAGAGGATGACTAATAACATGCCTCGAGTTTAATCTATAATATTTGGTTAAAGGGATTATATTACACGGAAACATTAGTCACGAAAGGTTTAATTGGATCACCATTTATTATTATTTCTTGGGGAGCAATGATGTATTACTAGATGCCGCTCATTGTTTACAATTTTATTTAAGAATAAAATTATTGCCAACGAAATAATAACCTAAAGGGTCACACACTTAGAACATTTTAAATGGAGTTTTAATTTAAATTATGAAATTAAATTAAATGATTAAATTTGAAATTAGTTATTTAATTGAGCTGGTCTTAATTAAATCAGAATTCGAATTTAATATTAACTGATTATTTTCAAAATTAGTCATTTAATTGAGATGGTCTTAATTAAATAGAATTTCGAATTTAATACTAAAACCAAAAATCAGATTGGGTTTTAAGAAGCCCAAAAACGGATTTAGGGTTTTGGCCCAATCCTCTATCTCATATAAATACATTATGATGTATTATTGAGGTATGATTTTTTCTGCAATTTCGAATTAAAGAAAACCCTAGCAGCTCTGCATTAAGAGAGGCTAGAGAGAGAGAGAGAGAGAGAGAGGGGCAGTTTTTCGGCTAGTACCGAACTCCGTTGATCGTTGGACGATCGAGCGTTCGTGTGGACGACTTTGGTGACGCAGATCTTGGACAAGGGCTGTGTGGTGATTACAACAAGGACCTCCATCTTTCCGAACTTTAAAGATCTTTAAGGTATGATTTCGTTTCTCCATAATCAGCCATGTCTTGTACACGGATCCTAGGGTGAGGGTTTCGGAATTTTTTATTGTTTTACGACTGTTTTTCGCTGCGTTTGTTGCCCCGAAACCCAACAATGGTATCAGAGCTACGTGTATAAGGGGCTGATTTGGTTATGTGTTTACTGTATTCGATGCATGTATGCATGTTTTATGAATCTGCCTTGATACAGTTATGAGATATATCGATTATAATATGTTATATCGCTTATATATGATACTGTTATGCTTAATATATTGATATGACTGATTAATATGCGATGATTGTATGTTATTATTTTTTGTGTTCGTAATTGAGTATTTGAGCATGGTGCTGGTTATGGCCTTAAGACCCGTAGTTTAATGGTTTATGGTTTTGGTTTTATAAATACGACTTGCATGTCGTTTTCTTCATTCTTGTAATTGTTTAACCTCGAATGTAAATCGAGTTTTATTATGTAAGTACATAAGTATAGGTTGGATTCAATTGTTCAATGTAATGTACTTGAAGATTGAAGGACGATCAAAGAAGAGGTGCATTCAAGGGAACAAGGAGAATGAAGACATGTAATTGTATTTATATTTTTCACCATAGATTGACCTTTGATCCTTTCATTAGCTCGAAAGGATCATATAGGATAAAGGCCATAACCAAGCACGTTTACATACTGCACTTTACATATTGATGTATGATTGCATGTGTAGGATACAATGTGATGCATGACTTAATTAGATTAATCATGTATTAATGTATGTATTAGATACATCACCCATGCCATGCCTGCTAAACAAGATAAAATCTGTAACGATTCAAGATTTTAAAATTGAACAAAACGAACATGAGATTCCTGTTTTTATGAAACACGGAAATAAGTGTGAATTTTCAATTTTTTGATATGGGGCGATTTTGACAAAAATACAAGCAGCGCTTGTAAGAAAGGTGGATTTTAAGTGAGACCACTGTGACTCCTCCGCTGGACTGGAAATCAAACCATTGATGAACTTTGAATTGAAATACTTAGTTCAAGGAAAAATTGGGAATCTCTTGATGATGGGATCATGGTCGTTTTAATAAAATCCCTAAATTTAAAATATTAAGTCACTTAGATGCCTTCCAATGAGAAACACTCGTCAAGACCTAGATCGAGAAATAGTGGGTTCGCCAAAGCGAAGCACTCCAATCTATCGTGGTAAGGCGTGATGAAGTAAATGTGATACTTATCTGTTAGACTATTGGGTTAGACTTAACTAAGTTACCACAATAGGATTGTGAACTTAGAGGCATGGAGTTTGGTAAGATTTATTGGATAAATACGTACAATTGTTGTTCTACCAAACTATCCAAGAGTTATATAAGATATAATTGACAAAAGTTGTCTACCTAAATAATTGTGTTTTTGGAGTAAAGCCAAAGCTGACCTTAAGCATGATGAAATATGGATCTTGGCTCGCTAGAAAGGTTTAAAGAAACTTTTCCGAATTGATAGATAGGGCTATTAATTTGATAAAATAGTGGGTGATATATATTATGAATATATATAATCCGTAGACTAACTTATTTTATGCATTTTTAACATTGTAGATATTTAATGGCACATAACTCAAATAACTTCTCTGTACGATCAGTCCTTGAGAAGGACAAGCTGACAGGAACAAACTTCTTCGACTGGCAAAGGAATTTGAGGATTGTCCTCAGGCAAGAGCGAAAGCTCCATGTCATTGATATTCCTCGCCCTGAACCTCTGCCAGAAGGTGCATCGGTTGATCAACAGAATGTTTATCAGAAACATATCGATGATGACACAGATGTTACCTGTCTTATGCTTGCGACTATGAGTCCCGAGCTTCAGAAACAACATGAGCATATGGATGCTTATGTGATGATTGAGCACCTTAAACGTATGTTTGAAGGACAGGCTCGTCAGGAGAGGTTTGATACAAACAAAGCCTTGTATGCATGCAAACAGGGTGATCGTGATCCAGTTGCACCGCATGTTCTAAAGATGATTGGATATATGGAGTACCTTGCTACTCTGGGTTCCACCATCGGTACGGAAACTCAGATAGATCTAATCTTGCAATCTTTGAACAGCAGCTATGCTCAGTTTGTAATGAATTACATCATGAATGAGATAGACAAGACACCTACCGAATTGTTGGAAATGTTGAAAACTGCTGAGACCAATATTCAGAAGGCATCCCCTAACGCCATTATGATGGTCAATAAAGGGAATGCCAAAGAACAGGGTAAAAGGAAAGGCAAGAAGAAGATTGGATCTAAATCTGCTAATCCAAAACCTGCTTTTAAAAAGGCTTTGAAGCCTACAGGAGGTGTTACAAAAGGTGCTGCAAAAGGTGCTGCAAAAGGTGCTGCAAAAGGTGATTGTCACTATTGCAATAAACCAGGTCATTGGAAGAGAAACTGTCATGCTTACTTGGAGGATTTGAAGAAGATGAATTCTGTGAAGATTTCAGATTCAGGTATTTATGTTATAGAAGTCAATTTGTCTACTTCTACATCATGGGTATTAGATACTGGATGTGGTTCTCACATTTGTATAAATGTGCAGGAACTTCGAAGGAGTAGGACTTTGGCGAAAGGAGAAGTCGACCTACGCGTTGGCAATGGAGCAAAGGTTGCTGCTTTGGCTGTAGGGACTTATAATTTATCATTGCCCACAGGGCTTATTTTAGAACTTGAAAACTGTTTTTACGTGCCTACGATTTGCAGAAACATTATTTCTGTTTCTTGTTTGGACAAGAAAGGTTTTTCCTTTACAATTCAGAACAATAGTTGTTCCTTTGGTTTGAATAATGTTACCTATGGGGTTGCACGTTTATTTAATGGTTTATATGTTCTAGATCTTGATACTCCTGTCTATAATATAAATAATAAACGTATTAAGGCTAATGACTCAAATCAAACATACCTTTGGCATTGTCGTTTAGGCCATATAAATGAGAAACGCATTTCCAAGTTACATAAGGATGGATACTTGGATAAGTTTGATTTTGAATCATACGAAGAATGCGAACCTTGTCTCATTGGAAAAATGACTAAAGCTCCTTTTACCGGAATTGGTGAAAGGGCCACCGAACGATTAGAGCTTATACATAGTGATGTATGTGGTCCAATGCGTACGATGGAAAGAGGTGGTTTTTACTACTTCATAACCTTTACTGATGATTTTAGTAGATACGGATATGTGTATCTTTTGAAAAACAAGTCCGAATCATTTGAAAAATTCAAAGAGTATAAAGCAGAAGTGGAAAAGCAAATAGGCGGAAGTATTAAAACCCTACGATCTGATCGTGGAGGTGAGTACCTAAGCTTAGAATTTAAGAATTTCTTAAAGGAGTGTGGTATTGTATCACAACTCACACCTCCTGGAACACCACAGTGGAATGGTGTATCTGAAAGGAGAAATCGTACCTTGTTGGACATGGTGCGATCGATGATGAGTCTAGCGGATCTTCCAATTAGTTTCTGGGGCTATGCCCTAGAGACGGCTGCACAAACACTAAACCGAGTTCCTTCAAAAACGGTTCAAAAGACATCATATGAGATATGGACTGAAAAACGTCATAGCGTGTCATTTATGAAAATTTGGGGATGCGAAACGTTTGTGAAACGTTTAACCTCAGACAAGCTAGGACCAAAATCAGATAAATGTAATTTTATGGGATATCCAAATGAAACAAAAGGGTATTACTTCTATAATCCTTCAGAGAACAAAGTGTTTGTTGCTCGAACAGCTGTGTTTCTTGAAAGAGAATTACTTTCTAAGAAAAATAGTGGGAGGACAATAGATCTCGATGAGGATCGAGAACCACAGATTAATGTTGAACCAGAGTTGGAACATGAGCAGAATGTGACTGAAAATGTTGAGGACAACATTGCTCAAGAAACACAGGTCGTTCGTAGATCTAGTAGGATTCGTCATGAGCCAGAGAGATATTATGGATTTCTGCTGACTCAAAATGGCGATGTAATGCTTGTAGATAATGATGAGCCTCTTACCTACAAAGATGCTATGAATAGTCCAGATTCTGAGAGATGGCTGGAGGCCATGAAATCTGAGATGGATTCCATGTATGAAAACAAAGTATGGACTTTGGTTGAACCACCTGAAGGGGTAAAACCCATCGAGTGCAAGTGGGTTTTCAAGAAGAAAACTGACATGGATGGTAATTTACAGACCTACAAAGCTAGACTAGTGGCAAAAGGTTTCAAGCAAATTCATGGTATTGACTATGATGAAACTTTCTCACCGGTGGCTATGGTCAAATCCATCAGGATTTTGCTTGCAATAGCAGCTTATTATGACTATGAAATCTGGCAAATGGATGTCAAGACTGCTTTCTTAAATGGGAGCTTAGAAGAGGATGTGTACATGACACAACCTGAGGGTTTTGTCGATCCAAAATTTGCTAGGATGGTCTGTAAGTTACTACGATCCATTTATGGGTTGAAGCAGGCCTCGAGGAGATGGAACATTCGTTTTGATGAAACAGTCAAAGAGTTTGGTTTCATACAAAATGAGGATGAACCGTGTGTTTACAAGAAGGTTAGTGGGAGCCATGTGGCATTCCTAGTATTATATGTAGATGACATATTGCTAATAGGAAATGACATTACTTCTCTACAGGCTGTGAAGACTTGGTTGGGAAATAATTTCTCGATGAAAGACTTAGGCGATGCATCCTACATATTAGGGATCAGGATCTATAGAGATAGACCCAGAAGAATGATCGGCTTAAGTCAGAGTACATACATTGACAAGATATTGCATCGTTTCGGGATGCAAGAGGCTAAAAGGGGCTATGTCCCAATGTCTCATGGGATAACGATCTCAAAAGAAAACTGTCCTAAATCATCAGATGAAAAGGACCGTATGAATAAAGTACCATATGCTTCGGTAATTGGTTCTATAATGTATGCAATGATATGTACTCATCCCGATGTCTCGTATGCTTTGAGCATGACGAGTAGATACCAGTCTAATCCAGGTGAAAGTCACTGGACAGCTGTCAAGAACATTCTTAAGTACCTTAAGAGGACTAAAGATTCTTTCTTGATATATGGAGGAGATGAGAAACTAGTTGTAAGAGGTTACACTGATGCTAGTTTCCAGACAGATAAGGACGACACTGTGTCTCAGTCTGGATTTGTGTTTTGCCTAAATGGAGGTGCTGTAAGCTGGAAGAGTTCAAAGCAAGAAACAGTAGCTGATCCTATAATGGAAGCTGAGTATATTACAGCCAGTGAAGCAGCCAAAAAGGCTGTTTGGATTCGGAATTTTATTATGGGACTTGGAGTGGTTCCATCGATCGCAGACCCAATTGATCTATATTGCGATAATAATGGAGCCATTGCGCAGGCTAAGGAACCAAGATCTCATTCCAAGGCAAAGCATATACTTAGGAGATATCACCTCATTAGAGAAATAAATAATAGAGGGGATATACATATATGTAAAGTGCATACTAATGATAACGTTGTGGACCCACTGACTAAGGCTTTGTCGCAGCAGAAGCACGAATGTCACACTAGTTCCATGGGTATTAGATACATGGGTGATTGGCTCTAGTGCAAGTGGGAGATTGTTAGTGTTAGTGCCCTAGAGACAATACAATTGTACTTCTGGGAAACACTATTTTGTTATTTAATAATGATTATGTTCTATTGATTATTCGACAACAATTATTATGTCTTTATTTACTGCGATATTAATGTTAGAGTAATAAATGTCCTTGGAATATTGAACACGTATTCTATATCTTTAAGTATGTGACTTAAAAATGAGATTATATGAATAGTGTTTATATTCCTAAAATATCCCTAATTAAGCATTATGAATTGGGACAATTATGATGCATAAAGATTAGTATGATCGTTGACTAAATGACCACATCTCATTGGTCATAGGTATAGTGATACTAAAGTCAAGAACATAGGTGCATGTAATATTCTACTTGGCACCGGATTGACCCACAGTGATATTCTACATGGTAATAAAGTCATTAGAATAGCTCACAGTGATAATGGTGTAATGATCCTTAGACTTGAGATCATTATATTTCTATACGAGGATTAATATACTTTGATTACATTAAAAGTTACCTTTGACCGGGTGATGATAAAAGTGGACATCAGGTATATTATGAGTCGTATGAGAAATATGAATGATAGATATATGATTTAACCCTCCTATTATTAGGAGAGATATTATTGGCCTCTTGATTGAGTGAGACTATGAAAATGCATGGCCATGCTCAAATATTGATTTGTTTTAATAGTCTACTCATTGATCACGGAAACCTGGATTAAATGTTGAAGAGGACGACTAATAACATGCCTCGAGTTTAATCTATAATATTTGGTTAAAGGGATTATATTACACGGAAACATTAGTCACGAAAGGTTTAATTGGATCACCATTTATTATTATTTCTTGGGGAGCAATGATGTATTACTAGATGCCGCTCATTGTTTATAATTTTATTTAAGAATAAAATTATTGCCAACGAAATAATAACCTAAAGGGTCACACACTTAGAACGTTTTAAATGGAGTTTTAATTTAAATTATGAATTTAAATTAAATGATTAAATTTGAAATTAGTTATTTAATTGAGCTGGTCTTAATTAAATCAGAATTCGAATTTAATACTAACTGATTATTTTCAAAATTAGTCATTTAATTGAGATGGTCTTAATTAAATAGAATTTCGAATTTAATACTAAAACCAAAAATCAGATTGGGTTTTAAGAAGCCCAAAAACGGATTTAGGGTTTTGGCCCAATCCTCTATATCATATAAATACATTATGATGTATTATTGAGGTATGATTTTTTCTGCAATTTCGAATTAAAGAAAACCCTAGAAGCTCTACATTAAGAGAGGCTAGAGAGAGAGAGAGAGAGAGAGAGGGGCAGTTTTTCGGCTAGTACCGAACTCCGTTGATCGTTGGACGATCGAGCGTTCGTGTGGATGACTTTGGCGACACAGATCTTGGACAAGGGCTGTGTGGTGATTACAACAAGGACCTCCATCTTTCCGAACTTTAAAGCTCTTTAAGGTATGATTTCGTTTCTCCATAATCAGCCATGTCTTGTACACGGATCCTAGGGTGAGGGTTTCGGAATTTTTTATTGTTTTACGACTGTTTTTCGCTGCGTTTGTTGCCCCGAAACCCAACACATTCATCACTGACTTTGGTGTTTTCTGTTATCTAGTCATGGCATTTGGACTTAAGAATGCAAGGGCAACCTATCAAAGACTGGTGAACAAAATATTTGAACACATGATTGGAAAAACCATGGAGGTTTATGTGGATGATATGTTGGTTAAAAGCCTCGATAATGTCGATCATATAAACCATCTACGGGAAGCGTTTGAAGTGTTGAGGCACAAGATGATGTTGAATCCAGCTAAGTGTGCCTTTGGTGTAGGCTCGGGAAAGTTTTTAGGCCTGATGGTTTCCAAGAGAGGAATCGAGGCTAATCCCGACAAAATCAAAGCAATTCTAGACATGGAACCACCACGGACTGTCAAGGATGTCTAGAAACTAACGGGAAGAGTGGCAGCATTGGGAAGATTCATCTCCAATTCAGGAGAGAAGTGCTTACCTTTCTTCAGAGCACTCAAGAACGTGAAATTTTTTGAGTGGACAACTAAAAGCCAAGAGGCCTTTGAGGCCCTGAAGAAATACATGGCTGAGGCACCACTGTTGGCAAAGCCAAAGCCAGGGGAAATTCTCTATTTGTACTTGGAGGTTTCTAACACAGCCCTTGGAGCCGTTTTGGTAAAGGAAGAATTGAAGGTGCAGAAACCCATCTACTATATGAGTAAGATTCTACATGGGGCAGAAATAAACTACTTAACGATTGAGAAGTTTGCCTTAGCCTTGGTAATGGCCTCAAGAAAGCTACACCCGTACTTCCAGGCTCACAAGATAGAGGTCTTGACCAATCAACCTCTAAGAAATATCTTGCATAGCCCTCAAGTTAGTGGAAGGTTGATCAAATGGGCTATTGAATTGGGCGAATTTGACATCAAGTATAAGCCTCGAACGGCCATAAAAGCTCAGGCACTTGCTGACTTCATGGTTGAATGCACCATTAACAACCAAGAAGTCGGGGGGCAGGAAGTAATAGAGAAAGACAAGAGAGATGAAGAGATGGTATTCAAAGAATATTGGGTGCTCTATTTTGATGGAGCATCAAAAACAAAATCAAGTGGAGCAGGTTTAGTGCTACAAAGTCCTGATGGATTTTTCAGAGAGTACGCACTGAAACTTGACTTCCCAACGACAAACAATGAAGCTGAATACGAAGCCCTGATAGCTGGCTTAGGGCTGGCTGGAGCCTTGAGAGTTAAAACTCTGAAAGTGTGTGGAAATTCGAGGCTAGTGGTTTCCCAAGTAAATGGAGAATTTGAGGCCAGAGATGAAGTCATGGCCAAGTACCTAAAACTTGTCAAGGCCATCATGACTCAGTTTGATGAATGCTATGTAGAGCACATTCCAAGGGAAGAAAACATGAAGGATGATGCCTTGTCTAAATTTGCTTCTTCCGAAATTGAAAACTATGCAGGGAGTGTATACTTCCAAGTCTTGAGGACCCCAAGCACGGAAAGTTGGTAGCACCTATTGATGTTGCTAGTTGTTGGATGGATCCCATCAAAGCTCATCTGGAAACTGGGTGGCTACCCAACGACACTTCAGAAGCACGAAAGCTATATGTGAGAGCACTAAGGTATGCCCTGATTGAGGGAATCCTATACAAAAAGTCTTTCATTGTTCTGTATCTGAAATGCTTGAGACCCCAAGAGGCAGAATTGGCCCTAAGGGAAGTGCATGAAGGAATTTGTGGAGAGCACTTGGGGGGCAGAGCCCTTGCTCATAAAATCACTCGTCTAGGTTTCTATTGGCCAAACATACTTGCAGATGCTAAAATCTATGTAAAGAAATGTGAACGGTGCCAAAAGCATGCACCGGTGGTTAGGCAACCACCAGAGATGATGACATCCATAAACTCACCTATCCCATTCGCCATGTGGGGAATGGATATACTTGGACCATTTCCAATGGCAAGTGCGCAAATAAAGTTCTTGATAGTGGCAATCGACTACTTCACCAAGTGGATTGAGGCTAAACCTTTAGCCAAGATAACCACCAAGCAAGTAATGCATTTCTTCTGGGAAAATGTAATATGAAGATATGGAATCCCATGAATCCTGGTCATGGACAATGGGAAGCAGTTTGACAATGAAGATTTCAAGAAGTACTGTGAGGAGAACAACATTGAGTTGTGATTCACATCAGTTGCTCATCCTTAAGCAAACGGACAAGCCGAGGTGGCCAACCGAATCATCCTAGATGGACTCAAGAAGAGAGTTGAACGCTCAAGGAACACTTGGGTGGACAAGTTGTTCCTTATACTTTGGGCATATCGTACCACCTGCAAGGTTACTACTGAAGTAACTCCATTCCTGTTAGCCTATGGGGCAGAAGCAGTGGTTCCAGTTGAGATTACTCACACATCTCCAAGAATCGAAGCTTATGAGCCAGAGACAAATGAAGAATGCATGAGGCTGGCCTTAGATCTCATTGATGAAGTTAGAGATGAGGCAAATGCTAAAGTAGTTGAACATCAAAAAAGGGCATCTTTCTACTATAACCTAAGGGTTAAAGAGAGATTCTTCCGTCAAGGAGACTTAGTCCTCCGAAAGATTGAGGCATCCGGAGTTGGACAAAAAGGCAAGAACGTATTTGGTCGAGGCTCATACAAATTAGAAACCCTCGAAGGGCATGAGGTGCCAAGGACTTGGCATGCCTCAAACTTAAAATTTTATTATGTTTAGTGCATCCTAAAAGGATCCGCTAGTATGATAAGTAGAAATAAGGTTCGATGAAATCATGAGCTTCCTAGAAAGCATATGAAGGGTTGAACCCGTTTTGATTGGTAGAAACATCCTCAAAGAATTGCCAAGACAAACTACAAATGAATGCAAATGAAAGCATACAAAATATGCATGTCAATTGCACAAATAGAGCTGAATACAACGAACCCCGAAGGGTGAATGGTGCTAATAAACATACAAAAGAAAGCCTAAGATGCTTATTGTTAATTATCGAAAATTTCAAGCTCAAGAGAAGTTTGATATGATAGACTTGAGAAAGAATCACTACGAGTGGAGCCATCAATAAGAACTCGTAAGGGTGAAGGGTTGAAACCCCAGAAACCAAAGACATTCAGCCCAAACCCCATCATTCGATATACTCAATGAAAGGCTTGAAGCCAAAATAAGACGGTATAAGACATAAAAGGCTTATGCAAATGTCAAGTTAGCCTCGAATAAGGTAAAATCGTCGTAAATGTGTAGGTCGCTCCACACTTTACACCAAGACAATATTAATGAAACACTAGTGTATATTAAAATCCCCAAAAAAGGGTAGTAAGTCCCAGGTAAGGGATAAAAAGACCTCAAGTCTCGAAAAAGACCAGTATAACTTTTATGAAATCCTAGTGCATTATCATAATTAATATTGCATTAATTAAACCTAGCCGACCCAATAAACAAGGCCCGAAACCCTAATTATTTATTAATTTCGTAATTAATAAATAAGGAAAATATACAGCTTAGGAAAGGAGTCCAAAATATGGTAAATTCATCAAAGAAGGATCCAGAATCTCAATTAAAAGAAATAATGAGTCATAGTCCTTATCAACAAGGAAAAGACTTGTCCACCAAGAAATACAATGTTTATCCATTATCAAAAAGGAGACTTATTCGCTAAGTATCCTAAACTTACTCTAAATACGAGGCTCCAGACGCCTATATAAGGACCCTGCTCCTTCACAATAGAACTACGTTTTAGACACAGCTCCATACGTCATCTACCACGTTTTGGACACAGCTCCATACGTCATCTACTACGTTTTGGATACAGCTCCATACGTCATCTACAACGTTTTAGACTTCATCCTCGAATAAGGACATACAAGTCACTACGTCCTTGGTGTGCCCATGCCGCCATAGCCCCGAGGGCAACACCAAGAACTACGTCTTTGACTTGATTCTCAAAATTAATTGAGATACATAGGCATCTTGTGAGGACCGATTTAGTCTCGAAACACAAGTGCAGCCATTAAAGCTCGAAAGCTCATAAATCCTAGTAATTAATATACAAGCACGTTTTTTAATCCACAACATTTACATTCATCTGAGTGTAGATATTAAATTATTGAAATAAAAAATAATGTTTGGTTTTAAGAAATATTTATTTTTATTTATCAAATCATACATATAAATGATTGCATCACATAATTTTTAGGTGTATATAATTTTAAATATGTGAGTCATATTAGAGATATTTGGTCGACCAACTATTTAGACTTTTAGCAATTTAGATGTATGATTGGTCTAAAAACATAAAATATAAAAAACCAATAAAAAACTTAATATATGTTAAAAAATATGACAACACTAAAAATAGGATTTATGTTAAATATTTAGAAAATAACGTAATTAATATTCAATGTAAAATGAAAAAAAGATATAATTTTTTGAAACATAAATATTACAAAACTGCAATAATTATTAATAATAACCAGTTAGACTATAACTCGAATAAAGTATCGTTATATGAATCTATAACCATTATTAATAAGTGAAACCCACTTTTAACATTGTACCAAATTTGGTTCGCACTTTTTTTTGGTTCCATCTTGTTTTTGGTTACACCCCTAATTTATTTATATTTTAAATTATCTAATTTAATCTATAACCTTTATTAATAAGCGAAACCTCTTTCTAATAGTACTGCACCAAATTAGTTCGCACTTTTTTTTTGTTTCACCCATAAAATCCTATCTGACGTAGAAATCTTATTTAACATAAAATATTCTATGTTGTTAAAAGAATATTAATCTAAAATATATTATAATATTATTATTATACTAAAATATATTATATTATTTTTTTAACCCATCATCATCACATCAGATCACTCAATTAGCTGATTGAGTTAGCTATTTTGACTAGCGGATTGAGTTAGTTGTTTTGACTAGCGGATTCAATTAGCTGTTTTATATAAAACTGTTTGGTAATTAGCTGTTTGTATATCAACTAGACACACCACAACCATCTAATTGAAAAAACTCCTCAAAGTAGCTTTTTGAGTCGAAAAAGATATTTCAATCTACTAACTACCTAACACTAATATCAGAGGTTTCAAATGGTCAAACATCTAATTTGGTTCAAACCTCTAATTTTCTCCCAAACCTCAACCTGCAAATAATACATAGAAAGGAAATCTGGCACCAAACGGCTGGCCTTTAAATATATTTTAGTATTATTATTGTTCCAAATCTATAACCTTCATTACTAAGTGAAACCCCGTTTTAACATTATATCAAATTTGGTTCGCACTTTTTTTTGGTTTCATCTTTTTTTTTGGTTCACCCCTAATGAAATCCCCTTTTTAACATTGTACCTATACTTCAAATGGTCAAACATCAAATTTGGCTCAAACCTCTAATTTTCTCCAAAACCTCTAACTTTCAAACATGACCTATATATATTGAAAATAAAAGCTTTTCATTAATCAACCAGAGTCCAAATATATTATATTATTATTGTACCCATCAACGTCACAATCAGATCAAACACCAGACCCGATTATGAATACTTAAATCAAGATACAAATCTCATTCTATTTTATACCCCTAAATTGGTTATCTTAATCTAACTTTGTACTAAGCATCTACCCACCTTCAAACTTTAGGTGTCGTTTTCTTCCCAACTCTGCCGAGTATATTTTGAGTATAATACTTAGTTTCATGTTTGATCAAGATAAAATATGTGCAATTTTCATAAAATACAATTAAAAAGGGATTTTGCTTATTAATAAAGGTTATAGATTTATATTATATAAATAATTTAAATTTTTCTATAAATTAACTAGGCACGTGCTTCGCACGGGTTATCGTCTAGTTTTTATATAATATAGTAAATTGATCAATATAATATGTAATGGTTGAGTTATATATAACATATGCTTAGATCAATCTCATCTTAGATATCATGATACATGAAGATGCACATGTTATTAAAGTCGTCTAATCATAATTTGCATTGATTAAAATATTTGTGAAATTTAAAGTCGAGTCAAAAAGTAATTCAAAATTATAAGACAAAAAATATTTCAATTTACCAAAATTTTAAAATAGAACTTAATACTGTGTGATTAACATTAGACTAAAACTAAATATTTGAGTTTAAAAGTGTATGAATATATACAAAAAATGAGCCAAACACCGCATTGATGACTTTTACATCATATTAATAGATTTCATAATATGTTTCAGGCTTGTGTATATATTGATTTTGTACAAATATAAGTACTATAAAATATAAGATAAAATCAAAATATTATCATTTTTTGAATTTCTAATTACAAAATTATCCCATTATATAAACGATTTCGGAACATAAATTATTTCAGTGCAGCATGATTTTACACTAGTTTTGTAAAAGAGCAAAAAAAGGTACGGAGAACGCATCTTTTAAAAACCTAGTTAATGATTATGTGTTCGGCAATGGCTTTAAGCATGGGTTTAAAGTCATTTTTTGATTTGAAGTTAAAAATATACTTATTTGTTTAATAAGTTAAAAAATAATTTAAGGTTAAAATAATAATTTAAAGTCAGAAGTTGGTAGGAGATTTTAGTGATTTTATTTGATAAAAATTAATATTATCATTCAAATATATACTATTTATCAAGATTTTTTTTTATTTTTACATTTTTAATAACTCACAATTTACCCCTAATACAAAATTATCCAAATAGATTTAAATTTAAAATTTTCACTTTTCACTTAACTTTAAATCATAAGCAATAAGTTTAAACTCACCTAAACCGGCTCAATATACTGTTAGGCCGAATACACAATATATAACCAATATAAGTATGATAATAACAATTGAGAACACTGTTTATGAATCAACAACTGAATTATATAAATAACTCTTCTCTCAGTGATGTTAAAGAATCACAGAGAGCTGCTAGGTTACAAGAATAATGTATTCAGTATTCGCATCCCTTTTAGGGTTAACCTATCTGTGTTTATATAGTACACAGTTACATAATCAATCTCTAATTGATATTCCTATAAATTAGCTATACAAATTATATCAAATTAGGATTGCTTCTGTCTTCTGTTCCGTTTCCTTATCTGTCTCAATATATCTTGCTTCTTTCCATCTTCAAAATATATTGCTTCTAGAATCTTGATATTAGCACCGACAGCTAAGGTAAACTTTCTCCCCGTCAGACTTTAATAAACTCTGAATGGCTTCCAGTAAACTCTGATGAGTACCTGGTACTTAAACACTGATGAACAAACGTCAGCAATTATATCTAACAATCTCCCCCAACTTGTGCATAGTGAAGATGTACAAGTTAAATAGATAATTGATGATGTCAAAACATATAACAAATGCAGTGTTTAAATATAACAGAGTTTAACTTTAACTTAAAACAGAAAACTATAAAAACTTACAGTCAGACTTTACTTAATCTCTTCAATATCAGGCACTGTCCTGAGATAATCGATGAGAAACCTCCTTTCAGCCTTTTCTAGCTCTTCTACCATGATTTCTTTTAATTCCTTAAGCTCTGGATCACTTTCTCCAGTCTGGTAGATAGCAGCTCTTAGAGAATAAATGTTGTTCTTCCTCATTTCATTCCCTAGCCAGATATAGTAAGATTTGTCAGACTCTAAGTTGAACTCCAAGACTTTTATTCCCAGTGTTGTCTTGAACTTGGCACTGTTTCTCTTCATCTCAACAATCTTTCCATAAGCATCTCTGTACTTAGGAATATATGCACTTGAAACACCTCCTCCAAGAAGAACTTTGGATTTCATCATCCTATCTCTTAGAACTAGAGCAGCATCATGAGTACTTCTATTTTTGATTTTGAGAAGATATAAAACATACTCAAGCTCTTCCCATAGCTTCAATTGAACATCAGCTTCTCCTACTCTGTAAACTCTTCCATCAGACATAAAGTATAACAGAACCTCTTTCTTCAATCCTCTATGATAGACCATCTGTACAGACTCTAGTTTATCAAGGCTCTCTTGAGATACCCCAACACCAGGTTCTGCCAGTGATGTTTGATCTAAAGGTCTGTTATTTATTCTCTTCTCCCTGTGTGAACCTAAACCAGACTTATCATAAGATTCTTTTCCAAGTACTGTCCTGGTTTGAGAAAAGTCCACAGCTTCTAGCGTCAGAGTTTCAGAAAGTACAGGTCTTAAGAAACCTTGGAGTTGTGGAGCTAGCTGAGTTTGTACAACTTGAGCCTTGTCAGAGGTTGAATAATTCTTCTTTGGTAACTGCCCTTCTTCTACCAGTATACCTTTTCCTTTTCCAGAAACATTTACTGTAGGCCTCCTTGTGTATTGTATACTCTTTTGAGTATTTTCCTTGATAATAATTCCTTTTTCTTTTAACCTAGGAGCCTTTACAGATTTCTTCTTATAAGTACCAGCTTCAATCTTTTTCTGGTGTTCTTCAGCAAGAAGCTTCATCTCAGCATCTATATCTTCCATTGTAGCTTCACCACCATGTTCTTCCATGAAAAGCTTAGCAGCAATCTCTTCATCAGTAGTTGGATTTGATGAAATCACTAGACTCTTAAGTCTTGAAGAAGATTGACTACCAGACTTTAACCTCTCAGAGTTTGTCTGTCTAGCAGAGTTTGACCTAAGTCTCCCTTGCTCTTGAATAGTTTTTGACCTCTTCTCTGCTTCCTTGCTTCCACCATCATTAGAATCATCCCTCAGTCTCAAAGTTGGAGTCCTTTTGCATTTGTCTTTAGGTACTTTCTCCCCCTTTTTGACATCATCGGGAATAAAAACTGATGTCAGCAACTCAAGTGATGCAGCAATAGCGTCAATCTTAGTAGATATTTCAGCCTGATGGCCTTCAACCTTGGTTAGCCTCTGTTTGATTTCTTCTTGATCCTTTACCAGAGATGTAAATTGAGCTCTATCTTTCTTCAATGCTAACTCCTTAAGAGCAATGTCATTACTCAATCCAAGAACAACCTTGTGAGTCTCATCAAAACGATGATGCAATGACTTGACTTGAACAATGGTAGCCTTAAAATGCGATAACAACTCAGGATTAGAAATTTCTTCAGCAGACTTTTGTACAAAATCAGCAGCCCTTTGTGTAGAGAAAATGCAGTCTGCTCCTGACCAGTTAGCATAATGCATTTCTCTGAAATGAGCTTCAGTTGCATTTTGGTTTTCCTTGATAGACTCTGTAGTAGGATCCCTTAGAAAAGGTAGTGACTCATGACTATCAGAGTTTGAAAGTTCAGGATTAATCTCAGAGTTTGCATGATCAGAGTTTACATAAGTGTGATCAGCATTATCAAAATCAACTCTTGCTTCATTAACATTTTCTGCTATCTGCTCTGCAATTTCTTCAACATTGTCTGCAGTAGCCTCAGCATTTATCTGAGCAGCTTCAATTACCTGATCAACCTCCTCACCCATTTCAGGAATTGGATTATTTACAGAAAGAATCTCTGTATGAGTTGCAATTGACTCATCTATAATTTGGGTGGGTTGATCAGCTGCCACATCCTCAGTATCACAAACACTGATACTAGGATGTGCTTCAACATTTGCATCCATTTCAAGATCAGCAAATAAAATATCTTGCTCAAAAATTTCAGCCTCTGAATCAGCATTTGCCATGTTAGGCATAGTGACTGCTTCAATATTTTCAGTAGCCTCCTGAACAATAATTTCAGGAGCTTCAGTGTTTACAAAAACCCTGTCCTCATTAGCAGTATTTACAACAGGCTCCTCAACAAAATCTTCTGGAGCTTCATGCTGGACAGCTTCAGTGTCTGGTGTAGACTCATCCAAATCATCAAAAAGATAATTTTCTACCAATCTTCTTTTTCTCTTGTGAAGAGTTTCATTTTCAACATCATCTTCATCATTAGCTTTGTGTCTATTTGCTCTTCTCTTCTTATAATGACCCTTGGGCTCATCATTAGACTTAGACACCCCCACTGCAGTAGCTGGTCTAACAGACCTTGCAGGTTTAGTACCAACATGCTTAGTCCTGCCACTGGATTTAGGTTTGACAGATGTTGATGGAGGAAGCTCTGTTTGTAGAGGTTCAGGTTGGGGTTCTGATTGAAAAAGGAGCTTGTGTTGGGGAATTAACTTGATCATTGACAAACTGCTGCACAGATGCAGGCAGTAACAAATCTCCAATAACCCCTTTCTTAACATCTTTATTGATAAGATCAGAGAATATCCTCTTGTGTAATTTAAAACAAGAAATGACATCTTCATCAACTATATCTACTCCTTCAACACAGTAAGAGAATAAAATCTGACAAAATCTAGAAAAGTATACTACCCCTCTATTCTCTGTCATTTTCTCCCCTAAATTATTTAAGACAAGTCTTGCAAAATCAAAATGATTATCATATAACAGAGAATACCCGATTTGCAGACTGTCTGTGGGAATAGCATCCCAGTTGGTGCATTTCTTTCCGAACGTTCTTGTGATGCAATCAAAGAAGAAGCTCCACTCCTTCCTTAAGAACGGTCGCTTCAACTGTCCAATCTTAGTCAAGGGCCCAGAATACCCAATCTCTCTCATCATCCTCAGCAAAACATTGTCACCCATGCCAATGGTATATGAAGAGAACTCAGGAAACCTCATTGCAGCCCGAATGGTACCAGAAGTAATTACATACTCTGCTTCTTCAAATTCAAAGATTATTGATGGGTTACCTGATTCACCACCATCATCATACATACCAGTCTCCCAGAAGGCCTTGATTTGCGAACCAGAAAGTTTAGTTGGTTCGACTAGAGCACGCCCAATCGCGGACTGAGCAAGAAATTCTTGTATCATGTGAAACGCCTCTGGTGCATTGGCAGTGTTTAGTGGTGCTGCGTAGTTGTTTGGTACAAATTCTAACCCAGAAACAACAAAAGCTGTAGTGGCCATTTGTACAAATTGAGAGAATAACAGAGAATCAAGTGCAAAAGCTTCGAAAGAGTTTGAAAGTAGAAAGGTGTTTGTGAATATGTGTGTGTGACAATAGATGTGAATTGGAGTAAGATGTGAAAGGTTTAAACGAATGTGTGTGTATTATTTAAATATGTAATTTAAAATTAAAAATTGAATAGTTTTTAATCATTAATACACAACTGTCTTACTCCGTTAATTGTGTGAGTGGGACACGTGGCACACATGCAATGACTGACAGCAGTAATTGGCAGTTTCCAATGCGCATGCGCAGTAAAAACAGCAATAATTACCGCCTTTTACACTTTTCTAGACACTCAACCTCTCTCCTCTGTTTAATACAAATTAGAACCGTTACCAATCATACTCTTTTATTTTCAAGAATGTTTTCTCAAAATTGTTAACTGTCTGAAACAAATAATTAATTTTAATCATCAGAGATTAAAATAAAATTACCTCAGCGTAGAGTGCACAACTCATCAGTGTTTACCAATCCTCCTCCTTTATAAATAAACTCTTTTCACAAACTGTACAGGTGTGAGTATTTGTGTGTGAATTAGCAGAGTTTACTGAATATGAATATTTAGATCATCTCAAAGTGCATAAAATGCACAAAATAAATCAGTAAAAACTGGTTGCCCAAACTCTCATGTATAAAATAAAATCTGATATTTAGCTAAACTCTGTCTTCTTATATCCTTTCATTTGGATATTTCTATTATTTTCACCCCCTTCAATATTATTATTTTTATTTTTATTATTATTATTATTATTATTATTATTATTATTTATTATTTTTATTTTTTTTATTTTTCCAGTAATCAGTGGTTGGCACTAGTCACCAAAAATCAAAGATTTTAGCCCTTATTTCATACAATAAGTTCCTGGATCTTCCTAGGCACAACATGATCTCAAAGGAATTTGTGCACTTTTTGGCATCTTTTGATTTGAGGGTGAAATATTTGCAATTAATTATCAGAGTTTAGACTTTTCATCAGTTAATACAATTAATTTATGAGAGAAAGTGCAAACAGCTAATACAGACTCAGTGTATAGGATCAATAAACTAAGAGATGCTATAAATATAGAGACAGTATCATGCTGTGTAAAATTTCTGCACAATTTGTAATCAGAATTTATAATACTTAGAAGGATTCATGATTACTTACTAAAAATCATGCTTCATACAGATTTCTTCATCGGTCCATATGTTTCAGACAATATCACAATCAGAGTTTAACATCAGAGTTTAACCGACAGAGTATGACTAACAGAGTTTACTAGCAGAGTTTAACATACTGGTACAAATAACAGTTAACACATGCAAAGAACCATGAGCATAAAATCTATCATGTATAGAGTTTGAATCTAACCGGTATCTCTAGTCAAAACCAGAGACCATTCCAAGTTCATTTACCAGCCTTGTAAAGGTAGCTTCACTCAAAGGTTTGGTGAAGATATCTGCAAGTTGTTGGTCTGTAGACACAAAATGAAGCTCAATATCTCCTTCTTCCACATGTTCCCTGATAAAATGATACCTTATGCTGATGTGCTTGGTCATAGAGTACTGTACTGGATTACCTGTCATAGCAATAGCACTTTGATTATCACAGTAAATAGGTACTTTAGAGTACCTTAATCCATAGTCCAGCAATTGATTCTTCATCCATAAAATCTGTGCACAACAGCTACCAGCAGCTATATACTTTGCTTCTGCTGTGGATGTGGAAACTGATTTCTGTTTCTTGCTGTACCAAGAAACTAATCTGTCACCTAAAAATTGACAGCTTCCACTTGTGCTTTTTCTGTCTATCTTACAGCCTGCAAAATCTGCATCAGAGTAACCAATTAATTTAAACTCTGATTCTCTAGGGTACCACAAACCAAGAGTTATGGTTCCTTTGAGATATTTGAAAATTCTCTTCACAGCTGTTAGATGTGGCTCTCTGGGGTCTGCTTGAAATCTTGCACAAAGACATGTTGCATACATGATATCTGGTCTGCTTGCAGTGAGATAAAGAAGAGACCCTATCATTCCTCTGTAGTTTGTCATATCTACTGAAGCTCCTGTGTCTTTGTCTAGCTTTGTTGCAGTAGCCATGGGAGTTGTAGCAGATGAACTATCAAGCATACCAAATTTCTTGAGAAGATTTCTGGTATATTTTGCTTGATTGATAAAAATCCCATCATCTGTTTGCTTGACCTGTAAGCCTAGAAAATAACTAAGCTCTCCCATCATACTCATTTGATATCTTGACTGCATAAGCTTGGCAAATTTCTTGCAGAGTTTGTCATTAGTAGACCCAAAAATTATGTCATCCACATAGATTTGAACTAACAGCAAGTCATCACCAGAGTTAAAATAGAACAAGGTTTTGTCAATTGTACCTCTAGTGAACCCACTTTCTTAAAGAAATTGAGCCAGAGTTTCATACCATGCTCTTGGTGCCTGCTTTAGTCCATATAATGCCTTATCAAGCCTGTAGACATAATCTGGATGTTTGGGATCTACAAACCCTGGTGGTTGTTCAACAAACACTTCTTCTTCAAGTTTCCCATTGAGAAAAGCACTTTTCACATCCATCTGAAAGACTTTAAACTTTTTGTGAGCAGCATAGGCCAGCAAAATCCTTATTGCCTCCAATCTTGCAACTGGAGCAAAGGTTTCATCATAGTCAATTCCTTCCTGCTGTGAATAGCCTTTTGCCACAAGTCTAGCCTTATTCCTTGTAATCACTCCATCACTGTCTGTTTTGTTTCTAAAAACCCACTTTGTACCAACAATAGATCTGTTCTTTGGTCTTGGTACAAGTGTCCAGACTTCATTCCTCGCAAATTCATTTAACTCCTCTTGCATTGCTGTTATCCAGTTAGCATCTTGAAGAGCTTCTTCCACTTTCTTGGGCTCTGTTTGAGATAAGAATGCATGAAACAGACATTCATTATGTGTAGCACTTCTAGTTCTCACACTAGCTTCTGGATCTCCAATTATCAAGTCAGGTGTATGGGCTTGTGTCCACATTCTTGCTGTTGGTAATTGGCTTCTAATTTCATTATTAGATCCTCCCCCTTGATCCATGCTCTCCTGATTTTCTTCTTGACTATTTGCATTCTCTGAGGCTCCCCCTGAATTGGATTGTTCAGTATTTGAACTTTCAGAGTTTGACTCAGAGTTTCTGTTTGATTCTATATTTGACTCTCTTTCAGAATTTGAGTCATCACTTTGAGAAGTTTCTGAAGTTTCTTCACACTCCCCCTCAACTGGTTCTCTATTTTGTTCTGTCAGAGAAAATTCATCAGTGTTTACCAGTAGAGGATCAGAGTATGCTTCGTTAGAGTTTGTTGAATTTGCTGCATCAGAGTTTACATCATCAGAGTATAGATCTTCATTTTCAAAGCGAAGTTGATCATGATATTCTTCATCTTCTATTCCAGTTATTTTCTTGTCATCAAATGACACATGTATAGATTCCATGATCACTTTAGTTCTCAGATTGTAGACTCTGAATGCTTTAGTTGACAATGGGTATCCAACAAAAATTCCTTCATCAGCTTTTAAATCAAACTTGGTCAACAGTTCAGGATGAGTTTTCAACACAAAGCACTTACATCCAAAAATATGAAAATACTTCAAATTTGGCTTCTTATTCTTCACCATCTCATATGGTGTTTTCCCATGCTTGTTGATCAGTGTTGCATTTTGAGTAAAACAAGCAGTTTGAACAGCTTCTGCCCAGAAATAAGTTGGCAATTTTGCTTCATCAAGCATTGTTCTGGCAGCTTCGATTAGGGTTCTGTTCTTTCTTTCAACTACACCATTTTGCTACGGAGTTCCAGGTGCAGAAAATTCTTGCTTCACTCCTCTTTCCTTGCAGAAAGCTTCCATTACAGAATTTCTGAATTCAGTACCATTATCACTCCTTAGAATTTTCACTTTGTACTGTGATCCTTTGTCCAGTAGTTTTACATGATCCATTAGAATTGAGGCAGTTTCATCCTTCTTTGCTAAGAAGTACACCCATGTGTACCTAGTGTACTCATCAACAATGACTAGAGCATATTTCTTTCTACCCAATGACATTATATTTACTGGACCAAAAAGATCAACATGTAGAAGATGATAAGGTTCCACAACTGAAGATTCAGATTTACTCTTGAAAGATGACTTCCTTTGCTTAGCCTTTTGACAAGAATCACACAAACCATCTAAGCTGAGTATTGACTTTGGAAGTCCCCTTACAAGATCTTTTCGAATCAGCTCATTGATGTTGTTCAAGTTTAGGTGAGAGAGCTTCTTATGCCATTTCCAACTCTCTTCACTAGACATTCTTGCAGATAGACACACAGTTTTTCCTTCAGAGTTTGTTACCAAACTTGCTTCATAGATGTTATTGTGCCTGTGTCCAACTAGAACAACTTTCCCTGTAGATTTGCTAATAACTTCACAATGTTCAGTATGAAAATCTACATGCTATCCTCTGTCACATATTTGACTCACAGAAAGCAGATTATGCTTGAGTCCTGAGACTAGAGCTACATTTTTGATGATGACACTTCCAAGATTGATATTGCCATATCCCAGAGTACGTCCTATGTTGCCATCTCCATAGGAAACTTTTGGGCCAGCCTTCTCCTCTTAGTCTGATAACAGGGCTTTATTTCCAGTCATATGTCCTGAGCATCCACTGTCCAAGATAAGAGTGCTCTGTTTTATGCCCTGCAATCACAAACAATCACTAAGTGTTAGATTTAAGGATCCAGACTTGCTTGGATCCTTTGGCTTTCTTAACATTGTTAGCTTTTGCAGCGGAATCACTATCAACAGAGTTTAAACTAACATTGTCAGACTTTACACTTGCAGAGTTTGCTCTAACCCATTTCAAGTTGGGTTTTAGCTCATAATAGTTGTGATAAATAGCATGATAACTCTTGCAAGTATAAATGGAATGCCAAGTGCTCCCACAGTGTGTGCATAAAGTCTGTGGTCTAACCCTAACATAATCATTCTTTACTCCAGATGTGGAGGGTAAAGAGTTAATATCTTTGTTCTTCTTGCAAAACCTGGCAAGATGGTTAGTACTACCACAACTATGACATGTTTTTCTAGGAGCAGCAGAATTAGGCAGATAATCATTTCTTTTATTAATGCCTACTTTTCCATTCCTATTTTTCTTAAACATTTTCTGTTTGTTGACAAACTTTACTTCTTTAAGCTTATGTTTGAATTGTTTCTCTGTCATTAAACCAACATTAACCTGTTTATCACAGATTTTTACTGGTTCTTTAACAGCTTCTATCTCAATCTTATTCTCTGTTATTGAACCAATATTAACCTGTTTTTCACAAGTTTCAATTGGCTCCATAACAGCTTCTCTCACAACTACAGACTTTAGCTTACTGGATTCAGGAACAAATTTCACAGGTTTAAGTTGTGGTTTCACTTTAACTTTATCTTTAAACCTAAGTTCATCTTCCTCACAGTAACCTAAACCTACAGTATCTGTCTGAAAAACCTGATGTGTGTCTTTTCCAGAATTGGTCCAGGTTTTAATTACTTTCCTCTCTTTTTCCAACTCAGATTCTATTTGCCTATATCTTTTAAGCAACTCCTGTTCAACATAAACAGCATCATCTCTCTCCTTTTGAACTTGTTGCATGTTAACAAGTTTCTCTTCAAGAAATTTATTCCTCTCTTTAAGACCTAGATTCTCAGATTTGATTCTTTCATTTTCTAAAGTCTGATCCCTATAACTAACATGTATGCTTTTAAGATAAATTCTTAATTCAGATATATTATCAGTATCATAAGCATAACTTGTTAGGGGTACCTTGTTTCCAGATGACTCAGCTTCATCTTTAATAGTTGCCATGAGAGCATAATTGACTCCCACATCTGAGTCTAAAGTGTCTGCCCAGTCCTTGCCTTTAGTGATGAGTGCTTTCTCAGATTTTCCTTTCTTGCATTCTGGAGCATAATGACCCATCTCTTTACACTTGTAGCACTGGATCTCAGACTTGTCTTTCTTTCCAGACTTGGTATATTTTCCATCAGACTTTCTGAAATTTCTCTTATCAGAATTTGAATCTTTCCTTGAGAATCTCTTTCCTTTCTTGAAGTTCTTGAATCCCATCTTCTTGAAGGTCTTCACCATTAAAGCAGCCATTCTCATCATCTCTTCTTCATCATCCTCAGAATCAGAAACTTCATCATCAGTGTTTGAGCCATCATCAGAGTTTGATGACTCACTGTCAGATTTAATGACTAAAGCCTTTCCTTTGGTTTTCTTTCTTGATGATTCCTTCTTGACAGGCTTTTCTTCAACTTTAAGAGCAACAGATTTTGTCTTCTTTCCAGATCTTTTGTTTCTCTGTTCTATTTCAAGTTCATGAGTTTTAAGCAACCCATAGATTTCATCAAGATACGTATCTGTAAGATCATAATTGTCTCTGATTGTTGTCGCCTTTAAATCCCATCTTTCAGGTAGGGATAGAAGAAACTTGAGATTTGACTCTTCAAGTTCATATTCTTTATCAACCAGGGACAAATCATTCAACAATTTACAAAATTTGTCATATGTATCTGTCAAACTTTCATCAGATCTAGAGTCAAAGTGTTCATACTCCTGTGTTAGAATAGTCTTTCTGTTCTTCTTTATAGCACTTGTTCCTTGACACCTAACTTCTAAAGCATCCCAAATTTCTTTGGCAGTTTTGCAGCCAATAACTCTGTTAGACATGACATTATCTAAGGCACTGTGGAGTAGATGTCTAACCTTTGCATCCTTTGTAATTGATGAGATATCTTCAGGAGTCAAATCTTTCTTCTCTTTTGGAACAGTCTTTTGTTCTTAACCAGTTATAACAGGAGACAATTTAGTTGGCATATGAGGACCATCATTGATTCTATCAAGGTATTCTGGATCTGTGGCTTCCAGAAACATAGTCATCTTCACCTTCCATATTGGATATTCAACTGGTCTTAGAATTGGAACCCTGATAGTCTCATATCGACTCACAGAAGTAGGTTGAACCTTCTGAGCATTAGAACCTGCATTTGAACCTTCCTGAGAGTTGTCAGTCATGATTATACTTGTGTTTGGATCGATAAACTGTATATATTAATCAGCCTTGGCTCTGATACCAATTGTTAGGCCGAATACACAATATATAACCAATATAAGTATGATAATAACAATTGAGAACACTGTTTATGAATCAACAACTGAATTATATAAATAACTCTTCTCTCAGTGATGTTAAAGAATCAAAGAGAGCTGCTAGGTTACAAGAATAATGTATTCAGTATTCGCATCCCTTTTAGGGTTAACCTATCTGTGTTTATATAGTACACAGTTACATAATCAATCTCTAATTGATATTCTTATAAATTAGCTATACAAATTATATCAAATTAGGATTGCTTCTGTCTTCTGTTCCGTTTCCTTATCTGTCTCAATATATCTTGCTTCTTTCCATCTTCAAGATATATTGCTTCTAGAATCTTGATATTAGCACCGACAGCTAAGGTAAACTCTGACTGGCTTCCAGTAAACTCTGATGAGTACCTGGTACTTAAACACTGATGAACAAACGTCAGCAATTATATCTAACATATACAAATAAGTTAAAACATCTCAATTTTGTCAAATATAAGAGCATCTCCCTCTAAAATGGTTGGTTAAATATTGATTATGTAAAATTTGCTGAACCTGTAAGTATTTTACTCCAATGGAGTTGGCTATATTGATTGGTTATATTTTAAAAATGACATGTTATTATTATTTCAAGTTATTTAAAGTACAATATACTATTTTAATATGGTAACAATTGTCGTGTAATTTTGTACTTAGAGGTTCAACATATATAGCCAATATAACGAGGTTATCTAAATTTTTAGCCAACAGTAATCTACCATTAGAGTAACAAATTTTTTACACATTCTCTATAATTTCTATTTAAGGCATGTCATATGAATTTGTAGCTAATGATTCATGATGGTCGGAGATGCTCTAACATCTACATATTTGAAACTGATGTTAAAGATAAAGGAACTTGAGTTTGATCTTAGTATAACTGTTATGGATTAAAAAACGTACTTGTAAATTTACTGTTAGGGTTTAGGAGCTTTCGTGCTTTTAATGGTTGCTCTTGTGTTTCGTGACTAAATCGGTCCTCACAAGATGCCTACGTATCTCAATCAATGCTGAGAATCAAGCCAGAAAACGTAGTTCTTGGTGTTGCCCTCGGGGCTATGACGGAAGGGGCACACCAAGGACGTAGTGACTTGTATGTCCTTATTCGAGAATGAAGTCTAAAACGTAGTTCTATTATGAAGGATCAGGGTCCTTATATAGGCGTCAGGAGCCTCGTATTTAGAGTATGTTTAGGAGACTTAGCGAATAAGTCTCCTTTTTGATAATGGATAAACATTGTATTTCTTGGTGGACAAGTCTTTTCCTTGTTGTAGGATAAGGAATGTGACTCATTATTTCTTTTAATTGGGATTCTGGATCCTTCTTTGAAGAATTTACCATATTTGGGACTCTTTCATGAGTTGTATATTTTTCCTATTCATTAATTACGAAATCAATAAATAATTAGGGTTTCGGGCCTTATTTATTGGTCCGTGTTCTTGGACCAATTTAGGTCTAATTAATATATCATTAATTATATTTCCAGAGTTAATTTTTAGCCCATATCATTTGCCCCCCAATTTCTAGGAAAATCTCTTTTGGATTATCGTAGAAGTTATTTTATTCGGGAGTTACAGAGTTTTCTTTCATACTAGTCTGGTTTTGCGAACATATAGCTCCAAACCAATAATTTTTCCAAAATAGAAATCGGGATTTTTCATTAATTTTCTGGAAAATAATCCAAAATATCGAAAATTTGGCATAATTTCGACCAGGATTCTGGTCGAATTTGGCTTCACTTTAGCTCCTGGTGTACCACCTTCGACCAGGAGTTTGGTCGAATTTATGTGTCATTTCAGCCCCTGGTCGAACAATTTCGACCAGGATTCTGGTCGAATTTTGCTTCATTTTTGCCTCCTGGTCGAACACTTTCGACCAGGATTCTTATCGAATATACATGCTATTTTTGGCCCCTGGTCGAACAATTACGACCAGGATTCTGGTCAAATTTTGGTGCCATTTTGACCCCTGGTCGAATACTTTCGACCAGAATGATGTAGTGGGATTCGACCTGATTTGAGATCTAATATTTTGCCCATTTTAGCTCCTGGTCGAACACTTTCGACCAGGATTCTAGTTAACCATTTCGATCTCGCTAGGGGTCGAACATAGAATCACGAGTTTTTCCAAGTTGTACCTCTTGTGCTCTTTGAGGTCTACCTTTGTTGGGCTCAGGCTGGGCCCAAGGCTTTTATTGGGCCAATTAATAATTGGGCCTGTAGTCTTTTATGGGCTATACCGGCTAATGTCGGTTACCCTCCTTTCAACCGGCCCATTGACCGGCTACTATTTCTATATAAGTGTGAAGTCTCACTTATATTTATTCACTTCTCACTTTCTATTCACTACACCATATATAGGATTCACCAACATTAATTTTTGTGTTACCAGCAAAAATGTTACCTAAGATAACTAAATATTAATATACGGCAATACAATTTTTTGGCGTTAGCGTTGATGTAATTTTGTGTTACCATAAACATAATTAAAATTTTATTGTAACATAAATTAAAGTGTTACAGTTGATAATTAAAAAGCGTTACCAAAACAAACAAAAAAAATAGGCGGGCTAAAACTAAGCAGGCGGGCAAATATTTTGGTCCAAAAAAGACCAAAAATTTTGGGCGGCCAAAATAAACATTTTACTCAAGCTAACCCGCTCACTCAAAAACATTATACTCTCTCAAAAACAAACCCGCTCACTCTCTCTCTCAAACCATCTCCATCTCAAAATTACATGGCTTCTAATTAGGGTTCTTCACGGGTTTTCCAATTAGAGCTCCTACGGTTCTTCAATTAGGGTTCTTCAATTAGGGGTCTTCAATTAGGGGTCTTCACGATTTTAATTAGGGTTCTTCAAATTAGGGGTTCTTCAATTAGAGCTTCAATTGGGTCTTCACGGTTTGAGCTTCTTCAAATAGAGCTTCATACACTGTTAAATAGAGCTTATCAACAAGGTAATGTTTCTTCTAAACTATTTAATTAGGGTTCTTTAATTGGGTTCTTTAATTGGGGCTTAACTGTTATACTGTTTAATTAGGGTTCTCTAATTTGGTTCTTTAATTTGTGTTTTGTATTCGTGGTTGTTTTGTGTTTTGTTTAATTTGGGTCTTCACAATGCATGCATAATTGGGTTCTTTAATTTACTGTTTGCAAGCACTGTATATTCAAGCACTGTGTTCTTTTTCTATGCGGGTTATATGGGTTATACTGTATATTCAAGTAGATTAAGATTACAGATATTGAGTAGTATTCTCCGATGTTAATATTGTTATTGTTTTACTGATCCTCTGATGTATTCTCTTATGTATTATTTTGTTGTGTTTTATTGTTTCTCTTATCGTAAATGATATTAGTACTTTCAAAAAAATGATATTAGTGATAAACGTGAGAGACGTGCTGTAAAATTCAGATGAACTGGCTTATGCTGAACCCTCAACTTAATAATCAGGTGCTAGAAATATAAACCTTGTTGACGTGCTGTAGTATTGCAAATTTTGAGCAGCCCCACTTATCTGAAACAAGTAATTAAGACTATTAAGCTATATATAAATCCGCAAGGATATATAAGATACACAATATTTAGAGCAAAAGTAATTATTCTAAGCCATTAAATAATTGTTAAGTTATTGAAATCCTAGCTCTAGAAGAAAATTAGACTAGCTTTGAAGATTACGCACTACTTACGCAATATGACTGGTAGAATCTAGTTCATTAATCTATTTTTTCATTTTTTTATGATTGTGTAGATATGAGTGACGGGGGAAATACTTGGTTGAGTCTTCCTAGGTATAGTGACGAATATATCAAAGGAGTCACAGATTTTGTAAAAAAATCAGTGGCCAATTTCGGTGTCGAAAATGAAATAAAGTGTCCTTGTCATCGATGTAAGAATCATCTATGGTGGGGTCCAGACAAGGTTCATGATCACTTGATCTGTAGTGGACCTTCTCTGCCATTTGTTCAATGGATATATGAAGTTTCATTATTGAAAGATGACACCAATATGAACGATTTTGAAGCGAGTACCGGATTTGAAGATAATCTTGACCAGATGTTAAATGTGACTTACGGAAATTTAGGACCGAATGCAGATGCAAGAAAATTTTATCGTCTTGTTGAGGAAGGAAAACAACCTTTGTATCCTGGTTGTAAAAAAATTTCTCGATTAAGCTTTTTGGTTAGACTATACCATTGGAAGTGCATAAATGGTATAACTGAGTCCGCATTTGGTGAAATATTACAACTGATGAAAGAGGCTGTTCCCGATATTAATGTGCCTGCCTCTTTTAATTCCGCTAAAAGAATCATCAAGGATTTAGGACTTGACTACAAGAAGATACATGCGTGTCCAAATGACTGTATGTTGTATTGGGGTGAGAATGAAAACGAAGTTGCTTGCAGAACTTGTGGTATTTCAAGGTGGAGAGTTGTGGCACAAGAATCTGACAACAATGACAATAGTAAAATTCCCGCCAAGGTGATGAGATACTTTCCACTTAAACCAAGGCTCCAACGAATGTTTATGTGCAAAGATTTCTCTAAGCTAATGATCTGGCATGGAGTAGAACGAAAGAAGGATGGGAAGTTACGACATCCGGCAGATGGTGAAGCTTGGAGGATAATAGATGCCAAATATCCAGAATTTTCATCTGATAATCGGAATGTCAGATTGGGTATAGCTTCTGATGGGTTTAACCCGTTTCGCAATATGAATTCCACCCATAGCACATGGCCAATTGTAGTAGTAAACTACAACCTTCCTCCCTGGCTAAATATGAAACCTGAAAATTTAATTTTATCAACATTGATACCTGGTCCAAACGATCCTGGGAATAATATTGATGTCTACATGCAGCCGTTGGTCGCGGAGTTGAAGGAGCTATGGAATGTAGGAGTAGAAACTTACGATGCTTTGAATGATCAAAACTTCATGTTGCGTGCAAGTGTCCTATGGACCATCAGTGACTTTCCTGGATATGCGATGTTGTCGGGTTGGAGTACAAAAGGCAAACTAGCTTGTCCTGTATGCAATTACGAGACATCGTCGATGTATTTGAAACATAGTAGGAAAGTTTGTTATATGAATCATCGAAAATTTTTAGATCCCAACCACAAGTGGAGATCTGATAAAAGAAGATTTAACGGTGATGTTGAGACTGGAAAGAGTCCTCAAATGTTATCTGGAAGAGAGGTTGAAGTTTTGTTGGATGGTTATGTGAATACTTTTGGAAAGGGGAAAAAACGAAAGGTTAGTTGTGAAGAAAATCCCTGGAATAAGAAGTCCATACTTTTTGACTTGCCCTATTGGAGAGACAACTTGACTCGACATAACCTTGATGTCATGCACATAGAAAAGAACATTTGTGATAGTATTATAGGCACTTTGTTAAATATTGGCGGCAAAACCAAAGATCATGTAAGTGCTCGAGAAGATTTAGAAGATTTGGGTATTAGAAAGGCCCTTCATCCTATCAGATCTCTTGATGGTAAAATCCTCGAAATTAGGGCGGCATGCTTTGACATGACAAATAAAGAAAAGGATCTGTTTTGTTCAGTATTCAAAAATGCTAAACTGCCCTACGGTTTTGCTTCCAATATTAGTAGATGTGTGCAATATTAGGTCGCACAAGAGTCGAATGAAGAAAAGTCATTACACTGCCTATAATACAGATGAAGAGAGATTGGAACATAGGCCTAGGAATATTCCTCTTCAAGATTTCAAGATTCTTTTGAAGTATTGGGGCGACAAGGACGTTCAGGTAATAACTTTATATTACGTTTCTTAATAATGCATTTACTATATGCATTTCACTTTTTTCGTAATATTATTTATGTAGGCCATTGCCAAAAGAAACACTGAAGCACGAAGTCAAGTAACAGACACGCATACTGCCGGGCCTGTTAGTTTCGCCCAAATATGCAACAAACTGGTAAGAAAGAAATGGAAATTATTGTTATAGTCTTGTATGGTCATGTAGCCTTATATGTTGGAGACTAATTAATAATATTATTCAAGGTACTTGAAAGGCCATAAGTTGATGTTGATGCTGACCAGGACCAGGACCAGGACCCGGACCAGGACCCAAAGGAAGCACAACCACCGCGACCCCTCTCAGAAGCAGATATTTTCATAGCAACGCGCAAACGAGACGAGAAACGCACATACAAGTTACCTACTGATGCAGTTCAGAAAAAAATAGTAAGTATTTAGATTTTGCCGTAATAAATTAACTGGTAATGATTAAGACTTGTCTAATAAAGTAGTGCTAATTTGTTTATCATTTTTTAATTTTTTTTCTTACAAAATCTACTTCTGGTTTGACACTCAAGTGTTTGTAGAGTGTGTACTCTCTAGAAGTGTGATCAGTAGTTGTATGGTGAGAACTGAAATTGGTATTTTTGTTTTTGTTTTTGTTTTGGTATGAATGGTTGTGAGATTGGTCTTAAGATAACTAACATTTTCTTTGATAGTATAAATTTTGAATTGAAAATTTTTCTTAAGTAATGTATTCAGTACTATTGCAAATTTATAATGATATTTTCAAGTCCATCAGTAGAATCCTTTTATAAGTTTATAGTTTTGTTATTTTCATCCTTTTCATCTACATATTACAGGCTGATGCTAAAATAATTCATGATGCCGGGGGAAGTGTGGAGGCTGCTAATAAAATTGTTCGTGGTGACAAAAACCATAGCTCCTCTTGGCTACTTGGGAGGTTTATTAGGAAAAAGGAACCAAAGGAAAAGCCTGCAACTACATGTGGTGCTTCTGATCAGTACATGGAAGACTTAACGGCAAAGATTCGGGCTGAACTAGCACAAGAGATGGAGGAGAAAGTTGACAAAAAAGTTCAAGAGGTGATGACAAAGTTGGCTGAGAAGAATCCGGGGTTGAAGTTTAATATTGACGAGTCAAGTGTTTCTGGTGGAGATGACGGCGATACTCCGTGACTGGATCGTTTACTGCTTTTCTAAAAACTTATTATTTAAGTAGTCTCTTTTCTGAACATACTATGGTGGTGTACACTTTAGAAATGCAGATGGTTATTCTGTTGCATGTGACTGTAAGACTAATTGAATGCAGGGATTAAGTAGTCTCTTTTCTGAACATACTCTTGAACATTTGTTTAGCGTGATGCTAATTGAATGCATGGATGCTATTAAAGTTAAAAGCGTGTTTTAAATTCAGATGTTATTAAGAATAGATGTTGGTTACAGAATGTTACTAAAAACACCAAAATGTGTTGGCAAAAAATGAATACTGTTGAACAAATTAATGTTGCAATAAAGTAAAATGGTGTTGCCAAAATACAAAAAAGTGTTTCACAAATAAGTGTTGGAATAGAATACTGGGTGTTGGCATAGAGTCTATTCCAACGCTTTTCTTAGTGTTGGCAAAGACAAGAAAGTATTGCCATTGGGGTATACGGTAACAGTTTTTTCATGTGTTACTGAAGGTTCATCAAGTGTTGGCATAGACCCCTACGGCCACGGTGCAAAGTCCAACACTTCGAAAATTAGGAAAAGTGTTGGCGTAGGCTATTTTTTGGCTTCCAGCAACACTAATCATGATTTTTCACACTTTTTTTAGGTGTTGGTAAATGTCATATATGGTGTAGTGATTTCTCAAAGATACTCTGCTAAATTTTCTCCACGATTTTCTCTACAAAGCTCATCTAGGGTTCTGCGGTAAGGCGATTCCCGACGAGGTTTTCCGTTTAAACTCATCGGTTTCTTGGCTTTTTCGTTTGAAGATTTGAAGATTCTGGGTTTCTACCTTTGAATATTCTGGGTTTCTACCTTTGAAGATTTGAAGATTTTTGGGCTTCTACCTTTACATAATACTCTACTTTCTACTTCAAGTTAAAAAACTTGGATTGGTTTCGTCGACCTTATTTCTACTTGTCATAATAGTGAGTCCAGTCAGGACACACTTAAACATAATAGACTTTCAAGTTTGCAGCATGCCAAGTTCTTGGCACTTCGATCCCTTCAAGGGTTTCCAATTTGTATGATACTCGACCAAATACGTTCTTTACTCGATATGCTCCTTCCCAATTTGGGGCCAACTTGCCTTTTTGTCCAACCCCGGATGCCTCAATCTTTCGGAGGACTAAGTCTCCTTGACGGAAGAATCTCTCTTTAACCCTTAGGTTATAGTAGAAAGATGCCCTTTTTTGATGTTCAACTACTTTAGCATTTGCTTCATCTCTAACTTCATCAATTAGATCTAAGGTCAGCCTCATGCCTTCTTCATTTGCCTCTGGCTCATAAGCTTCGATCCTTGGAGATGTGTGAGTAATCTCCACTGGAACCACTGCTTCTGCCCCATATGCCAGCAGAAAGGGGGTTGTTCCAGTGGTGACCTTACAAGTAGTACGATATGCCCATAGTATGGGGAGCAACTCGTCTACCCAAGTGTTTCTAGAGCGTTCAACTCTTTTCTTTAGTCCATCTAGGATAATTCGATTGGCAACCTCAGCTTGCCCATTTGCTTGAGGATGGACAACAGAAGTGAAACGTAACTTGATATCATTTTCCTCACAATACTTTTTGAAATCTTCATTGTTAAACTGAGTTTCATTATCCGTGACCAAGATTCGTGGAATCCCGTATCTGCATATTACATTCTCCCAGAAGAAATGCATTACTTGCTTGGTGGTTATCTTGGCTAAAGGTTTAGCCTCAATCCACTTAGTGAAGTAGTCGATTGCCACTATCAAGAACTTTCATTGCGCACTTGCCATTGGAAATGGTCCAAGTATATCCATCCCCCACATGGCAAATGGAATAGGTGAGTTTATGGATGTCAACATCTCTGGCGGTTGTCTAACCACTGGTGCATGCTTTTGGCACCGTTCACATTTCTTCACATAACTTTTAGCATCTGCAAGCACACTCGGCCAGTAGAAACCTAGACGAGTGATTTTATGAGCAAGGGCTCTGCCCCCCAAGTGCTGCCCACAAATTCCCTCATGTACTTCCCTTAGGGCCAATTCTGCCTCCTGGGGTCTCAAGCATTTCAAATAGGAACAATGAAAGACTTTTTGTATAGGATTCCCTGAATCAAGGTATACCTTAGTTCTCTCACATATAACTTTCGTGCTTCTGAACTGTCATTGGGTAACGAACCAGTTTCCAGATGAGATTTGATGGGATCCATCCAACAGCTAGCCACATCAATGGGTGCTATATATCAACTTTCCATTAATGTTTGGGGTCTTCAAGACTTGGAAGTATACACTCCCTGCATAGTTCTCAATTTCAGAAGAGGCAAACTTAGACAAGGCGTCCACCTTCATGTTTTCTTCCCTTGGAATGTGTTCCACATAACACTCATCAAACTGAGTCATAATGGCCTTGACAAGTTTCAGATACTTGGCCATGACTTCATCTCTGGCCTCAAACTCTCCATTTACTTGGGAAACCACTAGCCTCGAGTCTCCACACACTTTCAGAGTTTTAACTCTCAAGGCTCCAGCCAGCCCTAAGCCAGCTATCAGGGCTTCATACTCAGCTTCATTGTTGGTCGTTGGGAAGTCCAGTTTTAGTGCGTATTCTATGAGAAATCCATCAGGACTTTGTAGCACCAAACCTGCTCCACTTGATTTTGTTTTTGATGCTCCATCAAAATAGAGCACCCAACATTCTTTGGACACTATGTCTTCATATTTCTTGTCTTCCATTATTACTTCATCTTGTCTTATACTTGATGTCAAATTCTCCCAATTCAATAGCCCATTTGATCAACCTTCCACTAACTTGAGGGCTATGCAAGATGTTTCTTAGAGGCTGAGTGGTCAAGACCTCTATCTTGTGTGCCTGGAAGTATGGGCGTAGCTTTCTTGAGCCATAATCAGGGCTAAGGCAAATTTTTCTATCATAGAGTAGTTTATTTCTGCTCCATGAAGAATCTTGCTCACATACTAGACAGGCTTCTGAGCTTTCAATTCTTCCTTAACCAAAACGGCTCCAAGAGCAGTGTTAGAAACTGCCAAGTATACGTAGAGTATCTCCCCTAGCTTTGGTTTTGCTAACAATGGTGCCTCAGCCATGTACTTCTTCAAGGCCTCAAAGGCCTCCTGGCTTTCTGTTGTCCACTAAAATTTTTTCACATTTTTTAGTGCTTTGAAGAAAGGTAAGCACTTCTCTCCTGACTTGGAGATGAATCTTCCCAATGCTGCCACTCTTCCCGTTAGTTTCTGAACATCTTTAACGGTCCGTGGTGGTTCCATGTCTAGAATTGCTTTGATTTTGCCGGGGTTAGCCTCGATTCCTCTCTTGGAAACCATCAGGCCTAAAAACTTTCCTGAGCCTACACCAAAGGCACACTTAGCTGGATTGAACATCATCTTGTGGTGCCTCAGCACTTCAAATGCTTCCCGTAGATGGTTTATATGATCGGCCTTATCGAGGCTTTTAACCAACATGTCATCCACATAGACCTCCATGGTTTTTCCAATCAGGTGTTCAAAAATTTTGTTCACTAACCTTTGGTATGTTGCCCCTGCATTCTTAAGTCCAAATGCCATGACTAGATAACGGAAAACACCAAAGTCAGTGATGAATGATACCTTGGAGATGTCATCTTTGTGTATTTTGATTTGGTTGTATCCACTTAAGCCATCCATGAAACTCAGCATCTCGTGACCAGCTGTGGCATCTATTAGGGCATCAATCCTTGGTAAGGGAAATCAATCCTTAGGGCATGTATCGTTCAAATCAGTGAAGTCCACACACATTCTCCATTTCCCATTGGCCTTTTTGACCATCACTGGGTTAGCCAACCATTCTGGAAATTGAATTACTTCAATGAACCTGGCTTCCAGAAGCTTATCTACTTCCTGTTTGATGGCCTCTTGCATGCCTCTTTGGAGCAAAATTTCTCTTTTTCTGTTTCACAGTCTTCCTTTCAGGATCTACGTTCAATTTGTGGGTTATCAACTGGGGATCAATCCCTGGCATATCAGCCGATGTACAAGCGAAAACATCATTATTTTCTTGAAGAAAAGATATGATCTTTCTCTTCAATGGTTCAGGTAATAATGCTCCAATGTAAGTCACCTTCTCCGGCTCACCAGGAACTAAGGGAATTGGGATTAAATCCTCAGCTGGTTTCCCTCTTCTGTCCTTATTATCTCTAGTATCCATGTATTCAATGGGGAGAACATGCCCCCCAATTCCATCAGGCCTTAACGCGGCTACGTAACAACTTCTAGCCATCTTTTGGTCTCCCTGTTCTTCACCAATCCCATTCCTTGTTGGGAACTTAATTTTCAGATGGTAAGACGAGGCTACAGCCTTGAATGCATGAAGGCCCGTCCTTCCAAGGATCACGTTGTAGGTTGAAGTTGCCTTTATAACTATGAAATTCAATATCTGAGTAGACGTATTCGACCCTTGCCCCATTGTCATAGGGAGTTGGATTGTGCCTTCCACCTTCGATTCCACTCCATTGAATCCATAAATGGGCATATTCGAGGGTGTCAACTGAGAGTCAGTATAGCCCATCTTGATAAAAGCGTCATGGAACAAGATGTCCACTGAAGCTCCATTGTCAACCAGAACGCTCTTCGTTTCAGAATTGCCTATCACATGTATGATGACTAAGGGATCATCGTGGGAAAACTTCACTCCTTCCAAGTCAGAATCATCAAAACCTATTGATATTTCCGTTCTAGCACGTTTCGGTGCTTCTCCAACCACAGTCATTACCTCTCGGGCATAGGCTTTCCTTGAGTTTCGGGAGGACCCAACAAAAGTTGGTCCTCCAAATATCATGTTGATGACAGGCCCTCCAGGTTTGGGATTACGATCTTGATCGTTGTCCCTTCTATCGTAATCCTTTCTTTCATAGTTTCCTCTTTGACTCCCTTGATTTCTATCCTTAGTGAATTTATTGACCCTTCCTCTTCGTATCAAAAACTCGATCTCATCTTTCAGTTGTCTGCAATCATCCGTGTCGTGACCAACTTCTTTATGGAACCGACAAAATTGGTTTTGATTCCGTTTAGACATGTCAGTCCTCAGTGGCTTAGGCCATCGGAGATCCTTCTCCTTTGCTATTTCCATCAGAATTTGGCTCCTGGGAGTGTTTAATCTTGCTTACTCCATAAATTTTGGCCCAAAATTGTTCCTCTTGGGTGGAGAATCAGAATCCTTTGACGTTCAAGGAAACTTTTCCTTTACATCATACTTCTGAGTTTCCTTTCTTTTCTTTGAATTTCCACTGCCACCAACAGTGGGTTCATACTTTCTCATGCTTTCGTCAGCCTTGATGTACTTTCCGGCTCTATCTTGGAGCTTCAACATGCTCTCGGGTGGATGCTTTGCCAAGGATCTTTTAAAGTGATCATCAATGGTTCCTTGCTGCAGGGCTATCATAGCTACTTTGTCCTCCAAATCTGGAACTTTTAGAGCCTCCCGGGTGAATCGGTTTATATAATCCCTTAAAGCTTCATTCTTTCCTTTCTGGATTCCCATGAGTGACGCAGAACTCTTCTCATGCAGCCTTCCACTAACAAATTGGTTGATGAATGCTTTGCTTAGTTCCTTAAAAGACCCAATGGAATTGGTAGGTAGACGGCTATACCATCGTTGGGCCATGCCTATCAAGGTTTGTGGAAACGCCCTGCACTTGACCGCATCATTGGTTGGCTGCAACATCAGTGCATTAGAGAAGGTCCTCACGTGATTGGCGGGATCCCCCATTCCATCATAAGCTTTGATCGTTGGCATCTTGAATTTCCTGGATATGCTAGCTTTCATGATGTCCTGAGTAAATGGTGGTGTAGGATCATCAGGATCTCCTAGGGGCAACAAAACACTAGGATCACGCCTTGGGGCTTCAACCCTCTTGGTTCTTCTTGGTGCTGGATCTAAGTTGATTATCAGGATTCTCCTAATTACTTGGCTTTGTGCTCTTGCGGATTCCTCTTCTGCCAATAATTTCTTAAGTCTTGCAGCCTCTACCTCATGGGCTGCAATCATTTTTTTCGTAGTTTGGGATTGCTCCCGGTTCGTTTGGGAAGAACGTCTCCTTCTTGGGGCAAGATCCCTCTCTTCTCCAGTTGAATCATTCTCATCCTCAGTGTAGGGTCCCGAGTAATCTTGAATCAAAGGGGTCCTTCGAGTTTGAGTTTGTTGGTTTTGGGGTCCCAGACCTAGTATGTAAGTGGGAACATATGCTTCATGGTAAGTGGGATTTAGACCACTGCCGCCCATCGTGGGTCGATGGGGCATGCCATAACTTGGCATCCCAAGAGTTTGAGTTGCGTATTGGGGGAGATCCGTGGTATGAAGTTGAAGGCCACTTGGTGCATTCATGAGCAGTGGGGAGGTTGTGATTGGTTGCTGGAGAACGGTCTCTTGTGGATCAGGTCCATGAACGACCATTTGCAGGGGATTCGTCCCTTCAACCGAAATCGGGATTTCCGGTCCTTGAGTGGTGGTGATCAGTAGTGGCTGGATTCCTCGAGCGCCTGCCTCAGAGGTGAGAGGAAGCTCTTCAGAAGTTTTTCGTGTGTTTGCCATGGTTGATGTTGTTTTTGAAAGTGTTTATCCTAAATCCAATCATGTATGATGAGTTAGGAAGAACTTTCTTGTATTCTTATTTTATTTCATTAATGTTAATAAAAGACTTGTTTTGTTTTTATTACAGGCTTTATATATTTAAAGTCTTTTAAATAAGATGTTCCATAGTTTAGAGTAAAGCTTCTAGAATTATAATGAGATTATAATAGTGAGATCTAGAAGATGATAACTCTAGACTTAAACAGTTCCTGATCATAGGATAACTAATCAGAAGTTGGTGAATCCGCAAAGATTGGTACATACTTTGCTTGTTCCCGTCAGGAGGATGTCTGTTCTCATAGGCATTTGTGTGGTGACACTATAGCTAGTATGTAGGTGCTTGTTAGGGAATAAGTTTAATGAACATGACTCGATAAGTTGAATAGCTAATGGAGTTTACTCACGTGTCAATAGTTATTCACTGAGTGATAGTTGTACAAGTGTCCTTAGACTTGAGATCGTTAGAGTTATCTTGTATATAATGAACTATGCTTTGGATTAGTCCTTAGTCTCAAGGACATCCATTAGGTCTATTCTGGGCATAGGGATTTGTGTATGGAGATAGTTAACGTCAATAGAGGATCTACCCCTTCCAGTATAGGAAGAGAATATCCTATGTTATTCTTAGTATGCGAGTTCTGGAATCTCTGGCCAGAGTGTATGAAATTATAAAGGAGTTTCTAATTTGCATTAATATGAACTTAGCATTATGAATAAGAAATCATATGATTAAATTTGATAGGCCTGACATGAGATCCATGCCTTGTATTTAATCGGGATATTGTAGGGTAGAAGGAATTGATTGTACTGAAACTAGTCACTGACAGGTTCTTGGTATTCTAAGCAGTGAATTCATATTATCCGGATAGTCGCGATATGTTGAGAAGCATCACTCACGATGTAGAATAAATATAATTAATCAGTTAATTATATTTAATTAATTATTAGAATTCATATAAATAATAAATAAAAGTTTATTATTATTTATTTCTACTACTGGCTTAATATTGAACCTATATGGTCACACCATAAAAGAATATTTTCTTTGATGAAAAGATTTAAATTATGAGAGAGGAAGAATTATTTTCTAAATAGTTTAGAAAAAGAAATAATGATTAAAATAGTTTTAATCATTATTAAAGCATTTTAGAAATGTGGGACTTTTATAACTCACCTAAGCCTGCTGAACCTGCTGACGATGCACATGATGATGAACATGTTGTGTATCGTAAGTGGATAGATGATGCGAATGTTGCTCAATATATCATGCTAGCTTCCATGAACATTGAGCTACAGAAGCAGCATGAGCATATGGATGCTCACACTATCCTAACGCATCTACAAGAGTTGTATGATGTGGCAGGGAGGACAGCTCGATATGAGATATCGAAGGAGCTTTTCCGCTGTAGGATCGTCTGTGAATGACCATGTACTTAAGATGATCAATTTGATTGAACGTCTTGGACAACTTGGTTTCAACATGGATGGAGAGCTGAGTCAAGACTTGGTCTTGCAATCACTTCCGGGTTCGTTTTCGCAGTTTGTTGTGAACTTTCACATGAATAAGTTGTACATCAGCCTGACTGAACTTCACAACATGTTGAAGACTGCGGAATCGAATTTTCCCTCTAAGAAGAGTTCTGTTCTTCTAATTGGTGAAGTTTCCAATCCTAAGAAAATGAAGAAGAACCCTCCCAAGAAGAAGAAAGTAGGTGAAAAAAGGCCGGTTCCACCAAAAACTGAAGACCCCAAAAGAAAAGCTATTTGCTTCCACTGTAACAAGATGGGGCACTGGAAGAGGAACTGCAAGGTTTACCTTGCAGAATTGAAGAAGAAGAAGGGTAGTGAGACTGCCGCTTCTGATTCAGGTATGTTCATGATAGAAATGAATATGTCATTAAATCAAATTGCTACTTGGGTATTAGATACCGCCTGTGGTTCTCACATTTGCAATTCGTTGCAGGGACTAAGGAGAAGTAGGACTCTTGAGGAAGAGGAGGTGATTCTACGGATGGGAAATGGAGCAAGAGTTGCTGCTGAAGCTGTAGGATCATTTGATTTACATATGCCTACGGGCAAGACTATTGTTTTAAATAATTGTTATTTTGTTCCCTCGATTGTGAGGAATATTATTTCTATTCCCATGTCAGACTTGGCTGGATTTTCGTTTGTTATTCAAAATAATAAATGTTCAATTCTTAGAGATAATGTTCTTTATGGTAGTGGTATTTTAAATAATGGTCTGTATGTATGTGATGTAGAGCATAATTTACTACAAATTGAACGTACTAATAAAAGGAAAAGGGATGATGAAAATCTCACCTATTTGTGGCACTGCAGACTTGGTCATATTAGTGAAAATAGACTTCGTACATTACATAAGGAAGGGTTACTTGAACCCTTTGATTTTGAATCATATCCTACATGTGAGTCTTGTCTATTGGGTAAAATGACCAAATCTCCATTTAGTGGACATGGAGAGAGGGCTGCAGATTTGCTAGGATTGGTACACACAGATGTATGTGGACCGATGTCTACGCAAGCCATGGGTGGATTTTCGTACTTCATTACTTTCACAGATGATCGATCTAGATTCGGATATGTGTATTTGGTGAAACACAAGTCTGAAGCCTTTGAAAAGTTCAAAGAATACAAGTATGAAGTGGAGAAACAAACCAAACATAGTATTAAAACCCTTCGATCAGATCGAGGTGGTGAATACTTGACCAATGAGTTTCTAGATTATCTCAAAGAATATGGTATAGTCTGTCAGTGGACTCCTCCATATACTCCATAGTTGAATGGGGTATCTGAAAGGAGAAATCGAACTTTGTTAGACATGGTTCGATCCATGATGAGTTATGCAGATCTTCCAGTATTCCTTTGGGGTTATGCATTGGAAACCTCAGCATATTTACTGAATAAGGTGCCTTCCAAATCTGTTCCTCAAACTCCATATGAGATATGGAAAGAAAGGAAACCGAGTCTTAAACACGTTAAGATTTGGGGATGTCCAGCTTATGTCAAGAAAGTTGACCCTGATAAGCTGGAATCTCGATCCGTAAAATGTAAGTTTGTGGGATATCCTAAAGAGACTTTAGGGTATTACTTTTACACCGATCATAGGGTATTTGTCTCCAGACATGCTACCTTCTTGGAAAAACAGTTTATCCTTGAAGGGAACAGTGGGAGCAAAATAGAACTTAATGAAGTTCAAAAAGCACAAACTACTACGGTTCAAGAGGAAACACCTGTTCAGACTGAACAACCTTCCGTGGAACAGCCCATTCATAGGTCAGAGAGAGTGTCTCGCCAACCTGAGAGGTATTATGGCCTTGTCATTGAGAATGACAATGAGTTGTCAATCATTGATGATGACGACCCTATGACCTATAATGAGGCTATGAGTAGTATTGAATCAGAGAAATGGCAGAGTGCCATGAAATCCGAAATGGATTCTATGTAGACCAACCAAGTATGGACTTTGGTTGAAGCACCCAAGGATGTGAAGCCTATTGGGTGCAAATGGGTATACAAGAGAAAGATTGGAGCAGATGGCGAGGTGGAGACCTATAAGGCCAGGCTCGTGGCAAAAGGATTCAGACAAAGGCAACGTATTGACTTTGATGAAACTTTTTCGCCTGTAGCCCTGTTAAAATCAATTCGGATTTTGCTTGCGATTGCTGCTTACTACGACTATGAGATCTGGCAAATGGACGTGAAAACAGCCTTCCTCAATGGGAAACTTGAAGAGGAAGTGTATATGACACAGCCAGAGGGTTTTGTTTCCAAAGGGAATGAACACCTAGTAGATGGAACATCCGTTTTGATGAGACAATCAAAGAGTTTGATTTTATCAAAAACATAGATGAATCATGTGTCTACAAGAAGGTTAGACGGAGCGTGGTAAAATTTCTTGTGTTGTATGTGGATGACATACTTGAAAAATTGGTTTTTCACTAAGACCCTAGCCACTCTACATCTTGAGAGGCTAGAGAGAGAGAGAGAGAGAGAGGGCAGTTATCGGCTAGTACCGACTCCGGTGATTGTAGAGACAATCGGGCGTTCGTGTGGACTAATTAGAGACGCGGATCTTGCATCAAGGGCTGCGTGGTGATTGCATCTTGGACCTCTTTAATTCTCCCTTATTAAATTGTTAAAGGTAAATCATCTAACTCTGAATTAAATATCATGTTTTTGCATGGATCCTGTGATTGGGTTTCGATTTTTATTGTTTTAATTATAGTTTTCCGCTGCGTTTGATGCACGAAACCCTTCAATGGCATCAGAGCTACTTGCAAAAACTTTTTAATTCAGTTATATGTTACAATTTTGATGTATATATGAGCATGTTTGATGATTGTCATGTATGATGCGTTGATTTTGATATATATATCTATAAACTGTATGTTAATGATGATTTGGATGATCATATGATGATTATATAATCTGTATATATGCTGATATATATGATTTATGTTTGTTCTTAATTTTGGAGATTGTATATGATACGATTTCTGAAAAACTGCGCAGATTTAGTGAAATTTGTGTACTGTGTCCGATTTTTTCAAACGATATATGTTTTCTGACTGGAATCGGGCCACTGAGCAAGACTGACTTTGTCAGGTTCTCGTCTATAAGCCATTTGATGTCGTTACAGGCCCCAAAACAGCGAGTCAAGTGTTTCTGATTTAAATTTGTATTTTGATTATGCGTTATATGTTCTATGATTTGATCATGAAGAATATATGTTATTCATATGGATTGTATAATCATGAGATGATTGTATATATTGTTGTATGTATATGATACATGTTTTGTTTTTATTACAAGAATCGTATTCGATACGAATTCTGAAACAGTTGTCGCAGATTTGCTGAAATCTGTATCAAGTGTCCGATTTACGCAAACGATATGTGTTTTCTGACTGGAAACGAGCGTCTGAACAAAACTGATAGTATAGCTATCATCGACTCGTCTGTAAGGCGTTTGACGCCGTTCAGTGCATGAAAAAGACGATTTATTGTTTTCAGAATTTGATTCTGATTTTCTGATTTTTGCGGAATATGATATGGTATAACATGATTAGATAATATGACATGTTATTTAATTGTTACTTGAGCATGGTGGATGGTTATGGCCTTGAGACCCATAGGATATAGGTTTTGTTTATGGTTTGGTTTCTAAATACGACTTGCATGTCGTCATTCCTTGTAATGATTAAATCTCGAATGTAACTCGAGTTCTCCTTGTAAGTACATTAGTATAATTGTTTTGTTTATGTAATGTACATGAAGACAAGCATGCGAGGAGGCGATCCAAGGAGGCATTAATTATAGCAACAAAGAAGCAGACATGTAATAGTATAGTATTTTAAACCACCCATAGTTTGACCTTGATTTTTCCATTAGCTTGGAAAGATCATATAGGATGGGCCATAACCAAACACGTTTATTTATTGCACTTTACATATATATTTGGATGTATGTGTAGAGTAGTTAGAAGATGCATGTTTTAATTAGATTAATGATGTATGCATGTATTAGATACATCACCCATGCCATGCTTGCCATGTTTAAACAAGATAAAATCTGTAACGATTCAAGATTTTAATATTAAAAACAATCATGAGATTCTTGTGTTTATAAAATATGGATTTTTAAAGCACGGAATTAAATATGGATTTCTGATATCTAAAATTGGGATTTTCTGACAAAAGCGGATATGTGTATTCGTAAGGTTGATGGGTTTTAAGTGTGACCATTGGTATCCTCCATCTACCTAGGAAATGAACAATTTAAGATGTCAATATGAAATATTTGGTTCAAGGAAAAATTGAGGATCTCTTTATGATGTGATCATGATCGTTATAAATTTTCTAAACCCCTTAACAAAATATTAAGTTTTAATCGGATGCTTTCCAATGAATGAACACTCATCGAATCCTAGATCGATAAGGGGAAGGGCTGTCAGTGGCAGGGGACTCCTATCTATCGTGGTGAGATGCGACGAATATAAACGGTTATATTCGGCCGTTGTATCATTGGGTCTAACTTAACTGAGTCGTCATAATAAGGTGAAAATAAACGGTTATATTCAACTATTATGAACTTAGAAGCATAGAGTTTGGTTAAAAATCTATTAGATAGATAAGATCAATCGTTGTTCGCCAAACTATCCAAGAATTATATGTGATATAATTGACAACTGTTGTCTACCTAAATAATCATTTTTTAAGGACTTCCAGTGGTTGACTTAGAACATGACCAAATATGGATCTTGGCTCACTAGAAAGAATTATGCGATATACTTTCCTAATTGATAGTAAGGGCTATTAATTTGATAAAAATAGTGGGAGATATATATATTTTGAATATATATGAATAATCACTTGAACATAAATTAATAATACCGTAGACTGATTATTTTATGCATTTTAACATTGTAGAAATTCTAAATGACAAACAACTCAAATAACTTCTCCGTGCGATCAGTCCTTGAGAAGGACAAGTTGACAGGAACAAACTTCCTTGATTGGCAAAGGAATTTGAGGATTGTCCTCAGGCAAGAGCAAAAGCTCTATGTCATTGATATTCCACGCCCTGGACCTCTACCTATAGGTGCATCGGTCGATGATCGAAATGCTTATCAGAAGCATATCGATGATGATAATGATGTTACTTTTCTGATGCTTGAGACTATGAATCCTGAGCTTCAGAAACAGCATGAGCAAATGGTTGCTTATATTATGATTGAGCACCTTAAACGTATGTTTGAAGGACAGGCTCGTCAAGAGAGGTTTGATACAAGCAAAGCCTTATTTGCAAAGGCAAAACCAAAGGGTGATTGTCACTATTGTAAGAAGCCGGGTCACTGGAAGAGAAACTGTCAAACTTACTTGGAGGATATGAAGAAACTGAAGGGTGTTCAGATTTCTGACCCAGATATTTATGTTATAGAAGTCAATCTATCTACTTCTACATCATGGGTATTAGATACTGGATGTGGTTCTCACATTTGTATAAATGTGCAGGAACTTCGAAGTAGTAGGACTTTGACTGAAGGAGAAGTCGACCTACGCGTTGGCAATGGAGCAAAGGTTGCTGCACTGGCTGTAGGGACTTATCATTTATCGTTGCCCACTGGGCTTATTTTAGAACTTGAGAACTGTTTTTACGTGCCTGCAATTTGCAGAAACATTATTTCCGTTTCTTGTTTGGACAAGATTGGTTTTTCGTTTTTGATTCAGAACAATGGTTGTTCCTTTTCATTGAATAATGTTACCTATGGGGTTGCACGTTTGTTTAATGGTTTATATGTTCTTGATCTTGATACTCCTGTCTATAATATAAATAATAAACGTCTTAAGACAAATGACTCAAATCAAACATACCTCTGGCACTGTCGTTTAGGCCATATAAATGAGAATCGCATTTCCAAGTTACATAGAGATGAATACTTGGATAAGTTTGATTTTGAATCATACGAAGAATGTGAACCGTGTCTCATTGGCAAAATGACTAAAGCTCCTTTTACCGGACAAGGTGAGAGAGCCACCAAACGATTAGAATTGATACATAGTGATGTATGTGGTCCAATGCGTACGATGGCAAGAGGTGGCTTTTACTATTTCATAACTTTTACTGATGATTTTAGTAGATACGGATATGTGTATCTTTTGAAGAACAAATCCGAATCGTTTGAAAAAATTCAAAGAGTATAAGGCCGAAGTAGAAAAGCAAATAGGCGAAAGTATAAAAGCTCTACGATCTGATCGTGGAGGAGAATACTTAAGCTTGGAATTCAAGAATTTCTTAAAGGAGTGTGGTATTGTATCACAACTCACTCCTCTTGGAACACCACAATGGAATGGGGTGTCTGAGAGGAGAAATCGTACTTTGTTGGACATGGTGCGATCATTGATGTGTCAAGCGGATCTTCCAATTTGTTTCTGGGGTTACGCCCTAGAGACGGCTGCACAAACACTAAACCGAGTTCCTTCTAATCGGTTCAAAAGACACCATATGAGATATGGACTGAGAAACGTCTTAGCATGTCCTTTATGAAAGTATGGGGATGTGAAGCGTTTGTAAAACGTTTAGTCTCTGATAAGCTATGACCAAAATTAGATAAATGTAATTTTGTGGGATACCCAATTGAAACAAAAGGGTATTATTTCTATAAACCTCCAGAGAACAAAGTGTTTGTTGCTCGAACGGCTGTGTTTCTAGAGAGAGAACTACTTTCCAAGAAAAACAGTGGGAGGACAATAGATCTCGATGAGGATCGAGAACCACAAGATAACGTTGAACCAGAGCTGGAACATCAGCAGAATGTGACTCAAGATGTTGAGAACAATACTGCTCAAGAAACACAGGTTGTTCGTAGATCTAGTAGGATTCACCATGAGCCAGAGAGATATTATGGATTTCTCCTGACTCAAAGTGGCGATGTGATGCTTGTAGATGATGATGAGCCTCTCACCTATAAGGATGCTATGAATAGTCTAGATTCCGAGAGATGACTGGAGGCCATGAAATCTGAGATGGATTCCATGTATGAAAACCAAGTATGGACTTTGGTTGAATCACCTGATGGGGTAAAACCCATAGAGTGCAAGTGGGTTTTCAAAAGGAAAACTGACATGGATGGTAATTTACAGACCTATAAAGCAAGACTGGTGGCGAAGGGTTTCAAGCAAATTCATGGTATTGACTATGATGAAACTTTCTCACCAGTGGCTATGGTCAAATCCATCAGGATTTTGCTTGCGATAGCAGCTTATTATGACTATGAAATTTGGCAAATGGATGTTAAGACCGCTTTCTTAAATGGGAGCTTAGAAGAGGATGTGTACATGACACAACCTCAGGGTTTTGTTGATCCAAGGTTTGCCAAAATGGTCTGTAAGTTGCGATGATCCATTTATGGATTGAAGTAGGCTTCGAGGAGATGGAACATTCGTTTTGATGAAACAGTTAAAGAGTTTGGCTTCATTCAAAATCAGGATGAGCCATGTGTTTATAAGAAGGTTAGTGGGAGCCATGTGGCATTCCTAGTATTATATGTAGATGACATATTACTAATAGGGAATGACATTCCTTCTCTAAAGACTGTGAAGACTTGGTTGGGAAAAAGTTTCTCGATGACAGACTTAGGCGATGCTACCTGTATCTTAGGGATCAGGATCTATAGAGATAGATCTAGAAGATTAATCGGTTTAAGTAAGAGTACATACATTGACAAAGTGTTGCATCGTTTAGGGATGCAAGAGGCAAAAAGGGGCTATGTCCCATTGTCTCATGGGATAGCGATCTCAAAAGAAAACTGTCCTAGATCATCAGATGAAAAGGACCGTATGTGTAAAGTACCATATGCTTCGGCAATTGGTTCTATAAAGTATGCAATGATATGTACTCGTCCTGATGTTTCGTATGCTTTAAGCATGACGAGCATATACCAGTCTAATCCCGGTGAGAGTCACTGGACAGCTGTCAAGAATATTCTTAAGTACCTTAAACGGACTAAAGATTCATTCTTGATATACGGAGGAGATGAGAAGCTAGAATGTAAAAGGTTACACCGATGCTAGTTTTCAGACAGATAGGGACGTTACTATGTCTCAGTCTGGATTCATGTTTTGTCTAAATAGAGGTGTTGTAAGTTCGAAAGGTTCGAATATACACATATGTAAAGTGCAAACTAATGATAATGTTGCGGACCCACTGACTAAGGCTTTGTCGCAGCAGAAGCACGAATGTCACACTAGTTCCATGGGTATTAGATACATGGGTGATTGGCTCTAGTGCAAGTGGGAGATTGTTAGTGTTAGTGCCCTAGAGACAATGTGATTGTGCTTCTAGGAAATACTTTTGTTAATTAATGATTATGTTCTATCGATTATTCTACATTAATTTATTATGTCTTTATTTACTGCGATATAAATATTAGTATAATAAATGTCCTTAGGAATATAAACACTATTCTTATAATCTCATTTCTAAGTCACATACTTAAAGATATAGAATACGTGTTGTATGTTCCAAGGATATTAATGTAATTTGACTACATTAAAAGTTACCTTTGACCGGGTAATGATAAAAGTGTACATCGGGTATATTATGAGTCGTATGAGAAATATGAATGATAGATAAAGGATTTAACCCTCCTATAATTAGGAGAGATATTATTGGCCTCTTGATTGAGTGAGACTATGAAATGCATGGCCATGCTCAAATATTGATTTGTTTTTAATAGTCTACTCATTGATCAAGGAAACCCGGATTAAATTATGAAGAGGATGACAATGAACATGCCTCGAGTTTAATCTATAATATATGGTTAAAGGGATTATATTACACGGAAACATTTATCATGAAAGGTTTAATTGGATCACCAATTATTATTATTACTTGGGTAGCAATGATGTATTACTAGATGCCGCTCATTGTTTATAATTTTATTATTGGATATTAAAATTATTGCCAACGTAATAATAACCTAAAGGGTTACACAATAAGAACGTCAAAACGGAGTTTTAATTTAAATTCCGAATTTAAATTAAATGATTATATATTTGAAATTGGTTATTTAATTAATTGAGTTGGACTTAATTAATTAAATCATAATTCAAATTAAATCATTAAATCCAAATAAGGATGGGTTTAGTAGTAGCCCAAACTTATTTTGGGTAAGGCCCAACTCTTCCTCTCTTATAAATACATAATGATGTATTAGTTTTAGGGTGGAATGAAAAATTGGTTTTTCACTAAAACCCTAGCCACTCTACATCTTGAGAGGCTAGAGAGAGAGATAGAGGGCAGTTATCGGCTAGTACCGACTCCGGTGATTGTAGAGACAATCGGGCGTTCGTGTGGACTAATTAGAGACGCGGATCTTGCATCAAGGGCTGCGTGGTGATTGCATCTTGGACCTCTTTAATTCTCCCTTATTAAATTGTTAAAGGTAAATCATCTAACTCTGAATTAAATATCATGTTTTTGCATGGATCCTGTGATTGGGTTTCGATTTTTATTGTTTTAATTATAGTTTTCCGCTGCGTTTGATGCACGAAACCCTTCAATACTTCTGATAGGAAATGATATAACGATGCTACAATCAGTCAAAGTGTGGATATCAAAGAACTTCACTATGAAGGACATGGGAGAAGCATCCTACATTCTCGGTATGAAGATCTATAGAGATAGATCTAGAAGAATGATAGGTCTTACCTAGGGTAGATAGGGTGCTTAAAAGGTTCAGCATGGAAAACTCCAAGAGAGGTCTCATACCAATGAGCCATGGAGTATCCCTTTCCAAGAAGATGTCTCCTAAGACACCTGAAGAAAGGGAGCGTATGAGTAAGATTCCTTATGCTTCGACAATAGGATCTATCATGTACGCGATGTTATGTACTAGGCCTGATGTTGCTCATTCAATTAGTGTGACGAGCAGATATCAGTCTAATCCAGGTGAAGACCACTGGAAAGCAGTGAAGAACATCCTTAAGTATTTGCGAAGGACTAAGGATATTTTTCTTGTTTTTGGTGGATCTGAGTTGAAAATAGAGGGTTATACTGACTCTAGTTTTCAATCAGAAAGCGATGATAGCACATCCATTTCAGGGTATGCGTTTACTCTGAATGGTGGTGCGATTAGTTGGAAGAGTTCCAAATAGTCTACAACGGCTGACTCCATAGTGGAAGCAGAGTATATAGCTGCAAGTGAGGCTGCAAAAGAAGCCGTTTGGATGAGGAAATTTGTTTCTGAGTTGGGAGTTGTTCCTAGCATTGAGGAGCCTATTGTGTTGTATTGTGATAACAACGCAGCAATAGCACAAGCCAAGGAACCTAGGTCTCATAAAAATACGAAACATGTTTTGCGGCGCTTTCATTTGATTAGGGAGATCATTGAAAGAAGAGATGTCAAAATTGAGAGAGTTGACACACATAACAACGTAACAGACCCACTCACAAAGACATTGTCTCAGATTCACTTTGATCATCATAAAGAGAATATGGGTATTAGATACCAGTGTGATTGGCTTTAGTTCAAGTGGGAGATTGAAAGTGTTTGTCCTAAATCCAATCATGTATGATGAGTTAGGAAGAACTTTATTGTATTCTTATTTTATTTCATTAATGTTAATAAAAGACTTGTTTTGTTTTTATTACGGGCTTTATCTATTTAAAGTGTTTTAAATAAGATGTTCCACAGTTTAGAGTAAAGCTTCTAGAATTATAATGAGATTATAATAGTGAGATCTAGAAGATGATAACTCTAGACTTAAACAGTTCCTGATCATAGGATAACTAATCGGAAGTTGGTGAATCCGCAAAGATTGGTACATACTATGCTTGCTCCCGTCAGGAGGATGTCTGTTCTCATAGGCATTTGTGTGGTGACACTATAGCTAGTATGTAGGTGCTTGTTAGGGAATAAGTTTACTGAACATGACTCGATAAGTTGAATAACTAATGGAGTTTACTCACGTGTCAATAGTTATTCACTGAGTGATAGTTGTACAAGTGTCCTTAGACTTGAGATCGTTAGAGTTATCTTGTATATAATGAACTATACTTTGGATTAGTCCTTAGTCTCAAGGAAATCCATTAGGTCTATTCTGGGCATAGGGATTTGTGTATGGAGATAGTTAATGTCAATAGAGGATCTACCCCTTCTAGTATAGGAAGAGAATATCCTATGTTATTCTTAGTATGCGAGTTCTGGAATCTCTGGCCAGAGTGTATGAAATTAGAAAGGAGTTTCTAATTTGCATTAATATGAACTTAGCATTATGAATAAGAAATCATATGATTAAATTTGATAGGCCTGACACGAGATCCATGTCTTGTATTTAATCAGGATATTGTAGGGTAGAAGGAATTGATTGTACTGAAACTAGTCACTGACAGGTTCTTGGTATTCTAAGCAGTGAATTCATATTATCCGGATAGTCGCGATATGTTGAGAAGCATCACTCACGATGTAGAATAAATATAATTAATCAGTTAATTATATTTAATGAATTATTAGAATTCATATAAATAATAAATAAAAGTTTATTATTATTTATTTCTACTACCGGCTTAATATTGAACCTACAGGGTCACACCATAAAAGAATATTTTCTTTGATGAAAAGATTTAAATTATGAGAGAGGAAGAATTATTTTCTAAATAGTTTAGAAAAAGAAATAATGATTAAAATAGTTTTAATCATTATTAAAAACCCTAAAAGAGCCCTATAAATAGAATGAGATAGTTCATTCTAAGGCTCATCCTATTTTGTGAAAAAAACCTAAAACGGAGCTAGCCTCCCTCTCTCTCTCCCTCTCTCTCTCTCTCTCTCTCTCTCTCTCTCTCTCTCTCTCTCTCTCTCTCTCTCTCTCTCTCTCTCTCTCTCTCTCTCTCTCTCTCTCTCTCTCTCTCTCTCTCTCTCTCTCTCTCTCTCTTTTCTCTCTAAAAGTTGTTAGAGTTTTTTTTGAAGAAATCATCGAAGAAAAATTCTTGGTGGATACCGGTAGAGTGCTTCACACTCTGAGGAGCAACTGCTTGCAACCATCATTTTAAAGCTTCGATTCTCAAGGTATGGTTACGATTCCCCTCGATCTAGATTTTATATGTTTTTCTATATGTGCGATACATGGTTTTTACGGAATAATTGGTATATCACGCTTCCGCTCATCCGTAAATTCCTTCAGTTTTCTCACAGACGGTGCCAAATGTTATGGATTAAAAAACGTACTTGTAAATTTACTGTTAGGGTTTAGGAGCTTTCGAGATTTTAATGGTTGCTCTTGTTTTTCGTGACTAAATCGGTCCTCACAAGATGCCTACGTATCTCAATCAATGTGGTGAATCAAGCCAGAAAACGTAGTTCTTGGTGTTGCTCTCGGGGCTATGGCACACCAAGGACATAGTGACTTGTATGTCCTTATTCGAGGATGAAGTCTAAAACGTAGTTCTATTGTGAAGGATCAGGGTCCTTATATAGGCGTTAGGAGCCTCGTATTTAGAGTATGTTTAGGAGACTTAGCGAATAAGTCTCCTTTTTAATAATGGATAAACATTGTATTTCTTGGTGGACAAGTCTTTTCCTTGTTGTAGGATAAGGACTGTGACTCATTATTTCTTTTAATTGGGATTTTGGATCCTTCTTTGAAGAATTTACCATATTTTGGACTCCTTTCATGAGCTGTATATTTTCCTTATTCATTAATTACGAAATCAATAAATAATTAGGGTTTCAGGCCTTATTTATTAGGCCATGTTCTTGGACCAATCTAGGTCTAATTAATATATCATTAATTACATTTCCAGGGTTATTTTTAGCCCATATCAATAACCTTACGAAACTTATGAGGTTAATCACAGAATTCTCTATAATCCTAAATATCTTTATAGTAGTTAATGTTTAATTTTATTTTATTTTCTCGAACCCTGTCACCTGTCATTTTAGCAAATATCAAACACTCCCTTGTTCCGAATAATAATTTCTTAACTTTTTGACACGCATGTAATAATATTTTATACAAGTAATTAAGTTTTATAACAAATAAAATTTTTAGAACTCATGCATTAATTTGACATAAAAATTAATATTCAACATTTCTAATGAGAACTATATGTTTTTTATTCCTAAATACTTACATGTCAGAAAATTGAAAGAAAAGAAGCGGGAAAGTATTCATTTGGGTCATATGCGTGACGGTATGCTTTGATATCGCTGTAGTTTACCATATTAGGGTTATGCACTTAGGGCTAGAGGTGGCCACTTGTGCGGTCCGTGTGAGCCGGGTCGGGCTTGACACGGGTTGAGCTCGTCTCAGGCGAGCACGGAACCGGTACGAAGTATTCACGAGCCGAATTCGGGCCGGGCTTGAATAGGGAAAAGTGAACCCAGAACCGGTGAGCGGGTTGGGTGAGCGGGTTGGGCGAGCGGGTTGGACGAGCGCGTTGGGCGGGCTGATGAATTAGACGAGTTGTGCTGGTCGTGGCTGTGCGGGTTGTGCGGATCGAACAAGCATGCTCCGTCCTGTGAGATGTCATGCCATTTTGTCTTATATATTTTATGTACGATGGGAGATTAATTTTTTTTATTAACATCCATGACATGCCATTAAAATAAAAAACTAACCAATGTGTGTGGGTTAAAAGAGGACGGTACCTCATATATTTGTATTAATTTTAAACAAAAATTTACAAATAATTTGAGAGGACTCCTCTCTTAAAAATGGAACAAACCGCATAAACATATAAAAATACAATACAAATTAAATAAATTTCTAAAGTGCGAAACAAAAAATAACTATCCTATTTATTCAAAAAACTTATTTATTGTTGTTCCCAAAATATGTTCCCAAAATTATTCCCAAATGATGTGGTCGTCAAATGTCGAATTATAATTTGAGGGTGCATTGCATCATATTAATAAAAAAACATATCAATTATACAAGTATTTGGTAACACATTTGGGGTATTTTTTGGAATCTCTGGCATTTTTCTATTATAAATGCCAACAACGCGTCCATCAATTATAACATTTTTCTTTTTATTATTTGCACTTACTTGAATTTTCTAATATTAAAATTTTGTAGGTTCGCACTTCGTAGAACTTTTATATTAGTCGATTTTTTTTTCTAAAACAGTAAAAGAAATGACTCACTCAATTATCCCGTTATAAGATCGGCTTAAGGAGGGCGGAAAGCACGCAACCTCTACTCAAATGAAAGGAAAGACCTCGACTTATTAGCTGAGACTTGAGAGAGTCAACTTGTTGGATGAGTTTAAAAAGCACACAGGATTGAGTAAATTATAGTGGTGGTCCTAAAATTTGAATAGTCGAAGAGCGGGACTGAAGTGAGGACAACGGGTGATAGCTCTATGCCCATAAGTATTGTGCGGTTTGTGCAGGCTTTGTGCCTGTATGAGCCGGTTCGAACGAGATGGGTTGTGCGGGCGGTTCATGCGGGATCGTGCGGCTTTTTTCACCGAATCGGGTCGGTCCGGTGTCGGTTTTACAATCCCTGACTCGTACTCGGCACTTACCATTTACCGAATTGTGCGGGTCAGAACCCAACTCATCTCGGATCGAATAAAATGGGTTTTTAACGAGCCGATTCTGGGCAGTCTGTGCCAACCCGCACAAGTGGCCACGTCTACTTAGGGCTCAATGTTATTTTTTTGGCCAGTGAAATAATAGATCGATTTTGTTTTTATCCTAATGTTACAAGTATACATGCTACATCTGAAACTCAACTAAAAGTCAGAAAGGAAACAAGTCAAGATGATGTTGGTCAAATGAGGATAGCTCATAGGGATGGCAATTTGTACCGACCCGATGGGTACCCGACCCGTTCCGACCCGAATAGACCCAACCGAACCCGAAGTTTTGGGTTTGGGTCTGGGTTTGGATCTCATATATAGACCCGATTAAATTTCGGGTCGGGTTTGGATATTTCCCTAACCGAACCGAACCGGACCCGAAATCCGAAACCCGAACCGAACCCGGTCCGAAACCCGAATAATAATAATTATATATATATATATATATGAAAATATGATGTATATATAATATATTTTAAATCATTAATATTCTAAGAATTCCACTTTAACTTCTTAACTACGTTATGTATGGTTATTGAGACATTGACGTATTATATTATAATTCATTCTCTTATTCTAATTTTTTTAACTTATTCCCTCACTTGATGTCTTCACTCTCCCATTGACTCTGAAAACAGCGTTAATCTACACAATTTTTTGGTATATTTTTATTCTTAAACTTTCTAATTCCTTTTTGTATTCTAAACCCTAATACGAATCTTAGATTATTACGTAATTATGTATCTTTGGATGATGTAAACTAGCTTTCAAAAAACTCTTGAATTTATTTAGAATTTGGATTATGAATTTTGTTAGTTAAGGATTTTGCTTAGAATTTATTTAGAATTTGGATTATTTTAGTCAAAATTTTAAATACAGGTTTATATTAAATTGATAAATAATTGTATAAAAGTTAAAATAAATTGGGACCCGATTCAAACCCGAACCGAACCGAAACCCGACGGGTCGGGTTTGGATCTTGACATTCGGGATCCAATCGGGTCCGGGTCCGGATCCGGGTCCAAAATATATATTTGGGTCCGGGTCTGGTTTTTACAAAACCCGAACCGACCGACCCGATTGCCATCCCTAATAGCTCAACAAACAAGTGGATAGAAGGAAAATTTTGTTACATTAATAGATCGATTTTGTTTTTATCGTACTGTTACAAGTATACATGCTACATCTGAAAGTCAACTAAAAGTCAGAAAGGAAACAAGTCAAGATGATGTTGGTGAAATGAGGACAACTCAGCAAACAAGTGGATAGAAGGAAAAATTTGTTACATTTCTGTTAGTGATTAAGCTGTAATATAAAAGAGACAAAAGGAGGGTTTATAAAAGGTTGAGATACATTTTTATTTTCTGAGTAAAAACAATGTAATTTTTTTCTTCATTTCGGATAATACTGAATAAATGGATGCTTCATCATATTAATTGATATGATATTAGAGCTATTCGATCAATATCTTTTACCTTTCAGTTAAGTGATAATCACATTCTTCTCTTATTTTCTTATCATGTTCGTATAATCTGTTGGTTCCTCTTGTATTCATTTTCTACTAGTGTGTTTGTCTACTTTAGTGTCTTGTTATTGTTCGATACATCTAATTATGTATCTATTGCTCAGATTCAACCTTAATTTTACTTGATTTGTTCATTTTTCATTCATACCTTTTCATAAACACCATGGATACACAAGTTTCTTATGCTAAACACCCTTACTATGTTCACCCATTTGATAACCCCGACATGAATTTAACTAATATTGTCTTAAATGAACACAATTATTCTCAATGGAGTCGATCCATGAAGATTGCTCTTTCTTCTAAACATAAATTGGGCTTTGTTGATGGCTCCTATGTTAAACCAGTCACTCCACCTCTGTTAGCTTCTCACTGGACTAGATGCAACCATATGGTAATATCTTGGTTTGTTAGATCAGGATTCAATGATCGTTAGGATCTAGACTCAATTGATCAGAATTGCTGACATCATCAGTATTTCCTCAAGCGTTAGTATCAGGATTATCATCAGGATTTATATCAGGACTGGGATCAGGTTTGATCATCAGGACTGGAAGCTTATCAGGATTTCTATTTCGAGTTGGTTTATGAGTCTAGTTAAATAAGGAAGTTTATTTTGTCGGTTCTTTATTTATAGAAATGAAGCTGTCAATTTAGGATAGGTTTCAATCTTTGTAATTGATTAGGACTTATCTTGTAATTGATAGCGAAGCTGTGTAGTATATAAACACAGTTTAGGTTTCGATTTATATCGGAGATCACATACACGAATATTTTGTAACCTATAAGATCTCAAGAACATCAGAATTTCTTGAGAGACTTTGTAACAGTTTTATATCAGATTTAATAAAGCTGTTATTATTCTTTCATATTTGTGATACATAATTTATTAAGTCGAGAATCTTATACAATTGTATTCAACCCCCTTCTACAATTGTTTATTACTGGGCAACAATTGGTATCAGAGCAAACTGATTTAAATTTGAATCAGATACGATCTAAGATGTCGACAAAGTATGAAAGCATGAAAATTCCCATCCTGAAGAAAACTGAATATCCAACATGGAAGGTAAAGATGCTGATGTACCTGGAGGCTATGGATCCTGACTATTTGGACATGATACGTGATGGACCATATGTTCCTACGAGAATAGTTCCACAAACAGATACTGTACCTGAACACTACGTGGTCAAGGTAAAAAGTGAATGGTCTCCTGAAGAGAAAGTTGACGTTCTCAGAGATGCAAAGATAAAGAATATCCTTCACAACAGCCTTGATGTTGTCATGTCTAACAGGGTGATAGCATGCAAATATGCAAAAGAAATTTGGGACACTTTGGAAACTCAATGCCAAAGATCTGCATCTGTCAATAAAAATAGAAGGGCTCTACTTATTCAAGAGTATGAACAATTTGATGCAAGACCTGATGAGAGCCTTACTGACATGTATGATAGATTCCTGACACTCTTGAACAATCTATCACTAGTAGGCAAAGAGTATGTGTAACAGCCCCAAATCCGGGGCCAGGGATTTAGGGTTGTCACAATCCATGTACTCCTTGCCTTACCTATAATGCTCACACCATTCATATTTCACCTGCTCATGACCCCACAATATATGTCTCACACACACACACTGGTTAGAGTCTCAGAAACGACACACTACAACAATTGCGGAATAAATAATTTTTATTACAATACCCAAATGTCTTTTGAATCTGATACTGATACAAGTTCTAAGTATTGTTACATTACCAACTTAGCCTTCTGATGCTCACAATCCTCTAATAACATCCAGGTCTATACATAAGTTGAATACCAAAGGCTGTAGCCTGGTTTGGTCGGTTCGTACTACTCTCTGGATCACTGCTAGAAGCTGTTCATGAAAACGCCTTGCGGGGTATGTGCCGTCCCATTGGCATCCTGTTTCGCTGCTATATAATATATATAAAACAATAGCAAGAGTGAGCGATAGCTCAGCAAGGTAATGAAAGTATGGTATAATTCTGCCTTTACTTCAACCCAGAGTAAAGCGGGTATAAGACAATAATTTGTCAAAATATTTCGATACTGAAATTATTTCCTTATCGGAAGGTATTCCAAAAATAGTACCTTTATTGTACTTCAAATATCATTCATAATATTTCTGTAACTTTGCTATATTATGAACAAAGTTCTAGTATAATATAAAAGGTGAGGTTTCAAAGTAAACCAATATAACCTTTCCAAAAATATCTGCTATATAAGCAGAATATCAACACATATCTTAAAAGATGAAGTTATAAGGTGATTCAGTATAAACAACTCCCTTACCATAACTCATGTTATGTAAGGTATCCACAGAGTCATAACTCATAAAATAAAAGATGGAGTTGCATGAATTTATTGCCACTTCATTTTCAAACACTTTCGACCCCCTGCCAGCATGATTGGTTTTTCATCCCAATCCATGTTGCAGGAATATCCAAATTGGATGATGAACCAATACTGGAGTTGCTACCCGCGTCCGCTGTGCCTAACCATGCTATGATCAGTAGCAGGTCGCACCGCTCAAATAGTTCTCTACATGTAGATGGAAGTATCACGACGGCCTGACATTGTCTACCGCCTTACTATGACCTCCCGCCCATTTGGGGCAATTAAAAGTTGGATGGGCCCACGCAACTTGACCACTTACACCACTCCTAGTTCAGATGAAATCCATGACTCTGAAACGTAAAGATCGTCCTCATTTCCCCAAGTGTAACACTTGTTGATACGACTCCACTAAGTAGTTATATCTAGGTTGGAAAGGAAGATTCTCCAATATTTCCCAAGCTATGCTTGTTAATGGATATCGACTTGTTCCATGAATTTACCCCTCGATCATTGAGGTGGTAACCCAACATTAGACTGGCAGCAATTAAATTGCTCCAAGAAAATATCTGTCCCTGGACAGTTTTTGAATTGAGAGTTTATAAAGAGTAGTAGTCACTTAAATCAGGTTTCCCATATTTTTGATAGTTGAGCGAGTATTTAAATCCTCTTTAAAAGACAGATTTCAATGGGAAAAACATTGTTTTGGGAACCTCTTTTGATTTACAAATACTTAATAATATTTATTAAATAAGTAAATCTTAAATGAATATTTGAAAATAATATTCATAAAGTAAGTAATCCTCAAATGAATATTTGAAAATAATATTCATTAAATAAATAATCCTCAAATGAATATTTACAATAATATTTATTAAATAAATAATTAATCTTCAAATGAATATTCAAAAATAATATTCATTAAATAATCCTCAGATAATATTCATAATAATATTCTTCGATTAAGTAAACCTCAAATGAATATCTGAAATAATATTCCTTAATTAATAAACCTCATTTGGATATTCGAAAATAATATTCATTAACTAATTAATCTCAATTGAATATTCAAAATAATATTCATTAAACAATTAAATCTCAAATAAATATTCAAAAGTAATATTCAATAAATAAATAATCCTTAAATGAATATTCACACTAATAATCTTTAAGTCAATAATCCTCAAATGAATATTCATAAATAATATAATTTAAGTAAATAATTAATCCTCGAATAACAGTACCCAATATCTTTATCGGAAAATAACCTTTAACATATACAGAATTATAATTACTTCTGATCTAAAGAAATATCATACGCCCTTAACCTAGGGCCTTTATAAAAACCTGGCTTATAACTGATATCCCATATCTAGCTTATAAGCCAATTACCAAATCATTTCCAAGTAATAACCTTCGAATGAGGTAATATTCAAATAACATTCCTCAAATCATTTCCATGTAATTAATACTTTCTAGAAATATAATTAATGTTTAATAATAGCAGTCCTCAAAATAATTAGTACACTGCCGCTGGAATCCCTCCGGGTTTCCACGGCTATCTCCATATCTCAAATACTGACTCCCGATCTAGAGTCGAAAACAAGAAGTATGCTCTTATCTCTAGAGCTACAAGGTATACCGGTTTATAACTACTTCATCTCAAAGCTCATATATAAGCCAAAATCAAACTCTATTTTATACAATATATAACATGTATCGCAAAACTATATAACTCCACACATGGCAAAAGCAGTAATATATAATCAATACTTCAAAGTATAGATTTAGAAAACTTGCCACAATACTCACAACAAAGATTTGATATATATAACTTGGGAATACACAAGTATTGAATATTTGAAAATATACCTACTCTGAACAATAGAGTAAGGTTTAGTAAACTTGCCTGATGCTCGAGAAGTGATAGGGTTCACGACGATGCCAGACAATCTAGACAAAGTCAAACGAAAACACACGGTTAATCCCCTCGATAAACCACTTATAACTTAATGCTTAAACACGTAAGCGAAACACAACCAAGGCATTACTAGCTCCTTATAGGCTCATACTAAGTCCATGTTATTCGTCAAATACTTATATCACAAGTTTGGTTTGAAATCCATTCTCAAATCCAAGTTATACTTAACCATTTGGAACCTTGGTTTCTAAGTCTCGTTTTCAGTGGTTTTCACTTGCGCGACCTCGACTAAAACATTTTTATCAAATCGAAACATAATCTTTTTAATCCGAATCTTTTTCGTGAGCCTTCCTAACTGTCTCTAGTATTATTCCTCAAAGTTTCACATTTTAATATGGCTCCGAAGTGGTCCAAATATAGCCTCAAAGTTGCTGAACAGAGAAGGGTTGTTCCTCCGAACGACGTTTACTAAAACTCACTTTTCTCTTAAACCGTAATTCGTATGGACATGATCTTTATATCAAAACAAACCTTAAAACACCTACATGTTCATGGTCAGTTCTGTTCAAAAATATTACCAGACCAGTTCGTAATTCTTGCTCAAAATAGCCTTAAATCAATTGGGCATTACGACGGCTATAATCGTAACATTTTCCATTTTCAAAACACACTCAAATCAATACCAAACAATCCCAAACTCACCATCCACCTTATACACCCTCCACTCAGTCAAATCCTCCATGAATAATCACAACAAAATTCATAACCCATCCTCCAATACTCAACCAACAATTTATCTAATTACTTAATCATGCTTTTAACCTTACATAAACATCAAAACCATTTCGAAACTCATACAAACAAAAGGGGCAGAGGTTTTATACCTTCTCCAAGCTTGCTTGCTGCTATATCCCTTATGTAACCTTAGATCCTTGCTTAATACAACCTTTGGAAGCCACAAACTCAATATCCGAAAACAAAACAAAACACAAGTTACTATTCATCATCTTCTCCAACTGTTAATCACTGAAATAGAATGGGTAAAACACAGAGGTGAGGCGAGAGCTTACCATGGTTACGTCGGGCTTCTCGAGAGCTTCGATTTGAGTGGTAGAACGCCAAAAACGGACCACGGAATCTCAAGTTACGATCGTTTCTTTCTCTCCCATTTTTCTTCTCATTTCTCTCCCGAATTTTCTTCTCATTTCTCTTTTCTTTGTCTTGATAATAATGATAAGGATGCTGATTTTTGTGTTTAAAAAGGTGGTGAGTCATAGCTCTTAGCTTGTGACACTTGTCCAACATGCATTGGTTTAGCTAAAGTAGCTTTACTGGTTCGTTTTCCTTTCACATGGATGATCCAAATGTTGCATTCCTCGAATCAATCTTGTTACATGTTACTTCCATGTCTAAATTTAATCCTGTAAATGTTGCCTTGTTCCTCTTGGAACGATTCCAAATATTTCCCAAAAGAGCGAATAAAACTCTACGCGATTTTCGCAGTGAATAGTAACTATTCACTATCCACTTCAACAATCGAATCCTTAAATCGACTTTAATAAAATAATAAAATTCCAAAATATTAAATCCTCAAATCCTTAATTTTAATATCTCATTTATTGAATATAATAATATATAATTCACTGCCCGGTCAAATACTTCACCAAAATAAAATTTGGAATTTCTGAATTCCGATCGTCTTTGCATTCACTTATTTACTCCGTAGATCACTAATATGACTTCGGAATATCCACACTACGTCTCGTACATAGGTGGCATGAAAAATTTTGTTAATCCTCAAAATCACTATTCATCCACCAAATTCACTATTCACTGATGCACTTAATCATAATAAGAAAAGTTTTAATTTATCCAAAAATTCGGGTTATTACAGTCTCCCCTCCTTAAAAGGATTCCGTCCCGGAATCAGCTTAGGAATAACTGGGGGGTACTTCTCTTCCTTTGCACTTTCTAACTCCCAAGTGGATTCTTCCACTTCTTGATTCTCCACAAACCTCTCACTAGCTTGGCAACCTCGTCTCTTAGCACTTATTCTTTTCTATCCGTGATTTCCACAGGTTGCTCTTTGTAAGTCAGACCAGGTTGTATATCTACCTACTCGTACTCTACATATGCCGGGCATCTATAGTATACTGACGTAGCATTGACACATGAACCCCGTTATGACCATTCTACAAGTTTGGGGGTAAGGCTGGCTCGTAGGCCACCTCCCTGACGCGTCTTAAATCTCAGATGGCCCAATGAATCTCGGGCTCAACTTCCCTTTCTTTCCAAATCTCATTAATTCCTTCCACGAGGATATCTTTTAACATCATGAATTTCTAACCTTATATTCTCTATCTTCTTTGTACAAAAAAAATACACCAATCATAAACTTTCTTGTCATTCATCAACATGCCATTTAGCTTATCAATAGCAGTACTATCTCTATACTCGCGGGCTTAGTCCGCATACTTTCTCTGTCTATCTTGGCTGTTACTAGCCACTTGTTGGTGAAATCTTTTGTCTTTCTAGTTTGTTGGACTAACTTGGGTTTTGTGTAAGATCTCATCCTTTAATTCCCGATCATTCGGAATCCATCTCTGTCTCATTTTAATCAAGGGTATCGGCCACCACATTGGCCTTCCCCGGATGGTAGTGTATCTCCCAGTCATAATCCTAGGTCAATTCTAGCCATTTCTCTATCTCATGTTATCTACTATCACGGGCAACTCAAAGCCAATTCATTACATTCCATAAAATTTGTGGGTGCATTAATCAACCCAAAATAACCTCGCTGAAAACTCGAAGTGTCTATTCCTAGTATGAATCGCAGTCTTGGGTATATCCTCGGATTTAACTTCCAACTGGTGATATCCAGTTCTTGAATGAATTTGGAAATACACAACGTCTTTCAGCTGGTCAAACAACCATCTATCTTAGGTAACGGGTACCTATTCTTAGTGGTAATGCTTGCTCAATTCTCTATAGTCGATACACAATCTCCTACTACCATCTTTCTTTCTTACGAACAACACCGGGGCTCCCCACGGTGATACACTGGGTCTTATCATATTCTTGCCCAGCAATTCTTGTAACTGAGTCACTAACTCTTTCATTCCCACTATACTCGGAATACTCGGTATTCATTCTCATGTTATCCAATTCGATATCTGGTAGCTCATTAAAACCTTGTACAATCTCCCAAAACCATTGTAGTTTCCTTTATACTTGGTGTCTCTTTTCTTGGCGTCAACCATAAGAGCTAATTAAGCCTCAGATCTCTGGCGCAATAATTTCTTAGTCTGAACTATATTCAAGAATCTCTGAGTCTGCCTCCATCCTTTATTTATTACTCTCTCTCTTTCTTACAATCAGTCTGGGCTCCATTGGGTGTCAACCAACCCATCCTTATTACAATATCAACTTCTCCCAAGTCACAATACCAGCTCCCTCTGAATCCATTGCCAGTACTTATCTTGCTAACCCAGAGGTAGTGTCCATTCGTAAACAACTCCTCCAAAATCTCAATTCCACTATAGTGCATCTATCTAACACCGTTGTCACTGGAGTACACGACACATCGCTATTCCTTTCACATATATCAATTGACACGCTTTCCATTATCATAACATCCTTGGGAGAATAAACCAATTCATTGATATGTCACTAACATTCTATTCGTCTTAGGGATTCGCTCCTGTCGTAGGTGATTTCGTTGCGAATCTAATTCCTATCAGCGAATTTTGACTTATTTGACCTGGTTGGCCTCCCCTTAGAATTCAATGAGGATAACAAAAATTATGGGGCCTTGAAAAGACAGCTCCCATATCAAGGAAAACGTCACACACTGGTGATCATAAGGTTATGAGTTTTAAGGTAACCTTATGGGAGGTAAAAGAATTTACCGAGAGATCAACATGATCATAAGAACTTAGCGTTGTGTGCCTCGATTGAGACATTACTAAAGGTAATTAGCCTTCTTGTATTTCACAACTTACAAGTGATGGCGTCCCATCAGACTTCTATCACATAGACAGAGAGTCCTTGTAGCCCCTATAAGTATAGGGTTGTTCGCCTCAGTGGAAGTTGAAAAGTATGAAAGCAATTCGAAATCAATTTAATGATTATCGCCTTTCGACAATATTTCTCAAAGGAACACCTTGGATTAAAATTGAACAGATTCCAAAGGTGCGGTTTCCAAAGAAAATACAAAGAAAAGAATAACCAAAAAGATACTGGTACTTAACAAACAAGTGGTGAGGTATCACCATAGGGTCATTCATTATTTGAAGAAAAGTAAAAGCTTAAATAACATCATTTGACAGGGTTTCGAAAACCTGAAAGTAGGCATTGTGACAGCCTCTGGCACAAGTGAAACTGAATATGGTTTAGCACAAGTGTTATGAAACAACTTCGAAGAGGGAATATACCCTTTATCAGAATTCTTTCCTGGAGAGAGGTCAAAATAGATCATAGATTGGGGAGGTACCCCACATAATTTGCACATGGGGAGGGTATTACCAAGGTCTCTACGGATGCCTTTTATGTCGGCTCCTCTAATGGATAATCGTTCCATTCCAAAGCTTTTCTTCTCCAGGTACACCCTAAGGTGCTCGATACTTACGTCATTGCCGACTTATAATAGTCGCTAAGAATTCAACCATCAACATTTACAATCGCAGGGAGTTCTATTCGACTAGGCGCAAACATCTCAAGTAAGCGTTCTGTTCTATAAGAAGACTTCGATACCGTTGTCGCCCATAGCAATGACAATTCCACATGTCGAATGGGCGGTACTTCGGAAGCTCATTAGAAACTACAAGCTTAAATCCGGTCTCTATTTCAATCATCCTTATACCCAATATTCCTTTTCCCATATCAATCCCGTGTGCTACATAAGCTTAACACTTTTGGCACAATAGCCTTTTCATTTAAGTCAATCCCGGAATTTCTCAGTCCGTCTTGGTCCTTAAATATATTTCGCCTTTACCGTCCAATCTCAACTTCACCATTTTATCTCTACAATCAATTATAGCAATCAGGGTCTGTCCACCAACCCATATAGCGGCCATCTTACCCAATCCACAGGGTTCGCTCTAGTTTCCACTCTCTTTGGTGACATCCTCTAGTAATCAGAAAGACAAGGTTTGCCAAAATTTGCTGAATTTCTTTCCAAAATCGGGGAAATTTGATCAATCTATTTACCCACTAGGAATACTCGGATCTGATTTCCGACCTTTCTGTTCTATCCTCAAAATTCCTTCCTGGTTTCCTGAGGGTGGTAAATCTCGTTCTCGATTCTATCTTAGCGTGCTTGTCTTACGATAACATTTACATGGTACATATACCCAAAATTTTCCTTGAGATAATAGAATCCCTCAATGATGTAATAGACACTATTTCCAGTGGAATCGCTGGTCGTGGGGGAGTGAAACCTCATAGCCAAAGCAATACCTTTCACTATTCTAGGCAACTAAGTACCCTTAATCGTTCGTGAAAATCTGAACATCTTGGTTCTTACGTATGCCACCTCCTTATGGGCCACTATAACCGACTACGAGTAACAGGTTTCGTTCGAGTCGAATCAATCCACTGATACTGGCTATACTGCCTCTACCTCTTCTGCTTTGGAGACTCTACTCCATTTTCTTTGTCATATCTCATGATGAATCATAACGATCTTTAAACTCTCGTATCGGCACTTATTTGACCTCTGAAGGTTCGTCCGGTCCTATTGTACGACCTCAAGTAACATACTACGTCTTTATCAATCAACACATCCTCTACGAGATTCTTTTCCTCGACCCACTATGGGGTCTTCCTCTAGATCCTCCTATGGATCTTCCTTTATCGGGTCTCCGTCCATTTCAAGGAACGCATCATCAATTGCCTACTCGAAGGCCTCGGGGTCTGGTATCTCAGAATCCCATCAATCTATAACTCATACGAATCGAGGTGACTAACCATGAAGTCCTAAGTACGGTTCCCCAGAAAAAGTCCCTTCTCGGGCTTCATCTTAAACAGTCAGGGTCATATCCTCTAACCCGACTACGAACTCAATTGGAGCTCTAGATGCTCTTATCATTATTAAGGGTATTGTAAGACTCGATCTCCCATCGTTTCTGAGGACTGTAACCTAACGCTCTGATACCATCTCTGTAACAGCCCCAAATCCGGGGCCAGGGATTTAGGGTTGTCACAATCCATGTACTCCTTGCCTTACCTGTAATGCTCACACCATTCATATTTCACCTGCTCATGACCCCACAATATATGTCTCACACACACACAGGTTAGAGTCTCAGAAACGACACACTACAACAATTGCGGAATAAATAATTTTTATTACAATACCCAAATGTCTTTTGAATCTGATACTGATACAAGTTCTAAGTATTGTTACATTACCAACTTAGCCTTCTGATGCTCACAATCCTCTAATAACATTCAGGTCTATACATAAGTTGAATACCAAAGGCTGTAGCCTGGTTCGGTCGGTTCGTACTACTCTCTGGATCACTGCTAGAAGCTGTTCATGAAAACGCCTTGCGGGGTATGTGCCGTCCCATTGGCATCCTGCTTCGCTTCTATATAATATATATAAAACAATAGCAAGAGTGAGCGATAGCTCAGCAAGGTAATGAAAGTATGGTATAATTCTGCCTTTACTTCAACCCAGAATAAAGCGGGTATAAGACAATAATTTGTCAAAATATTTCGATACTGAAATTATTTCCTTATCGGAAGGTATTCCAAAAATAGTATCTTTATTGTACTTCAAATATCATTCATAATATTTCTGTAACTTTGCTATATTATGAACAAAGTTCTAGTATAATATAAAAGGTGAGGTTTCAAAGTAAACCAATATAACCTTTCCAAAAATATCTGCTATATAAGCAGAATATCAACACATATCTTAAAAGATGAAGTTATAAGGTGATTCAGTATAAACAACTCCCTTACCATAACTCATGTTATGTAAGGTATCCACAGAGTCATAACTCATAAAATAAAAGATGGAGTTGCATGAATTTATTGCCACTTCATTTTCAAACACTTTCGACCCCCTGCCAGCATGATTGGTTTTTCATCCCAATCCATGTTGCAGGAATATCCAAATTGGATGATGAACCAATACTGGAGTTGCTACCGCGTCCGCTGTGCCTAACCATGCTATGATCAGTAGCAGGTCGCACCGCTCAAATAGTTCTCTACATGTAGATGGAAGTACCACGACGGCCTGACATTGTCCACCGCCTTACTATGACCTCCCGCCCATTTGGGGCAATTAAAAGTTGGATGGGCCCACGCAACTTGACCACTTACACCACTCCTAGTTCAGATGAAATCCATGACTCTGAAACGTAAAGATCGTCCTCATTTCCCCAAGTGTAACACTTGTTGATACGACTCCACTAAGTAGTTATATCTAGGTTGGAAAGGAAGATTCTCCAATATTTCCCAAGCTATGCTTGTTAATGGATATCGACTTGTTCCATGAATTTACCCCTCGATCATTGAGGTGGTAACCCAACATTAGACTGGCAGCAATTAAATTGCTCCAAGAAAATATCTGTCCCTTGACAGTTTTTGAATTGAGAGTTTATAAAGAGTAGTAGTCACTTAAATCAGGTTTCCCATATTTTTGATAGTTGAGCGAGTATTTAAATCCTCTTTAAAAGACAGATTTAAATGGGAAAAACATTGTTTTGGGAACCTCTTTTGATTTACAAATACTTAATAATATTTATTAAATAAGTAAATCTTAAATGAATATTTGAAAATAATATTCATAAAGTAAGTAATCCTCAAATGAATATTTGAAAATAATATTCATTAAATAAATAATCCTCAAATGAATATTTACAATAATATTCATTAAATAAATAATTAATCTTCAAATGAATATTCAAAAATAATATTCATTAAATAATCCTCAGATAATATTCATAATAATATTCTTCGATTAAGTAAACCTCAAATGAATATCTGAAATAATATTCCTTAATTAATAAACCTCATTTGGATATTCGAAAATAATATTCATTAACTAATTAATCTCAATTGAATATTCAAAATAATATTCATTAAACAATTAAATCTCAAATAAATATTCAAAAGTAATATTCAATAAATAAATAATCCTTAAATGAATATTCACACTAATAATCTTTAAGTCAATAATCCTCAAATGAATATTCATAAATAATATACTTTAAGTAAATAATTAATCCTCGAATAACAGTACCCGATATCTTTATCGGAAAATAACCTTTAACATATACAGAATTATAATTACTTCTGATCTAAAGAAATATCATACGCCCTTAACCTAGGGCCTTTATAAAAACCTGGCTTATAACTGATATCCCATATCTAGCTTATAAGCCAATTACCAAATCATTTCCAAGTAATAACCTTCGAATGAGGTAATATTCAAATAACATTCCTCAAATCATTTCCATGTAATTAATACTTTCTAGAAATATAATTAATGTTTAATAATAGCAGTCCTCAAAATAATTAGTACACTGCCGCTGGAATCCCTCCGGGTTTCCACGGCTATCTCCATATCTCAAATACTGACTCCCGATCTAGAGTCGAAAACAAGAAGTATGCTCTTATCTCTAGAGCTACAAGGTATACCGGTTTATAACTACTTCATCTCAAAGCTCATATATAAGCCAAAATCAAACTCTATTTTATACAATATATAACATGTATCGCAAAACTATATAACTCCACACATGGCAAAAGCAGTAATATATAATCAATACTTCAAAGTATAGATTTAGAAAACTTGCCACAATACTCACAACAAAGATTTGATATATATAACTTGGGAATACACAAGTATTGAATATTTGAAAATATACATACTCTGAACAATAGATTAAGGTTTAGTAAACTTGCCTGATGCTCGAGAAGTGATAGGGGTTCACGACGATGCCAGACAATCTAGACAAAGTCAAACGAAAACACACGGTTAATCCCCTCGATAAACCACTTATAACTTAATGCTTAAACACGTAAGCGAAACACAACCAAGGCATTACTAGCTCCTTATAGGCTCATACTAAGTCCATGTTATTCGTCAAATACTTATATCACAAGTTTGGTTTGAAATCCATTCTCAAATCCAAGTTATACTTAACCATTTGGAACCTTGGTTTCTAAGTCTCGTTTTCAGTGGTTTTCACTTGCGCGACCTTGACTAAAACATTTTTATCAAATCGAAAAATAATCTTTTTAATCCGAATCTTTTTCGTGAGCCTTCCTAACCGTCTCTAGTATTATTCCTCAAAGTTTCACATTTTAATATGGCTCCGAAGTGGTCCAAATATAGCCTCAAAGTTGCTGAACAGAGAAGGGTTGTTCCTCCGAACGACGTTTACTAAAACTCACTTTTCTCTTAAACCGTAATTCGTATGGACATGATCTTTATATCAAAACAAACCTTAAAACAAGACCTATATGTTCATGGTCAGTTCTGTTCAAAAATATTACCAGACCAGTTCGTAATTCTTTCTCAAAACAGCCTTAAATCAATTGGGCATTACGACGGCTATAATCGTAACGTTTTCCATTTTCAAAACACACTCAAATCAATAACAAACAATCCCAAACTCACCATCCACCTTATACACCCTCCACTCAGTCAAATCCTCCATGAATAATCACAACAAAATTCATAACCCATCCTCCAATACTCAACCAACAATTTATCTAATTACTTAATCATGCTTTTAACCTTACATAAACATCAAAACCATTTCGAAACTCATACAAACAAAAGGGGCAGAGGTTTTATACCTTCTCCAAGCTTGCTTGCTGCTATATCCCTTATGTAACCTTAGATCCTTGTTTAATACAACCTTTGGAAGCCACAAACTCAATATCCGAAAACAAAACAAAACACAAGTTACTATTCATCATCTTCTCCAACTGTTAATCACTGAAATAGAATGGGTAAAACACAGAGGTGAGGCGAGATCTTACCATGGTTACGTCGGGCTTCTCGAGAGCTTCGATTTGAGTGGTAGAACGCCAAAAACGGACCACGGAATCTCAAGTTACGATCGTTTCTTTCTCTCCCATTTTTCTTCTCATTTCTCTCCCGAATTTTCTTCTCATTTCTCTTTTCTTTGTCTTGATAATAATGATAAGGATGCTGATTTTTGTGTTTAAAAAGGTGGTGAGTCATAGCTCTTAGCTTGTGACACTTGTCCAACATGCATTGGTTTAGCTAAAGTAGCTTTACTGGTTCGTTTTCCTTTCACATGGATGATCCAAATGTTGCATTCCTCGAATCAATCTTGTTACATGTTACTTCCATGTCTAAATTTAATCCTGTAAATGTTGCCTTGTTCCTCTTGGAACGATTCCAAATATTTCCCAAAAGAGCGAATAAAACTCTACGCGATTTTCGCAGTGAATAGTAACTATTCACTATCCACTTCAACAATCGAATCCTTAAATCGACTTTAATAAAATAATAAAATTCCAAAATATTAAATCCTCAAATCCTTAATTTTAATATCTCATTTATTGAATATAATAATATATAATTCACTGCCCGGTCAAATACTTCACCAAAATAAAATTTGGAATTTCTGAATTCCGATCGTCTTTGCATTCACTTATTTACTCCGTAGATCACTAATATGACTTCGGAATATCCACACTACGTCTCGTACATAGGTGGCATGAAAAATTTTGTTAATCCTCAAAATCACTATTCATCCACCAAATTCACTATTCACTGATGCACTTAATCATAATAAGAAAAGTTTTAATTTATCCAAAAATTCGGGTTATTACAGTATGTATCTGAAGATTCTAATACCAAGTTTCTGAGAGCTTTACCAGAAGAATGGGATACACAAACATCAATCATTAGACATCAGTACGATCTAAACACTGTGTCTCTTGATGAAGTTTATGGGATGCTGAGAACCTATGATCTTGATTCAACAAAGGAAGAATAAGAAAAGCAGCAAGGCAAAAACCATTGCCTTGAAAGTTGAGGCTAAATCAAAAGGAAAAGTTGTGGAGGTCTCTAGGAGGAAATCAAGAATAGTTGAGTCAGATCCTGATGACTTATCATCAGATACTGATGGCAATCCTGATGCCAATACTGATGATGATTCTTCTGACTCAGACATGGAAGAGATGGTTGCTATGATAGTCAGAGGCTTCAAAAAGATGAAGTTCGGGAAGGCTAGAAGACAAGGCAACTTCCAGAAAAAGACCTTCAATGTTGAAAAAGACAAGTACAACAAAAAGGACAACAAGAGTGGCAAATTTGACAAGTCAAAGGTTAGATGCTACAAGTGTAATGGAATGGGGCACTTTGAAACTGAGTGCAAGAAGGCTAAAACTTCAAGCAAGGATTGGATGGACTCTTCCTCAGAATCTGACACTGAGGTGGTCAACTATGCCCTAATGGCCAATACTGATGAATCTGCTGTTCCTGATGATAAGGTACTAAATACTGTCTTTGATTTTGATACTGATAATGCTTCTGAGTTAAGACGTTTTCTAAAGTCATTGCATATTAGCTTTAGAAGTCAAACTGCTGAGAATACTAGGATCTTATCTGAGATGTCTGAACTTAGAAAAAGGAATGAGCATCTAGAAACTGAATTCTCTTCTATGCAAAAAGTACATATAGAATGTGATAATGCTAAACACATGTATTTGGAGATGAAATTTAAATGTACTGCTCTTGAAAAAGAACTTGAGGAAGCTAAAGAGAAAATCAGAACCTGGACAGATTCTGGAAGGAAATTTCATGAAATAAATACTTCTAAGAATTGGAAAGAGTGTCTAGGTTATAAGTCAGATGAGGATAAGAAGATGAAAAAGAAAGTTGTTATAGATGAGACAGTAAGACCAATGACCTATAGACATGTTATAGACAAGACCAAATCAAAGATTAAGCCTGTTAAATTTGTATTTGGTAATGATCCCAATTCTACTTTTGAAAAGGGATCTACTTCTGATAACTCAGTCTCTAATGTGAAGTCTAAACCTGTCAAGAAAACTGAAAAGAAGAATGTAGGTTTATTGTCTCCGAAACAACTTAGGGAAAAAGTTAGTGATGCAATTGGTAAACAAAATCTACCAACCGTCAAGAGAAACATGAATGGTAAAGTTGGGATTAATAAAGAGAATAACTATAGGTTTATCCTAAATGCACCTAGAAAATGCTGCTTTAACTGTGGAAACTCTAATCATCTTGCTATTGATTGCATGAAGAGTAAAAAGAAAGTTACTGAAATTCCTAAGTCTGATGTAAGGAGTAGATCAGTATTTTATAACCATAGAAGTCTTGTTTTCATTTTGGTAGTAAATGACATTCTATTTATACTTGTGAAGAATACCATAGTTTGTACTATAACTTTTATGATCCTTTACCCAAGTTTAATAAAAGTACAAATTCTGGTATAATTAAGAATGTCAATGTGAAACTTGCATCTGTCAATACTGATACTGACAAAGCAAATCCTGATGGATTTAATCCTGTCAGGACTGCTAAAGTCAAAAAGTCTTCTGCTGCTAAATTTAGACAAATGCATGGAAAAGGAACCCAACAAGTTTGGGTTCCTAAATATTCTAACTAGTGTTTTGTTATCCTGATTGCAGGGTAAAAAGAAAAATGTGTTAGTCATGGATAGTGGATGTTCTGTGCACATGACTGGAAACAAAGCCCTGTTACCAGAATATGAGGAAAAAGCTGGTCCAACTGTGTCTTATGGAGACGGTAACATTGGACAAACTTTGGGATATGGCAATATAATCATTGTAAATGTCATCATTGAAAAAGTAGCTCTAGTGAAAGGACTAAAACACAACTTGTTGAGTATTAGTCAAATCACTGACATCGGTTATCATGTCGACTTCTATTCCACACATTGTGAAGTAGTCAGCAAAGCATCAGGAAAGGTTGCACTCACTGGCTACTGGCATGGTAACATTTATGAAGCCAACATTCAACCAAATACTGATGGCTCTCCTACTTGTCTCATCAGTAAAGCATCAGTAGATGAAAGTTGGAATTGGCATAAGAAGCTTTCTCATCTCAACTTCAGCAATATTAATGAGTTGGTTAAGAAAGATTTGGTTAGAGGATTGCCTAAAGTTTTGTATACTCCTGATGGACTCTGTGATGCATGTCAAAAAGCTAAACAGAGAAGGACATCATTTAAGAGTAAATCTGAATCCTCTATTGAAGAACCATATCACATGCTACATCTTGATCTATTTGGACCAGTCAACATAATGTCCATCAGTAAGAAGAGGTACACTCTTGTAATTGTTGATGAATACTCTAGATTCACCTGGGTGTATTTTCTGCACAGAAAAGATGAGACTCCAGAAATACTGTTGGATGATGTGAGAATGATTGAGACATGCACACAATACAAAGTCAAGATTCTGAGAAGTGATAATTGTATTGAATTCAAGATTTCAAAGATGGAAGAGTTCTGCAAATTCAAAGGAATTATTCAACAATTCTCTGCTCCTGGCACACCCCACCAAATGGAGTAGTAGAAAGGAAAAATAGAACTCTTATTGAAGCTGGCAGAACTATGTTGGAAGAAGCTAAATTGCCTACATATTTCTGGGCAGAAGCAGTCAACACAGCATGCTATACACAAAATCTCACTTTGATAAACAGACATGGTGTAACTTGTTGCCCAGTAAATAACAATTGTAGAAGGGGGGTTGAATACAATTGTATAAGATTCTTGACTTATTAAAGTATATATCACAAATATGAAAGAATAATAACAGCTTTATTAAATCTGATATAAAACTGTTACAAACTCTCTCAAGAAATTCTGATGTTCTTGAGAGCTTCTAGGTTACAAAAATACTCGTGTATATATATGATCTCTGTAAATCGAAACCTAAACTGTGTTTATATACTACACAGCTTCTCTAACAATTACAAGATAAGTCCTAATCAATAACAAAGATTGAAACCTATCCTAAATGTATAGTTTCATTCCTATAAATAAGGAACCGACAAAATAAACTTCCTTATTTAACTAGACTCCAAATATAACTCGAAGTAGGAATCCTGATCAGCTTCCAGTCCTGATGATCAATCCTGATCACAGTCCTGATATAAATCCTGATGATAATCCTGATACTGACGCTTGAGCAATACTGATGACCATGCAATACTGATGATGTCAGCAATCCTGATCAGTTGAGTCTAGATCCTGACGATCATTGAATCCTGATCTAACAATCTTCCCCAATCTCATACTTTGTAAAATAAAGTATAGATTCCTAGATTCAATGATGTCAAAAACATATTTACAAAATGTACAAATATTTACAACATCAACTTATCTGTTTAAATTCTTTGATAGAACAGATTCATCTTCAAGAAGTTGGATAACAAATTTTCTTGGTAGACTATGATCTTCAATCAGGAGGTAAGCAATTTCCTTCCCATCAGGATTGAGAGTAAGTTGCTTAATGCCAAATGACATTTCTTTAACAGCAGTGCCCCTTTGCATTACCACATCTTGACCTCTTAGATTTAGATACATTGGAGTATAATTACCATTGAAATTCTTTCCTTCTTGAAATCTTCCCCTCATTGTTGACAGAATCATATCTGACCATTCCTTGCACACTTTGTTCTTCCATTTAAGTAGATAATGAACATATTTCAGTTCCTTTGTAGTTTTCACCAGCAGATCTTGAATGGATAGAATCTTCACACTACCATCTTTCATGAAGTACAGAAGCTTCTCTTTCTTTTCAGTACCATCTTGACAATCTATAACTATATCAACAGCTAATAAATTGTTCAGGTGTTCAGAAGTTAAAATACCTCAAATTTCAGTTAAGGCATAAGGATCAACATGAGGCATATTCAAATATTCAGCATCCCTGTGTCCAATACCTCCTCTTGAGTTGTTTGTCATTTGCCTTAGATTTGAGAACATCTGTAACCAGAGTGCTTTTGATCTATATGAATCAGAAAAATTAGCAACACTGGAAGCACTGGTTATAACTCCACCATTCTGAAAGTTGATAGGTCTATTACACCTAAGTGTGCCTATGTGTTTCCACTTCTTATCTTTCTCTTTTTCAAAAGCATAGCTTCTTTCTAGCTGAGGTTCTTTGTAATATCCCCAAATTTTGTACTTATAAAAAAAACCACTGATGAATAGTAACTAACTTATGTTCTTAATTTTCTTTTGTAAGTTTAAGGCTTCTAAGGTTAATTCAAGGCCCAAGAAAGGATTGTAAGCTATTTTTAGTGTGTTTAAGGCATCAAGGAAGGTATAAACATTTCAAACCCTTAGTTATAAATTGATTTATATGATGAGTTTTGAGTTAGTTTATGTTAGTATGGTTATAAGGATGGATGATTGGTTTTGGTGGATGATTGTTGTTGTTTTGATGGATGATATTGTAGATGTTGGTTTTGACTATTGTTCTTGAAGTTTATAACTTAGTTGAGGTGATGAAGAGGTGGGTTTGATGATATGGTTGGTTGATTATGATTTTGACATAGTTTAAAACATGGAAATCGTTATGTTATAGCCGTCGTAACGCCCGTTTGCACTTAGCACTGTTTTGAGTAAAGTTTCGTATCCTTAACCTTCGACCCTAGAGCACCACTGCCCATGGTTGCGCAGATTTTGTTTTGTAGTTTGTTTTGGTGCAAGAATCATGTTAATACGATTAACGGTTTAGGAGAAACGAATGTTTTAATGTAAGTTGCGCGACGGCACTATTCATCGCTTTGCCCACTGCCTTGTTCAGTAAATCCGAAACATTGATCTTCTGCCCAGAACCAAATTATTGCTTTATTAAAATGTAGACATTCTCTAGATCGTGCACGCGAAAACGGTGCATCGATTGAGTTAACGGTTTGGCAGAAATTGAGGTTTTAGTGAAAGCAGCGTGAATAGTAACTTTCCGTAGATCATCTAAGTTTGAAAAGACATTTCACCAAGTTAAACCCCTATTTTCAAATCGGAACTTTTATGATAAATATTAAAAATACTCAAAATGATTTTTGAAGTGGTTTCGTATTTAAATACGAATTTTCTGATTTATTAAAAGTGTTACAGTGCGAGTCGCGTAATAGTGATTCTCGGGAAAGATAACTCTAGGGGTACCACTTTGACCATCCGTTCTGACCAAGATAAAGGAGAAAATTCGAGTCGATTAAAACACAAGTTATTGAGGACTATCATGAGTACATGTTGGAATGAAAAACTAGAATAAAAACAATCGACAAGATAGTTTTACGATTGGCTAAAGTAGGCCCGAGGAGATGGAACGTCGGGAAAAACAAGTGTTGTTATAATGACCAAGTACACATTGTAATTGTCATATTTACACTCGATATAAGTTCGAGGATTAACATCGAAGTGTTAGAGTACGGATTTTGTAAAGTCTAAAGGTTATACTTATTAGCAGTATAAGTAACTGTTGAGATAAGAGTGATAATCTAGATTGTTATATCTATTGATAGAACTATTCAGAACGAGTGGAACTTGGAATACGTATCTTGGACTCCAGACAAGTTTACTAAACCTTACTCTATTGTTCAGAGTAGGTATATTTTCAAATGTTCAATACTTGTGTATTCCAAATTATATATCAAATCTTTTGTTGCGAGTATTGTGGCAAGTTTTCAAATACTATATTCCACTTATCAAAATATTTGATTCCTGATGATGCAAGTTTTCAAAACTTATATCTTACTGTCATTGTTGTCATAAGTGCTTTCTGATGTTTATTTCAAGTAATATAATATTGTTGTGGTACTTAAATATTTTGGAATTGTAATTGGTTTATGAACTATATGTTATGATAGTTATAAGCCGGATTTTTTTAAAGGCTTTTAGAGTAGAGCAGGTGTATCGTATTTTGAAACTTAGATCGGAAGTCGGTATATTTTCTTTAGACCATTAAGGTTTATTTTCTGATAAGTATATTGAATAGATATATTCAATTATTTCATTATTCAAGGAATATTATTTTAATATTCACTTAGATTTGATTATTAAATATTTATTGAGCTTTTGATTATTAATTAATCATTTATTAATTGATGAATATTATTTGAATATTTATTATTCTTTTAATTAATTTAAAAGTGATGTATATTGTTTAAAAAGTCATCTTTGACCTTCAATGATTATGAAGAATATTTCCGACCTTTATAATATTTATTTTAATTAAAGTAGGGATTCCCAAATATTATTTTAATTTAAATCTATCTTAAGAGATGATTTAAATATTCGCTGACCACTCAAATGGGACGTGAATACCCTTAAGGATTATCAAATAGTCTGACTCCCGGGTCGTAATCTTTTAAAGAGAAATCTTATCAAATCCTAAGCGGGACGATAGTGGTCAACCCCTTCCGGTAACTTACTCCTCTATTATCCTAGGAGTAAGTAGGCTAGAAATGTTTTCAAAAGATAGACAAGTACTAAGTACTTGGGGAAAATAGGATTAACTTCCGTTTTTCGTGACGATGATTTTCATCTGGGGACTGGAATTTATTGTCATACTGGGTGATGAAATAGTCCCTAAACAGTATGACCCTATGCTCGGCAATGAAATAGGTGCCCATATAGCATAAAGGGCCCGAATGCGGTCAGGGTGATAACCAGTGGGGAGTCGTTCTTCTACTAGTAGAAAAGGTGTTTAATGCGGTAGAGCGACTGATCAGCGCTTATCGTAGGTGTTTCCTGTATAGCCCCCATCTTCCAATTGGAATTGTGTCTGCAACATTGTAACAAAAGCCTAGGAGCCCAGTTACCGATAATGTTGGCAGTATGTTGAGAAATATCCAAAACTGGTATTTTCAATAAGCTACCTGATTTAGCTTGATTTAAAAGTTATACTTTGAACCTTTGCCTATGTTGTGCTAGAAAAGGATTTCTAAACTTTATAGAAATGTTTAAAGTTATTTTTATCCGCTGCAGATTATATATTTTGGCGGGAAGTGTTTAGACTTCCGATATAGTATCTCGAACTATATGTTATTTTCAGATATTGTGGAATCTTAGTATTCCTAGTACAGTATTTTGAACTGTATGGTATTTTAACTCAAATGTTACACTTTAAAGGTTTGGTTGTTATACCAACAAATGTTATTGGATTTCAGACTTATAGTTGTGAAACTATTTATTTTATTATGGGATACTTGCTGAGCATTCTTTCGCTCATTCTTGCTTTACTTTATATTAAACTTTCAGTGAAGAGAGAACCTAGCCAGTTATTCCGTACTACAAGAAAAGGGAAGTGGAAGTAAGTAGCATGGGTTCAACTGCTTTTAGTGAGATCCTGGATAGTACATTTGGTTGTAATAACAAATGTTACTTATGTGACTAGTTTCTGAAGCTATAACTGGTGTGTGTAAGTGATTGGGGTCTTTTGGTATTGTATTATTGGATTGTTGAGCTAGTACAGGTATTATTGTTGGAATTGAGGACGTGACAACCCGGATCTCCGACCCCGGATCTGGGGGTGTTATAGAAATGGTTATTAGAGCTTTAGGTTATAGTACTCAGAGACGAGAGTGTTAAGAGTGATGTCTAAATAAGAGATTAACGTAAGGACTCATATAGAGTTCGTTATTGGAGTACCGAATGTAGTACCATTGAGGAACTTAAGATTGGAATGTTTACTTGAGGTCTTATAGTAGGACCGATAGAATCTTTAGAGGTCATCATGATGATGAGAAGAGAGTTTAAAATTGTATGTGAATTATCGAGGATATTGATATGAGACGCCGAGTAGATTCTCAAGAGAAGTTTTGATAGAGGAGGTATAGCCCATACTATTGGTTGACTTGACTAGAGCAAAACTTGTACTCGTAGTCCTTCATAGTTGCCAGTAAGGAGGCGACATATGTGAGAACCAAGATATTTTTAAACTTTTTACACGATTAAGGTTACTTAGTTACCTGGATTAATTAAAGGCAATTATTGTTTTTGAGGTTTCAAATCCCCGAGAACGATGACTCTACTAGAGATAGTGTCCACTACACCACTGAGGATTTTGTAGCCTTCGAGGAAGATCGTGTATATATATCACGAGAACGTTATCGTAAGACGAGTGCGCTAGACGACGTCATGAGTATGCTTCGTACGATAGGCCATGATGGTTCAACTCAACGATCAAGAACGTTGGGAATCGATGGTATGACTTTAATGAAGTGCATATGGTTGCAACGAGAACTACGGCGATCTCAGAACCTACCTAGAGGAAGGCCCTTGAGTCTGGAATTGGATTTTTTTGATACAACTCTTATTAGAGACTACATATATATTAAACGAGTGAACCTCCATCTTCGGTGGACATATCGATTCGACCGTGGAAGACACCAATATTGGATAACTATAGGGGAATGACATATAGTTATTAAATACCTTTGATATGATTTTGAGAGACCATTTAGTTAGTATCCTATATTATGAAGGTGAGGAGAGAGGTGATCATCCTCGTACTGGCAATGTTAGAACTTATGATGACCATTGACTTTTTGGTATCTACTTGTTGGTGCACTACTCAATCTGAAACTCTTTATGCCCGCGTTACCTTGGATAGTTCATGTCAGGTAGCCCTTCTAGTTTCCTACTTCAAACTTGGGATGCAACCAACAGTTGCTATATTCATTTTATTTCTTTTCTTTTCTCCTCTCATTACCTTTAAGGTTTAAACGCAGAGTTAAGTTACCATTACTCACCGGAGCGCTTGTTCGAGCTCTAGGACGACCGGAAGAGGGAACCATTATTCATCTATCCTTCTAGGTCTATATTTTATTCTTTATTCTTTCAATTATCTAAGGAATGTTCAATTAATGTTTCCTTAATTATTTGACAAATATTCTTTAACGATTATCTTGATATTCGATTTATTCTTTCATACTTGGACTCCTCAGTCGAGTTCATAAATATCTAACTATTTGGAGACTTCAACCTATGGAGAAATGTGGATTTTGTTTTCCACAATAGCCTTTAGTATATCTTCACATAGAAATGAGTGACGCAAGGTAGAGACTATAGTTGGAACTGACCAAAGACTTTGAGTGTGAAATTCACTATCACTAAGGAAAGGCCAATATGGTGGCTGACACTTTAAATAGGCAAAAGAGATTGAGATGCAAATTCTTCGGGACAACTACTAAGAGAAATTGAAAGGATGAAGTTTGAAGTTAAGATTACGTAGAGATTTAAGAGAATATGTTAGGTCCAAAGTATCGTAGAAGGGGGGGTTGAATACGATACTCACAAATTATTCAATTTCGTTCACGGATTAATCATTCAGTTCTATAACGAAATCAACTACACCAAATCAAACCAAGAGTCGGGGAATATATCGTTTTATAAATATAAACCTCGAGGGGTTCTACAATTTCTAATCCGTAGATTAGCTTCAATGAGTTCAAGGTTACACAAATTCAATACAGTGATAAAATTCTGAGCACTATTAATTTCTCTGATAATTCTCTCTGGGTCAAACTCTCTCTTCATAATGAATTCTGTGTTCTACCTATCTGCTGAGGAAGACACTGCCTCTCTTAGTAATTATAGACTTTTTAGAAAATCTATCGAACCTCAAATATCACTACGCCATAAGTGGGCTTCAGCAACACCTGAAAAAGTGTGGTTATAGCCCAAAAAACTGTTGGTAAAAGGAAAAAAACAAGCTATGGCTCCACTTTGACCAAATTTGAGGGTGTTACAAAAATGGCCGCTACCATAGGGGTCTACGCTAACACTTTTGTAGTTTTTGGTAACACGAGAGAAATGTGTAGGCTTAGACCCCTACGCCAACACATTTTATTTCTGTGACAACATATTATTAGTTGTTGCTATAGATCTATGCCTACACAGTTATCTTTGTAGTAACACTACTAATAGTATTGCTATAGACCTATGCCAACACATTTTCAGTACTACTGTAACACCGAATTATGAAACACTTTGATGTTTTACCAACACCCTTACCACTATGCCTACACTTTTTCTTAAACATTTTTTGATTTTGTGCCAACACTTTGCTATACCTTTGCCAACACATAAAGACTAAATACTTTGGAGTCAATGGTTACACTTTGCATGCTTTTTACCAACACTTTAAATACATAATGGCAACATATGACATTGAAATATAGAACTTCCCATTCAAAATGTTACCAAACATTCCAATACATAAACAGGCTGTCTAGAAGCCATTTCAATACATAAAAAACCATCCAAAATAACTATATCAAATTCACACCATTCCAATACATAATAATCAATCATCCATATCTACTACATAAACCAACATCTAAAACCCAATTCAACTACCATGGAGTAGCTAAGCCTATAAGACCTCAAATCAGCCAACCTTAATGATTTCTCGGCTACATCTTTTGCGGCCATGGCAGCATCTGCTGTTTCTTCTTTATATTTAAGTCTCCGACTCTATTACAGCTTGTTTTGCCTCTTCAAGTTCCTGGCCATCTTTTAATTTCATCTTCAGCTGCAGCAATGTCCATCATAAGCCCTTCAACCTATAACAACAAAGTAGTGTCAATACATGATGCAATGAATTCAAATCTGACCATCTATATATTTTGTGTAGTCAATTGACAATTCCTCATCTCAGAATGTGTCAATAGATTACTTTGAAAACATATTAATAGTGTAAAAGGAGATATTAGAAGGAACTAAACTCGACCTTATATCTAGCACTTCAGATAATCTCGTATACCATATATATTTTATAATATTATAATATATTTTATTATTAATTTGAGAATCAAATGATTTAATTGACCGAGTATACGAGATATATTCCAAAATAAAAAGCAATTATTTATGAAGTATTAATGAACAAAAACATATTCTTAATGTAGGGAGAAGAACCACCTGCAGCTCATTTATCTTCAAAAGCTCCGCAATTGACTGTTACAATTACCAGCAAAGAGCAAAGAAGTTACAATGCTGTTTTGATAGTTTATTTGTGTCCGAGACTCCATCAATACACTAGAATTCAGTTTAGCTAGAGAAACAACAGTAAAATTTGTGTGACTATGCCTAATTCCAACCTAAATAAAGCATAACTAAGGTGTGGTTATCACAATTCTATCCTGCAAATGTTATACTATAGACTTAAGAAAGAGAAGCCTGAGTAATTACCAAATACAATGATGGAGAAATCAATCACAAAGACTCGCTTCAACACATTTCCAATAGCATGTGTCAGTGGCGCAACCCTTTCCAATGTGTTAGTTGCAACCTAGTTTTGTAAGATACATAAATTGTTAGTTTGAGGTTGGGGTACATGAGATGTTATGTTTAGGACAGTAGACTCGAGATAAAATAAGCAATAACATGCTGACCGCATAAATCTCCAGACGCTAAAGATGAATAAATTTTGAATTATTAAGCTTTAGATCTAAGGTTGTTGATGTCCATTCCAGGCCAACTATTGTAGTTATAACACTAGTAGAAAGAGTACCTGATTGTATAAATGATAGAACATTCCAATCCAAAATAGATCAGACAAGAATTTGTATAGACCCACTTTAGTAATTGCATCCTGGAACCCATATTGCATCAGCTTGGGTCCCTCGATCTAAAAACAAAGCAAGTTAAAGCATTCATAAATTTGGGAATAGAAAGCAAACTTTTTAATTTTTAAGTAAAGAATTAGTATAATTGTCGGTGAAGAGGACACCTACAAGTATTGCTGGAGGAAGGCAAAACAAGAGGGCTATTATTGAAATGTAAGCATACACGTTCGTACTGTCCATCCCTGTCTGTTACCAATGTAAGCATTTAACAAAAATCTGAATAACCTTCGTGAAAGAATATGATGCAAAAAGGTACCGGAACCTTGATCCAGGTTCTGCACACAGTCATACTGAATAAGTGGAACAGATTTAATGATCTTACCATTGCTTTCTTAGAGTAGATGCTACGGTAGGTGAACGAAATATTTGAAATCATTGCTCTTGTGAATCCCAACCAGTTGAAAGAAAGCTCAGTCAGTGATGCCATTGATACACCTAGAATACCAATTAAAAGGTGTAACTGATATCAGGGATATGACCAGAACTTTTAGATTAAAAACTGAAAATTCAAGTTACATAATCAGATCGGATTTGGAAACTAGAAAACTCATTGGCATAGCTATAAGTATTCCTTGGGACAATATGCTGAATTCAACTATATTTTATTATGGTTATTAACTGAACTCCCATAGAGAAAACATGTACAAACCAAGGGGCAGTATTATCACAAATTAATTAACTGAATCACACCATAGAGAAAATTCAACTATGTTTTATTATGGTTATTAACTGAACTCCCAGCCCTAGAATTTGAACTACATAATCACATTATAAGTTAACATCCTAGATGGGTAGTTAAAAAATAGAACAAATATGAACATTCTGAAGAAGCAGGCACAGTTTCGTGAGAACTATCTGACACTATAGACACAAACACAGAGCTAATAAGATATTGACACCTAAACAGATTCATCTATGCACAAGATATATCTTGCCAAAGTTAAAATCTATACTCTTCAAATGAGGGCGCTCTTTTATTTAAGAATGGGGCTGAAGAGTAAATTGCAAGAATGGAACTGCTTAAGAAGTAATGAGCCTTCATAAGCAATACATCTTGTCTTAACACAAATGTGTAGATCATAATTGCATCCAACATAGGTGATTGCTTTCATTACCTAACGTCAAAATACATTACTGAAAAGTGATAACAGCATTTGTTTTGCCAATTATAAACAAAAAGGAATTGGAAACATCAAAAAGCACCACATACATGATGGAACTCTATAAGTAAGTTAAGCTTAACCATGGACGACAACAAATTGATTGACAAAAGATCCTGATCTTGTAACGTCAGAACTGTTTCTAGCTGCCCTTTGGGTCATTGATGGTAACGAGGATTGATCAGGACCAGCAATGCGACTGCTTACTGTTGGGAAGAGAGATGAGTGATACTCCCAACTATGATAATGGCCATCAATAGACGGAAAAGCATAAGAGTTGGGTATCTCACTTTGAGCGGTTTGGCTGTTCCCGTGACTGCTGAAACTAGAGCCATCAGAAACACTTCAACTAGAAACAGACCTACAAGTGAAATCAGTAGGAAAAATAACAGAATATTCTGTTGTGAACAAATCATTTAAACAATTGAAGTATATTCTCTAAATGTAAGCATCATACTAATCTAAAGTCACAACTCACCTTCCTTCTCGGTAAGACAGTAGACAATTAACCTAATTACTCAGCTGATGAACCTATGAATTAATTACTCAGCATTTTGTTTACTCTGTATATAACATAATGTAAAATATTAAGCTATATCGGTCATACTCAATACTTGATACTCAATACTTTAAGTATAGAGTACAGAACAAATAACAGAAAATGGAAGCAAGAAGATAAGGTACTTATTCTCTCTCACACATTTGTATTAAATCTATATAATCTCATAAAAAGAAAAAAAAATTAAGACATTAGACACTTAACCTAATTACAAGGCATCTCTCCCTTCTACTAAGTAATGAAAACATTCACAATCAACTAAAGTAAATTCAGCAAGCTTTGAAATTTAAAAAAAAAATCGATCATTCACTAAAGCAAAAGAGATAGAACTCATAGTTTACGTAAATGTGAGCCTAACACAACAACTTTACAGACCCTAACACAAACAACTTTCAAAAGCAAAATTAGATACAACTAACAGTTAACCATATTCATATTCAAAAATTCATAAGTAACAGTTACAAGGATTTCACATTCAAAGAGCAAAAAGTACATTTTGTTCACCCCAAAACAGAATTTTTGAGACAAAATTTTACCAAATCGAACAACAAACAATTCTTAAGGAACCTTATACTAAAACCCAAAAGAGACAAAATCGAACAACAAATATTTCTTAAGGAACCTGATACTAAATACTTCACATATATATAAAATGTTGAGCATCTCAGATTCATAACAAATATTCATATCTAAACAAAAACAAAATATTTTTAGGCAAATAACAATCACTAAACTCCCAAATTTTAAAACCTAAATTATAAAATCGAAGCATGCATAATATACTCAAAGGATTCAAAATCAAAGCACGCATAATATACTCAAAACATTCAAAATTGAAACAATTAAAAACAATAAGTGTTAGTAAGAAGAAGACCTGAAAAGCCCTAATTTCTTGTGAAGAGAACGTAGAGAGTTGAAGAAGATTGAACCCAAAATAGACAAAATCGAACAAGCCCTAATTTCTTGTAATTGAACCTGTAGAGAACCCAAGTCAAGCCCTAATTTCTTGTAATTTACCCCGTAGAGAACCCAATGTACAAGCCCTAATTTCTTCTGAAGATCCGAAGAAGACCCGAAGAAGATTGTGCTCGAACCCTAATTTCTTCTAATTGAACCAGTAGAGAATGTTACTGAAAAGCCCTAATTTTTTGTGAAGAGAGAAAGAGAGTTGAAGAAGAGAGAGTTGAGAGCGAGAGAGAGAGAGAGAGAGAGAGAGAGAGAGTTGAGAGTGAGAGAGAGCGAGAGAGAGTTGAGAGTGCGAGAAAGTGAAAATAATTGAGAATTGACTCGCCTTAATAATTCAGTGAATTTTTGGACAAAAATTGTCCCGCTTGGACCAATTCCCTAAGCCCGCCTATTTTTTTAACATTACTTTGTAACACTTTTTTTAAAGAGCAACGGCTACACGAACTTTAGTGTTAGCATATATACTGGATGAGGTCTACGATAACACTGATTTGTAGTAATGCTAACACTGAATAAATGTGTAGGCTTAGACCATTTTTAAGACATATATGGTTACACTTTTGCTTGAAACACTGAAAAAAGCGTAGCTATTGCCCATATATGGCGTAGTGTATTCAAATATTCTTGGCCGTTGGATCTTCATCAACCTGACAACAAAGTCACTTCACCACATACTTCTCCAAATTAAAATCTATCGAATCTTTAAAAAGAATTTACCATTCGATAGTTTTTAAATAAAAACTATCGAAAGTCAAATTCTTTTATAATTGAATTCTGATTGTTTTCTTTAATCACATTCGATGGTTTTCTAAATAGAAAAACCATCGAACCATTTCCTTGTCTTTGATCTTTTAAAAAAGCTTCTGAGTTCCAGGGTGTTTCAGTTTTAGGCTGTATCAATTTCTTCTGAGACGATAAAACAACTTGATCTTTTTAAGTGTCGTCACCTAGTGCGACTGGTCTGGTTCACAGATGAATAACACTTGATCAATTCTTCTATGTCTTCAATTCAATGCTGCTGATGAGTCCTTTGTCGATCTGGTTGCTTCAAATAAATCACTGGAATCCTGTGGTACTAACCCTAAATCATTCACATACTTTTGTAGTCTTGAAAGTCTTGTTTCTTTTGTTGTCACTAAGGCTTGAACATTTTCATGAACTTCTTTCCGTGACCTGTTTACGGACTTCAAGAATACATATCATATTTTGATTTTTTGAGTTTACCTTTTCTTCTTTGATTCTGGATTCCTGTGCTTCTGTTAATATTATTGTATGTCTTGTCCTTTGTTGAGTTGCAGTTATCTCTTTTCCATCTTATGTTACATTATGCTTTACAATCTCCCCCTATTTGATTGTATAGAGTTTGACAAGCAAATACTTCGAGGATAACTCAACTAACTAAGGAAACATGAAACTAATTAAAGTAAGAAATCTTAATAATATTAAATGCATTCTGGATCAGATATATATATACATTTCCAGATTTCATAATTCAAAAAAAACAATAAAACTTTATACATATGTAGGGGACGCTATAGGTACAAAAATGACTTTTAGCGTCGGTCAAAAAGGCCTTTAGCGTCGGTTTTTTGGCGTAGTATATGTAGGGGACGCTATAGGTATAAGTCTTCAGCGTCGGTTAAATATGCGACACATAAGAGTTGCTTATAGCGTCGGTTGCTTAAAAACCCGACGCATATAAGCTGCTAAGAGCGTCGGTTGTTTAAAGAACCGACGCATAAAGATAGTTTATAAGTGTCGGGTTTTCCAAGAACCGACGCATATAGTCCTACTATTGGCGTCGGTCAATTAAAAGACCGACGCATAAAGACAGGTTATAAGTGTTGGGTTTTTCAGGACCGACGCTTTAGGTCAATTTTTTTAAAAAAAAATTAAAATTGTAATTTTCAGTAACCTTTACTTTATACCAACGAATACTGCATTATAGTATATAACAATTGCAATTATCCCATGCCAACAAATATCAAATTTATTATCTAAAGAACTAGTCTCTAACCACAAAAGAAAAGTAACTACATTCAAACTAATTAATAACAGAAAATAATACATAACCATTCTCTACATCAATTTAATCAAAAGGAACAGCTTCAGGCTCAAGCATGAAAGATATGTCGCAGAAGCAAAATTATTACAAGAACCACCAACAGATGCTGTTCTTGCGGCCCATGGTGGATGAGCCCTCTGCTTAAACCTGCAAGGAAATTATAAAAAATAATTAGCAACAAAAAAAGAACAATATGCATATTCCTACTGCTATACAGATATGTAAACTACACCAGCAAAGTCTGACTTGCAATACATCTAATGTTTCCGAGTAGGGTCCCCAAAATCAGGTGTGCTTATGTGCAGCAATCCTGTCTCGATACTATTGGTACCATACATATTTATTGGTGCAGCTTTATTTGTCATATCGTATACGTTCACAACAATGGTCTGTTTGCTAGCAAGTTGATGCAGAAGCTTATCCACTAGTGACGGGACATCATGGGATGCACCTAGATACCTGTTATAAGCAAATGCGCTAGTATTAGAATGTAAATATTGATGAAATCTACTCATGTATCAATTAAGTCTTTAATAAGTAACCAATAGACTACAAATAGCGACGATATAAACCTACCCAACAGTAGCACCTATACGCTGCTATTCCAGCAACAAGCAGGTGGGAGGCAAGGTTATGAAAGAAAGCCCCCCCCCCCCCCGCTTAGCTTTTCATTTTACACTGAACCGCTGTTGTTGACTACCGGGATGCTTCCTTAATGGCGTTATGTAAAAGAAAACTGAACCACTTTCCTTGTCTATTGTGGACAACACTAAAACTTCGAAACAGAGAAATTGCTTCCGAAACCATTATTCCTCCTGTGCATTTAAAACCCCTTCCTTGCAAAACTTCATCCCTGACATAAAAAGTAAAATTAGGAAATAAGAATGAAACCATTCATTGAAACAGTGTGCAGTGTAATATGACGAGTTGATTCCGACTGATGTACGTGTCCATTCAAAACCTCAAGGATGTACTTTTAAATTTTAAATATACAAGACATGTAGTAAGTGGCTGAAGCAAGCTTATATCATTTTCCTCTTTTGTTGTCATTTATTCCTAGCTGCCAAATACAGCATATCATAATCTAATTATCTATCAACACAGAAGAAACAATGTTGGTTTTTTGTTACTTGGAAAAAGAAAAAAGTTAGCTTTTTTACGTGTGACTATAAGTTTTTTAAAAGATTAGCATCTGTTTATGAAGCTCTGACTCACAGATGGCCTAATTGGCACATATGAATGTAGAGGTGTTCCATTTCTCACTTAATATCTTATCCAATTAGGTGATTGAAAATTGATAATTCCGTCTTGGAGCAGTATCATCAGGAGCAAGGTGAGTATTGTAGATAGTTTTTAAATAACTAAATAACTAGACAACTGGTTCCGAATCTAAACACTAAATAACTCACCCGCTGCTACCTTTGGCTCTTCACCAGGCTTCCATGATTTTGGACGCTGACCAAAACCACTCTAGAAGTAGTATTACAAGAGAAGCATAAACAAATCAAAAGTTTCAGGCCAAGCAATTGTAGTTTGTCGGAAATATAAGATATTTAAGTAGTTCAAACAATAATTCTAAAGAAACTATATCTAATGTGCCGTCTGCTAATCACTAAAGTACTAGATGTGGAGAATTTGTAGCTAACATGGATCAATCTATTGTAATCAATAACATCTTAACTACTACGCATATACACTACATAAGACTAATGCACTTAAGAAGTTACTCTAAAAACACACCACATATCATCTAGCATTAAATAATTTAACCAACCATCCCTATATAAAATTTAAAATAATAAAATAAAATACTTCAATATAAAGTTTTTTAATGAACATAAAATTCATCAAGAGCTAAATATAATTGAAAATCAGCTAGTCACTTCATCAAACACCTTGCAGACACTTACAAAATCAGCAAAACATTCAACAAAAACGAATAAATTCTAACAAAAACAGGTGTATAAATTCTTATAAACATTGAATCTTTAGTACAAGGGCACACTCAAATTGTATCAAAACACAACTATAAATCTAGGGCTACATACGCACATAAGAAAATTAGGGCTTTACCAGAAACATTGAAGTCGCATAAAAAGATATAACAAAATTTGGTGCTTGTTGAACAAATTGGCGCATAAAATCTGAAAATCGTTAAGCCTAATGGGTGAGAGAGAGGGAGAGGGGGGAGGGCGGCGTTGAGGGGGGGGGGGGTGTTGAGAAATCAATTCATTTTATCTCAATTCTATTTTTTGTTGGTAAAAGACAAGTACGCACTGACATATTTATAATTTATCTCAATTTCATTTTGTAATTTCATGATAAATTTTAAATATCATTAATTTTTAGCTTTTTCTTCATCATGAAAAAGTATATTCAAATTCATTTTTAAATTTTTATTTGACACAAATTTTATTCACTTTCAACAAATATGAAGAAGTTGTTTTCATAAAGAAAATATTCTGCGTGAAAAATGCAAAGGTAAAAAAATGCAAGTTGTAATATTAAAAATGATGTTACCATAATTAATGAATATTGTGAGTAATAATCAACAAAAAATATTTGCATCAATTATAAATCTATGCTATGGACAATAAGATGGAATAGCAAAAAAAGAAAGAAGGAGTCCAACGACGAGAAAGGAAGTACAACAAAAATTCTCGGAAACAAATTTTCAGGTAAAAAATCTCAAAAAAAAAAAAATCTAGGAATTTTTTTTTGAAAAACATTTCTCAGAAAAATTTCTTGAAAAACTCTCGAAAAAAAGTTCTCGGGAAAATTTCTCGAAAAAAAATTATCAGAAAAACATTTCTCGAAAAATAAATCGGCAAAAATTTTCTCCAAAAAATTATCCAGAAATATAATTTTGAAAAAAATTAAAATATTTATTCAAAAAATTGCGATTTTTCACTCCCACCCTTAATTTAGCATTTTTCGAATTGTGTTTTTCCCAAAAAAAAAATCTGAAAAACTTTTCTCCAAAAAATTATCCGGAAAAATAATTGTATTAATTTATCCAAAAATTGTTATTTTTCACTCCCACCCTTAATTTAGCATTTTTCGAATTATAATGCTTAATTTTTAGTTATAATGTTTAATTTAGCATTTTAAAAAAAATAATGTTATAGCGTCGGTTAAAGGTATAGCGACACATAATGCACCCTCTACAGCGTCGGTTATGTGAAGCCCGGCGCTATAGTCACACACTACAGCGTCGGTTCAGTAAAAACAACGCTATAAGCACATACTATAGCGTCGGTCTTTGATGAACCGACGCTGTAAATCGAAAGAGGTGTCGGCATTCAAACAACCGACGCTATAAGTCCAACTATAAGCGTCAATTAGTGTAAAACCCGACGCTAAAGGTCCAGTCATGTGACAATATGCGTCGGTTAACCTTTTAACCGACACAATAAATATGTATAGGCGACGGTTTCTATTATAACCGACGCTAAAAGTGCGACGCTAAAAGAGAATTCTGTACTAGTGGAAGTTGCTCCTCTAGACTGAGCTGATAGTTCTTTTGTTCTTTGCTTCTTTTCTTCAGTCCATCTCAATCTCACCTTCTTCAATCATTGGATTGGAGTTAGCAGCTTGATAATCAATCACGGAAGGATAGTGCAGTGGTTCTCCAGGTTTAAGGATTTCTCCTTTGATGTGTCTTCCAATGTACTCAACCTCTTGTCCCACTCGAGCCCACAACCATGCAATGTTAACATCTTTCTGGTTTAGCTTTGGCATGTTTGGTAGTCTGGGACGCACTTCCAATCCTCTCTCCACTCTCTTCCTATAGTAAGGAACATTCTCCATTAGAAATCTTCGTAGAGTGTCGGCTGCTTTGTCCTTCAGTCGGCTATTTGTCCTTTGTATCTTGACGAGCATCATCTGCAGTTCCGTGTATGTTCTCTGTTCGAAAAACTTAGTAGAAATCACAAATGTACCTTTCTCAAGAAAATTGATCAATATGTTCCAGGCACCATTTGCTTTCACTCCAGCTTTCAGAAAGATCACAGAATTTCTCAGTGCAGTGAAGTAAGTCTGATCTTCAGGATTTGCACTTCTGATGTCCTGAATGATAACTTCCACCTCCGCATTGTCGTTGACTTCTAATCCGTCTTCAACTCCACAAAAGGTTTTATAAGCCATCTCCCAGTCAATACCTTGCTTCTTTGCCAAATCCATCATCTTCTTCTTCCTCACTTCAGCATACACCTTGAATCTTTTCAGCTTCTCACTTCTTAAAACTGCTTGGTGTCTTTGCTTTTCAGCTTGTCTGGCATCTCTTTCAGCTCTTTTAGCTTTTATTATCTCCAAGGCAGCTTCTTCTTCCAGTGACAGAGAATTTGCTTCTTCTTCCATATCATCATCCAATATAGATTGTTCTATTGGCTCTGGATAATATGGCTCATGCTCCTCTTTTAGTGGTTGCTCATGCATGATTTCAAATTCCTCCTCACTCTCCTCTTCTTGCACCATGTTCTCAATCCAGTACTGTCTAACCGGAATAGTTTCATTGGTTTCCCATCTTCCCCATCCATTTGCCTCCCATTCTCCAACTTTCTCCCCCTTAGTTGAGGAATCCTCGATGAAGTTATCCTCAGCATAAAAGTTCGTAGCAAGATCAGGTTGTTAATTTGATGGTCCGGGTTGTTGGTTCCTCAACATATTCCATATAGATTGTATGCCATCACTTTGGTTCTCCATGAACTCAGTCATCTCCTTATTCATTTCATGCACAGAAGCTAGCTTCAGGTCAATGTCATCCAATCTTAGCTTGGTAGTCTTTTCAATTATGTCCAATCTCTGGTTCAGCTTAGACTCCACTCTAGAAAGGGTGTTCATTGCATCTTTTACCCTAGCTTGACCATCCCGGATAACCAGAACGTCTTCTCTCAAAGCTTCTTGACCTTGTTGTAGAGCATTCACTTCATTCATGAAACCATCTTTAAGCTCTTTGACATCTGTCCTCAAGTCGACTAGTTCCTCCATTGCTTCCTTCTTCAAGGAGTCCACTGCTTGCTTAGTACCTGTTATAGTGCCAGATGCACTGCCTAAGACCCGATAAGTTCTTCTAGAATCAGTCGCCGCCAAGTCAACCTTCTCTTGAATAGACATTAACGAAGCATTGGCTTGATCAGAGGAGATCCCTTGGTCAATGTAAGGTCTTAGTGGAACCTTGAATAGTGGATTTCCTTGCTTATCATGAACCGTCATCTCCTTGAGTGAGGATTGAACATGTACTTCTCTCTCAGTAGGTAATAGCAGATCATCAATATTTGGTAGGGTTAGGGTGTCACTCCTCACATTTGGCTTTGGGTGTGCACTCAACGTTTCCCACTCAGGCCAGGTGTAAGTTTTTGTGTTTCACTCAATCCCTTAGTGCTAGCTGTACCTGCATCAGAAAACACCGTAGCCATCCTGAAGGAGGTGACCGGTGGTGCAATGGGGCTTCGCAAGTCCCCGTCCTTGGTTAAACCAAGTTTTTGATCATCCGTAGATGATGTATCCTTAGAAGGATCTAGAGTTTGAATCTCTAGGAGGCTAGAATCAGGCTCTATTAACAGCGGAGATCCTGAAACTTCCTCAATAGTCTGTGAAGACTTTTCCTCAGTTAACTCCTCAAGACCCTTTAGATTTTGCATTTGGGTCAGAGCCTTCTCTCGACGTCTGTGAAGACACTTGGTTCTTAGAACCTTCAAACAGTGAACCTGACCGTAATATGGTCGGAACACCAGTTGCTTCCGTCAATTCTTCCTCATTTGATTGAGCTATTGGTTCAGATATAGCTTTGGTTAGTGTAGCCTAATCAGCATCAGAAAAATCTGTGAAGGGCTCTTTGGATGATTGAAATGAAGTTTCAACAGTTGCCTCGGTTTCTATTCTTCTCCTTTTAGAGGAAGGCAGAGCTGCTGTTGAAGGGTGTATCTCCTTATGTGGTGCTGCTATGGCACTATCTCCCTCTACACTCATGGATGTTTGTATGATAGGTATAGTAGGGGAAGGAGGTTCGTTTATGTTTTCATTTGGCTCTTCCAAAGGCTCTGTGACCGTGGTTAGAGATTGTGGGTTTGCAATCTCTTGGTCAGGAATGGCCGCTGAGGGCTCTGGACCTACATCCATTTGTTGTGGTTCAGGAGCCAGTACGGGTTCAGGAATATTACCTTCGATTACCTGTTCCCTTGGGGGTAGAAGTGGTAGGGGCACCGTTCTTAGATATTCAGTTAGAACAGTGGGTACCCCTGGAAGATGATTCTTTCTTATCAGAGCGGTTATTGCATTGCTCTTCATCCTCATACACTCCATGGTCTCCTCACCTTCGAATGTCTCCCGTTCATCACTTGTTAACAGTACATCATTAAGAATTAACTGTAGGAACCTAGGATAGAAACAAAGCACATCATTCATGCCTGTTCTTTCATCCAGTGGTCCCATGCATAGAATGACTTGATCAATCACTAATCTTCCTATGTTTATATGCCTATTGTTAGCAATGGCAAACCCTATCTTCTGAATAAATAAGGGAATACCATGCAGATTTGTCAGCTTAGCAGTAAAAATATGGATAAGTGTGTGAAAGAAGAAATTCCATGGCTTTGTCAAGTAATGCTTAAGGAACTCTCCCACAAAGAAGTTTGGTTGTTGACTTATTATGAGAGTGAAGAAAGCATGTATCTCCTCAGTTGTGGGATCCGGAACATGGTTTTCAGTAGGAAAATGTAAAACTCTGTTAAAGTCATGTTCCGTTACCCTTATTGTTCTGCCCCTTGGCACAACAAAACTAAAGGATCTCACATTGTTCTCAGATGTGTCAGTGGCGGATGTGTACAGCGCAGTCAATTGATCGATACAAAGGACCACGGGAGTACTCAAAGAATATGCCACTAATGAACGTGTGTTCAGAAATTCTGCACATGCACGAAATTGTAAATTCGTAATGGATTGCAAATTCTGAAACGAGACATGGTTAGTTTTGGTTATGATAAATTCTCCGGCCATTTTATTTCAAATATCCAGAAAATTAATTTTAAACCAAAACTAATTTTTTTAATTAATTAAACTTTTAACAAAAATACCCCTTTTCTTTAAATCTTTAAAACACAACCTCGAACTAATTTGACCAAGAACCCTAAATCTATAATCCTGAACATCAGTCTAAAGATCGAGTCTAAGGTTCAAAAACTTAGTTCGATGGATTCTCCCTTACTTTGTTTCAAAACTCAAAATAATCAAGTTTTCACGGTTAAAAGAGATTTACCAATGAAAAACAGTAAATTTTTAAGCTTTGCTCGGTTAAAAATGGACAAATCTATCGACAGAGATGTTCTTGGATGTGTGTATCTATTTTGTAAGTATTATGCACGGCCTTTGCTTTCTTTAGATCTGAAAATGTAGAGAAAACAACTAAGGCAGTGATTTATACTTTTTGAAACTGCAGGGGCAAAAATGTCTTTCCAGTGTTCGATAGTTTTTAAATGAACTCTCGATGGTTTTCCAGAGGGGTAATAAAGTCAAAAGGACTTCGATGGTTTTTGAAAAACTATCGAAGTTGGTTTCTTTTGAATTTCAACAGACTTTATTTAAAAGCCATCGAAGGGCTATTTCTTTGAAAACTCAAAAACTATCGAGGGTTTTTAGAAAAACTATCGAGAATTTAAATATTGAATTAATTAAATTCACTTCGATATATTTTCAAATTATCCTCAAAAACTATCGAAAGGTTTATTTCGATGGTTTTTCTTTTCATACTTAAAAACTATCGAATTTTCCTTCGATGGTTTTCATTTAGTACTTAGAAAAACTATCGAATTTTCTAAATTCGATGGTTTTTGCTTCTGATTTAATTTTTTAAAACCTGTTCATGGTCCAAAAAACAAACCTTTTAATTTTCTGTCTAGTTTTAATTTGAATAAACTTTTTCAAATTTACCAAAATCAATTTTTAACAGAAAATTCACAATTTTCTTAGAATAAAATCGACTAAATATCATTGAATGATATTAACCAATTAAAATCCAATAAATTATGCTGCATTAATCTACAATGTTTAAAACACAGTAAATTAATTAAAATTAAATAGATGCTTAAATATTTAGACCAAATATTAGCACCTAAATAATTTTAGAATTAATAACCAATTAAATTCCAGAAGATATATCATCCATAATTATGACATAAAATTAGTACAATAATCCTAACTACGAGAATTGCTCCAGAAAATAAATTCACGAGTCCTAAGGATATAGAAATTCTTAAACTCATGTATTCACTATGACTATCTTGCAGTTACTAACTTCTAATCAAAATCAATTAGAAAGATTTAACATCCCAAGTTCACCAATCAGCCTTAAAAAATTGGATTCATCAAGCGGTTTAGTAAAGATGTCTGCAATTTGTTCCTATGTGGGTACAAAATGTAACTCCACAGTTCCATTCATGACATGCTTTCGGATAAAATGATACCTGATGTCGATGTGCTTCGTCCTCGAGTGTTGCACTGGGTTGTTGGAGATTTCTATGGCACTTGTGTTGTCGCAAAATATTGGAATCATTGTCAACAAAAGCCCATAGTCACGGAGTTGGTTTCTCATCCACAATATCTGAGCACAGCAGCTACCAACAGCAATGTATTCAGCCTCAGCTGTTGATGTGGACACTGAATGCTACTTCTTGCTATACCAGGAAACTAACCTTCTTCCAAGAAACTGACAGCTTCCTGAAGTACTCTTCCGATCAATCTTACAACCTGCAAAATCAGAGTCTGTATATCCAATAAGATCAAATCCTGTATCTTTAGGGTACCAAATTCCAAGATTTGCGGTCCCCTTAAGATATCTAAATATTCGCTTAACAGCTATTAGATGAGATTCTCTAGGATTAGACTGAAACCTAGCACACAAGCATGTTGCAAACATTATATCTGGTCTACTTGAAGTGAGATAAAGTAATGAGCCTATCATACCTCTGTAGCCTGTGATGTCAACCTTCTTACCAGTTTCATCCTTATCAAGCTTAGTGGCAGTTGGCATTGGAGTCTTTGCTGTAGATGAGTCTTCCATTTGATACTTCTTCAGAAGATCTTTGATGTACTTGGACTGACAAATGAATATACCATCTTGCCTTTGGTATACTTGTAGTCCAAGAAAGAATGACAATTCACCCATCATGCTCATTTCATAACGACTCTGCATTAAGTTAGCAAATCTCTTGCATAGATCATCATTAGTAGAACCAAATATTATGTCATCAACATATACTTGCACCAATATCAAATCATTTTTATGCTTTTTGTAAAAGAGAGTTTTGTCTACAACACCTCTTGTAAAATCATTTTCAAGTAAGAATTCAGAGAGAGTGTCATACCATGTCCTTGGAGCTTGTTTGAGTCCATAGAGAGCTTTGAATAGAAAGTACACAAAGTCTGCCAGTTTTGAATCCTCAAAACCTGGAGGTTGTTCCACATACACTTCTTCTTCTAACTCCCCGTTCAGAAAAGCACTCTTCACATCCATTTGATATACCTTGTAATTGGAATGTGCTGCGAATGCCAGAAACATTCTGATGGCCTCAAGTCTTGCTACTGGTGCATAGGTTTCATCATAATCTATACCCTCTTCTTGAGAGTAACCTTTAGCAACCAGTCTGGCTTTGTTTCTCATTACAATGCCATCTTCGTCCAACTTATTTCTGAATACCCATCTTGTTCCAATAACAGATTTTCCCTTAGGCCTGGTGTAATAACCCGAATTTTTGGAAAAATTAAAACTTTTCTTATTATGATTAAGTGCATCAGTGAATAGTGAATTTGGTGGATGAATAGTGATTTTGAGGGATAAAAAGATTTTCAGACCACCCTATATACGGGGCGATATAATAAACTTTCAAAGTCATATTAGTGATCTACGGAGTAAATAAGTGAATGCAAAGACGATCGGAATTCAGAAATTCCAAATTTTATTTTGGTATAGTATTTGACCGGGCAGCGAATTATATATTATTATATTCAAGAAATGAGATATTAAAATTGAGGATTTAATATTTTGGAATTTTATTATTTTATTAAAGTCGATTTAAGGATTCGATTGTTGGAGTGAATAGTGAATAGTTACTCTTCATTGCGAGAATCGTGTAGAGTTTTATTCGCTCTTTTTAGGAAATATTTCGAATCGTTTCAAGAGGAACAACGCGACATTTACAGGATTAAATATAGACATGGAAGTAACATGTAACAAGATTAATTCGAGGAATGCAACATTTGGATCATCCATGTGAAAGGAAACGAACTAGTAAAGCTGCTTGCCACCATGACCCTCCAGTGCTTGACACGTGTCCCTGCTTTGCCACCATGATACTCCATGGCTCGACATGTGTCCTTATGACAAGGATAACTCTTATGACTCACCAAAAACCAATACTTGACAACAATTATCAAAAATCAACCAAAACCACAAACCATTCTTTTTTTTTCTTCATTTCGGCTAAAGCAAATGGCCGGATTGGAAAAATTCATATCTCCTTCATTTCTCGGTGGCAAATTTCGATCTATATCTTGTTGGAAAGGTCTTGAGATAACCTACATTTCGTATTTCACAAGTGTCTTCCATTGGAGCATGGTAAGGCCTTCCTTTTTCCAGTTCTTTAAACCGGTGTATAGTAACTCCGAAAGTTCACAACTTGTTCTTGATTTTCTTTTGCAAGTTTAAGGATGATAACCATAGATAAAGACTCTCTTAAGGCTTACAAGCTCTTGTGGTGTGTTTAAGGATTCAAGGAAGGTATACCACTCATCCATCCTTTGATTTATGTTGGATTTTAAGTGAAGTTTTTAGTAAATGTTCAAGAATAAGCATGTTTATGGAATTTGGAGTATGTATGGTTAAATCTTGATGGATACTTGTTGTTGGTTGATGTTGGTGATATGTTCTTGAATTATATAAACTGATTATGTTGTAAAAATTGTTGGGTTGTTGAATTCATTTGGTTTTAAGAGGTTTTGACATAACAAAAACCGGGAAACGTTATGATTATAGCCGTCGTAATGCCCATTTGATTTGAGGCTGTTTTGAGCAAGAATTACGAACTGGTCTTGGAATATTTTTGAACAACACTGACCATGAACATGTAGGTCTTGTTTTAAGGTTTGTTTTGGTATACAGATCAGGTCTATACGATTTACGGTTTAGGAGAAAAGTGAGTTTAAGTAAACGTCGTTCGGAGGAACAACCCATCTCTGGTCAGTCACTTTGAGGCTATATTTGGACCACTTAGAAGCCATATTAAAATGTCAAACTTTGAGGAATAATACTAGAGACAGTTAGGAAGGCTCACGAAAAAGATTCGTATTAAAAAGATTATTTTTAGATTTTATAAAAATGCGACAGCAGAGGTTGCGCAAGTGAAAACCACTAAGAACATGACTTAAAAACCAATGTTGTAAATGGTTAAGTATAACTTGTATTCGAGGATCGATTTCGGATTAAATCTACGACTTAAGGGATTGTCGATTAACATGGACTTAGTATGAGCCTATAACGAGCTAGTAATGTCTTGGTTGTGTTTCGCTTACGTGTTTAAGCATTTAGTACAAGTGGATTATCCAGGGGATTAATTGTGCGTTTTCTGTAACTTTGTCTAGATGGTCCGACATCGTCGCGAACCCCTATCACTTCTCGAGCATCAGGCAAGTTTTCTAACCCATATTTTGAAGTATCAGTTATATAATACTGCTTTTGCCATGTATAGTGTTGTATAGTTTTGAGATAAATGATTGTATTGTGTTAAATAGAATCTGACATTTTGGATATTATACGAGCTTTGAGATAATGTACTTATGAACCGGTATACCTTGTAGCTCTATAGATAAGAGCATGTTTATTGTTTCGGCTCTAGACCGGGAGTTGATATTTTTGTTATATAGATAGTCGTGGAAACCCGGAGGGATTCCAGCGGCAGAGTACTATTCATCTTGAGGAATATTATTAATAAACATTATTTATGTTCCGGAAAGTATTTATTACATGGAAATGATTTGATTATGGGCTTCTAAGCTAGATATGTGATATTAGTTAGAAGCCAGGTTTTTATAAATGCCCTAGGATAAGGGCGGGTGATTTTCTCTAAGATCAGAAGTAATTATATTTCTGTATATGTTAAGGATTATTTTCCGATAAAGATATCGGGTAACCGTTATTCGAGGGTTAATTATTTATTAAATGAATATTATTTATGAATATTCATTTGAGGATTATTGACTTAAAGAATATCATTTATGTTCATTTGAGGATTATTGACTTAAAGAAAATTATTTATATTCATTTGAGGATTATTGACTTAAAGAGTATTATTTATATTCATTTGAGGATTATTGACTTAAAGAGTATTATTTATATTCATCTGGGGATTATTTAATGAATATTAATTTTTGAATATTTATTTGAAGATTATTTAATTATTTAATGAATATTATTTATGTATATTCATTCGAGGATTAATTAATTATTTAATGAATATTACCTTTGAATATTCATTTGAGATTTATTATTTAATGAATATTATTTTCGAATATTCATTTGAGATTTATTATTTATTGAATATTATTTTTAATATTCATTCGAGGTTTATATTATTTTGAATATTCATTCGAGGTTTATATTATTTTGAATATTCATTCGAGGTTTATATTATTTTGAATATTCATTCGAGGTTTATATTATTTTGAATATTCATTCGAGGTTTATATTATTTTGAATATTCATTCGAGGTTTATATTATTTTGAATATTCATTCGAGGTTTATATTATTTTGAATATTCATTCGAGGTTTATTAGTTAATGAATATTATGTTGAATATTCATTTAATCCTTATTTATTTAATGAATATTATTTCTAAATATTCATTCAAGGTTGTTTAGTTAATGAATATTATTTTCGAATATTCATTTAATCAGTATTTACTTAATGAATATTATTTTCGAATATTCATTTGAAGGGTTACTTATTTAATAAATGTTATCAATTATTTTAAATCAAAAAGAGGTTCTCAAAACAATGTTTTCCATTTAAATCCGTCTTTTAAGAGGATTTAAATGCTCGCTCAACCATCAAAAATATGGGAAACCTGATTTAAGGGTTGGCTACTCTTTTTAAACTCTCGAACTCAAAAACTGTCAGGGGACAGATATTTTCTCGGAGCAATTTAATTGCTGCCAGTCGAATATTGTGTTACCACCTCAACGCTAGAGGGGTAAATTCCTGGAACAAGTCGATATCCATTAACAAGCATCGCTTGGGAAATATTGGAGAGTATTCCTTTCCAACCTAGATATAACTACTTAGTGGAGTCGTATCAACAAGTATTGCACTTGGGGAAAGGAGGACGATCTTTACGTTTCAGAGTCATGGATTTCATCTGAACTAGGAGCAAGTGTAAGAGGTCGAGTCGCGCCGATCCATCATTTTATTGCCCCAAATGGGCCGGGGAGATCCAAAAAGGCGGTAGACAAATGTCAGGTTGTCGTGTTCTTCCATCTACATGTAGTAAACCCTTTTTAGTTGTACAACCTGCTACTGATCATAGTAAGGTTGGGCAACTGGCGCGGAGATTACTCCAGTATTAGTTCATCATCCAAGGTGGATAATTCTGCAACATGTATTGAAAGGGACTAAGGGTCTCCCCCTTAGTACAGGTTTACCGATCATGTTGGCAGAGGGTCGAAAAGTGTTTGGAAATGAGGTGACAATAAATTCATGCAACTTTTCATCTTCTATTTTATGGGTTATGACTCTGATAAAACCTGACTAAGGATATATATGCATAAGTGGATTTTGGGTTACGGAAACATTTTATTAATTTTCCTCGTAACTTCATCTTTTATATCATATGACTCTGTGGGTACCCTACATAACATGAGTTATGGTAAGGGAGTTGTTTATACTGAATCACCTTATAACTTCATCTTTTAAGTTATATGTTGATATTCTGCTTACATAGCAAATATTTTCGGAAAAGTTATATTGGTTTACTTTGAAACCTCATCTTTTATATTATACTAGAACCTTGTTCATAATATAGCAAAAGTTTGCAGAAATATTATGAAATGATATTTGAAACACAATAATGGTACTATTTTTGGGAATACATTCTGATAAGGAAATAATTTCAGTATCGAGATATTTTGACAAACTATTGTCTTATACCCGCTTTATTCTGGGTTGAGTTAGAGGCAGAATTATGCCATACTTTCATTACCTTGCTGAGCTATCGCTCACTCTTGCTATTGTTTTATATATATTATATAGCAGCGAAGCAGGATGCCAATGGGACGGCACATACCCCGCAAGGCGTTTTCATAAACAGTTTCTAGCAGTGATCCCGAGAGTAGTACGAACCAATCGAATCAGGCTACAACTTTTGGTATTCAACTTATGTATAGATATGAATGGTATGAGAGGATTGTGAGCATCAGAAGGCTAAGTTGGAAATGTAACATTACTTAGAAATTGTATCAGTGACAGATTCAAAGACATTTGGGTATCGTAATAAAAATTATTTATTCCGCAGTTGTTGTATAGTGTCGTTTCTGAGACTCTAACCTGTGTGTGTGTGTGTGAGACATATATTGTGGGGTCATGAGCAGGTGAATTATGAACGGTGTGAGTAATACAGGTAAGGCAAGGAGTAAATGGATCGTGACTACTCTAAATCCCTGACCCCGGATTTGGGGCTGTTACACCTGGGTACCAGCTTCCAAACTTTCTGCCTTTCAAACTGATTGAGTTCCTCTTGCATTGCAATCACCCAATCTGGATCATCTAGGGCATCTTCAACTTTCTTAGGTTCTGTTTCTGAAAGAAACCCAGAATAGTGACATTCATTTTGTGATGTCCTCCTAGTTCTCACTCCTGTGTTCGGATCACCAATGATCAAGTGAAAGGGATGATCTCTATTCCATACCCTTTGTCTTGGCAGATGCGATCTTGATGATTCTCCGTGTTATAGATGTTGTGGAGTGTGACTAGTTGATCCTTCTCCTGCTCCCCCTGAGTTGTTGACGGTTTGATCTATTGACCATGTTGATTGACTAGTGGATCCAGTAGTAGTTTGAGTATGTCCACCACTATCACCACTTGGTCCAGAATCATTATCATTATCATTATTATTGATAACTGTAACAACTTCAGGTTCTTCTTCATTATCAGAGAGATCTCCTGATAGATTTTCAAATACCAAGGATTCAGAGTTCTCTCTAGTTTGTAGGCGTGGTCTTTTGGTGTCGTCGAATGTTACATTAAAGCTTTCCAACACCTTCTTATCTTCAATCACATATACCCTGTAAGCCTTAGATTCCAGAGAATAGCCCAGAAAAATGCCTTCATCTGCTTTGCCATAAAACTTGCCAAGATGTTCTCCATCTTTAAGTACAAAGCAGTTTGCACCAAACACATGAAAGTACTTCAGTGTTGGTTTCTTGTTGGCCATTAACTCATACAGAGTTTTTTCATGATCTTTGTTGATCGGGGTTCGATTCTGAGTGTAGCAAGCTGTATTCACTACTTCAGCCCAAAAGTAAGTGGGAAGTTTTGATTCACTCAACATGGTCCTTGCTGCTTCAACCAAGGTCCTGTTCTTCCTTTGCACTACTCCATTCTGTTGAGGAGTTCTTGGTGCTGACTACTGTCTTGAAATTCCTTTCTCTGAGCAGAAATCATTAAGAACTGCATTCTTGAATTCAGTTCCATTGTCTGATCTGATTGTCCGCACAGGCAGCTTAGCTTCCACTTCTATCTTCTTGATGTGATCAATGATTAGTTGTGTTGCTTCATCCTTTGATTATAAGAACAACACCCACGTGTACTTGGAGTAGTCATCCACCATCACCAATGCATATCTTTTTCTTGAAAGTGACATAACATTGACTGGACCAAATAAATCCATATGAATCAGTTGTAATGGTTCAGCAATTCTTGTCATTCCTTTGCTTCTATGTGATGCTTTATTCGACTTCCCTTTTTCACATGCTTCACATAGTCCCTCCTGATTGAATTCCATCAAGGGCAAACCTCTCACCAACTCTCTCTTTACCAAAGAGTTCATAGTTTTGAAGTTCAAATGTGAGAGCTTCTTATGCCATAGCCAACTTTGTTCTGAAGAAGCCTTACTGTACAAACATGTAACTTCTCCTTCACTGGTAGAACTTAAGTCAGCTATAAACAAATTTCCTTTTCTTACTCCCAGTAGAGCAAGCTTCTCATCCTTCCTGTTTGTGATCAAGCACTTGTCCTTTCTGAAATCTACATTGTAGCCTTTATCACAGAACTGACTGATACTTAGAAGATTGTGCTTCAATCCTTCAACAAGAGAGATGTTTTCAATGATGACATTCCCAGTTTTCAATTTACCATATCCCGTAGTGAATCCTTTGTTGTCATCTCCAAAGGTTACAATCGGGCCGGTCTTCTTAACCACCTCTGTAAGCAGGGACTCTTCACCTGTCATGTGTCTAGAACAGCCACTATCCAGAATCCACACGACCTTCGAGCTTTTAACCTTACCCTGCAATCACAGATTGATTAAGCGAACTTTGGTACCCAAACTTGTTTGGGTCCTGAAGGTTTAGATACTTTAACAGGAGTAACATTCAAGTTAGTCTTAACATGTTTAACATTCATGCTTTATGTGGTTTTGACATTATCAGTGCTATTGCTACCAGATGCATTCATCAACTTAAAATAAGCATGCATAATGTTGTATGTACATAGCAAACACTCTTTCTTACCACAGGGTTCATGAACATCAGGCATGTCAGACATGTTATGCATTGCAGAAGTATCATCAGTTTCTACTTTAACCTTTTTACATGCATGTGTAAGGTGTCCAGCAGAATTACAAATAGTGCACAACTTCCTAGATGCAATGGGAGAAGAAGAAACAATATTCTGATTAACAACATTCTTTTTCACATTCCTGTTCTTTTTAGCCTTGATAACTAAGTCACCTACTTCAGTTTTAGGTAGTTCAGTTTTTACTGATTTCCTAGGCAACTTAGTCTTTACCTCTTTTTCCTTCAATAAATCCTCCTCAAGCAATTCTTGTCTTATGAAAATATCATCCTCATTGAAAAGCGGTGGAAATGGCTTAACAAAAAATGGACAATCAACATTCTTAAGAACATGTGGAGTATTCCTTTTGACAGCTGAAGGTGTCACAGGGAATTCCACTAACTTCTTACCAGCTTTCTTGTTGTAGTCAAATCCTATAGGCTGATTATTCGTCCCATCGGTGGTTTTACGCAGTTTTGTTCCCTATGGTCTGAGTATCAATAATCTCCTTAGCAATTAGGGCAGAATTCTTAAAAGCATTCAGTTTCAAATCTAACTCTGAAATCTGCTTCCTGAGGATAGTCTCTATCTCATCATTACACTTGACCTTGTTCTCTAAGTACATATTCTTTTGCTTAAGATCTTCTAATGTGACAGCTACAAGATCTAGTTATTCATTTTTGAGTAAATTGCATAATTGTGGTCGTACTTTACACCGAGTTTCACAAAAGTGGCTCAACTTTCAAATTCTCATTTTAATGGCCAGAGTTTGATTCCGCTTTTTATAAAAGTGGCTCCCGTTAACTCCCCACTAACGGGAGTAACAGAGCAGGGGTAAAATCGGGTTTTTCAATCATATTCATAATATATACTAGATTTTTGGTCCTAGAAACATTTATAAACTAGACCAGTGGTATATGATGCTAAAAATTGAACAAAAGATAGTAGATAATAAACTGCAATCATAAGATAATAATTTGCAACCATACAAGAGGCTGTTTAAATTGCCAAACATAAGACTAGTTCTCAAAATTCTACCAAAAACAACAGCCCTTGTGCAAAATAATAATTCTTAATATAAGACTAGTTCTAAACATAAGACTAGTTCTTTACATAATTTGGTTCAGTCATGATATCTCTGGGTAGCCTTCTTCTCTCTCACACTCCTTGCCCTTAGTATCTCAGTTCTTGTTGTCACAGTTTGCTTCTTCTTTTGCCATGCTTTTGGAGCAACTCCACATGCAGCAGTTGTTCGTTTACCAGGTGGAGGGCCAAAGATACCTCCCTGGCTATCATTCACTTCAATTGTTGGCTGAGATGCACCAGGACTGAACTCATGCCTTTGCTCCTGCTCAACCTGATTTGGTTGATTTTCTTCATCCCTTTGATATTGCTCACCTTCCTCTGCTTCATTTTGCTCAGGTCTTTTTTCTTCATTTTTCTATAGCAAAAAACATAACTCATTTAAACTGTGTAAGGAGTGTAATACATAATTAAGTGTGTGCAGATTTATACCTTGGTTTTGCAGGTCCTACGATTGTGTCCCCATGCATCACAGTTCCCACATTTCAAGCTTGTTTTCACTCTTTTTAAACTGGTTGCACCATGTGGTGCCGGTGTGTCATTCTTCTTATTCCTCTTCATTTTTGGTCTACCCGTGCTAGGTTTCACATTGGGAGGCAGGGGTTGTGTGTAAGCAGTTTTGGCCCATGCTTCTCTCCCATTGATAGGTTCAACAATATGAGCGTAAACCTAAAAATAAATTACATTTAGACATACAAAATGTCACTAAAGAGATCAATATGAGCTAAGATATGAAGAAGATATACCTTCTCAAACATTGCAACTGTATAGCACTTATGTAGTCCATCTTCTAAATCAAGCCCCCTTGAATTCATACATGCAACTGCATGGAAACATGGCACTCCACTAAGCTGCCACTTTCTGCAGTGACAAGATTTTGCAGCTATATCTACTACAAGTTCATATCCTCCTGAAGAAGTTACTACCGAAAATCTTGGACCTCCTTACCAAGTGACATGATAACCTATAGATTTTTTATTTGCCCTGTGACAGAAGTACAAAATGTTATTTGTACTACACTTTAAAAAACTCTAATGATAAGAACTACACTTACTCATTTAGCTTGTCCACTGAGTTTGGGGTATATTTTCCAACCCAAGTTTCAGCTTCTAATTTCCTTCTCTGAATTCTACGCATGACAGCTGAATGTATACTTCTAAGCATTGTAATAATGGGAAGGTGCCTTAATTTCTTAATGGATGAATTGAAGACCTCGCAGTGATTGTTTACGAACAAATCACTTTTACAGAGAGTTCTGAACCCAGACCTACTCCAATGTTCTTTCGGTTTAGCTGACAGCCACTCGTAACATTTTATATTTAATTACAAAATTAAGGATAGTATTAGAATGATCAATATTGGTAAAATGTATTATGCCTTAAAAAGTGGTAAAATGTATTATGCCATAAAAATTGGTAAAATGATAATTTTTTACCTTTTGTATTTCAGCCATGTTTTTGTCAAAGTGGTAATCTATTGTTGATCTAGCAGCACTCCACATAAGTCCTCTAAGTGCAAGACCCTTGTGAACTTTGCTCATGTTATTGTACAAATGCATTGCACAGAATCTGTGCTCTGCATTTGGACACAACTCCTCCAGTGCATTTACAAGGCCCTTTTGTTTGTCAGAGATAAATGTCCAAGATGCATCATTGGACATATTCAAATCTTCTTTAAGTTTACTTATAAACCAACTCAAGTTCACATTATTTTCAGCATCCACCACTGACCAAGCTATAGGATACATTCCGTCGTCAGGGTCCATTCCAACTGCTGATAATAACTGCCCTCCATATGGGCCTTTTAAATGACACCCATCCAATCCCACAATGGGCCTGCATCCTGCAAGAAATCCTTTCTTAACAGGCCCAAGACAGATGTATATCCTCCTAAATCTACCCTCCTCCAATTCAATTGCTACAATGGAATCTGGCATCACCCTCTTTACTTCATTTCCATAATCCCAAATCCTTGCATAAGACTCCTCATGTGTTCCATTAATCACCTTTAAAGCCATATTTCTGGCCCTATAAAGCATTGACTTTTTAACTTCACAACCTAAGTCATTTACCACCTTCTTCTGAAAAGCATCACATTCCCAACTAGGATTCATCCGAATATCATCTTCGTACTTCTTTGCTATCCACTCTGCAGTAATTTGTTTCTGATGCCATGTTAGCTGACATGTGTGCTTTGGATTATAAGTTCTGATTTGGTAAGTGTCACTTTTTTGACACTTGTTTGCATAAATGCTCCATTCACAGGGTGGTGTGCACTTGTACTTAATCTTGTAACCCATATTTGGTGTCTTCTGCACAGACCTTCTTTCTATGATGGCATGGCTTCTAACTGCTCTCCTAAAAACATCTGCACTACTAAAAAGCATACCAAGCTGAAATTTTGGGTTCATCATGTCAACCTTCTCATTAAATTCTGGATAAACAACATCAGCCTCATCTTCACTACTTACAGCCATCTTCTCATCTTCACTCCCAGTAATAGTCTCATCATTAAACTCAATTTCATTGTCATCCCATTTATTAGTCATGTACTCTGTTTCACCTCTGTTGACACTAGTCACATCATCATCCTCCTCATCTACCATTTCATCTTGTTTGGAGTTCCCATCATTTGAGCTATCAGGGTGCCAATCTTCATCTGCCTCACTATCTTCATTTACAGAAATCACTATAATTAGACTTGAGGGTGGTGCAGTTTGTGTGTTTCCAATTGGAAATCCCTCAATACCTATAGGCTCTATGCTTATAAGCACAGCAAACACTTCAACATACGGAAATTTTTCAGATATGAGACCAGTCATGACTAGTACATCGGCATCATTTTCCAACTTCCCAATCTCCTCCATTCCCTCATTTGGGGCTTTAAAATACAACTCAATCCCTGAAGACTTACGACCAATACACTCGGACACCATTGAACCAACTTCAAATATCGACATCAAATCAACATTACAGAAATCAAAATAATCTATCTTGTAACCCACAAACTTCGAGTTCAGATTCTCAAAATGACCACCATAGTACAATTTTATAGTGAAAAAAGAGGGGTAATCTGCAATATACAAAACCATTTCAAAGAATGGTTTTTATTACCATTTCAGTCGAAAGGGAGACACAAGGGACCATTCTAAACATATTCAAAAGAAAAAACCATATTCTAAACATATTCTAAACATATTTAGGACCACATGATGAATACAATACAATAAATCACAATCGATTAAGAAAACGAAGTGTTCGAACACATACCTTTATAGTTAGGGCACTCGGCATCTCCATATTTATGCATATTCTCCTTGGATCGCCTAAACCATTCCATTTCAGCTTCACAATTAGGGTTTTCTTTGAGTAATTAGGGTTTTCTTTGAGTAATTGGGGTTTTTTCGATAGAAGTAATTACTTTACTAAAGCCAGTGGTGTTATATATATATATATATAATAAGCTAATTGTCTAAATTACCCTTCTGACTTATACAAAATTTGTATTTAACGGTGAAAAATTAACGGGAGTTAACGGGAGCCACTTTTATAAAAGGCGGAATCAAACTCTGGCCACTAAAATGAGAATTTGAAAATTGAGCCACTTTTGTGAAACTCGGTGTAAAGTACGGCCACAATTATGCAATTTACTCTTCATTTTTAGATTCTAGATTTTTAATGTTAAGAACTAGTTTAGCATTTTCCATTTCTGATGCTAGCATGCTTGTGTGTTAGATATAATTGCTGACGTTTGTTCATCAGTGTTTAAGTACCAGGTACTCATCAGAGTTTACTGGAAGCCAGTCAGAGTTTATTTAAAGGCTGACGGGGAGAAAGTTTACCTTAGCTGTCGGTGCTGATATAAAGATTCTAGAAGCAATATATCTTGAAGATGGAAAGAAGCAAGATATATTGAGACAGTTAAGGAAACGGAACAGAAGACGGAAGCAATCCTAATTTGATATAATTTGTATAGCTAATTTATAGGAATATCAATTAGAGATTGATTATGTAACTGTGTATTATATAAACACAGATAGGTTAACCCTAAAAGGGATGCGAATACTGAATACATTATTCTTGTAACCTAGCAGCTCTCTGTGATTCTTTAACATCACAAAGAGAAGAGTTATTTTATATAATTCAGTTATTGATTCATAAACAGTGTTCTTAAGTGTTATTATCATATTAATATTGATTATATATTGTGTAATCGGCCTAACATTGTGTGTACATTAAACAATTCTACACTAAGATCTTGCACAGTTTTCTTGTACTCAGAATTAGACATGTCAATTGTTGTTAAGATAGGTACCTGAGATAATTGTGGTGATTCCTCTGAAGAGTCAGCCATTAGGGCAACATTTACATACTCTTCCTCTTCATCCGAATCAGGATCATCCCAGTGTTTTCCCTCTGCTATATAAGCTTTCCCTTTCTGTTTTTCAAACAATGCCTGCAGTTGCGGTTTCAGCTTGGCATTCTCCTTCTTCAACTCATCATAAGAATCCTTCTTCTCATAGACATCTTTCTTGTCTCTTGCTTGACGAGGCTTCCGGCATTCAGTGGCGAAATGCCCTAAATCATTGCAATTGTAGCATCTTGATTTGCTTATATCAATCATGCCAGTCTTGTAGCCTCCCTTAAAGCCAGTCCCTAGTGAATACTTGCTCTTCTGGAATCTGTTGGTTGACCTCTTGAACTTATACTTAGGGTTTCTCTTGAAACGAATATGACTAAACTTTGCAGCTAAGTATGCCATGGTTTTTGTCTTCCATCTAATCAAGCTCTTCTAGGGTGTAGTAATCAATTTCATCAACACCCAGATTCACAGAATCCATTTCAGCTTCTATAATCACCTCCTTTCCAGCTCTAGGGGTTTGAACCTGAATATCAGAAGTTGTTGGTTCATCCACTATAAGTTCTGCTGATCTCACAAGTGCATTGTTCTTGTTGTCCACTGTCCCTGGTCCGAAGATTATCACTCGTTGTTCTTGCTCCATCTCATAAGTCTTCAACTTGCCATAGATCATTTCTAATGACATCTTTGTGAAATCAATTCTTTCCCTTATGGATGAGGACTTGTGTTCTACATGATGGGGCAGCGTCATCATGAACTTCATGTTGTTTCTCTCAGTGGATAGGTATTCCCTTTCATTGCCAATTCATTAAGAAGCTTAATATATTTCTCAAAGACCTGAGTTATACTTTCTCTTGGAAGAGACCTAAAAGCTTCGTACTGAGAAGTTAGGATGTCCAATCTGTTTTCCTGCACGTCTTCAGTTCCTTCCATTATTAAGTTTATGGTATCCCACATATGTTTCCCGCTTGTATTGTTCATTAACTGATAGCTCATTTCCTTGTCTGCGGAGTCTGCCAATATCAACATCAAACCTGTATCCAATCGAATCAGTTTTTTGTCAGAATCTGTGTACTCAGTAATATCCTTAGGTTGGGTGCCTTGAGGAATCCTAGTACCATCAGGAGTTGTAGATTCACTAACTGGTTTCATTGGTACAAACGGTTCGTTCTCTAATACGCCAATATACAACGGATTAGATGCCTTGATAAATAACAGCATCTTCATCTTCCACAAACCGAAATCATCTTCAAATATTCTTGGCCGTTGGATCTTCATCAACTTGACAACAAAGTCACTTCACCACCTGCTTCTCCAATTTATTACTTCTTTGGTTACCCCATTTTTGTTACAGTTTAATGCTATACTCTGATTGTAATTTTGTCTGAAACATATGGACCAATGAAGAAATTTGTATGAAGCATAATTCTCAGTAAGTAATTATGAATCCTTAAGAGTTGTATAGATTCTGATCTCAAACATGTGCAGTAAGTTAACACAGCATGATACTGTCTCTGTATTTATACCATCTCTTAGTTTATTAATCCTATACACTGAGTTTGTATTAGCTGTTTGCATTTTCTCTCATAAATTAATTGTATTAACTGATGAAAAGTCTAAACTCTGATTATTAATTGCAAATAATTCACCCTCAAATCAAAAGATGCCAAACAGAGCACAAATTCCTTTGAGATCATGTTGAGCCTAGGAAGATCCAGGAACTTATTGTATGAAATAAGGGCTGAAATCTTTGATTTTTGGTGACTAGTGCCAACCACTGATTACTGGAAAAATAAAAAAAAAATAAAAAAATAAAAAAAAATATAAAGAAAGGGGGTGAAAAACAAAAGATATATCCAAATGAAAGGATATCAGTATACAGAGTTTAGATATAAAATCAGATTTTATGTTATACATGAGAGTTTAGGCAACCAGTTTTTACTGCTTTAGTTTGTGGATTTTATGCACTTTGAGATAATCTAAATATTGATTTCGATAAACTCTGCTATTGCACACACATATTTTCACACCTGTACAGATTGAGAAAAGAGTTTATTGACAAAGAAGGATAAATGGTAAACACTGATGTATTGTGTGACATATGCCGAGGTAACTTTGTTTTAATCTCTGATGGTTAAAATAATTTCTTTGTTTCAGACATTTTATAATTTTGAGATTAGACATTTGTTTTGAAAATTTAAAAAGAGTATGATTGGAAAGTTGTTCAAGAATGTTTTAAACAGAGGAGAGAGGTTAATTGCATAGAAAAGTGTAACAGGCGGTAATTATTGCTGTTTTTACTGCGCATGCGTATTGGAAACTGCCAATTATTTGCTGTCAGTAACTGCATGTGTGACACGTGTCCCATTCACATGATTACAGGAGTAAGACAGTTGTGTATTAATGATTAAAAACTCTTCAGTTTTTAATCGTTAATTTTTTTTAAAATACAATACACACATCTTCAGTTAAACTTTTCACATCTTACTCATACACATCTATTATCACACACACATAGTCACAAACACCTTTCTACACATAAACTCTGTTAAGCTTTCGCATCAATTACTTGTTCTTTCTTCAAAATCTTCTAATGGCAACCACAACTTTCGTTTCGTCTGGGTTAGAGTTCGTTCCAAACAACTATACCGCACCACTAAATACTGCAAACGCACCAGAAGCATTTCATATGATTCAAAAGTTTCTTGCTCAGTCAGTGATTGGGCGTGCTTTAGTTGAACCAGCCAAACTTTCTGGTTTACAAATCAAGGCGTTCTGGGAGTCAGGGGTTTATGATGATGGTGGTGAAACTGGGAACCCATCCATAATCTTTGAGTTTGAAGAAACAGAGTATGTTATTACTGCTGGTACTATTCGAGCTGCAATGGGGTTTCCTGAGTATCCTTCCTACACTGTTGGAATGGGTGATGAGGATTTAATACGAATGATGCGAGAGATTGGTTACTCTGGGCCATTGACAAAGATTGGGCAACTCAAAAGGCCGTTTCTGCGCAAGGAATGGAGTTTCTTCTTCGATTGCATCACGAGGACATTTGGAAAGAAATGCACAAATTAGGATGCTATTCCCACAGACAGTCTGCAAATCGGGTATTCTTTATTATATGATAATCATTTTGATTTTGCACGACTTGTTTTGACTAACTTAGGGGAGAAGATGACAGAGAATAGAGGAGTTGTTTATTTTTCTAGATTCTGTCAGCTTTTGTTTTCTTATTGTGTTGAAGGAGTAAATGTAATTGAAGCAGATGTTTCTTGTTTTAAATTACATAAGAGGGTATTTACTGATCTAGTAAATAAAGATGTTAAGAAAGGAGTTGTTGGAGACTTGTTGCTACCTGCCTCAATGCAACAGTTTTTAAATGCTCAAGTCAATTCATCAACTCAAGAAGTACCTTCTTTAATTTCTGTTAATCCTGCAAGAGGTGGTAGAACTAAGCATATGGGTTCTAAGCCAGCTAGGATTTCTAAACCATCTTCTGAAGCTGAACCTTCTGTGTCTCCATCACAAAGGTTAAAGAAGTCCAAAACCAGAGCATTTAAAAGAAAAGTAAGGGCACAAAGACCTCGTTCTGAAGAAGCAAGAGTATCTGATAGTGAAGATGAAATAGAGGATTCTCAGACTCTGAGCAAAAGAAGAAAGCTTGTAGCCACTTATCTTTTTGATGAGGAGGAAGAAGCTGAATTGCCTGTAAACTCTGAAGTGGTAATTCAGGAAGCTATTCTAAGGGAAACTACTATGCTCTCAGAGGATAGAGCAAATCTTGATGAATCTGAAGCTCCTGCATCAGAGAATGAGGAGATTGTGACTGAAACTGTTCCTCAAGATACTCCTGCAGTTGTTGTTGAGGAGGATATTCTAAATGCTAATGAGGACAGAGTGTTTGTAAACACTGAAGCTCATGAAGTGTTTGTTCAGGAGGATGCTGCAAATACTGAAGCTGTCAATCTAGACAGGATAAATACTGATGCTAATATGATGGATTTGGATTTAGAAGCTCCTACATCAAAGGCTAATGATGTAGTTGAGGAAGCTGCTACTCATTCTGATAGCAGAGTTTTTGATTTTGAAGCACACACCTCTATACATTCTGATCATTATACAGAGGGTGTGGAAGCTGATCAAGTAACTGATCAGAGAGAAGAATCTCTGGCCACTCACACTGAAATTATTTCTTGTGATCTTGACAAAGGTGAGGAGGTTAATCAGATGATAAAAGTCACAGAGACAATTCTTGATGAAGCTGTGATAGAAAAGGAACAAGAGGCTGCTGATGAGCTAAACTCTGAGAATATTATTCTTGAAGCTTTGCAACAATTTGTTGTTGAGATTGTTCAAAGAGAAGCAGAGGTTTTTGCTCAGGTTCACTCCGATATTCCTGAAGCTGTAGAAGAGGAGAAAATTGATGAAGCTGCACAGTTTACTGCTGAAAATATTCTTACTGAAAATGAAGCAGACAATAATGAAGACGCTGGAAATGATGCTGAGGGTTCTCATTCACACCCTAGTATTCAAGTTTCATTGGCTGATGATGTCAATAGTGATGAAGCAAGGGAAGTCAATAGACAGACAAATGAGCATTTCCATAATATGTACTACAACAAATGGGCTGATGCAGATTGTGTCTTCTCAGCACAAAGGGCTGCAGATTTTCTATCTGATTCTGTCAAGAAGATCTCAAATACTGATGTACTTACAAGCTTACAGGCAACTGTTGTTCAAGTCAAATCTCTTAATAATAGATTTGATGAGAATCAACAAATTCTTACAAATCTAAGGAATGAAGTCAGTATGAAGGATCTTACTTTCAAGTCTGACAGAACTTATTATTATGCTATGCTCAAGCAGCAAGCCAAGGATTCTGAGGAAATCAAGAAGAGGCTTGGGAAAGTTGAGGAAAATCAGAATGCAATGTCTACTCAACTGAATTCCATTTCTACTGCCATTGAATTGCTGACATCAGTACTACTTTCTGATGATGTCAAAAAGGGGGAGAGTGTATCTAAAGACAAATGCAAAGACACTCAAGCTCTGAGACGGAGGGATGATTCTACTGATGGGGGAAGCAAAGAAAATAAAAGAAAGATTTTTGCTCAAAGGCAAAGCAGGACAAGAGTAAACTCTGATAGACAAACAAACTCTGACAAGATAAACTCTGGTGGCCAATCTACTTCAAAACTCAAGAGTTTAGTTGTTTCAACTAATCCATCTACTGATGAAGAGATTGCTGCTAAAATATTCATGAAAGAGCATGGAAAGAATGTTACTATTGAAGATATCCAGGCTGAAGAGCAAATGCTTGCTGAGGAACACAAGAAAAATCTTGAAGCTGGAATCTACAAGAAAAAGGAAATCAAGGCTCCTAGAAAGAAAGAAGTTGGTATTTCTATCAAAGAGAATATACAACAGAGTATACAATATACAAGGAGACCTGTGATTGGAAACTCTGATAAGGGTAAAGGCATAATGATTGAAGAGCCTAACCTAGAGAAGAAAGATAATTCAACCTCTGACATTGCTCAAGTTGAAACAAGATTAGCAAAATCAACCTCTGACGCTGCTCAAGTTGATGATACTACTAAAGTTATGACAACCTCTGACGCTGCTCAAGTTGTACAGAAATCTACACAACTTCCAGGATTCAGCAAACCAAAACTTCTTGAAGATTTAAAGTTTGAAGCTGTGAATTTCTCAGAAACCAGAACAATATTGGGAAAAGAAGCCTTTGATAAATCTGGACTGGGTTCACACAGAGAAAGAAGAACTAATAATAGATCTCAAGACAAGTTTTCACTGGCAGAATCTGGAGTTGGAATTACTCAAGAAGGCCTTGACAAACTAGAATCTGTACAGATGATTTTTCACAAAGGAATCAAAAAGGAATTCTTGTTATATTTTATGGCTGATGGCAGAGTGTATAGAGTTGGTGAATCTGATATTCAGTTAAAACTCTGGGAAGAGCTAGAGTATGTTCTATATCTATTTGAAGTAAAGAACAGAAGTACTTATGATGTTGCTCGAGTTTTGAAGGAAAGGATGATGAAATCCAAAGTTTTGAGTGGAGCTGGAGTATCAAGTGCATACATTCCTAAATACAGAGATGCACATGGAAAGTTGGTAGAAATGAAAAGGAATAGTGTTAAGTTCAGAACAGCACTGGGTACAAAAGTTCTTGAATTTAATTTAGAATCTGATAAAGCTTATTATATTAAGCTAGGGAATGAGATGAGGAAGAATTCCATCTATTCTCTGAGAGCTGCAATTTATCAGACTGGAGAATATGATCCAGAGTTGAAAGAAGTGAAGAAGATCATGGTGGAAGAGCTAGAAAGAGCTGAAAAGAAATTGCTATCAGACTATATCAGGACAGTGCCTGATATTCAAGAAATCAAGTAAAGTCTGACTGTAAGTTTTTAATATATTTTCTATTCTAAGTCAAATTTAAACTCTGTTTTAAATTAAACTATGTTATATGTTAAACACTGCATTTGTTAAATGTTTTTGACATCATCAATTATATGTTTAACTTGTACATTTTATTATGAACAAGTTGGGGGAGATTGTTAGATATAATTGCTGACGTTTGTTTATCAGTGTTTAAGCAACAGGTACTGACCAGAGTTTATCAGAAGCCGGCCAGAGTTTATTTAAAGTCTGACAGGGTGAAGAGTTTAAAGGAAGCCAGTCAGAGTTTATTTAAAGTCTGACAGGGTGATAGTTGAATTAGCTGTCGGTGCTGAATTGAAGATTCTAGAAGCAATATATTCTGAAGATGGAAAGAAGCAGAATATATTGATACAGCTAAGGAAACAGAATAGAAGATAAGAAGCAATCCTTAATTGATATAACTTGTATAGCTAATTTGTAGGAATATCAATTAGATAAGGATTGTGTAACTGTGTACTATATAAACACAGATAGGTTATCCCTAGAAGGGATGCGAACATTGAATATATTATTCTTGTAACCTAGTAGCTCTTTGTGATTCGTTAACATCATAAAGAGAGAAGCTGTTAATATAAATACAGTTTTTGTTGATTTATAAACTGTGTTCTTGATTGTTATTCTCATACATACTTGATTATATATTGTGTATTCGGCCTAACAGTAGTATATAAACATAGTTTAGGTTTCGATTTATGGACGAGAACATAATCGATCATACACTTGAGTATTTGTGAGTCAAGTTAGAAGCTCTCAAGAACATAGAATTTCTTGAGAGAGTTTTTGTAAGCTAGCAGCTCTCAAGAACATCAGAATTTCTTGAGAGAGTTTGTAACAGTTTTATATCAGATTTAATAAAGCTGTTATCTTTCTTTCATATTTGTGATATATACATTAAGAAGTCGATTATCTTATACTATTGTATTCAACCCCCTTCTACAATAGATTATTACTGGGCAACAATTGGTATCAGAGCAAACTGATTTAATTCTGAATCAGATACGATCTAAAGATGTCGACAACCAAGTATGAAAGCATGAAGATTCCCATCTTGAAGAAATCAGAATATCCAACATGGAGGGTAAAGATGCTGATGTACCTGGAGCCTATGGATCCTGACTATTTGGACAGGATTCGTGATGGACCATATATTCCTACAAGGATTGTAGAACGAACAGATACAGTACCTGAACATTATGTGGTCAAGGCGAAAAGTGAATGGACTCCAGAAGAAAAAGCTCATGTACTCAGGGAACCAAAGATAAAGAATATCTTGCACAGTAGTCTTGATGCTGTCATGTCAAATAGAGTGATTGCATGCAAATCTTCAAAAGAAATCTGGGATACTTTGGAAACTCAGTGCCAAGGATCTGCATCTGTCAAGAAAAACAGAAGGGCTCTTTTGATTCAAGAATATGAACAATGTAAGGCCGAATACACAATATATAATCAATATATGTATGAGAATAACAATCAAGAACATTGTTTATGAACAATAAAACTGAATTATATTAAATAACTCTTCTCTCAGTGATGTAAAATATCACAGAGAGCTGCTAGGTTACAAGAATAATGTATTCAGTATTCGCATCCCTTTTAGGGTTAACCTATCTGTGTTTATATAGTACACAGCTACATAGATTCAATCTCTAATTGATATTCCTACAAATTAGCTATACAATTTATATCAAATTAGGATTGCTTCTGTCTTCTGTTCCGTTTCCGTAGCTATCTCAATATATCTTGCTTCTTTCCATCTTCAAGATATATTGCTTCTAGAATCTTCATATCAGCACCAACAGCTTCAGCAAACTTTCACCTCGTCAGACTTTAACAAACTCTGACTGGCTTCTAGTATAAACTCTGATGAGTACCTGTTACTTAAACACTGATAAACAATCATCAGCAATTATATCTAACAAACAATTTGATGCAAGACCTGATGAGAGCCTAACTGATCTATATGATAGATTTCTGACACTATTGAACAGTTTATCTTTAGTTGACAAGGAATATGAAACTGAAGATTCAAACACCAAGTTTCTAAGAGCTTTACCTGAAGAATGGGACACTCAGACCTCGATCATTAGACATCAGTATGATCTGAACACTGTGTCTCTTGATGAAGTCTATGAGATGCTAAGAACTCATGATCTTGAAGTTCAACAGAGAAACAACAAGAAAAGCAGCAAGGCAAAATCAATTGCTTTGAAGGCAGAGGCTAAATCAAAAGGAAAAGCTATGGAGGTCTCTAGAAGTAAATCAAGAGTAGCTGAGTCAGATCCTGATGACTCTTCATCAAATACTGATGGCAATCCTGATGCCAATACTGATGATGATTCTTCTGACTCAGACATGGAAGAGATGGTTGCTATGATTGTCAGAAACTTCAGAAGGATGAAGTTCAGGAAGAATAGAAGACAAGGCAACTTTCAGAAAAAGGTTTTCAATCCAAACAAAGATAAGTATATCAAAAAGGACAGCAAGGGTAGCAAATTTGACAAGTCAAAGGTTAGATGCTACAAGTGCAATGGTATAGGTCACTTTGCTTCTGTGTGCAAGAAGACAAAGGCACTTATCACATCAAGCAAGGATTGGATGGACTCCTCCTCAGAATCTGATACTGAGGTGGTCAACTATGCTCTAATGGCCAATGCTGATGTAACTGTTGCTCCTGATGATAAGGTACTAAATACTATCTTTGATTTTGATACTGATAATGCTTCTGAGTTAAGACGTTTTCTAAAGTCATTACATATTAGCTTTAGAAGTCAAACTGCTAAAAATACTAGGATCTTATCTGAGATGTCTGAACTTAGAAAAAGGAATGATATATTAGAAGCTGAATTTTCTCGTATGCAAGAAGTACAAAAAGAATGTGATAATGCTAATCACATGTATTTAGAGATGAAATCCAAATGTATTGCTCTTGAAAAGGAACTTGAATATGCGAATGAGAAAATCAGAACCTGGACAGACTCTGGTAGGAAATTTGATGAGATTAATACCTCTAAGAATTGGAAAGAGTGTCTAGGATATAAGTCAGATGAGGATAAGAAATTGAAAGAGAAAATTGTCATAGATGAGACAGTCAGTCCAAAGACCTATAGACATGTTTTAGATCAAACCAAAACTAAGATTACTCCTGTTAATTTTGTTTTTGGTAAGGATTCCAATTCTACTTTTGAAAAGGGATCTACTTCTACTCAAGGAATTAATATTATAAAGTCAAAACATGTCATGAAGAAAGTCACTAAGAATGTAGGTCTATTGTCTCAGAAACAGCATAAGGATAAAATCTGTGAGGTGACAGATAAGAAAGAGGAAGCTACTGTTAAGAGAAACAGGAATGGTAAAGTTGGGATCAATAAAGAGAATGGTTATAAATATATCCCAAATGCACCTAGAAAGTGTTGTTTTAACTATGGTAACTCTAATCATGTTGCTATTGATTGTAAGAAGAGTAAGAAGAAGATTGTTGATATTTCTAAGTCTGATGTTAGGAATAGATCAGTACTTTATAAACCGCAGAAGTCCTGTTTTCATTGTGGTAGTATATGGCATTCTATTTATACTTTTAAAGATTATCATGATTTGTACTATAACTTTTATGATCCACTACCTAAGATTGATAATAGTACAAAGTCTGATAGAGTTGATAATGTCATTGTGAAGCATGCTTTTGTTAATACTGATACTGACAAAGCAAATCCTGATGGAGTAAATCTTGTCAGGACTGCTAAGGTCATAAAGTCTTCTGCTGTGAATGTTAATAAAATGCATGAAAAGAGAACCCAACAAGTGTGGGTTCCTAAAAATACTAACTAGTGTTGTTATTCTGATTGCAGGGTAAAAAGAAAAATGTGTTAGTCATGGATAGTGGATGTTCTGTGCACATGACTGGAAACAAAGCCCTGTTATCAGAATATGAGGAAAAAGCTGGCCCAACTGTGTCTTATGGAGATGGCAACATTGGACAAACTTTGGGATATGGCAATATAATCATTGGAAATGTCATCATTGAAAAAGTAGCTCTAGTGAAAGGACTGAAACACAACTTGTTGAGTATTAGTCAAATCACTAACAGAGGTTATCATGTCAACTTCTATTCCACTCATTGTGAAGTAGTCAGTAAAGCAACAAGCAAGATAGCTCTGACTGGCTATAGGCATGGTAACATATATGAAGCCAACATTCAATCAAATACTGATGTCTCCCCTACCTGTCTGATCAGTAAAGCATTAGTAGATGAAAGTTAGAATTGGCACAAGAAGCTTTCTCATCTCAACTTCAGCAATATCAATGAGTTGGTTAAGAAAGAGTTAGTGAGAGGATTACCTAAAGTATTGTATACACCTGATGGACTCTGTGATGCATGTCAGAAAACAAAACAAAGAAGGACATCGTTCCGGAGTAAATCAGAATCCTCAATTGAAGAACCATATCACATGCTATATCTTGATCTATTTGGTCCAGTCAACATCATGTCCATCAGTAAGAAAAGGTACACTCTTGTAATTGTTGATGAATATTCTAGATTCACCTGGGTGTATTTTCTGCACAGAAAAGATGAGACTCCTGAAGTTCTGTTGGATCATGTGAGAATGATTGAGACAACCACAAAGTACAAAGTCAAGATACTGAGAAGTGATAATGGTACTGAATTTAAGAATTCAAAGATGGAAGAGTTCTGCAAATACAAAGGAATTATTCAACAATTCTCTGCTCCTGGCACACCCCAGCAAAATGGAGTAGTTGAAAGGAAAAATAGAACTCTTATTGAAGCTGGCAGAACTATGTTGGAAGAAGCAAAATTACCTACATATTTCTGGGCAGAAGCAGTCAACACAGCATGCTATACTCAAAATCTCACATTAATAAACAGGCATGGTGTTACTCCTTATCAGTCACTCAAGGAGAAGAAACCAAGTCTGAAGCATCTGCATGTGTTTGGCTGTAAATGTTTTGTTCTCAGAACTCACCCTGAACAGCTAGGGAAATTTGAAACAAAGGCTGATGAAAGAATTTTCATAGGCTATCCTGTATCAAGAGCCTTCAGAGTTTTTAATTTGAGAACAAGAACTGTCATGAAGTCAATACATGTATCTTTTGATGACAAGAAGATAACTGGAATCAATGAAGACTCTCATGATAGATTGATTTTTGAAAATGAAGCTACCAAGGAACCTGAAGAAAGTGAATCAGATCCTGTCAATACATCAGATCCTGATAGGTCACCAAATCCTGATGACACACCAGATACTGATGGTACTAATACTGATGATGCAACCAATAGTGATACTTTTAGTAGTGCTAATATTGAGGGGGAGCAACAACATTCTACTACAAGTTCAGAGTCAACTCAATTATCAGGACAGAATTCTTCAGATACTGATTCAAGTGATGATCCTGATAACTTATCAAGAGGACATAGCAATAATTCAGGGGCAGCTTCAAATCAAGCAAATTCTTCAAATCAAGATAACACCAATCCAGGGGAGCATCTACTTCAAGAAACAATTTAACACCAGCAAGGAAATGGACTGCAAGTCATACTCCTAATTTGATCATTGGGGATCCTGATGCAGGTGTTCAAACAAGAAGTGCAACTCAAAATGAATGTCTATACAATAACTTTCTATCCAAGGAGGAGCCAAAGAAAGTTGAAGATGAACTTAGAGATGCTGATTGGGTTACTGCAATGCAAGAGGAACTGAATGAATTTGAAAGAAATGAAGTCTGGAAACTAGTACCAAGACCAAAGAATAGATCAATTGTTGGTACAAAGTGGATTTTCAAGAACAAGACTGATTCTGATGGAGTAATAATCAGAAACAAAGCAAGACTAGTTGCAAAGGGGTATTCTCAACAAGAGGGAATTGATTATGATGAAACTTTTGCTCCTGTTGCAAGACTAGAAGCCATCAGGATATTTCTTGCTTATGCAACACATAAGAAATTCAAGGTTTTCCAGATGGATGTTAAAAGTGCTTTCTTAAATGGAGAACTGGAGGAAGAAGTCTATGTTGAGCAACCTCCTGGTTTCATTAATCCTAAATATCCAGATCATATCTACAGATTGGATAAGGCACTTTATGGACTAAAGCAAGCTCCAAGAGCATGGTATGGAACTTTAGCTCTATTCTTACTGGAAAGTGGATTCAAAAGAGGTACCATTGATAAAACTCTATTTTATTTGAATCATGGTAAGGATTTGCTTTTAGTTCAGATCTATGTTGATGATATCATATTTGGGTCAACAAACAATAAGCTTTGTGAAAAGTTTTCCAAGCTTATGCAGTCAAGATATCAAATGAGCATGATGGGAGAAATGAGTTACTTTCTTGGTCTTCAAGTTAAACAAACTGATGAAGGGATTTTTATAAATCAGTCTAAATATACAAGGAATTTATTGACAAGGTTTAACATGCAAGATAGTTCTCCTGCTACAACTCCCATAGCTACAGCTACCAAACTTGATCCTGATCAAGGTGCTGAGGTAGATGTAACTCACTACAGAGGAATGATTGGATCTTTATTGTATCTCACTGAAAGTAGACCAGATATCATGTTTACAACCTGTCTGTGTGCAAGATTTCAAGCAAAACCTAGAGAACCCCATCTGATTGCAGTCAAAATAATTTTCAGATATCTCAAAGGCACTTCTTCACTTGACCTTTGGTATGCAAGGGAATCAGATTTTGGGTTGTGTCGTTATTCAGATGCTGATTTTGCAGGATGCAAAATAGACAGGAAAAGTACTTCAGGAAGCTGTCAGTTTTTGGGTGGAGGACTAGTTTCATGGTTCAGTAAAAAGCAAAAATCCATTTCCACTTCAACTGCAGAAGCTGAGTACATTGTTGTAGGAAGTTGTTGTGCTCAGATAATGTGGATGAGAAATCAGTTGTTAGATTATGGCCTGTCATACTCAAAAATCCCTATTTTTTGTGATAACCAAAGTGCTATTGCAATGACAGGAAATCCAGTTCAACATTCTCTTACTAAACACGTTAGTATTCGATATCACTTCATAAGAGAACAAGTTCTGGAAGGAACAATTGAACTTCACTTTGTTCCTACTGATCAACAACTAGCTGATATATTCACTAAGCCACTACCTGAAGCTACTTTCAATAAATTGGTGAATGAACTTGGAATGATGAACTTTGAGAATTTCTGAGGAAAGCTACAGAGAGGAAATCATGATAACTGTCAAAATCCTGATGGTTATTCAGAAAGGTATGTATTTTTGATCTATTCCTGATAGGACCCAATCCTGACAGGAAGTCAAATGGTCAATCCTAATGCTCAGATGTTGAAGCTGGTATGAAAACCAGAGGTTCTATGCGAATTTGTCATCAACCCTTCTGGTAAACTCTGGAAAATAAGATTTTTACTTTGTCTTTGATTAAGTTTTCAGTCTTAATTCTCAATTTCAATTATATTTCTATCAGAGTTTACTATTCGTCATTTTATATGTCAATATCAGAGTTACTAACAAATTGTGCAGGCAAGTACAGAAAGAAAACAGTTGAGAAAATAGACAAATTTCATTAATTCTTGAAGATTCATTACAAATGAAAATGGAAATTACATATCTTTTCCTAGTCTATTTCTCCTCAGGAACTGGTTGTGGCTCAATCTCAGCAAGAGCCTCCTCCATCTCTTGCCATTTGATATCGAGCTCAGCATCAGGTAAGTTGTTTTGTTGTTGGTTGGCAGCCATTGAAAAACAAAGAAGGTGCAAGGTTTTCGTAAGTTTTTCTCTGGAGAGGGTTTGTGTTTTAATAGTTATATGATGTTATGTTTAACAGTTCTATTTTATAGAGAATGTGTGTTAAGGATGCATGTCATTTTCTCAATATCGAGGCGACTGTTCAGTTTCTCATAATTACTTTGCCTCGTTAATTGGTAAGAATGGTTACATGGGTATTATGCTATTTTTTTGTAATCATTTTTTTTTAAAAAAAACAAAACCAGCATTTATCAGGATTGTCAAAATAAATTTTGTTTTCTTAAATAAAATTTTATTTTACTTCATATTAATTTTTTTTTTCAAATCCTGATAAGGCAAATGGTTTCATAGGAAATGCTTTTATTCCTGATGAGGTTAGGTTTTTCTTACATAGGAAAATGCCTACTCATTATGGTTTAATTTCTAATGCTATGGGGCAAGGCCAATCACACCTTGTTCCTAACCCAAGCATTCATCCTAAATAGTCTAAACAGTCAACTACCACCTCTAATGTCTCTCAAAAGACTTTAGTTGTAAAAGCAAAGAAGTCAGCTAGAACTGATGTGTCAGGAAGGTAATCAGGTTCAAAGGATTTTTCCTCTACATCACTCACTAAAAATAAGTTACAAGGGGGTGTACAAGGGGTCCTGGTGAAGAAAGCTGCAAAGGGAGGTGAGGTTGTTTATGTTAAAAGAAAGTTAGTGCTCAGGGATGAGACTGACTCAGAGGATGATTTACCTATATCCTCTATAATGAATGTGAATAAGGAAGTTGTTGATACTTCTGCTGCAGCTGTGGTTTCATTGTCTACACCACAGAAGAAACGAAGATTAACTAAGGGCAGGTATCAAATTCCTTTAGAAAAGAAGCAGGATACTGATATACAGGACACTTCTATTCTGAATGAGCAATCAGTTTCTACTGCTCAAGCAAATCCTGATGTTAGTATTCCTGATGTTGTACCCAGTCAAGTGGTTAATATTTTAGACTCTCCAGCACAGGACTCTCCAACAAAAAGACATGTTAATATTTCATGGGAGAAGTATGGTGGTGCTGCTTCCAAACTTGGGATAAAACATCCAATGGAAAAACTAAGGAAGGCAGAAGAGTTAGTCTATCATAGACAGAAGAAACTGAAAGGATCAAGCCCACAAGAACCTGAACCTCAAAGTGGTTCAGCAGCTCCTTATGATGATCCAGCCACACAAGAACCACTCAATCAAAGTTTGAGTGAAGGCTTAGCTCATGGAATGGTCCCACAAGAACCATTTTCTCAAAGGGAGAATGCAGACATCGACATTCCAGCTACACAAGAACCATCTTCTCAGAGTGAAGATGCAGGCCAAGCTACAGTTTTCGAGAAATTTCCTGACAATGCTCAAGGGATTTCTAGTGCAGATGAAGTTCAAAGATTGGTCGAGGACACTGTCAATGAGGGAAGCACACAAGAACCTTTGACTCAAAGTGTTGAAGAAGCTTCTGAACCTTAAGTTCCACAAGAACCATTGGTAGCAAATACTGATGCAAGCATATCAAATCCTGACGGTGTTCATCCTGACTCTAGTGGTTCTCCTGATACTGAGCCTATCCTGATACAGCCACTTCGTTCAAGACCAATGAATCATCCTATCACAGATTCACAGGATAAAATGAAAGGTATAGCTATTCCTGATCCTGATGATACTCATAGTACTGATGATGATAACTCTGATGATAGTGATGGTGATGAGAATCGAAAAGAGAAGGAACAGCTTGCTACAGCACTCAAAATTAGTCTTGGAACTAATTTTGGTTCATCAAGTACATATATGGCTGGCAAAGCTTCCACTGGGAAAGATCAGACACAAGATTTTTCTATTCCTTCCTTTAATCCTGCTGAGGCACTTAGACAGAATGAATGGAACAATTCATGGCACAGATCTGCTGAATCTGTAAGTTATTCTTCTGCTTTGGAACATGCCTATGATGCAGTAAAATCTATAGAGAATCAAGACTTGAAGAATCATCTGAAGGCTACAACTTTATTATCTAAAAGTCTCAAAAGTGAGATTGATTCTATCAAGAACTCCACTGAGTTGGTGAGGAATGATATTTCTCAAAGTTTTACAAAGGTGCCTACTACTTTTCAGCTAAGGGTAGTAGAATCCCAAGTGAAATCTGTCATTTCTGAACAAACCTCTATCAACAGAAGGATTGATTCTCTGGATACCAAGGTAACTGACATTCAAGCCTCTCTTTCCTTAATTTTGAATTTATTGTCAAATCCTTATGTCAAAAAGGGGGAGAAGGTTAGTCGGACAAAATGCACACTTGATCTAGTATTAAGGAATAATGATGATGATACTGGAGATGATGGTAGTGACAAAGTGATACAAGGAGAAACCTCTGATGCTGCTATTATGAAGTCTACAATTCAAACTTCACAAAGTCAAACAACGCAGCCAACTCATGTTTCTGATTCTGGAGTTAAGACAGTAAGAACGTTGGTGCAATCTCAGATCCTGACGGAAGAACAAATCCTGACACCTGGTCATGGACATACTCTGGCTACAATTCCTGAAGGTGATGAAGATATTTTTATTGATAATCCTGAAGATGCATCAAATTTATTCCAGAAGTTTTCTACAAAAGATGGCAGAATTGTTACTCTATATCACATTGATAAAAGAGTTCAACAATTATGTTAGATATAATTGCTGACGTTTGTTCATCAGTGTTTAAGCAACAGGTGATCATCAGAGTTTACATTGAAGCCAGTCAGTGTTTGTTAAAGTCTGACGTGGTGATAGTTGAATTAGCTGTCGGTGCTGAATTGAATATTCTAAGAGCAATATATTCTGAAGATGGAAAGAAGCAGAATATATTGATACAGCTAAGGAGACGGAATAGAAGACTGAAGCAATCCTTAATTGATATGAATTGTATAGCTGACTTATAGGAATATCAATTAGAGAGGGATTGTATGTAACTGTGTATTATATAAACACAGATAGGTTATCCCTAGAAGACACGCGATAATTGAAAACATTATTCTTGTAACCTAGTAGCTCTTTGTGATTCATTAACATCATAAAGAGAGAAACTGTTAATATAATTACAGTTTGTTGATTTACAAACTTGTGTTCTTGATTGTTATTCTCATACATACTTGATTATATTGTGTATTCGGCCTAACAATTGGTATCAGAGCCAAGGCTGTTTAATATATACAGTTTTTCGATTCAAACACAGTAATAATCATGTCTGAAGAAAATCAAGCTCCTCCCAAGGTTGAACAGGTTAAACCTAATTCTGTGAGTCGTTATGAAACAATCAGGGTTCCAATTCTCAGGCCAGTGGAGTATCCAATTTGGAAGGTGAAGATGACCATGTTTCTGGAGGCTACAGATCCAGAATATCTTGACAGAATCTATGATGGTCCTCATATGCCGACTAAATTGTCTCCTGTTGTTGATGGTCAAGAACAAAAGACTGTTCCAAAGGAAAAGAAAGATATGACTCTTGAGGACATCTCATCAATTGCAAAAGATGCAAAGGTTAGACATCTTCTCCACAGTGCTTTAGATAATGTTATGTCTAACAGAGTAATTGGTTGCAAAACTGCAAAAGAAATCTGGGATGCTTTGGAAGTCAGGTGTCAAGGAACCACTGCTATAAAGAAGAACAGGAAAACAATACTCACTCAGGAGTATGAGCACTTTGATTCAAGAACCAATGAAACCTTGACTGAGACATATGACAGATTCTGTAAACTGCTGAATGATTTATCTCTAGTTGATAAAGAATATGATCTTGAAGAATCAAATCTCAAATTTCTCTTATCTTTACCTGAAAGATGGGATTTGAAGACAACAACTATAAGAGATAATTACGAACTTGCTGAAACTGAACTTGATGAGATTTATGGGTTACTGAAGACTCGTGAACTTGAGATAGAACAAAGAAACAGGAGATCCAGCAAGAAGACAAAATATGTTGCTCTCAAAGTTGAGGAGAAGCCCATCAAGAAGGAATCATCAAGGAAGAAAGCCAAGGGAAAGGCTTTAGTCATTAAATCTGACAGTGAGTCATCAAACACTGATGATGACTCAAACACTGATGATGAAGCTTCTGACTCTGAGGATGATGAAGAACAGATGATGCAAATGGCTGCATTGATGGTGAAGACCTTCAAGAAGATGGGATTCAAGAACTTCAAGAAAGGAAAGAGATTCTCAAGGAAAGATTCAAACTCTGAAAGGAAAAGTTTTAGAAAGTCTGATGGAAGGGAGACCAAGTCTGGCAAGAAGGATAAATCTGAAATCCAGTGCTACAAGTGTAAGGAGATGGGTCACTATGCCCCAGAGTGCAAGAAAGGAAAATCTGAGAAAGCACTCATCTCTAAAGGCAAAGACTGGGCAGATACTTCATACTCTGATGAAGGAGTAAATTATGCTCTTATGGCAAATTTCAAAGATGAGACTGAATCATCTGAAAATAAGGTACCCCTAACTACTTATGCTTATGATACTGATAATATATCTGAGTTAAGAGTATATCTGAAAAGCGTACATGTTAGTTATAGGGATCAGACTTTAGAGAATGAGAGAATTAAATCTGAGAATCTTAGCCTTAAAGATAGAAACAAGTTTCTTGAAGGAGAACTTGAAAATATGAAGCAGATTCAAAAAGAAAGAGATGATGCTGTTTATGTTGAACAGGAGTTGCTCAAAAGATATAGGCAACTAGAATCTGATCTAGGAAAAGAAAGAAAAATAATCAAGACTTGGACAAACTCTGGAAGAGACACTCATCAAGTGTTTCAGACAGATTCTGTAGGTTTAGGCTATTGTGAAAATGATGAACTTAGGTTTAAAGACAAGGTTAAGGTTAAACCACAACTTAAACCTGTGAAATTTGTTCCAGAGTCCACTAAGTTAAAATCTGTTGTAGTAAGAGAAGTTGATATGGAATCAGATGAAACCTGTGAAAGACAGGAAAATATTATAACAGAAAATCTTATGGAAATAGAAGTTGTTAGAAAGCCAGTAAAAACTTGTGAAAAACAGGTTAATGTTGGCTTGATGACAGGAAAACAGTTCAATCACAAGCTCAAAGAGGTAAAGTCTGCCATGAAACCAAAAGGGTCCAAGAAGAATAGGAATGGAAAAATAGGCATAAATAAAAGAAATAATCATTTGCCTACTGTTGTTGCTCCAAGGAAAACATGTTATAATTGTGGTAGTACTAACCATCTTGCTAGATTTTGCAATAAGAACAAAGATATTAATTCTTTACCTTCTACATCAGGAGTAAAGAATAATTATGTAAGGGTTAAACCACAGACTTTATGCACACACTGTGGGAGCACTTGGCATTCTATTTATACTTGTAAGAGTTATCATGCTATTTATCACAATTACTATGAGCTAAAACCCAATCTGAAGTGGGTTAGAGCAAACTCTGCAAGTGTAAAGTCTGACAATGTTAGTTTAAACTCTGTTGATAGTGATTCCGCTGCAAAAGCTAACACTGTTAAGAAAGACAAAGGATCCAAGCAAGTCTGGGTCCTTAAAACTAACACTCAGTGTTTGTTTGTGATTGCAGGGCATAAAAGAGAGCACCCTTATCTTGGACAGTGGATGCTCAGGACACATGACTGGAAATAAAGCCCTGCTATCAGATTTTGAGGAGAAGGCTGGCCCAAAGGTTTCCTATGGAGATGGCAACATAGGACGTACTATGGGATATGGCAATATCAATCTTGGAAGTGTCATCATCACAAATGTAGCTCTAGTCTCAGGACTCAAGCATAATCTGCTATCTGTGAGTCAAATCTGTGACAGAGGAAACCATGTAGATTTTCATACTGAACACTGTGAAGTTATCAGTAAATCTACTGGAAAAGTTGTTCTAGTTGGACACAGGCGCAACATTATTTATGAAGCGAGTTTGGTAACAAACTCTGATGGAAAAACAGTGTGTCTGACTGCAAGAATGTCAAATGAAGAGAGTTGGAATTGGCATAAGAAGCTCTCCCATCTCAATTTGAACAACATCAATGAGCTAATAAGAAAGGATCTTGTAAGGGGACTTCCAAAATCAATACTCAGACTAGATGGCCTATGTGATTCTTGTCAAAAGGCCAAGCAAAGGAAGTCATCTTTCAAGAGCAAATCTGAGTCTTCAGTAGTGGAACCTTATCATCTTCTACATGTTGATCTATTTGGACCAGTGAATGTGATGTCTATGGGCAGAAAGAAATATGCTCTAGTAATTGTTGATGAATATACTAGATATACATGGGTGTATTTCTTATCAAAGAAGGATGAAACTGATCAAACTCTGATGGATCATGTAAATCTACTGGACAAAGGATCACAGCACAAAGTCAAAATTATAAGGAGTGATAATGGAACTGAATTCAGAAACTCAATCATGGAAACTTTCTGCAAGGAAAGAGGAGTGAAACAAGAATTTTCTGCACCTGGAACTCCACAGAAAAATGGTGTAGTTGAAAGAAAGAACAGAACTCTAATTGAAGCTGCCAGAACAATGCTTGATGAAGCAAAGTTACCAACCTATTTCTGGGCAGAAGCTGTTCAAACTGCTTGTTTTACTCACAATGCTACATTGATAAACAAGCATGGGAAAACACCATATGAGATGGTGAAAAATAAGAAACCAAATTTGAAATATTTTCATATATTTGGATGCAAATGCTTTGTGTTGAAGACTCATCCTGAACAGTTGACCAAGTTCGAGTTAAAAGCTGATGAAGGAATCTTTGTTGGATATCCATTGTCAATAAGAGCATTCAGAGTCTACAATCTGAGAACTAAAGTGATCATGGAATCCATACATGTGTCATTTGATGACAAGAAAATAACTGGACTTCATGACTTAGATGGATATGATCAACTGCGCTTTGAAAATAAAGATTTATTCTCTGATTATGTAAACTCTGATGAAGCAGTACCGACAAACTCTGTTGAAGCGGTTCTGACAAACTCTGACGAAGCATACTCTGAACCTCTACTGGTAAATACTGGAGAAAATGGAAATTCTCAAATTGAACAAAATAGAGAATCGGTTGAGGGGGAGCGTGAAGAAGCTCAACAAGACACAGCAAGTGAGTCAGTTGAGGAAACTGATTCAAACTCTGACAGTTCAAACTCTGAGCCATCCAATTCAGGGGGAGCTTCAGATGCTGCAGAAAGTCAACATATGAATCAGGAGAGCATGGATCAAGGGGGAGGATTCAATAATGATGCAAGGAACCACTTACCAACAGCAAGAAAGTGGACACATGCACATACACCTGATCTTATAATTGGAGATCCTGATGCCAGTGTAAGAACTAGAAGTGCTACTACAAATGAATGCCTGTACCATGCTTTCTTGTCTCAAACAGAACCAAAGAAAGTGGAAGAAGCTCTTCAAGATGCTAACTGGATAACAGCAATGCAAGAAGAGTTAAATGAATTTGAAAGAAATGAAGTCTGGACACTTGTACCTAGACCAAAGAATAGATCAATTGTAGGTACAAAGTGGGTTTTCAGAAACAAGACTGACAGTGAAGGTGTGATTACAAGAAACAAGGCTAGACTTGTGGCTAAAGGTTATTCACAACAGGAAGGAATTGACTATGATGAAACCTTTGCTCCAGTTGCAAGATTGGAGGCCATAAGAATTTTTCTGGCCTATGCTGCACACAAGAAGTTTAAAGTCTTTCAGATGGATGTGAAAAGTGCTTTTCTGAATGGAAAGCTTGAAAAAGAAGTGTTTGTTGAACAACCACCAGGATTTGTAGATCTCAAGCATCCAGATTATGTCTACAGGCTTGACAAGGCATTATATGGACTAAAGCAAGCACCAAGAGCATGGTATGAAACTCTTGCTAAATTTCTTTTAGAAAGTGGGTTCACAAGAGGTACAATTGATAAAACTTTGTTTTATTTCAATTCTGGTGATAATTTGCTTTTAGTTCAAATTTATGTAGATGATATTATTTTTGGATCTACTAATGACAAACTTTGTAAGAAGTTTACAAAGCTTATGCAGTCCAGGTACCAAATGAGCATGATGGGAGAGCTTAGTTATTTTCTAGGCTTACAGGTCAAGCAAACAGATGATGGGATTTTTATCAATCAAGCAAAGTATACCATAAATCTTCTAAAGAAATTTGGTATGCTTGATAGTTCATCTGCTCCAACTCCCATGGCTACTGCAACAAAGCTAGACAAAGACACAGGTGCTACAGTGGATATGAAAACCTACAGAGGCATGATTGGGTCTTTATTGTATCTCACAGCAAGTAGACCTGATATCATGTATGCTACATGTCTTTGTGCAAGATTTCAAGCAGATCCCAGAGAGCCTCATCTAACAGCTGTAAAAAGGATTTTCAAATATCTCAAAGGAACCATAACCTTGGGTTTGTGGTATCCTAGAGAATCAGAGTTTAAGCTGATTGGTTACTCTGATGCAGATTTTGCAGGCTGTAAGATAGACAGAAAAAGTACAAGTGGAAGCTGTCAATTCTTAGGTGACAGATTGGTTTCTTGGTATAGCAAGAAACAGAAGTCAATCTCCACATCCACTGCAGAAGCAGAGTATATAGCTGCTGGTAGCTGTTGTGCACAGATTTTATGGATGAAGAATCAGTTGCTGGATTATGGGTTAAGGTACTCTAAAATACCTATTTACTGTGATAACCAAAGTGCTATTGCTATGACAGGTAACCCAGTACAACATTCCATGACCAAGCACATCAGCATAAGGTATCATTTTATCAGGGAACATGTGGAGGAAGGAAACATTGAGCTTCATTTTGTGTCTACAGACCAACAACTTGCTGATATCTTCACCAAACCTTTGAGTGAATCTACCTTTACAAGATTGGTAAATGAACTTGGAATGATCTCTGGTTTTGACTAGAGATACGGGTTAGACTCAAAAACTATACATGTTTGATTCTTATGCTCATGATTCCTTGCATGTATTAACTGTTATGAGTACCAGTGTCATAAACTCTGAAAGTAAACTCTGATGCTAAACTCTGTTAGTCATAAAGTGTTGGTCATATTCTGATAGTTACAGTCTAATGCTATACTCTGATTGTAATTTTGTCTGAAACATATGGACCAATGAAGAAATTTGTATGATACATAATTCTCAGTAAGTAATTATGAATCCTTAAGAGTTGTATAGATTCTGATCTCAAATATGTGCAGTAAGTTAACACAGCATGATACTGTCTCTATATTTAAAGCATCTCTTAGTTTATTAATCCTATACACTGAGTCTGTATTAGCTGCTTGCATTTTCTCTCATAAATTAATTGTATTAACTGATGAAAAGTCTAAACTCTGCTAATTAATAGCAAATATTTCACCCTCATATCAAAAGATGTCAAAAAGAGCACAAATTCCTTTGAGATCATGTTGTGCCTAGGAAGATCCAGGAACTTATTGTATGAAATAAGGGCTAAAATCTTTGATTTTTGGTGACTAGTGCCAACCACTGATTACTGGAAAAATAAAAATAAAGGGGGTGAAAAATAAAAGATATATTCAAATGAAAGGATATCAGAATACAGAGTTTAGATAGGTATCAGATTTTATTTTATACATGCGAGTTTGGGCAATCAGTTTTTACTGCTTTAGTTTGTGGATCTTATGCACTTTGAGATGGTCTAAATATTCATATTCGGTAAACTCTGCTATTGCACACACAATTATTCACACCTGTACAGTTTGAGGAAAGAGTTTATTGACAAAAAAGGATAAATGGTAAACACTGATGTATTGTGTGAAATACACTGAGGTAACTTTGTTTTAATCTCTGATGGTTAAAATAAATTATTTGTTTCAGACATTTTATAATTTTGAGATTAGACATTTGTTTCGAAATTCGAAAGAGGATGATTACAAACGGTTCATATTTGTATTCAACAGAGGAGAGAGAGGTTGAGTGTTTTGAACAGTGTGAAAAACGGTAATTATGGCTATTTTTACTGTGCGTGTGTATTGGAAGTTGTTACATACAGCTGTCAGCATATACATGTTTGACAACTGTCCCACTCACACATTTTTCAAAGACGCCTGCTGTGTGTAGTAATGATTAAAACGATTGGGTTTTAATTTTCACTGTAATTATTTAAACTTACTACACATAAACGGTTCATTCTTTTACACAATTCATCTTTTCATAAGTTTTTACTCACAAACACTATCTCAAACACTTTCACTGCATACATTCTACACTTTTCTCTGTCTTATTTCTCGCTTTCTTCTAAACATCTCTAATGGCTACAACAATGTTTACTGCTTCTAGGTTAGAATTTGTCCCGAATAACTATGCTGCTCCTTTGGCAAATGAGAACGCACCGGAGGCGTTTCATTTGATTCAGAATTTCTTGTCAAACTCTGATGTTGGTACTGCTCTCACCGCACCATTGAAGCTGTCTGCATCTCAAATAAGGACTCTTTGGCAGACAGGCACTTATGATAATGGAGGGGAGACTGGGTCTCCATCTATTATTTTTGAATTTCAAGGAGATGAATTTATAGTTACTCCAACAACTGTTCGTGATGCCTTGGGTCTTGAGGATTTCAATGCTTTCACAATCTTTGTTGGTGATTCTGAATTGGTTAGAATGATGAGGGAAATAGGCTACTCTGGACCATTGACAAAGATTGGTCAACTCAAAAGGCCGTTTTTGCGCAAGGAATGGAGTTTCTTTTTCGACTGCATAACAAGGGCTTTTGGAAAGAAGTGCACGAATTGGGATGCGATTCCCACTGATAGTCTGCAAATCGGGTATTCTCTTCTTTATGGAAGTAATTTTGATGTTGCTAGGCTAGTTTTAACTAATATTGGTGAGAAAATGCTAGAGAATAGGAATGTTGTTTATTTCTCTAGATTTTGTCAGTTGTTATTCAACTTTTGTTGTCCTGATGTTGAGATCTTAGAGGATGATGTCATTCTCTCGTTTAAATTGCATAAATGCATCTTCTCTGATCTCACTAATAAAGATAACAAGAAAGGAGATGTTGGTGTTTTGATGTTGCCTGAGTCTGTGCAACAATTTCTGGTCAATTCACAACAACAACAATCACTTGCAAACGCTGAAGCTGGACCTTCTGTGTCTCAATCACAGAGGTCAAAGAAGTCTAAATTGAGGGCTGTTAAATTTGCTAGAGTGAAGCCATCAACTGCTGAAGCTGGGGTATCAAACACTAATGATATGCCTCAGAAGAAAAAGTTAAAGAAAAGAAGGGCCAACAGGTCAAAGACTGTTGCTGTTGATGAGGAGAGTGAAACTGATGATGAAACTCTTCATCAGAGGAAAAGAAGATTTGGTAGCAGCACATTTATTTGGTGCTAAGAATGTTTCCTCACAGGTTGTTGAAGCTCCTGAAGTTGAGTCTCAGGAGGATGAAGCTGTCAATGTGGATAGAGTGTCTATAGAAGCTCCTACATCAAAGGCTGATGATGTAGTTGAGGAAGCTGCTGATCATTCTGACAGCAGAGTTTTTGAACATGAAGCTGAGGCAATGGATTTCATTGTTGATGAAGATATTAAAGATGCACATCCTAGTATCAGTATTTGTGATACTGAGGATGTGGCAGCTGATCAAGCTACCTTAGTGATTGAAGACTCTGTGGGTTCTCACACAGAGGTTCTTTCAGTAAATAATGCTAATTCTGAACAAGGTGAGGAAGTTGATCAGAGTTTGGAGGATGTAGCAGAGAATGTACAAGAGGCTGCTGATAAGCTAATCTCTGAGGATATTATTCTTGAAGCTCTACAACAATCTGTTGTTGAGGTTGTAACAAAAGAAACAGAGTTAATGCAAACTGCAAACTCTGAGATTCCAGAAGATGTTGCAGAGAAAGTTATTGCTGAAGCTGCACAGAGAAATTTTGATACTAATGCAAACTCTGATAATCCAGAAAGAATGGCAGAGAATGTTTCTGCAGAGAATTCAGAAGAGGATGAAAATGTTGAAGATAGTCCTGCTCATTCACATCCTGATATACAAGTGGACTTATCTGATATTCAAGCAAACTCTGATGAGGAAAGAGAGGTCAATCGAGCTACTGCTGAGCATTTTCAGGATATGTACTACAAAAGATGGGCAGCTGCAGATTGTATCTTTTCTGCACAAAGGGCTTCTGATCTTCTTAATGATTCTGTTAAGAAAATTTCTTCTCCTGATGTACTTGAAAGTTTAAAGGCAACTGTTGTTCAAGTCAAATCTCTTAATAATAGATTTGATGAGAATCAACAGATGTTTACAAATCTTAGGAATGAATTTTCTATCAGGGATACAACTTTGAAGCTAGACAGATCATATTACTCTACACAATTCAAGCAGCAAGCCAAGGATTCTGATGACATTAAGAAGAGGCTTGGGAAAGTTGAGGAGAATCAGACTGCAATGTCTACTCAATTGAATTCTATTTCTACTGCTCTAGAATTGCTGACATCAGTATTACTTTCTGATGATGTCAAAAAGGGGGAGAGTGTACCAAATGACAAATGCAAAGACACTCAATCTCTGAGACGGAGGGATGATTCTGCTGATGGTGGAAGCAAGGAAAGTGAGAGGAAGCAAATTTCTGAGCAAGGGCAAAGAAGATCAAGGTTAAATTCTAATAGGTTGACAAACTCTGGTAAAGAAATCTCAAACTCTGCCAGTGGTTCAAGACTTAAGAGTTTAATTATTTCAGCCAATCCATTAACTGATGAAGAAATTGCTACCAAGATGTTTCTAGAAGAACATGGAAATGAAGCTACAGTTGAAGACATGGAAGCTGAAATGTTGAGTCTTGCTGAAGAGCATGAGAAGAAATTGAAGGATGGTACTTATAAAAAGAAAGCTGTCAAGGTTCCTAGAAGAAAAGAAAAGGGTATTTCCATCAAGGAAATTTCTCAACAGAGTATACAAGACTCAAGGAAACCTATGATAGCAAATACTGATAAAGGCAAGGGTAAACTGGTAGAAGAAGAACAGTTACCTAAGAAGAATTATTCAACCTCTGACAAAGCTCAAGTTAAAGTTTTTGAAGCTAGATCAACCTCTGACGTTGCTCAAGTTGATGTTTCTACTGAAGTTGTGACAACCTCTGACAATGCTCATGTTGTGCAAACTCAACTAGCACCTCAACTCCAAAGTACTTTTAGAAGACCTGTACTCTCTGAAACTCTGACACTTCAACCTGTGGACTTTTCTCAAACCAGGACTGTACTTGGAAAAGAATCTTTTGATAAGTCTGGTTTAGGTTCACATAGGGAGAAGAGAATAAACAATAGATCTGGAGATCAATCATCACTGGCAGTATCTGGTATTATTACTCAAGAGAGTCTTGATATGCTAGAATCTGTTCAGATGGTATTTCATAAAGTATTAAAGAAAGAGTTTTTACTGTATTTCATGACTGATGGAAGAGTTTACAAGGTTGCAGAGTCTGACATCAATCTCAAATCTTATGAAGAATTGGAGTATGTTCTATATTTGTTAAAAGTCAAGAATAGAAGTACTCATGATGCCGCTTTAGTTATCAGAGAAATGATGCTTAGATCAAAGATAATGCTTGGAGGAGGAGTCTCGAGTGCATATATTCCTAAGTACAGAGATGCTTATGGAAAAGTTGTGGAGATGAAGAGGAATAGTGCTAGGTTCAGGACTGCACTGGAAATGAAAGTTCTAGAATTTAATCTAGAGTCTGACAAGCCTTTCTATATAAAACTTGGAAATGAAATGAGGAAAAACAGTATCTATTCTCTGAGAGCTGCCATATATCAAACTGGTGAAGGAGATCCAGAGCTTAAGGAGCTGAAGGAAAATATGATTGCTGAACTGGAAAGAGCTGAGAGAAGATTACTTACAGACTATCTCAGGACAGTGCCTGATATTCAAGAAATCAAATAAAGTCTGACTGTAAGTTTTTTTTAAAGTTTTCTATTCTAAGTTAAAGTTAAACTCTGACATATTTTAAACACTGCATTTGTTATATGTTTTGACATCATCAATTATCTGTTTAACTTGTACATTTTTATTATGCACAAGTTGGGGGAGATTGTTAGATATAATTGCTGACGTTTGTTCATCAGTGTTTAAGCAACAGGTGATCATCAGAGTTTACATTGAAGCCAGTCAGAGCAATACATTAAAGTCTGACGTGGTGATAGTTGAATTAGCTGTCGGTGCTGAATTGAATATTCTAAGAGCAATATATTCTGAAGATGGAAAGAAGCAGAATATATTGATACAGCTAAGGAGACGGAATAGAAGACTGAAGCAATCCTTAATTGATATGAATTGTATAGCTGACTTATAGGAATATCAATTAGAGAGGGATTGTATGTAACTGTGTATTATATAAACACAGATAGGTTATCCCTAGAAGACACGCGATAATTGAAAACATTATTCTTGTAACCTAGTAGCTCTTTGTGATTCATTAACATCATAAAGAGAGAAACTGTTAATATAATTACAGTTTGTTGATTTACAAACTTGTGTTCTTGATTGTTATTCTCATACATACTTGATTATATTATGTATTCGGCCTAACAAATTATTTGCAAGAAAAGCACTCTCTACAGCAAGTGAAGAATATCCTGATCTCTCACATGAAGAATTCTTAAGACAACAGAGAGAAATGATGGAAAGTTTTAATAACCCTGTTCCTGCTAGAGGTAGAGGAAGCAGAGGTAGGAGAGGAGCTAGAAGAAGTAGAAGAGGTTCTTCAAATCAAACAATACCTAGACATACAAGGTCTAGAGGGTTAAGAATTGAAGAAATTCCTGAACCTATTCAAACTCTAGTAGTTCCTGACAGATCTACTTTTGGTGATGATGGAAATATTGAAGAAGAACCTGAATTGAGAAGAAAATCAAGAAAATCAACTCTCTGCAATACAAATCAAATTGAAGAATCTAATCCTGATGTTGTTCCTGATAATATTCAAGATCCTGATGATTCTGAAATTCTGTAAGAGATTGATTTGATAATCTTATCTACTGTGGTTGATTCTCACAACAAGGAAGTAGATGAAGAAGAAGAAGCCAGAAGAAGAGAAATTACAAGAAGAACAAGTAGAGATTTCAATCTCTATTTACAAAGGCTTAAACTCTCAAATGAAAGAAAGTGGAGGAACCTAAGCAGACAAGAATCTTCACTGGAAAGAAGCTATGCCTTTAAAAAGGAAAAGGACATGGAAACATATTAGTACACTGAGGTGTGATACACTTTTCAATTTTCAGTCTGGAGGAATTATTACAAGCGCTTCAAGTGTTGTTGATTTATCTGAGATGGTTAGATCAAAAGCACTCTGGTTAAAGATGTTTTCAAATATGAAGCAATTGTCAAGCAATTCAAGAGGAGGTATTGGACACAGGGATGCTGAATATCTAAATATGTCATATGCTGATCCATACTCCTTAACTGAAATTGGAGGTACTTTAACTTCTGAAAACCTGAACAATTTACTAGCTGTTGATATAGTTATAGATTGTCATGATGGTTTTGACAAGAAAGAAAAGCTTCTGTACTTCATGAAAGATGGTAGTGTGAAGATTCTATCTATTCAAGATCTGCTGATGAAAACTACACAGGAACTGAAATATGTTCATTATCTTTTGATATCGAAGAATCAAATGTGCAAAGAATGGAGTGACATGATTTTGTCAACAATAAGAAGAAGACTGGATGGAAACAGTAATTTCAATGGTAATTATACTCCGATGTACTTAAATCAAAGAGGTCAGGATGTGGAAATGCAAAGGGGTACTGCTGTTAAAGAAGTAACTTTTGGCATGACACAACTTACTCTCAATCCTGATGGGAAGGAAATTGCTTATCTTTTGCTTGAAGAGCAGAGTCTTCAGAGAAGCTCCATATTGAATCTCAGAGCAGCTATCTACCAGATTAATGAGGAAAATGAAGAACTCAGAAATCTTAAGGAAAGGCTGATTCAAATTCTTGAAGAAAAAGAAGAAAAATTGTTATCCAATTTCTTGAAGATGAATCTGTTCTATCAAAGAATTTAAACAGATAAGTTGTTGCTGCAGATACTGTACATTTTGTATATATATTTTTGACATCATTGAATCTTAGGAATCTATACTTTATTTCACAAAGTATGAGATTGGGGGAGATTGTTAGATCAGAATTCAATGATCGTCAGGAGCTAGACTCAACTGATCAGGATTGCTGACGTCATCAGGATTGTATGGTCGTCAAGATCAGAATACATATCAGGAATGGGATCAGGTTTGATCATCAGGACTGGAAGCTGATCAGGATTCTTACTTCGAGTTATATTTGGAGTCTAGTTAAACATGGAAGTTTATTCTGTCGGTTCCTGGTTTGTAGAATGTAGCTATCAATTATGGATAGGTTTCAATCTTTGTAATTGATTAGGACTTATCATTGATAGAGAAGCTGTGTAGTATATAAACACAGTTTAGGTTTCGATTTATGGACGAGAACATAATCGATCATACACTTGAGTATTTGTGAGTCAAGTTAGAAGCTCTCAAGAACATAGAATTTCTTGAGAGAGTTTTTGTAAGCTAGAAGCTCTCAAGAACATCAGAATTTCTTCAGAGAGTTTGTAACAGTTTTATATCAGATTTAATAAAACTGTTATCTTTCTTTCATATTTGTGATATATACATTAAGAAGACGATTATCTTATACTATTGTATTCAACCCCCCTTCTACAATAGATTATTACTGGGCAACAATCTGTAAAACACTTTTTTATAACAAAATCTACTCATTTTTTCAAAAATATCACGGGCAATTATCTTTAATTTAAAACATATTACCATTAATAATAAATAATATAAAAATACTAACTAGCTTATTACTTTTTATCATTAAAACACTTTTTTTTAACAAAATCTACTCTTTTCCAAAAATATCACGGGATGGTATAATTTAAAGGTAATTGCCCGTGATATTTTTTGAAGACGAGTAGATTTTGTTAGAAAAAAGTGTTTTAATTATATAATATATTTTATTTGATAATTTAAATAATTTTATAGATATTAATTTCACAATTTTTATTCTAATATTCTTTTTCTTAACAAATATATTATAATGCCGCTGTGAAGCGCGACTTAGTAATCTAGTATACTTATATAAAGGAGAAGACGGAGGCGGTGAGGTGGCGCCTCTAGAATCGCTCCACTCTAATTTTCTAATTTTCTCAAATTTTTACAATTTTTAATTTTAATAATTACAACTTTCTTTATTATTTTCGATTTTGTAGGAAGAAAATTGAAAATTACACTTTTATTATTTTCAAACTTGATAGAACTTTCTTTTATTATTTTCAAACTTGATAGAACTTTCTTTGATTTAGAAAATTACAATTTCCTTATTATTTTCGAATTTGTAGGACTTGATAGAACTTATTTGATTTAGAAAATTACAACTTCCTTATTATTTTCGAATTTGTAGGCTTGATAGAACTTTCTTGTATTATTTTTAAATTTGATAGAACTTTCTTTGATTTAGAAAATTACAACTTCCTTATTATTTTCGAATTTGTAGGACTTGATAGAACTTTCTTTGATTTAGAAAATTACAACTTCCTTATTATTTTCAAATTTGTAGGACTTGATAGAACTTTCTTTGATTTAGAAAATTACAACTTCCTTATTATTTTCGAATTTGTAGGCTTGATAGAACTTTCTTTTATTATTTTCAAACTTGATAGAACTTTCTTTGATTTAGAAAATTACAACTTCCTTATTATTTTCGAATTTGTAGGACTTGATAGAACTTTCTTTGATTTAGAAAATTATAACTTCCTTATTATTTTCGAATTTGTAGGCTTGATAGAACTTTCTTTTATTATTTTCAAACTTGATAGAACTTTCTTTGATTTAGAAAATTACAACTTCCTTATTATTTTCGAATTTGTAGACTTGATAGAACTTTCTTTAATTATTTTCAAGCTTGATAGAACTTTCTTTGATTTAGAAAATTACAACTTCCTTATTATTTTCGAATTTGTAGGACTTGATAGAACTTTCTTTTATTTAGAAAATTACAACTTCCTTATTATTTTCGAATTTGTAGGCTCTTATGTTAATAATTGCAATTTTCTTTTTTATTATTTTCAATCTTAATAGAACTTTATTTTATTATTTTCAAACTTGATAGAACTTTCTTTGATTTAGAAAATTACAACTTCCTTATTATTTTCGAATTTTTAGGATATTATGTTAATAATTGTAATTTTCTCTTTTATTATTTTCAATCTTGATAGAACTTTCTTTTATTATTTTCAAACTTGATAAAACTTTCTTTTATTATTTTCAAACTTGATATAACTTTCTTTTATTATTTTCAAACTTTATAGAACTTTTCGTTTATAATACTTCTTGACTTTTAAACATTATGGATTTCCATGTTATTCAACTTACAAACACCTATAAATTAAAGGTCATTTATAACAAAAAATCTACACCGGAATTTTTTTACATAACTTCAAATGTTTACAACCATATTTACGATAGAACTTTCTTTTATTATTTTTAAACTTGATAGAACTTTCTTTGATTTAGAAAATTACAACTTCCTTATTATTTTTGAATTTGTAGGACTTGATAGAACTTTTTTTGATTTAGAAAATTTCTTTGATTTAGAAAATTACAACTTCCTTATTATTTTCGAATTTGTAGGACTTGATAGAACTTTCTTTGATTTTGAAAATTATCACATCCTTATTATTTTCGAATTTGTAGGCTTGATAGAACTTTCTTTTATTATTTTCAAACTTGATAGAACTTTTTTTGATTTAGAAAATTACAACTTCCTTATTATTTTCGAATTTGTAGGCTTGATAGAACTTTCTTTAATTATTTTCAAACTTGATAGAACTTTCTTTGATTTAGAAAATTACAACTTCCTTATTATTTTCGAATTTGTAGGACTTGATAGAACTTTCTTTTATTTAGAAAATTACAACTTCCTTATTATTTTCGAATTTGTAGGCTCTTATGTTAATAATTGCAATTTTCTTTTTTATTATTTTCAATCTTAATAGAACTTTATTTTATTATTTTCAAACTTGATAGAACTTTCTTTTATTTAGAAAATTACAACTTCCTTATTATTTTCGAATTTGTAGGCTCTTATGTTAATAATTGCAATTTTCTTTTTTATTATTTTCAATCTTAATAGAACTTTATTTTATTATTTTCAAACTTGATAGAACTTTCTTTGATTTAGAAAATTACAACTTCCTTATTATTTTCGAATTTTTAGGATATTATGTTAATAATTGTAATTTTCTCTTTTATTATTTTCAATCTTGATAGAACTTTCTTTTAATATTTTCAAACTTGATAAAACTTTCTTTTATTATTTTCAAACTTGATATAACTTTCTTTTATTATTTTCAAACTTTATAGAACTTTTCGTTTATAATACTTCTTGACTTTTAAACATTATGGATTTCCATGTTATTCAACTTACAAACACCTATAAATTAAAGGTCATTTATAACAAAAAATCTACACCGGAATTTTTTTACATAACTTCAAATGTTTACAACCATATTTACGATAGAACTTTCTTTTATTATTTTTAAACTTGATAGAACTTTCTTTGATTTAGAAAATTACAACTTCCTTATTATTTTTGAATTTGTAGGACTTGATAGAACTTTTTTTGATTTAGAAAATTTCTTTGATTTAGAAAATTACAACTTCCTTATTATTTTCGAATTTGTAGGACTTGATAGAACTTTCTTTGATTTTGAAAATTATCACATCCTTATTATTTTCGAATTTGTAGGCTTGATAGAACTTTCTTTTATTATTTTCAAACTTGATAGAACTTTTTTTGATTTAGAAAATTACAACTTCCTTATTATTTTCGAATTTGTAGGCTTGATAGAACTTTCTTTAATTATTTTCAAACTTGATAGAACTTTCTTTGATTTAGAAAATTACAACTTCCTTATTATTTTCGAATTTGTAGGACTTGATAGAACTTTCTTTTATTTAGAAAATTACAACTTCCTTATTATTTTCGAATTTGTAGGCTCTTATATTAATAATTGCAATTTTCTTTTTTATTATTTTTAATCTTAATAGAACTTTCTTTTATTATTTTCAAACTTGATAGAACTTTCTTTGATTTAGAAAATTACAACTTCCTTATTATTTTCGAATTTTTAGGATATTATGTTAATAATTGTAATTTTCTCTTTTATTATTTTCAATCTTGATAGAACTTTCTTTTATTATTTTCAAACTTGATAAAACTTTCTTTTATTATTTTCAAACTTGATAGAACTTTCTTTTATTATTTTCAAACTTTATAGAACTTTTCCTTTATAATACTTCTTGACTTTTAAACATAATGGATTTCCATGTTATTCACCTTACAAACACCTATAAATTAAAGGCCATTCATAACAAAAAATCTACACCGGAAATTTTTTACATAATTTCAAATTTTTACAACCATATTTACGATAGAACTTTCTTTTATTATTTTTAAACTTGATAGAACTTTTTTTGATTTAGAAAATTACAACTTCCTTATTATTTTCGAATTTGTAGGACTTGATAGAACTTTTTTTGATTTCGAAAATTTCTTTGATTTAGAAAATTAAAACTTCCTTATTATTTTCGAATTTGTAGGACTTGATAGAACTTTCTTTGATTTTGAAAATTACAACTTCCTTATTATTTTCGAATTTGTAGGCTTGATAGAACTTTCTTTTATTATTTTCAAACTTGATAGAACTTTTTTTGATTTAGAAAATTACAACTTCCTTATTATTTTTGAATTTGTAGGCTTGATAGAACTTTCTTTAATTATTTTCAAACTTGATAGAACTTTCTTTGATTTAGAAAATTACAACTTCCTTATTATTTTCGAATTTGTAGGACTTGATAGAAATTTCTTTTATTTAGAAAATTACAACTTCCTTATTATTTTCGAATTTGTAGGCTCTTATGTTAATAATTGCAATTTTCTTTTTTATTATTTTCAATCTTAATATAACTTTCTTTTATTATTTTCAAACTTGATAGAACTTTCTTTGATTTAGAAAATTACAACTTCCTTATTATTTTCGAATTTTTAGGATATTATGTTAATAATTGTAATTTTCTCTTTTATTATTTTCAATCTTGATAGAACTTTCTTTTATTATTTTCAAACTTGATAAAACTTTCTTTTATTATTTTCAAACTTGATAAAACTTTCTTTTATTATTTTCAAACTTTATAGAACTTTTCCTTTATAATACTTCTTGACTTTTAAACATAATGGATTTCCATGTTATTCACCTTACAAACACCTATAACACTACAAGAAAAACGCCTATCAGCTACCGCTTATCAGCGACCGTTTGCCGTTGCTAAAGCCTATCAGCGACCGATTACGGTAGCGGATGTTGGTAGCACAAAAACTGGTAGCTAATACACGTTTCAGCGACGCCATTCAGCGACCGTGGTGTTAGCGACCGCTAACAGCAACGGAGTAGTCGCTAATCCTAGTCAGCTTTTACTTTTCAGAAGTCCACGTGTCAGCGACCATCATCAGCTACCAATCCGTCGCTACTGTTAGTGACCAACTTCAGCTACAACATCCTGTCGCTAATATCAGCGACCAAAACATTAGCTACTGCGTCCTGTTGCTAACCTCAGCGACCAACAATAGCTACCACATTCTGTCGCTAGTTTTAGTGACCATCATTAGATACTGTTGTCCGTCGCTAATTTGTACAGAGTATTAGCTACCGCATGCGGTCGCTGATGTATAATTTACAGAGACAATATTTCTGTTGTTTTTGCAAATACCCAAAATTTTACACCTGTTTTGTTTCACCACATTCACAACATAAACATATTCTACATCTCACATTCATAACTAAAAGATATACTACCAACCAAATCCAACCATAACCATATCATCTTAAAAATTTCACATCATCTTAAAAATTCAACTTTGTATCCTTAAAAAACATAACCATATGTTCGATATCGTTCAAGTACGAAATTACAACGAAGACATAAGTGCGACCAAAACAAACTAAGATCCGCCAGACTCGCCTTCCTGATCATCATGATGATCACCCTGTAATTAAACAAATTAATGAAACTAGTTACCTATACAAACTATTTACGCAAATTCAAGAAAAGAAATAAAGGGATCTCAATTAGCTTTACTAAACAAAATACCTGGTTGTCATCAGCTCGCTGTGATGCTGTTGCCTCCGCCACTGCACGAGCTAAGACATCGGGATCCAAAGCCCCAAGATGCCCGCCTAATATGCGAAGAAGCTCAGGATCTGCGCAAATGGCCCTGACGCAATCTGCCGGAGTATGAGTAGGTGGATGAGTGGAGGATTGTGATGATTGAGTGCTCCCAGAACCATTGAATGAACCACTAAAAGATGGGCGTCTTTTTTGTCCTTGACCCTTTATATAGTTTTTCCTCACAACAGAAGCCCTTTCCCACAACTCTTGATCAAAGTCTGGACGCTCAGTGCCCTCAAGGTAGCGCTCATTAAATAAACGTCGATAATTATCCTGTTATAACAATTAAATAGGTAAAAATAAGTTTAAAATGATCCTAAAGTTATTTATCAAAACTATATTTTATTGACAAAGATTTTGCTGCTCACTAATAATTCAGTAAAATCTTAGAAAATGATGTTGAACTTAAACAAAAACTATCAAAGTTATACCGCTATTTTCTGCGCATCGGGGAGACCATCACGAGTGGACTCGTAGACATCCAACCATTGGATAGGAGTGCCCTCAGACTCAGCCTCCTATGAAAAACATTATTATTAGTAAAAAACTTATTTATATGTACCTTATTATTAGTGATATATATGCAAGTTAAATTAATTACGTCCTATCCACAATAGTGAGATTAACATTTAGAATTTAGTGTCTCCGTCTTTATATTTACATATTTATCATGTTGTAATAATAACAATGATGGACTCTATATTTAACTTAGTATCTCAAACAACAATGCACTTCAGAATACTTTTACTCACGTCTTTAAGTTCAAAAGTTGTGAGATTATTAGATTCAGTATCAAATGAAAAGGTACAATATATTCATGATTGTACAAATAAACCAAAATCATTAATATGTACCTTATTAGCAATATGATGCAACTGGGAAATACTGCCACCCCTGTAGGTACCTTTGGCCTTGTCGGCACTAGGTGCACCTGCGAATCTGTTATTGGAGGCTATACTGCGCTTCTCAATCCAGTCCTCCTCTCTCCACTTGTCACACATCTGAGTCCATATATCCACGCTGCACCACCAAGGGCTATACTCGTGCATGTGCAACACACCATTGCCCGCATGGTCGGCACCAGCATTTTGTAGGGCTTTCCTGCGTTCCTTTGAAAGATTATCCTTGGTACGAGTAGCACACTTCTGCCAAAAAAGAGTAGTTATCTCCGAACCATCCTCGTCCGCCCACCTGTAACGTTTCTGCATAAAGAAACAATTATTAATGCATTAACATGTAATTCTGGAAATTGCAATATTTATATATAGATGAAAAATATTTAAAGAAATTTTAGAAATGAAATTCAGGGCAGAGTGTACTAAGCATCCTAGGAAAGCATCATAGAGCAGAGTGAAAAAAAGATTACCAAAAATTCAGCCCACACTGCGTCCTTGTGGGCGGCAGGTGTGGCAGCCCATGTAATAGCAGAAGTAGGCCAATTCTGAAGGCACAGCTGAGATATACATTTCACAACTCCGGGATCTGCAAATTCACTACAATATAGAACATATTTACATTAACTATGTAGTTAATTTATAGTTTTTAAAATGGAATTCAAAATGCTAGCAAAAATAGATCGTACATGGTATTAGGACCGGGACGAATCTGAATAAGAGTCCGATCATTTAGGTTAGTAGGGGCCCTTGGGATGTTATTGGGCCCCCTACCCAAGCCCCGCTTTTTCAGTGTAGTTGCTGATGCTTGAGAAGCGATCTGTATAAATTTAGATATAAATTAGCCTAATGCAGAAAGTTAGTTTAGAGACTTGTTTAAGGTGGGCGGTAGAAAGTTAGTTTAGAAATCACAACAGGGTCCAGATTTAACAAATATATATACTGGAAAGAAATTAACGCGTAGTCACAAATATATATATACAGGGCTACCATTGTGCTTCTTGGCAATCCGATGAAATGGACTAGCAGGAATGTTATCAGAAGGTCATTCAACAAACTAGTCAGATTTATAAATGTTTATATTCAGTTGAATTTAAGATATATTACACTGAATTTTGCTGATTGTTAATAATTTTTATTTATACTTTTTACCAGAACCAAACCCTATATATGTATGTGTGTGTATATATATCCAGCACACTTATTATTTCCAGAAAAATCGGCAACTTCTAGTACACTGTACATATCTTACTAAATTCTAAACTACTCTACTTATTGGCATTTTTGCTCCAATAATCTAATTCCAGCATCCTAAACTATTAAAACAGATGCAATTTACTGTATGTCATGTGCAACACTGATATGGTTATTTAGAAGAAAGGAAAGAAGGGTCTAATAAAAAAGAGTAATAATTTGTGCATCAGAATCTGTGATCAAGACTCAAGAATTGAATATAACATCTAGCATCAAACTTTGCAGGTTTTACACAAACCAAACATATATGTTGGTACATATCAGAACAGAAAAGATGACAACAGAAACAAAGACCTGGCAAGGACATATCAGAACAACACTGGCAATAAAAAACACACACTGCAGACACACAATTACAATATAAAAAACACTTAATAAATTTAGATATAATTAATAGGTCCAGAATTCGATTTTCACACCCCTCTTCCCATGTACTTAAGAAACTGAATACATTGTAAAATAGGTCAAGAATCCCCAAAAATCACTCACATACACTTTAAAATGGCCGGATTCTGATAACCTGACAAGGTAAGACATTTAACCATGATAAACTGGCCTACATTTAAGAATGAGGAGTGCGCAGTGGTAGCAAAACTGCTCTTAGTGCTTAAATAGGTCTAGAGTTCGATTTTCACATCCCTCTTATACATCGAGAAATATGTCAACAACCACCAAAAAAAACCTCACCTGCACTCTAAAATAGCCGGATTCTGATAACCTCATAGGTAAGGCTAAGTTTTACCTACTGTTTTTTCCTTTAACCAACTCAACATTCAGAAGAAATCATAGATGCAAATGCTTACAAGAGCAAAAAGTTGATTCTATTTAATCCAGGTTTAAATATGAGTGTTAATATAATAGAGTCGTATTGTGTTTTGTACGGCAGTTTAAAAGTTCTAAGCAGCATTGCTAAATCCATGTGCAGCCAAGAATACAGACACACTGCAGACACACAATTACAATATAAAAAACACTTAATAAATTTTAGGGTCATCACAGGATCACCTAAAAAAAGCATATCTCGAATATAACTCTAACTGTTACTATGCCTAATGACGACTGCGTATCAAGTTGCATGTAAACAATAACCACCAAGGTTTTCAGATGTTACTCCAGAACTAAGGACCACACAGACACATGAACACCTCAGATTCAAACGATATTCAGGCTTCGAGTACCATCTAAGGATTAAAACATGGCAGACAAAATTGAAATGACTAGATATTGCATACCCTGTCATAAATTGATCTTTAATCAGTTAGTTTATCAGATTTTTCTTTTTAAGTTAGTAAAAATTCATCAGATATCATGTAATCCTAGAACATAACCATCTGAACACATCTCAGCTAATCCGAAAAACGTAAAAAATGTAGTATGTCTAAGTGTGAGTACAATCCGACCAAATCATGTTTCCTCGCATGAGAACTTCATGAATGTGAATCTTGAAAAAAGAGATTATTTACAGCCTGGCGTGAGCATTAACAACATATCATACACAGCTGCATTCTTAACTCTGATTGAGGAAAGAGGATCTGACCGCCCTGACTGACATTTGAGAGATACAATATAACTGTTGCCATTATAGGCTCACTAAGCAGAAGCTTGGATTAATTACCAAAAAAGTCAGATTTTTTTTTGATATCTTCAGGCCCAAAATTCATAATACCTAAAGGCTTGCTGTTCTCTAGACCATAAAAAGCAATAAAAAATAATATCAGATACAACTATACTTTGTAATATTTGAGGTCTATATAATAGATAGCTTAATTCTAATATATCAAAATAATATGTTTTCTGAGAATTACACATCTAGAACTTATCACATGTCTATTACCAGCAAGGTCAATAAGTGTTATTGTCTGAGTCAGAATCATCCTCTCTTGCGGATTCATAACCATCATCTTCCTCATTTTCTAAGTCGGTATCAGTGTCGGTCAATAACTCTTCCTCCTCCTCATTGTCCGACACAAGTATTAGCTGAGGATCTATTTCTTGTGGATCATCTCCACCATCTAACTAGATTATTTCATCATCGTCCACATTTATTACAACTGGACTATGAAGCATCGGTTCTTGGTAAAATTCCCCATCCACTACTTCTTCACGTTTGCGTGCGGGAGTATGAATGACAACTTGCCAGTCTGCAGGCGGCCTATCCCTTTTTTTACCAGCACTAGGAGTGTAGTACACTTGTGTTGTTTGAGTTGGTAAAACAAATGGTTCGTTGGAGTACGTAGACTTATGCAGGTCAATATCGATAATTCTATGTTTATCAACACGGATTCCTTTTTCAGAATCAAACCAACGACATTTGAACAGATTAATATGACCCCCGTATGTGCCCTTGTACGACAACTCTATGATTTCCTCCAACTCGCCATAAAAGGCATGACTAAGCTCATTGTAACAATCTCCTTGGACGCACACACCTGAGTTCGTAGTTCTTTTACTGAGGCCATATGACTTGGTATGAAAATCATAACCATTTACTTTGTAACCATTACGGCTAACTTGGTCCCTGTCTGGTCCCATAGCCAAGGCGAGTACATTTGCCGGAATCGTTGATTCGACGGCCAAAGCCTACAAATTTAATATAGAACATAAGTATAAATCAGTGGTTAATATAGAGTTTATATATATATATTCTGCTTAATAAATTTAACTTACTTTGTCCTTTATCCAAAGTGCAAATCCTTTAGCACGATTAATTTCAATATCTTTGTCAGTTATACCGGGATGCTTCATTTTTAACTCACCATCGTACAATCTATAAAATGTGTACTCAAATTATAAACAATGTTAATTATAATACGCATTCAATTAAAAATTATAGTTTATTAATATATAAACGAATTACATATGTACCTTACATATTCATCAACCTCCTCGCAATTGAGAAGAATATAAGTATGTGCAGCATGTAATTCTTCCTCGGAAAGGAATATGCGCTTCTCTTTTCCATAAGCACGACCAGGTAGACCAAATACATTAAAGCGGCCATTTAATTCAACATTTCCCCCATCATCATTTTTCGAGACTCGATTGGCCTTTGTTAAGACTTCATCCGGAAAATAGTCTGAGACAAAAGTAGATATCTCATTGAAACTGTAGGCTTCACAAATTGATCCCTCGACACAAGCTCTATTTTTTACCGCTCTCTTAAGCATTCCCATCAACCTCTCGAAAGGGTACATCCATCTATATTGCACTGGACCCCCAACACGAGCTTCATATGGAAGATGTATTGTCAAATGCTCCATTGAGTCAAAAAAACCTGGTGGGAAGATTTTTTCAAGTTTGCACGTTATCTCTATGATGTTCTTTTCAAGTATAGACATGTCCTTCTCATTCAAGGTTTTTGAACATAAGTCATTAAAGAAACGACTAAGTTCTGTCACAGCATCCCATATTGGTTTGTACAGAAGGTCTCTAAATGCTATAGGCAGGAGTCTTTCCAAGAACACATGACAGTCATGACTCTTCATCCCTTTTAATTTCTCATGCGGTTTCTTATCTGAAACACACCTTGCAATGTTCGACGCATATCCACCTGGTAGTTTCAAAGACCTAATCCACGTGCACACTTCTTCAACTTGCTTTTTAGATAATGTGTATCTTGCTTGTGGTTTGACAGTCTTACCATTAGAAGATTTATAGATTTCTAAAGTAGGATGCTTGCAAATATCTTTCATGTCTTCACGCGCTTTATCATTATCTTTTGTCTTCCCGGTAACATTCATCACGGTGTTAAACAAATTATCGAACACATTCTTCTCGACATGCATCACATCTAGATTATGACGAATTAAATTTGTAGACCAATAAGGCAATTCCCAAAAGATGCTTTTTCGAACCCAATTATGAGTTTCGCCAAACCCATCTATTTTCTTATCATTCTTACCAAATGGGACTGCCGGCAGTCTCATCACACGGGATCTTATCTCCGTTCCCGATAACCTTGGTGCAGACATATCATTTTCCACTTTACCTTTCCTGAAGTTTTCTCTATTTCTTCGAAATGGGTGATCTACGGGCAGGAACCGTCGATGACAGTCAAACCAGCAAGGCTTTCGACCTTTTGATAGAGTGAAAGACTTTGTACGTTCCATACAATGCGGACAAGCCAACTTCCCGTGTGTACTCCATCCAGATAACATACCATATGCTGGGAAGTCACTTATAGTCCACATTAGCGCAGCCCTAAGGTTGAAATTTGTTTTTTTCGCTACATCCCAAGTTTGTACTCCATCTTTCCAAAGTACCTTCAACTCATCTACAAGAGGTCTCAAGTAGACATCTAAGTTCTTTCCAGGACTCTTAGGACCAGGAATCATGAGTGAAAGAAACAAGTATGGTTGTTTCATACACATCCAAGGAGGCAAGTTGTACGGAGTAACAATCACAGGCCAACACGAATACGGAACAGCAGAGTGGCCAAAATATAAAACAAAATATAGATAAAAAAAATTTGAACGAATTTATTTTAACATTTAAAGCAAAACAGTTATTATACCTTTGATCTTAAATCTAAAATTCCTTAATTTATTATAATTAAATTATTTTTTTAAATACCCGTGTGCGTAGCACAGGCTATAACCTAGTTGACCTTAAATTTGCAAAAAACAAATATTAAATTAAATTTTTATAATCAAATATATTATAATATTGCGATGGCTACCTGCGACCGATCCAGTAGCTGAAAACTGACGTGGCACTTTCTGCTACCGAATTCAGTCGCTGCTAATATTGGGTCGCTAAAAGTTGCCGCGCAATTTTCATAGGAAAAAGGTTAGAGGGAAATTTTACTACAGCAACGGAATGGCTACCGCTATCGGTCGCTGCTGTTTTGCTCACGTGGCATTAGCTGCGACGGATTCCGGTCGCAGATACAAATTGGTCGTTAAGAAGAAAGCGCCAATTTTTCCCGGTGTTTCTTTTGGCGCGAAATGAACCTTAGCGACAGAATAGCGACGGAAAGTTGTCGCTAAAATTCTTTAGCTACGGATTTATTGTTCGTCACAGATATCGGTCGCTGATAGTACATAATAGCGACGGAAGTGTCGGTCGCTGAAAAATGTGGTAGCTAATAGGCGTTTTTCTTGTAGTGTAAATTAAAGGCCATTCATAACAAATAATCTACACCGGAATTTTTTAACATAAATTCAAATTTTTACAACCATATTGACGATAGAACTTTCTTTTATTATTTTTAAACTTGATAGAACTTTTTTTGATTTAGAAAATTACAACTTCCTTATTATTTTCGAATTTGTAGGACTTGATGGAACTTTCTTTGATTTAGAAAATTTTTTGATTTAGAAAATTACAAGTTCCTTATTATTTTCGAATTTGTAGGACTTGATAGAACTTTCTTTGATTTTGAAAATTACAACTTCCTTATTATTTTCGAATTTGTAGGCTAGATAGAACTTTCTTTTATTATTTTCAAACTTGATAGAACTTTCTTTGATTTAGAAAATTATAACTTCCTTATTATTTTCGAATTTGTAGGCTTGATAGAACTTTCTTTAATTATTTTCAAACTTGAAAGAACTTTCTTTGATTTAGAAAATTACAACTTCCTTATTATTTTCGAATTTGTAGGACTTGATAGAACTTTCTTTTATTTAGAAAATTACAACTTCCTTATTATTTTCGAATTTGTAGGCTCTTATGTTAATAATTGCAATTTTCTTTTTTATTATTTTTAATCTTAATAGCACTTTCTTTTATTATTTTCAAACTTGATAGAACTTTCTTTGATTTAGAAAATTACAACTTCATTATTATTTTCGAATTTTTAGGATATTATGTTAATAATTGTAATTTTCTCTTTTATTATTTTCAATCTTGATAGAACTTTCTTTTATTATTTTCAAACTTGATAAAACTTTCTTTTATTATTTTCAAACTTGATAGAACTTTCTTTTATTATTTTCAAACTTTATAGAAATTTTCCTTTATAATACTTCTTGACTTTTAAACATAATGGATTTCCATGTTATTCACCTTACAAACACCTATAAATTAAAGGCCATTCATAACAAAAAATCTACACCGGAATTTTTTTACATAACTTCAAATTTTTACAACCATATTTACGATAGAACTTTCTTTTATTTTTTTTAAACTTGATAGAACTTTCTTTGATTTAGAAAATTACAACTTCCTTATTATTTTCGAATTTGTAGGACTTGATAGAATTTTTTTTATTTAGAAAATTTCTTTGATTTAGAAAATTAAAACTTCCTTATTATTTTCGAATTTGTACGACTTGATAGAACTTTCTTTGATTTTCAAAATTACAACTTCCTTATTATATATTTTCGAATTTTTAGGCTTGATAGAACTTTCTTTTATTATTTTCAAACTTGATAGAACTTTTTTTGATTTAGAAAATTACAACTTCCTTATTATTTTCGAATTTGTAGGCTTGATAGAACTTTCTTTAATTATTTTCAAACTTGATAGAACTTTCTTTGATTTAGAAAATTACAACTTCCTTATTATTTTCGAATTTGTAGGACTTGATAGAACTTTCTTTTATTTAGAAAATTACAACTTCCTTATTATTTTCGAATTTGTAGGCTCTTATGTTAATAATTGCAATTTTTTTTTACTAATTTCAATCTTAATATAACTTTCTTTTATTATTTTCAAACTTGATAGAACTTTCTTTGATTTAGAAAATTACAACTTCCTTATTATTTTCGAATTTTTAGGATATTATGTTAATAATTGTAATTTTCTCTTTTATTATTTTCAATCTTGATAGAACTTTCTTTTATTATTTTCAAACTTGATAAAACTTTCTTTTATTATTTTCAAACTTGATAGAACTTTCTTTTATTATTTTCAAACTTTATAGAACTTTTCCTTTATAATACTTCTTGACTTTTAAACATAATGGATTTCCATGTTATTCACCTTACAAACACCTATAAATTAAAGGCCATTCATAACAAAAAATCTACACCGGAATTTTTTAACATAACTTCACAATTTTACAACCATATTTACGATAGAACTTTCTTTTATTATTTTTAAACTTGATAGAACTTTTTTTGATTTAGAAAATTACAACTTCCTTATTATTTTCGAATTTGTAGGACTTGATGGAACTTTCTTTGATTTAGAAAATTTCTTTGATTTAGAAAATTACAAGTTCCTTATTATTTTCGAATTTGTAGGACTTGATAGAACTTTCTTTGATTTTGAAAATTACAACTTCCTTATTATTTTTGAATTTGTAGGCTAGATAGAACTTTCTTTTATTATTTTCAAACTTGATAGAACTTTCTTTGATTTAGAAAATTACAACTTCCTTATTATTTTCGAATTTGTAGGTTTGATAGAACTTTCTTTAATTATTTTCAAACTTGATAGAACTTTCTTTGATTTAGAAAATTACAACTTCCTTATTATTTTCGAATTTGTAGGACTTGATAGAACTTTCTTTTATTTAGAAAATTACAACTTCCTTATTATTTTCGAAATTGTAGGCTCTTATGTTAATAATTGCAATTTTCTTTTTTATTATTTTCAATCTTAATAGAACTTTCTTTTATTATTTTCAAACTTGATAGAACTTTTTTTGATTTAGAAAATTACAACTTCCTTATTATTTTCGAATTTTTAGGATATTATGTTAATAATTGTAATTTTCTCTTTTATTATTTTCAATCTTAATAGAACTTTCTTTTATTATTTTCAAACTTGATAAAACTTTTTTTTTATTATTTTCAAACTTGATAGAACTTTCTTTTATTATTTTCAAACTTTATAGAACTTTTCTTTTATTATACTTCTTGGATTTTAAACATAATGGATTTCCATGTTATTCACCTTACAAACACCTATAAATTAAAGATCATTCATAACAAAAAATCTACACCGGAATTTTTTTACATAGCTTCAAATTTTTACAACCATATTTACAATCAATACAACTATGTCTTACACCATGTTGGATGCTTTGAACGACAACAACTATACCTGGATGATAAGAGTACGAGTGTGTAGAATGTGGGAATCTGTCAATCCAAATACTGAAGAACTGATCAGTCTTGACATGATTTTGATCGATGAAAAGGTTAATAAATCAATATACTTATAACTTATTAGTTTGTCAAATTTTATGATGTTATTAACTTTTCTAAGATATGTTGTATGACAGGAAAATTTGATCCATGCTACGATCCCGAAGATTCTGGTCTCTCGGTTTAAAAATCTTTTTAGAGGAAGGCTCCGTGTACAACATCAAAAATCTGAAAGTTATTTCAAGTACAGGGAAATATAGACCACTATCACATGGGTCTAAATTGCTCTTCATACGCATAATGTTGCCTAAGAGATTGAAAGAAGGCATCGTCAACATATCACTACATGGATTTCAGTTCATATGTCCGGATATGATTGATGCACGTATTAATGACACCAACATACTCTCAGGTTTTTGATGTAGTAATATATTTAAGTAATATATAAGTAATACTATTTTATAAGTTATAATTCAAACTATCATGTTGTAATATTATTTTTTCTATGTTGATTTAGATGTTGTAGGCTGCTTGACCTACTTTGGGGGCATTGAAGTTGTCAAAGGCGGTTGGAAAAAAAGAGATCTCAAAATTGTCACAAATTAGTAAGTTATGCATTATATTAATTTTAATATAACTGTTAATTATTTTTTATTGTTCTTGTAATTTTATATTACTTCTTTGGTTACCCCAATTTATTTGTTTTACTTTTTTAATTTGTTCTAATTTTTTTCTTAAACAGCTCCATCACCAGTACCATATCTTTATGGAAAAGGTTGGTCGAGATGTTGATACAAATTTATACAAGGAGGATGGTGGACCCTATATAATAATTGTCACATCTACCCAAATTAAAAAATTTAAAAGTAATTATCTTTATTAATGTTTTTATAATATATAGTTTTAGAAATTGCACATATATAAATCTATCTTATCTCCATTGAACGAATATCATTAGAAATTATACAAATATTTGTTTCATTGATATTATTGATTTAATTCTTATATTAGTTTTTTAACCATTTATTTACTCTTGTATGCATGCAGATACAATTAGCTTTTCTACCACAAGAAATAGTAAAATTTATACAAATCTGGATACACCGTATGTGTCATCCCTGAGAAAATAGTAATATTATATGTTTATATTGATTTTTATCAATATAATTTTTTTAATATATATATATATATGACAATGGTATCGGTCCAAGAAAATAAAAAATCAAACTCTATAAACAAAAGGAATATGTAAATAATTTATAATATTACTTACTCAAATGCAAATTTTACATAATATATTTTATTTGATAATTTATATAATTTATAGATATTTATTTCACAATTTTTATTCTAATATTCTTTTTCTTAATAAATATATTCTAATACCGCTGCGAAGCGCGACTCAATAACCTAGTTATCTAATAGTAGCTAATTGATTGGTAGGTGAAAGATGAATTTCTTGAAGTGAATGGGTTATCCACAAATTTATAATACTAGCTTAAAACTCGTGCGATGCACGGATTGTTAATTATTATTTTATTATTACTTTTTTAATTGTATTTGTTAAAAAATGTAAAAATAGCTAAACACTTTTAATTAATTAAAAACATTAAAACATATTTTAAAATAAATAAGTAAGGGTTTGCTAGTTATATTTTTAGGAAAAAGGGGTTTTAGTATGGAAAAATAAAAAATGTAACATATATTTAGTTTAAAAAGGTAAATGCACATGATATTTTTGGAAAATGAGGTTTTAAAATTTAATAATTTAATTTATTTAAATACGTTTTAAAATCAATAAGTAAAGGGTTTGTCCGTGATATTTTTAGAAAAAAAATGGATTTTAGTGAGAAAAATAGAAAAAATAAATTGAAAAATGCAATTTCCCGTGATATATTTAGTAAATGAGGGACTTTGTTAGAAAAAATCTATAATATGTTTTAGCTGAAAAGGTAATTGGTTATAAATAGGTATTTGATTATTTATATTTTAATATTTTTTGTAAATGCATTTGTTAAGAAAAATAAGTAGGCATGTTAAAATAAGTAAACTTTTAAAAAAATAATTATAATATTAGGTTTAAAAATAAATAACTAAAGGTTTGTCTGTGATATTTTTGGAAAATGAGGGGTTTTAGTAAGGAAAAATAGAAAAACTAACATGTTTTAGTTAAAAAAGGTAATTGTCCGTGATATATTTGAAAAAGTAGGGGAATTTGTTAGAAAAATAAAAAAAATGTATTTTAGGTGACAAAGTTAATTGGTTATAAATAGATAATATTATTATTTAATAATATATTTTTATAAATAAATAAGGTTAATTAAGTAAAAATACAACGTACCATACCGACCGACCAAACTTTTAATGTTTCTTCTATTATATAATACTAGCTTATAGCCCATGCGATGCACAGTTACTTAAATTTTATTTATAATTATTTTGTTTATAATTATAATTTTATTACTCATGCAACACACGATTGTTTTTTTAATATTTATAATTATATTTATTTATGAATATTTTAATATTTAAAAGTTATTAGTTTACATGATTAAATTATTATTAAAAAAGATTTAGCCAAAAAAATTATAGTTAAAAATTTGATATTTATTATATTTTACACGCTCAATTTAATATTTGTTTATATTGAGTTATAAAAATTAGATTTTGCCAATTTTATAGTCCACATGAAATTCATAAAATAATCTTTAATTTACTTGTGGTTTAATAGTTCTTTTTCAATTAAAAACTATTCTAAAACTAAAAAGAGAATAAAGTGACGAAATTTAATGTTGAGAATTCTATTCGATTTAGGAAATCTATTTCTATGTAATTTAGATTATTAGAATACCCTTTATTAATCAAATACAGTTTTTAATGTTAAATCTAACGGTTTTCACCTATCTATTTAACATTAAACGATTTTTATTATTTTGGTATTAAATGAGTTTCCTTATTTAATTACAACTATTTTTATGTTTCGACTTTTTAGAAAATCCAATCCTAATATAATATCTTTTAACTTATATCATTTTTAGATAATAACTTCTTTTTATATGATATAATCTTGATCATGTATTTTTAAAAGTATTGGATCTAACGGTTGAGAATGTTTTGGCGGTATTTAGGACCAAACTACCATGATAACATCATTAATTTTTCTTAATATTTATAATATATAATTTTTTTAAATATTTATTGCTAAAATATAATATACTCTTTTTTGTAATATGTTAAAGATGCGGGAACTTTGAACTTTTGAGAAAATAAATTATCAATTAAAATATAATTTTTTTTGTTTGTTCTTCTTTTAAAGTAGTACACCATGATCAAAATTATGTATAAATTTTATTTTTTTATAGTATATCCTGTAAATATCTATGTTATTATATTAAAGACTAATTAATGAAAGCTTCCTTATAAGTTTGGTCGCTTTGTTTGATCACTCAATCCATAATCGTTGAATCTTTCAAATTAAATTGTTGAAAAACGTTAGATATAACACTAAAATTATCCAGTAGAATGATCTAAGGTTTGAATCTACCAACAATATATTAAAATTTATAGGTTTTTTTGGAAAAAAAAAATCATTTTTTCTTGCAGACATATGTTATTTGATAATATTTTTTGTAAAGTACTATTTTTCAGAAAAGTACTATACTAATTGATTAACAAACTTTTAAAGTTTCGAATTTAATAATTTACAATGTATATAGGTTTAAAAAGTTTGGCATAGCTGAGTCTAAAATTTCAAAATAAGGTTTTTTTAATATGAATATAGTTCTTATAAAACAAAAACACTATTTACGTATAATTTATTATTTAATAATAAATCATACTTGATTAGTTATGATATAAAACTTAATAAAATAGGATTAAAAATATGCACAATTTTATAATATTTTATCGTCGTATTATTATATTCTTTGTTGATTTGAATTTTTCTTAGATTGATTTTAATTTTTGAACATAGATTTCTAAATTTAAAATAGTTAGAAAAAAGTAATTAAATTGGTGTTAAAATAATGATGACATAGTAATTATTATTAGAATTTAAATATTCACTTTATTAATTTGGGCTTTATCTTGTGTTTTAAAAATCAGATTTTGACGATTTTATACCCCATAACTAAATTATCTTTAATCAAAAGATGGTTTAACAATTTTTATCTAGGTGGAATTGTCTATGGAAGAGAAAAGAAAGTCACGAATTTTTTACATGGAGAATTCTATTCAATATAGAAAACTTTTTTATATTTGGTATATTTGGTTTAAATTATCAAAATACACCTTTTAGAATTTAAATATATTCCTATTATTAATAAAATAAACTTTTTTAATATTTGATCTAACGATTTTCATTTATCTAGTTAAGATCTAATGGTCCACCAAAATTTGGGATAAAATCTCTATTATGATTATTATATATAAGGATTTAATATAATAAGGATATCAAGTATATACTGATATAATTATCTTACTAACTTCTTTTACTTTTAATGTTTCGGTTTTATTTATGGTGTAAATAAAATTTTAAAATACATTATTACTTAAAAATTATTAAATATAATAAAAATTATGTTATGATTATACAAAATTTTATTCTCATATTATTATATTCTTTATCGATTTGAATTTGTTCTTAATTAATTTTGATACTTTATTGAAAGAAACATAAAATTTCTATATTTAAAAGAATTAGTGGAAAAATAAATAAATTGGTGCTAAAATAATAAAAAAAAATATTTATTAAAATTTAGATACTCACTTTAATATTTGGGGTTCTATCTTGAGTTTTAGAAATTGAATTTTGATAATTTTACAACTCATGCGAAACTAACGAAATTATCTTTAATTTAATGATGGTTTAATATTTATTATCTAACTTAACCAGTTGACCTACCCATAAAAATAAAATAAACTGAAAAGAAAAGATTGTTAAGAAGTTTTACACAAAAAATTCAATTCAATATAGAAAACCAATTTATAATTGGTTTAAATTATCAAAGCACACTTCTTAGTATTTAAATATAATCCTACCTTTAATCAAATACACATTTTAATATAAGTATTATATTCAAAATTATCGTTTATGAATATGAAACCCTCAAAATTTTAATAATATTTTGATATTATCCTTTTATGTTTGTTATATGTAAAATAATATAATTATAATTTGGATTAATCAAATTGTTACGTTTCTTCAAAAAAAAAAGTGTTTAAAGAGTTCTCCCAAGTCTCTTATTATAACTTAGGGTATCATTGTAATCGATATTAATTGTTATCTTGATATTTGGTTTAACAATTATTATCTCACTGGAACTATACATAAATTCAAGAGAAAAGATATTTAAGAATTTTTACATAGAAAAATTGTAAATGATCAAAATACACTTTTTAGTATTTAAATATAATTCTATTATTAATCAGATACACTTTTTAATATTAGATCTAACAATTCTCATCGATCTATTTAAGATCTAACTATAATCATCGTACATAGACCATATCGATTTTAATTTTTTCTTAAATTGATTTTAATATTTTATTGAAATAAATATAGAATTTTATAAATTTAAAAGAATTAGGAAAAAAAATTAAATTGGTGCTACAATAATAAAAAAATATTTATTAAAATCTAGATAATAACTTTACTGTTTGGGCTCTATCTTGAGTTTTAGACAACAGATTTTAACGATTTTACAGCCCACACGAAGCTTACAAAATTATCTTTAATTTAATAATGGTTTAATAATTATTATGTAACTGGAAATATCCATAAAATAAAGAGAAAAGATAATTACGAATTTTTACATAAAGATTTCTATTCAATATAGAAAACCCATTTATAATAGGTTTAAATTATCAAAATACACATTTTAGTATTTAAATACTATCCTATTATTAATCAAATACAATTTTTAATATTATATCTGACGGTCCTCATCGATTTGAATATTTATAATTTTATAATCCAACGGATCATATACTTTTGGTAGTACAGTGACCGACCAAAGTTTTGGATAAGATCTCCCTTACGCTTATTATATACTAGCTTAAAACCCGTGCGATGCACGGATTGTTAATTGTTATTTTATTATTATTATTTTAATATTTTATTAATTATAATTGTGCAAAAAATAAGTATGCATGTTAAAATAGCTAAATATTTTTAATTAATTAAAAACATTAAAACAGATTTTAAAATAAATAAGTATGGGTTTGCCCATTATATTTTTGGAAATGAGGGGTTTTAGTAAGAAAAAATAAAAAATGTAACATATATTTAGTTTAAAAAGGCAAATGCCCCTAATATTTTTGGAAAATGAGGTTTTAAAATTTAATGATTAAAAGTATTTAAATTAGGGGTGGCAATTTCGGGTAATGGGTCGGGTTCATGTCGGGTTTGCTGTACCCGGTCCTATTTTTGAGTGTCGGTCCTATTTTAAATAATTTATTATATATATTAAATTTTCGGATCGGGTTCGGGTATTTTGGGTCAACCCGAACCCGACCCGAATATTTCGGGTAAATTTTTACCCAACCCGAACCCGACCCGAAACTCAAAATACTCGACCCAAATTCGTACTTTTCCGTGTCGGGTTCGTGTCGGGTTTCGGGTCGTGTTAAATTTTGCCGGCCCTAATTTAAATACGTTTTAAAATAAATAAGTAAAAAGTTTCGTGTGATATTTTTGGAAAAAGAATGGATTTTAGTGAAAAAAATAAAAAAAGTAAATTTTAAAAGACAATTTCCCGTGATATATTTAGAAAAGGAGTGACTTTGTTCGAAAAAATATATAATGTGTTTTAGCTGAAAAAGTAATTGGTTATAAATAAGTATTTGATTATTTATATTTTAATATTTTTAGTATAATTGCATTTGTTAAGAAAAATTAGTAGATATGTTAAAATAGGTAAACTTTTAAAAATAATTATAATATTAAAATAGGTTTAAAAATAAATAACTAAATGTTTGTCCGTGCTATTTTTGGAAAAAGAGGGATTTAGTAAGGAAAAATAGAAAAACTAACATGTTTTAGTTAAAAAAAGGTAATTGCCCGTGATATATTTGAAAAAGTAGAGGAATTTGTTAGAAACAAAAAGAAAAAATAATGTATTTTAGGTGAAAAAGGTAATTGGTTATAAATAGGTAATGTTATTATTTAATAATATATTTCTATAAATAAGTAAGGTTAATTAAGTAAAAACTAATTAAGGACAATTAAGTAAAATCACAACATACCCTACCGACCAACCAAAAATAAGGGCAATTAAGTAAAATCAGAACGTACCATACCGACCAACCAAACTTTTAATGTTTCGTCTATTATATAATAGTATTGATAAGGAGTTAACTAGCTTAAAACCCATGCGATGCACGAATTGTTAATTGTTATTTTATTATTATATTTTTAATATTTTATTAATTGTATTTGTTAAAAAAATAAGTAGGCATGTTAAAATAGCTAAATACTTTTAATTAATTAAAAACATTAAAACGGATTTTAAAATAAATAAGTAAGGGTTTTCCCGTTATATTTTTGGAAAATGAGGGGTTTTAGTTAGAAAAAATAAAAAATGTAACATATATTTAGTTTAAAAAGGTAAATGCCCGTGATATTTTTGGAAAATGAGGTTTTAAAATTTAATAATTAAAAGTATTTAAATTCGTTTTAAAATAAATAAGTAAAGGGTTTCCTATGATATTTTTCGAAAAAAATGAATTTTAGTGAGAAAAATAGAAAAAGTAAATTGAGAAAGACAATTTCCCGTGATATATTTAGAAAAGAAGGGACTTTGTTAAAAAAATCTATAATGTGTTTTAGAGTAATTGGTTATAAATAGGTATTTGATTATTTATATTTTAATATTCTTAGTAATTGCATTTGTTAAGAAAAATAAGTAAACATGTTAAAATAGATAAATTTTTAAAAAATAATTATTATATTATAGGTTTAAAAATAAATAACTAAAGGTTTATCCGTGATATTTTTGGAAAATGAGGGGTTTTAGTAAGCAAAAATAGAAAAACTAACGTGTTTTAGTTAAAAAAAGGTAATTGTCATGTTTGAAAAAGTAGGGGAATTTGTTAGAAAAAATAATGTATTTTAGGGAAAAAAAGTAATTGGTTATAAATAGGTAATATTATTATTTAATAATATATTTCTATAAATAAGTAAGGTTAATTAAGTAAAATCACAACGTACCATACCCTAACCAAACTTTTAATGTAATAGTATTGATATAGATTTGGGACCTCAGAAGTCTCTAATAATGGGCTGGTGTATGGTTATAGTATTATTTTTTAAAATTTTGTCCCTTCAAGGTTTGGGGCCCCACGCAGTCTCATGGCCCTGTAGTCGAGTTTGAATTAAAAGTCATAACCAAGAACATATATATATTCAAATTTCCAAAGTATCTCATTTGAATTAAAAGCAATAATTACAGAAAAACATTAAGGGGTCGTTTAGTTCAAAAGACGGTATGAGTTTGGAATCAGGAATTGGGTTAAACTGGTATAGAGCTGAGGTATCATTCTTGATACCATGTGTTTGGTTCAGTATTGGGATGAATCTTTTTAATTTAAAATATAATTAATAACTCATTTTTCTATAATGTGTAAGTGTACATTATACAGTGATATAAAAAATACGTGATTTGTAAATTTTAAATTAACCAACTAAATAATTATATAATATTTTTATAAGATATTATTTATTCGTATGAAATTAAAAAAAAAAAGAATAATCAATTTTTTCAAAACCTAAGTATAATCTATTCAAGATTAAACAATATCATGTTTAAAATATGTGTATTGGGTATGTATTTAATTTCATTATAAAAATGAAATAAAAAAAATTGAATTTGATACCTCGTACCTCTCCCTCAAACCCACCTCCCCGTAAGGTATCAAATTTGTATCCAGGTTCAGATATGGGTATCACAATTTAAAAATGCTCAACCAAACAAGTATGAGTTTGGAATGAACGAAACATATACCTGATACCAGAATTACTTGAACCAAACGATCCCTAACTGGTTTACCATTGTGCCAGTTTAGAAAGATTATTTATAACATTTAGATTTTTAATAATATTATAAAATGCATATATATATATAGGGTCCTATTCAACTAGAAACATGTACTAATTAAAAACTAAAAACTGCACCACACACAGTTAAATATACCCTCTCACATACAACCCCTCCTAATCCCCTCCATTCATGATTATATTTTTCCCGTTAATTGGTGATCTTTTTTTGAAATCTGATTTCATTGTATTTTTTTTCATCTCGCAACAATTAGTTTGCATACCATATTTGATATATTTCGACGATAAATCACTATTTATGCTTGAGAGAATCACTAAAATGTTGGTGATTCATATAAGAATAAATAGTGATTTCTGCGTAAATGTAGTGATTTTTTCTCGAGACCTATCGTAAATTACAAATTTTGTACTGCAAAATCACTAAATTTATACGTATATAAAAATAAATCGCTAGATCTATGCTGAAATCATTATTTATTATTACAAAAATCACTAAAATTTTAGTACTCCGTAATATAGCACATATGCTATGCATATTGATCGTTGGAAGATGGAGAAAAATATAGTGAAGTCAGATTTCAAAAAAAGTTCACCGATTCACGGGAAAAATCAAATTAAAAATGAAGAGAATTAGGTAGGATTACATTAATCTAAGGGCTTAGATTAGTTTTTAGTTTATATTTTAATTTTAGTTTCTAGTTGAACAAAAGCCTATATATATATATATATAGAAATTTTGCACCTAAATAGAAAAATAAAAATAAATTAAATTTTAGAAGGCCTCGATCTTTAAATTGGTATTAGGCCCTCCAGAAGTTTGAAGCCGCCCCTGACTTAGAAGCCGCCCCTGACTTACCCACACCTCGAAAAGGACTTAGAAGCCGCCCCTGGTTCGTCAGATTGTTGCCATTATCCAGAAGTGATAGATAGAAAAAATAGATAGTGATTTATAGGACTATAAATAGTGCAGCTCTCAAGTGAAAACAAAGAAAAGGTGTAGCTTGTAGTTGTAAGCAAATTACAATACATATATTTATCTCTCTTAAAATGGGCAGCCAGTCTCGACCATTAGCAGATCGTAGTCCAGATATGTGGCGTGACAAATTCACTTCTATCCCGAGAGATATTGAGGTACTAATTCCGTATCATTATCGTATATTATTCATGTTATATGTACGTAAATGTTAATGTAAAATGTAGTTATGGGAAGCTTATTCGAAAGAACGTGATGTGCTGAAGAATGAAGTAAGGAGCATGCTTGTGTCTGCTAGCGGAGAATGGACAGACAAACTTGTTCTGATTGATACAGTTGAACGCTTAGGAGTTGGATACCACTTTTCCGAATGCATTGAAGACATGTTGGCTGATATGCATAGCGCGCATGAGAAGTTAGAATCTTATGAAAACTATGATCTGTTCACTACATCACTCTATTTTCGGATTTTTAGACAGCATGGTTACAGTGTTGCATCAGGTGAGCTAGAAAAGATACATAGTGTAAAGTAAAACAAGAAGATTTACCTAACTAGTCATGCCCCTTTTCAAGGCATTGATTCTGGTGAGAATAATTTTTATGTGAGAACAGTGATAACAATTATTCTCCATTATTTTAAAAAGTGCAGAACAATTGTTTTTACTTTTTTACATTTTAATGTTATATTGTTTTTGTGCAGAACAATTGTTTTTACTTTTTTACATTTTAATGTTACATTTTAAAAAGTGTTCTCATTGTTCTCACGGTAAAATATGTTCTCCATAGAATATAACCCCTTTTACATATATATTTGTGTGTACGCACCCTACATATTACGAGCTAACATATAGAAACATGCACGCACTGGTTTTGTAATTGAGCAGAGATATTTAACAAATACAAAGAGGCTGATGGAAAATTCAGTGAAGCCATTACAAATGACCCCGCGGGTTTACTGAGCTTGTATGAAGCAGCACATTTGAGAACCCATGGAGAAGCTGTGTTAGATGATGCTCTTGCTTTCTCAACTTCTCGCCTCAAGTCAATGGCTAAGTCTTTAGATTCTGGCTCATTAGCTAGACAGGTGAGGCGTGCCTTGGAGCAGCCCTTACACAAAGGCATCCAGAGAATCGAGGCTAAGCATTTTATTTCTTTTTATGAGGAAAGTACGTACAAGAATGATGTGCTTCTCAAGTTTGCAAAGCTCGACTACAATCTGGTACAAATGTTGTATAAGCAGGAACTATCTCAGGTTAAAAGGTAAAGTAATGCACATTAAAACATTTTAAAATATAAAGGAAAATGCATAGACATTGTAGTTAAGAGCACGGAGATCATCTAACAATAAAATTTTCGTTTTGCAGATGTAGCTAATTACATATGTAACTAGCTAGATTATATTTCTTATATTACAGGTGGTGGGCTGCTTTAGACTTCGATTCCAAATTTCCCCAGATTCGCAGCAGGATAGTGGAAGCATACTTTTGGGCTGTTGGAACTTCATTTGAACCTCGCTATGCACTGGCACGAATCATGTTCACAAAAATGCTCAGTACTCTGTCAGTGGCTGATGATCTCTATGATGCATATGGTATAATCGAAGAACTAAATACATATACCAAGGCAATAGAAAGGTAAATCATGTACTTAGTTCATCTAAATCGAAACTATACACACTTCATCTAAATGTACTAACAGGGTATGTAATTACTAAACACATCTTAAGGGCTGGCTTTATGTTACAGATTAGATATCGAAAGCATCGATGGACTTTCAGATCAGTGTAAGTTGTGCTACACCACTCTTCTGAACGTCTTGAGTGAATATGAGGAAACTTTGGTCAAACAAGGAAGTTACTACGATGTGTACTACCTCAAAAAAGCGGTACGTCTAACAAAACCTTGGATCTTGGGATTTAAATAGCCGTTCACAAGTTTGATGAAACTCTTCAAACATTTATTCTTATTCTCTCATCAACTGTGACAGTTCCAAGCAACTATGTATGCTTATCATAAAGAGGCCATATGGCGTAACAAGAACTATGTGCCACCGCTTAATGAATATCTTATAAACGGATCAGCGTCATCAGGCTTGTGCATGCTGGGAGTAGCAATGATTACGGGTATGGGACATGTTGACACAACTCGGGCATGCAATTGGGCGACAAGCAAACCCAAAGCTGTTTTTGCCACTGAAAAAATGGGGCGTGTGATCAACGATATAGTGGGATACGAGGTGTGTGTGTGTGTGAATCTAATGAACTTATAGCACACATGAAAAGATAGATATTTCACAATTAGTAAAGATAGATATAGTGGGATGTTTCAGTTTATTTATTCCTATTAATTTGTAGGAGGAACATAGTAGACCACATGTTGCTACATCCATTGATTGTTACATGAAGGAATACGGGGTTTCAAAGGAAGAAGCGGTGGTTAAATTATATGAATTGATCGAGGACACATGGAAGGACATGAACGAGGAATGCTTAGAGCCAACTGCAGTAGGAAGACAATTCATCAACGTATATCTAGAATCGATGAGGGTTTGTCATGTTGTCTACGACAAGGACAGTGATGGATACACCCATCCTGAAGAAAATTTGAAGCATGAAATTGACTTCATCATCATGGATCCAATACCGATATGAACATTCGATATGCAGTTCTTTAATGGAATTGTATTTGGTTGTGTGATTCCATGTAGTGTTTACCGTGTGTTGTTTGAGCAGAATAATTATCATGTATACTGAAGCTTGGCCTGCATTGTTGTACGAAGATGCTAGACGTGACAGCATTTCTTCATCTTTAATAAATTGTGTCTTCAATTATATCAAAGGAAATAATTCCTTTCTCCATTCCATTTATAGCGTCTATAAGTATTGTACACAAATGAACCAATTTCATGCCTGCAATCAAGATGTTGATGCGTATTTTCGTCACTAGGGCCACATCAAATTAAGATTTATTATATTAGGGTTTTCGTATAAAGCCTTTAAAAATTAGGGATTGGTAATTTAGGGAAGAATTAGGGTTTATGTCGATTGGGGCTGAACTTGAGAGAATTAATTCTAAATAGTAGTAGAATTTCGGATCCCTCTTCAAGGTGTCTATGTATCCTTTTATAAGGAATCAAGCTCACGTAGTTCTTTTCGGTATTGGATCATGTTTAAGCCCACACTCCTATTCTTTCTGAGCAAGTCACTTGTACATATGGTAAATTTTCTTGTTCATCATATTTTCAATTTACTAGATTATTTGAGTTACGAATTAATGATCAATTGAGTCTCTATATGAACCCTTTAATAAGGATCGATATACGTTATTGGGTTGGATTTATATCATGTATTAACAAGTCCCCAGTATTTACTGAAGTTTCCCTTCTGTGAATACTTATTTTTGTTTTGTTTTTCCATGTACGTAAGTTAACATAATTTTTAACTTATCATGGTAGTTAGGTATTCGAGGTTCTTATTCCCTCTCCCTTTATATTAAGATCGACCAGTACAAGAGTCTTTGACCTTAGCCTTTGTAGCTTTTCTATTTCATGCCTATCCCAAAGAACCTCTAATAAGGATTAGTGCCCGATTCTAAGGTAGTTATATATTTAAGTATATAAATATTAGCAATTTGCCTATTTATGCCCACATTTCCTTCTCCCGATCTGGAGATCAACTCCTAAATCTCAGATACTTATATGTTTTAAGTATATAGATATGAGGATATATCTTTAATATTTTTTAATATTTCTCCTATATTTCATTGGAGGATATATCTTTAGTATAAGGTTTCTAACCTTATACTTTGATATTTATGTTCCGTACTCACGAATAATTCTCTTAGTTCCTTTAAGGTATAGTCCCCGATTACTAAGCGCATACTCGTTTCAAGCACGTAAATGTAAGACATATCATTTTTGAGATATTTCTTCTGTTAGCCCTTCCACAAATGAACATCTGTGAGAGGTTTTATGGTTAAGCCCTTGCTTCCAAGCCCCAAGCAATTCAATTCGGGCCCAAATCATGCTTGAGTCTGCTTGCGCATTGTGTGCTTCTAAGCGTCATGTATTTCGATTTTCCAAAAATCATACTCAACTCTACTTACGCATTGATGAGGGTTGTGTGTAAGTCAGAAAATTATCTGTCTACTTACCAATCTCTCATCTCCCGGTACAAAGTCCCCGATTTATGAATCATCGTTGTATTAAATACGATTTTCTGATTTAATTTTTGCTTCTGATCCTCAAGGTTTAAATAAGTGCCTTGGATTCGAATTGTGCAATAAAGTTTACAAATCCTCTGCCCCCAAGTTATTTATTACTTCAATACTGAAGTTGTACATCACTTGTATAGGACGAGCAAATTTAATATCCTCGAATAATCGAAGACAAATCACAAATTTATGATTCAACCAGTTTGTTGTTTCCCGTGTGATCATCGACGGATCAGAAGTCCAGGGCTTGCTCCTTTTCTTGCCTCTTTAGTCCTTAGTGTTGTTAAGGACAGTAGATCACTAGTATGAGCATTAAATGAATTTGTCCCTAGTGATATATTGTACTTACAGTAAAGACGTGTCACTTGTTTAGGTCCGACAAAATTGTAGTCGATCAATGAATTTCTCACTGCATGACAATTGATGCCTTTCTCACTAGTGCTATTATAATTTCTCATGAATTATGAATGTCATGAAATATGTTAGCATAATATTTTGTGTGAATTTTCTTATGCACGACATAAAATACTAAGTGCAAGAGAATAACACTTATCTTTGAGTTTAAGCGAGCTTTGATGTTCCAAACTACATGTATTAAGTTGTGGGAATTTCCGCTCGCCTGGGCTTGAGCTTCTGATCGCCGCGGGCTTGAGCTTATGCTTGCCCTCTAGTGTTTACTTTTACACCCATCAGTGTTGTTTCTTTTCTGATTCAACACTATGAGCGGGGTCAGATAGGCTTCATCTTATATTTTTGGTAGGCCATCCTTAAGCATAGATATGATGTATGTCGCAGCAGTGCTTGGAAAAAATGAACCATATAGGAGATGCCAAACCTCCAACATTCCATGTTATTGAGCTCTATTTTTCATACTTCTTTGTCATTGCGTTATTGGTGATTCATGTGTGCTATGAAACCTTGTAGATTCACTGGATTATCGCAAATCTGGACAAGCTGACACATCTTCACTAAAACAACAATAATTTTCAGTAGAAAATTCCTTTTCACGAGCTGTTTGTTGCATAAAAATTAGGCTTCACAATCTTTCTAATGATATATAACTCATTGACCAAGAATAGCTAGATGAAAACAGTTTAGTATGCAAATTTTGGCACTCTATAGTTCAGATTTTCATTCTCTCTGTCATGCACTTCCTCAAATCCATGCAAGGTTCCTCCAGGATATCTGTTCACTTAATTCAGCAGAGTACATCAAGATCGAGAGATGTTTGCTTTTAGACCCTCTGGAAGTGACAACATTCCTTTCTTGTTTAGGAGACTCGAGGTTGCAGGTGAGTCGGCCATTGAGGAGTTTTGCAAGGAGTTTTGTTTGCAGTTGCTTATTAGGAATGTAACAGATTTCTGTTGCACGAATTGATATTGATTCTGGTGTATCTGGTGAAGTAAAGTCTGCTCGTCGTCCAATTCTTTGCTTTGAACATTATGTGCACTTTGTTTTGGCTCACATGAAGCGGATTTGTAGAGCTCTAGGGTTGAGAGTGCATCCAAGTCACATGCCTATTTTTCTTGACGATGTCCCTGCTATGACGATCGTTTATTAGCAACCACCAAATGCTTTTTTAGTCAGCTTCCATGCAGGGGCGGATACAAAGGGGTCTGGTGGGGGCCAAGGACCCCACTTGAACTTTAAAAAAAAAATATTATCTATATTCATATGTATAATATAGTCGTATTGTATTACAGTAACGGGGCCACAGGGGAACATTTGGGGCCAGTAGAAAAGCAAACCAAACTCATTCTTTTAATAAATGAGACCTGAACTAGCAAGGGAGCAAAAAGCAGGCGTCCAGAGGTTTCAAGACATGAAATAACAAAGAATGCTGTTGTAATAGGTAATTTTTGTAACAGAAAACTACATATATTATGCATGAAAAATTTTGGGACCCCACTTAGCTCGGACCCTGGCTCCGCTACTGCTTCCATGAATGTTTCATCCTTGTTGTAGCTTTGAATTAATTTTTGTTCTTGTATTTTCAGAACTTCCTTCTCGTCTTCAGAATTTTGTATTTTTCTTATGTGAATTTTAGTAGCAAAACCTCTAGCCATAGCTTGTTGAAACCCTTCATGCATGTAAAGCTACCAAGGATTCCAGATAAGGGTAATTTGCTAGCTAGAGTCTCAATCTACTGTGTTTACCTTTTGTGAACAATCAAGTGCCTGGTTCAGAGAAACTGATGTTGATGTCCAGAGTCAAAATACCCTTAGAAGTAAATGCATTTCTTAAACGCCATAAAACATGGTGCTCTCTAAGATTGATAACCACTGTATCGTCCAGTTGTGGCCGATCAATCCAGTCATGTGTCTTCTTCGATTCGATATCACCGAATTGAAAGAATTTGAGAGTTTTCCGCCAAATTGTAATAGTTTTTACTGTCTTGACTTCACACAGATTCTTTGTAATTTGGCGTGTAGCTTCTTTCTTCTGTTAGATGACCTATGCAGTCAATTTGTGTAGCTCATTTTCCAAGTGTTCACAACTCCACTCTGTCCAGACATATTAAATAAGCCAAAACTAAAGCCTGTACGTTTTTTTTGTTTCAGTCTCCTCGCATGATCCATCTAGTAACTGATAAGTTGATGAATTCTTATAAGTTATACGGGTGTTTGCATAAATTTACTTATAAGTTAGTTAAGAGTTTGCTAAATTAAATTTGAAAAAATAATTATTAAATACAATGATTTCAACACTTGCATTTTAAATTAAAAAAATATTTAAAAATACAAAGGTAAAAATATAAAGTATTAAAAAACAAAGAAATCAAATAATAAGTCAATAAGTTCAGGAAAATGTACCCCATTCAACTTATCAACATATAACACTCTCATAAGCTCTTAAAGGTTTATAAACCATAAGTCGGTTTATAAATCCGTTGCCAAACAGACCTAATCTCTAATGTTCACCACGCCTATTTAATTTCTTCAACATAATTGTAAATGATTTTTTTAAGAAAGAAAAGAAAGAATTCCTAAAAATTTGGAAAGAGAGTTCATATATCTTTGTTTTCAAAATTTTCTTCCCACTTTTATAAAGATTCGGAGAGAAGAAAAACTTCCCCACGGCCTCTTCTACTCATTATTGAGGTACCATGTGGCACATAATTATACTTCCAAACAAACACTACGCCTACTAAATCGCTCGCCCATTATGTACTAAACATATATTTTTTATATTTGTCATTTATTAAGTTAGAAATGGGTGCTCAGAAGTCTCGAGTAAGGGGCTGTTTTGATGTTTGAGTACTTCCTGGCATTTCAAGACTCACAACAATCGGGGGCTGTATTAATTAAAATAATTTTTGTGCTCAGAAGTCACATATGTTGGGCTGGTTTTTTTAGTTTATCATCTGGAAATGGAATGATGAGTTTTACGAGCCTATAAATACTAGGTCGAATTTAGCTTCCTAATTACTTCATTTCGTCGGAAACAACCTAGTACTTCATATCTCATAATGGGCAGTCAGTCTCGGCCATTAGCAAATTATGATCCAGATATATGGGGTGACAAATTCACTTCCACCTGCAGAGACTATGAGGTACCAATTATGAGATATATGAGGTACAAATAAAGTGTGCACAGTTGAATTGGAGAAAGTTTTTACAATGTGAGTTATAATAAGAAATCCCCCTTACTAAAGCGTTACCATGTGTGTAACAGCCGACTTTTCGGACTATTAATTCTAAATCGAAACTAAAAATAAACTACATTTCTTTATTCAATAAATACAAATTTCACAAAAGTCAAAACATCGGTCAAACTTAACAATAATTCAAAAACATAAATTCGGAGACACAGCTCCATAAATCCAATAATATTCAACGCCTAATAGATAATCAAATTGTTCGAATAGTCTTATGCAAAATCACATAGCACAAAATCCATAACTCCACATCCTTATTCTTACTTAGCTTCCAAAAGTCTGAACCTGAAATATATTAAAACAATGAGCTGCAAAGCCCAGCAAGTAACTATCGCCCAACGGCTCAAAGTAATATTTAAAACATAATTTCTTAACTTTAAATCGATAATATAATCTTAACAATAAAATCACATTTAATTCCCACAGTTCTAAATTACGGTCACACTATGTCAGTGACAAGGCTTCTATAGTTCGATGATTCGATGGGGGCCAGTTTACGTCCCTCGATAAGACAAACTCAACGAGGTATCTATGTGTTCCGGAACGTGCGTAAACTAGTTCTATGATTCGATATGTCACACTATCCAGTGACCGGATTCTATGATTCGATACGCAACTAAAACTGGGGAATTCTATGAAAAACTTTTCTAAAATCTATTTTCGATATCACAAGTTTCAAAATTAAATATTTCGAATATAATAAGATAACCGAATAAAAACAGATTCGATAATATTAGTGAGCAACGAAAAGTCACTTACCTCGATACCGATGTCGCACCCTGAAAAATAAAATCACAGCAAATCCTTAATATTAACTTAAAATCTATTAATAGTCAAATAAAGCAAACAAGTACACAACTCAATAAAACTCATGCAGAGTTTATATATAATTTACTCAAAGAAGATTCCAAACATCAAACATCAAAATATCTTGCAAAATAGACTATTGTTAACAAACTCAATCCTGACCAGTTCTGAAAATTGGCAATTTAATCTATGAAAATGATTTTATCTGAAAAAGTACAAAACACGAAAAATGTAGGCAATTCTGAGACCTTTCCAGAATGATAAGGCTCGTTAAAAACGGACAAGTAACGAACTCAGAACATAGACATTTGCGGACTGCAGAACAGAATCAGCCCCTGATTTCTTTAGTGTTATGCTATTTACGACATCCAAATCACAGCATATAGCAGCAGAGTGTAAACAAAAAACACAGAACACGAAAATACCTTTCAATATTGATATTACTCATTAAATTATCATAAAAACTCAATTTATTACGAATTTTCAAAGTTACACATCTCAGCTTAAAAAAACATACTGGCTGGTCAATAAATCCCAGAAAAACTCATATCTACAGACCTAATTTCGAAAAACACAAAGAATCAAAGTCGTAGATAATTCAAATACCTTTTCAGAAAGTCAAATATCATAAAATTACGACAAATAACGAATCATATATGATGTTTACAAGAATTCAGACTTTATATAGTATACATACAAAATCGGAGTAGTCATACGAACACAATAGACAAAACAAAGAACTCATGGATATATATCATATTATATACCAAAACATTATCACCTATACAAATAATCAAGAAAATATGATATACACATAATATTATATACATGAATTTACAAAAATATACAACGAGTACAAGAATCGTTACCCCTTTTTCTAAACTTGTCACAAATCTTCCTCTTTCTCTCGTGTTCTTGTTCTTCCTTTTCTTCTTCTCTCTCTTTCTCTTTCTCTCTCCCTCAGCGTCTCTCTCTCTTCTCTCTTACCGTTCTTTTTTTTTACACGACTGTTTGCTAGAGCTAGGGTTTTATCTTCTTTTTTTTCACACGCCTGCATTTAGCTATGTATTGGTCCATTTAATTAAAATTGGGCTAGCTAAAACTTTAAACTAAAGCCCAACAAAATTAAATTAGCAAGACTCATTAATTCTATATTTTTATTCTAAAATCAAATTATATAATTATCTTAAATTTTAATCAACTTCTAATTCTAATTTCTAGCAAATTTTAATCTATTAAACTTACAAAAAAAAAATCCGAGATATTACAATGTGGCACATTAATTATACTTCAAAACAAACGCACTCCCTTAGTAAATCGCCCGCCCTTTATGTACCAACATATCTATTAATCTATATTCTGTATTAAAACAGAAACCCCTCTTAATATGTTATGTATATCGAGGTATATATATAATTATTAATTTAATTAGTTTAATATAATTGATTTAATTTCAAATTAACTATTATTAAATTAAAAACTAATCTCTTTACTAAAAATAGAAACTCTATTAATGGTGTGATATGTCATGTAGATATACATATAATTATTAACTTAATTACCATATAATTATTAATTTAACTAGTTTAATATAGTTGATTTAATTTCAAATTAACTATTATTAAATTAAAAATTAATCTCTTTACTAAAACTATAAACCCCTATTAATGGCGTGGTATGTCATATAAATATACATATAATTATTAGTTTAATTAGTTTTAAAAATATTGTTAATATAAAAACTAATCCATACTTTTTAAAAGCATAACTCCTTCTTAAAGGTATGATATGTCATGTATACTAAGATATATACATATAATTATTAGTTTAATACATAATTAGTTTAATTCAAAATTAATATAATTATTACTATTAAATTAAATTAATTGTCAACAATAGTCAAGTTACATACTAGAAATCTACTAGCAACGTGTTTGAATTGATATCGGGATGGTAAATCCTGAAGTATCATACTTATGTATTAAAAGTAAACTCCATCAAAACTACTACATTGTTTCCGTACAATGTCTTTTTACTCCTAAAAAATTTTAATACGCATAATGGTAATTTGGTAACCGATAAACTTAAGAAATCTATATTTTCTATATTAAAAGCACAAACTCCAATGCATTTTTACTCCTAAAAATTTTTAATACGCATAATGGTAAGTTAGTAACTGATAAACTTAATAAATCTATATTTTTTATATTAAAAGCACAAACTCCTTCTAAATGGTATGATATGCCATGTATATCGCAATGTACATATAATTATTAGTGTAATTAGCTTAATATAGTTGATTTAATTTCATATTAATTATTATTTAATTAACAATTAATCTCTGAATTTAAAGCAGAAACCCCTTCTATGATATGTCATATATACCGCGATATACTCATAATTATTAACTTAATCCTTCTTAATGTTATGTCATGTATATCGCGGTATACATATAATTATTAATTTAATTAGTTTAATATAATTGAGTTAATTTTAAATTAACTATAATTAAATTAAAAATTAATCTCTTTACTAAAACTAAAACCCCCTATTAATGGTGTGGTATGTCATGCATATACATATAATTATTAGCTTAATTAGCATATAATTATTAATTTAATAAGTTTAATATAATTGATTTAATTTCAAATTAACTATTATTAAATTAAAAATTAATCTCTTTACTAAAACTAGAAACCCCCTATTAATGGTGTGGTATGTCATGTAGATATACATATAATTATTAGCTTAATTAGCATATAATTATTATTAATTTAATTAGTTTAATATAATTGATTTAATTTCAAATTAACTATTATTAAATTAAAAATCAGTCTGTTTACTAAAACTAGAAATCCCCTAGTGTGGTATGTCAGGTAGATATACATATAATTACTAGCTTAATTAGTTTTAAAAATATTGTTAATATAAAAACTAATTTATACTTTTTAAAAGCATAACTTCCTCTTAAAGATATGATATGTCATGTATCCTACGATATACACATATAATTATTAGTTTAATGCGTACTTAGTTTAATTCGAAATTAATATAATTATTACTATTAAATTAAATTAATTGCCCACAATAGTCAAGTTACATACTAGAAATCTACGAGCAATGTGTTTGAATTGATATCGGGATGGTAATCCTGAAGTATACTAAAAGTAAACTCCATCAAAAATACTACATTATTTCCATACAATGCATGTTTGCTCCTAAAAAATTTTAATACGCATAATGGTAAGTTGGTAACTGATAAACTTAAGAAATCTATATTTTCTATATTAAAAGCAGAAACCCCCTATGGTATGCCATGTATACCGCAATGTACATATAATTATTATTTTAATTAGCTTAACATAGTTGATTTAATTTCATAATAATTATTATTTAATTAAAATTAATCTCTGAATTTAAAGCAGAAACCCGGATGATATGTCATATATAACGTGATATATACATAATTATTAACTTAATTAGTTTTAAAAATATTGTTAGCTTAATTCCAAATTTATTTAATTATTATTATTACAATATAAACTAATCTATACTTTTTAAAAACATAACCCCTCTTAAAGGTATGATGGTATGATATGTTATGTATATCGCGGTATACAAATATAATTATTAGTTTAATTAGTTTAATGCGTAATTAGTTCAATTTAAAATAAATATAATTATCATTATAAGATTAAATTAATTGCCAATCATAGCCAAGTTGTATAGAAGATTGTTTGAACTGATATTTGAGGGGTACATATCATAATTAAACACTTAAAATATTATGTACTAAAAGTAAACTCATCACAAATATTACATTGTTCTCGTGCAATGTTTTTTTCCTAGTAAAAAGTTTTAATACACATAATGGGATAAACTTCATCACACAAGAAACATTTCTTTATTAGTAAAATAATAATTATTTTAATAAGAATAATTTATTTATATTTTCAAATTTGTAAAAAATTGCATAATAAAAATTTATAATACAATTAATAAAAAAATTGATTAATACAATTAATATATATGCTATATTTATAACTATTATCTTTTATACTATAAATTATAAAAAAAACTCTGTATTAATATACTCTCTCCGACCCATAATAAACGTTCTAATTTTTTTTAACTGTGTTTCACGCATTTCCACGCACGTAAAAAACATGTTTGTAGAAATTATTTTCTCGTATATTTTGTTTTGTATAAAAATAGGATGTTCAAACTTTTATACAAAACAAAAAATTCGAAAAAATAATATGTATAACTAAGTTTTTTATATGCGTGGAAATGCGTGAAATTAACTCTGAAAAAATTAGGACGTTTATTATGGGACAGAAGGAGTAATTACTCTCTCTCTTACTATTACGGATGTGTATTTCATCTGCTCGATCTAGATATGTTCACCACCCCAATCGGGTCGAAAATTTGGGGAATTATTCGGTTCGAGCGGGAATGACCAGATATATAGAAATAATTTGGAAACTTCTTTTTATTGAAACACAATAGTACTAAAATTCAGGTTGGATTTGTTGTTGCTACTACATAATTATACAAGTTATTTATTTATTAAATTTAACTTCTTTGATTTCACCGGGATTCGATTATCATAACTATTTAATTAAATAATCTTTATTTATTATAGACTTTCATTTAAATTTCACATTGAATTCTACAAATCAACATATTTAAATTAATATTTATTAATTATTTATATACTCAATATTCAAATTTTATTTTAATAATTTAATTTTTATTCCCGATCCGTGCTTCACACTCTTTATAGGCTAGTATTTTTTTATATTATAAGTTGTTAACTTGTTACTCCCTCGGTCCTACTGAATTGTATATATTAAAAGACGGGAGTTTGACACTCATTTTAAGGTTTCTATAATATATGTTTTCATAAATTATTTTTTAACTTTTTTTTTTGAATTAAAATTTAACATCTAAATTTTTATTCAAAAATAAATAATATAAAAATAAATTATAGAAATATATTTTATATATATCTTAAAATATGTGTCAAGAAAAAATTGTATAAAAATGAATGGGACAAGGGAGTATTTATTAAGTTAGAAATGGGTGCTCAGAAGTCTCAAGTAAGGGGCGCTGTTGTTTTGATGTTTTGAGTTTCCACTTTCCGGCCTTCCTGGCATTTTAAGATTCACAACAATCGAGGGCCTGTACTTACTAAACTTATTTTTGTGCTCGGAAGTCACAAATGTTGGGCTGGTGTATTTTATTTTGTCATCTCTGGAAATCGAATGAAGAGTTTTACGAGCCTATAAATACTAGGACGAATTTAGCTTCCTAAACATTTCATTTTGACAGAGATAAGTATATATCTTAGTACGTCAGATATAGACAGATATCTCATAATGGGCAGTCAGTCTCGGCCATTAGCTGCAGGTCATGGTGCAGATATATGGGGTGACAAATTCGGCTCCATCTCCAGAGATTTTGAGGTACTAATCTTGTAATGTTTTAGGCTTAGTTTTACCAACATTATTAAGTTACTGCTTCAAGCATAAATTTTTTATTTACATATATGTAGTTATGGGAAGCTTATTCGAAAGAACGTGACGTGCTGAAGAATGAAGTAAGGAGCATGCTTGTGTCTGCTGGCGGAGAATGGACAGACAAACTTGTTCTGATTAATACAATCGAACGCTTAGGAGTTGGCTACCACTTTGCAGAATACATTGAAGACATGTTGGCTGAAATGCACAGAGTCCATGCGAAGTTAGAATCTTACGAAAAATATGATCTGTTCACTACAGCACTCTACTTCCGAATTCTTAGACAGCACGGTTACAAGGTCACATCAGGTATGCCTGAAGTCCTGAACTGATAACTTTGTGCAAGTCATTCCAAACGTAGCTAATATATTCGGCCCTCATTCGAAACACATAAATGTATTTGTGTGAGTATAAATGTAGCTAATATACATACACATGCACTTGTTTTGTTTCATTGATCAGAAATTTTCAACAAATACAAAGAAATTGATGGAAAATTCAGTGAAGCTATCACAAGAGACCCTATGGGTTTACTGAGCTTGTATGAAGCTGCTCATTTGAGAACACATGGAGAAGATTTGTTAGATGAGGCTCTTGCTTTTACAACATACCACCTCAAGTCTATGGCGAAGTCTTTGGATGCTGGTTCATTAGCAAGACTGGTGAGGCGTGCCTTGGAGCAGCCCTTACACAAGGGTATTCAAAGAATGGAGGCTAAGCATTTTATCCTTTACTATGAGGAGAGTCCATCAAGGAATGATGCACTTCTCAAGTTTGCGAAGCTTGATTTCAATCTGTTGCAGATGTTGTATAAGCAGGAATTATCTCAAGTGAAACGGTCATTGCACACTAAATCATTTAAAAATATGAAGCATATGCAGAAATATAGACCAGAGCACCACGATCATGTGATCAAATAATTTTAGTCTTGCTGATGGAGCTATTTGTTTATGTAACGAGATTTTACTTCTGATTACAGGTGGTGGGCTGCTATGGAGATTGATTCCAAATTTCCCCTATTTCGTAGCAGGGTAGTGGAAGGATACTTTTGGGCCGTGGGAACTTCATTTGAACCTTGCTATGCACTGGGCCGAATCATGTACACGAAAGTACTGTGTGTCGTATCAGTGACTGATGATCTCTATGATTCATATGGCACAGCCGACGAACTAAATACACATACCAAGGCAATTCAAAGGTAAAGAATGTACGCTTAGCTTGTCATATTGAAGATGAACACTTTGTTCTAAGTGTACTAACAGGGTATGGAATCATTAAAAACATCTCAAGAGCTAGCTATATGTTACAGGTTAGATATCGAAAACATAGATGGACTTCCAGATCACTCTAAGTTTTGCTACATCACCCTTCAGAACGTCTTGAGTGAATATGAAGAAGATCTGGTCAAACAAGGAAGTTACTACGATGTTAATTGCCTCAAAAAAGCGGTTTGTCTAACAAAACCTTAGATTTTAGGATTCAAATGACCATTCACAAGTTCAAAACCCTATCACCTCTTCATACATATTTATATATTATTTATTTATTGTGACAGTTCCAAGCACTGATTCTTGCTTATCAGCAAGAAGCCATATGGTGTAACAAGAAATATGTGCCGCATTTTAAAGAATACATCATTAACGGAATGGCAACAGCAGCCTTATGCATTCTGGGAGTATCAATGATTTTAGGGATGGGACACGTCGACACAACTCAGGCATGCAATTGGGCAACAAACAAACCAGAAGCTGTTGTTGCAGCGGATAAAATGGCGAGAATAATTAATGACATAGTGGGATATGAGGTATGTTTGTGTGTCAAATAAGCTTGACACACATGACAGTACTTGTAAATGTTTATAAATGTATAGGTATTAATCTGTGTTTGTACAAATTTGTAGAGGGAACATATTACTAGGCCACATGCTGCTACATCCATTGATTGTTACATGAAGGAATATGGGGTTTCAAAAGAAGAAGCAACGACCAAATTATATGAATTGATTGAGGACACATGGAAATACATGAACGAGGAATGCTTAAATCCAACAAAAGTTGGAAGGCATCATGTCAGCGTATATCTGAATTTGATGAGAATGTGTCATGTTACCTACGACAATGATAGTGATGGATACACTAATCCTGAAGTACATTTGAAGGATGATATTAACTTCGTTATTGTCGATCCCCTACCAATATGAGCTATCATATTAATTAATTAACTGTATTGGTGAGCTTCTTCAGATTCTTGCTTGGTATTGTATTTTAGATGTTTATCATGTGTTGTTTCAGCCGAATACTTATCATGCTCACTGAAGCATGGAGAATTGGAGAATGCGAGATGTTACAGAGATATGTAATATCTGTTTTTCAATCTATGTGAAATAAAGAGATGCACACTGTACAAATAAGCTACTGTATACAAATCCAGTGTGTTGGTGAGCTTCTACAAGTGCATTGATGAGCTTCTGCAGATTCTTTCTTGGTATTGTATTTTAGATGTTTATCATGTGTTGTTTCAGCCGAATAATTATCATGCATACTGAAGTCTGAAGCAGGGAGAATTAGAGAATGCGAGATGTTGCAGCTTTCAGCATCGACATATGTAATATCTGTTTTTCGATCTATGTAAAATAAACAGATGCATTAAGCTAAAAATAATAATTTGTGCTGGCAATAAAGATATAAGCTAGAAAAGTTAATATCCTTTGAAAAGTATGCTTGAATCCTTAAAAATGACCTGCGAATGCATTATATAGTGAGTTATCTGCTAGTTTCAAATAGACCCTGTATATTTTTTGGATTTAAATTAGATTTTGTTGTTCTTTCTGAGAACGAGATTGATGCATATATGACGACACCGATCTCCTCCAATAAAAGACTAGGAAACTCTTGTCATGGACACCTAAATACTACATAAAAGATGCTAACAGAATATGCTTACATGTTTTGTATAACAGAACGAAAACAAAGTGTATTGATTAAATGAAAAGTTGAAAATGAAAATACAAGATAGTTTGTTACTTATACAACTTAGTCAACGCAGTTGACTAATCCAACTACAAACTAAGTCCACACAGTATTGACTAAAGAGACATTGACTTGAGATACTAAAGCAAGGTTGATAGAAGCTTTATATTGTTTCTTGACTGGAACCATAGCTATCACTGTATTACTAGCTGAACCTTCAATTATATCATTCTTAATACGCCCCCCACAAGTTGAAGTTACACAAGGATTGTGTAAACCCAACTTGGAACACAGAAACCAATGAGAAGGTCCGCCAAGAGCTTTTGTAAAAATATCAGCCAATTGCATTTTTGTAGAAACTTTAACAGGTTGAATAACACCACTTTGCACCTTCTCCCGAATAAAATGACAGTCCAATTCAATATGTTTCGTGCGAGCATGCTGAACTGGATTCAAAGCTATGTCAATGGCTGCCTGATTATCACAAAAAACAGGAGTAGCCTCAGAACAGTCAATAAGCAAATCAGTAAGAAGATACTTGAGCCACATGATCTCAGTAGTAATAGTAGCCAAAGCCCTGTATTCAGCCTCTGCTGAACTCATAGATGTCACTGTTTGTTTTTTTAGCTTGCCATGAAATCAAAGAAGATCCCAATTGCAGACAAAAACCAGAAACTGAACGACCAGTAAAGGTGCAACCACCCCAATCACTGTCACAGTACCCTTGCAGATGTAGATTATTATTAGCAGGAAAATACAGACCCAAACCAATTGTGCATTTCAAATACCTAAGTACTCTGAGAATAGCAGATAAATGTTTTTCCCTGGGATTATGCATAAACTGGCTTAAAAGATGCACAGAGAAACTGACATCAGGTCTAGTAAATGTGAGATAGAGAAGCTTTCCAACTAGACTTCTATATAGAGAAGGATTAGGAATAAGAGCACCTGATTTATCAGAATCATAGAGTTTGATATTCTGATCCAAAGGTATAGACAAAGGCTTAGCATCAACCATATTTGCAGTACTGAGCATGTCTAAAATAAACTTCTTCTGACTAAGGAAAATCCCAGATTCATTTCTAGCAACTTCTAAACCAAGGTAATACTTAGCTTCTCCCAAATCTTTAATACTAAACTCTGCATCTAAAGCAGCTTTTAAGTCTTTTATCATGACTAGATTGTCCCCAGTCAACAATATATCATCAACATATACCACAGCTACAGTAAACAAAGACCCTTGTCTATAGACAAACATGGAATAATCTGCCAAGGACTGAGTAAAACCAAAATCCAACAAAAAAGCTGAAAGTTTGGTATGCCACTGTCTAGAAGCTTGTCGAAGACCATACAATGATTTAATTAACTTGCAAACCAGATGAGAAGAATTAGGAGGCAGTTTATAACCAAGAGGAACATCCATATAGACCTCTTCATTTAAATCTCCATGTAAGAAGGCATTATTAATGTCTAACTGGTATACTGTCCAATTTTTAGCAGAAGCTATAGCAAAAACTGCCTTAACAGTAACACCCTTGGCTACAGGAGAAAAAGTATCATGAAAGTCAACACCAAGCTCTTGAGTATATCCCTTTGCTACTAAACGGGCTTTATACCTCTCTATTTCTCCATTAGCATGGTATTTGATTTTATATACCCAGCGACAACCTATGGGCTTCTTGCCTGGGGGTAATGGCACAAGAATCCAAGTATTATTGGTCTCTAAAGCATGAAGTTCTTTATTCATGGCTTCTACCCAATTTGGATCGAGAACTGCTTGAGCAAAAGAAGAGGGCTCTTTGTTTTGTACAATTTTAGCAAGAAAAGCAGCATGAGAAGAAGAAAACCCTTGAGTAGAAAAGAATTGATTTAAAGGATATTTGACAACAGAATTACTAGCAGTGTGAGATGTGGAAGCAATATCATAATCAGACCACCATTGAGGTCTCTGTCTAGTTCTAGTAGACTGTCTCAAAATAGGAGATGAAGAAAGACCAGTATCCATAGTTACTAAAGTATCAGAATCTGGTGGCAGATTGTCAAGAAAATCAAATTGATTACCAGAATCCAGAGAAACATCAGGTGAATCCAGAGAAAGAGAATTATCAGGTGAAGAATGTATAGCAGGAATAGAAGAAACATGTGGAGAAACAGATGGTGAAACAGTAGTAACAGGAGAATCAAGTGTCTCATCAATGGAAGAGTTATGTGCAGTATCAGAAGAGGGAGGGTTTGATGTAGGAAAATGTTCATTGAAATGAATCCAATGTTGTAAAAAATTTGGATCATCTGCACTCTCAGTATGTGTATCAGTGAGAAAAGGGAATATAGTTTCATGAAAGACTACATGTCTAGAGACAAAAGATTGTTTGGTGGCCAGGTTTAACAACTTATAACCCTTTTGGCCATAAGGATACCCTAAAAACACACACCTTAAAGCACGAGGAGAAAATTTATCTGGCTCATGAATGGAAGCAAAACACAGACAGCCAAAAACTTTAAGAATACTGTAGTCTGGTGTAGTATTATACAGACATTCAAAAGGGGTTTTGTACTGTAACACAGGTGTAGGTAACCTATTAATCAGGTATGTGGCTGTCAAAATGCATTCATCCCAATACTTAATTGGTAGACCAGATTGAAACCTAAGAGATCTAGCTATAGACAGCAACTGTCTATGCTTCCTCTCGACTCTACCATTTTGAGCTGGAGTATTAACACAAGAAGCTTGATGTATGATCCCTTTGCCAAGCAAAAAAGAAATGACAGAAGTATTGAAAAACTCTGTACCATGATCACTCCTAAAAGTTTTAACAGTTGTTTGAAAAAGGTTCTCAACATAAGCAAGAAAAGAAGTGATCTGAGAAAAAAACATGTTGTTTGGTAGGAAGTAAAAAAGTCCAAATGGCTCTAGACATATCATCTACAATGGTCAAAAAATATTTGCATCCAGTAGATGTTTCATGTGCATAAGGTCCCCAAAGGTCGACATGAATAAGATCAAAAATATGAGATGCATGAGAGGAACTTAGCATAAAAGGAAGTTTAGGCTGTTTAGATATAGGACAGATAGGACATAGCTTGTTATCTGCATCATTGATAAAAGAAGATATAGAAGGAATCTTATGAAGAACAGGAGAAGAAACATGCCCTAATCTCATGTGCCACAAGCAATTTGCATTGGAATTAGACATAGCAATATTACTGATGACTGAAGGAAGAGAGGAACTATACTTGAAAAAAGAAGTATCCAAGTGATAAAGACCATAATGCAGTCTACCAAAAGCTAGAACAGTCTGCAAACTCTTTTCCTGAAAAACACACTGATCAGGTGTGAAAGTAATAGTGCCACCAGTATCTATAGACCACTTAGGTACAGAAAAAAGGTTATACTTAAAACCAGGAACCAAAAGCACATTGGAGATCTGAAAAGAAGCACTGAAATGAACTGAACCAGTATGTGTGACTAACACAGATGAACCATTAGGTAAAGCCACATGTATAGGATGAGACAACACAGCTATATCTACTAATAAATCATCTTGACAACACATGTGATCTGTAGCACCTGTATCTATGAGCCATGTATTGACAGAAGTAGTTGTAGCAAGAATTGCATTAGAGACAGAAATGGCCATACCTGCCATATGATCTTCAGGAGTTTTTAAATTCTGACCAACAAACATGCTCATCATTTTATTCAACTGTGAAATCTGTTGCTGCATTTGAACTAGCTGATCCCCAGATTGTGCTTCAGACAATTGAGGCGGTGACTGTGAAACTAAGTCAGAATGGACTAAATTTGCTTTAGGCAGATTCCTAAAATTGACAGTAGATTGTTGAGAAGCAGGAACAGACTTTTCTTTCTTCTTCCAATTAGGAGGATAACCAATGAGTTTATAACAGCTGTCCTTAGTGTGACCGTTGAAATTACAATAAGAACACTTAATGCTAGACCTTTGTTGAGCAGGAGCCAAAGACTTGTTACCATTGCCAGGAAAACGTTTGATGTGAGCATTAACACTGTCAGAATTGCTAACCAGAGAATGCACAAAAGGAGTTGTGCCAGAAACCAAATTGTGATATCCCTGTCTTGACCTTTCATCTTGTTTAACATATGCAAAGGCTTGAGAAATAGAAGGAAGAGGATTCATCATCAAAATTTGTCCTCTCACAGTAGAATTGCTCTCATGTAATCCCATCAAAAATTGAAGAAGCTTGCGTTTCTGATCTTTCTCATTCTGCAACTTGTGTGCACCACAAACACAACTAACAATTGGTTCCAAAATAGCATATTCATCCCAAAGGCCTTTGAGCTTGTGAAAGTAAACCTCAACTGAACTGTTGCCTTGTTCCAGAACATGAATATCCTTAAGAATCTGATAAATTCTATGGCCACTAGTTCCCGAATATCTTTCATGTAATTCACTCCAAACAGCTTGTGCAGTTGTGACGTAACTCAAACCATCACTAATATCATCCGCAACAGTGTTTAAAATCCAAGTAATGATCATATCATTAACTCTCTCCCATTGTGCACACAACGGAGAATCAGAAGTAGGCTTCTCAAAGCTACCAGTAACAAGAACAAATTTGTTTCTAGCATTTAAAGCTATTTGCATAGAACGACTCCAAGGACCGTAATTATCAGGTCCTGTTAACTTTTTAGCAATTAACACTAAGCCTGGGTGATCATTATTGTGTAAATACAAAGGATGTGAGTTATTGGTGACAAGAGTGTGATTGAACTGAGAATCATGAACATCTTGACCAACACTAGGATTCACAAAAGAAGAAGGAACAGGATTAACCGGAGAATTTGCAAAATTAACCGGATTGACTGGAGAATTGATAGGATTAGTCGGAAAATTAACATTTCCGGCAAGATTTTGTGAGACTGAAGCATTATTATCACTATTAGTACCAACGCCTTGTACAACATCAGCGAAACTACTACGCAACATGACTGAATTGAAAATTTGATGAAATTGTACGAAACTAGGGTTTCAAAATGAACGAACAAGATCGAATTGATCAATCAAATGAAAAGACACAGATAAGATGATACCGCAATGAAGATCACAGAGTGGAGAAGAAGATCGTGAAGCTTCGCAGAGATCGATGATGAAATCAGTCATGTCCGCTCTGATACCATAACAGAATATGCTTACATGTTTTGTATAACAGAACGAAAACAAAGTGTATTGATTAAATGAAAAGTTGAAAATGAAAATACAAGATAGTTTGTTACTTATACAACTTAGTCAACGCAGTTGACTAATCCAACTACAAACTAAGTCCACACAGTATTGACTAAAGAGACATTGACTTGAGATACTAAAGCAAGGTTGATAGAAGCTTTATATTGTTTCTTGACTGGAACCATAGCTATCACTGTATTACTAGCTGAACCTTCAATTATATCATTCTTAATAGATGCACTAGAAGATGTCATGGTGCAAACACATGAGATTTCAATGTTAATAGAAATCTCTTGCAGCATAACCTGATGCTAATCGAGTTCAATGTTCTTTCAAAGTCCGACCTTTACTCCAAGCATTTTGCAAGAAAGAAATACAGTAACTCCTAGCATCCAAATTTCCAATTCACCAAATGGCCACTATTAAGTTCTTGAAAAGCTTTCAGAATCTGCATAGGAGCGGAAAACGTAGGCACATAGTAAACATAAATTGTGCTATTTGACGGTGCATGTAGTCAACTGACTACATGCACCGTCAAATAGCACAATTTATGTTTACTATGTGCCTATCATAAAAATGTATCCGTTACATAAATAATACTTTCGAATGTAACTTTTGCTACAGAACATGACTGTCTCAGTTATATTTTTATGACAAGATAAAGTGTGTTCTCAAATCCCTTAATTTTGTAAATAGTAGCGTACGTTGATTAAACATGAGAAGAAGCTCAACGGCACTAGCTCCTTTATTAGAAAAAACTGCGTTCTCACATGATTTAAATCCCTCCTGAGGTTAAATTTAAAACCTAACCAGATTGAGACATTGGGCCAGTTTGGCTAGCATAGTTTATGCATAATAAGTTGATAAAAACTTATGAGCTGATAAGTTGAATGTTAAAAATCACATAATTTAAATCCCTCGTGAGGTTAAATTTAAAACCTAACCAGATTGAGACATTAGCTCTTCCTCAGTCTCAGTTTTTTACCGACAAACTTATGCCCCGACCCCTTAGTTAATCTCCTAAGTCAGATATGGATGCTTCGGATATCATCATCTTGAAACTAAATGGTTAGCCTTTCAAGTCTATATTTACTGGAGAATCTAGCTTCCTAATTAGTACCTCGGTCCATCCATCAAAATAACCAAGTAGATAGTCGTTTTATAAAAACTAGCTTCAAAATGCACAGATTGTTAATTGTTATTTTATTATTATTATTATTATTATTATTATTATTATTATTATTATTATTATTATTATTATTATTTTTGTTAAACAAATAAGTAGGCACGTTAAAATAGCTAAACACTTTTAATTAATTAAAAACATTAAAACAGATTTTGAAATAAATAAGTAAGGGTTTGCTCGTTATATTTTTGGAAAATGGAGGGTTTTATTATGGAAAAATAAAAAATGTAACATATATTTAGTTTAAAAAGGTAAATGCTCGTGATATTTTTGGAAAATGAGGTTTTAAAATTTAATAATTTAAATTATTTAAATACGTTCTAAAATAAATAAGTAAAGGGTTTGTCCGTGATATTTTTAGAAAAATAATGGATTTTAGTGAGAAAAATAGAAAAAGTAAATTGAAAAAGACAATTTCCCGTGATATATTTAGAAAATGAGGGATTTTGTTAGAAAAAATCTATAATGTGTTTTAACTGAAAACATAATTGGTTATAAATAAATATTTGATTATTTATATTTTAATATTTTTATTAATTGCATTTGTTAAGAAAAATAAGTAGACATGTTAAAATAGGTAAAATTTTAAAAAAACAATTATAATATTAGGTCTAAAAATAAATAACTAAAGGTTTGTCGTGATATTTTTGGAAAATGAGGGATTTTAGGAAAGAAAAATAGAAAAACTAACATGTTTTAGTTAAAAAAAGTTAATTGCCCGTGATACATTTGAAAAAGTAGGGGAATTTGTTAAAAAAATATAAAAAAATAATGTATTTTAGCTGAAAAGGGTAATTGGTTATAAATATGTAATATTATTATTTAATAATATATTTCTATAAATAGGTAAGGTTAATTAAGTAAAAACACGAATTTAAGAAATTGCAATTAAGTAAAATCACAACATACCATACCGACCGACCAAACTTTTAATGTTTCGTCTATTATATAATAGTATTGATAGTATAGATATCTTATTTTTCATGAAAAATTTCAAAATAATATTTAGAAATCCTATTTATTATTTTACAACAAAGCGTACAATTCAACAATTTATATTTTTTATTTAATATATAAAAAGATTATAATTAGTAATAACACTAAAATATCTACCCCTGACGACCAAACCACGACCACGCCACCATACTAAAATATTTTTATTATGTTGTTGCCATAATAATAAACTACAATTGTGAGCCAGGTTACACATAAAACAAATTCACTGATAAATAAATAGATAACCCTCTGCCCAGAATATGTCATCCAATATCTACAACTACTTCCTAAATAATAGAATTAATTCAAATCTAAACATAACTATTTTTATTTTAAATTTTGAATTACATTTATCTAACATCCCTTGATTCAAAATTACTAAAATTTAAAATTAAATAAAAATGAAGAACTTCTCTTCAATTTCTTTCTCGTGATGCACTTCTCATCACCAAACACGTTGTCTCCACAAACATTTTTCTTGGTGCACTTCTCACCAAATTACAATGGAGCACTTGCAGCCTGCTTTCTTTTTCATCATCATCATAACAATCTTGGTGTCTCTTGTTATCGGACCTCACCACAGACCCGTTAAGATCATATAAGATCTGATACCACTCTAAGCTTTATAAAAATATGTGATAGTTATAAAAAGTAAAATAGAAGTAATCAAAAAATAATCAAAAAGTAAATAAAACAAAAGTGTTTTATTATGTTGTTGCCATAATAATAAACTACAATTGTGAGCCTTTATATAGGCTACACATAAAACAAATTCACTGATAAATAGATAACCCTCACTATCACCTAGAATATCTCATCAAATATCTACAACAACTTCCTAAATAATAGAATTAATTCAAATCTAAACATAACTATTTTGGATAATTCCGGTTAGATAAAAATTGTTAAACCATCTTTTAATTAAATATAATTTAGTTATCTTCACGTGGGGTATAAAATCATCAAAATCTGATTTTTAAAATACAAGATAAAGCCCAAATTAGTAAAGTGAATATTTAAATTCTAATAATAATTATTATGTCATCATTATTTTAATATCAATTTAATTACTTTTTTCTAACTATTTTAAATTTAGAAATCTATGTTCAAAAATTCAAATCAATCTAAGAAAAATTCAAATCAACAAAAAATATAATAATACGAGGATAAAATTTTATAAAATTGTGCATATTTTTAATCCAATTTTATTAAGTTTTAGATCAAAACTAATCAAATATTATTTATTATTAAATAATAAATTATACGTAAATGGTGATTTTGTTTTATAAGAACTCATACATACCTAATTTCATTGTTAGCAGGACTATATTCATATTAAAAAAACTGTATTTTGAAATTTTAGACTCAGCTACAGAGGCCAAACTTTTTTAACATATATACATTGTAAATTATTAAATTCGAAACTTTAAAAGTTTCTTAATTAATTAGTATAGTACTTTTCTGAAAAATCGTACTTTACAAAAAATATTATCAAATAACCTATGTTTGCAAGAAAAAAAAATGAAAAAATTCTTTATTTAAAAAAAAACCCTATAAATTTTAATATGTTGTTGGTAGATTCAAACCTAGATCATTCTACATGATAATTTTAGTGTTATATCTAACGTTTTTCAACAATTAAATTTGAAACATCCAACGATTATGGATTGAGTGATCAAACAAAGCGACCAAACTTATAAGAAAGCTTTCATTATTTAGTTTTTAATATAATAACATAGATATTTATAGGATATACTATAAAAATGAATTTTATACAGAATTTTGATTGTCACGGTGTACTACTTTAAAAGAAGAACGATTACAAAAAAAATTATATTTTAATTGATAATTTATTTTCTCAAAAGTTCAAAGTTCCCGCATCTTTAACATATTACAAAAAAGAGTACATTATATTTTAGCAATAAATATTTAAAAAAATTATAAATATTAAGAAAAATTAATAATGTTATCATGGTAGTTCGTTTCTAAATACCGTCAAAACATTCTCAACCGTTAGATCCAATACTTTTAAAAATAGATGATCAAGATTATATCATATAAAAATAAGTTATTGTCTAAAAATGATATAAGTTAAAAGATATTATATTTGGATTGGATTTTCTAAAAAGTCAAAACATAAAAATAATTGTAATTAAATAAGGAAACTCATTTAATACCAAAATAATCAAAATCGTTTAATGTTAAATAGATAGGTGAAAACCGTTAGATTTAACATTAAAAACTGTATTTGGTTAATAAAGGGTATTCTAATAATCTAAACTACATATAAGTAGATTTCCTAAATCGAATAGAATTCTCAACATTAAATTTCTCGTCACTTTATTCTCTTTTTAGTTTTAGAATAGTTTAGCGTGTAAAATATAATAAATATCAAATTTTTAATTATAATTTTTTTGGCTAAATCTTTTTTAACAATAATTTAATCATGTAAACTAATAACTTTTAAATGTTAAAATATTCATAAATAAATATAATTATAAATATTTAAAAAACAATCACGTGTTGCATGGATAATAAAAATATAATTATAAACAGAATAATTATAAATAAAATTTAAGTAACCGTGCATCGCACTGGCTATAAGCTAGTATTATATAATAGACAAAACATTAAAATTTTGGTCGGTCGGTCGGTACTAAGTGATTTTACTTAATTACCCTTACTTATCTATAAAAAATATAATTAAATACTAACATTACCTATTTATAAACATTATCTTTTTCAGCTAAGACACATTACTTTTTTTCTATTTTCTCAAACAAAATTATCTTCTTTTCCAAAAATATCACGGACAATTACCTTTTTCAACTAAAACATGTTATTTTTCTATTTTCCTTACCAAAACTCCTCATTTTCCAAAAAAATCATGGGCAAACCATTATTTATTTATTTTAACACCTATTTTAATACTTTTACTTATTTTAAAAAGTTTACATATTTTAACATGCCTATTTATAAAAAAATATAATTAATAACATTAACTATTTATAACCAATTACCTTTTTCAGCTAAAAAATATTAATTTTTCTATTTTTTTCTAACAAACTCCCCTCATTTCCCAAAAATATCACGGACAATTACCTTTTTCAACTAAAATATTTTTTTTTCATTACCAAAACCCCTACATTTCCAAAAATATCACGGACAAACCCTTATTTATTAATTTTAAAACAAATTTTAATTATTTTAAAAAGTTTACATTTTAATATGCCTATATATTTTTTTAAAAAATGTAGTTAAGAAAATATTAAAACATAAATAACATAATAACAACTATTAAAAAGAATCTGTGCATCGCACATGTATTAAGCTAGTATTATTAAAACGAAACATTAAAAGTTTTGGTCGGTCGGTCGGTATTTGGGCCGGGCCCCTCTATAATTTGGGTTGAATCTATCTATAACCAATTTATTTATAACCAATTACTTTTTCCGGCCAAAACACATTATTTAATTTATAAATTTTTCTAACCAAAACAACTAATCTTCTAAAAGTAACACGGGCAACATATATATTATAAATGTAATATAATTTTCTATAATTATTAATAAGTAACTAACTGTCTTTTTAAGGACATTGCATGTTTTATATTTTTTTAACTAAAATAACTCATATTCGAATTCTCCTTTATAATGAATTCTCCTTGATTATTTTAGTCAAAAATAATATGACAAATCTTATTCTGTGAGTTTGTGATTTTATTAATCGTTATTGACATGTTCATCCCATCTAGTCATCTTTTTCAATTTTCTTTTCTTGTTTTATTATTAGGATAATATGGCTTATAATTTACTAAACTGGAACTACTCGTAGCAAATGAGAATCTAGAAAAATTATTCTCTCCCAGCCATTTTTCATACTTTCCTTTTCGAATGTTTCTTTGAATCGCCCGGCACTAGGGGTGCCCATGGGTTCCGTAACCCGATAAAACCGACCCTACCCGACCCGATTTTAGCCAACCCAAACCGTAAAAATAGAACCCGAAAATTAATTGGGTTCATAATGATTTAACCCGAATTTAATGGGTTGGTTTAGGGTTTGGAGAATTTTTGGGCCAACCCAACCCAACCCAACCCATAACATTACATGGACTGGGCTGCTACCTATTACGTATTATCTTCGGGTACTGGACTCTGGAGTCACTGGACTACTAAACTAAAAACCCTAGCCACTAGTAGCCAGTAGTAACATAAACCAAGCGGCAAGCGGCGGATTTTCTGAGAGAGCGAGACTAAGAGTGAGACTGAGAGATTCACATCACATCTTTGTCAAGATCAAGGTATATCTCTTTTCTTTTCTTTTCTGAGATTCACATCTTTGTCAATTACCGTTTATAAAATGCATCTTGTATCTTTGTATATGCATCTTATATCTTTGTATCTGTTATTCATTTATTTGTATGTTTGTTTGTACTCTATAGCTATACACATAGATTTATTTAAGTATGTGATTTCGTTGATTGAATTAATTGATTCGTTATTTTGATTTTATAGGATTAAAATTTAAAATGATGGAGAATTTTAATAACTTGACAACCCCAGACAACATCCCCAATCCAATCCCAGTCCCAAACACCATCCCAAACACCGCTCCAATTCCAAACACTACACCTATTGAACCTAAAATAGAAGGTGACGACGACCCGCTCACATTAAAGAAAAAGCCAACAAGAACTTCTGATGTGTGGGATTTCTTTACCAAGGTTTTACCTTTAAATCCAATTGACCCTAGATGCACTTGTAACTATTGTGGTGCAGACTATGCTTGTCATAGTCAAAGGGTGGGAACGAGCAGCTTGTGGGTGCATCTGGGTAAGTGTAAGAAGAATCCGAATAAAGTGACCGATAAGAAACAGAAGCTGCTAAGTTTTAAACCTGGTGGAGATGGAGTGGGCAATTTACTTGCAGTAACATTCAACAAGGTGAAATGTCGGAATGCTCTAGCCAAGTTCGTGGTGAAAGATGAGCAAGCCTTTAATGTTGTAGAGGGTAATGGGTTTAAGGAATTAATTCAGGAGTTGCAGCCAAAGTTCATTGTGCCTAGTAGAAACACTGTCACCAGAGACATATACCATTTGTTTTGCAATGAGAGAACCAAGTTGATGAAAGAGCTTGTTAAGGAAGGGCAACGAATTTGCTTAACTACTGATTGTTGGACGTCTTCTACACAAATCTCGTATATGTGTCTCACTGCACACTACATTGATGCTGACTGGAACTTGCAAAAACGAATAATAAATTTCTGTCAAATTGCAAATCATAAAGGCGAAACAATTGGAAAGGGGATTGAAGCTTGCTTGCTTAGTTGGACAGCAGAAAGGGTATTCACAGTGACTTTAGACAATGCAACTGCCTATGATGTTGCTGTTGGGTTTGTGAAAAGAAGAGTTAATGCATGGAAGGGCTCTGTACTTGAAGGTGAATTTATGCACGTAAGATGTGGTGCACACATCGTGAATCTAATCGTAAATGATGGATTAAAGGAATTACATGAATCAATAGCAGCTATTCGCAACTCTGTGAGATATATTCGGTCTTCTCCAGCAAGATTACAAAAATTTAAATCATGTATAGAGCGTGAAAAGATTGATTACAAAGGGGGTCTGGTTTTGGATGTGCCTACAAGGTGGAACTCCACTTACATGATGTTGGATGTTGCTATTAAGTTCGAAAAGGCTTTTGTAAGGTACGAAGAAGATGATGAGAAGTTCTTGAGTTTTTTTATGGAAAAGGAGAATGGGAAGAAGAGGATTGGACCTCCTACCTCTTATGATTGGGAGTGTGCTTCTGTTTTTGTTAAGTTCTTAGCCACTTTTTATGAAGTTACCCTTAAATTCAGTGGGACTTTGCACGTGACTTCCAACAATTTCTATCATGAAATATGTGAGATACAAACTCAGTTAACTGATTTGGCTGCAAGTGATGATCCTTTGTTGTCAACAATGGCTGTGAATATGAGAGGGAAGTACAACAAATATTGGGGCAACGTAGACAACATCAATCCTTTGTTGTTTTTGGCTGTCATTCTGGATCCTAGGTACAAGATGGGTTACTTGAAGTATTGTTTTGATTCCGTTAATGATGCTGAAACGGTTGCAAAGCTTGTTGTGAAGGTGGACTCAATCCTTCAAAAAATGTTCTCTTCTTACAATCTTGATGGTGATGACGACAGTAGCAAGGTTAGTATTACATGTTCATTTAAAATTGCATGTCCAAGCATCTGCTGCTTTCATTGGGTACTTCATGATATATGTGTTTGTATAAATTATATACACCATATTCTTGTCCTTTTATCCCTCTGCTTGTTAGTATTTATTATTTATGAAGGTTTTATTTTACAAGATAGGTACTTACTAATTACTATAATCTCGTAAGCAATAAGTAAAGGTACCTATTTGAAGGTGTTTGGCTAACCATTTATGTACAAGATAAGTACTTTATATGCAATATTTGTCAACAAATTTAGAAGTGGCATGTAGAAAAACAAATTTCGGCTTTTAATTATCCTCTTTTCTAAATTGTTTTGAGTTGCTTGTGGTTGAATACTTAAATCAGTCCCTCTAAACATTCCCCAGTAGACTGCACCAGGAAAGTTCTGCTCATTTGTGCAATTATAGTATGATTGATACTGTCGTTGTTTTGCAGAGTATGTACACAGTTCTAATTAGCTATTCGTTGTGTGTTTAATTGTGTTCTAATCCTCAAATAATAATAATCCTCAAATAATAAACTGCATCTGTCCAGAAATTTTACTGCAGAATGTATAATGTATGTTGCACTTTCAGATTTCTGTTTGTATGCATATTTTTATTGTTTCTGTTTGCAGAATTTTCCCAGACTGTTGTACATATGTTTCTATATTAATTAGCTTTCCATCTATGTTTTATCAGCTTACCAAGAGTGGCTCACCACAGGAGAGCGGAGGAAAAGAAACACACAAGAGAAAAATGTTAGAAAATTATTTACAACACAAGCAGTTGTTTGTAACTGAAAAAAAGAATGATCTTGAAAGATACTTGGCAGAAGAACCTGTTAATCCTATGGCCTCCTCATTTAATATCCTTGACTGGTGGAAGGATAATTCTGTTAAGTATAAAAATTTGTCTAAGATGGCTAGAGATGTCCTTGTTATTCCTGTGTCTACCGTTACTTCTGAATCAGCATTTAGCACAAGTGGTCGTATTTTATACTCATTTCGGAGTTCCTTGAGTCCTAAGATGTTGGAGGCGCTGGTATGCACACAAAGTTGGTTGAAAGAAGGTTGTGCAGGTATTAAATCAAGGGAACATTTGGATGAAGCTGAATATTATAAGTTTCTTGAAGAAGGTATGTCAAACACTTGTCAAATAAATTTATTCGCTGCATACATTTTTATTATATCATATGTATGTATGTTCAATAATGACATGAATTTTTTCCTAAAATTTTTAGATGCTGGAAAGGACAAGAAGAAATCTCTGTCAAATGATCTGAGTCCGACTATCAATATCGATGAGTGATTGAACTAGCTGCTGGCATATAAATTTGGATGAAGTTTTACAAACTTTGTTCTCAATTTATAATGTGTTCTTTTGTTGGTGTTTAACACTTATTTAAGTTGGATGGAACTTTTAATTTGGTTTGTAAAACTTAATTACACTATGTCTGTACTGCTAAATGCTAAATGTAATATTCAGGTGTCCAGAATTTGACTATTCATTTAAGGCTTTGAGCTTTAAAGTGTAGTTTCTGTTTAATATATTTGCATGTATTTAACCCAACCCAACCCGACCCAATATATAGTAAACAAGGTTGGGTTTTATCGAATATTTTTTTATAACGGGTTTAGATTTCATAAAACCGAGGTAATTGGGTTGGGTGACTTTATTACTTCTAACCCGGCCAACCCGACCCGCGGGCACCCCTACCCGGCACGGCCCGCTGCTCGCCTCGCTCGTGAAGCGTGAACTGCCTCGCCCGTAACCCGCCCGTCAATCCGCGTAACCGTGCACGAGCCAGCCTATCTTGAACACGGCACGGCTCAGTATGGCTCACCATCGAGAACGTGCCAGTCCCGTGTTCATTTTCCACCAACCCGGTTCGTCACAAAACCGGCACGGCTCGCCCAGCCCGCCCGTTTGGCCACCTCTATTTTGAGGTACTCAATATAGATCGTGTTAGGCTTATTTTTACTACTAGCTTTATACCCGTGCAATGCACGGGAAGTTTTATAAATTATTTAAAATTATTTTTTTTAATATTTTTTAATTATAGTTCTTTAAATTTGTATATCAAAATAATCATTCTATTTTGATTTCAGTTTTATAAATTTTCAGTGATGAAAAAATTGAACAAATTTTTTTTCTTTTGCATGTATATGTTATTTTAGTTTATGTTATATTTTTAAAAGTATATATTCCTGATCTTTTATATTTTTGAAATCAATATAAAATTTTGTGATCACTTGTTTAGTCATTCATAATTTTTTAAATTTAATTTTTATAATTTAATTTTAATATTTATTTGTATTATATCAAACAATTTGTTGACAATTTTTTTAAACAATTTCAAACATGTTAGCAAAACTTTTTCCATCTCTATTTTTGGTATTTTTATATTAATTTTAGATGCATTAATTTTTAATTAAAATATGTTTACTTTTCTAATTTTATTTATTTTGTCACAATCTTATTTTTTCTAAAATTATTGTATTTTGCAATTTAATTTTACTAATTTTTGAATGATTGAAATTAATGATCTCTATTAATATATAAAACTTGTTTCACTATATTAAATATTACTTTTAAAAAAATGTATTCTTATTTTATGAATTTTTTTAATATTTAATTATTTTAGTAATTAAGTTTATACTTTCTTAGTTATTAATTAACCATTGTTTTTTGAAAATTTATGATTTTCTTATATAAATATGAAATTATTTTCTTATTAATATTTAGTTATAGTTTTTCATTTATATTGTATATTTAATTTGTAAATTTTCAATTATGTTAGTAACTATGTTACATCTATATAACTGTTATCTCACTTAAGAATATTTTTTTATTATCTTTCAACTAAATATCTATCATAATTTGTTACTTTAAAATCAACCTTAAGATTCATCTCTCATTACAAATATATCATTATGTAATTTTTATATAAGATCGTTATTTGACATGGATCATAAATTGTATAATTTTACTCTTTATTTTATTAATATTATCTCTAAAAAATCTTTAGATAACTAATATTCTGTTTCTTTGTGGTGATGTAGGGTTTATGCTAGTGCTTGTGGAGATTTGCTTGCATTCACCTTCGTTAGCCCCCTCCGTTCTATTTTTTCTAATTTTCTCAATTTTTTGAATTAATAATACTAAAAATTCGAAAAAATCTCAATTACCTTTTAAATATTTACTAATAGAGAAAACATATAATATTTTTGCATTTAAAATCCCTAATAATGGAGAAAGTAAATATACAATAGATCTTTACTAATGGAGAAAACTAAATATCACTAATGGAAAAAACTAAATATTCAATTATAATATTATTGCCTTCAAAATATCTAAATTAGAAAAAAAGTGTATTACCTTACATTATTTTAAACTTTCCTCTATTATTATCTAAATATTCTCATAATATTTTTTTAATGAAATTACTATCTTAACATACTGCTCTCATAAACTTTCTTTTTTTATGTAATATACTAGAAAATACAGGAACATTTTGGTAAATAAGAAGTTAAGAAATTAGATCGTTCTTGCATAAGAAATTAAGTAATTAATACCAAAGATTAGAAAAAATCTCAATTGCCTTTTAAATATTTACTAATGTAGGAAACTAAATATACAATTTCTATATTCTTGCATTTAAAATATCTACTAATAGAGGAAAGTAAATATAAAATTTTTGCATTTAAAATCTCTATTAATGGAGAAATTAAATATACAATAGATCTTTACTAATGGAGAAACTAAATATTACAAATGTAAAAAACTAAATATTCATTTATAATATTCTTGCCTTCAAATATCTAAATTAAAAAAAAGTGTATTACTTTACATTATTTTGAACTTTCCTTTATTATTATCTAGATATTCTCATAATATTTCTTTTCAAATGAAATTACCATCTTACCATTCTGTTCTCCTAAACTTTCTTTTTTAATGTAATATGATAGAAAATACAAGAATATATTGGTAAATAAGAAGTTAAGAAATTATATCGGTCTTACATAAGAAATTAAGTAATTACTTGGTAAATAATTAATTACATTTAATACTTTTATACAAACAGCTAATTAATAGTATAAATATACACCTAAACTCTGTTAATTGTCTACTGCAATTTTTGTTGTCAACATTGTTCTTCTTTACTTTTTTGTTTGTTTATGTTAAAAGTGTGTATATGAGAGTACATGAGTATAAGACTTTTTACTTTATGTTATTTATCTTATTACGTATGTTTGTATCCTAATGCAGGATCATATTAAAATCTTTGACAAGACAAGTTATTTGCTATTAGTGTTGATTGAGTTAAGACATGGATTAATAAGGAGGGGAATTCATTAGTTAATCAGTTAAAATAATAGGCCGAGCAAGGTGATTTATGTGTGTACGTTATTAGTTTTGAATTTATAGTTAAAAGTTGATACACCTGTATACAAGGTAACTCGAAAGCGGGGAATTCATCATGTCTTCAAAAACAAATTTTATCATTGTTTTTTAATGTTTAGATAGTTATTGCTCTATTTTTTATGAGAAAAGATTATATCTTTTAGTAAAATATTTTCTGTAATTCATACACGAAAATTCAAAGATAAAAATTGTATATTACGAAATTTATAGTGTATATATTTCGAAAATATCATGTTAAGATTTATTCGACTGAAGAATTTATTTAGTGTGTGCATTTTTAACAAAATTCAATAAGTCGGTGCATCTATAACAAAAGGCATACAAGAATAAGAATCATTGAGAAGAGGTCATTAATTTTTTTTAAAAGGAAGAGGTTGTTGTTGTTTTTGTTGTTATTTGTATTGACAAAAAGATATCATTATTTATAAAAAATTCTCCCAGCAACAAAAAATGATGTTTGTTCATATTTTTTGATTTTTTTCTTACTGGGAGTAGATTTGGAGGTAGTGAAGATTTTAATAGCTCTTTCGGTATAATTGTAGTTTTTGATTGAACGATCTAGAACTTTATGTATATATATATATATATATATATATATATATATATATATATATATAGGCCATTGCTCCATGAAGAACATTCTTTTATATAAAGAACAATAAAGAACACTATATAATCTTACATAAATTGCATGCTGATTCTAATTTTCTCACCAAAAAAGGTTTATTACGAATAAAAATAGAATCTAACAAAAAATTAGAATCAAATAAAACATGATTACATGTAATTTCATTGTGATAAATATATATACAAGATTTTGTACTGGATTCTATACCGGATTATATGTAATGTTTAATTTTTAAATTTAGATGAGATTCTACGTTAAATTCAATATGTTAGGCTTAATTGTTGTTCAATTTTATGATTCTAAATTTTAAAAAATCAATTTTTATGAAAAATAAAATATTTATGATGGTGTTCTTTATTGTTCTTTATATAAGGTGTTCTTTCTAGAGTGCAACTATATATATATATATATATATATATATATAATTCAAAACAAAACTTAATTTTATATTAGAAATATTATTTTATTTAAAAACATATTTGTAAAATATTTTTTGAGAAAATTGAGAGATATTATTATAAAGCAGCTGCGAAGCGGGCCTTAATACACTAATTATATATAAGATATATTAATTATTAAGTTTATAAGAAAAAAACTCGTGTAACAGGAAACAGAAAGCAAAGTGGACAATTAAATACTGCTACTTAAAAGTTAGCTTCCCTACAAAGATTAAAAATAAAATATGCACTTGAAGGTGTCACGGGCTCACGGTGCCCTGATCGAGTAAAATGTTCTTTCAAAGTCCCACCTTTAATCCAAGCATTTTGCAAGAAAAACATACTCCATAGTCACGATCGAGTTCACCAAGTGGCCACCTCCTGGCCACTCTAGCCCTCCCACAAATAAAAATCACTTTCAAATATGAAAGATGGTCCATAACAATCGTTTGTCAAGGAAAAACACTTATGGCGGAAAGTTTTCATTATAAATGATGATCTCCCTTATTCACATCAAAAATGCTACTGTATATGTACTGTGAAAAATTTTCGCCATACGTGTTTTAAATATTAGTGTAAAGGTAACAGCTTGGGCACACGTAAGAGGAAAATATAAGTACTGGCGAGTAGTGTATATATACCGGCGAATCTAGCTTTCTAAGTACCCCATTCCACAAAAAAGAATAACCAATTACAGATAGTCAGGTATATCGTAATGGGCAGCGCGTCTCGGTCAATAGCTGCAGGTTATGGTCCAGATATATGGGGTGACAAATTCACTTCCATCCCCAGACATTTCGAGGTACTAATATGCTACGTCTTGTCTTAATTTTACTATATTTTTTAAGTTATTGCTTCATGCTGCTTGATAGGCAAGCTAACATGACGTTTATGTACATATTTAGTTATGGGAAGCTTATTCCAAAGAACGTGACACGTTGAAAAATGAAGTACGGAGAATGCTTGTGTCTGCTGAAGGGGAATGGACTGAGAAGCTTATTCTGATTAATACAATTGAACGGTTAGGAGTTGGATACCACTTCTCCGAAGAAATTGAAGACATGTTGGCTGAGATGCAGAATGCACATGAGACGTCAGAATCTTATAAAAAATATGATCTGTTCACTACAGCACTCTTCTTCCGAATCCTTAGACAGCACGGTTACAAGGTCACATCAGGTAAGCCAAAACCTTGTAGAGCTAGGAAATTAGACTCTTCTACTAGGAACCACATGTGTTTATTTGTATGTGTATAGATAATGACGAGCTAGTACATATACTTACATGCACTATTTTCGTTAAATTTATCAGAGATATTCAACAAATACAAAGAAATTGATGGAAAATTTAATGAAGCTGTTACAAGAGACCCAGAGGGTTTACTGAGCCTGTATGACGCAGCACATCTAAGAACACACGGAGAAGCTGTGTTAGATGAGGCTCTTGATTTCACAACGCACCACCTCAAGTCTATAATGGAGTCTTTGGATTCTGATTCATTAGCTAAACAGGTGAAGCATGCCTTGGAGCAGCCCTTACACAAGGGGATCACGAGAATGGAGGCTAAGCATTTTATTTTATACTATGAGGAGAATCCATTAAGGAATGATGTGCTTCTCAAGTTTGCAAAGCTAGATTTCAATCTGTTGCAAATGCTGTATAAGCAGGAACTGTCGCAAGTCCAAAGGTAATAACGCACGGATATTTTAAAGTTAAAATGAAAATGCAAAGATGTAGTCATGTAGGTGAGTATGAAGATTATATAACCAAAGAATTTCTATCTCGTTCATGACTTTTACATATGTAACTAGATTTCTCTTTTGTTTTTGCAGTTGGTGGACTGATATATTGACGTCGAATCACAACTTCCCCAATTTCGAAGCAGGGTAGTTGAAGCATATGTCTGGGCCGTGGGAAATATATTTGAACCTCACTATGCGTTGGCCCGAATCATGTTCACCAAGATGATTTTGGCCTTATCAGTTTCTGACGATCTCTATGATGCCTACGGTACAATGGATGAACTGAATACATATACCAAGGCCATCGAACGGTAAAACAACTTCTTTTTTTCTCTGAACTACCAGATGGTTAATTAGTAAATAGTTTTGGCCCTTCTGATATGGAAGTTACACTCTGTTCAAATTGTGCAATAGATAGCGTATATTATAAAGACATCTCAAGGGCTATATGTACAGGTTCGATGCTGATTGTATCAAAGGACTTCCAGGTTACTCTCAAATATGCTACAGCATTTGTGTGAAATTCTTCAGAGAATTTGATGAAGAGATTGTCAAACAAGGAAGTTATTATGATGTTTCTTATTGCAAAGAAGCGGTATGTAACAAACTTAATGAAATAATCTTGTGGCCAAGCGAGTGTGTTATTATAGAAGTTGGGATCAGCTATCAATATATGTAGAATCAAATTGATACAAGACTAGTATAATAAATATATACTTTTTTGCTATTTTCTTATGTGACAGTTTAAAACATCTGTGTTGGCTTATCATCAAGAGGCTGTATGGCGAGACAAGAACTATGTGCCACCACTTAAAGAATATCTTATGAACGGATCGATATCATCCTGTGCATGCCTTCTGGGATTATCGTCTATTCTGGGTATGGGACATGCTGACACAATTGGGGCATGCAAGTGGGCAGCAAAGGAACCAAAAGCTGTTCTTGCTGCAGAAAAGATGAGCCGAATAATCAATGACATAGTGGGCTATGAGGTGTGTGTGGTTAATGACCTTAATACTGCATATTGCGTCATATAATTTTGCTCAACATGTTATTAGCACGTATGCTGAGTAAGGGAATTGTTTCAGAACTGTTTTCTGATAGTAAACAGAACTTGCAAGATCAAAATCTTATGATTTCAGATCATGGTTTTCATATTGGTCGCATCTACCTAATAATTTACAAAATATGTCCATTAGTTTCATTTATTGAGATTTAACCTGCAATTACTATAGGCATCTGGCATCTTGACGTTCATCATCTGCCCCATATCTGTGCGCATAAGTTCATCAATTGATACGTGTAAAATTATCGTTCTGTGTATACGTATATATGTAGGAGGAACATAGTAGGCCACATGTTGCTACATCCATTGATTGTTACATGAAGGAATATGGGGTTTCCAAAGAAGAAGCAGTTGTCAAATTGTATGAAATGATCGAAGACACATGGAAGGACATTAACGAGGAATGCTTAAGGCCTACAACAGTTGGAAGTCATAACATCAACATTTTTCTCAATTTGATGAGAGTTTCTGATGTTACCTACAAGAATAGAGATGGATACACCCATCCTGATACAATGAAAGATGAAATTGAATTTCTCTTAATGGATCCCATACCTATTTGAGCTACTGCTATAATCAAGTGTATTGGTGAGCTTCTGCAAGAGCATATAATCAAGTGCATTGGCGAGCTTCTGCAGATTCTTGCTTGGTTATTATATTTTAGATGTTTATCTTTCAGCCGAATAATTATCATGCACCCTGAAGCATGGAGTATTGGAGAATGCAAGATATTACAGAATCCAGCATCGACATATGTAATAGAATGCAAGATGCCTGTTAGAGCATCCAGAATTGACATATTTAATAGCAGTGTTTCCATTTATGTAAAATAAAGAGATGCATAAAGCAAGACAAAATTGGTGTTGGCAATAAATATATACGCATTAAATCCTTCAAAATGTAGGTTTGAATGCTTATGAATGACCAGCGAATGCATGATTTTCCATTACCTGAAGTTAACTTTTTTTTTTTTTTTTTGGTACACGATTGAATTGACTAAAAAGGTAAGCAGAGATTTTGTCGTCTGTAGTTGGAGTAAATTATTATTGTTTGAGTTATAGGGCCTGTTTGGCTCAATAAACTTATACATTATAAGTTGGGTGATAAGTTGAATGTTAGAAATTACTAACATTTTACTTAACTTATCAACTTATCAACTTATTCTTTGATTTCTTTATATTTCTAATATTTTATATTTTTAGATTTGTGTTTTTAAATATTATTTTAATTTAAAATACAAGTGTTGAAATCATTGTATTTAAAAATTATTTTTTCAAATTTAATTTAGCTAATTCTTCACTAACTTATAAGTAAATTTATCCAAAAACACCCGTATAACTTATAAGAATTCATCAACTTATTACTTATATGACACTTAGGCTCTGTTTGGATTGCTGTTAAAAATTGTTGTGCTGTTGAAAAAAGTGTTGTTAAATTAAGTGTTGTTGTGAAAATCAGATAACTCTTTGGTAATATTTTTGATATGTGCATGTTTTGGTGTATAATATAAAAAATTAATGTTTTTGGTGAATTTTGATGTTGAAACCAATAGTTGCTTCCCGCAAAAACTGAAAAACAGTTTTTTTTCAAAAGCATGGGGATCTGCTTTCTCAAAGAGCAGCTTTTCAGCCAAAAGCGTTTTTTAGAAAATCAACTTTTAAATTTTACCAAATACTTTTTTAGCTGTTTTTCGTAAAAAAACTGTTGTTGCTGTCTACAACAGCAATGCCAAACGTAACCTTACTCATTTTAAACTATAAATCAACTTTTTTGTGATATCAAATATGTACATAGTTAGAAATTGCGTCCACCATATCCGAAATGTAAATGGAATATTACATACTCAATTATCCCGCTTAAAGTCATGAGTTGAGCACCTAATAATTACACATAAATATTAAGCCTTATCTATAATGAATTTATGTTGGCACACACTAACTCGAAATGACTAGGAAAAGGTAAAACTCAACAATCATTTTGTCACTTGAAGATAACAACGTTATCAAATGATAGATACGCATAGATTTGCTTTCTAGATTTTGTTGTAGCTTTTATTGTTGGAGTGAAGCTGACAGTTTTGGCACAAATCACGAAAAATATGAGAGGCTACTCAACAACAATAATTCCTCTATCAAAACCAATAATATGAATAATGAACAACGAAAGAATAGGTCAAGAGTGTGATATAATTGGGGCATTGTCGACTTGATTTATTTCATTTTTATACCTATCCTTCTTTCTAAACTAATATTTCACTGTTGTTTAGCTCTTCTTATTTCTCTGGCAACCCGAACTACATTGCCGAGAGAAGCACAAAAGCCCATTGTCTCTTGTACAGTTCAGGTAGTTATAGATATTTAATTTTTTTTATATATATAATCTGGAATCTAAGACGTTAAATTTTGGTGCTCAGAAGTCGTAAGTAATGGGCTATTGTCTTCGGAATGGCTTACAGGACTTACAAGACCTACTACAAAGTTTAATATTTGGGACTATACAAATTAATGTAGTATGTATGAAATAGTAAATCTCCAAAGTAAGATGTGGCCTATGGATGCTCAAAAGTCACAAATAATGGGCTGGTGTTTTCATTTTCTCATCCGGAAACTAATTAGTTAGTTTTTACCAGACTATCACTACAAAAAACAGGGGTCATAAACGACCGAAAACAATGGTCGTAATTGACCCTTGACGGTCGCAAATATTCTCAAAACCGACCGAAGACCGACCAATACATTTGATCGTAAAAAGTCTGGTCGCTTTTGACACAACAGTCACAAATAAGGATCATTTACGACCATTATTGACAGTCCGTTACGAAATTCCAGTTTCGTGAGTGTTGGTCCCACATGCCATAGTGGCAAGCCAAGTCAGCAACATTTACGACCAACACTGAGTCACAAATAATCGGTCGTAAATGAAAAAACATTTCCAACCAATATTTAGTTGCAATTAATTGGTTGTAAATAAAGATTGTATTTCCGACCAATATTATGTGGTCGTAAATAGAAGTTACATTCCCAACTAATATTTAGTCGTAATTAATTGGTCGTAATTAAAGGTTGTATTTCCAACCAATATTATGTGGTCGTAAATAGAAGTAACATTTCCAACTAACTTTCAGTTACAAATAATGAGTTGGTTATAATTTCCAAGTAGCTTTTACAACATTGGCTATAATTTTATATCACCGAGCAGTTCATTGTACATCTATATATTTGGGGATAGCTAAACTTCCTACTTACCGATGCAAATATTAGAGGTTCAGACTTGATCACTCTAATTATATTCTGGTAAGAAAAAACAGTAAAATTAGAAGAGGTACATGAGTCACTAACAGTTCCAGTCATAAATTTTAACAAATATCAGCTATTTCTGCCATGCCACAACAGTTTCAAATAACAGAGATGATTCAGATAAAATTTCACTTCTCTCAAACTCGTAAGTATCACTCACAAACCTTTATAAAGATTCTGCCACTGAATAAACAAGTCAACAACTAAGTAATTAGAACATTCTGTTGAACAGTAAGTCAGAAAAAGGGTACTACACGAATCACAACTATAAATTGTTTATTTATCCCCCCTTGACCAACTTTCAAATTTATTTATTTTTTACCATTCTTGAAAGCAGTCTTTACCTTAATCTTGTCACCACCATTTTTTCCACGTTCATTTTGTTTCAAATTGTCAAATCTATTCCTACACGCGTACGCAATATTGTAGTTAGTTTTAATAATTTGTTAATATTCAAAATAATAATTTTCCTATCGCTCAAAAAAATACATCCAGCGATAATGAACGGGTCCCCCAAGTCTACATTCTTCGGCTAAGTGTAGAACCAAATGCTCCATTATGTCAAAAAAACTTGGAGGAAAAATAGTTTCCAACACACATAGTGTCTTAACTATGGATTTTTCCAAAACTTCCAAATCACTACGAATTAGAATTGTCGAACAAATATCCACGAAATAATTAGAAAGCGCCGCTAGGGCATCCAATATATCACGTGGCAAGAACTCGTGAAATGCAATAGACATCAAATTTTGCATGAAAATGTGACAATCATGTGATTTCAAACCATGAAATTTAAGAATGTCCATTTTTATGCACCGACTAAGATTAGAGGAACATCCATCCGGAAGTTTCAATTGCGAAACCCATTCACACAAAAGTCGAAGTTGAGGTCTAGTAAGTGTATATCGCGCTTTAGGATTGACTCCATCTTTTAACCACAACCCGGACATCACGCCAAGTTCTTTACAATCCAACCTTGATTTTTTGTGATCCTTTGTCTTTAACCGATCATCCACAATTGTAAAGAGTAAATTTTCAAACACATTTTTCTCGGTATGCATTACATCAATACAATGGCGCAAACTAAGTGTTGTCCAATATTCAAGTTCAAAGAACATTGGCATGTTAGTTCAATGATGTTCTTTTCCATAACCCAATTCCCTACGTTGAGAAAGTCTTCCGGGGGGAGGGAATTCCAACCCTTCACAAAAAGACTTCTCATATTCACCAATTACCCGACCTCTAAACACATTTCGTTCCATAGTTGCAAACATAGAGCCTTTTTTTCGTAGATAATCGTTTGCATCCAAAAAAATTTGGTTGGTACCATCAAAACAACATTTTCCACAATTAACGCTTCCAAGATAAAACGGACATCCCATCTTTCCTTTTGTTGACCATCCTTTAAGTTGGGCTAAAGCCGGAAAATCACTAATGGTCCACATTAGTGCCGCCCTCATGTGAATTTTTTTTTATTTGTGATTGATCAAATGTCTCAACTCCGTTATGCCATAGTATTTTTAACTCATCGATGAGGGGTCTTAGATATACGTTGAGATCTTTGTTAGTATTATATGGACCCGGGATAATGAGAGTTAAAAACATAAAAGGTCTTTTCATACACATCGAAGGTGGAAGATTATAGACAACAATTACCACCGGCTAAACCGTGTAAACTTTATTCCCAGAATTGCCAAAAGGATTAAAACCATCGGTCGAAAGTCCAAGTCGAACATTCCGAACCTCTTTAGCAAAAGATGGATGTTGTCTATCAAAAATTTTCCAATCGTCCCCATCCGAAGGGTGACTGTGACGCCCTCCCGACCCGGGGTCAAGATCAGGTAGCGCATAACCAATATAAATCTCAACCCTGGAAATATAATTATAAATATAACAGTGACCCCGAAATACTAAGGATCGAGCACAGGTTATAATATGAAACAAGTCAACACAACTACTAATGTTATTACAAACCACCCTGTTTTTAGGGTAACCCCGATAAGGAATTACGCTAACAACCAAATGTCTACAAAAGTTTTACACACTAATTCAGTTTTATGCTTACATCATCCTTACAACCTGATTACCAGTTACAACTCAAAACTACTACCTGACCACAGACCCTGGGAACCTGACGGTTCACCCTCACCCTAGCTGCTCGCCTAACGTGAGACATTCTCGTACCTATCTGAAAGGTTAGAATAAAAGAGAAGCAAGAGTGAGCCAAAATGCTCAGCCAGTGGATAAAAGACATAATTTAAGTTTTCAACCTGGTATCAACGGAATATGTAGTATAAATAAAGCAAAACAAAATGAGTATTTCACAACTGGTAATGGAATAAAGAAAGCGAATGTTTAAATATTGAAAAAAAACCACAACAATTTGAAAGTAAGTAAATTCAGCAGAATTAACAGCCCTTTTTTTTTATAAATCATCGAGCCAATAATTTTCTCATTTATCAATTAATATAAATTGGAATTTATACGACGCTACGAGCTAAGCCGATGATCAGTCGCTCAAAGCTCGCCAACCTTACTGTCCTACACAGCAGGTTCAATACACTTTCAAGGGATCCCGGGGCACTCATTAGCCCCAAAGGCACTTATTGCCATTGGCCATAACTTATCTCACTGGACCGGCGCCACGGCCCTAAAATTCCAATTTACCTCGGTTTCATATAGAAACCCAAAATCTTAAAATCTCATTTTACCCTTATCGGGTTCATAACTCAAATCACAGTTTTACCCTTATCGGGTTCATAACTCAAATCACAGTTTTACCCTTATGACCCTTATTAGGTTCATAACTTCCCAATCATTTAGGAAATCCACATTTCAAGTCGGAAATTATACTTTTCTCGTTTAACATGGCAATATGAATCTGATAGGTAAGAATATCAATCAGACGGTTTATTGAATACTGAAAGAAATAGTTCAAGTCCTTCAAAAAGTATACTTATAAGAGATAAGCCTTACATTCTGAAGGAAATAAACTGAATTATACATAACATATATGAGTTCGAATAAGGGACTGAATCCGATAACTGCATTAACAAGAAATAATAATAACAATTGCAGTTCAGTGTAAAAGAGCCAACACTTGGAAATTAAGTGAAGAGTATAAACACTTGCCTTTGTCTAATGTTTCTGCTCAACTGTATGCAACCCTGGTTAGTCGCGCTCGTCTAGTGTCTCTATAATATAAAAGTCAACATTCTTGCAAATCTCAACTTCTAGCAATACCGACAAATTTCTGTTCTAACTACCCCTCGTGATAATATTAGACACGCTCAAAACATTTAAATACGTCTCGGGGCAATTATTCGTAATTATGACTCGATAACCAGATTATTCACGTAATTTGTACAACACATATCGACCTTAAAATGTAACCAATAAATCATTTAAGTCACGTAACCGTCAATACATAATTTTTGAATAATATTTGACTCTCGTTCAAAAAGAAATAAGTCACAAAATATTTTTAGATCAAAAGTCGAATCATTTTTCACAATATAAAGATTTAAAAACAATTTAATCAATTAATATAAAATTAATTGACTAATTATAAACATTTAAACAATTTATTGAATAAATAAAAGTGAAGAAAATAATTAAATCTAATTTAGATTAATTAAATTCGATTAATAATGAATTTATAAAAATTAATTGATTAAAGATTAATCAATCATTTTAAATAAATTAATTATTAATCAAAAATAATTAAAATAATTAAATTTAATCCATTTTTTGGAAATTAATAAATATTTAAGAATTTATAAAAATTATTCGAATTATAAAATAAATTTTATGAATTAAAATCAATTTTTCAGAAATTAAAAACTATTTTCTGAATTTAAAACTAAAATAAATAAATAAAATAAAAATTTAAACCAAGAAACACTGTTCATAACAGAAACTAGGGCAGGAACGGATCAAACGGTGGTCCTATGAAGAACACCGCTGGAAAGCTGAAGAACAGCTCGCCGGAATCTGGAAATTCCAGAATCCGGACGGTTGTCCTCGCCGTCGGCGAGTTCTTCCGGCTACCCCAAAATGCCGTAACCTTACCAAAAACACGGGGTTACGATCCCCAGCATCCCCAACAGTTAACTAACACCAAAAATGGCACAAAAACGAACCAAAACAACTCAGAAAACTCCCCCGCCGGCGAGTTCTTAAATTTTTCCGGCCGATTGAAAACTAACACCAAACTCATAACTAATTATACGAATAGACTCCACTTTCAACGATCTAATCAATGGTACAAACGTTATCAAGGTTCATTTAGCCAATCAAAATCCCGACCAAACTCCGGTCATTTATACTATTTTCCGATCTATTCGATTACCAGCTCAAATTTAAAAAAAAAATAATCATAATTAGACTCTAAATCACACAACAAACACGATTAAGCTATCAAACATCAAGAACAATCAATAATAAAGAAACCCCCAAATTAATTAATCCGAAATAAATATGAAAAATCAGAAAAATTTGAATCTTTACCCAAACAGAAATCTGATGATGGATTCTGATAGAGGATGAAAAGAGCTTTGATTTGGTTACTAGAACTTTGAATTTGGAATCCGATAACACCTTCGTTTATGGATTTGATTTTCAAGAACACGAAGAACGAAATTAGGGTTTCGGGTAATTTAGGGATAATTATCGATAATTAATACTTTTATTATACGTAAAATAATTACGGTACGACTATTTATATTTAACAGAAAATAATACCCCAAACGATATTTTTGGTTCAATATTGATCCATTGGATCGTTTTTATTCGAATAAAGCGTACCGGTGACAAAACGATAATTATCAATAATTACAGATATTTACAAGAATATTTTAATACTATTTAGATGTACGAACCAAAATATCTTTATAACAATTGTTCAAAAATATCCCTCGTTTTAACGAATGAATTATTGGTACGAATGATGTACCAATTTCCCGAACAATTACGAAACGAACGGAATTCTTCGTTCAAAAATTTACGATAACTTTAAAATAAAATAACTCACTTTTTAAATACCAATCTAATTACCTCAAAATTCACGTAGCATTTATAAGACAGACACATATGATCATTTAACGAAAATTTCCCCACATTTAAACACATAACGGATTTAAATCCACGAATATCACAAAAGAAATTATACTAAACTCTAAAAATAAACCCACGGTTTCCCGGTTCTTACATCCTTCCCTCCTTAAAAGGATTTTGTCCCCAAAATCAACCTAGGCAAACAAATGAGGGTACCTCTCTCGCATTTCACTCTCTAGATCCCAAGTTGACTCATCTACTTTAAGATTTCCATAAAACTCTCACTATGGGTATTGTTTTACTTCTAAGCACTTTATCCTTCCGGTCCATTATAAAAACATACCAGAGATCAAGATCACCAACCTCGTCCCAACATACCAGAGATCGAGATCGTCGCCCGTATAAGGCTTCAAAAGACGACATTCTAATGCTGGCATGGTAACTATTATTGTAAGAGAATTCAATCAATGGTAAGTGATCATCCCAACTGCCTTCAAAGTCCAGTGCACAAACTCGTAGCATGTCTTCAATTGTTTGAATGGTTCGTTCACTCTAACCGTCCGTCAGTGGATAATACGTCGTGCTCATATTTAATCTAGTCCCCAAGGCTTCTTGAAATTGTCTCCAAAATCTTGAATTAAACCGCGGATCTCTATCGGATACGATTGAAACTGGTACTCCATGATGTACTATTATCTCGTTTAAATAAAGGTTAATCAACTTGAAAGGTATTAAGTCAGCAAGAAAACGATGGCCTAAAATATCAGTCTCACAATGCGGACAAATCCGGTTCACTGGAACACGTTCCTAATTTGCTAATTCTACATTTAAAAGCCTTATCTAACGGTCGGGTTTCACATCGCAACTTACTAGCAAAATCTATAGCAATAAATGACTTGGTAGCTCCCGAATTAATTAACACTTTAGCATGTACAGAGTTTATGAGTAGCGTACCTGTCACCACATCAGTATCTTGAACAGCATCTTCCATATTCATATTAAATACTCTGGCTATCGGCTGGTTAGGGTTAGGTGGCCCTGTTACTCTACAATCTTTGGATACATGTCCGACATTTCCGCACTTGTAGCCTATCACTGCTGTACATTCCTTAGCATAATGTCCGTTCCGATTACACCTATAGTAGACCACACCAGTCTTCACGCAACTTCCTGTATGTTTCTTCCCGCAGGTCTTACACTCTGACGGGGGAGGTCCATTTGGTTTCTGTTGATTCCCGAATGGTAGACGAGTACCTGGGCCAGCATTCCCGATATTTGGCCTCTTGAATCCCATATTCCTCCCTGCCTGGAATCCCAGCTTCCCGTTGAAACGATTCTGAAAATTCCCTTGCCCTCGATTTGGTTCATGACTCTCAGCCTTCCTTTTGTTGTTGTCCTTTTCCTTCTGCGACTGATCACTCTCTCCCTCTATAATCAGAGCTTTCTGAACTATTGCTGAATACGTGACCAACTCAAACACTGCCACCCTACTGCGTATCCACGGCTTCAAACCCTGCTGGAATCTCCTAGCTTTCTTTTCATTTGTGTCGACAAACTCTGGAACAAACCTTGCCAACTCAGTAAATTTGGCCTCATACTCTGTCACACTTAAATTTTCTTGCTTGAGTTCAAAGAACTTCAACTCCATATGATTCTGCATATAACGGGGAAAATACTTCTCTAGAAACAACTCGGTAAACCTTTCCCAAGTAACTGTTGCTGTGCCTTCCAAAGCTTTCACCGACTCCCACCAATAATTAGCTTCAGTTTTCAGGAAATAGCTTGCAAACTCCGTCTTCTGGTCAGCTCCAACTTTCACTAGTGCAAAAGTCTTCTCCATTTCTTTTAACCACGCCCTTGCTTCCATTGGATTTGCAGTCCCTTTAAACTCTGGCGGTTTTACGGCCTGAAACGACTTAAAAGTAATCGTTGGTACGGCTGGTTGTTGCTGGCGTATTTGTTGTTGTTGCAAACACTGCTGTTGTTGGGTTAGGGCAGCTGTTTGTTGACGAAGAAGATCTAGAATTTGTTCCACTGGTGTATCCATTCTAATCAAGTGATTCAAGATTTGATAACTGGTACAAAAACAAACAATATATTTAGTAGCTGGATAGGCCTTGTACAATGAGAATCAATTTAACAAGAATTTGGGAGTCAAGGAATCACTCCATTCATAACAAGATACAACAGAGTACAATGATTGGTTTCTATCCATAACATAATTGTGGTAGAAGATCTCATAACATTTGTAAGAAAGGCAAAGTAGAACAAAGTACACGGATAAAATTGATAGGATGAACATACATGTTGTCTTAGAGCGCATGACAAAATAGAGCACAAGATAGTAAGGTATAGGAATAAGATCTGACAAGATGAACATACATGCCAGGTTTGATACTGAATGATAAATAGTGGAATATTTAAAACGATAGCAACTGTGGCACAACAAAATTGGGTCATCATATAACCCGGGTACAAGCGTAAAAATGCTTCGATGATAAAAGAAAAGTACATGATAGAAAACAACACCAGAAGTAGAGTACATAGCCAAAAAGAAAACACCCACCACTACCTCAACAGTACCACTATATACAATAACAAAAACTGGCTCCACTACAGTCCAGTGTACTGCTGATATCTATATAATGCATCTATATACGTGTCGGAATGAAATCCACTAACTACTGTACATAAGACTCCATCCCGTCTGGCTCACCACATGACTCTCTGTCTCTAGTCCTCATCAGGTGCAATCCTCCGGAGCTCTCCCATGATGTAATCTATAAAACTACTCATCTCTGACGGATCTCGCTCTCCTCCGCTAGTACTGCCCATACAACGAAGTCTAACACTGCTGATGCTCCTGACACATGCCTCTGGCAACGTACCATCTCTCTCACCTGACCATGCAAAAAGTCTCGCTCTCTAGCTACCCTCATATACTCATGATAAGGTATAGGCTCTGGGGTATACTGAAACGGGGGTCCATTAACGGACTCTGAACTAGGTGGAGAATGGGCTGGGGGTATCGCTCGTAAAGGTACAACAGGAATAGGTGCAACTGGTAGAGCTATCACAACTGGTGGATCTCGTACAACTGGTAGGTCGGGTACTACTAGTAGATCTGAAACAAAATGCTCCGAAGGGATGGCTGAAACATAACAGTAGTGTAACATAAGAATCACATGCTACATCCTTATTGACTATCTACCCTAATAGTCAAGACTATATCCGATAATCTTAACTCAAACTCTATATGAGTTTGCTCAACATAATCATCTCACATGGCACTATCTCATAGTACCTACCGTTTAACCTAATCCAATACCCTATACTTGTTTCAGTGACCATAACCTGTGGCTCTGATACCAACCTGTGACGCCCTCCCGACCCGGGGTCAAGATCGGGTAGCGCACAACCAATATAAATCACAACCCTGGAAATATAATTATAAATATAACAGTGACCCCGAAATACTAAGGATCGAGCACATGTTATAATATGAAACAAGTCAACACAACTACTAATGTTATTACAAACCACCCTGTTATTAGGGTAACCCCGATAAGGAATTACGCTAACAACCAAATGTCTACAAAAGTTTTACACACTAATTCAGTTTTATGCTTACATCATCCTTACAACCTGATTACCGGTTACAGCTCAAAACTACTACCTGACCACGGACCCTGGGAACCTGACAGTTCACCCTCACCCTAGCTGCTCGCCTACGTGAGACATTCTCGTACCTATCTGAAAGGTTAGAATAATAGAGAAGCAAGAGTGAGCCAAAATGCTCAGCCAGTGGATAAAAGACATAATTTAAGGTTTCAACCTGGTATCAACGGAATATGTAGTATAAATAAAGCAAAAAAAAATGAGTATTTTGTTGCCCAGTAAATAACAATTGTAGAAGGGGGTTGAATACAATTGTATAAGATTCTCGACTTTATATAACACAAATATGAAAGAACAATAACAGCTTTATTAAATCTGATATAAAATTGTTACAAACTCTCTCAAGAAATTCTGATGTTCTTGAGAGCTGCTAGGTTACACAAAATACTCGAGTGTAATATTGGTTGTTAAACCAAAACCTAAACTGTGTTTATATAGTACACACAGCTTCTCTATCAATAATAAGATAAGTCCTAATCAATAACAAAGATTGAAACATATCCTTAGTCGATAGCTACATTCTACATACCAGGAACCGACAGAATAAACTTCCTTGTTTAACTAGACTCCAAATATAACTCGAAGTAGGAATCCTGACCAGCTTCTAGTCCTGATGATCAATCCTGATCCCAGTCCTGATATGCATCTTGATCCTGACGACCATGTAATCCTGATGACGTCAGCAATCCTGATCAGTTGAGTCTAGCTCCTGACGATCATTGAATTCTGATCTAACAATCTCCCCCAATCTCATACTTTGTGAAATAAAGTATAGATTCCTAAGATTCAATGATGTCAAAAACATATATACAAAATCTACAAGTATCTGCAACAACAACTTATCTGTTTAAATTCTTTGATAGAACAGATTCATCTTCAAGAAGTTGGATAACAAATTTTCTTCTTTTTCTTCAAGAATTTGAATCAGTCTTTCCTTAAGATTTCTGAGTTCTTCATCTTCCTCATTAATCTGGTAGATATCTACTCTGAGATTCTGTATGGAGCTTCTCTGTAGACTGTGCTCTTCAAGCAAAAGATAAGCAATTTCCTTCCCATCAGGATTGAGAGTAAGTTGGGTCATGCCAAAAGTTACTTCTTTAACAGCAGTACCACTTTGCATTTCCACATCCTGATCTCTTAGATTTAGATACATGGGAGTATAATTACCATTGAAATTTCTATCACCATCCAGTCTTCTTCAAATTGTTGACAAGATCATATCACTCCACACTTTGCATACATGATTCTTCCATCTTAAAAGATAGTGAACATATTTCAGTTCCTGTGTAGTTTTCATTAGCAGATCTTGAATAGATAGAATCTTCACACTACCATCTTTTATGAAGTACAGAAGCTTTTCTTTCTTGTCAAAACCATCATGACAATCTATAACTATATCAACAGCTAGTAAATTGTTCAGGTTTTCAGAAGTTAAAGTACCTCCAATTTCAGTTAAGGAGTAAGGATCAACATAAGACATGTTCAGATATTCAGCATCCTTGTGTCCAATACCTCCTCTTGAATTACTTGACAATTGCTTCATATTTGAAAACATTTGTAGCCAGAGTGCTTTTGATCTAACCATATCAGATAAATCAACTACACTTGAAGCACTTGTAATAATTCCACCAGACTGAAAATTGATAGGTGTATCACACCTCAGTGTACTGATGTGTTTCCACTTCTTGTCTTTCTCCTTTTCATGAACATAGCTTCTTTCAAGTAAAGATTCTTGTCTGCCTGGATTCCTCCACTTTCTTTCATTTGAGAGTTTAAGCCTTTGCATATAGAGATTGAATTATCTATTTGTTCTTCTTATAATATCTGTTCTTCTGGTTTCTTCTTCTTCATCTACTTCTTTGTTGTGAGAATCAACCACAGTAGATAAAATCATCAAATCAATCTCTTGCAGAATTTCAGAATCAGCAGGATCTTGAATATTATCAGGAACAACATCAGGATTAGATTCTTCAATTTGATTTGTATTGCAGAGAATTGATTTTCTTGATTTTCTTCTCAATCCAGGTTCTTCTTCAACATTGCCATCATCACCAAAAGTAGATCTGTCAGGAACTACTAGAGTTTGAATAGGTTCAGGAATTTCTTCAATTCTTAACACTCTAGTCCTTGTCTGTCTAGGTACTGTCTGAGTTGAAGAACCTCTTCTACTTCTTCTAGCACCTCTCCTACCTCTGCTTCCTCTACCTCTAGTAGAAACAGAATAGCTTTCCATTATCTCTTTTTGTTGTCTCAAAAATTCTTCATTTGAGAGATTTGGATATTCTTCACTTGCTGTAGAGAGTGCTTTTCTAGCAAATAATTGTTGAACTCTTTTATCAGTATGATATAGAGTAACAATTCTACCATCCTTTGTAGTAAACTTCTGGAATAAATTTGATGCATCTTCAGGATTATCAATAATTACATCTTCATCACCTTCAGGAATTGTAGCAAGAGTATGTCCATGACCAGGTGTCAATATTTGTTCTTCCGTCAGGATCTGAGATTGCACCAATGTTCTTACTCTCTTAACTCCAGAATCAGAAACATGAGTTGACTGCGTTGTTTGATTTTGAGAAGTTTGAATTGTAGACTTCAAAACAACAGCATCAGAGGTTTCTCCTTATATCACTTTGTCACTACCATCATCTCCAGTATCATCAACAGCATCAGAGGTTTCTCCTTGTATCACTTTGTCACTACCATCATCTCCAGTATCATCATCATTATTCCTTAATACTAGATCAGGTGTACATTTTGTCTGACTCACCTTCTCCCCCTTTTTGACATCAGGATTTGACAATAAATTTAGAATTAAGGAAAGAGAGGCTTGAATGTCACTTACCTTAGTATCCAGAGAATCAATCCGTCTGTTGATGGAGGTTTGTTCAGAAATGACAGACTTCACTTGAGATTCTACCACCCTTAACTGAAAAGTAGTAGGCACCTTTGTAAAATTTTGAGAAATGTCATTCCTCACCAACTCAGTTGAATTCTTGATAGAATCGATCTCACTTTTCAGGCTCTTGGATAACAGAGTTGTAGCCTTCAGATGATTCTTCAAGTCTTGATTCTCTATAGATTGTACTGCATCATAGGCATGTTCCAAAGCAGAAGAATAACTTACAGATTCAGCAGAACTATGCCGTGAATTTTTCCATTCATTCTGTCTAAGTGCCTCAGCAGGATTAAAGAAAGGAATAGAAAAATCTTGTTTGTGATCTTTCCCAGTGTTAGCATTTCCAGCCATAAATGTACTTGATGAACCAAAAGTAGTTCCAAGACTAACTTTCAGTGCTGTAGCAAGCTGTTCCTTTTCTTTTCGATTCTCATCATCATCACTATCATCAGAGTCATCATCATCAGTACCATGAGTAATATCAGGATCAGGAATAGCTATACCTTTCAGTTTATCATGTGATTCTGAGATAGGATGATCCATTGGTCTTGAACGAAGTGGCTGTATCAGGATACCAAGCTGAGCATCAGGAGCACCACTAGCGTCAGGAGTATCACCATCAGGATTTGATATGCTTGCATCAGTATTTCCTACCAATGGTTCTTGTGGAGCTTGAGGTTCAGAAGCTGCTTCAACACTTTGAGTTAAAGGTTCTTGTGTGCTTCCCTCATTGACAGTGTCCTCGACCAATCTTTGAACTTCATCTGCACTAGAAATCCCTTGAGCATTGTCAAGAATTTTCTTAGAAACTGTAGCTTGGCCTGCATCTTCACTTTGAGAAGATGGTTCTTGTGTAGCTGGAATGTTGATGTCTTCATTATCCCTTTGAGAAAATGGTTCTTGTGTGACCATTCCACTAGCTAAGCCTTCACCCAACTTTGATTGAGTGGTTCTTGTGTGGCTGGATCATCAGTAATAGCTGCTGAACCACTTTGAGGTTCAGGTTCTTGTAGGCTTGATCCTTTCAGTTTCTTTTGTCTTTGATAGACTAACTCCCCTGCTTTCCTTAACTTTTCCATTGGATGTTTAATCCCAAGATTAGACGCAGCAGCACCATACTTCTCCCATGAAATATCAACACGTCTTTTTGTTGGAGAGTCTAGTGCTGGAGAGTCTGAAATATTAACCACTTGACTTGGTGCAGCAACAGGAATACTATCATCAGGATTTGCTTGAGCAGTTGAACCTGATTGCTCATTCAGAATAGAAGTGTCCTGTACATCAGTATCCTGCTTCTTTTCCAAAGGAATTTGATACATGCCTTTAGATAATCTTCTCTTCTTCTGTGGTGTAGATAATGGAACCACAGCTTCAGTAGCAGTATCAGCAACTTCCTTATTCACATTCATAATAGAGGATATAGGTAAGTTATCCTCTGAATCACTTTCATCAACTAACCTTAACTTCCTTTTCACAGGAACATCCCTAACAACCTTATCAGCTTTCTTCACCAGGACCCTTTGTACACCCCCTTGTAACTTCTTTTTAGTGAGTGGTGTAGAGGAAAAATCCTTTGAACCTGATTGCCTTCCTGACACATCAGTTCTAGCTGATTTCCTTGTTTTTACAACTAAAGTCTTTTGAGAGACATTAGAGGTGGCTGTTGACTGTTTAGACTGTGTAGGATGAATGCTTGGGTTAGGAACAAGTAGGCATTTTCTGATGTAAGAAAAACCTTACCTCATCAGGAATAAAAGCATTTCCTATGCAACCATTTGCCTTATCACTGTTGACTAAGGACTTAATATTATTCTCAGTAATTCTACAGATAGGTAGAACTACATCATTCTCAAAAACAACATTAGGACATAAGTGATTAAATATCAACTGTAAAAATCTAAGAAAACAGACATAACCTAACTTATCTGATTTCCTATCACTTAAATCTTTTAAGATAAAAGACCTATAATCAAACATTGTAGAATGGATAAGAGAGTACCCAATTTTGAGAGATCCTGATGGAAGAGCATCAAAATTTGATGTCTTGTTCAGGAAACAGCGACTGATTGAATTAAAGAAGAAATTCCATTCCTTCTTAAGCTTTGTCCTAAAGAGATTGCCATATCTCTTTACTTCACCATTGTAGCCCAACTTAGTAGCAAACTCAAAGAGAGTAGAGTCCGAAACATTAGCAGGAATAGCATCACCAAGAACAGGTAAATGCAGGGCTTCCTCCATAATTGCAGGAGTCACATAGTGAGTAATTCCATTATATTCAAAACTCATCAAGATTGTATCAGAATACCCTTTGTCAAAAGTAACTGAGTTCCACACCTTTCTGTATAACCATCAGGATGTGACAGTTATCAAGATTTCCTCTCTGTAACTTTCCTCAGAAATTCTCAAAGTTCATCATTCCAAGTTCATTCACCAATTTATTGAAAGTAGTTTCAGGTAGTGGCTTGGTGAATATATCAGCTAGTTGTTGATCAGTAGGAACAAAGTGAAGTTCAATTGTTCCTTCCAGAACCTGTTCTCTTATGAAGTGATATCTAATACTGATGTGTTTAGTAAGAGAATGCTGAACTGGATTTCCTGTCATTGCAATAGCACTTTGGTTATCACAATAAATAGGGATTTTTGAGTATAACAGGCCATAATCTAACAACTGATTTCTCATCCACATTATCTGAGCACAACAACTTCCTGCAGCAATGTACTCAGCTTCTGCAGTTGAAGTGGAAATAGATTTTTGCTTTTTACTGAACCATGAAACTAGTCTTCCACCCAAAAACTGACAGCTTCCTGAAGTACTTTTCCTGTCTATTTTGCATCCTGCAAAATCAGCATCTGAATAACCACACAACCCAAAATCTGATTCCCTTGCATACCAAAGGCCAAGTGAAGGAGTGCCTTTGAGATATCTAAAAATTCTTTTGACTGCAATCAGATGGGGTTATCTTGGTTTTGCTTGAAATCTTGCACACAGACAGGTTGCAAACATGATATCTGGTCTACTTGCAGTGAGATACAATAAAGAGCCAATCATTCCTATGTAGTGAGTTACATCTACCTCAACACCTCGGTTAGGATCAAGTTTGGTAGCTGTAGCTATGGGAGTTGTAGCAGGAGAACTATCTTGCATGTTAAACCTTGTCAATAAATTCCTTGTATATTTAGACTGATTGATAAAAATCCCTTCATCAGTCTGTTTAACTTGAAGTCCAAGAAAGTAACTCATTTCTCCCATCATGCTCATTTGATATCTTGACTGCATAAGCTTAGAAAACTTTTCACATAGCTTATTGTTTGTTGACCCAAAAATGATATCATCAACATAAATTTGAACTAACAACAAATCCTTACCATGATTCAAATAGAATAAAGTTTTATCAATTGCACCTCTTTTGAATCCAATTTCCAGTAAGAATTGAGCTAAGGTTTCATACCATGCTTTTGGAGCTTGCTTTAGTCCATAAAGTGCTTTATCCAATCAGTAAACATGATCTGGATATTTAGGATCAATGAAACTAGGAGGTTGTTCAACATAAACTTCTTCCTCCAGTTCACCATTTAAGAAAGCACTTTTAATATCCATCTGGAAAACCTTGAATTTCTTATGAGCTGCATAAGCAAGAAATATCCTGATGGCTTCTAGTCTTGCAACAGGATCAAAAGTTTCATCATAGTCAATTCCCTCTTGTTGAGAATACCCCTTTGCAACTAGTCTAGCTTTGTTTCTGATAATTACTCCATCAGAATCAGTCTTGTTCTTGAAAATCCACTTTGTACCAACAATTGATCTATTCTTTGGTCTTGGTACCAGTTTCCAGACTTCATTCCTTTCAAATTCATTCAGTTCTTCTTGCATTGTAGTAACCCAATCAGCATCTTTAAGTGCATCTTCAAGTTTCTTAGGCTCCTCCTTGGACATAAAGTTATTGTATAGACATTCATTCTGAGTTGCACTTCTTGTTTGAACACCTGCATCAGGATCTCCAATTATCAAATCAGGAGTATGGTCTTTTGTCCATTTTCTTGCTGATGTTAAATTGTTTCTTGAAGTAGATGCTCCCCCTGGATTGGTGTTATCTTGATTAGAAGAATTTGTTTGATTTGAAGCTCTCCCTGAATTATTGCTATCTCCTCCTGATGAGTTATCAGGATCATCACTTGAATCAGTATCTGAAGAATTCTGTCCTGATGATTGAGTTGACTCTGAACTTGTAGTTGAATGTTGTTGCTCCCCCTCAACATTAGCACTACTAGTTGTATCACTATTGTTTCCATCATCAGTATTAGCACCATCAGTATCTGGTGTGTCATCGGGATCTGATGTATTGACAGGATCTGATTCACTTTCTTCAGGTTCCTTGGTAGCTTCATTTTCAAAAATCAATCTATCATGAGAGTCTTCAATGATTCCAGTTATCTTCTTATCATCAAAAGATACATGTATTGACTCCATGACAGTTCTTGTTCTCAAATTAAAAACTCTGAAGGCTCTTGATGCAGGATAGCCAATGAAAATTCCCTCATCAGCCTTTGTTTCAAATTTTCCCAGCTGTTCAGGATGAGTTCTGAGAACAAAACACTTACAGCCAAACACATGCAAATGCTTCAGACTTGGTTTCTTCTCCTTGAGTGACTGATAAGGAGTAACACCATGCCTGTTTATCAATGTGAGATTTTGTGTATAGCATGCTGTGTTGACTGCTTCTGCCCAGAAATATGTAGGTAATTTAGCTTCTTCCAACATAGTTCTGCCAGCTTCAATAAGAGTTCTATTTTTCATTTCTACTACTCCATTTTGCTGGGGTGTGCGAGGAGCAGAGAATTGTTGAATGATTCCTTTGTATTTGCAGAACTCTTCCATCTTTGAATTCTTAAATTCAGTACCATTATCACTTCTCAGTATCTTGACTTTGTACTTTGTGGTTTTCTCAAGCATTCTCACATGATCCAACAGAACTTTAGGAGTTTCATCTTTTCTATGCAGAAAATACTGAAGGGTTTCGTGCATGAAAACGCAATGGAAAAACGTGTAAAACAGAAAAATTAACGAAACCCTCCGCAGGATCCATGCGAAAAACGATATTTAATTCGTGAATAGAATCGTTTACGTTTTGAAGCTTTATGAACGGATGACTAATGGAGGTCCTTTGATATGATCACCACGTGTCCCGCCTTGCGATACACGTCTCTAATTAGTCCACACGAACGCCCGATCGTCCAACGATCACCGGAGTTGGTACTAGCCAAGAACTGCCCTCGGAACTCTCTCTCTCTCTCTCTCTCTCTCTCTCTCTAGCCTCTCTTTGATGTAGAGCATCTACGGTTTTTTTAAGAAAAACGTTTTTTCGATTTCTTAACCCTAAAATAATACATCTTAATGTATTTATATTGAGAGAATTCTGGGCCTATACCTAATCTGATTGGGCTTCCAAAACCCAATCTGATTATTAGTAGTATTATTTATTATATTCGAATTATTATATAATTAATCAAGTCCTACTTAATTAATCCAATAATTCAATAATAATAATAATTCAATTAAATTTGAAATTTAATTAATGCTCCGTTTAAAACATTCTTTATGTGTAACCCTTTAGGTTATTATTACGTTGGCAATAATTTTAACATCTCATAATAAAATTATAAACAATGAGCGGCATCTAGTAATACATCACTGCTACCCAAGTAATAATATAATTGGTGATCCAATTAAACCTTTAATGAATAATGTTCCATGTAATATAATCCTTTTAACCTTATATTATAGATTAAACTCGAGGCATGGTTTATGTCATCCTCTTCAACATTTAATCCCGGTTTACTTGATCGATGAGTAGACTATTAAACAAATCACAATTTGAGCATGGCCATGCATTTCATAGTCTTACTCAATCAAGAGGCCAATAATATCACTCCTAAAATAGGAGGGTTAAATCCTATATCTATCATTCATATTTCTCATATGATTCATAATATACCCAATGTCCACCTTTATCATTACCCGGTCAAAGGTAACTTTGAGTAGAATCAAAATATATTAATTTTCATATAGAAATATAATGATTTCAAGTCTAAGGATCATTGCACCATTATCATTGTGAGAATTTCTTATGACACTTGATAACATTTACCATGAAGAATTCACACGGTGGGTCTATCCAGTACTGCCATGTTCTGCTAACATGCACTTATGTCTTTGACTTTAGTATCACCATACTTATGACCAATGAGATGTGGTCATCAGTCAACAAACATACTAGTCTTAATGCATTATTATTGTCCTCAAATAATAATACTCGACTAGGGATCTTTTAGGATTATAAACACTACTCATATAATCTCATTTCTAAGTCACATACTTAGAGATATAGAATTCATGCTTATATTCCAAGGACATTTATTATTCTAATATTTATATCGCAGTTAATAAAGACATAATAAATAATTGAAAGAAAATCCATAGAACATATTTATTAATAATTAAAATGTCTTCCCTAAGAACATTATAGTATTGTCTCTAGGGCACAAGCACTAACAAATACACCCATGTGAATCTAGAATATTCATCAACAATTACAAGAGTGTACCTTTTCTTACTGATGGACATGATGTTGACTGGACCAAATAGATCATGATGTAGCATGTGATATGGTTCTTCAATAGAGGATTCTGATTTACTCTGGAATGATGTCCTTCTTTGTTTTGCTTTCTGACATGCATCACAGAGTCCATCAGGTGTGTACAAGACATTAGGTAATCCTCTTACTAAATCTTTCTTAACCAACTCATTGATGTTGCTGAAGTTGAGATGAGAAAGCTTCTTGTGCCAATTCCAACTTTCAGCTACAGAAGCTTTACTGATGAGACATGTAGGGGAGCCATCAGTATTTGAGAGAATGTTGGCTTCATATATGTTACCATGCCTGTAGCCAGTTAGTGCTATCTTTCCTGTTGCTTTTCTGACTACTTCATAATGTGTGGAATAGAAATTGACATGATAACCTCTGTCAGTGATTTGACTAATACTCAACAAGATGTGTTTTAGTCCCTTCACTAGAGCTACTTTTTCAATGATGACATTTCCAATGATTATATTGCCATATCCCAAGGTTTGTCCAATGTTGCCATCTCCATAAGACACAGTTGGGCCAGCTTTTTCCTCATATTCTGATAACAGGGCTTTGTTTCCAGTCATGTGCACAGAACATCCACTATCCATGACTAACAAATTTTTTTTTTACCCTGCATCAGAATAGAAACACACTAGTTAGAACACTTAGGAACCCATACATGTTGGGTTCCTTTTTCATGCAATTTATTAATTTTAGCAGCAGAAGACTCTCTGACCTTAGTAGTCCTGACAGGATTTACTCAATTAGGATTTGCTTTGTCAGTATCAGTATTAACAAAAGCATGCCTCACTATGACATTCTCAATTCTATCAGGCTTTGTACTACTTTCAAACTTAGGCAATGGATCATAAAAGTTATAGTACAAATCATGATACTCTTTACAAGTATAAATAGAATGCCATAAACTACCACAATGAAAAGAGGACTTCTGTAGTTTATAAAATACTGATCTATTCCTAATATCAGATTTAGGAATTTCAGCAATCTTCTTCTTACTCTTCTTACAATCAATAGCAAGATGATTAGAGTTACCACAGTTAAAACAACTCTTTCTAGGTGCATTTGGGATGTATTTATAACCATTCTCTTTATTGATCCCAACTTTACCATTCCTGTTTCTCTTGACAGTAGCTTCCTTTTCCTTATCTGTAACCTCACAGATTTTATCCTTAAGCTGTTTCTGAGACAATAGACCTACATTCTTAGTGACTTTATCCATGACAGGTTTAGGCTTTATAATTTTAATTCCTTGAGTAGAAGTAGATCCCTTTTCAAAAGTAGAATTGGAATCCTTACCAAAAACAAAATTAACAGGAGTAATCTTAGATTTGGTTGAGTCTATAACAGGAGTCTATGACAATTTTCTCTTTCAATTTCTTATCTTCATCTGACTTATATCCTAGACACTCTTTCCAATTCTTAGAGGTATTAATCTCATGAAATTTCCTACCAGAGTCTGTCCAGGTTCTGATTTTCTCATTAGCATATTCAAGTTCTTTTTCAAGGGAAGTACATTTAGATATCATCTCTAAGTGCATGTGTTTAGCATTATCACATTCTTTTTGTACTTCTTGCATACGAGAAAATTCAGCTTCTACTATCTCATTCCTTTTTCTAAGGTCAGACATCTCAGATAAGATTCTAGTATTCTCAGAAGTTTGACTTCTAAAGCTAATATGTAATGACTTTAGAAAACGTCTTAACTCAGAAGCATTGTCAGTATCAAAATCAAAGATAGTATTTAGTACCTTATCATCAGGAGCAGCAGTTACATCAGCATTGGCCATTAAAGCATAGTTGACTACCTCAGTATCAGATTCTGAGGAAGAGTCCATCCAATCCTTGCTTGATGTGATGAGTGCCTTCGTCTTGTTGCATTCAGAAGCAAAGTGACCCATACCATTACACTTGTAGCATCTAACCTTTGACTTGTCAAATTTGCTACCCTTGCCGTCCTTTTTGAAATACTTGTCTTTGTCTGCATTGAAGGTTGTTAGATATAATTGCTGACGTTTGTTCATCAGTGTTTAAGTACCAGGTACATATCAGAGTTTATCTAGAAGCCAGTCAGAGTTTGATAAAGTCTGACGTGGTGATAGTTGACTTAAGCTGTCGGTGCAAAGATAAAGATTCTAGAAGCAATATATTCTGAAGATGGAAAGAAGCAGAATATATTGATACAGCTAAGGAAACGGAATAGAAGACTGAAGCAATCCTTAATTGATATGAATTGTATAGCTAATTTATAGGAGTATCAATTAGATAAGGATTGTGTAACTGTGTACTATATAAACACAGATAGGTTATCCCTAGAAGGGATGCGATTATTGAAATATTATTCTTATAACCTAGTAGCTCTTTGTGATTCATTAACATCATAAAGAGAGAAACTGTTAATATAATTACAGTTTGTTGATTTATAAACTTGTGTTCTTGATTGTTATTCTCATACATACTTGATTATATATTGTGTATTCGGCCTAACAATTGGTATCAAAGCCAAGGCTGTTTAATATATACAGTTTTACGATTCAAACACAGTATTAATCATGTCTGAAGAAAATCAAACTTCTCCCAAGGTTGAACAGGTTAAACCTAATTCTGTGAGTCGATATGAGACTATCAGGGTTCCAATTCTCAGGCCAGTGGAGTATCCAATTTGGAAGGTGAAGATGACCATGTTTCTGGAGGCTACAGATCCAGAATACCTTGACAGAATATATGATGGTCCTCATATGCCGACTAAATTATCTCCTGTTGTTGATGGTCAAGAACAAAAGACTGTTCCAAAGGAAAAGAAAGATATGACTCCTGAGGACATCTCATCAATTGCAAAAGATGCAAAGGTTAGACATCTTCTCCACAGTGCTTTAGATAATGTTATGTCTAATAGAGTAATTGGTTGCAAAACTGCAAAAGAAATCTGGGATGCTTTGGAAGTCAGATGTCAAGGAACCACTGCTATAAAGAAGAACAGGAAAACGATACTCACTCAGGAGTATGAGCACTTTGATTCAAGAGCCAATGAAACCTTGACTGAGACATATGACAGATTCTGTAAACTGCTGAATGATTTATCTCTAGTTGATAAAGAATATGATCTTGAAGAATCAAATCTCAAATTTCTCTTATCTTTACCTGAAAGATGGGATTTGAAGACAACAACTATAAGAGATAATTACGAACTTGCTGAAACTGAACTTGATGAGATTTATGGGTTACTGAAAACTCATGAATTGGAAATAGAACAAAGAAACAGAAGATCAAGCAAGAAGACAAAATCTGTTGCTCTCAAAGTTGAGGAGAAGCCCATTAAGAAGGAATCATCAAGGAAGAAAGCCAAGGGAAAGGCTTTAGTCATTAAATCTAATAGTGAGTCATCAAACTCTGATGATGACTCAAACTCTGATGAAGCTTCTAACTCTGAGGATGATGAAGAACAGATGATGCAAATGGCTGCATTGATGGTGAAGACCTTCAAGAAGATGGGATTCAAGAACTTCAAGAAAGGAAAGAGATTCTCAAGGAAAGATTCAAACTCTGAAAGGAAAAGTTTTAGAAAGTCTGATGGAAGGGAGACCAAGTCTGGCAAGAAGGATGTTAGGCCGAATACACAATATATAATCAAGTATGTATAAGAATAACAATCAAGAACACACGTTTTTAAATCAACAAACTGTAATTATATTAACAGTTTCTCTCTTAGTGATGTTAATGAATCACAAAGAGCTACTAGGTTACAAGAATAATATATTCAATGTTCGTGTCCCTTCTAGGGATAACCTATCTGTGTTTATATAGTACACAGCTACTTACAATCCATCTCTAATTGATATTCCTATAAGTTAGCTATACAATTCATATCAATCAAGGATTGATTCAGTCTTCTATTCCGTTTCCTTAGCTGTATCAATATATTCTGCTTCTTTCCATCTTCAGAATATATTGCTTCTAGAATCTTTATCTTTGCACCGACAGCTAAGTCAACTATCACCCAGTCAGACTTTATCAAACTCTGACTAGCTTCTAGATAAACTCTGATATGTACCTGGTACTTAAACACTGATGAACAAACGTCAGCAATTATATCTAACAATCTCCCCCAACTTGTTCATAATAAAAATGTACAAGTTAAACATATAATTGATGATGTCAAAACATATAACAAATGTAGTGTTTAAAATATGTCAGAGTTTAATTTTAAAACAGAGTTTAAATTTAACTTAGAACAGAAAACATAAAAACTTACAGTCAGACTTTACTTGACTTCTTCAATATCAGGTACTGTCCTGAGATAATCAATCAGCAGTCTTCTTTCAGCCTTCTCTAGCTCATCCACCATAATCTCTTTTAGCTCTTTAAGTTCTGAATCACTCTTCCCCGTTTGGTAGATAGCAGCTCTTAGAGAATATATGCTGTTTCTTCTCATATCATTTCCTAGCTGAATAAAATAAGACTTGTTTGACTCCAAGTTAAATTCCAAAACTTTTATTCCAAGTGCAGTTCTAAATCTAGCACTGTTTCTCTTCATCTCCACTAACTTTCCAGTATGATCCCTATACTTTGGAATATAAACACTTGATACTCCTCCTCCAAGCATAGCTTTAGATCTCAGCATCTTTTCTCTCAAAACTTGAGCAACATCATGAGTATGTCTGTTTTTGACTTTTAGAAGATAAAGTACATATTCCAGTTCTTCCCATGATTTGAGATTAAAATCAGATTCTCCAACTTTATAAACTCTTCCATCACTCATGAAGTATAACAAAAACTGCTTCTTCAATACTTTGTGAAAAATCAACTGAACAGATTCTAACTTATCAAGATTTTCTTGTGTAACCCCAATACCAGATTCTGCCAGTGAAATGTTATCTTGAGATCTGTTATTTGTTCTTCTCTCTCTATGTGATCCCAGTCCAGATTTATCAAAAGCTTCTTTTCCCAATACAGTTCTGGTTTCTGAGAAATTCACAGCTTCAAGCTTTAAGTCTTCAAGAATTTTAGGTTTGCTGAATCCTGGAAGTTGTGTAGATTTCTGTACAACTTGAGCAACGTCAGAGGTTGTCATAACTTTAGTAGAAACATCAACTTGAGCAGCGTCAGAGGTTGATTTAGCTAATCTTGTTTCAACTTGAGCAATGTCAGAGGTTGAATAAATCTTCTTAGGTAACTGTTCTTCTTCTACCAGTTTACCTTTACCTTTATCAGCATTTGTAATCACAGGCCTCCTTGAGTACTGTAAACTCTGATCAGAGTTTACATTCTCTTTGATAACAATTCCTTTTTCTTTCTTTCTAGGAGCCTTGATTTCCTTCTTCTTGTAGATTCCAGCTTTAAGATTCTTCTTGTGTTCCTCAGCAAGCATTTGCTCTTCAGCTTGGATATCTTCATGAATTGTAACATCTTTTCCATGTTCTTCCATAAACACTTTAGCAGCAATCTCTTCATCAGTAGATGGCTTATCAGAGATTATCAAACTTTTGAATTTTGAACCACTGGCAGAGTTTACATTTCCCTTTCCAGAGTTTGATCTTATATCAGTGTTTGATCTTCTTGAAAGTAGTCTTCTATCAGCATTTAATCTTAAGCTCTTTCCATCTCCCTTGTTTCCACCATCATTACCATCATCCCTCCGTCTCAGAGTTTGAGTGTCTTTGCATTTGTCACTTGGTACCTAGACCAAAGAATAGATCAATTGTAGGTACAAAGTGGGTTTTCAGAAACAAGACTGACAGTGAAGGTGTGATTACAAGAAACAAGGCTAGACTTGTGGCTAAAGGTTATTCACAACAGGAAGGAATTGATTATGATGAAACCTTTGCTCCAGTTGCAAGATTGGAAGCCATAAGAATTTTTCTGGCCTATGCTGCACACAAGAAGTTTAAAGTCTTTCAGATGGATGTGAAAAGTGCTTTTCTCAATGGGAAGCTTGAAGAAGAAGTGTTTGTTGAACAACCACCAGGATTTGTAGATCCCAAGCATCCAGATTATGTCTACAGGCTTGACAAGGCATTATATGGACTAAAGCAAGCACCAAGAGCATGGTATGAAACTCTTGCTCAATTTCTTTTAGAAAGTGGGTTCACAAGAGGTACAATTGATAAAACCTTGTTTTATTTCAATTCTGGTGATGATTTGCTTTTAGTTCAAATTTATGTAGATGATATTATCTTTGGATCTACTAATGACAAACTTTGTAAGAAGTTTGCAAAGCTTATGCAATCCAGGTACCAAATGAGCATGATGGGAGAGCTTAGTTACTTTCTAGGCTTACAGGTCAAGCAAACAGATGATGGTATTTTTATCAATCAAGAAAAGTATACCAGAAATCTTCTCAAGAAATTTGGTATGCTTGATAGTTCATCTGCTACAACTCCCATGGCTACTGCAACAAAGCTAGACAAAGACACAGGAGCCTCAGTAGATATGACAAACTACAGAGGAATGATAGGATCTTTACTGTATCTTACTGCAAATAGACCTGATATCATGTATGCAACATGTCTTTGTGCAAGATTTCAAGCAAATCCCAGAGAGCCTCATCTAACAGCTGTAAAAAGGATTTTCAAATATCTCAAAGGAACCATAACCTTGGGTTTGTGGTATCCTAGAGAATCAGAGTTTAAGTTAATTGGTTACTCTGATGCAGATTTTGCAGGCTGTAAGATAGATAGAAAAAGTACAAGTGGAAGCTGTCAATTCTTAGGTGACATATTGGTTTCTTGGTACAGCAAGAAACAGAAATCAATTTCCACATCCACAGCAGAAGCAGAGTATATAGCAGCTGGTAGCTGTTGTGCACAGATTCTGTGGATGAAGAATCAGTTGCTGGATTATGGTTTGAGGTACTCTAAAATACCTATTTTCTGTGATAACCAAAGTGCTATTGCTATGACAGGAAATCCAGTACAGCACTCCATGACCAAGCACATCAGCATAAGATATCATTTTATCAGATAACATGTGGAAGAAGGAAACATTGAGCTTCATTTTGTGTCTACAGACCAACAACTTGCAGATATCTTCACCAAACCTTTGAGTGAAGCTACTTTTACAAGATTGGTAAATGAACTTGGAATGATCTCTGGTTTCGACTAGAGATACGGGTTAGACTCAAAAACTATACATGTTTAATTTTTCTGCTCATGATTCCTTGCATGTATTACTTGTTATGAGTACCAGTGTCATAAACTCTGAAAGTAAACTCTGATGCTAAACTCTGTTAGTCATACTCTGTCAGTTGAAGTCTGATGTTAAACTCTGATAGTTACAGTCTAATGCTATACTATGATTGTAATTTTGTCTGAAACATATGGACCAATGAAGAAATTTGTATGAAAAATAATTCTCAGTAAGTAATTGTGAATCCTTAAGAGTTGTTTAGATTCTGATCTTAAATATGTGCAGTAAGTTAACACAGCATGATATTGTCTCTATATTTATAGCATCTCTTAGTTTATTGACTCTATACACTGAAGTTGTATTAGCTGTTTGCATTTTCTCTCATAAATTAATTACATTAACTGATGAAAAGTCTAAACTCTGATTATTAATTATAAATAATTCACCCTCAAATCAAAAGATGCCAAAAAGAGCACAAATTCCTTTGAGATCATGTTGTGCCTAGGAAGATCCAGGAACTTATTGTATGAAATAAGGGCTAAAATCTTTGATTTTTGGTGACTAGTGCCAACCACTGATTACTGGAAAAATTAAAATATATATATATATATATATATATATATATATATATATATGAAGGGGGTGAAGAATAAAAGATATATCCAAATGAAAGGATATCAAAATACAGAGTTTAGATATAAAATCAGATTTTATGTTATACATGAGAGTTTAGGCAATCAGTTTTTACTGCTTTAGTCTGTGGATTTTATGCACTTTGAGATGGTCTAAATATTCATATTCAGTAAACTCTGCTCTAGCACACACAATTATTCACACCTGTACAGTTTGAGAAAAGAGTTTATTGACAAAGAAGGACAAATGGTAAACACTGATGTATTGTGAGAAATACGCCGAGGTAATTTTGTTTTAATCTCTGATGATTAAAATGATTTCTTTGTTTCAGACATTTTATAATTTTGAGATTAGACAATTGTTTAGAAATATGAAAGAGTATGAGTACAAACGGTTAAAATTTGCTTTAAACAGAAGAGAGAGGTTAATTGCCTAGAAGAGTGTAACAAGCGGTAATTATTGCTGTTTTTACTGCGCATGCGCATTGGAAACTGTAAATAATTAGCTGTCCGTCATTACATGTGTGCCATGTGTCCCACTAACACAGTTAACGGAGTAAGACAGTTGTGCATTAGTGATTAAAAACTTTTCAGTTTTTAATTTTGAATTTTCCATTTATACAATACACACACCTTCGTCTAAACTTTTCACATCTTACTCCAACACACATCTATTCACACACAAGCATATTCACAAACACTTTTCTATACACAAACTCTTACGAAGCTTTTGAATCAGTTTCTTTGGTTTTTCTTCTCAATTTGTACTAATGGCTACTACAGCTTTTGTTTCTTCTGGGTTAGAGTTCGTTCCTAATAATTATGCAGCCCCATTAAACACTGTCAATGCACCAGCGGCGTTTCATATAATACAAGACTTTCTTGCTCAGTCAGAAATTGGGCGTGCCTTGGTGGAGCCTGCAAAGCTTTATGGATCTCAGATCAAAGCTTTCTGGGAGACTGGTGTCTATGATGATGGTGGTAATTCTGGTACCCCATCCATAGTTTTTGAGTTCCAGGAAACAGAGTTTGTCATAACTCCAGGAACTGTTCGTGAAGCAATGGGCTTTGCAGAGTCTAACGCTTACACCATTAGTGTTGGTGATACTGATCTTCAGAGAATGATGCAAGCTATTGGGTATACTGGATCTTTGGCGAAGATAGGCCAACTGAAGCGACCGCTCTTGAGAAAGGAATGGAGTTTCTTTTTCGATTGCATAACAAGGGCGTTCGGGAAGAAATGTACAAATTGGGATGCTATTCCAATCGACAGTCTGCAAATCGGGTATTCACTTCTCTTTGCCAGTAATTATGATTTTGCTAGACTTGTATTGATGAACATAGGTGAGAAGTTAACAGAGAATAGGCAGGTAGTCTATTTTTCTAGATTTTGTCAAATTTTATTCTCTGCTTGTGTTCCAAATGTTGAGATTAATGAGGAGGACGTAATTCCCTCTTTCAAATTGCACAAATGGGTATTCTCTGACCTTACCAACAAGGATTTAAAGAAGGTTACTGTTGGTGAATTGCTGTTGCCTGAAACAGTGTTTCAGTTTTTAAACCCTCAACCTCAACCACAACAGCCATCAGAACCAGTAAATGCTGAAGCCTCTACAGTTCAACCACGGACTGGTGGTAGGACTAAGCATGTTGGTACAAAACCCCCAAGGATTGCTAAGCCAACTACTGAAGCTGGGGTATCAAATGTTGATGCTATGCCTCAGAAGAAAAGGTTAAAGAAAAGAAGGGCCAACATGGCAAAGTCTGATAATGCTGATGAGGACAGTGAAACTGATGAAGAAACTCTTCATCAGAGAAAAAGAAGATTGGTGGCTGCACATCTTTTTGGTGCATCAAATGTAAATGCTGAAGCTGTCAATTTGGACAGAGTTTTTGAGGAAAATGTTATGCCTGAAATGGTAAATGCTGATGAAGAAGCTCCTACATCAAACGCTGATGATGTAGTTGAGGAAGCTGCAAATGAAGATGCAGATGAAGCTCCTGAAATTCTTGTTCAGGAGGCTACAACAAATATTGAGGCTGAGATTTTTGAGCCACAAGGCTTTGCTATGGAAATTGAAGCACACAACTCTGTAAACTCTGACCATCTTGAAGATTTTGATGAAACAGAGGGTGTGGAAGCTGATCAAGCCACAGTTATTCTTGAAGAATCTATGGCTACCCACACAGAGATTCTCTCTGTTACTCCCCAGGTAATTGAAAAGGGTGAGGAAGTTGATCAGACCTTAAATACTGATGCTGCTGTTAGGTCCTGATAAGTTTGTAGAAGGGGGGTTGAATACAAACTATACCATTTTATCGAATTTGTCCTTTAAATGATTTAACTGTTTAGAACAAATTAGTGCGGAATAAAACTGAAACAATATTCAAGTTAAATAAAACTCTATTAAACTTGAAGGGTGTTACAATTCTGATCACTGATTACAAAGAACTTGATAAAACAAATCTAGAATAAATTCGACATGAATTTATCTATTTTTGTAATAAAAAGGATCGAATACTAAAAAGTAGTTCGATATAAAATCTAGGGATTATGATCCGCTAGAAAGTCAAAGCAGTACAAGAGAATCACTTCTTATGAATTAAATAATTAAGAACAATCAAGAAGTAAATATATCCTGCAGAATTTGAGCTTGACAGTTGAAGAATGAAGAAGACAGTTGAATGTAATGTTGAGAGCTGCTGTGTCTTTTCTTTTCTTTTTAGTTGTAATTGTAATTGATAATGTCTTCAGTCTTCTGTCTTTTTAATATATATATCACTGCATTTGCTTTTCTTTAAGTCCACGTGCAAGCCACTAAATCAGAAAAGAAATTGCCTTTGGAAGACTAGCAGAAATACTATGATTTTGCCTTAGAAGACTCTCGGGAAGACAATGCTTGTGAGGGGAAGACAACCGGGAAGACAACCCTTTGGCCTAGGAAGACTTTCGGGAAGACAAGGCTTGGCCTAGGAAGACAATCGGGAAGACTCACTTGTGAGTCTTCCTAGTTCATTTTCCTAAGTCTTCCTAGTTCAAACCTAAGTCTTCCTAGTACATTTTTATTCCAATTTAAATAATTAACTAAATAAATTATGTATTAAATTAATTCTTTAGTGAATTAATTTAATAAATAATATACTTAATAGTATTAATTATTTATAAGAGAATAAATAGAATTAGTTGACTTCTCAATTAATTTCAGAATCACTTAAGTTCATTTTTATTCTAATATAAATAATCAACTAAATAAATTATGTATTAAATTAATTCTTTACAGAATTAATTTAATAAATAATTTACCTAATAGTATTAATTATTTATAAGAGAATAAATAGAATTAGTTGACTTCTCAATTAATTCCAGAATCACTTAAAACTTAGATAAATAACAAACACAATAGTACGTTGACACTCGATGCACTGTCTGGTTCATGAGTGACTAACAACAATGTCTGTTCTTTATCTATTTGACTTTAAGCAGTGATTCACTTCCTTCTCATTCAAGAACTCCGTAATCAGTATCTTTTTCTGTCACCACTTGAAATCTCCGTCACTTTAATAAATCCACTGAGCTTGAATACTTCATTGAGGCTTGATCAATAAATTGAGCTTCTTTCAATGTAGAATAACTTCAAGTCTGTAGATGACTTTAATCTTCATTCTTTGACAGATATAATCTTCTGAGATTCCTGTGACATCTGATCTAATATTTACTTATTACATTCTTGTTTAAGTTGAGTAGAATCCTCGAATTACAAATAGGCTATATCATATGCCTTTCAATCTCCCCCTATTTGTTTGTTAGAGAATAACAACCAAATACCTAGAGGATCACTCAACTAAAACCAAGAAAAAGATAAGACTCTTAAGCCTAAGTAAATACTAGAAAGTTCTGGATCAAATATGACATTTCCAGATTTCACCAGTAAAGATAAATACAAGACAGATGTTCCTCTAGACTGAACATATGATAACATTGAACCTGTCTTGATTTACCTAAGCTCTATACATATAACATTTACAAAACAGAGCTAATTACCTTTACTCCCATTTACTCCTCCTTTTACTTTTATATCTTTTTCAGCTCCAGCTCCCTTTTACTAGCTTCTTCAAATTCTCTAGAAACTTCTCCCCCTTAGTTGAGGAATTCTCTACAGTTTTAACTTTATGAGAATCTGAAGCCAGTAGGAGTTGAGATAGTTGATGGAGTTGATCTTGGAAGTAAATTTATCTTCTAGATTTCCTTGAGCAGTCCTAGCTGATTGTTGACAGAGGTGGAAGAAGAAGACCGTTCAACCACTTGTGCTTGCAAAAGTTCTTTATCAGCCTGGGTTTTGAATAGATGTTCCTGTAGATCAGCTATGTGAGCTAACTACATTGCAGTGTATGTGTCTGTGTGTGCACTAACTTGAATTTCTCTTGTAAGTGTATCACTCATCTCACGTGCATGTGTTTCACTCAGTGTTTGACTCTTATCACTCAACATTAGCTGTCTGTTTGCTCCTTTTTGATCAGTACCTGCATTGAAACTCACCCTAGCCTCTTCAAGAGAGGTCAGTGGTGGTGCAATGGGAGTTCGCAAATCCCGATCCTCAATCATGTCTATCAAATCACTTGGATTTGAAATCTGAATTGCTTCAGTGATAGACTGACCAAGTTACCTTCCACTTTCTCCAGATAAATCTGCGAGTGGAAAATCCCGTTGGGAGCCAGAGGTGTTCACTCTGGGAGGGGAGAAAATGATTCTATTTAAATTTGGCAAAGAATCAAATTTTCCCTCAGATGCCTATGAAGGCACTTCTACCGTAACAATGGTAGGCACTGTAACCAGTTGCAGGTGCTCTGCTTTCACTGTGTCCTGAGCTTCATCTAATGAAATTGTTTTCTCCCATTGTGAGTAATGAGAGTGTGCTTGACTCAGTACAAAGTGCCATGGCCCTATGGCGAATTTCAATAGATTCATCCTGTTGAGAGAATGTCTCTAGATACAGTTCATTGGCCATTTCAAAGTCCATATCCTATTGAGAGGATACAGATGGGCTGACAGATGCCTCAGTATATATTGAATTTCTTTAGAGGAGGCAGAGCTGTGGGATCACTCACAGTTTCAATCAAAATACTTCTTTGTTTAACATTTGATTTCTGTTCAGGCTGAGAGGTCAAGTAATTAAGTTGTAGACTCATTGTTTGGCTCTAAGACCTGGGATAGAGATTGTGGATCTACAATCCCTTGGTCAGCCCTAACAACCACTTGGGTTCAGCAACAGTAAAAGAAGTGGATTGAGAGATAGAAAGTAATACCTGAATTGGATTTGGCACTGAATTTCCAGCTAAGCAAGAGCTAGATCAAAAATAATATATACAATATATTTACAAAAACATCTAAGACAAATAGAAAATAAAAGATAATAAATAATAAGCAATAAAAAATAATAATAAAAAAATATTTACAGGAAACTATTTACAGGCAATAACTATACAGAATATTTGAATATTTTAAAATAAAAAATTTTCAATAAAAATAGATTTCTCTACAATTTTAACTTGTAAAATTTGAGAAAAATATTTTTAAAGAAAATAATTCATCTTAACTTACTCAACCTAAGAAGCTTAACAATTAGACAAGACATGTCAATAATCTACAATCAACATGCAAAAGAGAAATTGAGATGATAAAATAAATTTACAAGTGATTTAAAAAAAATATTTACAACAAATGAACACTTGTAAATTTAATTAAGAACAAACATAAAAATAAACAAAGTTAATCACTAAAACTATTTAACATACCCAATTTACCAACCAATCTGGTAAATATGGATTCATCAAGAGATTTAGTGAAAATATCTGTTGTTTGTTCCTCTGTGGGTACAAAGAGTAACTCCACAGTACCATTCATGACATGCTCTTGGATAAAATGATACTTGATGTCAATGTGCTTTGTCTCTTGTGATTATGCCATCTTCATCTAATTTATTTCTGAATACCCACCGAGTACCAACTACTTTCTTGTTCTTCGGTCTAGGTATCAGCTTCCAAACTTGTTGTTGTTCAATTTGATTGAGTTCATCTTGCATAACAATCACCCAATCAGGATCACCTAGTGCTTCCTCAATCTTCTTTGGTTTCATTTCAAAAAGAAACCCTGAATAATGATATTCATTTTGAGTAGCACTTCTAGTTCTGACTCCAACACCTGGATCACCAATAATAAGCTCAAAAGGGATGAGCTCTATTCCATACAGTCTGTCTTGGAAGATTTGATCTTGATGATTCACCTTGAATTTCACTTTGATGTTGTGAGTGACTAGTTGATCCTTCATTTGCTCCCCCTGAGTTATTGCTTGATTGTCTTGATGAATCTTCTCCAGTGTTGGTGGTATCTCCATTGTTACCAGTGTTTCCACCACCATCACCATGATCATTATCATCATTGTTATTATCATTACCAGCAATAACTTCAGGTGGGGCTTCATCGTCTGAATCTGAGTCTGGCAAGTTATCAAACTTCATTTTCTCAGATGAATCTGCTGTTTGGATATTAGGGAATATGGTGTCATCAAATGTAACATTGATGTTCTTATTGACTGATAACATTTCTTGATTTCAAATAGGCCATATCCTCAGTTATACCCTTGCTGTTATCTCCAAAGGTAACTACTGGGCCAGCTTTCTCAACCAAATCTGATAGCAGGGCTCTATCTCCGGTCATATGCCTTGAACAGCCACTGTCAAGAATCCATATAACACGGTTTACCTATTTAACTCCCTGCAATATCAAATTGATTAGACCTTCTTCGGAGCCCAAAATTGATTGGGTCCGGCATACTTAAAGAACTGGCCTTTGTCAGGCAAAACAACATTTTTAACTAAAACTACTTCAACCTCTTTCACATAAGAGCGTTTCCATTTATAGCCAGCCTTAACACATTTCTGAGTAGGCTTAGGGATAAATGAATCCACTCTAGTCTGAGGAGGACTAGTAGTCTTTGCTTTAACATGCTTCTTATTATTAACATGTTGATGTGGAGCAGTCTTATCACTAGATACATGCTTACTATTAAAATAAGCATACATAACATTGAAAGCACAAGACATGCAATTAATCACACCACATGCTTTATGAGAAGAATTAACAGCAAGCATGTTAGTTCTACAGTTTTTTTGATCCAACTTATGGATATCTGATTTAGTCTTTTTAGTTGTAGCAACTTTGACTGGAATATCAGATTTACACTTTTTGGACTGTTCAGCTTCCAAAGCAATATCTTCTTCATGAATCTCCTCAGCAATAATGATAGAGTATTCATTCATAGGCTCTGCCTCAGACTCCTTACAGAAGGGTGTTTCAATACCCTTAAGTATATATGGAACGACCTTTCCTTCAGATTTGAATCTACAAGGGGAATTAATTCCAAGCAGTCCAATAGCCTCATTATAATCATACCCTATACTGACATGATTACCAACAGCTTGCTTATTGAGAATTTCTTTAGCAGTCTTACAAGAACTGAAATAAGCATTAGTTTTGGTCTTAAGCTCACTAATCTGATCTTTGAGAATGGTTTCCAGTTGTTGATACAATTTAACCCTATTCTCAAGAACTGCTACATTTTTAGTGAGCTCATCTTGATTAATATGCACTAGTTTTAATTCTTTTATCTCATTTTCAAGATTTGTGTTCAAAAGAATTATTTTATCATTTTCATTGCGTGCACAACTTAAAGTATCACCAAGATGACGAATCATTTCAGTATCAGTGAACTTTACCTCAGACATGTTGGGTGAAGATAACATGGACTGAAAGAGTTTGTCTCCTATTGCCATGAGTGCAAGATTCCCAATCTCACCTGCTTCTTCATCACTGTCAGTGTCATCCCAACTATTTCCTTCAGCAACATACGCTTTCCCAATCTTATTCTTCTTGCTAGAATCAAATGAGTTCCTTGTCACTTGCTTTGGTTTTTTACATTCAGTAGCAAAGTGACCCAACTCATTGCAATTGTAGCATCTGATTGTGCTCCTTTCCACAGTTCCAGTTTTGTAGCCACCCCTTGTGCCACTTGAAGAGGAAGATCCACCTCTCTGAAATCTGGGTCTGAACTTAAGATTGGGATTCCTCTTGAATCTGAACTTCCCAAATTTCCTGACTATCAAAGCCAAATCACCATCCTCCAGCTGATCAAGTTCTTCTAAAGAATAGAAGTCACCACCAGATTGATCAATGGATGTTAATCCATATTCAGCATCAATAACATTCATGTTAGAACTGGAAGGTTGAACATGCTTCACTTCCAGTTTCTGTGGGACTTCAGCAGCCAGTGCAGTAGAAGTACTAACAATCTTCCCAGTTCCATATAGCTCCCTTTGTTGAATCTGCTCCAGCTCATAGGTCTTCAGAACACCATACAATCTCTCCAAAGCAATCTCATTCATATCTCTTGCTTCTCTAATGGCAGATATTTTGTGCTCCAAATGAGGTGGAAGTGTAAGAAGGAACTTCTTGTTAATCTCCTTGTTGGTGTAGTGCTTCCCATTGAGATTCAGATCATTGATTAATTTGTTATATCTCTCAAAAACCTGAGAGATACCTTCACCAGGGTTTGATCTGAAATGCTCATATTGTGAGGTGAGAATTTCCAGCATATTCTCCCTAACTTCCTCTGTCCCCTCATTGATTATCTCTATGGTTTCCCAAATGTGTTTGGCAGTATCACAGTTTAGGACATGATTATGCATGATAGGATCAAGACAATCAATAAGGATCAGCTGTAGACTGGAATCCAAGGTAACATCCTCTTTTTCACCAGGAGTGAAATCCTTGGGATCCTTAGGGTACATCCTAGCAGCCCTAGTAACAATGTTATCCACTTTTAGCTCTTCCTCAATAATCATAGGGATTTTGGGACCACTCTTCATCACATCAATGTATTTAGGATTTGCAACCTTAAGAAATAGGAGCATTTTCTTCTTCCACATTGGATAATGCTCCTTGCTGAACATTGGGATTTTGACTGTACTGTTGAAAGTATATTTTTAGAGTTTCGTTCGCAGGGAAGGACTGATATCAATATAAGTTCAAGTTGCTATTCCTTAAAATCTAGAAGTGAGAAGAATAATTGGGTGTTTGTTTACCAACTAAATTATACTAATGAGCAATTAAAAATTACGATTTAACGATGATTAAAAGCAATCCAGAAATCAGGGTTCTCCATTGGCATTAATGAATGTCAATCAATTTGTGATATTCAAGTCTCGTGCTCATGCTAAAAACATTCCTCTAAAGTTTATATTATTCTCTCCCAAGATATAATATAATACCTACAACCATACCTTGAAGTCACTCCCATGATCAGTCAACATATAAATTGCAAGTGTTTAGCCCAAGGAATTTTAGTTTCATAACTCGCTTATTAATCTCCCAATTAAATAAGTAAATTATGTCTGTCATATCATAAACTAGAATTATAACTCATCTCCCGATTTGTTACAATTCCTAAAGATACAATTAAGGGTTCGCGACTCCCTCAATTGTGTTAAGCACTCAACAACAGATTAACAAGGCCGAGAAATCACAATATAATCACACAATCATGTTTAACCAATGAATACTACCTAATTCCCGGATTAGGGAATTAGTTACCCATAATGAATGAAGAAATCAAACATATGTATATAACCAAAACCATGATTACAAGAGTATAGAGTTAAGAAAGATACAACTTGCTGAAATCTCTCAAACTTGGAGTGAATCCCTTCAATCCTTGCTCAAGTTCTCTCTATGTTTTTCTCTCGATTATATCTTATGTTCTGCTCGTCTTTGACAATCTGTATATAACCCTAATATAAAAGAGTTTTTAATACTCTCTAGGAAAATACAAGTAATTTCCCAAAATAAATTGGGTTCTGAATGTCAAATTCGTAATCTGTCTTTCAGGCCTGTTTCGGGTCTGCTCCAGTTAGAATCTTGATTCTGGACCACCTTTGAGTTGTAGATAATTCTGTTATCTTCGCATGGGCTATAAGATCGTCCAATTCTGATGTCTAGAACTCCGGTTATGGCCCAAACAATGATGTATACGCGTGCAGACCAGTAAATCCGAACTTTCTTGTAATCTAAGTCCAAATAACTCCAATTCCTTCCAAGTTTTGGAATTCTTTATTTCCTGTCATAAAACATTAAACTCTAATTAATAATAAACAATTATTAATAAAACACTATAAATATGATAATAAAATCCTATAAAATATATATAAATATATACTCTATCAAATATCCCCACACTTAGTACTTTGCACGTCCTCGTGCAAACTAATATATTATAACTACTAACTAATACCACTTCCGTAGGTGATCACGGTTGCATTTGGCATATGCAACAAGCCGTTTAAACCCCTAGGTAGCCCTAGTGGACGAGTGAGGTCTCGTGAGGGTTTATAGAAGATAACCCACAAAATCCATCTAGCTCATGTAAAAGATTGCACGCAATGCAACGCCGCACATACAAGTCCTCTCATGTTCCATCAACTCAAGAATCAAAGTGAATATGCAATATCTTGGTGTCGAAAATGCAAGTATTCACATAGTCTACTCAAAGAAATATGCATAAGTCCTCAAAAGTCCATGTCAAGTACAAGAATAAGTTAGTAATCATGCTAAGCCCACAAGAGTACACCTTTGAGTCAAAACTTGGGATCTCATATGCAAAAACAAGTAATAACTCACCTTTCTCTCACAAAAGAATATTCACTCAAGAACAAGGGTAAGTGTATCACTCAATTCCAACAAAGTCATAAGCATGCATTCACACTTGGTATCAATCTAACTTAGACACAACTTACATCAATGATGATAATCAAAAGGTCTTTATTCGGGTTGTAACGGGGCTAGGGACAAGGTATGTCAAGTAAAGCCAAATACGGTGAAGTGTCAAAAGCTAGTAAGCTCCATAATAATTCACTCAACAAACCATACATCCTCCCCAAACATGAATTTTCAAATTTTCTTCGAACACAAAACTTGAGTAGTCGAACAAAGAATGGTCACAGACATTGTTATGCTCTCATATAGATAATCAATATTTTTTTTTTCTTTTTCTTTTGTTTTTTTGTTTTTTTGTATTTTTTTTTCTTTTATTTCCGAGAGCTAACGAACTAATAGATAAACAAGTACAATGACCCCCCGATATTCTTATGAAACTCAACTAACAAGTAAACAACCAAACCCGATATTTTCCCAAAGTAATGATCATCAATAAACCCCCACCCCCTTTTGCACACCTTATTACTCCCTCAAGTACTCTACTAGCCTTTGACAATTTGGGTTCAAGTTAAAGTAAGGCCAATACAAGAAAAAGGTCTAGGCAAGTAATGTGGTGTGTCACCGAAAAAATAAGATTAAGCTCAACGGGGTAACTAATTGATCATATATAAATGGTGTGGTAATATAGGAAATATGAGATTATCTCTAAATGCCTTTATCATTTTATCACCAAATAATGTCATTAATCTCAAGAAAGGTCTCAAACAAGTGCTAGCAATGCAAACAACATGTGGGCACTCAAACAAACGAATGTAGAATGCAAAAGATATGCATATAAGCTCAAAGCCTCACTTGGTGGAAAAACACAATCAATCCCAAGTAACATGTCTCTCTAATGCACCAACTTGTATTCAAAGCATGCAAACCAAATCATCTTGCACATATTCATGTCCTTTTAACTACTTATCACATGCAATAAGTCTACTAGCTTAAACTTGCTGGTATATGTGTGTGCACAAGAACTTAGCATATCACTTCTCAATCAAAAGCATCCAAAACATAAGATTACTACAGCATGTAAGGGTGCATCAAGCCAACTTACAACAAACAATCTTCACAAGGCTAGAATTCTTTTTGGTTTTTTAATTTTTTACTTTTTTTTTAATTTTTTATTTTATGACCCTATATACAACTATTGAAAACACATCCCCACACTTAAATGGGTCAATATCCTCATTGACACACTAAACAAATAATCCTACAATATAAAAAAATGAAAGAAGTACTCCCCTATGCATACGCATGAAGTGCCGCGATCCATGACTACCGCGGTGGTGGTTGAGGAAAGTGAAACCTCATGTAGTCGAACACCTTCATCAACAAGTCTTGTTGATTTGCTATATCAGCTCGAACAACTCCAACATCCGCCTTTAATTCTTGAATTTTGCTCTCTAACCCAGATACTCGGTTAATCAAAGACTCATCAGCAGTCTCTGATAATGGCATCTCCTCATGTGCCTGTGTTGCTGACAAAATCGGTACTAAAGAAATAGACCCCTTCTCAGGAGGAATGATCTCATACTCTTCCCCTTTTCTCCGAATAAAATGCATTTTAACCAAGCTTGGAAGATCAAGGACCTTGCTTGGGTGTATGGTAAGACTGGAGGAGCATTTATCTAGAATCTTGAGATGTTTGGCAATCTTGGTAACAAACCAACCGAGCATTATCGGACCACCCTGAGATATCACTTCCTTTATGCGTATACCAAGTATACCAACAAAATCCACCGGTCTTCCTTGATCAGCACAATATAGGACACCTAATTCAAGTTTTGATACCATTCCAACGCTCCCACGACCAAATAGAGAATAGGCGAGCAATTTATACACGTACCGGTATGCAGGATTTACTATCTTCGAAGCTTTAGAACATCGTCCAGAATATACCTCGAAATCCTTCATAGTAAGGGATCTCCAAAACGCTTTCTCATCAAACTCAGGAAATTCATGTGGTCTAAGCCTGTCATACGTCGGCTCATTTAAACTAAGCAATTGTTTCCAGTTGACATCCTTCAACACCTCGGTAACATCAGCTAACAAACCAATGTTTTCAAGTGCTTTTGTATCTGCGTAACGGTTTGGAATCACACCACGGCTAGAAAACCCATCATACTTCTTTCGTTGTGCAGCAGTTAAAGACTTGAGATATGGGAGATGTCCTAAAATAGCAACATCAGACGGTGGGGTGGAAGTTGTTGTAGCGCGAGGTGACAAAGTATGCTGCGATAAGACCCGCTTCTTGTTCTTTGAACCAGAACTCTGAGATTTGTCCCCCGTGGCTTTTCTTTTGGCAGGAACACGTTGCTTCATGATTCTCACGTAGCCTTGTTGTGTATTGTTAAAGAACAACGGCTCTATGGCTTCTCACTTTAAGTCCCGCAGAGAAACACAGAAACAATCGGCAAAGCTACTGGATTGGACTTACAGGAGCATAACAATGGAACCTGTAAGTTTTGTGATGTTGTTGCTGCGCGGCCTGCTGCTCTGATGTTGTACTTGGCACGAGGGTTTTTGATTTTTTTTTTACTTTTCCGATGCTTCTCCTGACTACAATAATATATATACAATATATACACCTAAAACTATATAAACTGGTAAGTTAATTATTTTTACAATTCCAAATAAGTTTTAATATACATTGTACAATAATAATAATATACATGGTTATATATATAAACATATATTAATAGTAATATCCTATAATAGATTGGCAAATATATACAAATTACAACATATGATAAAATATTTAATAATATTTTAAAAAAAATTAGTTACATATAATAATAATAAATATAACATAATAAAAATTTATTCATAATAGTAATAACATAAAGATATATTAAGAATTAATATACATGTATTAAAATTAATCTAATAATAATAATAATAAATTAATAAAAATAATAATAATAAACATAGATAAATATACATATGATAATAACAATAATAATGTAAACAATAATAATTTATAACAATAACAATAATATACATAATAATAATAATAATATACATATAATAATTATAAGAAGAAGCATCTAACAACATACACGGGGAGTCTGGTATCCATGTCCACAGCAGAGCGTGATCAAATTGAGTTAAGCATGGTCATGCTAAAGAGGCAAAACATGACAGAAGGTTGAGCACTGCTGCATATCTCGCGCATGAACATGCCAGGGTTGGCATGGACATGCCAAATTGCCAAAAGATAGCAGTCGTTGCATGTCTGGAACAGCGTGAGGAGAGCATGATCACGCCTTAGGGCTGCATGGTCATGCCAAAACACTGAATTGCAACAGTAGTGGAGGAGGAGGGTAGCGTGAAGATGCTGTTAAGCAGCGTGCTCATGCTGGCTTGGTCTTGCTTTTGTTTCCGATGTGCATGAACATGCCAGAGTATCTCTTGCTCATGCCAAAACGCTAAACGATGCCAGTAGCTGCAAAGTTGGGCAGCGTGAGTGTGCTACTTCCGAGCATGGGCATGCTCACAATAAATCAACAATGCATGATCATGCATGAAGTCAACCTGATCATGCTAAACCACCAAATTGCAACAGTAGCTTTGAGAAGGCCAATCTGATAGTGCATGATCATGCCAAGAGCTTGTGTGATCATGCAAGAATGGTAAAACGCCACAGTAGCAGATTTTGGTGAGACTTTGATGTGCATAAACATGCCAGAGTTTTGCATGAACATGCTAAAAATGTCGACATCCGCCAGTATATGAGAATTGTGACTGCTTGATCATGTAACATAGCAGCAGGAGATCACGAATCTCCAAACTCTCACCTTTTCTAAATCAACATCAACTCCTGTAATAATTAGCAAGCACATCACCGTAACAAGTGGGAATAAATCTATATATACAATTTATATACAATTTTCATGGGTTGCCTCCCAAGAAGCGCTTGTTTAACGTCATTAGCTCGACGCCTGTTATTGCTCAAGTGCTAGGATCTGTGAGAAGAAAACAATCTCCTCTCTGCACATCATCGCCAACAAGGTATGGCTTAAGTCTTTGCCCATTCACCTTAAAAACATCTGACCCCTCTCTAGTAATATCAACAGCACCATGAGGATATACTTTCACAACCTCGAAAGGTCCAGACCATCGTGATTTGAGCTTTCCTGGAAAAAACTTGAGTCTCGAATTAAATAGAAGAACCTTTTGTCCAACTGCAAAATCCTTCCTTTGAATATGTTTGTCATGCCACTGCTTGGTCTTTTCCTTGTAGAGTCTAGAATTATCATATGCTTTGAGCCTAAATTCATCAAGCTCACTAAGTTGCAACAAACGTTTCAAACCAGCAGCCTTTAAGTCAAAGTTTAAAGTTCTTGTAGCCCAATATGCCTTATGTTCAAGTTCAACTGGCAAATGACAAGATTTTCCAAATACCAAACTATATGGAGACATTCCAATAGGGGTTTTGAAAGCCGTTCTATAAGCCCAAAGTGCATCATCTAGCTTTATAGACCAATCTTTCCTTGAAGTTGCCACGGTTTTCTCCAAAATCAACTTGACCTCGCGATTTGAGATTTCTACTTGTCCACTAGTTTGAGGGTGATAAGGTGTAGCAACCTTCTGCTTTACTCCATACTTTCGTAAAAGATCTTCAATTAATTTATTGCAAAAGTGAGACCCTCCGTCATTGATAATCGCCCTTGGAACTCCAAATCTGGTGAATACATGTTTTAGTAAGAATTTCTTTACAACTCTGGCATCATTTGTAGGAGATGCGATAGCCTCAACCCACTTTGACACATAATCAACTCCCACCAAGATGTATTTATTTTTATGAGATGGTGAAAACGGACCCATGAAGTCCATCCCCCACACATCAAAAAGCTCAACCTCTAGAATGGATTGTAATGGCATCTCATTTCTTCTTGTAATATTCCCTGTTCTTTGACATCTATCACAAGCCAAGACAAAATTCCGAGCATCTTGATACATAGTAGGCCAATAAAATCCAGATTGCCAAATTTTTGCAACAGTTTTCGTGCTACTATTGTGACCGCCACACTCTAAAGCATGACAATGTTTGAGAACATCTGAAATCTCCTCATGAGGAACACATCTTCTCATGATCCCATCAGCACCTTCTCTGTAAAGTAATGGTTCCTCCCAAAAGTAATGCTTCACATCAAACAAAAACTTTTTCTTTTGTTGATAGCTCAAGTCATGTGGCAACACACTGCCCACTATGTAATTGACAAAATCCGCATACCATGGTGTGGACATAGATACAGCAACAAGTGCTTCCTCAGGGAACACTTCATTGATAGGCATATTATCTCCAAGCATTCCATCTCCTTGGTCTAATCTCGACAAATGATCAGCTACCAAATTTTCAGAACCTTTCTTATCCCGAATTTCAAGATCAAATTCCTGAAGTAAGAGTATCCATCTGATTAGGCGAGGTTTAGCATCTTTCTTTGACATCAGGTAACGAATCGCAGCATGATCCGTGTAGACAATCACTCTAGACCCCACAAGATAGGATCTAAATTTGTCAAAGGCAAAAACCACAGCAAGTAACTCTTTTTCAGTGGTAGCATAATTCATATGCGCATCATCAAGTGTCTTGCTTGCATAATAGATCACGTGCATGCGCTTGTCTTTCTTTTGTCCCAAAACAGCACCAACAGCATAATCACTAGCATCACACATTAGCTCAAAGGGCAAGCTCCAATCAGGGGATGACATTATTGGTGCAGAAGTAAGCTCCTTTTTCAACCTGCTAAAAGCAACTAGACAACTCTCGTCAAAATCAAAGACACTCTCTTTTTCAAGTAAGTTGCACAGGGGTCGAGATATTTTAGAGAAGTCTTTGATAAAACGACGGTAAAAACCGGCGTGTCCAAGAAAACTTCTAATTCCCTTCACAGATGAAGGTGGTGGTAATTTCTCAATCACTTCAATTTTTGCCCTGTCCACCTCAATGCCTTTATTAGAAATCTTGTGCCCAAGCACAATGCCTTCATTTACCATAAAATGACACTTCTCCCAGTTAAGAACAAGATTAGTCTCTTCACATCTCTGCAACACTCGAGACAAACTGGTTAAACAAGAATCAAATGAAGAACCATATACAGTGAAGTCATCCATGAAGACTTCCATGGTTTTTCCTATAAAATCTGAGAATATAGCCATCATGAGTCTTTGAAAAGTAGATGGGCCATTACACAAACCAAAGGGTAGTCGACGATATGCAAAAGTACCATAAGGACAAGTGAAGGTCGTCTTTTCTTGATCCTCGGGAGCAATGGGAATCTGAAAATATCCCGAGAATCCATCTAGAAAATTATAGTACTCATTACCCGCAAGTCTTTCAAGCATTTGATCAATAAATGGGAGGGGAAAGTGATCTTTGCGAGTAGCAGTATTTAACTTTCTATAGTCAATGCAAACTCTCCAACCTGTTACTGTCCTAGTGGGAATTAATTCATTCTTTTCATTATGCACGACAGTCATCCCACCCTTCTTAGGTAAAACATGAATTGGACTAACCCATTTACTATGTGGAACAGAGTATATAATGCCAGCATCTAACAACTTAGTTATCTCCTTCTTAACCACATCTTGCAAATTAGGATTTAATCTTCTTTGTCCCTCGATCACAGGTTTATGATTATCTTCTAATGAAATCCTATGCATGCAAAGAGCAGGGCTAATTCCTTTGAGATCTTTGATTGTCCAACCAATTGATGATTTAAACTTCTTAAGCACATGTAGCAATTTACCCAACTCATCATCATTAAGCAAAGAAGATACTATCACGGGATATGTCTCATTAGGACCAAGAAAAGCATACCTTAGATTGGAAGGAAGAGGTTTAAGTTCTACCTGAGGTGCCTCCGAAATTGAAAGTGCCATATCAATTGTCAGTGTACCTGTATCTTGCATATCATGTGCAAGTGAATCTCCAACTCCATTATCATCTAAGGTTTCTTCCACCTCCGATAAGTCCGTATTTTCATGACTTATGATCTCATCCACTATGTCAATAGTGAAACATGTAGCATCAAATGAAGGCATCTTCATAGCTTTGTTGAGATCGAACTCAACCTTTTCATCGCCAACATTCAAAGTCAGTTTTCCAGCTTTGACATCAATTGTAGTTCCAGCAGTAGCCAAAAATGGCCTTCCCAAGATAATGGGCATCTCAACATCTTCATCCATCTCCAATACCACAAAATCACAAGGGATAAAGAATTTATCCACTTTGACGAGTACATCCTCAATGACTCCCAAAGGATATTTGATAGTACGATCCGCCAGCTGAAGTGAGATTCTAGTCTTTTTGAGCTCTCCAAGACCAAGTCTTCTGCAAATGGAGTGTGGCATCAAACTCACACTAGCCCCTAAATCACACAAGGCTTTAATATTCTCCATTTTCCCAATAGTACATGGCAAAGAAAAGCTTCCAGGATCCTTTAACTTCTGCGGAATTGATTTTTGTATCACTGCGCTACACTCTGCATTGAGAGTAATAGTTTCCACATCCTCAAGTTTCCGCTTTCTAGACAACATCTCCTTCAGAAATTTAGCATAAAGTGGCATTTGGGCTAAAGCATCAGCAAAAGGTATATTTATGTGTAATTGCCGAAAGATTTGCAAGAATTTCTCATACTGTTTCTCCAATTGTCTATTATGAAGTCTTTGAGGGAAAGGAATTGGAGGTACATATGGCTTCATTGGTACTTTCGGTGCAACCTCTTCTTCTTTTTGCTCATCATCTACCTTTTTTGAAATTTCCACTTCATCCTCTACTAACTCATCTTCCTTGGTAATGGTCTTCTCCTTAGGCTTGCTAGCCTCAATTTCTGGCAATTCTCTTCCATTCCTCAAAGTGATAGCCTTGCAATGTTCCTTGCCATTTGGGTCTGGTTGAGTAGGGAGTGATCCTTGCTCACGGACTCCAACCTTATTAGCAATTTGACCAATTTGCGTTTCCAACATCTTTTGAGATGAAGCCATCTGATCAAGCCTTGACTCGACCTTTTCAAATTTGGTCTCTATGTTGGCAAAAGCCCCAGTAGTTCCTTGTATCATTTTATTGAGTGCAACTTCCCAATCAGCAGGTTCTTTCTTTTCCTTTGGTGGAGGTTGATATTGTTGTTGTGCCTGATACTGCTGACGTGGCTGAAAACCGGGAGGTTGGTTTTGCTTTGGAACTGCATATGATGGATTAGCAACATGATTATTGCTGTAAGAAAGGTTGTTATTGGGCCTCTGATTTGGATTATAGTAGGAATTGTTCTGAACAGGCCATGACTGTCTTCCCTGAATAAAAGATGCTTCTTCTGGAAATTGTGGTGCATATGAATGCTGATCAACATCATACTCATTGTACCCTCCCATTGGAGAAGAAATCGCATTGACATTCGCTCTTTGTCCACGTACCTCTTGAGTAAGAGCATCCAGTTTAAGAGTCAACTGGTTCATCATCTCAGTATCTTGGGCTGATTTAACTGCGCTGGTCCCACTAGGTGCCCAAGCATAATTGTTTGCTGCCAATTGCTCAAGAAGTGCCTTTGCTTTATTTACTGGTGCTTTCTTGAAATCTCCACCAGCTGCCACATCCAAACTCAAACGAACATCTGCATTCAAAGATCCGTAAAAGGTACTCAGAATCATCCAATCTGTACAACCGTGATGTGGGCATTTTCTCAATAATGCTTTGAATCTCTCCCATGCCTGATACAAGCCTTCACCTGGTTGTGTTTTAAAACTCAGAATAATTGTCCTCATTTGTTGAGTCTTGTCAGAAGGATAGTATTTGGACAAGAACTCGGTAGAAAGACTTTCCCAAGTAGCGACTACAGTTTCTGGAAGCTGTTGAAACCATTCCATTGCTCTCCCTTTTATAGAATAGGGGAACATGTGAAGACGAATCTGATCCACAGTCACTCCGGTGATTCTGAATGAACCACACATTTGCACGAAGCGCTCTAGATGACGGTGTGGATCCTCTCTCTCAATATCTCCTTCAAAAGCAGAGTTGCTCACCATCTGAATTAAGCTTGGATTGATGTTATATTGAGCTGCATCAATCACCGGAGTTTTGTACATGCAGTTCGTAGGATTAGGAGTCTCATAATCCCGAATGGATGTTTCATCGAGAACAACAACGTTACGATTCTCGGCATCCCCCATCTTAGATTTCTCTCTTCTTTGTTTTGCCTCTCGCCTTAAAGCTCGAAAAGTGCGTTCAATTTCTGGATCAAATTGTAAATTTCCAGCACTTGTAGAACGTCTCATGCAAGAGTTGCAACACCTGAAAAAGAGACACCAATGAGATAGAACTTGGAAACAATTTTTATAAGATCTAAACAATAAGAAACAATTAACCTAAACTTAATATTGCTGCCTTCCCCGGCAGCGGCGCCAATTTGTTGAAAGTATATTTTTAGAGTTTCGTTCGCAGGGAAGGACTGATATCAATATAAGTTCAAGTTGCTATTCCTTAAAATCTAGAAGTGAGAAGAATAATTGGGTGTTTGTTTACCAACTAAATTATACTAATGAGCAATTAAAAATTACGATTTAACGATGATTAAAAGCAATCCAGAAATCAGGGTTCTCCATTGGCATTAATGAATGTCAATCAATTTGTGATATTCAAGTCTCGTGCTCATGCTAAAAACATTCCTCTAAAGTTTATATTATTCTCTCCCAAGATATAATATAATACCTACAACCATACCTTGAAGTCACTCCCATGATCAGTCAACATATAAATTGCAAGTGTTTAGCCCAAGGAATTTTAGTTTCATAACTCGCTTATTAATCTCCCAATTAAATAAGTAAATTATGTCTGTCATATCATAAACTAGAATTATAACTCATCTCCCGATTTGTTACAATTCCTAAAGATACAATTAAGGGTTCGCGACTCCCTCAATTGTGTTAAGCACTCAACAACAGATTAACAAGGCCGAGAAATCACAATATAATCACACAATCATGTTTAACCAATGAATACTACCTAATTCCCGGATTAGGGAATTAGTTACCCATAATGAATGAAGAAATCAAACATATGTATATAACCAAAACTATGATTACAAGAGTATAGAGTTAAGAAAGATACAACTTGCTGAAATCTCTCAAACTTGGAGTGAATCCCTTCAATCCTTGCTCAAGTTCTCTCTATGTTTTTCTCTCGATTATATCTTATGTTCTGCTCGTCTTTGACAATCTGTATATAACCCTAATATAAAAGAGTTTTTAATACTCTCTAGGAAAATACAAGTAATTTCCCAAAATAAATTGGGTTCTGAATGTCAAATTCGTAATCTGTCTTTCAGGCCTGTTTCGGGTCTGCTCCAGTTAGAATCTTGATTCTGGACCACCTTTGAGTTGTAGATAATTCTGTTATCTTCGCATGGGCTATAAGATCGTCCAATTCTGATGTCTAGAACTCCGGTTATGGCCCAAACAATGATGTATACGCGTGCAGACCAGTAAATCCGAACTTTCTTGTAATCTAAGTCCAAATAACTCCAATTCCTTCCAAGTTTTGGAATTCTTTATTTCCTGTCATAAAACATTAAACTCTAATTAATAATAAACAATTATTAATAAAACACTATAAATATGATAATAAAATCCTATAAAATATATATAAATATATACTCTATCATGTACCCACTTTCTGTGTAGTAGACATCTTTTGAGATTTTTAGGAAAAAATAAAAATTCAGAGTTTAAGAAAAATCTCAAAACAATTGGATCTTTGATTTGTATATCAATCAAAAGGGTCTGATACCAATTGTTAGGTCCTGATAAGTTTGTAGAAGGGGGGTTGAATACAAACTATACCATTTTATCGAATTTGTCCTTTAAATGATTTAACTGTTTAGAACAAATTAGTGCGGAATAAAACTGAAACAATATTCAAGTTAAATAAAACTCTATTAAACTTGAAGGGTGTTACAATTTTGATCACTGATTACAAAGAACTTGATAAAACAAATCTAGAATAAATTCGACATGAATTTATCTATTTTTGTAATAAAAAGGATCGAATACTAAAAAGTAGTTCGATATAAAATCTAGGGATTATGATCCGCTAGAAAGTCAAAGCAGTACAAGAGAATCACTTCTTATGAATTAAATAATTAAGAACAATCAAGAAGTAAATATATCCTGCAGAATTTGAGCTTGACAGTTGAAGAATGAAGAAGACAGTTGAATGTAATGTTGAGAGCTGCTGTGTCTTTTCTTTTCTTTTTAGTTGTAATTGTAATTGATAATGTCTTCAGTCTTTTTAATATATATATCACTGCATTTGCTTTTCTTTAAGTCCACGTGCAAGCCACTAAATCAGAAAAGAAATTGCCTTTGGAAGACTAGCAGAAATACTATGATTTTGCCTTAGAAGACTCTCGGGAAGACAACCCTTTGGCCTAGGAAGACTTTCGGGAAGACAAGGCTTGGCCTAGGAAGACAATCGGGAAGACTCACTTGTGAGTCTTCCTAGTTCATTTTCCTAAGTCTTCCTAGTTCAAACCTAAGTCTTCCTAGTTCATTTTTATTCCAATTTAAATAATTAACTAAATAAATTATGTATTAAATTAATTCTTTAGTGAATTAATTTAATAAATAATATACTTAATAGTATTAATTATTTATAAGAGAATAAATAGAATTAGTTGACTTCTCAATTAATTTCAGAATCACTTAAGTTCATTTTTATTCTAATATAAATAATCAACTAAATAAATTATGTATTAAATTAATTCTTTACAGAATTAATTTAATAAATAATTTACTTAATAGTATTAATTATTTATAAGAGAATAAATAGAATTAGTTGACTTCTCAATTAATTCCAGAATCACTTAAAACTTAGATAAATAACAAACACAATAGTACGTTGACACTCGATGCACTGTCTGGTTCATGAGTGACTAACAACAATGTCTATCCTTATCTATTTGACTTTAAGCAGTGATTCACTTCCTTCTCATTCAAGAACTCCGTAATCAGTATCTTTTTCTGTCACCACTTGAAATCTCCGTCACTTTAATAAATCCACTGAGCTTGAATACTTCATTGAGGCTTGATCAATAAATTGAGCTTCTTTCAATGTAGAATAACTTCAAGTCTGTGACATCTGATCTAATATTTACTTATTACATTCTTGTTTAAGTTGAGTAGAATCCTCGAATTACAAATAGGCTATATCATATGCCTTTCAGCTGCAGAAACTGTTCCAGAGATTATTGCAGAGATTCCAGTACAAGAGGCTGTAGCTGCAAATGATGAGAATGTTGCAAAGAATGTTGCAAACTCTGAGATTCCAGAACCTGATGCAGAGACTAATAATAATGATGATAGTTCTGATCATTCCCAAGAGGAGTTATTTGAGAGTCAAGCAAACTCTGATGAGCTAAGAGAGGTCAATCGAGCTACGGCTGAGCATTTTCAAGATATGTACTACAATAGATGGGCTGCTGCAGATTGTATCTTTTCAGCACAGAGGGCTGCTGATTTTCTTGGTGATTCTGTGAAGACAATTTCAAATCCTGATGTTCTTACAAGTCTAAAGGCTACTGTGATTCAAATTAAATCTCTCCACAACAGATTTGATGAGTCTCATAAGGAAGTCACTGCTTTGCGGAATGAAGTTGGTCTGAGGGATCTTACTCTGAAGAATGATAGAACTTACTATAATTCCATGTTCAAGAAGCAAGCTAAGGACTCTGATGAATTTCAGAAGAGGCTTGGGAAAGTTGAGGACAACCAGACTGCTATGTCTGCCCAACTGACTTCAATTTCTAATGCAATTGAGTTGCTCACATCAGTTTTGCTGTCTGATGATGTCAAAAAGGGGGAGAGAGTATCTAAAGACAAATGCAAGAGCTCTCAAACTCTGACTCAGAAGGATGATACTGCTGATGGTGGTGCAAGAGACAAACATCATCCAAGATCAAAGAATGTTCAAAGGCAAGGGAGGAGTTCAAACTCTGATGCTCAGACAAATGCTGATGGAAAAAGAGTATACACTGGAGGGCAGTCTTCTTCAAGGGTTAGAAGTTTACTTCTTTCCTCTAAATCTCCAGTTACTGATGAAGAAGTTGCTACACAGTTATTCTTAGCAGAACATGGTAAAGATGTTACTATTGAAGATATCCAGGCAGAAGAGCAATTGCTTGCTGAAGAACACAAGAAGAATCTTGAAGCTGGAATCTACAAACAGAAGGTTATAAAGGCTCCGAGGAGAAAAGAAAAAGGAATTGTTATCAAAGAGAATGTAAACTCTGATCAGAGTTTACAGTACTCAAGGAGGCCTATTGGTTGAAACGCTGATAAAGGTAAAGGCGTGATGATTGAAGAGCCTAACCTGGAAAAGAAAGCTAAATCAACCTCTGACAAGGCTCAAGTTGATGTTATTGTTAAGGATATGTCAACCTCTGACAATGCTCAAGTTGTGCAAACTCAGCTATCTTCACCACTCCAAGGTTTCAAAAGATCTTCATTACCTGAAACTCTGAAGCCTAGCCAGGTGAACTTTTTACAAACCAGAACAGTACTTGGAAAACAATCTTATGATAAATCTGGTTTGGGTTCCCACTATGAGAAAAGAGTTAATAATAGTCCTTTAGATCATACATCACTGGCAGAACCTGGTGTCGGGGTTACTCAAGAAAACCTTGATAAACTAGAATCTGTTCAGATAATTTATCACAGAGGCTTGAAGAAGGAGTTTTTATTATATTTTATGGCTGATGGCAGAGTTTATAGAATTGGAGAAGATGATATTCGTCTGAAATTCTGGGAAGAGCTTGAGTATGTTCTATATCTTCTGAAGATCAAAAATAGAAATACTCATAATGCTGCTCTGGTTTTAAAAGACAGAATGATGAAATCGAAAGTCCTTTTTGGAGGAAGTGTTTCCAGTGCTTATATTCCTAAGTACAGAGATGCACATGGAAAGTTGGTGGAAATGAAGAAAAATAGTGCTAGATTCAGGACTGCACTAGATAAGAAAGTTCTAGAGTTCAATCTAGAGTCTGATAAGGCTTTTTATATCAGACTTGGCAATGAAATGAACAAGAACAACATCTATTCTTTAAGGGCTGCCATTTATCAAATTGGTGAAGATGAACCAGAATTGAAGGAGCTGAAGAAGGATATGATTGCTGAACTAGATCGAGCTGAGAGAAAGTTACTGTCAGATTATATCAGGACTGTACCTGATATCCAAGAAATTCAGTAAAGTCTGACTGTAAGTTTTTATGTTTTCTGTTCTAAATTAAATTTAAACTCTGTTTTAAAATTAAACTCTGACATATTTTAAACACTGCATTTGTTATATGTTTTGACATCATCAATTATCTGTTTAACTTGTACATTTTTATTATGCACAAGTTGGGGGAGATTGTTAGATATAATTGCTGACGTTTGTTCATCAGTGTTTAAGTACCAGGTACATATCAGAGTTTATCTAGAAGCCAGTCAGAGTTTGATAAAGTCTGACGTAGTGATAGTTGACTTAAGCTGTCGGTGCAAAGATAAAGATTCTAGAAGCAATATATTCTGAAGATGGAAAGAAGCAGAATATATTGATACAGCTAAGGAAACGGAATAGAAGACTGAAGCAATCCTTAATTGATATGAATTGTATAGCTAATTTATAGGAGTATCAATTAGATAAGGATTGTGTAACTGTGTACTATATAAACACAGATAGGTTATCCCTAGAAGGGATGCGATTATTGAAATATTATTCTTATAACCTAGTAGCTCTTTGTGATTCATTAACATCATAAAGAGAGAAACTGTTAATATAATTACAGTTTGTTGATTTATAAACTTGTGTTCTTGATTGTTATTCTCATACATACTTGATTATATATTGTGTATTCGGCCTAACAAAGGTCTTTTTCTGAAAATTGCCTTGTCTTCTATTCTTCCTGAACTTCATCCTTCTGAAGTTTCTGACAATCATAGCAACCATCTCTTCCATATCTGAATCAGAAGATTCATCATCATTATTGGCATCAGGATTGCCATCAGAATTTGATGAAGAGTCTTCAAGATCTGACTCAGCTACTCTTACTTTCCTTCTAGAGACCTCCATTGCTTTTCCTTTTGATTTAGCCTCCGATTTCAAAGCAATTGATTTTGCCTTGCTGCTTTTCTTGTTCTTTCTCTGTTGAACTTCAAGATCATGAGTTCTTAGCATCCCATAGATTTCATCAAGAGACACAATGTTCAGATCATACTGGTGTCTAATGCTTGAGGTCTGAATGTCCCATTCTTCAGGTAAAGCTCTTAGAAACTTGGTGTTTGAATCTTCAGTTTCATATACTTTGTCAACTAAAGATAAACTGTTCAATAGTGTCAGAAATCTATCATATAGATCAGTCAGGCTCTCATCAGGTCTTGCATCGAATTGTTCATATTCTTGAATCAAAAGAGCCCTTATGTTCTTCTTGACAGATGCAGATCCCTGGCACTGAGTTTCCAAAGTATCCCAGATTTCTTTTGAAGACTTGCATGCAATCACTCTGTTTGACATGACAGCATCAAGACTGTTGTGCAAGATATTCTTTATCTTTCGTTCCCTGAGTACATGAGCTTTTTCTTCTGGAGTCCATTCACTTTTGGCTTTGACCACATAATGTTCAGGTACAGTATCTGTTCGTTCTATGATCCTTGTTGGTATATATGGTCCATCACGAATCCTGTCCAAGTAGTCAGGATCCATAGCCTCCAGGTACATCAGCATCTTTACCCTCCATGTAGGATATTCTGATATTTTCAAGATGGGAATCTTCATGCTTTCATACTTGGTTGTCGACATCTTAGATCGTCTCTGATTCAAAAATAAATCAGTTTGCTCTGATACCAATTGTTGCCCAGTAAATAACAATTGTAGAAGGGGTTGAATATAATTGTATAAGATTCTCGACTTTATATAACACAAATATGAAAGAACAATAACAGCTTTATTAAATCTGATATAAAACTGTTACAAACTCTCTCAAGAAATTCTGATGTTCTTGAGAGCTGCTAGGTTACACAAAATACTCGAGTGTAATATTGGTTGTTAAACCAAAACCTAAACTGTGTTTATATAGTACACACAGCTTCTCTATCAATAACAAGATAAGTCCTAATCAATAACAAAGATTGAAACATATCCTTAATCGATAGCTACATTCTACAAACCAGGAACCGATAGAATAAACTTCCATGTTTAACTAGACTCCAAATATAACTCGAAGTAGGAATCCTGACCAGCTTCCAGTCCTGATGATCAATCCTGATCCCAGTCCTGATATGCATCTTGATCCTGACGACCATGTAATCCTGATGACGTCAGCAATCCTGATCAGTTGAGTCTAGCTCCTGACGATCATTGAATTCTGATCTAACATATTTCACAACTGGTAATGGAATAAAGAAAGCGAATGTTTAAATATTGAAAAAAAACCACAACAATTTGAAAGTAAGTAAATTCAGCAGAATTAACAACCCTTTTTTTTATAAATCATCGAGCCAATAATTTTCTCATTTATCAATTAATATAAATTGGAATTTATACGACGCTACGAGCTAAGCCGATGATCAGTCACTCAAAGCTCGCCAACCTTACTGTCCTACACAGCAGGTTCAATACACTTTCAAAGGATCCCGGGGCACTCATTAGCCCCAAAGGCACTTATTGCCATTGGCCATAACTTATCTCACTGGACCGGCGCCACGACCCTAAAATTCCAATTTACCTCGGTTTCATATAGAAACCCAAAATCTTAAAATCTCATTTTACCCTTATCGGGTTCATAACTCAAATCAAATTTTTACTCTTATCGGGTTCATAACTCAAATCACAGTTTTACCCTTATCGGGTTCATAACTCAAATCACAGTTTTACCCTTATCGGGTTCATAACTTCCCAATCATTTAGGAAATCAACATTTCAACTTAGAAATTATACTTTTCTCATTTAACATGGCAATATGAATCTGATAGGTAAGAATATCAATCAGAGGGTTTATTGAATACTGAAAGAAATAGTTCAAGTCCTTCAAAAAGTATACTTATAACAGATAAGCCTTACATTCTGAAGGAAATAAACTAAATTATGCATAACAATTGCAGTTCAGTGTAAAAGAGCCAACACTTGGCAATTAAGTGAAGAGTATAAACACTTGTCTTTGTCAAACGTTTCTACTCAACTGTATGCAACCCTGGTTTGTCGCGCTCGTCTAGTGTCTCTATAATATAAAAGTCAACATCTAAGTCAACAGTCTTGTAAATCTCAACTTCTAGCAATACCGACAAATTTCTGTTCTAACTACCCCTCATGATAATATTAGACACGCTCAAAACATTTAAATACGTCTCGGGGCAATTATTCGTAATTATGATTCAATAACCAGATTATTCACGTAATTTGTACAGCACATATCGACCTTAAAATGTAACCAATAAATCATTTAAGTCACGTAACCGTCAATACATAATTTTTGAATAATATTTGACTCTCGTTCAAAAAGAAATAAGTCACAAAATATTTTTAGATCAAAAGTCGAATCATTTTTCACAATATAAAGATTTAAAAACAATTTAATCAATTAATATAAAATTAATTGACTAATTATAAACATTTAAACTATTTATTGAATAAATAAAAGTGAAGAAAATAATTAAATCTAATTTAGATTAATTAAATTCGACTAATAATGAATTTATAAAAATTAATTGATTAAAGATTAATCAATCATTTTAAATAAATAAATTATTAATCAAAAATAATTAAAATAATTAAATTTAATCCATTTTTTGGAAATTAATAAATATTTAAGAATTTATAAAAATTATTCGAATTATAAAATAAATTTTATGAATTAAAATCGATTTTTCAGTAATTAAAAACTATTTTCTGAATTTAAAACTAAAATAAAAATTTAAACCCAGAAACACTGTTCATAACAGAAACTAGGGCAGGAACGGATCAAACGGTAGTCCTACGAAGAACACCGCCGGAAAGCTGAAGAACAGCTCGCCGGAATCTGGAAATTCCAGAATCCGGCCGGCTGTCCTCGCCGCCGGCGAGTTCTTCTGGCTACCCCAAAACGCCGTAACCTTACCAAAAACACGGGGTTACGATCCCGAGCATCCCCAACAGTTAACTAACACCAAAAACGACACAAAAACGAACCAAAACAACTCAGAAAACTCCCCCGTCGGCGAGTTCTTAAAATTTTCTGGCCGATTGAAAACTAACACCAAACTCATAACTAATTATACGAATAGACTCCACTTTCAACGATCTAATCAATGGTACAAACGTTATCAAGGTTCATTTAGCTAATCAAAATCCCGACCAAACTCCGGTCATTTATACTATTTTTCGATCTATTCGATTACCAGCTCAAAATTAAAAAAAATCATAATTAGACTCTAAATGACACAACAAACACGATTAAGCTATCAAACATCAAGAACAGTCAATAATAAAGAAACCCCCAAATTAATTAATCCGAAATAAATATGAAAAATCAGAAAAATTCGAATCTTTACCCAAACAGAAATCTGATGATGGATTCTGATAGAGGATGAAAAGAGCTTTGATTGGGTTACTAGAACTTTGAATTTGGAATCCGATAACACATTCGTTTATGGATTTGATTTTCAAGAACACGAAGAACGAAATTAGGTTTTCGGGTAATTTAGGGATAATTATCGATAATTAATACTTTTATTATACGTAAAATAATTACGGTACGACTATTTATATTTAACAGAAAATAATACCCCAAACGATATTTTTGGTTCAATATTGATCCGTTGGATCGTTTTTATTCGAATAAAGCGTACCCGTTACAAAACGATAATTATCAATAATTACAGATATTTACAAGAATATTTTAATACTATTTAGATGTACGAACCAAAATATCTTTATAACAATTGTTCAAAAATATCCCTCGTTTTAACGAATGAATTATTGGTACGAATGATGTACCAATTTCCCGAACAATTACGAAACGAACGGAATTCTTCGTTCAAAAATTTACGATAACTTTAAAATAAAATAACTCACTTTTTAAATACCAATCTAATTACCTCAAAATTCACGTAGCATTTATAAGACAGACACATATGATCATTTAACGAAAATTTCCCCACATTTAAACACATAATGGATTTAAATCCACGAATATCACAAAAGAAATTATACTAAACTCTAAAAATAAACCCACGGTTTCCCGGTTCTTACAGTGACTAAGTTGCCCCTCTTTTACTTCTCGATCGTTATACCATGTCATATGTTTCGCGGTATGCTCCGACATAAATAACCTTTGTAGGCGAGAAATAAGTGGAAAGTGTCTTAAGATTTTCTTTGGAATATTTCTAGCACTTTTTTTCTTTGGCAAATCTTTGTAGCAATTATTTTGACATGTATATAATGTTCAAATTTAGCATTATATGATGAGGAAATACTTCTACCTCGTCCCATGTTCAAAAGAAAATTTTAAATGAACAACTACTTCAAATATATTTCACAATAATATATATATATATATATATATATGTATGTTTAAGTACATACAAAACTTTAAAACTTACAATTTAATGAGCTCAATACCCTCTTTATATATGTCTTTTGGCTTGTACTCCCCAACTTCTCTTCTTTTCTTTAAAATTGAAATTTCATAAATTCTTGAACAAGAAGATAATAAATATGGGTGTATATCTTATTTATTACTCAGGAGACAAAACCGACTGAATTTCTATCAAAAGCGACCGACGTCGGTCACTTTTGAAAAAGCGTGTGCCAGCTCATATCACGGACCAATCACATTCCGACACTACACTAAAATGTTGTTATGTGCATTAAATGCACGTAGTAGGCATTTCTGACCAATTTCAGTTGGAATTATTCGGTCTCTTTTGTTGTCGACGTGGAATCCCACATGTCTTGCTACTTACAAAATGGGGCCTACTACTTGCATACCCAACCGAGGGTTGATTGGTTTTGACATCATTTCTGACCAAATATTGGTTGGTTATATTCAGTTGGAAATGAAAGCATAACTGACCGAAAGTTAGTCGGTAGATGGTCGGTTTTGATCAATTTCCAACCAAACTTGTTGTTTGGTTTTGTTCAGTCAGAAATAGCCATCATTTCCAACCAATCTTTGACGGTCCCTTTTATAGTGGTCGCTTATGACCCCTGTTTCTTGTAGTGTATCAATACCAAGGGAAATCTAGCTACCTAATACCTCAATTCTTTAAAAAGAAATAACCAAGTACAAATATTCAGATATCTCATAATAGGTAGCCAGTCTCGGTCATTAGCAGAGTATGGTCCAGATATATGGGGTGACAAATTCACTTCCAATCGCAGAGACTTTGAGGTATTGACCAGTGTATTACTTGATCTCGAGTAATTGATGAATAATCGATGAATAATCGATGAATAATCGATGAATAATAATACAAATAAAAGTAATAATATATTTATTAATGACAATCTTTTACATTCAAAAAGGGTCTCTCTTTTATTTAATTTTTCAACCCCTTTCATTTGGGTGGTTGTGGAATATATATAATGGTTCTCTTGTGGAGATCACTTTCCTATTTCCTTAACTTACGAGAAATTCTATTAGAAGTGGGCTTATTGATCTTTTCACCTATTACAAATGGGTCTATGTACATTATGTTTAATCCTTTACTTTTATGTGGGCTTTGGCCCAACATTTGTCCCCCCTCCTAGTTTAGGTAACATCTTTGAGATTTGCCTTGATTCTACTTGTGAAAATCAAAACCTAGAGCGGAATTAAAATTAAATGTTTTTAGAAATTTTTTACAAAAACTAAAAAAGAAAAAATCAATTATGCACTACTAGAAATATGCCAATAGACATCGGCTAAATTTTGACCGATATCTTCGCATGCGATGTTAAAAGTCGGCACTTCAGACATCGGTTTTTAATTGATGTCTGCTTCATATTTAGACATCGTTTTCCAGACTAATTCTGATGTCATTGCCTCAAATTTTTCATAAATTTGTATTATTATCACTTGAAATATAGTAATACTATCAAGGTTAGACCCACTTAAATATAGAACACACAAGTTAAAAAGAAATATAACCTCGATTTATAAATTAACTGATGTGCAAGACATGATTTAAGATCGGTTTCGTTTCTACGTGATGTTAAATTTCATATCAGACATCATCCACCCTGAGGAACCGATGTAATACCTCATAAAGAGACATCATGCTCTTCTTGAACCGATGTAATACCTCATAAAAGACATTGGTTTTGATTGTTTAGTCCCAGTCTTTGTTGTTGATATAGATATCACACATCGGCCTTAATGCAAACCGATGTAATATTGAATAGAAACACATCGGTTTTTTGATCTAACTATTGTTGAACATTCTTTTTACATCGGTTGTATTGTATAGCCGTTGTTAAAATTCCGTTTTACATCAGATTTTAATTATTTACAATGTTATATGCCCTTTTTCACCTCAGTTTTTTATATTAAAGTCGATATGCAATTATTGTATTGGACATCGAATTTATGTTTTGATGGTGATGTCTTTGTTACTTTAGACATTGGTAATATTTGATATCCACATCGGTTTTATACACAAATTGATTTTACTCTTGCTTTTTTACATCGATGTTTAGTTGTATGTGATGTTAATTTGCACTATCCTAAAAACTCAACACTTCAAACAAAGCTACTCTACGGCGCAAATGCTGACACCAAAAAACTCAACAAAACATCACAAAACTACTCCTACGGCGCAACACTGTAGATACCAAAGAAAAATTAACAAAAACATTCAAGGTTACATTAATATCCATAACCCGCTAGCTAAAAATCCAAACCAAAAACATCCAACAGTCTAAACACATGGTACTCATCGATAATACCCAACTATCTAGCCACACGTAGCCAGGAAACTAGTTCAACTATCTAGCGCACCAACATATCAGTTAATTACTAAATATTCTAGTTGCAACAACCATCATCTACATTGTCAAAAGAAAACTATTAAAGGTAACCAGACAAAATGCATTACATTTTATCCTGGATAAACTTGATAACCTCCAAGCGCACCTCATCCAACTCGTGCACTTTGCAAGTCTTCCAAGTCTTGGTCGCCCACTAAAAATTAACACAAAAAATAAAAATTAGCAGAACATCATCGATCATACTATTTTTAAAACTACACATACCAATTATGTTACATTAACTTAATTGACCTATAAGCATCTTTTTTATTTTTAATCAGTCCTTTGCCATAAATTAGACAATTTCATAAATTAATAGGTCGACATACCTTAGTAGCAAAAGAAATTTCTTTATCCAAAATGATTTCTTTCATGTACTGCATGACAACATAACCAAATTCAACCCCACCAGGTTGTTTCGGAGATCCCTATTCCAATTATAATATCAGTCAGTTCTAAAAAAATGAAACTTAATTAGATGGTAGGAATTTAAAATGCAAGATACTTACACTAAGATACTCTATATTAGGAGGTATGTTTCCTCTTCCAGTTTGAGCATTGTAAGATTTCAGTGCCCTGCAGAAGAGAAGGACATAGTGTCCATAATACTTTCCCATCAAGGAAGACAATAATTATATATACATCAAATTGTATTGGCCGGAATAGGAATATATTACTCTGCTAAAGCTTTTTCCATTTTGTCGAAACGCGTTTGTTGAGGCAAATGATTGAGAAAGAAAATATCACCATCCCATATTATAACTAAAATCCAATGTTGACTGTGTTTATTATAAATATACACAGGTCAGAATTTTCAAAATGAAGCTGCAAATATATTAATTAATTAATAAAACAGTCTTAATTACAAACACTTACTCTTGATTATGTGGTAGGAAGTGCGATTTTGATTACCCTCTTTCAACTTACTAGCAACATAATGTTGAAATTCATTGTTCAAGGTAAATGTGGCTCCAGGATCAAAAAAGCTATACAAGAGCACATCATCATTCTTCTGATCCTGAATCATAGTTTGCAAGTGCCTACATGGGAGAAAAGTTTATTGCTCACAGTATCCTTGTAGAATATATATATAAGCAATGACAAGACCGAAATGAAAATTACTTACGCTATATAAGCAGATATTGCAGCTTGTCCAATCGTGTCAAACTCCAACAAGGCTTTTAAATTCTCAGGTAATATATAGATTATCTTTTCATTTCCAAACACGAAGGGATCACATGGAATCGGTACAGATTCTCCACTCTCTTTCATTGTTGTTGTCACATGATTATACAAAAACTTGTAGTCACTTGGCACATTCTTATTTAGCTTCACTTTGTTAAATCCTTTACGCCTCTGCAACTCACTTTTTGGCTTCGACTGCCCCACATCCTTTTTATTTTTCTACAATTAATTAAAAATAATAAGAGTAAACACGAATCCTTTCAATGTTTATGGAATATAAATCTAAAGAATATACCTTGTTTGTTTTTAAAAATTAGCATAAATACTTGTAATGACATTTTTATCTAAGCAAAAAGAACATGTAAAAAAAACATTGACATAATTATTAAAGTAAAATATCGTCAAATTTGGGAAGATGATCAAATGGCGCGACCATGCTAAGTGCCAACCAACAGCTTGGCGAACGATTTCAATTTCACCAGGTATTGGCATAGGGACAAAAGCGTCTGGTTGGATGTGTCCGTCAACCGACACATGAACATGTTCAGCCTTTAGAGGCACTCCATGTACTGAAACATTCATCTCATCTTCAGCAAAAACCGTACCAAAAGCAACCTTGTTTTCTATGCTTTCCAGTGTCAGCTCACATGATCGTGGACCCTACATTTATAAGGAGGCCAACTTATAATTCTTTCATAAGTCATAAGTCAGTATATGTTCATCTAGTCAAATTATACTAAATTTTCATCAAGTCTATATGTGAAAGAAAGAAGTAATTTTTTCAGTTGAATTTACCTTTTTATCAGTTGGACGAGGGTCGTCAAAAGCAACACAGTCATCATTGACTATCAATTCTTTCGCACTTGGTGGTTTAACCTGGGCTTCTTCTTGAACAGGTAGGCAACTTGATTTGTCGGACATTTGAGAGTAAATATTGAACGCATTGAATAATGCCTTGAGTTCAGCCATCTCCTGCCTTGTTCTTTCCAACTCCTCGACCATTTGTTGATCACGGACCAACAACTCCGCCTTTGTAATTCTACACTTTTTCTGTTCAAGCAAATTAAAGAACACTATAGGGGTGACATAACCACCAACTCCTCGTACCCTGCCTGAATGCTCAGGAGTTTGCAGCGCCGTAGTCAACACATCATCAGGTCCAGATGGTTTGAATTCACCATTCTCCTTCTTTTCGAGTAATTCGTCATGTTAGTTAAATAAGAATATAATTTATTTTAGCACCTATTTTTACACATATTATATGTTATTAAATAAAATAATATTGGAGAATATCTTACAATTTTGGAGAAAATCTTGGCTTGATCTTCAACAAACTCCCGGTTCTTGTCCTTTGGCATACGAGCCTTCTTCCAAAAACTTGCATGATCAGGTTTCTCTCCACACTCCAAGTTCCCTTTTTTATCTGTTCAAAATGAGGAAAATGTATAAAAATGATCAAAAACTGAAATTTGCATTGACATTATATAGGTTCTTACTTCTTCTTCTTGCAAACCAATGTACCCCTTCATTGACAAGCGATGATGATATTTCCTCTTACGCACTCTTTGGCTCTACAAAGTACGCAGTGACTAAAAAAAAAAGATCAGTTTATATATCAACCATTCCATACCAAGGTTAACATAACAAAACCCACAAGAAGGTAAAGTACAAAAAAATTATTTTATACCAGCCATTTATCGTTTGTCCTCTGTGCAACAAATCTCTTCCAAGCTTCTTTGCCCACAAAGTGATACTTCTTCGGAGGCTTCTTCAATTTCTTCTTTTTTTCCAATATATGGCATAACATGTTTAGTAGTTAAATTTGTTTTGAATTGTGCCCGCTTTTCTCCTGCAGACTTAAGCACCATGCCCTCACTTTCCTTAGCAACTTTGAATGTAGCCTAAAAAATGATAAACATATAAACAAATCAATAATGGATATATAGTACTCCTTAAGAACAAGTTAGATGTGAAGTGTAATGCCCTTATATTATTAAAATATACCTGAACATCATGCCATAACTTCTGTTTTAAATTAGGTTCTACATTTGGCCAACTCGAAATATCAATTGGAATTATACTCCTCGCCAATATTCCTATATAGGACTGTGAGGTAGACCTATTAGTTCCAGTTGGAACTCCAAATTCATTGTATCGAATTTTATATTTCTTGCCCCGAGCCTTCTTCACCAGTACTTTGTGAAGAGCGGAAACACCACGAGCAGCTCCTAGATCCAGAACTAGTTGTTGTTGCTTGTGCAGAGTCTGATCTTTCTGTTTGAGGTACTGTTGCATCCAACTGATCATAAGGTTCTGACTCTTACACATCCGGCAACATCTTTTTAGCATCTTCGGAGTTGCTGTTTACTTTTTTTGGAATTTGGTTTTTTGTTGTGCTTTTTCACCATTTTTGTCCTTCAATCTGTATGATACAACATAAAGCCATTAGTCATTGGTATATAAATGAGATGGTCTATAACAATATTGCAGATGTACATGAATGATATGCATGAATTAAAAGTGCAGAATAAAAGTAAATTAAAATAAATGCAAGTAACATTGTTCATTTAGTCATTAATATTGAATTATTGTCTTTTCTAATTAAAACATATTACCTTTTAATTAAACCATCTTACCTATTATAAACACACCTGAAAATATCAATTATAGTATATATTTTAATCTAATACACCCCCAAATATATCATATGTTATATCATATACGCTAATATATACCATATCTCATTATATTATTATTAGATGAATGTGCATTGTAATTATTTATACCACTAATTAACCAAATTATACATAATGTTTAACATATTTTAAGTATTAGATTTGTAGGACACAAATATGTTCAAATAAACACAAGATAACAAAAATAATAAAGAACTTTTATGTATACAAGTGTAATACAAAATTGTACTAATTTTATTGTCGCATAACTCATAAGTTGATATTCTAATAGGCAAACGTACAAAAAACCCGAATAAATCAGTTTACTCATATTTAGAATATGCACGTGCATTAGATTTGCAGGACACAAATATGTTCAAATAAACACAATATAACAATAAGAATAAAGAACTTGTATGTATACAAGTGTAATACAAAATTGTACTAATTTTATTGTCGCATAACTCATAAGTTGATATTCTAATAGGCAAACGTACAAAAAACCGAGTAAATCAGTTTCCTCATATTTAGAATATGCTCGTGCATTGCACGAGCTAAAGAGCTAGTTTTTATTAATAAGTGAAACATCTTTTTAATGATATTTTATATCAATTGCGCATTGTTAGATCAGGATTCAATGATCGTCAGGATCTAGATCAATTGATCAGGATTGCTGACGTCATCAGTAATGCATAGCTATCAGGATTGCATGATCGTCAGAATCAGGATGAATATTAGGACTGGGATCAAGATTGATCATCAGGACTGGAAGCTGATCAGTATTCCTACATCGAGTTATATTTGGAGTCTTGTTAAATAAGGATATTTATCTTGTCGATTCCTGGTCTATAGGAATGCAGCTATCGATTTAGGATATGTTTCAATCTTTGTAATTGATTAGGACTTATCATGTAATTTATAGAGAAGTTGTGTACTATATAAACACAGTTTAGGTTTCGATTAACATCGATCACATACACGAGTATCTTTGTAACCTAGCAGCTCTCAAGAACATCAGAATTTCTTGAGAGAGTTTGTAACAGTTTTATACCAGATTTAGTAAAGCTGTTATTATTCATATTTGTGTTTAAAGTTGAGAATCTTATACAATTGTATTCAACCCCCCTTCTACAATTGTTTATTACTGGGCAACACACATATATTAGCTTGGTCAAACATGAAACTAAGTATTATACTCAAAATATACTCGGGAGAGTAAGCCGGAGAACAATACCTAGAGGTTTGAGGGTGGGTAGATGTTTCGTACAAATGTAGATTAAGATAACCAATTCACGGGTATAAAATAAGATGAAAAAATTACAAAAACAAGCATTTTTTTGATGAAATTAACAAAAATAACCATTGTGAAAAAAATGGTCAATTTTACCTTTTGGAATACTCTACTCGTAGTTGGGTATCCCAATTTATATAAGATACTCCACTGGTAGTTGGGTATCCCATATACAGGATACTCCGTTGATAATTGGGTATTCCATATATATGGGATACTCCATTGACAATTGAGTATTGCATCGGGTAAAGTTGGCCAAAATTTTAAAAACAAGTATTTTTGTTAATTTTGTATGAAAAAAGGTTAAAGTTGTCTTTCATCCAGTTTGTATCTTGATTCAACAATTAAGTAATTATAATCGGGCCTGGTTGATCTGATTGTGTGTTAGATCAGGATTCAATGATCGTCGGGATCTAGACTCAACTGATCAGGATTGCTGACGTCTTCAGTATTGCATGGTCATCAGTATTTGATCAAGCGTCGGTATCAGGATTATCATCAGGATCTATATCAGGACTATGATCAGGATTGATCATCAGGACTGTAAGCTGATCAGGAATTCTACTTCGAGTTATATTTGGAGTCTAATTAAAGAGGGAAGTTTATTTTGTCGGTTCCTAGTTTATAGGAATGTAGCTGTCGATTAAGGATTTGTTTCAATCTTTGTAATTGATTAGGACTTATATTGTAATTGATAGAGAAGCTGTGTAGTATATAAACACAGTTTTAGATTTCGATTTATATCGATCACACACACGAGAATATTGTAACCTTGAAGCTCTTAAGAACTCAGAATTTCTTGAGAGAGTTTTGTAACAGTTTTATAACAAATTTAATAAAACTGTTATTATTCATATTTGTGTTTATTAAAGTCGAGAATCTTATACAATTGTATTCAACCCCCCATCTACAATTGTTATTTACTGGGCAACAATTGGTATCAAAGCAAACTGATTTAAATTTGAATCAGATACGATCTAAGATGTCGCCAAAGTATGAAAGCATGAAAATTCCCATCCTGAAGAAATCTGAATATCCAACATGGAAGGTAAAGATGTTGATGTACCTGGATGCTATGGATCCTGACTATTTGGACAGGATACGTGATGGACCATATATTCCTACGAGATTAGTCGCACAAACAGACACAGTACCTGAACACTATGTGGTCAAGGTAAAAACTGAACTCCTGAAGAAAAAGCTGATGTTCTCAGAGATGCAATGATAAAGAATATCCTTTACAACAGTCTCGATGCTGTCTTGTCCAACAGGGTTATTGCATGCAAATCTGCAAAGGAAATTTGGGACAATTTGGAAGTTCAATGCCAAGGATCTGCATCTGTCAAGAAAAACAGAAGGGCTCTATTGATTCAAGAATATGAACAATTTGATGCTAGAACTGATGAGAGCCTGACTGATTTGTATGATAGATTTCTAACACTCCTGAATAATCTATCTTTAGTTGGCAAGGAATATGTTTCTGAAGATTCAAACACCAAGTTTCTAAGAGCTTTACCAGAAGAATGGGATACTCAAACTTTAATCATTAGACATCAGTATGATCTAAACACTGTGTCTCTTGATGAAGTCTATGGGATGCTAAGAACCCATGACCTTGAGGTTCAACAAAGAAAGAATAAGAGAAGCAGCAAGGCAAAGTCTATTGCCTTGAGTGTAGAAGCTAAATCAAAAGGAAAATCTATGGAGGTCTCTAGAAGAAAATCAAGAATAGTTGAGTCAGATCCTGATGACTCATCATCAGATACTGATGGCAATCCTGATGCCAATCCTGATGATGATTCTTCTGACTCAGACATGGAAGAGATGGTTGCTATGATAGTCAGAGGCTTCAAGAAGATGAAGTTCAGGAAGGCTAGAAGACAGGGCCACTTCCAGAAAAAGGCCTTCAATGATGACAAAGACAAGTATAACAAGAAGGACAGCAAAAGTGGCAAATTTGACAAGTCAAAGGTTAGATACTACAAGTGTAATGGAATGGGGCACTTTGCAACTGAGTGCAAGAAGGCTAAAGCACTCATCACTTCAAGCAAGGATTGGATGGACTCTTCCTCAGAATCTGACACTGAGGTGGTCAACTATGCCCTAATGGCCAATACTGATGAATTTGTTGTTCCTGATGATAAGGTACTAGATACTGTCATTGATTTTGATACTGATAATGCTTCTGAGTTAAGACATTTTCTAAAGTCATTGCATATTATCTTTAGAAGTCAAACTGCTGAAAATACTAGAATCTTATCGGAGATGTCTGAACTTAGGAAAAGGAATGAGCATCTAGAAGCTGAATTTTCTTTTATGCAAGAAGTACAGAAAGAATGTGATAATGCTAAACACATGCAATTAGAGATTCAATTTAAATATACTGCTCTTGAAAAGGAACTTGAGTTTGCTATTGAGAAAATCAGAACCTGGACAGACTCTGGTAGAAAATTTCATGAAATCAATACCTCTAAGAATTGGAAAGAGTGCCTAGGGTATAAGTCTGATGAAGATAAGAAATTAAAAGAAAAAATTGTTGTTGATGAGACAGTTAGTCCTAAAACCTATAGACATGTTATAGACAAAACCAAATCTAAGATTAAACCTGTTGATTTTGTTTTTGGTAAAGATTCCAATTCAACTTTTGAAAAGGGATCTTCTTCTGTTCAAACTGTTAAGGTTATTAAATCTAAACCTGTCTTGAGTAAAGCTAGTAAGAATGTAGGTTTACTGTCTCAGAAACAACTCAAGGATAAAATCTGTGAGGTAACAGATAAGAAAAGGATAACTATTGTCAATAGAAACAGGAATGGTAAAGTTGGAATTAATAAAGAGAATAACTATAAGTTCATCCCGAATGCACCTATAAAATGTTGCTTTAACTGTGGTAACTCTAATCATCTTGATATTGATTGCAGGAAGAGTAAAAAGAAGGTTACTGAAATTCCTAAGTCTGATGTTAGGAGTAGATCAGTATTTTATAAACCACAGAAGTCTTGTTTTCATTGTGGCAGTAAATGGCATTCTATTTATACTTGTGAAGAATACCATAGTTTGTACTATAACTTTTATGATCCTTTACCTAAGTTTAAGAAAAGTACAAATTCAGGTAACTTTAAAAATGTGAAGCATGCATTTGTTAATACTGATACTGACAAAGCAAATCCTGATGGAGTTAATCCTGTCAGGACTCCTAAAGTCAAAAAGTCTTTTGCTGCTAAAGTTAATAAAATGCATGAAAAATGAACCCAACAAGTGTGGGTTCCTAAATATTCTAACTAGTGTTTTGATATTCTGATTGCAGGGTAAAAAGAAAAATGTGTTGGTCATGGATAGTGGATGTTCTGTGCACATGATTGGAAACAAAGCCCTGTTATCAGAATATGAAGAAAAAGCTGGCCCAACTGTGTCTTATGGAGATGGCAACATTGGACAATGTAACACCCCCAGATCCGGGGTCAGGAATCTGGGTTGTCACGCTCCATCAATGATACAATACATGCATTACTTACAACATTCTCATAATACAACTCCAAAGACCCCAATCACTTACGCACACACACACAAGTTATAGCCTTGGAAATGAGCAACAATAATCAACATTTGTTATTACAACCCAAATGTACTATCCTGGATCTCATCTATTATTTACAACCTCTACCTGAAGTTACAATAATAGACCTCACAATACTATACAAGGTTTAGTAATACAAACCCACTCAAAATAATTCTCACTAGTTCAAGCTACAATTATTCTGCTCACACTGACAGTATCCATCCTGCATCAACTAACTCCAGGGTGGTCTCTCCATTCCCTTGCTCTCGTAACACGAGGTGGATTCGGCAATGTTTTCCTCATGCTGAAATATTTAATAAATCAAGAATGAGCTAATAGTGCTCAGCAAGAAATCTATCCCAGTTTAAATCTTTAAACCTTTTAGGGAGATATAATCCATATGGGATCAAAGCTTTTATCATTACTAGGGTCTAACCCCAAAATAGTATACCGTTTAAAATACCGTATGACTTATAATCATACTCATATACTCTTCGTAATCATTGGAAATCCTTGGTATCAGTATGATAAACCAAGTCTCAAACATATCTTTTAAAATAGATATTAATATTGGAATCAAGGCTTAAAGCCTATCCATTGATTCAAAATACTATACAGTTCAATATACTGTATATCTTAAATACCTTCTCAACATATATATAGTTCGAAAATATCTTCGTAACCACAGGCTATGCATTAAACGGATAAGAGACTAGTATAACATAAAAGATGAAGTTACGAGGAAAATTTGTATAATGTTTCCGTAACCCAAAATCCACTTATGCATATATAATCTGAGTAAGTTTTATCAAAGTCATAACTCATAAAATAACAGATGAAGTTACAAGGATTTATTGTAACTACAGTTTAATAACAACAATTACTCAATCACTCTTTCAACAATCAACATCAGCCTCCAAGCTATTTCAATATCAATCAATCTTAACAGTTCAATCTGTTGTAGAGATAACACAATTAGTTATTCTATTTATTAACAGCATTTATCTGAAACAATTCACTTTTAAAACATTTTCATTATTATCTTATCCGAGGGACTGGGACTTTCAAGCCACTGGATATGATTAAACGATGATCAGTCGCTTCAATCATGTCCTTCCGAGGGACCTTTTTACTACTAGTAGATGGACAAGAACACTATTCGAACTTGACCAGGCCAAGAACACTTTTCGAACCTGACCATGACAAGAACAACTTTCCGATCTTGTCTTGATGATGCAAGAACACTTTTCGAACTTGTCAATCATCCTTTGGCAGCACATGGGCCAGAAATAAAATGGCTGGACCGACTAGATACGGTCACTTACGCAGGATTACCGCATATCCGGTATTCTCAATCCGCAATAACGACATTCAAGTCGACCGCAATCTAGTTGCAATAGTACACTGACCAATCCGGTCACATCTGTTAGGGCATCATATACAATGATCCCTGTACTAACAAGCCCCATTAATAACAGGAAGAATCTTTACTCATATAATGTTCGAAGGAACAATCTTCGAACTATGATAACTATTACCAACAAAATAATTAGTTCATCTCCGTATCATTCATTTGAGTCCACTTCACTTAATTACACTTCCGTATTCTAGGGATTCACAAGTCCTTATACATATATATTACTTAGGGTAGCCATGCCTACCTCAAAATATTCCTCAACTCATATTTAGTGTATGCATATATATATATATATGAGTATATACACTTTATCACGAGCAATTATACAGCTTAGAATATCCTTCGTAAATATTGAAGGTCAAGGATAAACTCTAAATAATATAACTCATTTTAAAACGGGTTAAAAGTATTTAATAAATAATCGAGTAATATTTATTAAACAAGTAAACCTTAAACGAATATTCGAAAATAATATTCATTAAGTAAATAATGATTAAATGAATATTCAAAAATAATATTCATTAAATAAATAAGGATTAAATGAATATTCAAAATAATATTCATTAAATAAATAAACCTTAAATGAATATTCCAAAATAATATTCATTAAATAAATAAAGATTAAATGAATATTCCAAAATAATATTCATTAAATAAATAAAGATTAAATGAATATTCCAAAATAATATTCATTAATTAAAAAACCTTGAATGAATATCCAAAAATAATATTCATTAAATAAATAATGACTGAATGAATATTCAAAATAATATTCATTGAATAAATAATCATAAAGCAAGTATCACAATATACTTTCGAAAACAGTTATGCCTTCCATTAGCATATATAACGGAAATAGTCTTCAAATAGTATTTCTCGACTGAGATAATACTCAAACAACATTTCTTGAAAGATATAGTAAGAAAATATCATTCCTCGAATGATATCATACTCGAATAACAATCCTCAAAGTACTTAGTATTCTGCCGATGGAATCCCTCAGGAGATTTTTGGGCAATATTCTTCAGATACTGATTCAAGTGACAATCCTGATAACACATCAGGAGGTGACATCAACAATTCAGGGGGGGGGGCTTCTAATGAATCAAATTCTTCTAATCAAAATAACACCAATCCAGGGGGAGCATCTACATCAAGGAATGACTTACCTTCAGCAAGAAAATGGACTTCAAGTCATACTCCTGATTTGATAATTGGAGATCCTGATGCAGGTGTTCAGACAAGAAGTGCAACTCAAAATGAATGTCTATACAATAACTTTCTGTCCAAGGAGGAACCAAAGAAAGTAGAGGATGCACTTAAAGATGCTGATTGGGTTACTGCAATGCAAGAAGAATTGAATGAATTTGAAAGGAATGAAGTCTGGAAACTGGTACCAAGACCAAAGAATAGGTCCATTGTTGGTACAAAGTGGATTTTCAAAAATAAGACCGATTCAGATGGTGTAATAATCAGAAACAAAGCAAGATTAGTTGCAAAGGGTATTCTCAACACGAAGGAATTGATTATGATGAAACTTTTGCTCCTGTTGCAAGACTAGAAGCCATCAGGATCTTTCTGGCATATGCAGCTCACAAGAAATTCAAGGTTTTCCAGATGGATGTAAAAAGTGCTTTCTTAAATGGTGAACTGGAGGAAGAAGTCTATGTTGAACAACCTCCTGGTTTCATTGATCCAAAATATCCAAATCATGTCTACAGATTGGATAAGGCACTTTATGGACTAAAGCAAGCTCCAAGAGCATGGTATGAAACCTTAGCTCAATTCTTACTGGAAAGTGGATTCAAAAGATGTACTATTGATAAAACTCTATTCTATTTGAATCATGGTAAGGATTTGCTTTTAGTTCAGATTTATGTTGATGATATCATTTTTGGGTCAACAAACAATAAGCTGTGTGAAAAGTTTTCTAAGCTTATGCAGTCAAGATATCAAATGAGCATGATGGGAGAAATGAGTTATTTTCTTTGATTTCAAGTTAAACAGACTGAAGATGGTATTTTTATCAATCAGTCAAAATATACAAGGAATTTATTGACAAGGTTTAACATGCAAGATTGTGCTTTTGCAAGTAATCCCATAGCTACAGCTACCAAACTTGATCCTGATCAAGGTGCTGAGGTAGATGTAACTCACTATAGAGGAATGATTGGCTCTTTATTGTATCTCACTACAAGTAGACCAGATATCATGTTTGCAACCTGTCTATGTGCAAGATTTCAAGCAAAACCTAGGGAACCCCATCTGATTGCAGTTAAAAGAATTTTCAGATATCTCAAAGGCACTCCTTCTCTTGGTCTTCGGTATGCAAGGGAATCAGATTTTGGTTTGTGTGGTTATTCAGATGCTGATTTTGCAGGATGCAAGATAGGCAGGAAAAGTACTTCAGGAAGTTGTCTGTTTTTTGGTGGTAGACTAGTTTCTTGGTTCAGTAAAAAGCAAAAGTCTATTTCCACTTCAACTCCAGAAGCTGAGTACATTGCTGCAGGAAGTTGTTGTGCCAAGAGAAGGAGTGCCTTTGAGATATCTGAAAATTCTTTTGACTGCAATCAGATGGGGTTCCCTAGGTTTTGCTTGAAATCTTGCACACAGACAGGTTGCAAACATGATATCTGGTCTACTTGCAGTGAGATACAATAGAGAGCCAATCATCCCTCTGTAATGAGTTACATCTACCTCAGAACCTTGATCCGGATCAAGTTTGGTAGCTGTAGCTATGGGAGTACTTGCATTAGCACAATCTTGCATGTTAAACCTTTTCAATAAATTCCTTGTATACTTTGACTGATTGATAAAAATGCCATTATCAGTTTGTTTAACTTGAAGACCAAGAAAGTAACTCATTTCTCCCATCATGCTCATTTGATATCTTGACTGCATAAGCTTAGAAAACTTTTCACACAGCTTATTGTTTGTTGACCCAAAAATGATATCATCAACATAAATCTGAACTAACAGCAAATCCTTACCATGATTCAAATAGAATAGAGTTTTATCAATAGTACCTCTTTTGAATCCACTTTCCAGTAAGAATTGAGCTAGAGTTTCATACCATGCTCTTGGAGCTTGCTTTAGTCCATAAAGTGCCTTATCCAGTCTGTAGACATGATTTGGATACTTTGGATCAATGAAACCAGGAGACTGTTCAACATAAACTTCTTCCTCCAGTTCACCATTTAAGAAAGCACTTTTTACATCCATCTGGAAAACCTTGAATTTCTTGTGAGCTGCATATGCCAGAAAGATCCTGATGGCTTCTAGTCTTGCAACAGGAGCAAAAGTTTCATCATAATCAATTCCTTCGTGTTGAGAATACCCTTTGCAACTAATCTTGCTTTGTTTCTGATTATTACACCATCTGAATCGGTCTTATTCTTGAAAATCCATTTTGTACCAACAATTGATCTATTCTTTGGTCTTGGTACCAGTTTCCAGACTTCATTCCTTTCAAATTCATTCAATCCTTAAGTGCATCTTCAACTTTCTTTGGTTCCTCCTTGGACAGAAAGTTATTATATAGACATTCATTTTGAGTTGCACTTCTTGTCTGAAAACCTGCCTCAGGATCCCCAATTATCAAATCAGGAGTATGAATTGCAGTCCATTTCCTTGCTGGTGGTAAGTCATTCCTTAAAGTAGATGCTCCCCCTGGATTGGTGTTATCAGCATTTGAAGAATTTGAATCAGTAGAAGCTCCCCCTGAATTGTTGTTGTTCCCTCCTGATGGATTATCAGGATTGTCACTTGAATAAGTATCTGAAGAATTTTGTCCTGATGATTGAGTAGTCTCAGAATTTGTAGCAGTTTCTTGTTGCTCCCCCTCAACATTTGCACTACTAAATGTGTCACCATTATTTGCATCATCAGTATTAGCACCATCAGTATTTGGTGCTCCATCAGGATTTGATGGATCATCAGGATTTGGTGACCCATCAGTATCTGATGGTGTATCAGTATCTGATTCCATTTCTTCAGGATCTCTGGTAGCTTCATTTTCAAAAATCAACCTATCATGAGAGTCTTCATTAATTCATGTTATCTTCTTATCATCAAAAGATACATGTATAGACTCCATGACAGTTCTTGTTCTCAAATTAAAAACTCTAAAGGCTCTTGATGTAGGATAGCCAATGAAAATTCCCTCATCAGCCTTTGTTTCGAATTTCCCTAGCTGTTCAGGATGAGTTCTGAGAACAAAACATTTACAACCAAACACATGCAGATGCTTCAAACTAGGTTCTTCTCCTTGAGCATTTGATAGGGAGTTACACCATGTCTGTTTATCAATGTGAGATTTTGTGTATAGCATGCTGTGTTGACTGCTTCTCAAAGGCACTCCTTCTCTTGGCACAACAACTTCCTGCAGCAATGTACTCAGCTTCTGGAGTTGAAGTGGAAATAGACTTTTGCTTTTTACTGAACCAAGAAACTAGTCTACCACCAAAAAACAGACAACTTCCTGAAGTACTTTTCCTGCCTATCTTGCATCCTGCAAAATCAGCATCTGAATAACCACACAAACCAAAATCTGATTCCCTTGCATACCGAAGACCAAGAGAAGGAGTGCCTTTGAGATATCTGAAAATTCTTTTAACTGCAATCAGATGGGGTTCCCTAGGTTTTGCTTGAAATCTTGCACATAGACAGGTTGCAAACATGATATCTGGTCTACTTGTAGTGAGATACAATAAAGAGCCAATCATTCCTCTATAGTGAGTTACATCTACCTCAGCACCTTGATCAGGATCAAGTTTGGTAGCTGTAGCTATGGGATTACTTGCAAAAGCACAATCTTGCATGTTAAACCTTGTCAATAAATTCCTTGTATATTTTGACTGATTGATAAAAATACCATCTTCAGTCTGTTTAACTTGAAATCAAAGAAAATAACTCATTTCTCCCATCATGCTCATTTGATATCTTGACTGCATAAGCTTAGAAAACTTTTCACACAGCTTATTGTTTGTTGACCCAAAAATGATATCATCAACATAAATCTGAACTAAAAGCAAATCCTTACCATGATTCAAATAGAATAGAGTTTTATCAATAGTACATCTTTTGAATCCACTTTCCAGTAAGAATTGAGCTAAGGTTTCATACCATGCTCTTGGAGCTTGCTTTAGTCCATAAAGTGCCTTATCCAATCTGTAGACATGATTTGGATATTTTGGATCAATGAAACCAGGAGGTTGTTCAACATAGACTTCTTCCTCCAGTTCACCATTTAAGAAAGCACTTTTTACATCCATCTGGAAAACCTTGAATTTCTTGTGAGCTGCATATGCCAGAAAGATCCTGATGGCTTCTAGTCTTGCAACAGGAGCAAAAGTTTCATCATAATCAATTCCTTCGTGTTGAGAATACCCTTTGCAACTAATCTTGCTTTGTTTCTGATTATTACACCATCTGAATCGGTCTTATTTTTGAAAATCCACTTTGTACCAACAATGGACCTATTCTTTGGTCTTGGTACCAGTTTCCAGACTTCATTCCTTTCAAATTCATTCAATTCTTCTTGCATTGCAGTAACCCAATCAGCATCTTTAAGTGCATCCTCTACTTTCTTTGGTTCCTCCTTGGACAGAAAGTTATTGTATAGACATTCATTTTGAGTTGCACTTCTTGTCTGAACACCTGCATCAGGATCTCCAATTATCAAATCAGGAGTATGACTTGAAGTCCATTTTCTTGCTGAAGGTAAGTCATTCCTTGATGTAGATGCTCCCCCTGGATTGGTGTTATTTTGATTAGAAGAATTTGATTCATTAGAAGCCCCCCCCCTGAATTGTTGATGTCACCTCCTGATGTGTTATCAGGATTGTCACTTGAATCAGTATCTGAAGAATATTGTCCAGATGATTGAGTATTATCAGTAGCAGTTTGCTGTTGCTCCCCCTTAACACGTGAACTGTCATTAGTATCATCAGTAGCACCATTAGTATTTGGTGAGTCATCAGGATTTGATGGATCATCAGGATTTGGTGACCCATCAGTATCTGATGAATTGACAAGATCTGATTCAATTTCTTCAGGTTCCTTGGTAGCTTAATTTTCAAAAACCAATCTATCATGTGAGTCTTTATTTAAGCCAATTATGTTCTTATCATCAAAAGATACATGTATAGACTCCATGACAGTCCTTGTTCTCAAGTTGAAAACTCCGAAGGCTCTTGATGCAGGATATCCAATGAAAATTCCCTCATCAGCCTTTGTTTCAAATTTCCCTAGTTGTTCAGGGTGAGTTCTGAGAACAAAACATTTACAGCCAAACACATGCAGATGCTTCAGACTAGGTTTCTTTTCCTTGAGTGATTGATAAGGAGTAACACCATGTCTGTTTATCAATGTGAGATTTTGAGTATAGCATGCTGTATTGACTGCTTCTGCCCAGAAATATGTGGGTAAATTAGCTTCTTCCAACATAGTTCTTCCAGCTTCAATAAGAGTTCTATTTTTCCTTTCAACTACTCCATTTTGCTGAGGTGTGCCAGGAGCAGAGAATTGTTGAATAATTCCTTTGTATTTGCAGAACTCTTCCATTTTTGATTTCTTGAATTCAGTGCCATTATCACTCCTCATTATCTTGACTTTATACTTTGAGGTTGTCTCAATCATTCTCACATGATCCAACAGTATTTCTGGAGTTTCATCTTTTCTGTGCAGAAAATACACCCAGGTGAATCTAGAATATTCATCAACAATTACAAGAGTGTACCTTTTCTTCCTGATGGACATAATGTTTACTGGACCAAAGAGATCAAGATGTAGCATGTGATATGGTTCTTCAATTGAGGATTCAGATTTACTCTTAAATGATGTCCTTCTCTGTTTTGCTTTCTGACATGCATCATAGAGTCCATCAGGAGTATACAAAGCTTTAGGTAATCCTCTCACTAAATCTTTCTTAACCAACTCATTGATATTGCTGAAGTTGAGATGAGAAAGCTTCTTGTGCCAATTCCATCTACTAATGCTTTATTGATATTTCTGTCAGTGATTTGACTAATACTCAACAGGTTGTGTTTTAGTCCCTTCACTAGAGCTACTTTCTCAATGATGACATTGCCAATGATTATATTGTCATATCCCAAAGTTTGTCCAATGTTGCCATCTCCATAAGACACAGTTGGGCCAGTTTTTTCCTCATATTCTGATAACAGGGTTTTGTTTCCAGTCATGTGCACAGAACATCCACTATCCATGACTAACACATTTTTTTTTTACCCTACAATCAGAATACCAAACCACTAGTTAGAATGTTTGGGAACCCACACTTGTTGTGTTCCTTTTTCATGCATTTTATTAATTTTAGCAGCAGAAGACTTTCTGACTTTAGCAGTCCTGACAGGATTTACTCCATCATGATTTGCTTTGTCAGTATCAGTATTAACAAAAGCATGCTTCACATTGACAATCTTAAGGCTACCAGAGTTTGCACTATTTTTATCAAACTTAGGCAATGGATCATAAAAGTTATATTACAAATCATGGTATTCTGCACAAGTATAAATAGAATGTCATATACTACCATAATGAAAACAGGACTTCTGTGGTTTATAAAATACTGATCTACTCCTGACATCAGAAATAGGAATTTCAGTACTTTTCTTTAAACTCTTTTTACAATCAATGGCAAGATGATTAGAGTTACTACAGGTAAAACAACATTTCCTAGGTGCATTTGGGATATACTTATAACCATTCTCTTTATTAATCCCAATTTTACCATTCCTGTTTCTTTTGACACTTGGTTCCTTCTTCTTATCTGTAACTTCACAGATTTTATTCTTGAGTTGTTTCTGAGACAATAAACCTACATTCTTAGTAACTTTACTCAATACCGGTTTAGACTTAATAATTTTAACACTTTGAATAGAAATAGATCCCTTTTCAAAAGTTGAATTGGAATCCTTACCAAAAACAAAATTAACAGGAGTAATCTTAGATTTGGTTTTGTCTAGAACATGTCTATAGATTTTTGGACTAACTGTCTCATCAATAACAACTTTCTCTTTCAATTTCTTATCTTCATCTGACTTATACCCTAGACACTCTTTCCAATTCTTAGAGGTATTAATCTCATGAAATTTTCTACCAGAGTCTGTCCAGGTTCTGATTTTCTCATTAGCATATTCAAGTTCCTTTTCAAGAGCAATACATTTAAATTTCATCACTAAGTACATGTGATTAGCATTATCACATTCTATCTGTACTTTTTGCATATGAGAAAATTCAGCTTCTAAATGCTCATTCCTTTTCCTAAGTTCAGACATCTCAGATAAGATTCTAGTATTTTCAGCAGTTTGACTTCTAAAGCTAATATGCAATGACTTTAGAAAACGTCTTAACTCGGAAGCATTATCAGTATCAAAATCAAAGACAGTATTAAGTACCTTATCATCAGGAATAGCAGTATCATCAGTATTGGCCATTAGAGCATAGTTGACCACCTCAGTATCAGATTCTGAGGAAGAGTCCATCCAGTCCTTGCTTGATGTGATGAGTGCCTTCGTCTTCTTGCACTCAGAAGCAAAGTGACCCATACCATTACACTTGTAGCATCTAACCTTTGACTTGTCAAATTTGCTACCCTTGCTGTCCTTTTTGATATACTTGTCTTTGTCTGCATTGAAGGTCCTTTTCTGGATGTTGCCTTGTCTTCTAGCCTTCCTGAACTTCATATTTTTGAAGCCTCTGACAATCATAGCAACCATCTCTTCCATGTCTGAGTCAGAAGAGTCATCATCAGTATTGGCATCAGGATTGCCATCAGTATCTGATGAAGAGTCATCAGGATCTGACTCAACTATTCTTGATTTCCTTCTAGAGACCTCCATAGCTTTTCCTTTTGATTTAGCCTCTACATTCAAGGCAATGGTCCTTGCCTTGCTGCTCTTCTTATTCTTTCTCTGTTGAACCTCAAGATCATGAGTTCTTAGCATTCCATAGACTTCATCAAGAGACACAGTGTTGAGATCATACTGGTGTCTAATGATCGAGGTCTGATTATCCCATTCTTCAGGTAAAGCTCATACAAACTTGGTGTTTAAATCTTCAGTTTCATATTCCTTGTCAACTAAATATAAACTGTTCAATAGTGTCAGAAATCTATCATATAAATCTGTTAGGCTCTCATCAGGTCTTGCATCGAATTGTTCATATTCTTGAATCAAAAAAGCCCTTCTGTTTTTCTTGACAGACGCAGATCCCTGGCACTGAGTTTCCAAAGTATCCCAGATTTCTTTTCAAGACTTGCATGCAATCACTCTATTGGACATGACAACATCAAGACTACTGTGCAGAATATTCTTTATCTTTGGTTCTCTGAGTACATGAGCTTTTTACTCTGGAGTCCATTCACTCTTGGCCTTGACCACATAATGTTCAGGTACAGTTTCTGTCCGTTCTACGATCCTTGTAGGTATATATGGTCCATCTCGAATCCTGTCCAAGTAATCAGGATCCATAGCCTCCGGGTACATCAACATCTTTACTCTCCATGTTGGATATTCTGATTTCTTCAGGATGAGAATTTTCATGCTTTCATATTTGGTTGTCGACATCTTAGATCGTATCTGATTCAAATTTAAATCAGTTTGCTCTGATACCAATTGTTCCCCAGTGATAAACAATTGTAGAAGGGGGGTTGAATACAATTGTATAAGATTCTCGACTTTAAACGCAAATATGAATAATAACAGCTTTATTAAATCTGGTATAAAACTGTTAGAAACTCTCTCAAGAAATTCTGATGTTCTTGAGAGCTGCTAGGTTACAAAAATACTCGTGTATGTGATCGATATTAATCGAAACCTAAAACTGTGTTTATATAGTACACACAGCTTCTCTATCAATTACATGATAAGTCCTAATCAATTACAAAGATTGAAACATATCCTAAATCGATAGTTGCATTCCTACAGACCAGGAACCGACAAGATAAATATCCTTATTTAACTAGACTCCAAATATAACTCGAAGTAGGAATCCTGATCAGCTTCCAGTCCTGATGATCAATCCTGATCCCAGTCCTGATATTCATCCTGATCCTGACGATCATGTAATCCTGATAGCTATGTATTACTGATGACGTCAGCAATCCTGATCAGTTGAGTCTAGATCCTGATGATCATTGAATCTTGATCTAACATGATACTAACCAATTAAAATCCAATAAATTATGCTGCATTAATCTACAATGTTAAAAACAAAGTAAATTAATTCAAATTAAATAGATGCTTAAATATTTAGAACAAATATTAGCACCTAAATAATTTTTAGAATTAATAACCAATTAAATGCCAGAAGATATATCATCCATAATTATGACATAGAATTAGTACAATAATCCTAACTACGAGAATTGCTCTAGAAAATAAATTCACGAGTCCTAAGGATATAGAAATTCTTAAACTCATGTATTCACTAGGACTATCTTGCAGTTACTGACTTCTAATCAAAATCAATTAGAAAGATTTAACATCCCAAGTTCACCAACCAGCTTTGAAAAAGTGGATTCATCAAGCGGTTTAGTAAATATGTCTGCAATTTGTTCCTCTGTGGGTACAAAATGTAACTCCATAGTTCCGTTCATGACATGCTCTCGGATAAAATGATACCTGGTGTCGATGTGCTTCATCCTCGAGTGTTGCACTGGGTTGTTTGAGATTGCTATGGCACTTGTGTTGTCGCAAAATATAGGAATCTTTGTCAACAAAAGCCCATAATGTGACGCCCTCCAAACCCGGGGTACAGATTTGAGGAGTCATCCGACCAACGGAATACTATATAACACATGCATAATATATTTAAAGACACAAATACCCCTTGACCAAGACCGCATCCAGATTATGGCAATGAACACAAGCTACTACAATCTTTTATTAATACAATACCAGTTTTATCAGAGTTATTACATCACAACCAAAGTTTAAATCTAGACATCTAATCTAGAAAAGCAAAACAACAACTACCCTGCCAATGACAATGACACGAGGGGCTCTCCTGGCTGCTGGTGAACTATCGGTCACGCTATGTCGACTCATACTCTCGCTTCAATGGAATAGGGTTAGAAAACAACAAGAAAGAGTGAGCCAAAATTGCTCAGCAAACATCAATGAATCATTTCTATCACAGTTGTAAGGATATGAATTTATGATATCGGAATCAACAATATTTAGCTAACACATGCTTTGTATCAATAACAATGGAAGAAAAGAATTAGAATTTGGCTTCTACATTTTATTCAAATCAAAGGTTGTGCTGCTGGCCAGCCACGCATTAACCCCGGACTAGCTCATGTCATAGTCCTCTACTGGATCCTAGGCCAATTTGGGCCTTAAGTTATTCTGACCATGAATATGGCCCGACCAATTACTGGTCCATTTTTAAAAACACATGCCAAATCTATAATAGGGTATAAACAATAACATGCTCAATAAGATAAACTGAATGTATAGTAATTGCAAAAGAGCTTCAACTGTTCAGTATCAAATGAAGATCGAGAAATAATCATGGAGTAATTTCAATGGTACGGTGTACTCATTCAATAAGGGAATCAATAATGGTAGTCGATAATCAATGACCATAATCAATAGTCAAGATGGAAGTCAAATAATCAATGGTTGTCAATGATAATCAAAGGATGATAAACAATAACAATAGGTGGTAAACAATAATCAAGTGAATTGGAAATAAGGGTTTCCGATGCAGATCAAATCAAAGAATCAAGAATCTCTAAGGAAATGGAATCAGTTGTCCAAATGCGGTTAAAGGATTGATAATTTGAATTGTTCTGGGGATAACGGTATTCAAGTAATCAAGATAATAATACATTTTTATCACAAGTAAAGGCACAGATACTTGCCTGGTCTAAGCTGCTGTCGGATCGACTCTGTTCACTCTACTTTTCCCTTTCCCTTGCTCCGGGAACTCGATTCTATAATTAAACAACTCATCACAATAAGTCTAACTATTTTCGTTCTACTCTCGACACTTATTCAATCAATAATCACATTTAAACAAGTAACCGGTTACGTATCGGACGTCCGGTATAATTTACGATATTTAAAACTCAGATATTTGCCCTAGTACGGGCATATACAGACTATAAAACACAACACACAATTAATATGAACCATATAGCACTTATAAACATTTTTAAAACATCATGCGAAACTTATTTGAATTTTAGATAAGTCACGATTAATTTTTAAATCAAAAAATCGGATTTTTAAATCCAATATAAACATTTAAATGCAAATAAATCAATTAATAAAATTAATTGACACTCTTTAAATACTCAAACTATTTTTAAATAAATAAATAGGCTTGAAAATAATTAAACTGAGTTTTTAATTAATTAAATCCAATTAATAATTAATTTTAAAGAATTAATTGATTAAAAGAATTAACCAATTAATTAATAAATTAATTATTAATTAAAAATAATTAAAATAATTAAGTTTAATCAATTTTCGGATTTAAAATAATAAATATAATTTATCAGAATTTTTCTGATATTAAAATATATTTTTAAAATAAAAATATGAATTTTTAAAGTTTTTAAACTATTTTCGAATTAATTTTAAAAATAAAATCCAAAAACAGTTTTCTGAAAATGAATTAGGGTTTTGAAGATTGAAACCGGGTCGAAAAATCGGGTAAACGGGTCGGGAAGAACAATTCCGGGTTGCCAAGAACAACCCACCGGATTCTGGGTTTTCCAGAATCCGGCCGGTCTCCGGCCGCCGGAATTCTTCGATTCCGTCCAAACATAAATCAAACCAGAGGGCTTTTGTTCGCCTTTTGAAGCCAAACAAAACCCACACATCAAAACATCTGTCTCTAGCCGGAATCGTGCCCAGAATCCGTTCAAAGAATTCTCCGGCGATGACCTCGGCCGGAAACCCGATCTACCTATTCCGTACATGAAACTCAAAGATTAATATACCAAAATGAAGCTTATAACTCACACAATAAAAGCCCTTTATCAAAAACAATGTCAGATCAATATCAAGAACGTACGAATTGAAAGAAGAAGTCGGGTCAAAACCCGAAATCAAAACCCGTAAAAATTCGACTCAAACATGAAATTAAACTATGGATTCTTGCTAATTAGAACCCTAGGAACATGTTAGAAGCAACCAATTGAACGGAGAATCAACAGAATGAAAATCCCCAAATCGAATCAAGAACCCTAATTATAATTCGAAACTTGTAAAATCAATATAAAATCGAATACTTACCAGATGATGATGAGGTTGGAAGATTCTGAAACTAGATTTTTGGAGCTTTGATTTGAGTATAAGAACTTCAAATTTGGACTTCCATAACCCTTAGAACGAATTGATTGAAGATCAAGAACACAAAAATAATTTTTGGGAATTTCGGATTTTATGAATAATTGCTGCAGATTTGCTATGAGTTATGAAGTCTGATTTGTCTTTTTATATTTCTGGAAAAATAATACCCCAAATAACATTTTTGGATCGATATTGATTCGTTAGATCGTTTAAAAACCCTAATTAGGTCAAAAACACGTTTTACGAAAAATAAGGGGTTAAAAAGGTTGATGATTATCCAAATTGATATATATCATTATATAACTAATGCTCAAGAATACTAGGGCTATAACAACTTCAATATTGATATAGAACGACAAATCCGTCCCCTTAAGCAATTAGGGTTCGGAACGATTTTTCCTTTTTCGGATCAAAAATTGAAATTTATTTGCAGAATCAAATTGGCAGGGTTAAATAGAATCCCATAACCCTTTCGATAACGATTCGAACACGAAAGACGAAGAATTAAAAATGAATGTACGAAATTTCAACGGGGCCCTTGAATTATCAAAACGGCTCAAATTTGAAGAAAATTCCAAATGACGAAATTTTTGAAAGGGGCTTCTGACTCACCATTTAGCACATAATCACACACTAAATATCATATAATAATATTCCAATATTCCAAAATAAATATTTTAGATTAAATATATCATTTAATCAAATAATAAAATTCACGGATATTACACATAATCACGGAGTTGGTTTCTCATCCACAAGATCTGAGTAGCTACCAGCAGCAATGTATTCAGCCTCAGCTGTAGATGTGGATACTGAATGTTGCTTCTTGCTATACCAGGAAACTAACCTTCTTCCAAGAAACTGACAGCTTCCTGAAGTACTCTTCCGATCAATCTTACAACCTGCAAAATCAGAGTCTGTGTATCCAATAAGATCAAATCATGTATCTTTAGGGTACCAAATTCCAAGATTTGGGGTCCCCTTAAGATATCTAAATATTCTCTTAACAACTATTAGATGAGATTCTTTAGGACCAGACTAAAACCTAGCACACAAGCATGTTGCAAACATTATATCTGGTCTACTTGCAGTGAGATAAAGTAATGAGCCTAACATACCTCTGTAGCCTGTGATGTCAACCTTCTTACCAGTTTCATCCTTATCAAGCTTAGTGGCAGTTGGCATAGGAGTCTTTGCTGTAGATGAGTCTTCCATTTGATACTTCTTCAGAAGATCTTTGATGTACTTGGACTGACAAATGAGTATACCCTCTTGTCTTTGGTATACTTGCAGTCCAAGAAAGAATGACAATTCACCCATCATGCTCATTTCATAACGACTCTGCATTAACTTAGAAAATCTCTTACATAGATCATCATTAGTAGAACCAAATATTATGTCATCAACATATACTTGCACCAATATCAAATCATTTTTGTGCTTTTTGTAAAAGAGAGTCTTGTCTACAACACCTCTTGTAAAATCATTTTCATGTAAGAATTCAGAGAGAGTGTCATACCATGTCCTTGGAGCTTGTTCGAGTCCGTAGAGAGCTTTGAATAGAAAGTACACAAAGTCTACCAGTTTTGAATCCTCAAAACCTGGAGGTTGTTCCACATACACTTCTTCTTCTAACTCCCCGTTCAGAAAAGCACTCTTCACATCCATCTGATATACCTTGTAATTGGAATGTGCTGCGAATGCCGGAAACATTCTGATGGCCTCAAGTCTTGCTACTGGTGCATAGGTTTCATCATAATCTATACCCTCTTCTTGAGAGTAACCTTTAGCAACCAGTCTGGCTTTGTTTCTCTTTACAATGCCATCTACATCTAACTTATTTCTGAATACCCATCTTGTTATAGTAACAGATTTTCCTTTAGGCCTGGGTACCAGCTTCCAAACTTTCTGCCTTTCAAACTGATTGAGTTCCTCTTGCATAGTAATCACCCAATCTGGATCATCTAGAGCATCTTCAACTTTCTTAGGTTCTGTTTCTGAAAGAAACCCAGAATAGTGACATTCATTTTGTGATGTTCTCCTAGTTCTCACTCTTGTGTCCGGATCACCAATGATCAAGTGAAAGGGATGATCTCTATTCCAAACCCTTTGTCTTGGCAGATACGATCTTGATGATTCTCCTTGTTCTAGATGTTGTGGAGTGTGACTAGTTGATCCTTCTCCTGCTCCCCCTGAGTTGTTGACGGTTTGATCTGTTGACCCTGTTGATTGACTAGTGGATCCAGTAGTAGTTTGAGTATGTCCACTACTATCACCACTTGGTCTAGAATCATTATCATTATTATTATTATTATTAACTGTAACAACTTCAGGTTCTTCTTCATTGTTAGAGAGATCTCCTGATAGATTTTCAAATACCAAGGATTCAGAGTTCTCTCTAGTTTGCAGGCCTGGTCTTTTGGTGTCGTCAAATGTTACATTAAAGCTTTCCAACACCTTCTTATCTTCAATTACATATACCCTGTAAGCCTTAGATTCCAGAGAATAGCCCAGAAAAATGCCTTCATCTTCTTTGGCATCAAACTTGCCAAGATGTTCTCCATCTTTAAGTACAAAGCACTTCGCACCAAACACATGAAAGTACTTCAGTGTTGGTTTATTGTTGGCCATTAACTCATACGGAGTCTTTTCATGATCTTTGTTGATCAGGGTTCGATTCTGAGTGTAGCAAGCTGTATTCACTGCTTCAGCCCAAAAGTAAGTGGGAAGTTTTGATTCATTCAACATGGTCCTTGCTGCTTCAACCCATGTCTTGTTCTTCCTTTCCACTACTCCATTCTGTTGAGGAGTTCTTGGTGCTGAAAACTATCTTGATATTCCTTTCTCTGAGCAGAAATCATTAAGAACTGCATTGTTGAATTCAGTTCCATTGTCTGATCTGATTGTCCGCACAGGTAGCTTAGCTTCCACTTCTATCTTCTTGATGTGATCAATGATTAGTTGTGTTGCTTCATCCTTTGATTGTATGAACAACACCCACGTGTACTTGGAGTAGTCATCCACCATCACCAATGGATATCTTTTTCTTGAAAGTGACATAACATTGACTGGACCAAATAAATCCATATGAATCAGTTGTAATGGTTCAGCAATGCCTGTCATTCCTTTGCTTCTATGTGATGCTTTCTTCGACTTCCCTTTTTCACATGCTTCACATAGTCTCTTTTGATTGAATTCCATCAGGGGCAACCCTCTGACTAACTCTCTTTTTACCAAAGAGTTCATAGTTTTGAAGTTCAAATGTGAGAGCTTCTTGTGCCATAGCCAACTTTGTTCTGAAGATGCCTTACTGTAAAAACATGTAACTTCTCCTTCACTGGTAGAACTTAAGTCAGCTATAAACAAATTTCTTTTTCTTACTCCTAGTAGAGCAAGCTTCTCATCCTTCCTGTTGGTGATCAAGCACTTGTCCTTTCTGAAATCTACATTGTAGCCTTTATCACTGAATTGACTGATACTTAGAAGATTGTGCTTCAATCCTTCAACAAGAGACTTCTGTAAGCAGGGACTCTTCACCAGTCATGTGTCTAGAACAGCCACTATCCAGAATCCACACAACCTTTGAGCTTTTAACCTTAACCTGCAATCACAGATTGATTAAGCGGACTTTGGTACCTAAAATTGTTTGGGTCCTGAAGGTTTAGATACTTTAACATGAGTAACATTCAATTTAGTCTTACCCTGTTTGATATTCATAGTATCTGTGGATTTAACATTAACAGTGCTTTTGCTATTATCATTCATCAACTTAAAATAAGCATGCATGATGTTGTACTTACATAGCAAACACTCTTTCTTTCCACAGGGTTCATGAAGATCAGGCATGTCAGACATGTTATGCATTTCAGAAGTATTAGCAGTTTCTACTTTAACCTTTTTACATGCATGTGTAAGGTGTCCAGCAGAATTACAAATGGTGCACAACTTCCTAGATGCAATGGGAGAAAATGGAACAATTTCCTGATTAACAATCTTCTTTTTCCCATTCCTGTTCTTTTTAGCCTTATTAACTAAGTCACCTACTTCAGTTTTAGGTATTACAGTTTTTAATGAATCCCTAGGCAACTTAGTCTTTACCTCTTTTTCCTTCAATAAATCCTCCTCAAGCAATTCTTGTCTTATGAAAAGTTCATCCTCGTGAAAAGGTTCCGATAAGGGCTTGACAAAGACTGGACTAACCACATTCTTAAGAATATGTGGAATATCCTTTCTGACAGTAGAAGATGTCATAGGAAATTACAGAGTCCTTTTCCCAGCTTTCTTGGAGTAGTCAAGTCCTATAGCAGTTTTATTACCCTGGGTCTGAGTATCAATGATATCCTTAGCAATCAGGGCGGAATTCTTAAAAGCATTCAGTTTCAAATCTATCTCTGAAATCTACTTCCTGAGGATAGTCTCTATCTCATCATTACACTTGACCTTGTTCTCTAAGTACACATTCTTTTGCTTAAGATCTTCTAATGTGACAGCTACAAGCTCTAGTTCTTCATTTTTAGATTCTAGATTTTTAATCTTAAGAACTAGTTTAGCATTTTCCATTTCAGATGCTAGCATGCTTGTGTGTACATTAAACAATTCTACACTTAGATCTTGCACAGTTTTCTTGTACTCAGTATTAGACATGTCAATTGTTGTTAAGATAGGTACCTGAGATAATTGCAGTGATTCCTCTGAAGAGTCAGCCATTAGGGCAACATTTATATACTCCTCCTCTTCATCCGAATCAGTATCATCCTAGTGTTTTCCTTCTGTTATATAAGCTTTCCCTTTCTGCTTTCCAGACAATGCCTCCAGTTGCTGTTTAAGCTTGGCATTCTCATTCTTCAAATCCTCATAAGAGTCTTTCTTTTCATAGACCTCTTTCTTGTCTATTGCTTGACGAGGCTTCCGGCATTCAGTGGCGAAATGCCCTAACTCATTGCAGTTGTAGCATCTTGATTTGCTTCTGTCAATTGAGCCAGTCTTGTAGCCTCCCTTAAAGCCTGTACTAGGTGAATACTTGCTTTTCTGGAATCTGTTGGTGGAGCCCTTGAACTTGTACTTAGGTTTTCTATTGAAACGAATATGGCTAAACTTTGTAGCTAAGTACGCCATGGTTTTGTCTTCCATTTTCTCAAGCTCTTCTAGGGTGTAGTAATCACTTTCATCAGCACCCAGATTCACAGAATCCATCTCAGCTTCTATGATCACCTCCTTTCCAGCTCTAGGGGTTTGAACCTGAATATCAGAAGTTGTTGGTTCATCCACTACAAGTGCTGATGATCTGACCAGTGCATTGTGCTTGTTATCCATTGTCCCTGGTCCGTAGATTATCACTTGTTGTTCTTGTTCTATCTCATAAGTCTTCAACTTGCCATAGATCATCTCTAATGACATCTTTGTGAAGTCAATTCTTTCCCTTATGGATGAGGACTTGTGTTCTACATGATGGGGCAGCATCATCATGAACTTCCTGTTTGTTTCTCTCAGTGGATAGGTCTTCCCTTTCATTGCCAATTCATTTAGAAGCTTAGTATATTTCTCAAAGACCTGAGTTATACTTTCTCCTGGAAGAGACCTAAAAGCTTCGTACTGAGAAGTCAGGATGTCCAATCTGTTTTCCTGCACGTCTTCTGTTCCTTCCATAATCAAATTTATGGTATCCCACATGTGTTTCCCGCTTGTACAGTTCATCAACTGATAGCGCATTTCCTTCTCTGCAGAGTCTACTAATATCAACATCAAACCTGTATCCAATCGAATCAGTTCTTTGTCAGAATCTGTAAACTCAGTGATATCCTTAGGTTGGGTGCCTTGAGGAGTCCTGCTACCATCAGGAGCTGTAGATTCACTAACTGGTTTCATTGGTACATACGGTCCGTTCTCTAATATGCCAATATACAACGGATTAGATGCCTTGATAAATAACAGCATCTTCATCTTCCACAAACCGAAATCATCTCTAGTAAACGGGGGAACTTTAATACCAGCAGTTATCTTTGGAGCACTCATGGTTTCTGAAAATTTCAAATTGTTTAAAATTCAAGAAATTCCAATTAAATGAAAAAATTTGAAAGTTAAAAAATTTGCTTCGAATTTTCAAGCTACGTTTGATTTTGGTCTCATTCACCGGATCTGATTTGTACGTCAATCAAATAGCTCTGATACCAATTGTTAGGTCCAAAGTATCGTAGAAGGGGGGGTTGAATACGATATCTACAAATTATTCAATTTCGTTTGCGGATAAACCATTCAGTTCAACTACGAAATCAAATACACCAAATCAAACCAAGAGTCGGGGAATATATCATTTTATAAATATAAACCTCAAAGGGTGCTACAATTTCTAATCCGTAGATTAGCTTCAGTGAGTTCTAGGTTATACACAATCAATACAATGATAGAATTCTGAGCAATATTAATGTCTATGATTTTCTCTCTGGCTCAAACTCTCTCTTCGTTATTGCTACTGTGATGAACCTGACTGAAGAAGACACTTCTTCTCTCTGTTAGTAATTGTAGGCTTTTGGTTTGAAAACCATCGAACCAAAATTGAAGAAACAATCATGGCCGTCCAATTTCCATCAACTTGAAAAACAAGAATACTTTTCACCTACTCCTTAATTTAAAAACCATCGAAGGTATTAAATTAATTTACCATTCGATAGTTTTTAATTCAAAACTATCGAATACCAAATTAATCTAATATGGTTTTCTGTGAATTACTTTTCATCTCATTCGATGGTTTTCTGAATTGAAAAACCATCGAACCATTTTAATTCTTGATCTTTTAGTAAATCCTTCTGAGCTCCTTGGTGTTTAAGTAATAGACTGTATCAATTTCTTCTGAGACGATAAAACAACCTGATCTTTTTAGTGCCGTCAACTAGTGCAACTGGTCTGGTTCACAGATGAATAACACTTGATCAATTCTTCTTATATGTCTTCAATTCAGTGTTGCTGATAAGTCCCTTGTCGTTCTGGTTGCTTCAAATAAATCACTGGAATCCTGTGGTACTTAACCCTAAATGATTCACATACTTCTGTAGTCTTGAAAATCTTGTTTCTTTGATTGTCACTAAGGCTTGAACATTTTCATGAACTTCTTTCCGTGACCTGTTTACGGACTTCAAGAATACATACCATATTTTGATTTTTTGAGTTTAATTTTTCTTCTTTGATTCTGGATTCCTGTGCTTCTGTTAATACGATTGTCTGTCTTGTCCTTTGTTGAGTTGCAGTTATCTCTTTTACATCTTATGTTACATTATGCTTTACACCTAGCATGCCACATATCAGTGGGGCCCACTTGCATGCACGTCATCAGTAAAGGCCGACACGCCACATCATCAATAGTACAAATGCACTATAATTTTTTGGAATGCAATACTAATTATTGGAAATGAAACACTAACAAAAAGACAAATGCAACACTTTATATAAATTTTTTTAAATATTGGTTTGGTACATACATCAATCCCAATTAAAATAACCAAGGAAACAAAATACAAAATGTTTCACTTTAATCCCTTCCTTCAACAACTACAACCCGTAAAAATTACATACAACGAAATACAAGCAAAAACCTAATTTTAAAGTTAACAAGCAAAGAGAACAAAGGAACATTTATCTTCTTGATCCTATATTTGATAACAATATAGAAAAACTGTCTTTCCTTTCTTTTTATTTGCTTTGGGAGGCTGGAGCACAACTTTAATGGCAGCATCTAAAACTCCCTTTACATTCTGCAACCAAAAAAACAACAGCTTTATGAGCAATCAGATGTAGGATAGAACAACAACATAAAAGAAAATTATATAATCTATAAGAAATTTGTTGTAGAAGAAAACACAATTAAATAAAGTCCCTCATCAAGCGGTCACTATTACGTGCTATTTTTTTTAACTACATTCGATGTAGGAAGGTGCTCCCTAACCTCAAACAACATATAAGAATAACTATGATCTCTTCTGGATAGGTTTGTGTTGACTAGGACCACTCATATATGTCCTTGATAAACCATTAAACCTTAATCGTAATTAAAATGGGATATCTCGTTTTGTCAATCGTAATTTCAGTGTAGCGTGCAACATGCAGAAATAAAATAATTTTGTTAAAACATTTAGTGATAAGCTTCTGGAAATAGTAAAAACGATTCTTCCATACTTTGTCTACTTCTAAATTATTTGCACATAATGAGTTCCTAGGATATGCGCTTATGAAATCGCCATTGCAATTAATTGTCATTGACCACAAGATAAAATTTACAACATTTGTAAATATATAAGATAGATTATTAATAAAAGGTAGTAATAAATATGTATAAACGTATATGTGTACCTCCTAGATCTCATCTGATAGAAGTACCATCCGATGAGCATATGGTATCCTCGAATTAATATCAATGTATCTGTCTGTAAGAGGGTTCCCGATTATGTATCCCTGGAATCATCAAACAAATAATTAAGGAACAAATTATAACGTAGCGCTTTATATAAGTATGAAAGAAGTTCTGTGTATAACACTACAAGAAAAACGGCCATTTCCTACCATTTAAAACATACCAAAAAAATTTGGTTGGAAATGATCGGTCATTTCCAACCAACAAAGAAATTGGTTGGAAATGTTATATGTGGGTCCCAAGTTTTGTACATGCAAGCATCAATTCCTACCAATTCTTGGTCAGAAATCAATTCCTACCAGATTTGGTCGGTTTTGGTCACAATTTGACTTTTCAACGACCCCGCAGTCCACATCATCATCCCTCATGTATTTTAAATTAATAAACAATTTTTGGAAAAAAAAATAAAGAAATTTTGTGAGGATCATTTCCTACTAGATTTTGGTAGGTTTTGATGGGAAATCAAAACCAACCAAAACTGGTAGGAAATGACTGTGATGATACCCCACCATCCACGTAAGTAGCCCCGTCAACAAAAACTACCAGCAACATTTTCCTACCAACTTTGGTAGGAAAGCAAAACCTACCAATTGTAGTAGGTTTTAGTTGCATTTTGATAATAAAAGGACCCCACCTTCCACATTACAGTCCCTCACATTTTTAGATTAATAAACGATTTCTTAAAATCTAAATATTATTATTTTTCCAGGTGCTTTTCTTACCAATATTGGTAGAAAAAGACCCGAATGCAAAATTTTAAATTTTTTTGGGCCCCCGCTTCAATGTCATCGGTCGTGGCTGTTTGTTATTGGTCCAATTATTAAGTGCATTTCCTACAAAAATTGGTAGGAAAAGATTGCACGATGCAAATTAGGGGAGAATGTGTTTTTATTATATTTTTGTTATCGGTTATCATGTTTTTTGTTAATCAAAGTCTATGTACATAAAGATCTACTCATTTTAGTAGTGGAGGATAAAAATTAGTTGATTTAAACTTACATTTTTTTGTTTTTATGTTATTCGCTAAAACATAATTATATCGAAAAAAATTTAAAAATATAAAGACGTATTGATAAATTAATTTTTTTTAGATGAAACGTAGTTTTGTTGTTTGATGAAGGTAAAGAAAAAAATTTAGACAAAAAAGAATTACAAAAAGTTAAAGTCGTTTAGAAAACGAAAGAGTGTCGGTGTTCGAAGATTGAGTTAGAGTTTATACTCATATTTTAGGGGTTGTCTAGGGTTACACTTTTCATTTTTTTTTTAAAAAAAATCAACGATCTAACCTTACGGATGATTAAATATATTGATTTCTTAGATATATGTAACATTTTAGATTTTTTTAATTTAAACTCCTATATTTTTATAATGAATCTATCTATCAAAATTATAATTTATAAAATAAATTTGGGGAATGATATAGAAAATTTACAGCTGATTTAGTGCAAAAGCATTGTTGGTGCAGTGGTTTAGCACTTGGTCATTCTCGGAGAGGGGAGGGGTTCGATTCTGCATAACCCAATTTTTGCTATAGGAAATATTTTTTTGTTAAAAGCTCACAGCAGACACACACGAAAATAAGAGCGGGGGGCAGAAAATTTCAGACAAAAAACCGAGCGGCAAATATACCGCCCTCACTCTTCTCTCTTTTCTTTTCACTCTCACACTTTATCTCTTTACACTCTCACACTCTTATCTCTTTTCCATCTCTCGTACTCTCTCGACGATAAACAAATCAAATCACTCAAACAATTGGCGTTTAATCAATTTCACAAATCGATTTGGGGCTTCAATCGATTAGGGCTTCAACCAACTTCAATAAAATTAGGGTTTTCAATCGATTTGGGCTTCAATAGATTTGGGGTTTAAATTAGGGGTCTTCAATTTCCGTCTTTAATTAAGGTTTATCTTTGTTTGAGATTCGGATTTGAGCTGGTTCCAGTTGGTTCATTTGGTTCCAGTTGGTTTATATCTTCGTAAGGTACATCATGTTCTACTTTTTCTCTTTGATGTATGTATGTGTATGTATATATTAAGTGTATGTATGTATGTATAAACATATGTGTATGTGTATATTTGGTTCCATTATGTTTTGTTTTAATTATGTGTATGTGTAAATTTATACTCATTTCCCTGCCTCCAAAGCTCGTGTAATGGTAGAGGAGGTTATTTTACTGCTTGTGCCCGCAATGCCAATAGTGATTCCTTCATAAACATAATGTAAGGACATCTTCACGATTAGTAAGATGTTGTCCTCGAAGGAACTGGTGCTGAAAAATGTTGGATCCACATAATGATCAAATCCGTTATCAACACCCTGTTTGAGTGAGAATAAAAAAGGAAGCTTAAAATTATTTTACGACATTTGATTTGGTTCGGTATGATGAATGCATCAAATTTTCTTGAAAAAAACCAGTCCAGATATCATGCCCACCAAATTTTTACTTCTCAGTTCTCATATAGAATTGGGTAGCCAAACTTCTAATAATAAAGAGCTTGACTGTGGATATTCCAACAATGTTGACACGGATTATGAAACTATTATGCAGGTACGTAATAAATTGCTGTTTTGTTACCTGAATGCGAGGTCCCAGTGCTACTGCTTGCAATGTTTGTGCTACCTTTTCTGTGCAATGTTAAAATGACATCCAAAGATTATAATTTCGTCTGCACATATATGTTAGGACGTCAAATATGAATTGTGACACTCCAGTACCCTGGTTCTTAATGCAAAGGATCTGTTGCTGTGATCAGTTATTCCTGGGGGTAAATAAGCGTAGGAGTGTGCAAGTAGTCTAACCTCATATAGTAAACACAAATAAGCTCAAGGTTTACATATTGGTTCCCATCTAATTATTTTTTCTGTTCTACTCCGACAAGTTAATCTTTGGGATTGTATGAAAAAATTTCCTTGTGTGCAATATCAACTGTCAAATGCATCATAGTTTTCTTGGTATTCACCGCCTTTTATATCCAGTACATAAAGATGGTGTGTAGTAGCTGAACATTCATCAGTTGTCCTCACTTCTCTATGTAGGGTGGAGGTTGGTGCAATACAATAGCCTCATGTTCTTATCGTAAGACAACTACTCTTGGTTCTTCAAAGTACATGGATCATGAAGTCAAATTTGCTGGAATTTTGAGCTCTGACCCATCTGAAAATCCTGGTAAATATAGCTTTATAGTTGGCACCAATTTAGATAGAACAATGCCTGAAATAGATTAAACTGAAATAGATTTGAATTGCAACATCTTTAGTTATTTTTGATAATCTGTTCAGCTCGAGTTTCAACTAAAATGTATATAAGATGTGCTCAAATGTGGTGACTCAAATGCTCTTCTCTGTGTTTTTGTGTTATTTCAGTTGTAGGTCATGGGTGATAGTTCCGATGAGGAGGACGATGTGACGAACATTTCCGACGAAGTTGAGGCTGATTGTGAAGGTAACACTTGTGCAATGGAAGGTGCATGTGCAATGGAAGATGCAGAAGGAGATTTGGAAGGTGGAGATGGTGAATCTGAAGGTGAAGGCTCGGATAGTGAGGAGATGTTTTAATCTAATTGCAAGTAATTTTAGTTACTAGTCATTGTATTTATAGTGTATTGTTTGGTTTGGATGTTATGATTGATTTTGATGAATTTGGATTGTGGATTGTACAATTGTTTGTACAGGAAAGGACCAAAACAAAAAGAATTTTGAAAAAGAAAAGCTACCATTTCCTACCAAATTTGTACATTTCCTACCAAGCTTACCATTCGAAACCCAGAATGGTAGGAAATGCTACTTTACATGGCTTCTGATATAAAACCAACCAATTGACATATTAGACATTGGTAGGAAATAGATCTTGACTGAAGTCAAATGTGACGTGGCAAAAATGACGTGGACTGGTCCCACTTAACACGTGGATGACATGTCATCATTGGGGGACCACTTGAAGCTGATGTGGCTCTTGACGTGTCAAGTGACGTGTCTAGGCCCCACATGCCAAGTGGCTGCCCATCTGGCAAGCCACATGGGCAGCCACTTGGCATGTGGGGCCTTTTAGAAACAACCTAGCAATTCCTACCATTAAGCATTTCCGACTTAGCAATTCCAACCAACAGGTTTGGTTGGAATTGATTCCATTTCCGACCAAAATGTGGTCATTTCCAACCAATTGAATGGTAGGAAATGGTCGTTTTTCTTGTAGTGTAAAGAGCCATTCTTGTTGTCAATGCAACATTTGCATTAGATAATGCTAAGACCATTGAATTTTTAGATAAAACAACAATGCAACACTGGTTTCTTTAGAAAAAAAAATTACAATGCTCAAAGAAATATTGAGCATATTTATATCAAATCAGACCTCGCACCTGAATCACTACTCTTACCTAGGAAAAATAGTAAACCACTGTATCTCCAATTCTATAATAAAGGAAATGAGAAGTGTTCAGCTCCTGACCCATCTTTAACAGGCATGCTTAGATAAAAAGTTAAGAAAAAGAAATATACTTTGCGGTATTTAAGTCCTTACTAGTGAACTACCATATCAAATTTGAAAAATCCACAACTTTATTTGAGGTTCCATGAGGTAGAATGAAAGTTGAATTCAGAAAACGTACCCACTCAACTAAACTATCGTTTCCTGAAGGTTGAGATGGATCCATAGGCTTGCGTCCCGTAATGAGCTCCAGAAGCACAACACCAAAAGAGTAGACATCAGATTTCTCAGTCAACATTCCACTTGCAGCATATTCAGGTGTCATGTAGCTGAAACAAATTTGATTATAAGTCTTCTACTTGGCATATATACAACTCCTGAACTGGCATGAGAGTAGCAACATGCTTTTATTTCAATGTTACATCATAAAAAATGGACAGCATACCCAAAGGTCCTAATAACACGTGTTGTTACATGTGTATTCACATCCCAAGCAAGCTTAGCAAGCCCAAAATCAGAAACCTGTAAATCAAGAAGAAACTATAAAAATTACAGAAATTGTAAACACATGTGATTGTAAAGAATCATGAATGTTGAAAATCAGCATACACTGCATACCCGTGCTTCAAAGCTGTTATCTAAAAGAATATTTGATGATTTAATATCTCGATGAATAACGCGAGGATGGCCTGTGTAAGAAAATAAGATCCTGCTGTAAGCAATTGTTAATATCTACACTGGCTGTAAAGTGCCATGTTATTGATGAACTAATACATGTCTAGTGGATATTACTCAGGTATGTTGGCATAATATAATCATTATAGAATTAATTTCATGTTCTTCGAATAACTAAAAAAGAGGTAACTAACAATTATATCATACAATAAAATTCAAAAGAAAACTAGTAATATAAACTGCAGAAGGACAAATTTCTGAACAAGTATTCTGGCTATGCTCAAAGCTTGTGGAAGATGCATAGTTTTTAGCTCATCAAGGCCAGTCAAGCCTATTTCAGGCATATACAACATCTTACCCTTTTTTTCTTTAAGGCTCTTACTTGATTACTATATTTTAACAACAAACCCTATCCTTCATACAAAAAATTATATAAGTTTGGTTACTAGTCAAATACAAAAAAGAGTAATTTCTGTTCAATTCAAAGCACTTAATCCAATGTTCTAAAAACCAAAACTTTCACAAACACCTTTAACAAGCTACAAACAGAACAAAAGCAATAGATATTTAACACCAGTATACATAATGAAACACACAAGATTTAACAATGAAGTGGACTCATATAAGACAAGTAAAATCAAAGTAACATACCAGAATCATGATTTAGCCGAGATTAACTCAAATAACAAACACAAGGGTCACTTGTCACACCATCCTTGAAATCCATTTTTACAACCCAAACAAAAAACCATGAAAACAAAACCTTGAATATGCAAAACTAAAATTAAAAACTAAAAATCATGAGGGGGAGAAAGAGCACTGATTAAATTCCCAAATAAATCCCCAAATTGAAGAGAGAGACAAACCTAAAATATGATACCAAATCAGATAGAAAAACATAAATTCAAATTGAAAATATTTAGAGGGAAGGAGAATTGGGGGAGAAAGAGAGTTGAGGGAGAAAGAAAATTGAAACTATTGAGAGAGAAGAATACCGAGTGTTGAGAATAAGAGTACTGAACGAGCGGCTTAATTAAAAGTTGAAAATAGAGAAGGCAAAATTACGAGCGGGATTTTGGCCGCCTAAATATTTCGGGGGCAGGGTGTTTTCTACTACTTTATTGAAAAATAAAATAGTTAAGGTTATAATTTTTTTTAATTTTTAATTTTAATATTAATTAATTAAGAACTTAGAATAAAAATCCTCTTTTTTGTTGATTTATTCATGACAAGGCTGTCGCGTGCCTATCAAATAATAATATCTAACAAATCCTTCTAACTATGTAGTAGGGCAAGTCAGAGTCGATCCCACAGAGACAAACGTATCAATCACTAGTTATTCTTGATTCAATTCAACTAAGCAAGTAACACAATAAATTATTGAGAGATTTTTAAACTAATATTATACTAAGGAAAATTGTATTGTATTATCAATTAACTAAAAACATCTAGAATTAAGTATCCCCACTAGCATGAATCAATGCAATCATGATTTTCCACCCCAATTAATCATATGCTACTCAAGAGGAAAGACACGCCCTATAAAATACCAATAACCTCTCTCGAGTATTAATGGCTTCTCTAAAATACACTCAAGCCTATTTTCATGGTATCATGCAATTTAGAGACATTAAACACAGCATCCTAACTTCCTAACAATCCGTTCTACCTATTTTCATGGAGAAGTTCATGTCCTTATTGGATAAATCACAACCATCTAAGTCCAACTTTCGATGATAAATAGATATTAGGTTCAAACAATACGCATAATCACGTCTGACATGTTATTGTTAATTAAGCACAACTCAATAAGCAAGAGCATACAACATAACTAAATTGGGGGGTTATGGAAAATCATACATCAATCATAACTAGGGTTCAACTTAACCCTAGATTAAATATCTACTCACTCATAATTAAATTAACAAAACACATAATATAATAAGAACACATGATAATATTAAGAACAGAGAATAAAACCTTCAATCTTTCTCCAAGAAGAAAAAGTACAAGATCCGCTATGTCTGTATGTATCTATGTATATGTATGTCAGATCTGATGTTTATATACATATTCTCAAATATTTTAATGCCTTGAGGAAAGTACAAGTACGTTTCCTAAACTGATTCTGTTTTACAAGGAAAATTCGTAGCTGACTTTTCTTCAGTAAATCTGGAACGTTCCTGGAGTAATTTGATATTTGGACCACTTTATAATAAAAGATATTTCCATTATCTTCGCGTGGACTGTTAAATCGTCCAATTCTGACTTCTACATCTCAAGATATGACCGAAACAGTGAATTATGTGCAGGCAGCCCAACAAATCCGATTTTCCTTCTAATAAATCTCCAAATTAAGCTCTTTATTCTCCAATCCTTCCAAGTTTAGGATTTCCATGCTTCCTACAATAAAACATTAAAATTTATTAAATAAAAATCCAATTAAATGCAAAATATAATAAATATGAGGAATAAAATCATATAAAATATATATAAATATATAATCTATCAAACATCCCCACACTTAGCATTTTGCATGTCCTCGGGCAAATAAAGAAATAAAAATAATATTAACTAATAGGACCACCACTTTCGTAGATGACACGATTGCATTGAGCATATGCAACAAACCGTTAAACCCCTAGGCAGCCCTAGTAGGACGAGTTTTGTCTCGTGAGGGTTTATAGAAGATATACCCACAAAATCAAATATTTTCAACCACCAAGTCTCTCAAACATGCAACATGTCATAGTACTCCACACATTGTAAATCTCAATCACATAACAACCTGAAAGTGTCTGAAAGTACAAGTACTCTCACTTTAAGCATCATTAACACAAAATAATCCAAGTATGCACACAATGTCTAGGTAGACAAAAATATCATGAGATAGACATCAAAGTCGCATTCAATAAGTAAGCATGCCATAGATAGAATTCTCACATTGCTCTCAATTCACACAAGTGTATGGGTATAAGTGTATCGCTCAAGTTCAATCAATGTACTCATGTGCTACCATATGCTTGGTTGTCCACCAAATCTCCACCACCTCGTTTATATGCATACATGAATCAAAAGGTCTTTGTTAAAGGTTGTAACGGGGCTTAGGTACGGGGTAGGATATCAAAGAAACAGGCTAACAAGTGGCTAAACTTGATAACTAATAGAGCATAATGTTCACTTTTAATTAAAGCACCCAACATGAAACTTAGATCATGTAAAAGTTGATCAAGCTTTCACAAGCATTAAACTTCAAAGCACATATACCCCATGTACTTTCCCACTTTCACATTGTATCAATCAAATGAACACAACTCTACTTTATTTTCCTCTTGCTCATAACTTCTCTTTTTTTTTTCTTTTCTTTTTTTTCAAAATTCAAGTCATTCTCCAGTAACCAAGGGCAGTGAAAAGTCACCAAGAATGTACTTAATACCAGCACACATGGATCGTCCCTTTAATATGACATTGCACTTGCCACCCATTGATCTCAAAGGAGTACTTGATACTTGTTTGCAACTTTCATACCATATTGTATCCCACCAAAATGTAACCTTTAACCAAACGAAATCCCCACACTAAATATTCACCAACCCTTGAATTGAATCAATATGCTCTACCAGTAAATCAAGACAAGAATAAATAAGTAGGCTCAAAAATTTAGATTGGTGATATACGAAAGAAACGGGTATAAGCTCAAGGGGTTCACTAAGGATTATTTTTCATATGGGTACTGTTTTGGGTAAATGAGGTTAATCCTAGTGCCTTTATCATATTCATGCATACACATATCATGAAGTCTCAAAACGGTTTAAAACAAGTTCTAGAGCAACATGAATCATGATGAACAACACACAACAAAAAAAATGGATTGATAAAAAATGCATCAATCAAAAATTAGGCTCAAATCCTCACAAGGTGAAAGCATGCTTAACTCACTAAAATTGACCAAGAAGCATCTCAAGTTTTCAAATGTTCGCAAACACACACAAGGAATTACCAAGCATCAAATGATTTTTCATGAATGTGACACTCAGAATTAATCATGCGAAATTAATCTACACAATAGGTACTTATCCATGCTAACATGCTTTTGAGACAAGGCAATTATATACAAAAAGTTTTAAATTTTTCAATTTTTTTTGGATTTTTATAATATATAATTTTTTTTTGGGTTTTTTACGTCATTGAGAACTCATCCCCACACTTAAGTGGTTCATTGTCCTCAATGAATAATATATATAAATATAAAAAACTAACAAGATCCTAAAAGAAATACAAAAAGAATAAGAGTGAAAAATTATACAAAGAAAGGTTAGAAATACTCCCCTAGTGCATGAAGTCCCGGTTGGAAAATGTGGGAGAGTGTTCCTCCTCCAAAATCTTGGGTTGCCTCCCAAGAAGCGCTTTTTTAAGGTCTTAGCTCGACCTTATTATCAATCAACCTGGTGAATGGATCGAAAGTGGAGCATCTACTTTCTCAACATATTTTCTTATGATCTCTCCCAAAAACTTATAACTTTCATCCACAGTTTTGTCCAACAATACTACTCTTCTATCTCGAGCATACTTTAAGAGTGCAACAACTATCCTTGACGTTTCAGCTCGTGAGACAAACTTAAAAAGAAATTTAATAAGTAAGTCTTCCCAAGTGGTAATGGAATTTGAGGGTAACGAAAATAACCAATTTTTAGCTCCATCCCTTAGAGAGAAAGGAAATAATCGAAGTCGAATGACCTCATCAGAAACTCCATCACACTTGATAGTATCACAAATCTTCAAAAAGTTTTCAATATGAGCATCAGGATCTTCAACAGATAATCCACCAAACTGAATTTCACCAATCGATTTCATTGTTGAAGGCTTCAAATCAACATAATTAATGACATGTAAATCTCTCACCATACTTGCAGGAGGTTTAGAGAGGAAAATATCAGCCTTCATATCTTGATCTCCACCCAAAGACTTAACCATAAGAACAGGTTCATTATTATTTCCAAGATCACTCTTCTTCAGAGAAGGGCTAAGCGAAGAGTTGGAAAATTTAAATTCCAATTTCTCATCTCCAACTTCAAAAGAAATTTTTCCTTGCATCATATCAACTTTCGCACCAGCTGTAGCTAAGAAAGGTCTTCCGAGAATAATAGAATTTTGTACATCTTCCTCCATCTCCATGACAACAAAATCACATGGAATAAAAAACTTTCCTACCTTGACAGGAACATCTTCAAGTATTCCAAGTGGAACTTTTACACTTCTATCTGCAAGTTGTAAAGATATACGTGTGGGTTTGAGTTCACCCATCTGAAGCTTATTGTAGATTGATAAGGGCATCAGACTTACACTTGCCCCAAGATCACATAGAGCTCTTTTGATTTCAAAATTCCCAAGTTTCACAGGAATAGAATAGCTACCTGGATCAGTTAGCTTTTTAGGAAGATTATTCTGCAAGATGGCACTGCACTCTGTCGTTAATGAGATAGTAGAACTTTCTTCAATCTTCCGTTTGTTTGACAATAATTCCCTAAGGAACTTCCCATAAGAAGGCATCTCCTTGATAGAATCTAAGAAAGGGATATTAAGCTCTAACCTTTTCAAGATATCCATAAACTTCATAAACTTCTCTCCAAGCCTAGCTTGCACTAATCTTTGCGGAAACGGAACAGGTGGTACATACGGTCTGACTGGAGCAACTGTGGGTTCCTTCTTCTTTTCATCAATCACTTCTTGCACAATCACATTTTCAGATTGAATTTTATCCCTATCTTCTTCAATAGTCAAATTATCACTACTCATCTTCATCTCTGGCCCTTGCAATTCCTTACCACTGCTTAAAGTTATAGCAATCACAATGGGCTCTATGTGGTTGTTCATTTTGGCCAGGAAGTTGGCCTGAAGACTTGTTAAGTTGATTCAATTGTTGAGCAATTTGAGTGATTGAATTCTCCATCAACTTGTTATGAGCCTTTATCTCATTGATACTTGAGTCAAAGTAATCATTCTTCTTTGCCTGTGTAGAAATAAATCCTTCCAAAAGATTTTCCAAGTTAGATTTTTGTGGCTGAGCTGGTTGAAAACCTGGCGGTTGAGAAAAGTTATTTTGTGGAGGTTGAGCTTGAGCCTGGTTATTTCTGTAGGAGAAATTAGGATGATCTCTCCAACCTGGATTGTATGTGTTGGAGTAAGGATTATATTGTGGCCTTTGATTTTGGTTGTAGAGGGCATTTGCTTGTTCCATTGTTGTTCTAGAGGAATTGCATTGACAAGCATGTTGAGTGTGTCCAACTACACCACATATTTCACATGAGGCAACTTTAGATGAAGTTCTAGAATCCAATTGCTCAATCTTCTTAACCATTGCCTGCATAGTAGTATTCAACATGGTTAGAGCATCAACATCATACTTACCACCCTTCTTTGGATGATTTCTGTCACTGTAAGGATAATTATCATTAGACGCCATCTCGTCTAACAAAGTTTTTGCATCCTCCGTACTCTTTTTCATAATAGATCCACCAGAAGAAGCATCAACAAAGTTTTGAAACTCTTGTGTTAACCCATTGTAGAATGTTTGGATCAACAACCAGTCAGGAATTCCATGGTGAGGCATTGTCTCTGAAGTCGTTTGAATTTTCTCCAAGCATCATGAAGTGACTCGTCATCATCTTGACGAAAGTTAGATATTTCATTCCTGAGCTTTGAAGTCTTCTTCTGACTGAAGAATTTAAGTAGAAACGCCTTTGCAAGACTATCCCAAGTAGTGAATGTGTTTGGTCCTTCATCCTTCAACCAATCTTTTGCTGCATCTCGGAGAGAGAATGGAAATAAGCGCAGCTTAATAGCATCATCACTAACATTGGTCAGCTTTATAGTATCACACTTTTCTAGAAAACTCTCAAGATGATCAACAGGATTTTCAGTGGACAATCCTGCGAAAGAATCATTGGAGACGAATTGTATGAATTGTGGCTTGAGTTCAAAGTGGGTAGCCGTGATTGTTGGTCTGACAATACTGGAGAGTACGTTTGTAGCGTCTGGCATACCATGCTCCCTGAGAGCCTTAGCTGCTGTCTCACCCATAACTTCTTTGTCTTTATTTTTCCTTCGTAGCCCTGCTTGTCTTCTTGTTGTAGCTTCAATTTCAGGATCAAGAGCAATCAAATTTTCTGTACCTGAACTTCGAGTGTGCATGCAACAAGGAAACTAGAAACAAAGATCAAATAACAAGGGAATAATAGTCGAAGCAACACAACTAAAAGACTTAGCTAAACAAACTCAAAAATTAACTAATCTAATACCGCTTTGTCCCCGGCAGCGGCGCCAAAAATTTGACAAGGCTGTCGCGTGCCTATCAAATAATAATATCTAACAAATCCTTCTAACTATGTAGTAGGGCAAGTCAGAGTCGATCCCACAGAGACAAACGTATCAATCACTAGTTATTCTTGATTCAATTCAACTAAGCAAGTAACACAATAAATTATTGAGAGATTTTTAAACTAATATTATACTAAGGAAAATTGTATTGTATTATCAATTAACTAAAAACATCTAGAATTAAGTATCCCCACTAGCATGAATCAATGCAATCATGATTTTCCACCCCAATTAATCATATGCTACTCAAGAGAAAAGACACGCCCTATAAAATACCAATAACCTCTCTCGAGTATTAATGGCTTCTCTAAAATACACTCAAGCCTATTTTCATGGTATCATGCAATTTAGAGACATTAAACACAGCATCCTAACTTCCTAACAATCCGTTCTACCTATTTTCATGGAGAAGTTCATGTCCTTATTGGATAAATCACATCCATCTAAGTCCAACTTTCGATGATAAATAGATATTAGGTTCAAACAATACGCATAATCACGTCTGACATGTTATTGTTAATTAAGCACAACTCAATAAGCAAGAGCATACAACATAACTAAATTGGGGGGTTATGGAAAATCATACATCAATCATAACTAGGGTTCAACTTAACCCTAGATTAAATATCTACTCACTCATAATTAAATTAACAAAACACATAATATAATAAGAACACATGATAATATTAAGAACAGAGAATAAAACCTTCAATCTTTCTCCAAGAAGAAAAAGTACAAGATCCGCTATGTCTGTATGTATCTATGTATATGTATGTCAGATCTGATGTTTATATACATATTCTCAAATATTTTAATGCCTTGAGGAAAGTACAAGTACGTTTCCTAAACTGATTCTGTTTTACAAGGAAAATTCGTAGCTGACTTTTCTTCAGTAAATCTGGAACGTTCCTGGAGTAATTTGATATTTGGACCACTTTATAATAAAAGATATTTCCATTATCTTCGCGTGGACTGTTAAATCGTCCAATTCTGACTTCTACATCTCAAGATATGACCGAAACAGTGAATTATGTGCAGGCAGCCCAACAAATCCGATTTTCCTTCTAATAAATCTCCAAATTAAGCTCTTTATTCTCCAATCCTTCCAAGTTTAGGATTTCCATGCTTCCTACAATAAAACATTAAAATTTATTAAATAAAAATCCAATTAAATGCAAAATATAATAAATATGAGGAATAAAATCATATAAAATATATATAAATATATAATCTATCAATTCACATCCAAAACTTATGAAAATTACGAGATTTTCATCAAGGTAAAAAATAATAGCATGTAAAAAATATTAACGTAAATTTGTAATATATGTTACAATATTTAAAATTTTAAAAATATGACATAAACTTATGTACAATTTATAACAAGTTAAAATTTGTAATATAATATCAAATTTTAAATAAGAAATAGATCCAAATTTAAATATCTTCGTATATATTTTGATAATATATTTAATTTTATATAACAACAATATAGTGTAATGCAACGCTTTTTAATGGGGTTGCACGTCGCTACACTAGTATTCCCGCTGCAACATTGCATTCGCCTGTAGTGCAACGCATTTTGAGTAACGTTGCAGAAGACTAAAATGAAGCATAGATATTGCAACGCTTTGGTTGCAACGCATATAAAAAGCATTGCATATGAGCACTTATGGCGTAGTGCGTCCTCGTCAAGCCTGAACGGATAGCCCATAGGTCCGATCATACTGGCCCAAATACAGCCAACTTGGGTTACAACAAGCCCACCACAGGCCCCCAAAATATCATGATTTTTATTGGTGCTAATTAGTAGTAGTACTTTGCCTTACAAACTGAATAGAAGTCCCAAATCTCCTCGATGTGGGACTGGGGTGTTACAAACTCCCCCACTTAAACTCTTAACGTCCTCGTCAAGCCTGAAGGGATAGCCCGTAGGTCCGGATCGCTCCTCCCTAGCCATTGTGGGATAATACCGGCTGGCTTCGTGTCCCCAACTCCGGATCTCTGTCCATTATGGGATAATACCACCGGCCTTCGTGTCCCCACCTCCAGCAACTCGACGAATCAAGATTTCAAGAGTTAGCTTTGATACCATATGTGACAACCCGGGTCAAATCCCGAGCGTTTTTCGAAAATTGGGTCAAGTCCCAATTCCGAGTCTGAATAAACCAAAGCATACGGGCCCAAATGCAGCCAACTTGGGTTACTACAAGCCCACCACAGGCCCCCAAAATATCATGATTTTTATTGGTGCTAATTAGTAGTAGTATTTTGCCTTATAAACTAAACTAACAGAAGTCTCAAATCTCCTCGATCGATGTGGGACTGGGGTGTCAGACATTTCGAGGTACTAATATGCTACGTCTCGTCTTAATTTTACTATATTTTTTAAGTTATTGCTTCATGCTGCTTGACAGGCAAGCTAACATGACGTTTATGTACATATGTAGTTATGGGGAGCTTATTCCAAAGAACGTGACACGTTGAAAAATGAAGTACGGAGAATGCTTGTGTGTGCTGAAGGGGAATGGACTGAGAAGCTTATTCTGGTTAATACAATTGAATGGTTAGGAGTTGGATACCACTTCTCCGAAGAAATTGAAGACATGTTGGCTGAAATGCAGAATGCACATGAGACGTCAGAATCTTATAAAAAATATGATCTGTTCACTACAGCACTCTTCTTCGGAATCCTTAGACAGCACGGTTACAAGGTCACATCAGGTAAGCCAAAACCTTGTAGAGCTAGGAAATTAGACTCTTCTACTAGAATAAGCTTTGACAGTGCAATAATATTGGAGTAACAGACAACTTTGTGTCTTAAAATTGTGCAAGTCAATCCAAAGTCCGAACATAGCTAATTTACTACTAGAATAAGTAACAGAAAATAATAGTTTTGACTAAAACTTGATTGTACAGGGAGATAAAATTTGTAAATCCTTGTAGAACTAGGAAATTAGACTCTTCTACTAGAATAAGCTTCGACCAAATGTTCCTCCCGTAATTCACAACACATGTATGTATTTGTATGTGTAAAGATAATGACGGGCTAGTACATATACTTACATGCACTTTTTTAGTTAAATTTATCAGAGATATTCAACAAATACAAAGAAATTGACGGAAAATTTAATGAAGCTATTACAAGAGACCCAGAGGGTTTACTGAGCTTATATATTACAAAAAATTAGAATCAAATAAAACATGATTACATGTAATTTCATTGTGATAAATATATATATATAGGCTTTTGTTCAACTAGAAACTTTTTCCTAAATAAAAACTAGAAACTAAATCCTGACCACTAGTCTTTTAAATTCAAATAAATCTAAGCCACACAAATCTTATCATATACATCTCCATTTTCACTACATAATCGACCCCTTTGCTGATAAAGCAAAAACAAATATTGTAAATTTCACACAATGTCATCGCCATCTTCAGTACACTTCATTGATAGTGCACTTTCTTGCACAAGTCCTTTTGCTCTATCCTACACAGACCCTGACAAAAAGTGGTTGATTCGCAAACACTTGATATTGCTTCTTCAAAATTTCCCATCTTTTCGCCCCTCTGTCGATGTTTTCACCCACAACGACGGAAACATTGTTAACCTCTTGTTTGCGACTGGAGAGCTCCATGTCTCCAACTCCGCCAGTCCTATCAATCTATCTATTTGGCTTCACGAAAATTATCCTGACATGGCTCCTATTGTATTTGTTTCATCAAATTTAGGCAAATTTTCGACTTTCCCACCCATTCATTTGATAGTGCTCAAACTATTCAAGTTGTTGGTGGTGATTTACAGGGATGGGAGTGATATGAATCAATAATTCTTGTGTGAATTAGAATTGGTGATTGAATTATTACTGTTTTGATTATTTTTTTGAATTTTGTTGATGTGAAGTGATTATCGGAGATATTGATTTTGATCGGAGATGATGATTTTTGCACATGAAGACCAGATTTATAGAGTTGATGGAGATATGTTTGAAGAGGAAAAATGAAGGAGCAGGCGTATATTTTGGTGATTGATGCAACACAAATTAGTGATTTTTCTATTACAAATTAGTGATTTTTGTTATCTAAATTAATGATTTCTGAAATATTGATGAGAATCGTGTGTTAGTCGTTGATTTATGGTAAAAGTATTAGTGATTTTCAGTAATTTAGTAACGATGACGGCGATTGAAGATTGGAATACTGAATGACTTGTTTTTGTACGTATATTTTGTATGTATATTGTTGTCTGTTTGCAAAAAGGGGAGGGGACTTGGCGGGCTGGATTAGATTTTAGTGGACTGGGCTTGGTTTCTAGTTTTTATTTAGTACATGTTTCTAGTTGAATAGGACCCTATATATATATACAAGATTCTGTATTGAATTCTATACCGGATTATGTGTAATATTTAATTTTTTTCAATTTAGATGAGATTCTACGTTAAATTCGATATATTAGGCTTAATTGTTGTTCAATTTTATGATTCTAATTTTAAAAAATCAATTTTTATGAAAAATAAAGTGTTTATGATGGTGTTCTTTTATTTATATAAGGTGTTCTTCTAGAGTGCAACTCTATATATATATATATATAATTCAAAACAAAACTTAATTTTATATTAGAAATATTATTTTATTTAAAAACATATTTTGTAAAATATTTTTTGAGAAAATTTAGAAATATTATTAAAAGCGGCTGCGAAGCGGGCCTTAATAAACTAATTATATATAAGATAAAATAATTATTAAGTTAATAAGAAAAAAACTAGAAAACTCGTGTAACAGGAAACAGAAAGCAAAGTGGACAATTACTGCTACTTAAAAGTTAGCTTCCCTACAAAGATTAAAAATAAAATATGTGCACTTGAAGGTGTCACGGTGCCCTGATCGAGTTAAATGTTCTTTCAAAGTCCCACCTTTAATCCAAGCATTTTGCAAGAAAAACATACTCCATTGTCACGATCGAGTTCACCAAGTGGCCACCCCCTGGCTACTCTAGCCCTCCCACAAATAAAAATCACTTTTAAGTATGGAAAACACTTATCGGGGAAAATTTTCGCAATACGTATAAATGATGGCCTTCCTTATTCACATCAAAAATCCTACATAAAAAATCTTCCCGGTAGGTGTTTTCACAACGCTGGCAAACGTTTATCCTAGACCGCGCCCTTTAAGTATTAGTGTAAAGGTAACAGCCTGGGCACATGTAAGAGGAAATATAAGTACTGGCGAGTAGTAAATATATACTGGCGAATCTAGCTTTCTAAGTACCTCATTCCACAAAAAAGAATAACCAATTACAGCTAGTCAGGTATATCGTAATGAGCAGCGCGTCTCGGCCAATAGCTGCAGGTTATGGTCCAGATATATGGGGTGACAAATTCACTTCCATCCCCCGACATTTCGAGGTACTAATATGCTACGTCTTGTCTTAATTTTACTATATTTTTTAAGTTATTGCTTCATGCTGCTTGATAGGCAAGCTAACATGACGTTTATGTACATATGTAGTTATGGGAAGCTTATTCCAAAGAACGTGACACGTTGAAAAATGAAGTACGGAGAATGCTTGTGTCTGCTGAAGGGGAATGGACTGAGAAGCTTATTCTGATTAATACAATTGAACGGTTAGGAGTTGGATACCACTTCTCCGAAGAAATTGAAGACATGTTGGCTGAAATGCAGAATGCACATGAGACGTCAGAATCTTATAAAAAATATGATCTGTTCACTACAGCAATCTTCTTCCGAATCCTTAGACAGCACGGTTACAAGGTCACATCAGGTAAGCCAAAACCTTGTAGAGCTAGGAAATTAGACTCTTCTACTAGAATAAGCTTTGACAGTGCAATAATATTGGAGTAACAGACAACTTTGTGTCTTAAACAAAAAGAGAAAATAGTATTAATGACTAAAACTAAAACTTGATTGTTCAGGGAGGTAAAATTTACAAATCCACCTTGAATTAAAAAGTAAAGCATGAGATTCAAAAATTTGTTGTTTTGAAATTTCAAATAGACAGGCTCTGTTAAATTTTGAGGTGATAATGGACTGCCTAGCCATGTGCCTCACCGAATTCACAACACATGTGTTTATTTGTATGTGTATAGATAATGACGAGCTAGTACATATACTTACATGCACTTTTTTCGTTAAATTTATCAGAGATATTCAACAAATACAAAGAAATTGATGGAAAATTTAATGAAGCACTTTTTTGCCACTAAAAGGGGACAGAGCTTTTGCGACAGAAAAAATACAAAGAATCTGTCGCAATTGCCCTTTCTTGCGACAGAAAAAATATGTCGCAAATGCTTAAGTCGTAAGTTTTTATTCTGTCGCACTTTCTTATTGTGTCGCAAGTTATTAGTGGGCCCCATTCTAAACAAAAATAATTGTTAAAAATAAAAAAGGGTGACGGATAATCTGTCGTATATATGCCCAGAATTGCGACAGAATTCGTCATAAATCTGGGCATATTTACGACGATTTGTGTCGTAAATTGTCCCAGATTTATGACACAATCTGTCCTAAAGTGCCCAGAATTATGACGAATTTACGTCCTAAAGTGCCCAGAATTACGACGAATTTCGTCATAAATAAGCCCAGAATTATGACGGAATCCCTCATAATTAGTGTCACATGATATATATGTTGCGACTCAATCCGTCACAATTTCTGGACAGCAACCATTGTTTACCACTTTTTTGTCGTTTCCCAACTCAAAATGAACAATTAAACCTGTGATCCATCCATACATTCCACAACACATTCAAACTAATAGTACATTAAAATTGCACATATTTAAAAAGGAATTATAAGATAATCAAATCCACATTAAACACTAGACAAGAGGCAGATACACATCATACAATCCCAAATCCGTTAAAAAGTTGCAACCAACATCCATCGCAATGTTACATTAACCGAAAATAAACATGATCCAGCCTAAATATGCATTAGCCATCTAATACCCAAAAATAGACATAAATCAGCCACCAAGCTGTAATATGCAAAAGTTAGCCACTAAGCTAATATATCAAAAAGTTAGCCGCTAAGCTAATATATCCAAAAGTTGGCCGCTAAGCTAATATATCCAAAGTTAGCTGCTAGGCTAATATATCCAAAAGAAGCATAACCTGCCTTTTTAACTACAACCAAGCTGGCATATCCAACTCCCCTAATCCCCCCTAATCCAGATCCCATTCCGGTCACCACTTCTACTTCGACCAGGACGAGGTGACTGACCCCCATCATCATCATCAGAACGGTGTTCATCCTGGCGAGCAATCGACTTACCCTGTAATTAAAAAACTGCATGCCATTAGTATCTCAAACAATGGAACCATTAAAGAAGTCAGCATTCTTATATATTTTCATTAAAGTGTGCGTAATTATTTTTTCCCTTAAAAAAACTTGAACTAATTTAATCTTTATATATTTTCATTTTCTGAACTCATAAGTATTAAATTAGTAATATTAAATTAGTAATATTAAACCTATGTAATGCAATCTGATTGTTGTTGAAGCAATGTCTTTTACCAGGTTTTTGTTAAATTGATCACGCGATTGACCACTTAATGACTGGAAGACAAAGGATAAAATGGTCCAATTAGGTTTCCCATATGCAGCGGACTGAATCTAGTTCCAAAGAATTTGTAATCTGAAATTTGTTAAAGTATCAGATTATGGAGAAAGTACCAGACCTATTTGCTATATTGACCTTCAGATTAGACCCTTATGGTAATGGTAAAAACTAGAAACAAACAGTTGCTAAGAGAAGATGGATTGCCAAGAGAAATGACATTACAAGTTTTATACGAGTTCTGTGTTATTTTGCTATGTTAACTTTATCTTTCCATCAAAATATGAATTGTAGTTTAGAATTTTATGATTTGGGCGACTTTAGTCCTCACATCAAAATGACTGGAAATTGAAGACCGTGCCTAATTGTAATTGAAATTGCTAAGTAACTTATCAATTGACATCTCATTCCATTTCAATCAACCAGCCACACAATTACCATAGCTTAAAAGCAGCATAAGACGAAGGTTGATTTGGTGCGCTAGTAGTAAACTGATGTTTTTTATTAAGATACGTAGCAGACTAATCTTCTGTCTCTACAAATAGACAGGAATCTGTTATTGTGGAAATTTCCCCTATCTATAATTAGATATTTATAATTAACTATTTCCATTTGTTATGCATTTCTCCAGGCGGGCGCTATAGGCGATCGCTTAAGGCCCCCAACTTCGAGAGGCCCCAAAAAATTGAATACTCTTATATATATTTTTTATTTAATATTTTAAGAATATAAAAATTTGTTCAAACTTACTTTTAAAGGCCACAAAAGTATAACTTTATTGTTAAAATTTTGTAACTTTGTTCTTAATTAAATATAAACAACATATTATCTATAAATGTAAATAATTTCAAATTCTTTATACATAAGTTAATTTGAATTTACTAGATGGTTGTATACTTTTATAACGTTGTTCTTATTAAAATATAAACAAAATATCATCTATAAGTAGTTGTTTTTGTTTTAAAACAATTTTTATAATTAAAACTTATAAAATTGTTAAATACTTTTTATAAATTGAGGCCTCAAACTTAAATTTTGCCTCAGGCCCCATAATGACTAGCACAGGCACTGCATTTCTGTAACAGAAATGTGCTAATCTGCACTTTGTTTTTTACTGTGTTTGCTAGCTTTCTGTTGTCCTTTAAAATACAGTGTTCATATATGGAGTATTAGTTAAGTTTAACCTTAAGCAAACATAACTAAGGTGATTTAACTTTGATACAGATAGAAGTGTGATAATACCATGACTTAAGAATACAAGAAAACATGTTCAGTTTTGTTTTTATTGTAAGACCTGATAGGGTGATATTCATAATGAAAAACATTGAAAGAAAGAAACATGCATGCTAAATAATTTGACCAGAATATACCTTTTTGCAGTTGCTAGTAGGGCGGTTACTACCATAGACGTCTCCTAGCACTGACACCATCACCTGCACAAGTTCCCTCATAGTTGCCATGGTGAGAGGGTGGTCTGATGGCAGGTCACTTGCTCCTTCCGCCACAGACTGCGCCAACATATTAACTTGCTCCGGTGCAAGGTCAAACTCATGTGGATGTGCACGAGCAAAAGCAACAGTACGGTCCACTGCTTGCATAACAAGATCATCTGCAATGTGCTGAATAACGGATCTGCCAGTGGAAGCACCGGACTCGTCATCAACGGATCTTCGACGACTCTTTTTACCAGAAGTAGGAGGAAGAGCTACACACACAAACATACACAAAAATATCATCGGATTAGCAAAAAAGTACATATAATGAATGATATGAATACAGATGCAGTACATTAAAATTATATATAATTATATATATATATATATATATATGATTAGATATATATTAAAAAAACATACGTATAACTTCATAAGCGCTTGTGCGTGGAAGACCGATGATGGCATTCTTTCAAACACCCACTACTTCTACCGATGTATCAATCGGGGCTTCACAAGGATCCCCGTTCTGCTCCCTACACTTAGCAAGATATTGTTCCTGGATGCATGTGTAAGTTAAAAATAGTAAAACTTTTGAAGTCAGATTAAACTGTTGAAATGAAAAATGTCATTAAATAATATAAGTATTTTATAATCTGCATACAGGATTCTTGAAATAAAAAAGAAAAACAAAAAAAAAAAAAAAACTGTCACATAAGAGTAAAGCTGAACAAAAAAAAAATGCAAGGTCATGTTCTTTTAATAAGCATGAAGGTTGTAATTTCTCTGCCAAATTCAAAATATTATAGGTGGTATCTGATTAGAAGCTTATGAACACATTAGTATTCTAATATCACAACGGCCACTCTACTCATAAAACTAAATGATAGTTCAGGACAAATTCTAATATCACAGCGGCCACTCTAATATCAGGCCTGACCAACTAATATTACTACTGCACTATTGATAGTTCAGGACAAATTCTACCAGGTTTAAACTTTTCCCAAATTGAGGTCAAAATGGTTATAAAAACTTACCACTATTATACGAACAGCCTGAGATGTGAATTCCTTATTTTCCTTGTCCTTTGTGTGCCAGCGAAGGAAGAGGTCATATAACTTTGGCTCATTTCCAGTCTTGTCTCGTATATCCTGTAAAATGCAAATGCAAGATAATAGTATATGCAAAATGACCCAACTATTGATATCTTAATGTAATTTGAGATCAACAATTTTAAATATATATTATCATACCCAAGCACGACGCTGAAAGGAAATGGCACCAGAGGTATGGGGAATTTTTTGATGTTCCCTCGCTTCTTTAGCCGCATATGATTTTTTCTCGAATTTAGGTGATTCCCAGTGCTCACAAATAGGTTTCCAAACAACTTCTGAGTAATACCGTGGCTTGTGCTCAAGGAAAGACCCCCCTCTCCTTAATGATCTTAAGGATACGTTTTCGCTCGTTGTACAAAGTTTTGCGCATGTTTCTGCGCATGTGCGTATTAAGAGCCTCACGAGCATCATTTTTTGTCCCATGTTTCGGATCAAAGTCATAGTACGCCTGCAACAAAAGAGACAAACGATAGATGAGAAAATATCAGTACCTTTACTTTTGTGTTCCTCGTAACAAACACTTGATTAATATTCAAATCTTTTTTTATCCATATGGGAAGACGAATCATCCTAACAGCGACATGTTAACATAACAATTTAAAAATTAATAACTAACAATAATATTTGGTTCATAAACATTAAAATGCATAATGAATTCACAAATTAATGAAACATTACATTTAGTTCACAAAATAGTAAAACTAACGAATCAACTTAGATATCATCATAACCATCTTCTTCACTTCTATTCCATTCTCTTCACTTCCATTCTCTTCACTTTCATCATTGTCTTCGGGTTCTTCTTCTTCATATGACTCCACTATTGGTCGATTTTCATATTGACTAAAATCAACAAATAGGTTGATGGTGGGAAGCTACATCGGCCTATCCTCTAGCGGTTCTTCTTCAAGAACATTTTCATTGTAGGCATTAGTAGTCTCATCTAGTGGATGACTTCTTGTTACAACAACCATGTGCATTTTACTCTTCAAATTATTCATAATGGGTACATAATAGACTTGTGTTGCTTGACTTGCTAAGACAAAAACATCATTTCCTCTTAGCTTAGATGTCATGTCTATTGTAACAATTTTATTTTTGTCAACTTTTATGCTCCTTCTATTATCAAACCAATGACACTTGAATAACACCACTTTGTTCACCTCGTTGTAAATAAGTACAAGAATATCTTCCAAACGTCCATAATAGTCATTAACAGTGTCATCATAACAGCTTCCCTTTACAAGCACTCCCATATGTGTCTTTGTGCATTTGAATCTATAACCATTCACATCACATCCTCTATAAGAGATCACATAAGGTGATGGACCTCTTATCAAGTACTTGAAGCGTTTATAATTTTCACGATCTCCACGTACCTAAAATGCCATAATTTATCAAACATATATCTCACTACATATGTCAAACTATGAAGGCATTGAGTAAAAAATCAACTTACCTTGTTAAGCATCCACTTTTTGAACTGTGTGTCAAGTAGTGTATTCATTTGATCAAAAGTGATAAGTGGATCTTGTGCTCTCATTTCCGCTTCAAAGTCTCTGAAAATGCAAAAGAATGTTTAAAATCAAGATTCAATAAAGTGGTCAAATCAATTCATATCAATATATCAAGTGTTTGAATTCTTACAATCGATATAGTGCTACTTCTGGCATGTTGAAGAACACGTAATTTGCTGCAATTTGAAGCAAATTTTCATCTAAGAAGTAACCCTTAGATGCACCAAAAAGTCTTGTTGGATATGTAAATGCCTCCAGCTTTCTTGGATCACGCAAGCTACCATCTACCTGATAACGGCCTACCCTGTTGTGCACTGTCTGAAAAGAGGACTCAAAATACAATGAACAGAAATTTACAAGTTCTTCCTCGGCATAACGTTCAGCAATAGAACCTTCAACTTGTGCCTTGTTTCTCACTTTTACTTTCATCCGGTGCATCTGTCTTTCAACCCAATACATCCATCGATATGGGACAGGACCACCAAGTCTACACTCCTCTGCAAGATGAAGGATAACATGCTCCATCGGATCAAAGAGGGCTCCTGGAAATATATTTTCAAAATGACCCATGATATTGATAATATTTCTTTCCATGATCACCAAATCATCAACAACCAATGTTGTTGAGCATATTGCTTTGAAGTAACTAGAGAGTTGGCAAAGGGCATCATATACATCATCACGTAAAAGGTCACGAAAAGCAGAAGGCAACAACTTTTGCATAAAAACATGACAATCATGTGTCTTCATCCCACTTAACTTCTTTTTTTCCAACTTGCTACATCTTGCAATATTTGAAGCACAACCATCGGGCATCTTTAAACTGCTAATCCATGTATAAACCATAATCTGCTGCTCTCGAGAGAGTGTGTATGGTGCCTGGGGTTTTGAACTGTTGCTCTTCTCTAATGCCAAATGCTTTGAAATCTTCTCTAGCATTATTAGTATCCTTGGATTTTTTTTGTGCCCATTACTGTGTGAAAGAAATTATCAAACACATTCTTCTCAGTATGCATGACATCAATGCAATGACGCAGGTGTAGCGAGTCCTAATATGGAAGCTCAAAGAAAATGGAGAAATGTGTAAAATTATGAGTGACACCAAATCCTTGCGCCCTAGATTTGGCATATCCTTTCCCATGTGGTGGAAAAGCTATTCTTAGACATTTATTACGAACTTGCCACCCTATTTGTCATGTCTGATTATGGCCCAGTCTTCTAAATCTTTTTATCGTGCCCCAGAAACTGCACTTTCGACTTTGAGGAAGTTGTGAGGCCCTGACACTTCCCATACAAACTGGACAAGCTAGCTTGCCTTTAGTTGACCAACCGCTCAACATTGCCAATGCCGGAAAGTCATTGATTGTCCACAACAAGGCTGCTCTCAGAATAAAGTTGGTCTTTGTAAAAACATCATATGTTTCTACACCAACACTCCACAACTGTCTCAACTCATCAATAATTGGTCTCAAGTAGACATTGATGTCTCTCGTGGGGCTTTTATCCCCAGGTATGAGTAGTGACATGTACATGTATGCATCCTTCATGCACATAGAAGGAGGGAGATTGTACACAACCATAATAACATGCCACACTGAATAAGTCCTGGCAGACTTGTTGCTATAAGGAGAGAATCCATCAGTAGCAAGTCCAAGTCTAATATTTCGAATGTCATGTGAAAAATCTGGATAATTCATGTCAAACGGTTTCCACTCTTCCCCGTCCGCCGGGTGCGTCATAATCCCCTCGGTTACCTCTCTAGTCTTGTGCCACCTCATACTCTCAGCAGTGCGAGATGACATGTACAACCGCTGCAATCGCGATGTAAGCGGAAAATATCTCAAAATCTTCCTAGGAATGCATCGTTTACTGCCTTCTTTCGCCAGTTTATAGCGACTCATGCCACAAATACTGCACTCTTGTCTATCACTATCATCGCCATAAAACAACATGCAATCATTCTCACATGCATGAATTTTTTCATATCCCAAATTTAAGTCCTTCATCATCTTCTTGATCTCCCGGTAATTCGGAGGTAATTTGTGATTTTCTGGCAACACATCCCCAATAAGACCCAATAACTCATTGAATCCCCTCTCACTACATCCATGAGTACTCTTGAAATGCAACAATTTACTCACAAATGACAACTTTGTATGCTTGGTGTTCCCAGGATATAATGGAACCTTTGCATCATTTCCCAAACCAAAAAATCTAGGAGTTTCATGGTTCGGATCTATGTTATCCCATTCACCAAATCCGCCCGCATCCCTCAACATCTCATAAGGATCAAATACATCATCATCATCATCATCAATTTCATCTCTTGAGCCACTAGAATGCGAATCTTCATCACTTTCGCTAGAATACAAATCTTCATCACCTTCACCGTGAGAATCCCAATATGTGTAATTTGGAAGAAATCCATTCGACACAATATCAAATCTAACTTCATCAAGACTTTTTAAAGTTGAATTACAACAAGTACAACATGGACATCTAATCCTCCCATCCGCTTCCTTGCAATTACGCTCGGCAAAACTAATAAATTCATTAACTCCATTTAAAAAATCTTGACTAAGACCATTTACACCTCTTTGATTAGGACGACTTATCCAACTACGATTAGAAGACATCTACAAATACATATAATATAGCATCAATCACACATATATATATACACATACAAATATACTAAATATTTGAGAAAAGTGAAATAAAAGGTGCAATAAAAAGAATTTAAATTAAACAAACATGTAATGAAAGTAATTACTTACATTGATGCATGAAATCAAGTAGAATGATGCATTTGGTGAATTTTTTGAGCTCTAAAATGTGAAAAATCGGAGGAGAAAATGTGAGAGGTGAGGTGAAGTGAAGAAATGAAGTCTACTGCCTCTTTCGGCATAAACTGCCTTAACTTGCGACATAAAATATACATTCCGTCGCAAGTGGTATTAAAATAATATTTTCTCCACTAGCTTATTAATTGCAGGCCGTTGGGTATTAAATGGGTACAAGTAAGCTTGCGACAGATTCGGTCGCAAGCTATAACTATCGACGGAATATATGAGAATCCGTCACAACGTAAATTTTGACGGACAATCTGTCGCATAGTACGTTACGACGGACTTTACATTCCGTCCCAAGTTCCAATTTATGACAGAATATTTAAGATTTCTGTCACAAGGTGTCTTAGCGGGAAAATTAACCCGCCTAAAAACTAGAAGCGGGAAAGTAAATTATTCAATTATTACTTGTGCGGGAATAATAATAATAAAATATTAACATTGCGACAAAAATTTTCCGTCACAAAGTACATTGCGACCGAATGTAATATTTTTGTCGCAATTTGAACTTGCGACTGAAACTTACTAAAATTCGGTCACAATTGTCCGTTCCTCTTGTAGTGTGCTATTTTCTTATGTGACAGTTTAAAACATCCGTGTTGGCTTATCATCAAGAGGCTGTATGGCGAGACAAGAACTATGTGCCACCACTTAAAGAATATCTTATGAACGGATCGATATCATCCTGTGCATGCCCTCTGGGATTATCGTCTATTCTGGGGATGGGACATGCTGACACAATTGGGGAATGCAAGTGGGCAGCAAAGGAACCAAAAGCTGTTCTTGCTGCAGAAAAGATGAGCCGAATAATCAATGACATAGTGGGCTATGAGGTGTGTGTGGTTAATGACCTTAATACTGCATATTGCGTCATATAATTTTGCTCAACATGTTATTAGCACGTATGCTGAGTAAGGGAATTGTTTCAGAACTGTTTTCTGATAGTAAACAGAACTTGCAAGATCAAAATCTTATGATTTCAGATTATGGTTTTCATATTGGTCGCATCTACCTAATAATTTACAAAATATGTCCATTAGTTTCATTTATTGAGATTTAACCTACAATTACTATAGGCATCTGGCATCTTGACGTTCATCATCTGCCCCATATCTGTGCGCATGAGTTCATCAATTGATACGTATAAAATTATCGTTCTGTGTATACGTATATATGTAGGAGGCACATAGTAGGCCACATGTTGCTACATCCATTGATTGTTACATGAAGGATTATGGGGTTTCCAAAGAAGAAGCAGTTGTCAAATTGTATGAAATGATCGAAGACACATGGAAGGACATTAACGAGGAATGCTTAAGGCCTACAACAGTTGGAAGTCATTACATCAACATTTTTCTCAATTTGATGAGAGTTTCTGATGTTACCTACAAGAATAGAGATGGATACACCCATCCTGATACAATGAAATATTGGTTGTTGGATGTGAGTTTGTGTAAGAGATGGATGACCCGACATGTAGGCTTAGTTTCCTGGAAGCATTTACCTACCTGCATTATGAAACGGAAGGTTCACTACACCTCTGTCATTCCTTTTGCAAAGGATGTGTTGTGGTAATATACTCAAGTAGGCTTCTCTCTTGGTGCATTTCGGCTTCTCTCTTGGTGCATTTCCTCTCCATTTAATTTTTGATATATATATGTAACTGGTGTTAGAATTCAAACTCGTTCTAATAATTGCAGCAGACAAGAATCCTTAAAGTCCTGGACATTAAGATTATCGGCCGCAGCTAGATAGTCAAATACGCGTACTAATAAATTGAAAGGGAACGTGGCACTCTAGCATGTAAACATGCAGCAGCTATCTACAACCGAAGAAGCAGTCATGTTTGAATCCATAAAATAAGGATACAAAAAAAACTGATGTTGTACGTGCATAAAAAAAAAAGAGCTGGAGCTCTCTGTTTGTAAGCAAAGGCTGTAGCCTGGTTTTATATTCTGGAAAATAAAATCGTTGTGTGTATGTTTAAATCTCAAGTTAAATATACAAAGTTTATACAATAGTAGTTTCTGGGTATTAAAAGTTAAAAGGCTCATAACCTTTCCAACAAGTGGTATCCGAGCCAGCGTTCCGTTCAAGAAAAATGGCGAATATGGTGCAACCCAACATTCCAAAATTGACGGCGACAAATTACGGGAATTGGAGTATCCAGATGAAGGTGTTACTCAGTTCCTACGACAATTGGGATATTGTCGAAAGTGGGTTTATTGAGCCCGCAGATGCAGCCGCTGAAGCAGCACTACCAAATGCCGAGAAGACGGCATTAAAGGAATCCCGGAAAAAAGACAAGAGGGCGCTATATATAATTTTTCAAGGTGTTGACAAATCTACCTTTGAAAAAATTTCAGATGCAAAAATGGCGAATAAGGCATGGGAGATTTTGCAAAAATCATTCCAAGTCGTTGAGAAAGTTAAAAAGGTGCGGCTCCAAGTTCTACGCGGGGAGTTCGAAAATATAAAAATGAAGGCCTCAGAAAATATTGGTGAATATGTTACACGTTTGAAAACGGTGACAAATGAGATGAAGAGAAACGGAGAAAGTCTCGATGATGTTCGGGTCATGGAAAAATTACTCCGTTCATTGACAAGAAAATTTGACTATGTCGTTACTTCTATCGAGGAGTCAAAAGATTTATCCACAATTTCTATTGATGAGCTAGTTGGTTCACTTCAAGCGCACGAGCAGCGGATGAACCAGTATGATGATACAAGCCATTTAGAAAAGGCGTTGCAAAGTAAGGTGTCCATTGGTGAAAGTTCAAGCAATAGCAGTTCTGTTCGTGGAAGAGGTGGATTTAGAGGTGGCTACCGAGGTGGACGAGGACGTGGAAGGCAATCCTTCAACAAAAGCCAGAATACTTAAGGTTATCAACCATCTGGCCGTGGTCAAAATTATAGAGGTCGAGGAAGAGGCGGATTTCAACGAGGTGATAAGTCTCAATTTCAGTGTTACAATTGTAATAAATTTGGCCATTTCAGTTATGAGTGTATATCGCCAAAAGTGGAAGAAAGAAGTCATTTTGCAGCAGCAAAAGAAGATAAAGATGTGGGCACTGCTATGTTCCTCACTTAAAAAGGAGACGAGGAAAGCAAGAAAAATGTTTGGTATCTTGACTCTGGTGCAAGTAACCACATGACGGGCCATAAAGATTTATTTACAGAAATTAATGAGACCATCAGTGGAGAAGTTACGTTTGGTGATTCTTCAAAGATTTCGGTCAAAGGCAAAGGTACAATTACGATTGTATTAAAAGATGGTGAGAAAAAGTTTATTAATGATGTTTACTATATACCTGCTTTGAAAAGTAACTTCATTAGTCTTGGCCAACTTGTGGAGAAAGGATATAATATTCAGATGCAGGATAATTCTCTTATCATCAGAAATCAGGTTCGAGAATTAATTGCAGACGTGGAGATGTCAAAGAATCGTTTGTTTACACTTGACATACAGACGAAGATGCAGAGGTGCTTAAAATCGGTCATTAAAAATGACTCGTGGTTGTGGCATTTGAGATATGGTCATCTTGGTTTTTCTGGTTTGAAATTATTGTCAAAGACAAAGATGGTGGACGGTTTGCCAGAAATTAATGAACCAGAAAATTTGTGCGAAGCATGTGTCAAGGGGAAGCAACACAGAAAAAGTTTTCCCGTTGGAAAATCATGGAGAGCCAGGAGGCCTTTGGAGATTGTTCACACAGATATTGCTGGTCCATTTGATATTCCATCACTTGGAGGTAATAGGTATTACCTAACATTTATTGATGATTTTAGCAGGAAAAGTTGGGTGTATATCCTCAAAGAAAAAGCGGAGGCTCTTGATAAATTCAAGAAGTTCAAAGCTTTGGCGGAAAAACAAAGTGGTCATTATTTGAAGGTACTCCGATCAGACAGAGGAGGCGAGTATTCTTCAAATTTGTTTAAAAGCTTCTGCAGAGCACATGGAATTAATCATCAGTTGACAACGGCATATACTCAACAAAATGGCGTTACAGAAAGGAAGAATCGCACTATTCTAGACATGGCAAGGAGTATGGTGAAAGCAAAGCACATGCCAAGAACTTTCTGGGCTGAAGTCGTTTTATGTGCAGTTTATTTGCTAAATCGCTGTCCAACAAAAAGTGTCAGAAACAAAACTCCAAATGAAGCATGGAGTGGTAGTAAACCATCAGTTGGACATCTCAAAATTTTCGGGTGTATTGCATATGCCCATGTTCCCGATCAGAAAAGAAAGAAGCTGGATGATAAAGGAGAGAAGTGTATCTTTACCGGATATAATAAAAGGAGCAAGGCTTACAGACTCTATAATCCCCTGACTAAGAAATTAATCATTTCTCGAGATGTTGAGTTCGATGAATCGTATTACTGGAGATGGAGCGAAAAAGAAAGAAAAGTTGATGGTTTGTTTTTTCAGGATGAAGATGATGACGGTGATGACACCAACGTTGAAGACGATGAGAATGATGATCAAACTCCTCCACCAAGTCCGAACCAACAAACTCCTGCATCGACACCATCGACAGGAGGAAGCAGCAGTTCAGGGGGAGCGCCAAGAAAAATGCGGAGTCTGGATAATATATATGAAGCAACAAGTCCGATACAAACTACCATTGATTATTCATTGTTTTGCTTAATGGCTGAGTGTGATCCAGTTACATTTGAGGAAGCTTCTGAAGAAAGCAAATGGAATAAAGCAATGGATGAAGAAATTGGTGCTATCAAAAAGAATGATACTTGGGAACTTACAAGTCTTCCAGAAGGACACAAAGCAATTGGTGTCAAGTGGGTCTATAAGACCAAGACAAATCAAGAAGGCAAAGTGGAAAAACACAAGGCAAGGTTGGTGGCTAAAGGCTACAAGCAGAGATATGGAATTGACTATGACGAGGTACTTGCTCCAGTTGCAAGAGTTGATACCATAAGACTTCTTACAGCAATTGCATCTCAGAATCAGTGGAAGATTTATCAGATGGATGTCAAGTCAGCATTTCTGAATGGTTATCTCGAAGAAGAAGTCTACATTGAGCAACCTCCCGGATATGTTCAGAAAGGTCGGGAAAACAAAGTCTACAAATTGAAGAAAGCCTTATATGGTTTGAAGCAAGCTCCGCGAGCATGGAACACAAGGGTTGATGAATACTTTCAAAAGAATGGTTTTGTGAAGAGTCCCTACGAGCATGCACTTTACACGAAAACAAATTCAGGGGGAGATATTATGATCTTGTGCTTATACGTGGACGACATGATTTTTACTGGAAACAACCCTGGTATGTTTGATGATTTTAAGAAAGTTATGACTAACGAATTTGAGATGACAGATTTTGGTCAAATGTCGTACTTTCTTAGAGTCGAGGTGAAGCAAAGCAAAGACGGAATTTTTATGTCACAGAAAAAATATGCAGAGCAGATTTTAAAGAAATTCAGAATGGAGGAATGCAAGTCGGTGAGCACACCGGCAGAAGCAAGCATAAAGCTCAGAATTGATTCAACGAGGGAGTCGGTAAATCCGACATTGTTCAAAAGTTTGGTTGGAAGTCTGAGGTACCTAACTTTCACTCGTCCCGATATTATGTATGCAGTTGGACTGGTGACTAGGTATATGGAGAAGCCGAAGCAAGATCACTTCATGGCAGCTAAAAGAATTTTGAGGTACATAAAAGGAACACTTGATCATGGTCTATTTTATACACACTCTAAGGATTCAAAATTAGTTGGCTACTCAGACAGTGATTATGGTGGTGATTTGGATGACGGGAAAAGCACTTCTGGATATGCTTTTCATATCGGTTCGGGAATATTTTCGTGGTCATCAAAGAAGCAGCAAACAGTTGCTCTCTCAACATGTGAGGCAGAATACATGGCAGCAGCAGCGTGCGCATGTCAAGCTATGTGGCTAGGTTATATATTGGGCGAGTTAAATCTTGCCAAGGAAGAACCGGTTATCATTTATGTGGATAACAAATCTGCAGCAGCTATCTACAACCGAAGAAGCAGTCATGTTTGAATCCATAAAATAAGGAAGGCAACAGCAGCTGGTCGTATGTATATTCTTAAATGAAGCCATGAATCAAGGTAGGCCGAGAAGAATTTTGTGGCAGCCAACATGCACAAGCTTTGACATTCAACAAGTATAGGCTGTAATAATAAATACTGTGATATAAGATATTAGGCTAGCTAGTAGATTGTGCTATATATAAATACAGGTGCATATGCATGTATTAAGAGAGACATACAAAAAAAACTAAAGTTGTACGTGCATAAAAAAAAAAGAGCTGGAGCTCTCTGTTTGTAAGCAAAGGCTGTAGCCTGGTTTTATATTCTGGAAAATAAAATGGTTGTGTGTATGTTTAAATCTCAAGTTAAATATACAAAGTTTATACAGTAGTAGTTTCTGGGTATTAAAAGTTAAAAGGCTCATCACCTTTCCAACAACTGGGAGGCACCAAAATTGCAGCTAGCATGGGTGAATAAAGCAAAGAACAAAACATAATCAATCTTGTCACAGTGTGCTAGGTTGTTCGTCAACCTCGCAGGCTTTTCAATACTTGCACTAGTTTAAGAATGTGACCAAAAGGGGCTCCTAATTATACCTTTCTTCTTCAATCAACTGCACTGCACACATGTGTTTCATCTTTTAACTGTATCACTATTCATATCTTATTTCTCTATCTGTATACCCTTTTTGCATTGCCCTTTGTAATGGTTTTATACTTTTATTATTGTATTTTGTTCTGTCAAAAGATAAAAAAAGTTCTAGTAATCATGTAGTTGGTAGGCCCATTCCGTCAAGTGCTTCTGTTAATATGGGAAGGCCTGGCCCAATCTACCTGTCACTAATTAGCCGTTTCACTTCAAAGTGGCCCATTATATTTGGAGTTATGTATGTTTGGAGAAAGAACATATAATCAACATCAGATTGTGATCCCCCACAAGGCCACAACATTATTAGTTTTCACTACAATTTATATTGAAGCAAAATAGTCAGTCCCCTCCCAGCTACTGAAGTTCATCAATCATTTATCTAATCATCAACAATTTATATTAAACAAATTCTCTTCATTCTTTTCTTCAAAGCTAAATAAGCTTCTTCTCTTTTCCCTTCGATTGGAATTAACAATTATTGTGACAAGGAGTAGTTTTTTACCTATAACATAATACACTTAATATATATATATATATATATATATATATATATATATAAATACATATATGTATCTACTTTCATTTCTTCAAAGCAACATAGTACTCTTGCTTTTGCTTTTTTACATCGATGTTTAGTTGTATGTGATGTTAATTTGCACTGTCCTAAAAACTCAACATTGCAAACAAAGCTACTCTACGGCGCAAACTCTGACACCAAAAAACTCAACAAAACATCACAAAACTACTCCTACAGCGCAACACCGCAGATACCAAAGAAAACTTAACAAAAACATTCAAGGTTACATTAATATCCATAACCAGCTAGCTAACAATCCAAACAAAAAACATCCAACAGTCTAAACACATGGTACTCATCGATAATACCCAACTGTCTAGCCACACGTAGCCAGGAAACTAGTTCAACTATCTAGCGCACCAACATAACAGTTAATTACTAAATATTCTAGTCGTAACAACCTGTTGGGTATAATTAACTAAACTACACAGCAACAATATGACAGTTATATATATATATATTTGTATTAACAAGAACAGACAAAATTACCAATAACAAAACAAACACGAAAGTCGAAACAAGATAATAATCAGAGACTGTAAATAATAAGATAAGAAATAACACTTATCTTTCAGGAGCTTTTCAAGGTTGCAAAGCTAGATTTCAATCTGTTGCAAATGTTGTATAAGCAAGAACTGGCGCAAGTCCAAAGGTAATAACGCACGGATATTTTAAAGTTAAATGAAAATGCAAAGATGTAGTCATGTAGGTGAGTACGAAGATTATATAACCAAAGAATTTCTATCTCGTTCATGACTTCTACATATGTAACTAGATTTCTCTTTTGTTTTTGCAGTTGGTGGGCAGATATTGACGTCCAATCAAAACTTCCCCAATTTGGAAGCAGGGTAGTTGAAGGATATGTCTGGGCCGTGGCAAATATATTTGAACCTCACTATGCGTTGGCCCAAATCATGTTCACAAATATGACTTTGGCCGCATCAGTTTCTGACGATCTCTATGATGCCTACGGTACAATGGATGAACTGAATACATATACCAAGGCCATCGAACGGTAAAACAACTTTTTTTTTCTCTGAACTACCAGATGGTTAATTAGTAAATAGTTTTGGCCCTTCTGATATTGAAGTTACACTCTGTTTAAATTGTGCAATAGATAGGGAATATTATAAAGACATCTCAAGGGCTATATGTACAAGTTCGATGCTGATTGTATCAAACTAACAATCGTGTATCAATAAATGAAACAAATGGACATATTTTGTAAATTATTAGGTACATGCGACCAATATTAGTTTGCAGGTTAAATCTCAATAAATGAAACTAATGGACATATTTTGTAAATTATTAGGTAGATGCGACCAATATTAGTTTGCAGGTTAAATCTCAATAAATGAAACTAATGGACATATTTTGTAAATTATTAGGTACATGCGACCAATATGAAAACCATGATCTGAAATCATAAGATTTTGATCTTGCAAGTTCTGTTTACTATCAGAAAACAGTTCTGAAACAATTCCCTTACTCGGCATACGTGCTAATAACATGTTGAGCAAAATAATATGACGTAATATGCAGTATTAAGGTCATTAACCACACACACCTCATAGCCCACTATGTCATTGATTATTCGGCTCATCTTTTCTGCAGCAAGAACAGCTTTTGGTTCCTTTGCTGCCCACTTGCACGCCCCAATTGTGTCAGCATGTCCCATCCCCAGAATAGACGATAATCCCAGAGGGCATGCACAGGATGATATCGATCCGTTCATAAGATATTCTTTAAGTGGTGGCACATAGTCCTTGTCTCGCCATACAGCCTCTTGATGATAAGCCAACACAGATGTTTTAAACTGTCACATAAGAAAATAGCAAAAAAGTATAATTAGTTCATTATATGTGTTCATCATGCGCCCTAACGATCTCTAGCAATTTTAGCTTATCTTTTAATTGTTATTCATTGTTCACTTATATAATTGTAATTTACTACAATTTATTATAATAGTCTTGTATCAATTTGATTCTACATATATTGATAGCTGATCCCAACTTCTATAAGAACAAACTCGCTTGGCCACAAGATTATTTCATTAAGTTTGTTAGACATACCGCTTCTTTGCAATAAGAAACATCATAATAACTTCCTTGTTTGACAATCTCTTCATCAAATTCTCTGAAGAATTTCACACAAGTGCTGTAGCATATTTTAGAGTAACCTGGAAGTCCTTTGATACAATCAGCATTGAACCTGTACATATAGCCCTTGAGATGTCTTTATAATTTACGTTATCTATTGCACAATTTAAACAGAGTGTAACTTCAATATCAGAAGGGCCAAAACTATTTACTAATTAACCATCTGGTAGTTCAGAGAAAAAAAAAAGTTGTTTTACCGTTTGATGGCCTTGGTATATGTATTCAGTTCATCCATTGTACCGTAGGCATCATAGAGATCGTCAGAAACTCATACGGCCAAAATCATCTTGGTGAACATGATTCGGGCAATGCATAGTGAGGTTCAAATATATTTGCCACGGCCCAGACATATCCTTCAACTACCCTGCTTCGAAATTGGGGAAGTTTTGATTCGACGTCAATATCAGCCCACCAACTGCAAAAACAAAAGAGAAATCTAGTTACATATGTAAAAGTCATGAACGAGATAGAAATTCTTTGGTTATATAATCTTCGTACTCACCTACATGACTACATCTTTGCATTTTCATTTAACTTTAAAATATCCGTGCGTTATTACCTTTGGACTTGCGACAGTTCCTGCTTATACAGCATTTGCAACAGATTGAAATCTAGCTTTGCAAACTTGAGAAGCACATCATTCCTTAATGGATTCTCCTCATAGTATAAAATAAAATGCTTAGCCTCCATTCTCGTGATCCCTTTGTGTAAGGGCTGCTCCAAGGCATGCTTCACCTGTTTAGCTAATGAATTAGAATCCAAAGACTCCATTATACACTTGAGGTGGTACGTTGTGAAATCAAGAGCCTCATCTAACACAGCTTCTCCGTGTGTTCTTAGATGTGCTGCGTCATACAAGCTCAGTAAACCCTCTGGGTCTCTTGTAACAGCTTCATTAAATTTTCCATCAATTTCTTTGTATTTGTTGAATATCTCTGATAAATTTAACGAAAATAGTGCATGTAAGTATAACCAAGCACGGGTCTAGCATGAGTCGACTTTAAAATATTAGTATTAATAAATTATTAATAAATATTATTTAAAAATGTAGTTCTCGAGAATTGAATGATAAAAATATATAATAAATAAATAACTATTTAATTATGTAGTTATAGACAATCGAACTGTGCATAAAGCTAAAGAAATTAAAGTAAATAAATAAATCTTGTATGATTACGTAGTTGCAAAGAATCTGACGCTCGATGAAACTATTGAATTTAAAGTAAATAAATAAATCTTGTATAATTACGTAGTTGGAAAGAATCGAACCCCGGATGAAGCTAAAGAAATTAAAGTAAATAAATAAGTTGCAAAGAATCTAACGCTCGATGAAACTATTGAATTTAAAGTAAATAAATAAATCTTGTATAATTACGTAGTTGTAAGGAATCAAACCTTGGATGAAGCTAAAGAATTTAAAATAAATAAATATTGTATAATTATGTAGTTGCGAAATCGAACCCGGGTTAAGTGATAACCAAATTTGGTACTTTGGTACTTTAGTACCGCGCGCCTTTTTCACATTGTTTTGCTTATTAATAAAGAGTATATTGAATTTAAAGTAAATAAATAAATCTTGTATAATTACGTAGTTGTAAGGATTCGAACCTGGATGAAGCTAAATAATTTAAAGTAAATATATCTTGTATAATTATGTAGTTGCGAGGAATCGAACCCGGGTTAAGTGATAACCAAATTTGGTACTTTGTTACTTTGGTAACCAAATTTGGTACTTTGGTACTTTGGATTACTTAGTTGTAAGGAATCGAACCCTGGATGAAGCTAAAGAATTTAAAGTAAATAAATCTTGTATAATTATGTAGTTGCGAGGAATCGAACCCGGGTTAAGTGATAACCAAATTTGGTACTTTGGTAACCAAATTTGGTACTTTGGTACTTTAGTACCGCGCGCCATTTTCACATTGTTTTGCTTAGTGCACGTTTGGGGTATCACAACAAAGTTAACTAATATCTTAAGATGAGTAAGTGCTTTATAAGTGATAAGTTGATGGATTCTTATAAGTTATACGGGTGTTTGGATAAATTTACTTATAAGTTAGTGAAGAATTTGCTAAATTAAATTTGAAAAAATAATTATTAAATACAATGATTTCAACACTAGCATTTTAAATTAAAAAAAAATATTTAAAAACACAAAGGTAAAAATATAAAGTATTAAAAAAATAAAGAAATCAATGAATAAGTTCATAAGTTAAGTAAAATGTTAGTGATTTCTAACATTTAACTTATCAATTTATAAGTTATAAGTTATCAAATAAGCTGATTACACAAACACCCCTCATAAGCTCTTATGGCTTTATAAGCCATAAGTTGGCTTATTTTGCCATTGCCAAATAGGCCCTTATTAATAAAGAGTATAGATGTACTAGCTCGTCATTATCTATACACATACAAATAAACACATGTGTTTCCTAGTAGAAGAGTCTAATTTCCTAGCTCTACAAGGTTTTGGCTTACCTGATGTGACCCTGTAACCGTGCTGTCTAAGGATTCGGAAGAAGAGTGTTGTAGTGAACAGATCGGGCCTGTTTGGCTGTAACTTAAAGTTGCAGTTTATGGCTTATAAACCCAAAAATGCTTATTGGGGGTGTTTGCCAAAATAAGTGAAACCAACTTATGGCTACTTAAAATGGATAAGTTGAATGTTAAGAATCCTTAACATTCAACTTATAACTTATAACTTATTCTCGATACACGTAATATATAATATCCTTCAAATCTTCATAACCATGTATCTTTTGATCCGTTCATTAAAAAATTGATATGTATATATCAAATTTCTCTACTCATCGAGATCTATCCATTGATATCCATTTATATCTATTAAAAAATAAATATTTTAAAAATAATAAAAAAAAGTTAACTTATAAGTTCTGATTTACCCAAACACTCTACTGCTTATAAGTTCTGATTTACCAAACACTCTAGGACTTATAAGCTCAGCTCTACTTATCACTTATAAAGCACTTACTCATTTTAAGCTATAAGTCAACTTTTGCTTGATATCCCAAACGCCCCCATCATATTTTTTATAAGATTCTGACGTCTCATGTGCATTGTGCATTTCAGCCAACATGTCTTCAATTTCTTCGGAGAAGTGGTATCCAAGTCCTAACCGTTCAATTGTATTAATCAGAATAAGCTTCTCAGTCCATTCCCCTTCAGCAGACACAAGAATTCTCCGTACTTCATTTTTCAACGTGTCACGTTCTTTGGAATAAGCTTCCCATAACTACATATGTACATAAACGTCATGTTAGCTTGCCTATCAAGCAGCATGAAGCAATAACTTAAAAAATATAGTAAAATTCAGACAAGACGTAGCATATTAGTACCTCGAAATGTCTGGGGATGGAAGTGAATTTGTCACCCCATATATCTGGACCATAACCTGCAGCTATTGGCCGAGACGCGCTGCCCATTACGATATACCTGACTATCTGTAATTGGTTATTCTTTTTTGTGGAATGGGGTACTTAGAAAGCTAGATTCGCCAGTATATATACACTACACTACTCGCCAGTACTTATATTTTCCTCTTACATGTGCCCTGTTGGGTTTGTGGAGTCTAACAGGTTTCAGAATTGGTTTCTGATTTGAGTTAGAATTTCCAGATCTGAATTCTAATTAGAGTTAGTAATTTCAGAATTTCAGAATTAGACTCTGATTAGTTTTAGGCCCAGTTTTTTCTCTTATAAATAGTCTCATGTAATTGTAAAACACCAACACATCAGAACACAACAGAACAACATAGTTGTGAGAGATCAATACAAAATTAGTGCGGCTTGTGGAGTAGGAATTTCCGAACCACGTAAATCTTTGTCTTGTGTGATTGTCATTTATTTTCTTGTTCTTGTTTATTCACTTTGGGTTTTGCTTTCGTTGTTGTATACTCAACAACTGGTATCAAGAGCCTAGGTTTTCAGGCGAGTGGGAGCGATGACAGAAGAAGGGAAAGTAAAGATCGACAAATTTGATGGCAAAGATTTTGGATATTGGAAGATGCAAATTGAAGATTATTTGTATCAGAAAAAACTACACCAACCACTAGAAGAGAAGAAGCCAGATAAGATGGATGAGACTGAATGGAAGCTATTGGATAGGCAGGCTCTGGGTGTTGTCAGATTGACTTTGGCGAAGAACGTTGCTTACAATATCGTCAAGGAAACGACAACTTATGGATTGATCAAGGCATTAACAAATATGTATGAGAAGCCATCTGCTTCGAATAAGGTGTATTTGTGTCGTTTGTTGTTTGCCGCGAGATTGAATGAAGGTGATTGTGTTGTTGATCATGTGAACGAATTTAATTCTATCCTATCAAGATTGGCATCGGTGGATATTAAATTTGATGATGAAGTACAAGCCTTGTTGTTGGTATCCTCGTTACCTGACAGTTGGTCAGGATTTGTCACTGCTATTAGTAATTCATCTGGGAGCGGTAAGATGACTTTTAATGGAGTTCGAGATTCGATTCTTGGAGAAGATATTCGTAGGAGAAACTCAGGAGAGTCGTCAGGTTCCTTATTGAGTACAGAGAGCAGAGGCAGAAAGTCCGAGAGGGGGCAGAATCAGGGGCGTAGTAGATCGAAGTCACAGAAAAGAGGGCAATCCAAAGATCGCAAGGAGATTGTTTGTTGGAATTGTCAGAAAAAGGGTCACTTCAGAAATCAGTGTACGGCTCCGGCAGCTCCTAAAGGAAAAAAGAAAGAGGATAATTCAGCTAATGTAGTTGAAGAAGTGGTGAGCGACGATGCTTTGATTTGTTGTGTTGAATGTTCGGTTTAATCATGGGTTATGGATTCTGGTGCATCATTCCATGCGACCCCTTGCAAGGATTTGTTGTTAAATTTCAGACATGGAAATTTTGGTAAAGTTCGTCTTGCTGATGATGAGACTTTGGATATTGCGGGCATGGGAGATATTAATCTCAAGACCTCTTTGGGGACAGGCAGGACGTTGAAAGATGTAAGGTACATTCCCGGACTTAAGAAGATGTTGATATCTGTGGGTCAGTTAGATAAGGAAGGGTATCGAGTTTCTTTCGGAAACGGACAGTGGAGGGTTATAAAGGGGAATCTAGTTGTTGCTCGTGGAGAGAAGAAGGGGACTTTGTACATAGTTGAACAATCTAGTTATGAAGCAAATGCAGTTGCTGATGAGATTGGGTCTTCAACTTTGTGGCACCAAAGACTTGGTCATATGAGTGAAAAGGGTATGAAGCTATTAACTTCAAATGGGAAGATTCCAGAGCTGAAGAATGTGGAAGTTGGGTTCTGTGAACCATGTGTTCTTGGAAAGCAGAAACGAGTTACTTTTACAAAATCAGGGAGGACCCCGAAGGCTAAGAAGTTAGAGCTAGTTCATACAGATGTATATGGTCCAACAACAGTTGCGTCGTTGGGAGGATCTCTCTACTATGTTACTTTCATTGATGATTCCACTAGAAAGGTATGGATTTATTTTTTGAAGAAAAAATCAGATGTGTTTGATACTTTCAAGAAGTGGAAGACTGAAGTTGAAACTCAGACTGGTTTGAAGGTTAAGAGTTTGATGTCAGATAATGGTGGTGAGTATAGTAGTGATGAGTTTAAAAGCTATTGCGCAGAGTACGGGATTAGAATGATTAAAACTATTCCAGAGACACCGCAGCAGAATGGTGTTGCAGAGCGCATGAACAAAACCTTGAATGAGAGGGCCAAGAGTATGAGGTTACATGCAGGGTTGCCGAAGATTTTTTGGGCAGATGCAGTTAGCACAGCAGCGTATCTCATAAACAGAGGACCTTCAGTTCCTTTGGGGTTCAAGATTCCTGAAGAAGAGTGGCAGAAAAAAGAGGTAAATCTTTCACACTTGCGAGTTTTTGGTTGTGTTTCTTATGTGCGTGTTAAAGATTCAGACAGAGACAAGCTTGATCCGAAAGCAAAGAAGTGTATCTTCATTGGTTATGGCTCAGATGATATGGGTTACCGTTTCTGGGATGAACTGACGAAGAAGGTCGTTAGAAGTAGAGTTGTTACTTTTAATGAAAATGTGGTGTACAAGGATAAGCTTGGAGTCGATTCTGAGTTTACAAAGGAACAATCTGAAAAAGAGAAAGCAGTGCTTGAAGATATTACTGAAGAAGATCTTGCAGGAAATAGTGGGAGTTCTGGGAATGCTGATGAGACAGGTTCAGTTACTCCACAGGCTGAGGTAAGAAGATCTAGCAGAACTGTGAGGCCGCCACAAAGATTTTCTCCTTCAGCATATTACATGTTATTGACCGAGGACGGAGAGCCTCAGTGTTATTAAGAGGCAGTTCAGGTGGATGATTCAGTTAAGTGGAAATCAGCCATGGAAGAAGAGATGAATTCTCTTGAGAAGAATGAGACTTGGTCTTTAACAGAATTGCCAGCAGGAAAGAAGGCTTTACAAAATAAGTGGGTGTTCAGGATCAAAGAAGAACCAGATGGCAGCAAAAGGTACAAAGCAAGGTTAGTAGCCAAGGGATATCAACAGAAAAAGGGTATTGACTATACTGATATATTTTCTCCGGTTGTTAAGATGACTACTGTTAGACTTGTACTAAGCATTGTGGCTGCAAAGGAGTTACATCTAGAGCAACTAGATGTTAAGACCGCGTTCTTACATGGTGATCTTGAGGAAGACATCTACATGGTTCAGCCAGAGGGATTTCAGGTAGCTGGGAAAGAAAACTTGGTTTGCAAGCTTATAAAAAGCTTGTATGGTTTGAAGCAAGCACCAAGACAATGGTACTTGAAGTTTGACAGCTTTATGATGAAGAATGGGTACACGAGAAGTGCTATGGATCATTGTTGTTACTTTAAACAATTTGATTTATCTTATATCATATTGTTGTTGTATGTTGATGACATGTTGATAGCAGGATCAAACATGAGGGAAATCAACAGGTTAAAGAGACAGATGTCTGAAGAGTTTGAGATGAAGGATATGGTTGCAGCAAAACAGATACTTCGTATGAGCATCATAAGGGATAGATCTGAAGGTACTTTGAAATTATCTCAAGAGAAGTATATTGAGAAATTATTGCAGAAATTCAGTGTCCAAGATGCGAAGACCAGAAGTACACCGTTGGCAACTCACTTTAATCTCACGAAGAAGCAGTCACCTAAAACGGATGAAGGCAAGAAAGATATGGCTAAAGTTCCGTATGCATCTGCAGTTGGCAGTTTGATGTATGCTATGGTGTGTACAAGGCCAGACATTGCTCATGCAGTGGGAGTTGTTAGCAGGTTCATGTCTAATCCAGGGAAAGAGCATTGGGAAGCAGTCAAGTGGTTGTTACGCTACTTGAAAGTCACATCCAAGTTTGCATTATGTTTCAGTAAGAAAGATGTTATCTTGGAAGGGTTCTCTGATGCAGATTTGGGCGGATGCTTGGATACAAGAAAAACTACTACGGGATATATTTTCACTTTGGGTGGCACAGCAGTTAGTTGGATGTCTCGACTTCAAAAGAGTGTTGCTCTTTCAACCACAGAAGCAGAATATATGGCTATCTCTGAAGCTGGCAATGAGATGATTTGGTTGAAGAATTTTCTTGAAGAGTTGGGTAAGAAACAGGCGGACAGTGCTTTGTATAGCGACAGTCAGAGTGCCATTCATCTTACGAAGAATCTTGTGTTTCATGCTAGGACGAAGCATATTCAGCTGAGATATCACTTTACGAGGGAGTTCATTAGCAATGGTACTTTGTCCTTGAAGAAAATCCTTGGTTCAAAGAATCCTGCAGATATGTTGACTAAGGTGGTTACTAATGAAAAGTTGAATCTTTGCATAACTTCAACTGACCTTCAGAATTGATTGATGAGAAGGCGCTGCACTAGTTAGAGTTATTGATCGAAGTATCGGGTGTTACTAGATTTACAAGAGTGAAGAGAAGATGTGGTCAGACTCCAAGTGGGATATTGTTGGGTTTGTGGAGTCTAACAGGTTTCAGAATTGGTTTCTGATTTGAGTTAGAATTTCCAGATCTGAATTCTAATTAGAGTTAGTAATTTCAGAATTTCAGAATTAGACTCTGATTAGTTTTAGGCCCAGTTTTTTCTCTTATAAATAGTCTCATGTAATTGTAAAACACCAACACATCAGAACACAACAGAACAACATAGTTGTGAGAGATCAATACAAAATTAGTGCGGCTTGTGGAGTAGGAATTTCCGAACCACGTAAATCTTTGTCTTGTGTGATTGTCGTTTATTTTCTTGTTCTTGTTTATTCGCTTTGGGTTTTGCTTTCGTTGTTGTATACTCAACATGCCCAAGTTGTTACCTTTACACAAATATCTAAAAGGCACCGTCTAGGATAAACGTTTGCTAGCGTTGATTGTGAAAACACGTATCGCGGAAATTTTTCGCAGTACATGTACCGTAAAATTTTTTATATAGGATTTTTGATGTGAATAAGGGAGGTCATCATTAATTTATACGTATCGCGGAAACTTTCCGTGATAAGTGTTTTCCTTGGCAAACGATTGTCATGGACCATCTTCCATACTTAAAAGTGATTTTTATTTGTGGGAGGGCTAGAGTAGCCAGGGGGTGGCCACTTAATGAACTCGATCGTGACTATGGAGTATGTTTTTCTTGCAAAATGCTTGGATTAAAGGTGGGACTTTGAAAGAACATTTAACTCGATCAGCATCAGGTTATGCTGCAAGAGATTTCTATTTACATTGTATCTCATCAACTGGATATATTAACTGGATTGAAATCTCATGGTCAAAACGGCACCGTGACAACTTCAAGTGCATATTTTATTTTTAATCTTTGTAGGGAAGCTAACTTTTAAGTAGCAGTATTTAATTGTCCACTTTGCTTTCTGTGTCTAGGGTCTTTAACCCTTAATGGCCCCAAATTTTTGAATTTTTTCAATAAAAATTTATAAAATATGCTATGTTTATGTACGTTCGAGTCCCAAATGTGATTTTGACTAACGCTTTCCTAAGGGCTACCATGGGGAAACGTAATAAAGTTGGCCGGCCGACCATTTTTGCGGTTTCTGAAGTGATCTGCTATGACAATTGTGATAAGGCTCCATGTCGTTAATATGTAGATTTGATAGGGCTGTTTTGGTTATACATGTCCATACAAATATTCATATTTCTTGGACTCGTGAGTCGTGACACACGGAAGTTATTATTAGTCTCGATCTGAGTTTCCGTTGATAAAACAACTCCAATCAACACTAAATTACTAGTAATATGTATAGCGTAAAAACAAATAACACTAAAATAGTGACTCAAGAACACCAAATAAGTTTTGGGTCATCAAATTTGGTGACAAAAATACATTTGGGGATCCTTTGACATCAAATTTGATGACTTTCAAAAAAATCAAACAAAACAAATTTCTTCCATCTACATTCTACTAAAGTTAATTGTTTTTGTAAATTTTAATTTAAGATTTTATCAATTGAAACTTCTTTTCTTCTTAACTCTTGTTAATTTTAAAATAATTTTTTTTGTATCTTTTTATTCTAATCTTTTAAATTTTATTTTTTAATTTTTTTTTACTTTAAACTTTCACAAAATTTTTCTTTTAAATCATGAATTATAAACAACACACTAGATTTAATTATAATTTTTCTTTTTCTCGACTCATTTTGAGCTCTTACCATCATTTGTAGTTCGTAAAGCTTTTGCTCTTCTTGTTTAAAGACTTCAACAAACTCATGGTTATCTTCTCCGGATAACCAGCTCCAGATAAATCTCCCCACATAAGTTTATCAGCTTAATTTTTTTTTCACTTTTTATAAAATATCTTTTGATTCTTATATTTTTAATTTTAATATTCATTTTTTACATTTTGACTTTAAATTTAAACAAATTTGGATATTATTTTTTTATAAAAAAAATTGTTATATTAATAAATTTAATATTGTGCGATCATAACAATATTATAATTTAAAATATAGTAGTTATTTATAATATAAAAAATGAACAAAGTTAGAATATTCTATTTTATAGGTGAAATATTCTTCTTCTTTTTTTTGCCATAAAAGAGGTGTACTTTATTAGCTTAAATCTTCCAGAAGTACAGTATGAAAATCGAGATGGACATCTCCCATCCTCCAAACACGATCAGCAACAGAACAGTTGTATCTCGCTAAATAGTGAGCTACTCGGTTCGCAGACCGTTTTACAAATCGAAAACAAATGTTTTTGGTAACCAAGCTTGCTAGCATGTCTCGACACTCCTGAACAATCTGTCCGAAGTAAGAATAACCAGGAATAGAGCTACGGATTGCCTGAACAAGCAGCAAACAATCAGTCTCAACTATCACATTACTCCGACCTTTGTCAATAACCCAGCTCAGAGCTTCTTTAATGCCAACAGCTTCCGCGAGCTCAGGATTTGTTTGTCCGCTGCTGCACTTAGACATAGCTTCTATGAGCTTTCCCTCATGGTCACGAACTACTACTGCATAGCTAAATCTGTTAGGTTCCTCGAAGGTAGCTGCATCAGTATTAATCTTAATACTATTGACGTTTGGTTTGCTCCAGCGTTCTGCACCATCATTTTGAGTCATAAGACCCATAACATGGCTAATTTTTTTGTCTTGAACGTTTCTCCATTGATTAAGAAGAGAGTATGCTGACCGTACAACCTCCGTGATTTCCAAGCCACGCTGATTCCAAACAAGATTATTGCGATGTTTCCATACCGTCCAGCAGATCATTACGGTGACATCTATATGTTCTTCGTTTTGCTGTTGAAAAACTGACCATAGCCAGGAGGAAAATACCTGGTGTTCTGCAACTGGGGCTGCTATATTCGCAGCTGTCAGACAACTGCTTGCATATGGGCATGTGACTAAAGAGTGCAGAACTGATTCAGCATGTTCGTTACACGTTGGGCATAATACGTCCACTTCTACTCTTCGACTACGCAGCAAATCTTTGGTTGGAAGTGTATTCGTAGATGCCCTCCATAAGAAATTTTTAACTTTGGGAGGAATTTTAAGATTCCAGAGTTTTCTCCAAAATCCAGAATTCGGAGTGAGATTCTGACCATGCTTATTTTCTTGCAGAATATGATAGGCGCTTTTTACAGTGTAGTTTCCCAGTTGGTCCTGACGCCAATACCATGAATCTTCAACACCGTTATGGACTGGAATATTCAGAATGATATCAGCATCACGTTGATCAAAAATATCATTAATAAGATCAACATCCCATTGTTGGTGATGGTCCATTAAAGATGAGACCTTCTGTCCTTGCAGAGACTGGCTTCCTGAACGAACATATGGATCCTGGTAGAGAGGTAGCCACGGGTCAGTTAGAACATGGATAGATTCACCATTGCCAACTCGACACCCTATACCTTGTTGGATCAGTGATTGAGAGGCCAAAACACTTCGCCATATGTAACTGGGGTTACTCCCGATGTTTGCATCTAGGAAAGAACCATGAGGGTAATAGCGGGCTTTAAATACCTTGCACATCAATTTCTCTGGATGCTGTATCATACGCCAACCCTCCTTCCCCACTAAAGCAACGTTAAAATCGTGAAAGGACCTGAATCCCATACATCCCTGAGATTTCCTTTTGCACATGTTGTTCCAGTTGAGCCAATGAATTCATTTATCCTTTTTTGCGTCTGTTCTCCACCAAAATTTGCACATAGCTCTTTCCAGATCTTGACATAGGGACAAAGGAAGCAGGAACACTCCCATTGTGTAGTTGGGCAAAGCCTGAGCTACGTGCTTTGGTAAAATATCCTTTCGGCTTTTAGACAACGATTTCTTGTCCCAACCTTGAACATGATTCTGCAGTTTGTCTTTCATGAAACCAAATACTCTTGGTTTATTCCTACCAATGAAATTTGGAAGGCCCAAGTAAAGAGTTTGATCATTGGCTTCTTGGAAATTTAGTTGATGACAGATGGATTCTCGCAAATCAGCAGGAGCGTTACTGCTAAAGAAGACTGAGGATTTATGCACATTAATTTGTTGCCCGGAGGCCTGCTCGAACAACTTAAGAACTTGAATGATAGTATCAGCAGTATTTGTATTCGCTTTGCAGAAAATATAGGCGTCATCTGCAAAAAATATATGCGAGATCATAGGAGCATTACGTGCAACTTTAAGACCTTTAAGCAACTGTCGTCTTTCAGAGTCCTGTAGAAGAGTTGTCAAGCCTTCCATACACACCAGAAACAGATAGCTTGAGAGAGGGTCTCCTTGACGGAGACCTCGTTCAGGAGTAATGTCACCAAAGCATGTACCTGCATGAGTAATTTGATAGTGCACATTTGACATACAGGACATGAACAGGCTTACTACCTTACTGTCAAAACCCAGCTTTAACAGGACAGCTTTTAAAAAGGACCACTCCACTCGATCATAAGCTTTGGACATGTCCAATTTTAAAGCCATCCAACAATCGTTGCCACGTTGCTTACGCTTCATGTAATGCATGATTTCAAAGGCAATCATAATGTTATCGGTTATCAAACGACCCGGAATGAAAGTGCTTTGATTTTCCGAAATGATAGAGTCTATTACCACCTTAAGTCTGTTAGCGAGCACTTTTGAGATAATTTTGTAGACCACATTACAAAGAGAGATGGGTCTAAGATCAATCATGTTCTTCGGATTTGGCTTCTTAGGAATGAGAGCTATGTTCGTATTTCTGAGATGAACATCTAACTCACCTGTGGCAAAAAATTGTTTGACAATACCAATAATATCTGATTTTACAATATGCCAACATTTTTGAAAGAAACCAGGGCTCATACCGTCTGGGCCCGGGGACTTATCCGGGTGCATGTGAAACAAAGCTGTTTTGACCTCATTTTCTGTCACTTCTGCTAGCAGTTGGGCATTTTGATCTGGCGAAATTTTACTAGAGAGGCTGTTAACAATTTCTTCCCATCTTGTCGCTGATGCTGTGAACAGACGAGTGAAATAATCTGTCATTGTTTCTTCCAGGCCATTACCCCACTCCACTGTATGATTCTGATCATCCAAGAGAGAAGTAATCTGATTAAACTTTCTTCGAGTGCGAGCTGTAGAATGGAAAAATTTACTATTTTGATCGCCTTCTTGAAGCCATAACTGTTTGCTTCTTTGACGCCAAAATACCTCTTGCTGCACATACACTTCAGCTAATTTCTTTCTCTCTATCTGAACTAGTTCAATTGCCGCATTGTCTCTTCGACCCTTCAACTGTTTAAGGATTCGTTTACTCCGGTTTACTCGTGTTGCCCAGTAAATAACAATTGTAGAAGGGGGTTGAATACAATTGTATAAGATTCTCGACTTTATATAACACAAATATGAAAGATCAATAACAATAACAATAATAGCTTTATTAACTTTGATATAAAACTGTTACAAACTCTCTTAAGAAATTCTGATGTTCTTAAGAGCTGCTAGCTTACAAAAACTCTCTCAAGAAATTCTGTTCTTAAGAGCTTCTCTCCGATTATGTTCTCTCTCGAATGAATACATAAATCGAAACCAAAACTGTGTTTATATAGTGCACACAGCTTCTCTATCAATAACAAGATAAGTCCTAATCATAATAAAGATAGAAACATATCTTTAATCGATAGCTGCATTCTACAAACCAGGAACAAACTTCCATGTTTATCTAGACTCCAAATATAACTCGAAGTAGGAATCCTGATCAGCTTCAAGTTCTGATGATCAATCCTGATCATAGTCTGAGTAGGAATCCTGATGATCAATAAGATACTGACGCTTGATCAAATACTGATGACCATGCAATACTGATGACGTCAGCAATCCTGATCAGTTGAGTCTAGCTTCTGACGATCATTGAATTCTGATCTAACAATCTCCCCCAATCTCATACTTTGTGAAATAAAGTATAGATTCCAAATATTCAATGATGTCAAAAACATGTATCAAAATGTACGAGTATCTTCAGAAACAACTTATCTGTTCAAGCTTTGTGATAGAACAGATTCATCTTCAAGAAGTTGGATAATAAACTTTCTTCTTTTTCTTCAAGAATTTGAATCAGTCTTTCCTTAAGATTTCTGAGTTCTTCATCTTCCTCATTAATCTGGTAGATAGCTGCTCTGAGATTCTGTATGGAGTTTCTCTGTAGACTGTGCTCTTCAAGCAAAAGATAAGCAATTTCCTTCCCATCAGGATTGAGAGAAAGATGAGTCATGCCAAAATTTACTTCTTTAACAGCAGTACCCCTTTGCATTTTCACATCCTGACCTCTTTGATTTAAGTACATGGGAGTATAATTACCATTGAAATTACTGTTTCCATCCAGTCTTCTTCTTATATTTGACAAAATCATGTCACTCCATTCTTTGTACACTTGGTTCTTCCATCTTAACAGATAGTGAACATATTTCAGTTCCTGTGTAGTTTTCATCAGCAGATCTTGAATAGATAGAATCTTCACACTACCATCTTTCATGAAGTACAGAAGCTTTTCTTTCTTTTCAAAACCATCATGACAATCTATAACTATATCAACAGCTAATAAATTGTTCAGGTTTTCAGAAGTTAAAGTACCTCCAATTTCTGTCAAGGAGTAAGGATCAACATATGACATATTCAGATATTCACCATCTCTGTGTCCAATACCTCCTCTTGAATTACTTGATAATTGCTTCAGATTTGAAAACATCTTTAACCAGAGTGTTTTTGATCTAGACATATCAGACAAATCAACAACACTTGAAGCGCTTGTAATAATTCCACCAGACTGAAAATTGATAGGTGTATCACAACTTAATGTGCTAATATGTTTCCACTTCTTGTATTTTTCCTTTTCAAAGGCATAGCTTCTTTCCAGCGAAGATTCTTGTCTGCTTGAGTTCCTCCATTTTCTTTCATTTGAAACTTTAAGCCTTTGTAGATAGAGATTGAAATCTTTATTTGTTCTTCTTGTAATATCTCTTCTTCTGGCTTCTTCTTCTTCATCTACTTCTTTGTTGTGACAATCAACAACAGTAGATAAGATTATCAAATCAACCTCTTGCAGAATTTCAGATTCGTCAGGATCTTGAATATTGTCAGGATTAGAATCTTCAATTTGATTTGTATTGCTGAGAGTTGATTTTCTTGATTTTCTTTTCAATTCTGGTTCTTCTTCAACAATTCCATCATCACCAAAAGTAGATCTGTCAGGAACTACTAGAGTTTGAATAGGTTCAGGAATTTCTTCAATTCTTAACCCTCTAGACCTTGTCTGTCTAGGTACTGTTTGAGTTGAAGAACCTCTTCTACTTCTTCTAGCACCTCTCCTACCTCTGCTTCCTCTACCTCTAGCAGGAGCAGTATAGCTTTCCATTGTCTCTCTTTGTAGTCTCAAGAATTCTTCATGTGAGAGATCTGGATATTCTTCACTTGCTGTAGAGAGTGCTTTTCTTGCATATAATTGTTGAACTCTTTTATCAGTGTGATATAGAGTAACAATTCTGCCGTCTTTTGTAGAAAACTTCTGGAATAAATTTGATGCATCTTCAGGATTATCAATAATCACATCTTCACCACCTTCAGGAATTGTAGCAAGAATTTGTCCATGACCAGGTGTCAGGATTTGATCTTCCGTCAGGATCTGAGATTGCACCAATGTTCTTACTGTCTTAACTCCAGAATCAGAAACATGAGTTGACTGCGTTGTTTGACTTTGAGAAGTTTGGATTGTCTTCATAACAACAGCATCAGAGGTTTCTCCTTGTATCGCTTTGTCACCACCATCATCTCCAGTATCATCATCATTATTTCTTAATACTAGATCAGGTGTACATTTTGTCTGAATAACCTTCTCCCCCTTTTTGACATCAGGATTTGACAATAATTGCAAAATTAAGGAAAGAGAGGCTTGAATTTCAGTTACCTTAGTATCCAGAGAATCAATTCGTTGTTTGATGGAGGTTTGTTCTGAAACAACAGATTTCACTTGGGATTCCACTACCCTTAGTTGAAAAGTAGTAGGCACCTTTGTAAAATTATTAAAGATATCAGTCCTCACTTTTTCAGTTGAACCCTTGATAGAATCAATCTCACTTTTCAGGCTTTTGGATAACAGAGTTGTAGCCTTCAGATGATTCTTCAAGTCGTGATTCTCTATAGACTTCACTGCATTATAGGCATGTTCAATAGCAGAAGAAAAACTGATAGATTCATCAGAATTGTGCCATGAATTGTTCCATTCATTCTGTCTAAATGCCTCTGCAGGATCAAAGGAAGGAGTAGAAAAATCTTGTCTCTGATCTTTCCCAGTGAAAGCTTTGCCAGCCATATACGTACTTGATGAACCAAAATTAGTTCCAAGACTAATCTTGAGTGCTGTAGCAAGCTGTTCCTTCTCTTTTCTATTCTCATTATCATCACTATCATCATCAGAACTATCATCATCAGTATCAGGAGTAATATCAGGATCAGGAATAGCAATACCTTTCAGTTTATCCTGTGGTTCTGAGATAGGATGATCTATTGGTCTTGAACGAAGTGGCTGTATCAAAATAGGTTCATTATCAGGAGCACCACTAGCGTCAGGATGAACATCGTCAGGATTTGATATGCTTGCATCAGTATTTGCTACCAATGGTTCTTGTGGAGCTTGAGGTTCAGAAGCTTCTTCAACACTTTGAGCTAAAGGTTCTTGTGTGCTTCCCTCATTGACAATGTTCTCGACCAATCTTTCAACAGAAGCTGTAGCTTTGCCAGCATCTTCACTTTGAGAAGATGGTTCTTGTGTAGCTGGAATGTTGATGTCTTCATTCTCCCTTTGAGAAAATGGTTCTTGTGTGACCATTCCACTAGCTAAGCCTTCACCCAAACTTTGATTGAGTGGTTCTTGTGTGGCAGGATCAACAGTAGCTGCTGAATTACTCTGAAATTCAGGTTCTTGTGGGCTTGATCCTTTCAGCTTCTTCTGTCTCTGATAGACTAACTCTTCTGCATTCCTCTTTTTCTTTGATGTAGGTGTAAGACCAACCAAGGAAGCAGTTGTAGAAACCTTCTCCCAAGAATGTCCTCGAATCTGAGATGGAGAGGCTGGAGAGTCTGATATAGAGACAACTTTTGTTGCTGCATCAGGAATACTAACATCAGGATTTGCTAGAGCATCAGGAGTAGATGACTCATCAGGATTTGATGTCTGAATATCAGTATCCTTCATTTGCACTGTCAAAGGAATATGATACCTGCTCTTTGATAATTTCCTTGTCTTTTGTGGTTTTGATGAAGGTACCACAGCTTTAGTAGCAGTATCAGCAACTTCCTTGTTCACATTCATCACAGAGGATATAGGTAAGTCATCCTCTGAATCACTTTCATCAATCAACCTTAACTTCCTTTTCACAGGAACATTCGTAACAACCTTATCAGCTTTCTTCACCAGGACCCCTTGTACACCCCCTTGTATCTTCTTTTTAGTGAGTGGTGTAGAGGAAAAATCCTTTGAACCTGATTGCCTTCCAGACACATCAGTTCTAGCTGATTTCTTTGATTTTACAACTAAAGTCTTTTGAGAGACAGTAGAGGTGGTTGTTAACTGTTTAGACTGTTTAGGTTGCATGCTTGTGTCAGGAACAAGGTGGGTTGGTCCTTGTACCATAGCATTAGAAAGTAGTCCATAACGAGTAGGCATTTTCTGGTGTAAGAAAAACCTAACCTCATCAGGAATAAAAGCATGTCCGCACAAAATATTTTGCCATATCAGGATTAAAAAATATTCAATAGGATTAAAATAAAATTTTATTTAAGGAAACAAAATTTATTTTAACAATCCTGAATAGCGTTTTGGTTTAAGAAAAATAACCAAATTAATGGTCATAGAATTAAAACACGCTTACCAGCAAACGAGGCAAAAATATTTATGGAAAACCGAACCGTCTCCTTGAGATTGTAGAAATGACCTGCACCCTTAATACACATTCTCTATAAAAGAGAACTGTTAAGCATAATCATCATATATCTATTAAAACACAAACCCTCTCCAGAGAAAAACTTACAAAAACCTTTCACCTTCTTTGTTTTTCAATGGCTGCCAACAATCAAAACAACATACCTGATGAAGAACTTGATAGAATTTGGCAACAAATGGATGAGGCTCTTGCTGAGATGGAGCCACAACCAGTTCCTGACCCTCAGGAATATGAAGCGTTTATAAACGCTATGGTTGATGTGGTGTGGCACGACTTTGTGCAAGCCAATCCTGGATGGAATCCTCTTGAGAATCTCATCTATGAAGAGGATGAAGACGATTGGGATGATGAAGAGGATGAGGATGAAGATGATGAAGAGCTCGTCCGAGAGCTTGAGAAACGTAAGAAGAGAATCCGTGATGCTTGTATGTCATGCAAGTTGGAGGCACGGAGGCGTCCCGGTGGTCACGGTGACGATCCGCCTTCAAGTAAATCAGCTCCTCTTCTTGTCTCTTAAGGATGGAACAAGAGACCTTCCAGTTCTGATGAACTGTGAAGCTGCTCAGGAGCATTCATGCTAATTTGCAGGGCACGTGTTCATGCTTATCTGTAAAGCACGAGTTCCTGAGTAGAAAATAGACTAGGAAAACAATTATGTAATATCCATATTTCATGTGTAATGTATCTTCAAGTATTAATGAAATTTGTCTATTTTCTCAATTGTATGCTTTTTGTACTTGCCTGCAAAATTTGTTAGTAACACTCAAAGTGATATAGAGATGATAAATAATAAACTCTGTTAATAATGAAATTGAAATTGATAATTAAGACTGAAAACTTAATCAAAGACTAAGTAATAATCTAATTGTCCAGAGTTTACCAGGAGTGTTGATGACAAATTAGCATAGAACCTCTGGTTTTCATACCAGCTTCAAACATCTGAGCATCAGGATTTGACCAATTGATTTCCTGTCAGGATTGAGTCCTATCAGGATTTGATCAAAGATACATACCTTTCTGAATAACCATCAGGATTTGACAGTTATCAGGATTTCCTCTCTGTAGCTTTTCCTCAGAAATTCTCAAAAATCATCATTCCAAGTTCATTCACCAACTTATTGAACGTAGCTTCAGGTAGTGGCTTGGTGAATATATCAGCTAGTTGTTGATCAGTAGGAACAAAATGAAGTTCAATTGTTCCTTCCAGAACCTGTTCTCTTATAAAGTGATATCTGATACTTATGTGTTTAGTAAGAGAATGCTGAACTGGATTTCCTGTCATTGCAATAGCACTTTGGTTATCACAATAAATAGGGATTTTTGAGTATGACAAGCCATAATCTAACAACTGATTTCGCATCCACATTATCTGAGCACAACAACTTCCTGCAGCAATGTACTCAGCTTCTGCAGTTGAAGTGGAAATAGATTTCTGCTTTTTACTGAACCATGAAACTAGTCTTCCACCCAAAAACTGACAACTTCCTGAAGTACTTTTCCTGTCTATTTTGCATCCTGCAAAATCAGCATCTGAATAACCACACAACCCAAAATCTGATTCCCTTGCATACCAAAGGCCAAGTGAAGGAGTGCCTTTGAGATATCTGAAAATTCTTTTGACTGCAATCAGATGTGGTTCTCTAGGTTTTGCTTGAAATCTTGCACATAGACAGGTTGCAAACATGATATCTGGTCTACTGGCAGTGAGATACAATAAAGAGCCAATCATTCCTCTGTAGTGAGTTACATCTACCTCTTCACCTTGATCAGGATCAAGTTTGGTAGCTGTAGCTATGGGAGTTGAAGCAGGAGTACTGTCTTGCATGTTAAACCTTGTCAGTAAATTCCTTGTGTATTTAGACTGATTAATAAAAATCCCTTCATCAGTCTGTTTAACTTGAAGACCCAGAAAGTAACTCATTTCTCCCATCATGCTCATTTGATATCTTGACTGCATAAGCTTGGAAAACTTTTCACACAGCTTATTGTTTGTTGACCCAAAAATGATATCATCAACATAAATCTGAACTAACAGCAACTCCTTACCATGATTCAAATAAAATAGAGTTTTATCAATTGCACCTCTTTTGAATCCACTTTCCAGTAAGAATTGAGCTAAGGTTTCATACCATGCTCTTGGAGCTTGCTTTAGTCCATAAAGTGCCTTATCCAGTCTGTAGACATAATCTGGATATTTAGGATCAATGAAACCAAGAGGTTGTTCAACATAAACTTCTTCCTCCAGTTCACCATTTAAGAAAGCACTTTTAACATCCATTTGGAAAACCTTGAATTTCTTATGTGCTGCATAAGCAAGAAATATCCTGATGGCTTCTAGTCTTGCAACAGGAGCAAAAGTTTCATCATAGTCAATTCCCTCTTGTTGGGAATACCCCTTTGCAACTAGTCTTGCTTTGTTTCTGATTATGACACCATCAGAATCAGTCTTGTTCTTGAAAATCCACTTTGTACCAACAATTGATCTATTCTTTGGTCTTGGTACCAGTTTCCAGACTTCATTCCTTTCAAATTCATTCAGTTCTTCTTGCATTGCAGTAACCCAATCAGCATCTTTAAGTGCATCTTCAACTTTCTTAGGCTCCTCCTTGGATAGAAAGTTATTATATAAACATTCATTCTGAGTTGCACTTCTTGTTTGAACACCTGCATCAGGATCTCCAATTATCAAATCAGGAGTATGATCTTTTGTCCATTTCCTTGCTGGTGTCAAATTGTTTCTTGAAGTAGATGCTCCCCCTGGATTGGTGTTATCTTGATTGAAAGAATTTGATTGATTTGAAGCTCTCCCTGAATTATTGCTATGCCCTCCTGATGTGTTATCAGGATCTTCACTTGAATCAGTATCTGAAGAATTCTGTCCTGATGATTGAGTTGACTCTGAACTTGTAGTTGAATGTCGTTGCTCCCCCTCAACATTAGCACTACTAGTTGTATGACTGTTGTTTGCATCATCAGTATTAGCCTCATCAGTACCTGGTGAGTCATCAGGATTTGGTGACCCATCAGTATCTGATGAATGGACAGCTTCTGATTCACTTTCTTCAGGTTCCTTGGAAGCTTCATTTTCAAATAACAATATATCATGCGAGTCTTCAATGATTCCAGTTATCTTCTTATCATCAAAAGATACATGTATTGACTCCATGACAGTTCTTGTTCTCAAATTAAAAACTCTGAAGGCTCTTGATGTAGGATAACCTATGAATATTCCTTCATCAGCCTTTGTTTCGAATTTCCCTAGCTGTTCAGGATGAGTTCTGAGAACAAAACATTTACAGTCAAACACATGCAAATGCTTCAGACTTGGTTTCTTCTCTTTGAGTGACTGATAAGGATTGACACCATGCCTGTTTATCAATGTGAGATTTTGTGTATAGCATGCTGTGTTGACTGCTTCTGCCCAGAAATATGTAGGTAATTTAGCTTCTTCCAACATAGTTCTGCCAGCTTCAATAAGAGTTCTATTCTTCCTTTCTACTACTCCATTTTGCTGAGGTGTGCCAGGAGCAGAGAATTGTTGAATGATTCCTTTGTATTTGCAGAACTCTTCCATCTTTGAATTCTTAAATTCAGTACCATTATCACTTCTCAGAATCTTGACTTTGTACTTTGTGGTTGTCTCAATCATCCTCACATGATCCAACAGAACTTCAGGAGTTTCATCTTTTCTATGCAGAAAATACACCCAGGTGAATCTAGAATATTCATCAACAATTACAAGAGTGTACCTTTTCTTACTGATGGACATGATGTTGACTGGACCAAACAGATCAAGATGTAGCATGTGATATGGTTCTTCAATAGAGGATTCTGATTTACTCTGGAATGATGTCCTTCTTTGTTTTGCTTTTTGGCATGCATCACAGAGTCCATCAGGTATATATAAGACATTAGGTAATCCTCTTACTAACTCTTTCTTAACCAACTCATTGATGTTGCTGAAGTTGAGATGAGAAAGCTTCTTGTGCCAATTCCAACTTTCATCTACTGAAGCTTTACTGATGAAACATGTAGGGGAGCCATCAGTATCTGAGAGAATGTTGGCTTCATATATGTTACCATGCCTGTAGCCAGTTAGTGCTATCTTCCCTGTTGCTTTACTGACTACTTCACAATGTGTGGAATAGAAATTGACATGATAACCTCTGTCAGTGATTTGACTAATACTCAACAAGTTGTGTTTTAGTCCCTTCACTAGAGCTACTTTCTCAATGATGACATTTCCAATGATTATATTGCCATATCCCAAGGTTTGTCCAATGTTGCCATCTCCATAAGACACAGTTGGGCCAGCTTTTTCCTCATATTCTGATAACAGGGCTTTGTTTCCAGTCATGTGCACAGAACATCCACTATCCATGACTAACACATTTTTCCTTTTACCCTGCATCAGAATAGTAAAACACTAGTCAGAATGTTTAGGAACCCACACTTGTTGGATTCCTTGTTCATGCATTTTATTAAATTTAACAGCAGAAGACTTTTTGACTTTAGCAGTCCTGACAGGATTTACTCCATCAGGATTTGCTTTGTCAGTATCAGTATTAACAAAAGCATGCTTCACTATGACATTTTCAGTTCTATCAGACTTTGTACTACTTTCAAACTTAGGCAATGGATCATAAAAGTTATAGTACAAATCATGATACTCTTTACATGTATAAATAGAATGCCATAGACTACCACAATGAAAACAGGACTACTGCGGTTTATAGAGTACTGATCTATTCCTAACATCAGACTTAGGAATATCAGTAATCTTCTTCTTACTCTTCTTACAATCAATAGCAAGATGATTAGAGTTACCACAGTTAAAACAACACTTTCTAGGTGCATTTGGGATATATTTATAACCATTCTCTTTATTGATCCCAACTTTACCATTCCTGTTTCTCTTAACAGTAGCTTCCTTTTTCTTATCTGTAACCTCACAGATTTTATCTTTAAGCTGTTTCTGAGACAATAGACCTACATTCTTAGTAACTTTGTTCAAGACAGGTTTAGGCTTAACGATTTTAATTCCTTGAGTAGAAGAAGATCCCTTTTCAAAAGTAGAATTGGAATCCTTACCAAAAACAAAATTAACAGGAGTAATCTTAGATTTGGTTGAGTCTATAACATGTCTATAGGTCTTTGGACTAACTGTCTCATCAATGACAATTTTCTCTTTCAATTTCTTATCCTCATCTGACTTATATCCTAGACACTCTTTCCAATTCTTAGAGGTATTAATCTCATGAAATTTCCTACCAGAGTCTGTCCAGGTTCTGATTTTCTCATTAGCATATTCAAGTTCTTTTTCAAGGGAAGTACATTTAGATGTTGTCTCTAAGTGCATGTGCTTAACATTATCACATTCTTTTTGTACTTCTTGCATACGAGAAAATTCAGCTTCTAATATCTCATTCCTCTTTCTAAGGTCAGACATCTCAGATAAGATTCTAGTATTCTCAGCAGTTTGACTTCTAAAGCTAATATGTAATGACTTTAGAAAACGTCTTAACTCAGAAGCATTATCAGTATCAAAATCAAAGAAAGTATTTAGTACCTTATCATCAGGAGCAGCAGTTACATCAGCATTGGCCATTAACGCATAGTTGACTACCTCAGTATCAGATTCTGAGGAAGAGTCCATCCAATCCTTGCTTGATGTGATGAGTGCCTTTGTCTTGTTGCATTCAGAAGCAAAGTGACCCATACCATTACACTTGTAGCATCTAACCTTTGACTTGTCAAATTTGCTACCCTTGCTGTCCTTTTTGATATACTTGTCTTTGTCTGCTTTGAAGGTCTTTTTCTGAAAGTTGCCTTGTCTTCTATTCTTCCTGAACCTCATCCTTCTGAAGTTTCTGACAATCATAGCAACCATCTCTTCCATGTCTGAGTCAGAAGAGTCATCACCAGTATTGGCATCAGGATTGCCATCAGTATCTGATGAAGAGTCGTCAGGATCTGACTCAGCTACTCTTGCTTTCCTTCTAGAGACCTCCATAGCTTTCTCTTTTGATTTTGCTTCTACATTCAAAGCAATTGACTTTGCCTTGCTGCTTTTCTTGTTCTTTCTCTGTTGAACTTCAAGATCATGAGTTCTTAGCATCCCATAGATCTCATCAAGAGACACAATGTTCAGATCATACTGGTGTCTAATGATTGAGGTCTGAGTATCCCATTCTTCAGGTAAAGCTCTAAGAAATTTGGTGTTTGAATCTTCAGTTTCATATACTTTGTCAACTAAGGATAAGCTGTTCAATAGTGTCAGGAATCTATCATATAGATCAGTCAGGCTCTCTTCAGGTCTTGCATCGAATTGTTCATATTCTTGAATCAATAGAGCCCTTCTGTTTTTATTAACAGATGCAGATCCCTGGCACTGAGTTTCCAAAGTATCCCAGATTTCTTTTGAAGACTTGCATGCTATCACTCTGTTTGACATAACAGCATCAAGACCATTGTGCAAGATATTCTTTATCTTTGGTTCTCTGAGTACATGAGCTTTTTCTTCTGGAGTCCATTCAGATTTAGCTTTGACCACATAATGTTCTGGTACTGTATCTGTTCGTTCTACGAACTTTGTTGGTATATATGGTCCATCACGAATCCTGTCCAGATTGTCAGGATCCATAGCCTCCAGGTACATCAGCATCTTTACCCTCCATGTGGAATATTCTGATATCTTCAAGATGGGAATCTTCATGCTTTCATACTTGGTTGTCGACATCTTTAGATCGTATCTAATTCAGAATTAAATCAGTTTGCTCTGATACCAATTGTTGCCCAGTAAATAACAATTGTAGAAGGGGGTTGAATACAATTGTATAAGATTCTCGACTTTATATAACACAAATATGAAAGATCAATAACAATAACAATAACAGCTTTATTAACTTTGATATAAAACTGTTACAAACTCTCTTAAGAAATTCTGATGTTCTTAAGAGCTGCTAGCTTACAAAAACTCTCTCAAGAAATTCTGTTCTTAAGAGCTTCTCTCCGATTATGTTCTCTCTCGAATGAATACATAAATCGAAACCAAAACTGTGTTTATATAGTGCACACAGCTTCTCTATCAATAACAAGATAAGTCCTAATCATAATAAAGATAGAAACATATCTTTAATCGATAGCTGCATTCTACAAACCAGGAACAAACTTCCATGTTTATCTAGACTCCAAATATAACTCGAAGTAGGAATCCTGATCAGCTTCAAGTTCTGATGATCAATCCTGATCATAGTCTGAGTAGGAATCCTGATGATCAATAAGATACTGACGCTTGATCAAATACTGATGACCATGCAATACTGATGACGTCAGCAATCCTGATCAGTTGAGTCTAGCTTCTGACGATCATTGAATTCTGATCTAACAACTCGCCCCTTGAAATCTCCTGTAATCTCTTTGCCCCAAACTGAAAGGACATCTGAGCAAATGGTGAGTTTGTCATAGAAGGAGCTAGTATCATTGTTATCCCACACTTCTTTAACCAGGAAATAGCACATTGGATCACGCAACCATGCATTCTCAAATCTAAAAGCTTTCTTACAGGTAACTTGTCGAGATGCTTGAGTTTCCAACCAAATAGGGCAATGATCTGAGGTTGACACCTCAAGATTAATAAGTTTCGCATCTTTGAACAAGTTAATGAACTCCTGATTTACTAGAGCTCTGTCCAGGCGAACTTCGACATGATGATTTGTACCATATCCGCGTTCCCAGGTGTATTGATACCCACCTAGGGGCATATCAATAAGATCACAATCATGCAGCACGTCCTGGAAACCTTGCACCAGCCGATGAGGGTAAGGTCTGCCTCCAACTTTGTCATTTTGAGAAAGAACATTATTCATATCACCTATTAGACACCAAGGAAGAGAATTACCTTGTGCTAGGGTTCGAAGCAGCTCCCATGTTTCTCTCCTTTTAGACCTGTCTGGTTCTCCGTAAACTCCAGTTAGTCTGTAATGATGCCCTTGCTTCGTAGAGACATTGACATCTATATGGTTCTTGTTAAAAGAGTTAAGAGACACTTCTTCTTTGTTCCTCCATATCAGTGCTATTCCACCACTATGACCTTCAGATTCCACTACTATCATGCCATCAAAATGCAACAGATTTCTAGCTCTCTCCACGGTTTTATTTTTACACAATATTTCGCACAAGAATATAAAATCGGGTTTCTTTTGGAGGACAATCTCCTTAGGGAATTGTAAAGCCCATGGGGTCCCAAGCCCATGGCAATTCCAGCTTAATATACTCATAAGTACTCGCCTCTTGTCCGTTTTTTGAACTTGTGTTGTCATTGTTGTTAGGCCCATCGTCTGAGTCCATGAGTTCTGTGCTAGGGCCCAAGTTTTCTGCTATATCTGAGGCCCCATCTGTTTTACGCTTCTTGTTCTCTATAATAGGGTTCTCCTTCCTTACGATTACTGGCAAGATTGTAGGGTTGTTAGGATAAGGACCATTTAAACCTGTAATCCCGCCAACATGATCAGTTGGAAAAACTTGTTTTCCTGATTTTCCTCTTTCCATACCAGATGATTAATTTGCATGCGCATTTTGTGGATCTTGATTACTCCGAGTGTCACCAGCATGTGCCTGACTGCTGCCGGAACCAGCACTTGTTCCGTTTGTGACTATTCCATTACGCAGCCACTTTGCTCTTATGGGTTTCACATGACGTTTAAACGGTGCCCTCATGAACTCACCATAAGGTTTACTGATTTCCATTTCCGGTGTTGTAAATAGTTGGCTGTAGAACTTCTCAGAATGCCCCAAAACTCCACAAATAAAACAGAAGGTAGGGACATTTTCATATTTGAAATTGATCCAAAACCACTCTCCCCCTGCACTTCGAATCTTCATCCTTCGCTTAAGAGGCCTAGTAACATCTATAGTTACTCTCACTCGTAGATAATCACGCCAAACACCTACAAAATTGGTGTTTGCAGAAGCCACGAAAGTGCCAATGTAATTGCCAACCTCCTTAATGATTCTCTCAGTCATAAAGCCTGGCTTCAAGTCGTATATCTGTACCCATAGGTCTAGTGAGTTTAACATGACACATCGAGGATTTTCTCCTTCTTGCAGTCGTGACATGATCAAGGCTCTTCTATTGAAAGACCATGGACAACCCTCAATCACTCTCTTAACATCAACTTCATGGTAAAACTAGAATAAATAGAGGTTGGCCTCCAGATCCTTAATATAAACTCCCATACCTGGTTTCCATAAAGCTGCAAGAGTCTGTTGCATTGCTTGGAAATCTATGTTGCCTTCTGTTAAGAATCGTGCCACTATGCATAATTTGGCGTCAAAGCATGTGAATACCTGATTTTCATCTTGAAGGACTCCATCCTCTACTTCTAAACCCCCATGTTCTTCTTCTTCCAAAGTGATGTTGTTCAAGGCGTGAATCAACCCGTTTTCAGAATCCAAAGAGTACTTTGAGAACACAAAGAAAGAAACACGAGAATACCAATGACAGTAAACTATATCACCATGTCAAAAGACAAGACATAATGTGACCGGTAGATAATTCTTTTTAGTGACAAGTATAGTGTCCTTGGTTGAAGTTCATGTTATGAATGATATTTTTTGGACACCAAAATAGTGTTATAGTGACAGTATTTTGGTGTCCTTGGTTGAAAATGATCTAAGTAAATGGTCCCTGCCATCTGTGCAGTTGAGCTATGGTCCCTCCAGGAAGGGCAATACCCACTTATAATTTCCCTCGGAACAGGTATACCTGACTTCAGTATACTCGCAATAGGGTGTTCGCGGTGCGGACGGTACGGTTTTTCTCTAAAATTGCGGACCAACCCGCATATGCGATTTGGTTTAAATTTTAAACCGTGACCGCACCGCGTAACTTAAAAACCGCGTAAATCACATCACATAAATGCGGTGCGGTGTGTTGCGGTTTGTGCGGTTTAATAATATCAATATAAAAATTATAATAAATTGAAAAAACTAAAGGTTACAATAAAATTGAAATATGAAGTCAAATTGCCAAATAAAATAGAATTGAGATTTGAAATAAAGATAGATTGTTCTTAGTAGTGACACTAGAAATGAAATAACAATGGCTAAAAGTCAAAGAATCATCCACACAAAAGAAAAAAAACGGTGTAAAAAAAAGTGAAAATATAGTATATACCGCATACAGATAAAAAAGTGAAAGTGAGAGGCGCAACTACAATTAAAGATTAGGATTTAAGAGGAAAGGAAGAAGCAGATTTACCCAAAAATTACACACAAATTATAAATGGAATGGGGTAAAAAGTCATATATATATATATATATATGTTTATAAAAAAATATTATTAATATATTAATATGCGGTGCGGTGCTGTTTGAACCGCGAGAAAGAGTTCCCAACCCACAAACCGCACCGCACCGCGCGTTTTGGCTAAAATGCAAACCACGACCGCACCACGAAAGATTTAAACCACGGTGTGGTGCGATGTGGTCCGGGTCGAACGGTTTATGCGGTTTGAAGAACACCCCTAAACTGCAGTGTTCAAATACACACACTTCCCCCTTCTTATTTATTTGTTCTTTGAAAAAAAAAACTTATCTCAAATTAATTGTTTATCTTTATAATCAATACAAACTAATGATCATTTTTCACCGATATTTTCATTATTTATCACTTTCAATATCAACTTTTCTCATCTATATTTATAGAACTAACACATTAATTATACGTATAATGTATGATAACAAAATAAATATAACATTTAAAATTTCTTAATATGCATGTGCAAAATTTTCAAACGGACTAGCTAAAAAGGGATATATATTATAAACTCTTGCAAAAAAAAACAAAGCTTATTTTCAAAAAAAAAAAAACAAAGTCAAATAAAATTATTACTAGCTCATCTATACTATCTATATTATATATATTATAAAAGACGAAACATTGGTGGTACCTGTTTTTTGGTATTTCGTAATTTTACTTAATTACTCTTACTTATCTATAAAAAAGATTATTAAATAATAAGACATATTTATAATCAATTATCTTTTTCAGCTAAAACAAATTACATTTTCTATTTTTTCTAATAAAATCTACTCTTTTCTTAAAAATATCACATACAATTACCTTTTTTTAACTAAAATATGTTATGTTTTCTATTTTTACTTACTAAAACCTCTCTTTTCCAAAAATATTACGGGCAACCCTTAATTATTTATTTTAAAATTTATTTTTATACTTTTAATTTTTTAAAACGTTTACCTATTTTAACCAGTGTTAAAAAATAGTTAAAATTAAAAAATTTAATTAAAAAATTTAAAAGGTATAAACTTGATTAAACAATAGCAAAAAACATTATTTTTGTACATATAATTATAATCTTAAATGTCTAAATCGTAAATTCTCTTAATTTTTCCTCTTAAATTGATCTCTAATTGAAAAGTTAAACCGTTAAAATTTTATTTATTACAATTATATAACATTTTTAACATATTTGCATAAATATATGATAATAACATATGTTTAGTTGAAATAACGAAACAATTATATATATGAATAAAAAAATATTATTAAATTTATTCCGATTAATGATCCGATTAATCCCCGATTACCCGATTAATCCCTGAACGGTGCCTTAACCGATTAACTCCGATTCCCGCTTTTTACAACACTGATTTTAACATGCGTACTTATTTTTTTAACAAATTTTGATTTTTTAAAAAGTTTATCTATTTTAACATGCCTACTTTTTTTTAACAAATACAATTAATAAAATATTATAACATAAATAATCAAATAACAACTATTACAAACAATTCGTACACCGTAGAAAATATCAAGGACAATTATCTTTTTCAACTAAAACATATTACTTTTTCTATTTTACCTTACTAAAATCTCTCTTTTTTCCAAAAATATCACGGGTAGTCCTTAATTATTTATTTTAAAACCTATTTTAATATTTCAATTATTTAAAAAAGTTTACATATTTTAACATCTCTACTTAATTTTTCAACAAATATAATTAATCTATACTATCTTATAATAGACGAAGTTTGGTTGGTCGATACTATGTGATATTACTTAATTACCCTTACTTATTTTTAAAAACATATTTACAACCAATCACATTTTCAGCTAAAATACAATACTTTTTCTATTTTTTTTCAAGCAAAATATCCTTTTTTTTCTAAAAAAATCAGGGGCAATTACCTGTTTCAACTAAAACATTTTTTTTCTATTTTTCCTTACTAAAATCTCTCCGTTTCCAAAAATATCACGGGAAAATCCTTACAAACTATTTCAATATTTTTTAATTATTTAAAAAAGTTTAACTATCTTATAATAGATAGACGAAACATTAAAAGTTTGTTCGGTCAGTTTGTATTTTGTGATTTTACTTAATTACCCTTACCTATTTAAAAAAAATATTATTAAATAACAACATTATTTTTAACCAATTATCTTTTCATCTAAAATACATTACTTTTTCTATTTTTCTAACAATTCCCTTTTTGTCTAAAAAAATCACGGGCAATTATCTTTTAACTAAAACATATTATTTTTTCTATTTTTTCTTACTAAAAACTCTCCTTTTCCAAGAAATTCACGGGTAACCTTTACTTAATTATTTATCTTTTTCAACTAAAAATGTTACTTTTTCTACTTTTATGAAAATTAGAAAATAAGCTAATATTTTCTGAAAATGAAACGAAAATATTTTGAAAACAAAAACTCCACACTAAGTTTCGTGATGTTTAGCAAGATATTGGAGAACAAGTTGTGAACATTGCTTTCTTTTTTCCATTTTTTCCCCACAAGTTGTCCTTGGAATATGGTGTTAATTCATCCTGACATCAGGGTTTTGAAGTGTAATAAAAACGTGATAGGTTGAATGTAAGCAAATGGACAAACTTAATTAAGAGTAATATTAGGTATTAACTTTTTTCAAATAATATAAAATGACAAATGATTATTTTTTATTTCGTAAATACGTGTGTGTATATATATATATGCAAATTTTATATTATTGTTAAATAAATTAATAATTATAAAGACAACACGTAATTATTTTGGAACATTTTTGGGATTTTTTTTCGAGTCTCTTGAATTTTTCCCAAACTAAAAATTGTGCTTAAGAAAAATAATATTGGCGTGGGACACAGGTGCCCACTAGTCATATTTATAGGGATGTCTATCAGATATCCCATCATTTTATAAAATTAATACGCATTGACGAATTCAAATAAATTATATGTCATATCACATCATTTTATAAAAAAATTGTTAATGAATTTGGAATACTGTTATGGATTAAAAAACGTGCTTTGTGAATTTAATGCTAGGATTAATGAGCTTCGAGCTTTAATGGCTGCACTCGTGTATCCGGACTAAATTGGTCCTCACAAGATGCCTACGTATCTCAATTAATGCTGAGAATCAAGCCAAAGACGTAGTTCTGATTGTAGGATCAGAGACCTTATATAGGCGTCTGGAGCCTAGTATTTATGGTATGTTTAGGAGACTTAACGGATAAGTCTTCTTTTTGATATTGGATAAGTATTGTATTTCTTGCTGAAGAATTCGTTTCCTTGTTGATAAAGGTTATGACTCATTGATTGCCTTTAATTGGGATTCCAGATCCTTCTTTGACTAATTTTCCATAATTTGGGATCTTTTCATGAGCTGTATATTTTCCCTATTCATTAATTACGAAATTAATGAATAATTAGGGTGTCGAGCCTTAAATACCAGCCTTTCCGTTGAATAATCAATTATATTTCTATAATTACTTTTCTATCCATATCATTTGCCCCCCAACTTCTGGGAAAATATTCTCGGGGTTTTCGTAGAAGTTATAGCGCGTATTTCCCAAAATTTTCCATTTTTAGGGCATTTTTTGACCTCAAACTAGGTTATTTTCGACCAGGAATTCGACCTGGAATTAGTATAAATTCGACCAGGTTTTTGACCTGGAATCAGTACAAATTCGACCTGGAATTTCGACCAGGAATCAATACAAATTCGACCTCGTTTCTGGTCCCAGGTCGATGGATTTGACCTCAGATTCTCGGTCATTTTCGACCAGGATCGTTCGACCTCGGGTATCCTTTTTTCGACCTCGTTTCTGGTCCCAAGTCGATGGGTTCGACCTCAGATTCTCGGTCATTTTCGACCTCGTTTTGCCGATTTTGTTTCTAGTATTCCTTCGACCTCGATTGGTAGTGACGTCGTTGGTTTCGACCTCGACTCATAGGCCAATTTCGACCTGGATTTGTCGACTTCGTTTCCATGTGTTTTCGACCAGGATTCTATGATTTCCCGGTTTTATTTTGGAGCGAAGTCGAACAATACGACTTCAATTGCCCATGTAATTTCGATCTCGTTTTCTCGATTTCAACTAGCCATTTTTCGATCAGGAATTTCTGATTTCCTGACTTTATTTTGGTACGAGGTCGTACAATACGACCTCGATTTCCCATGTATTTTTGATGTCAATCTCTCGACTTCGATCTAGGGTCTTTTCGACCTCGTTTTTCCAGTTTTTTGATTTGATTTTGTTGTGAAGTCGATGGTCACGACCTCAATTCCAGGTGTATTTTCGACTTGGGTCGCACGACCTCGATTTAGGGCCTTTTCGACCTCAAATCTTTAATTATTTCCCTTTATTTGGGAGTGAGGTCGTTTGATACGACCTCGTTTTCCCATATATTTTCGACTTCAAGCCTTCGATGTCGATCAAGGGTCTTTTTCGACCTCAATTTTGTTTTTACCTTGGTTTTATTCCAAGATTCTTTCTTTGGGCTTTTGATTAGCCTAATTGGGCTTAAGTATGTCTAGCCTTGGGCCTTATTTGATTTGGGCTTTCGCCTTCGTAATCCATAAATGGATTTTATGGGCCTTACAGGCTATAGACGGTTGACATACCGTAACCGGTTGAGCTTCCAGTCATTTTCACTATAAAAGAGTGAGATTTCTCATTTCACTCTCACTTCATACTTCTTTCTTTCCGAAAATTTCTCTCTAGTCTTCATAGTTTTTTCTCTCTTTTATTCCGCGGTAAGGCGATTCCCGGTGAGTTTTTTTGTGGGGGTTTTCTGGGTTCAATCTTCTTCCGTTGAAGATTTTCTGGGCTCAACCTTCATCCCTTGAAGATTTCTGGGATTCTTTGAAGATTTTCTGAGAATTTCTTTGAAGATTTGAAGATTTGAAGATTTTTCTAGGTTCTTTTTCTGGGATTTCTCTTGAAGATTTGAAGATGTCTGACAAAGCTGCTCAACGCCTTCAAAGAATGAACAAAGCTTCTAAGAGAGGTATCATCATTCGTTCTTCTCATATGTCACTTCAAGATATGATTTTAGAACGTAGTGATGAATATCCTTCTGTGTCCCACTTAGATTCTTTTGACTGTAGTAACAAATTCCACGAAATCGATTTAATTAGGGACTATAACAAAATGTATAGGGTTAGGTCTCCTTATAGGTTAGTCCCAGCCGGCCCAGGGGACCGTTCTTGCCATTGGCGTCCTGATGCTTTATGCATTTACAAGGATGCCATTGTCGCGGGACTCAGGTTCCCTTTTCATGAGTTTATTCCCAGGCTTTTGGCTGATGTTGGGATCAACCCTTGCCAACTTCCTCCAAACGCCTGGAGAATCATTATATGTTTCATTGTTCTTTGTTTGAAGAACAATTTTCCTTTATCTGTAGCTTTGTTTAGAAGAATCTTTCAGTTTAAGAATAGCTCAGCCATTACTTTGGGTTCGGTTTATATCAACCACCGTCCTTCCACTCCCCCCATATTTCACCCTAAATCCATTCCAGATAACAACCCAAAATGGAAAGAAGAGTTTATGTACTTAGTTTGGGAAGGAGGGGATTGGGGCACCCTTTTTCGTAGTTCCTTTAGTAGGGTTTCAGATGGTAGCCCTAGTGATATCATCCTGAATGATGAGGAGGCCCATGCATATGCTGAACTTACAAAGGATAATGTTAGATATAATTGCTGACGTTTGTTTAATCAGTGTTTAAGTAACAGGTACTGTTCAGAGTTTAGTCTGAAGTACTTATCAGAGTTTACATGGAAGCCGGTCAGAGTTTGTTAAAGTCTGACAGGGTGAAAGTCGATTTAGCTGTCGGTGCATATCATGAAGATTCTAGAAGCAATATATTCTGAAGATGGAAAGAAGCAGAATATATTGATTCAGCTAAGGAGACTGGACAGAGGACTGAAGCAATTCTAATTGATTACAAATTGTATAGCTAATTTGTAGGAGTATCAATTAGAGATTGATTGTAACTGTGTACTATATAAACACAGATAGGTTATCCCTAGAAGGGATGCGATTATTGAAAAATTATTCTTGTAACCTAGTAGCTCTTTGTGATTCATTAACATCATAAAGAGAGAAGCTGTTAATACAATTACAGTTTATTGATTCATAAACAGTGTTCTTGATTATTGTTATTCTCATATATATTTGATTATACTGTATTCGGCCTAACAATTGGTATCAGAGCCAAGGCTGTTTAATATATACAGTTTTACGATTCAAACACAGTAATAATCATGTCTGAAGAAAATCAAGCTCCTCTCAAGGTTGAACAGGTTAAACCTAATTCTGTGAGTCGGTATGAAACAATCAGGGTTCCAATTCTCAGGCCAGTAGAGTATCCAATTTGGAAGGTGAAGATGACCATGTTTCTGGAGGCTACAGATCCAGAATACCTTGACAGAATCTTTGATGGTCCTCATATGCCGACTAAATTGTCTCCTGTTGTTGATGGTCAAGAACAAAAGACTGTTCCAAAGGAAAAGAAAGATATGACTCCTGAGGACATCTCATCAATTGCAAAAGATGCAAAGGTTAGACATCTTCTCCACAGTGCTTTAGATAATGTTATGTCTAACAGAGTAATTGGTTGCAAAACTGCAAAAGAAATCTCGGATGCTTTAGAAGTCAAGTGTCAAGGAACCACTGCTATAAAGAAGAACAGGAAAACAATACTTACTCAGGAGTATGAGCACTTTGATTCAAGAACCAATGAAACCTTGACTGAGACATATGACAGATTCTGTAAACTGCTGAATGATTTATCTCTAGTTGATAAAGAATATGATCTTGAAGAATCAAATCTCAAATTTCTCTTATCTTTACCTGAAAGATGGGATTTGAAGACAACAACTATAAGAGATAATTACGAACTTGCTGAAACTGAACTTGATGAGATCTATGGGTTACTGAAAACTCATGAATTGGAAATAGAACAAAGAAACAGAAGATCAAGCAAGAAGACAAAATCTGTTGCTCTCAAAGTTGAGGAGAAGCCCATCAAGAAAGAATCATCAAGGAAGAGAGCCAAGGGAAAGGCTTTAGTCATTAAATCTGAAAGTGAGTCATCAAACTCTGATGATGACTCAAACTCTGATGAAGCTTCTGACTCTGAGGATGATGAAGAACAGATGATGCAAATGGCTGCATTGATGGTGAAGACCTTCAAGAAGATGGGATTCAAGAACTTCAAGAAAGGAAAGAGATTCTCAAGGAAAGAGTCAAACTCTGAAAGGAAAGGTTTTAGAAAGTCTGATGGAAGGGAGACCAAGTCTGGCAAGAAGGATAAATCTGAAATCCAGTGCTACAAGTGTAAGGAGATGGGTCACTATGCCCCAGAGTGCAAGAAAGGCAAATCTGAGAAAGCACTCATCTCTAAAGGCAAAGACTGGGCAGATACTTCAGACTCTGATGATGGAGTAAATTATGCTCTTATGGCAACTGTCAAAGATGAGACTGAATCATCTGAAAATAAGGTACCCCTAACTACTTATGCTTATGATACTGATAATATATCTGAATTAAGAGTATATCTGAAAAGCGTACATGTTAGTTATAGGGATCAGACTTTAGAGAATGAGAGAATTAAATCTGAGAATCTTAGTCTTAAAGATAGAAACAAGTTTCTTGAAGGAGAACTTGAAAATATGAAGCAGATTCAAAAAGAAAGAGATGATGCTGTTTATGTTGAACAGGAGTTGCTCAAAAGATATAGGCAACTAGAATATGATCTAGAAAAAGAAAGAAAAATAATCAAGACTTGGACAAACTCTGGAAGAGACACTCATCAAGTGTTTCAGACAGATTCTGTAGGTTTAGGCTATTGTGAAAATGATGAACTTAGGTTTAAAGACAAGGTTAAGGTTAAACCACAACTTAAACCTGTAAAATTTGTTCCAGAGTCCACTAAGTTAAAATCTGTTGTAGTAAGAGAAGCTGATATGGAATCAGATGAAACCTGTGAAAGACAGGAAAATATTATAACAGAAAATCTAATGAAACTAGAAGCTGTTAGAAAGCCAGTAAAAACTTGTGAAAAACAGGTTAATGTTGGCTTGATGACAGGAAAACAGTTCAATCATAAGCTCAAAGAGGTAAAGTCTGCCATGAAACCAAAAGGGTCCAAGAAAAATAGGAATGGAAAGATAGGCATAAATAAAAGAAATAATTATTTGCCTACTGCTGCTGCTCCAAGGAAAACATGTTATAATTGTGGTAGTTCTAACCATCTTGCTAGATTTTGCAATAAGAACAAAGAAATTAACTCTTTACCTTCTACATCAGGAGTAAAAAATGATTATGTAAGAGTTAAACCACAGACTTTATGCACACATTGTGGGAGCACTTGGCATTCTATTTATACTTGTAAGAGTTATCATGCTATTTATCATAACTATTATGAGCTAAAACCCAACTTAAAATGGGTCAGGGCAAACTCTGCAAGTGTAAAGTCTGACAATGTTAGTTTAAACTCTGTTGATAGTGATTCCGCTGCAAAAGCTAACACTGTTAAGAAAGACAAAGGATCCAAGCAAGTCTGGGTCCTTAAAACTAACACTTAGTGTTTGTTTGTGATTACAGGGCATAAAAGAGAGCACCCTTATCTTGGACAGTGGATGCTCAGGACACATGACTGGAAATAAAGCCCTGCTATCAGATTTTGAGGAGAAGGCTGGCCCAAAAGTATCCTATGGAGATGGCAACATAGGACTTACTCTGGGATATGGCAATATAAATCTTGGAAGTGTCATCATAACAAATGTAGCTCTAGTCTCAGGACTCAAGCATAATCTGTGATAAGTGGGTATTTTATTCACTTAAAACGTTTCCGTATGGCTTAAAACGATTGTTTGTACTCGAGTTGTGGTATTTTTGATCTCTTTTAAGGGTATTGTGCAGGAATATCTATCACAGGTGTAATGGGAATGAAGCGGAGCAATCGGAATGCAATTTGGAGCTAAAACGAAGAAAATGGAAAAATTCGTCTTCCTGGACAGAAGGCACGGCGCGGCAGCGCCGTGTTTGTGCTTGCCTATGGCGCGGCAGCGCCGCTGGAAAAAGGAGCAGTAATGACGAAATTTCCTGTTTTGAACCCAATTTGCTGATTTTTCGAGTTGAAGTCAAATTACAATTCAGTACGACTTGTTTGCACCTGGAGGCATATATAAAGAGAAGAAAACCCTAGAGAACAGGAGAGACACATACCACATATTATCTACGGAGTTTTAAAGCACGAAGAAGCAAGGAAGAAGATAGTTTTCAATTTATTCTTGTATTCTTTCTAGCTTGTGGATGCTTGGTTTGGGTGTATTCTTTAGAACCTTTGATAATTAATCCAATATTGATTCGTTTTCTTCAATCATGTTTACATTAGAACCCATGGTGACGATTAGTTTGATTATGAACTAATTCGTTGTCATGGGGTTTTAGCGGATTTATTCATGAAGTTTATTTGTTGAATTTTCTCGATGCCTATAGTGTGATTGATGCGATATCCTATCATGGTTGTTTTACTTCGTTATAGGAGAGTAGCTAACTCCTGTAATTGTGTGTTAATTCTTATTGAAGCGAAAGTGGATTTAAGAGTTTAGAACTTGCCATGCTAGCATAGGTTTATGCGTGAGAATATCATTCGTAATTAGTGTCGTAACTCTAACCGTTTTATGACGACTATGTGATCAATTGAATGCTTGTACTTCAACCATTATGTTTTCAATCTTTATAGACATATAGGGACTAAGCATAATTGGGAGACTAAGTGATTTCTATCTTTATTGTGGATATTATTTAGGATGGTATTTGTGCAACGAAAGTTGGCTTATATCAGTTTTGTGTGTTCGATCAGGTATTAATAAATCACATGAAAAGGCTAGAGAATTGGAAACTATAGATGGATTGTTTAATGAAGTAAAAATTCCATGTTTATTTGCATAAGTAATTCGACATAAATCTCAGTTCAAGTAGTTGATAATTAGTTATAATTCTTAGATTAATTATAGTGATAACAAAAATCCACTTTGTTATTTGTTTTAGCATCGGATAATAATCATACATTGGTGAGTGAATTAACTAGACAAACAACGAGTCCCTGTAGGAACGAACCTTATTTGCTATCTGTATTACTTGAGATCACGTGCACTTGCGTGTTGAGTTTGGTCGTAACAAGTTTTTGGCGCCGCTGCCGGGGACTCGGTGTTATTTTTATAGTTTATGTGCTTGTCATCAGTGGTCGTTAGAGTTCACTGACTCGGATTGTAGTTGTTTGTTCTGTGTGTTTCAGGTACTTGAACGTGTATGCGAACACGTTCTCAGACTCGTAAATTGGAAGAAGAAAGATTAAAGTTAGTAAAGATGGGAGACGTACCAGAAGGATTAGCACCTGCAGCTAAGGCTTTGAAGGACTATTCTCAGCCAAAGATCAATGACATTCAATCCAGCATTGTCAGGCCGGCTATTGCAGCTAATACCTTTGAAATCAAGCCTGGCACGATTCAGATGGTGCAGAATTCAGTTCAGTTTGGGGGTGCTCCAACGGAAGATCCTAATATGCATATTAGGGATTTCATTGAGATTTGCGACACCTTCAAGTTCAACGGAGTGTCGGAAGATGCTGTGAAGCTGAGACTTTTCCCGTTTTCTCTGAGGGATAAGGCTAAGGGCTGGTTGCACTCTCTACCAGCAGGTTCTATTACTACATGGGAGGATCTTGCTCAGAAGTTTCTCACTAAATTCTTCCCGATGGCTAAAACAGCAGCAATCAGGAATGCTCTTACTCAGTTTTCACAACATTCTGGTGAAACTTTATGTGAAGCGTGGGAGCGCTACAAGGAGATGCTTAGGAGATGTCCTCATCATGGAATGCCTGATTGGATGGTGATAAATTGTTTTTATAATGGACTGGGAGGTCAATCTCGACCGATGCTTGATGCGGCATCAGGTGGAGCTCTATGGGCTAAGAGCTACGAGGAAGCTTATGAGTTAATTGAGATGATGGCTGCGAATGAATATCAGAATCCTACTCAGAGATTATCACAAGGCAAGGTAGCAGGTGTTCTTGAAGTTGATGCAGCTACTGCAATAGCAGCCCAGTTGAAGGCTTTGACAATGAAACTGGATTCTTTGGCGAATTATGGAGTTCAGCAGGTGGCTAGTGTTTGTGAGCTTTGTGCGGGCGCACATGAGACGAATAATTGTGCCATATCTAGTGAGTCGGCGCAGTTCGTGAGCAATTTTCAGAGACCATCACAGCCAGTTCCAGCCACCTATCATCCCAATAGCCGGAATCATCCTAATTTCAGCTGGAGCGACAATCAACAATCTCAGCAGCCTTATCAGCCATTCCAAGGTCAGCAATTTGGAGCAAAGCCTTACAATCCTCAGAATTTTCAGCAGCAGCAAGGGCAGAATTTTCAGCCACGGTATGCTCCTAGGCAACAATTTCAGCCACCAGGATTTCCGCAACAACCTCATGCTAGTGCGGGGCAGTCTTCGAATGAAAAATCTGAATTGGATGAGTTGAGAATGATAGTTAAAAGCCAGGCGGCATCGCTCAAGACTTTGGAGAATCAGATGGGGCAGTTAGCAAGTGCCTTACTCAGTAGAGCTCAGGGAACTCTTCCTAGCGATACGGAGCCTAATCCAGGAAAGACAGTTGTCCAAGAACATGTGAAAGCAGTTACCTTGAGATCGGGAAAGGTCACGGGCAATCAAAAATCAGCAGTTGAAGAAGAGGAAGAAATTCAGCAGCATCAGGTGGAACCTTCTAAGGAAAAGCCAATTTTTGATTTGGCAGCTAAGCAGTTGGACGGTGAGGCTAAAAAGAGCAAAAATTCTGCTGACAAGTCTACTTCGGAGCAGACTATTTACCCACCTCCTCCATACCCAAGGAGGCTCCAGAAGAAGACTACAGAGAGTAACCAGATCTATCTTCCTCCTCCATATCCAAAGAGGCTACAAAAGCAGAATCTTGACACAAAATTTGCCAAATTTCTCGAGGTTTTCAAGAAGTTACACATCAACATACCTTTTGCAGAAGCTCTTGAACAGATGCCGAGCTATGCTAAGTTCATGAAGGGTATTCTATCTCGGAAGTTGAAACTCGAGGATTTGGACACCGTTGCTTTGACAGAGGAGTGTAGTGCAGTTCTACAGCAGAAATTGCCACCGAAGCTTAAAGATCCGGGAAGTTTTACCATACCTTGCACTATTGGCAATCAACTTTTCAGCAAATGCTTATGTGATTTGGGAGCTAGCATTAATCTAATGCCAATGTCTGTTTTTAAGCAACTTGGGTTGCCTGAGCCGAAACCAGTTAATATGACCTTACAGTTGGCTGATCGGTCGATCACATATCCGAGGGGTATAGTGGAGGATGTTTTGGTAAAGGTGGATAAGCTGATTTTTCCTGCTGATTTTGTTATTCTTGACTTTGAGGAGGATAAGAAGATTCCTATCATCTTGGGAAGACCTTTTCTAGCTACTGGCCGTAAGCATGTGTGTTGTGCGTAGTTGTTTTTGTGTAATAAAGCTTGAATTCCTGTCTAACTCAGATGGACTGCGAAGGTGTCTCTTAAGAGTTCTTGTGTCTAGCGTTCATTCTGTTTGTAAGCTTGTGGTTGTTTTGGCTAAGAGTAGGTATGGTCTTGATTTAGTTTGGGAGTATATTGGTGAGCATCGCACACACGCACGTTTCTGTGTTTGTCTTGTTGGTCGATGGGAATTTGGTCGAACTCTGTTTGGAAGACTGTGTTCTTTGAGATGTTGGCTCGTTGATTGGTTTTGGTTGGTTTGAAGGGATCGTTGCATTTTCATATAGTTGCATATATGTAGTTAGTTGCATTTGTAGTTGCATTGTTAGATGGATTTTGTGGGTACATTCACTATAGGCCCTCACGAGACCTTACTCGTCCACTAGGGCTGCCTAGGGGTTTAAAGGGCTTGTTGCATATGCCAAATGCAACCGTGATCACCTACGGAAGTGGTACTAGTTAGTTGTAATAAATTGTTTGTTTATGCTCGAGGACGAGCATCGGTTTAAGTTTGGGGGTGTGATAAGTGGGTATTTTATTCACTTAAAACGTTTCCGTATGGCTTAAAACGATTGTTTGTACTCGAGTTGTGGTATTTTTGATCTCTTTTAAGGGTATTGTGCAGGAATATCTATCACAGGTGTAATGGGAATGAAGCGGAGCAATCGGAATGCAATTTGGAGCTAAAACGAAGAAAATGGAAAAATTCGTCTTCCTGGACAGAAGGCACGGCGCGGCAGCGCCGTGTTTGTGCTTGCCTATGGCGCGGCAGCGCCGCTGGAAAAAGGAGCAGTAATTATCTGGCGCGGCAGCGCCGCTATCCTATACAATCGTGGCGCGGCAGCGCCAGTCTGTCTGACGAAATTTCCTGTTTTGAACCCAATTTGCTGATTTTTCGAGTTGAAGTCAAATTACAATTCAGTACGACTTGTTTGCACCTGGAGGCATATATAAAGAGAAGAAAACCCTAGAGAACAGGAGAGACACATACCACATATTATCTACGGAGTTTTAAAGCACGAAGAAGCAAGGAAGAAGATAGTTTTCAATTTATTCTTGTATTCTTTCTAGCTTGTGGATGCTTGGTTTGGGTGTATTCTTTAGAACCTTTGATAATTAATCCAATATTGATTCGTTTTCTTCAATCATGTTTACATTAGAACCCATGGTGACGATTAGTTTGATTATGAACTAATTCGTTGTCATGGGGTTTTAGCGGATTTATTCATGAAGTTTATTTGTTGAATTTTCTCGATGCCTATAGTGTGATTGATGCGATATCCTATCATGGTTGTTTTACTTCGTTATAGGAGAGTAGCTAACTCCTGTAATTGTGTGTTAATTCTTATTGAAGCGAAAGTGGATTTAAGAGTTTAGAACTTGCCATGCTAGCATAGGTTTATGCGTGAGAATATCATTCGTAATTAGTGTCGTAACTCTAACCGTTTTATGACGACTATGTGATCAATTGAATGCTTGTACTTCAACCATTATGTTTTCAATCTTTATAGACATATAGGGACTAAGCATAATTGGGAGACTAAGTGATTTCTATCTTTATTGTGGATATTATTTAGGATGGTATTTGTGCAACGAAAGTTGGCTTATATCAGTTTTGTGTGTTCGATCAGGTATTAATAAATCACATGAAAAGGCTAGAGAATTGGAAACTATAGATGGATTGTTTAATGAAGTTAAAATTCCATGTTTATTTGCATAAGTAATTCGACATAAATCTCAGTTCAAGTAGTTGATAATTAGTTATAATTCTTAGATTAATTATAGTGATAACAAAAATCCACTTTGTTATTTGTTTTAGCATCGGATAATAATCATACATTGGTGAGTGAATTAACTAGACAAACAACGAGTCCCTGTAGGAACGAACCTTATTTGCTATCTGTATTACTTGAGATCACGTGCACTTGCGTGTTGAGTTTGGTCGTAACAATCTGCTATCTGTGAGTCAAATCTGTGATAGAGGAAACCATGTAGATTTTCATACTGAACACTGTGAAGTTATCAGTAAATCTACTGGAAAAGTTGTTCTAGTTGGACACAGGCACAACAACATTTATGAAGCAAGTTTGGTAACAAACTCTGATGGAAAAACAGTGTGTCTGACTGCAAGAATGTCAAATGAAGAGAGTTGGAACTGGCATAAGAAGCTCTCTCATCTCAATTTGAACAACATTAATGAGCTAATAAGAAAGGATCTTGTAAGGGGACTTCCCAAGTCAATACTTAGCTTAGATGGCCTATGTGATTCTTGTCAAAAGGCCAAGCAAAGGAAATCATCTTTCAAGAGCAAATATGAATCTTCAGTAGTGGAACCTTATCATCTTCTACATGTTGATCTCTTTGGACCAGTGAATGTGATGTCTATGGGCAGAAAGAAATATGCTCTAGTAATTGTTGATGAATATACTAGATATACATGGGTGTATTTCTTATCAAAGAAGGATGAAACTGCTCAAACTCTGTTGGATCATGTAAATCAACTGGACAAAGGATCACAGTACAAAGTCAAAATTATAAGGAGTGATAATGGAACTGAATTCAGAAACTCAATCGTGGAAGCTTTCTGCAAGGAAAGAGGAGTGAAACAAGAATTTTCTGCACCTGGAACTCCACAGCAAAATGGTGTAGTTGAAAGAAAGAACAGAACTTTAATTGAAGCAGCCAGAACTATGCTTGATGAAGCAAAATTGCCAACTTATTTCTGGGCAGAAGCTGTTCAAACTGCTTGTTTTACTCAAAATGCTACACTGATCAACAAGCATGGGAAAACACCATATGAGATGGTGAAAAATAAGAAGCCAAATTTGAAATATTTTCATATATTTGGATGCAAATGCTTTGTGTTGAAGACTCATCCTGAACAGTTGACTAAGTTCGAGTTAAAAGCTGATGAAGGAATCTTTGTTGGCTATCCACTGTCAAGAAAAGCTTTCAGAGTTTACAATCTGAGAACTAAAGTGATCATGGAATCCATACATGTGTCATTTGATGACAAGAAAATAACTGGACTTGATGACTTAGATGAATATGATCAACTGTGTTTTGAAAATGAAAGTTTATTCTCTGATGATGTAAACTCTGATGAAGCAGTACCGACAAACTCTGATGAAGCGGTTCTGACAAACTCTGACGAAGCATACTCTGAACATCTACTGGTAAATACTGGAGAAACTGGAAATTCTCAAATTGAACAAAATAGAGAACCAGTTGAGGGGGAGCGTGAAGAAGCTCAACAAGACACAGCAAGTGAGTCAGTTGAGGAAACTGATTCAAACTCTGACAGTTTAAACTCTGAGTCATCCAATTCAGGGGGAGCCTCAAATGCTGCAGAAAGTCAACATATGAATCAGGAAAGCATGGATCAAGGGGGATGATCAAATAATAATGCAAGAAACCACTTACCAACAGCAAGAAAGTGGACACAGGCACACACACCTGATCTCATAATTGGAGATCCTGATGCTAGTGTGAGAACTAGAAGTGCAACAAATAATGAGTGTATGTATCATGCTTTCTTGTCTCAAACAGAACCAAAGAAAGTGGAAGAAGCTCTTCAAGATGCAAACTGGATAACAACAATGCAAGAAGAGTTAAATGAATTTGAAAGAAATGAAGTCTGGACACTTGTACCTAGACCAAAGAATAGATCAATTGTGGGTACAAAGTGGGTTTTCAGAAACAAGACTGACAGTGAAGGTGTGATTACAAGAAACAAGGCTAGACTTGTGGCTAAAGGTTATTCACAACAGGAAGGAATTGACTATGATGAAACCTTTGCTCCAGTTGCAAGATTGGAGGCCATAAGAATTTTTCTGGCCTATGCTGCACACAAGAAATTTAAAGTCTTTCAGATGGATGTAAAAAGTGCTTTTCTCAATGGGAAGCTTGAAGAAGAAGTGTTTGTTGAACAACCACCAGGATTTGTAGATTCCAAGCATCCAGATTATGTCTACAGGCTTGACAAGGCACTATATGGACTAAAGCAAGCACCAAGAGCATGGTATGAAACTCTTGCTCAATTTCTTTTAGAAAGTGGGTTCACAAGAGGTACAATTGATAAAACTTTGTTTTATTTTAATTCTGGTGATGATTTGCTTTTAGTTCAAATTTATGTAGATGATATTATTTTTGGATCTACTAATGACAAACTTTGTAAGAAGTTTGCAAAGCTTATGCAGTCCAGGTACCAAATGAGTATGATGGGAGAGCTTAGTTATTTTCTAGGCTTACAGGTCAAGCAAACAGATGATGGAATTTTTATCAATCAAGCAAAGTATACCAGAAATCTTCTAAAGAAATTTGGTATGCTTGATAGTTCATCTGCTTCAACTCCCATGGCTACTGCAACAAAGCTAGACAAAGACACAGGTGCTACAGTGGATATGACAACCTATAGAGGCATGATAGGGTCTCTTCTGTATCTCACAGCAAGTAGACCTGATATCATGTATGCCACATGTCTTTGTGCGAGATTTCAAGCAGATCCCAGAGAGCCTCATCTAACAGCTGTAAAAAGGATTTTCAAATATCTCAAAGGAACCATAACCTTGGGTTTGTGGTATCCTAGAGAATCAGAGTTTAAGCTAATTGGTTACTCTGATGCAGATTTTGCAGGCTGTAAGATAGACAGGAAAAGTACAAGTGGAAGTTGTCAATTCTTAGGTGACAGATTGGTTTCTTGGTATAGCAAGAAACAGAAATCAATTTCCACATCCACTGCAGAAGTAGAGTATATAGCTGCTGGTAGCTGTTGTGCACAGATTCTGTGGATGAAGAATCAGTTGCTGGATTATGGGTTAAGGTACTCTAAAATACCTATTTACTGTGATAACCAAAGTGCTATTGCTATGACAGGTAACCCAGTACAGCATTCCATGACCAAGCACATCAGCATAAAGTATCATTTTATCAGGGAACATGTGGATGAAGGAAACATTGAGCTTCATTTTGTGTCTACAGACCAACAACTTGCAGATATCTTCACCAAACCTTTGAGTGAAGCTACTTTTACAAGATTGGTAAATGAACTTGGAATGATCTCTGGTTTTGACTAGAGATACGGGTTAGACTCAAAAACTATACATGTTTGATTTTTAATGCTCATGATTCCTTGCATGTATTAACTGTTATGAGTACCAGTGTACTAAACTCTGAAAGTAAACTCTGATGCTAAACTCTGTTAGTCATAAAGTGTTGGTCATACTCTAATAGTTACAGTCTAATGCTAAACTCTGATTGTAATTTTGTCTGAAACATATTGACCAATGAAGAAATTTGTATGAAACATAATTATCAGTAAGTAATTATGAATCCTTAAGAGTTGTATAGATTCTGATCTCAAATATGTGCAGTAAGTTAACACAGCATGATACTGTCTCTGTATTTATAGCATCTCTTAGTTTATTGATCCTATACACTGAGTCTGTATTAGCTGTTTGCATTTTCTCTCATAAATTAATTGCATTAACTGATGAAAAGTCTAAACTCTGATTATTAATTATAAATAATTCACCCTCAAATTAAAAGATGCCAAAAAGAGCACAAATTCCTTTGAGATCATGTTGTGCCTAGGAAGATCCAGGAACTTATTGTATGAAATAAGGGCTAAAATCTTTGATTTTTGGTGACTAGTGTCAACCACTGATTACTGGAAAAATTTAAAAAAAAAAAAAATACATATATAAAGGGGGTGAAGAATAAAAGATATATCCAAATGAAAGGATATCAGTATACAGAGTTTAGATATAAAAATCAGATTTTATGTTTTACATGAGAGTTTAGGCAACCAGTTTTTACTGCTTAGGTTTGTGGATTTTATGCACTTTGAGATGATCTAAATATTGATTTCGGTAAACTCTGCTATAGCACACACAATTATTCACACCTGTACAGTTTGAGAAAAGAGTTTATTGACAAAGAAGGACAAATGGTAAACACTGATGTATTGTGAGAAATACGCCGAGGTAATTTTGTTTTAATTTCTGATGGTTAAAATAATTTCTTTGTTTCAGACATTTTATAATTTTGAGATTAGACATTTGTTTAGAAATTCGAAAGAGTATGAGTACAAACGGTTCATATTTGTATTAAACAAAGGAGAGAGAGGTTGAGTGTTTTGAAAAGTGTAAAAAGCGGTAATTATGGCTATTTTTACTGCGCTTGTGTATTGGAAGTTGTTACATACAGCTGTCAGCGTATACATGTTTGACATCTGTCCCACTCATACATTTTTCAAAGATGCCTGCTGTGTGTAGTAATGATTAAAACGATTCAGTTTTAATTTTCACAGTCATTATTTAAACTTACTACACATAAATGGTTCATTCTTTTACACACTTCATTTTCTTTACTCACAAACACTGTCTCAAACACTTTCACTGCATACATTCTACACTTTTCTCTGTCTTATTTCTTGCTTTCTTCTAAACATCTCTAATGGCTACAACAATGTTTACTGCTTCTGGGTTAGAATTTGTACCAAACAACTATGCTGCTCCTTTGGCAAATGAGAACGCACCGGAGGCGTTTCATTTGATTCAGGATTTCTTGTCAAACTCTGATGTTGGTACTGCTCTCACCGCACCGTTGAAGCTGTCTGCATCTCAAATAAGGACTCTTTGGCAGACATGCACTTATGATAATGGAGGAGAGTCTGGGTCTCCGTCCATAATTTTTGAATTTCAAGGAGAAGAGTTTGTAGTTACTCCAACTACTGTTCGTGATGCTTTGGGTCTTGAGGATTTCAATGCTTTCACAATCTCTGTTGGCGATTCTGAGTTGGTTAGAATGATGAGAGAAATTGGCTACTCTGGACCACTGACAAAGCTTGGTCAGTTGAAGTGACCGCTCTTGAGAAAGGAATGGAGTTTCTTTTTCGACTGCATAACAAGGGCGTTCGGGAAGAAGTGCACGAATTAGGATGCAATTCCCATTGATAGTCTGCAAATCGGGTATTCTCTTCTTTATGGAGGTAATTTTGATGTTGCTAGGCTAGTTCTAAATAATATAGGTGAAAAACTGACTGAAAACAGAGGTGTAGTCTATTTTGCAAGATTTTGTCAATTGATATTCTCTGAATGTGTTTCTGAAGTAGAGATAGCTGAGAATGATGTGATTCCCTGTTTTAAATTACATAAACGCATATTCTCTGATCTAACCAATAAAGATAACAAGAAAGGAGATGTTGGTGTTTTGATGTTGCCTGAGTCTGTGCAACAATTCCTGATCAATTCACAACAACAACAATCACCATCAAATGCTGAAGCTGGACCTTCTGTGTCTCAATCACAGAGGTCAAAGAAGTCTAAATTGAGGGCTGTTAAATCTGCTAGGGTGAATCCATCAACTGCTGAAGCTGGGGTATCAAACACTGATGATATGCCTCAGAAGAAAAAGTTAAAGAAAAGAAGGGCCAATAGGGCAAAGTCTGATACTGCTGATGAAAAGAGTGAAACTGATTATGAAACTCTTCATCAAAGGAAGAGAAGACTGGTGGCTGCACATCTCTTTGGTGCATCCAATGTCAATGCTGAAGCAGCATCTATGCCTGAAATGGTAAATGCTGATATAGAAGCTCCTACATCAAAGGCTGATGATGTAGTTGAGGAAGCTGCTGATCATTCTGACAGCAGAGTTTTTGATAATGAAGTTGGGCCAATGGATTTCTTTGTTGATGAAGATATTCAAGATGCACATCCTAGTATCAGTATTTGTGATACTGAGGATGTGGCATCTGATCAAGCCACCTTAGTGATTGAAGACTCTGTGGGTTCTCACACAGAGGTTCTTTCGGTAAACAATGCTAATTCTGAACAAGGTGAGGAAGTTGATCAGAGTTTGGAGGATGTAGCAGAGAATGTACAAGAGGCTGATGATAAGCTAATCTCTGAGGATATTATTCTTGAAGCTCTACAACAATCTGTTGTTGAGGTTGTAACAAAAGAAACAGAGTTAATGCAAATTGCAAACTCTGAGATTCCAGAACGTGTTGCAGAGAAAGTTATTGATGAAGCTGCACAGAGTAATTTTGAAACTACTGCTGAGAATGTTCCTGCAGAGAATACAGCTGAGAATGATAATGATGATGATAGTTCTGCTCATTCACAAGAGGAGTTATCTGATATTCGAGTAAACTCTGATGAAGAAAGAGAGGTCAATCGAGCCACTGCTGAGCACTTTCAGGAAATGTACTACAAAAGATGGGCAGCTGCAGATTGTATTTTTTCTGCACAGAGGGCTGCTGATTTTCTTAATGATTCTGTGAAGCAGATTTCAAACTCTGATGTTCTTACGAGTTTAAAAGCAACTGTGGTTCAAGTCAAAGCCTTAAACAATAGGTTTGATGAGACACAAACAGCGGTTACCAATCTGAGGAATGAAGTTGGTATACGGGATCTTACCTTAAAAATTGATAGGTCTTATTATTCTGCTATGTTCAAGCAGCAAGCCAAGGATTCTGATGACATTAAGAAGAGGCTTGGGAAAGTTGAAGAGAATCAGACTGCAATGTCTGCTCAATTGAATTCTATTTCTACTGCTCTAGAATTGCTGACATCAGTACTACTTTCTGATGATGTCAAAAAGGGGGAGAGTGTACCAAGTGACAAATGCAAAGACACTCAAACTCTGAGACGGAGGGATGATGGTAATGATGGTGGAAACAAGGGAGATGGAAAGAGTTTAAGATTAAATTCTGATAGAAGACTACCAAGAAGATCAAACTCTGATAGAAGATCAAACTCTGGTAAGGGAAATGCAAACTCTGCCAGTGGTTCAAAACTCAAAAGTTTGATAATCTCTGATAAGCCTACCACAGATGAGGAAATTGCTACTAAAATGTTTTTAGAAGTGCATAGTGGTGAGGTAACAGTTGAGGATTATGATGTTGAATTAAAAATGATAAATGAAGAGCACCAGAAGAAAATGGAAGTTGGTACTTATATAAAGAAAGGTAAAGCTCCAAGGAGAAAAGAGATAGGAATATCTATTAAAGATAATGTAAACTCTGATCAAAGTTTGCAATACTCAAGGAGACCTACTATTTCAAGAAATGACAAAGGAAAAGGTAAACTGGTAGAAGAAGAACAGTTACCAAAGAAGATTTATTCAACCTCTGACATTGCTCAAGTTGAATCAAGGATAAACAAATCAACCTCTGACGTTGCTCATGTTGATATTGCTACTAAAGTTGTGACAACCTCTGACAAGGCTCAAGTTGTACAAACTCAACTCAAAGGTTTCTTAAGACCTGTACTTTCTGAAACTCTGACATTAGAACCTGTGGATTTTTCTCAAACCAGGACAGTACACGGAAAACAATCTTATGACAAGTCTGGTTTAGGTTCACACAGAGAGAAGAGGATAAATAACAGTCCAATGGATCAAACTTCACTGGCAGAACCTGGTGTTGGGGTTACTCAAGAGAGCCTTGACAAGCTAGAGTCTGTTCAGTTAATTCATCATAAGGGACTTAGGAAGGACTTTCTGTTATACTTCATGGCTGATGGCAGAGTATACAGAATAGGTGAAAATGATATACATTTGAAAATGGCTGAAGAGTTAGAATATGTCTTATATCTACTCAAAGTCAGAAATCAAAGGACTCAAAATGCTGCTGAAGTTTTGAGAGTAAGGATAATGAGAGCAAAGGTTCTCACTGGTGCTAAAATTACCAGTGCTTACATCCCTAAGTATAAAGATGCTCATGGAAAGATTGTAGAAATGAAAAGAAACAGTGCAAGACTAAGGACTGATCTGGGAGTTAAAGTCTTAGAATTCAATCTAGACTCTGATAAACCATATTTTATTAGGCTAGGGAATGAGATGAGGAAAAATTCCATGTATTCTTTGACAGCTGCAATTTATCAGACTGGAGAATCTGATCCAGAGTTGAGAGAGTTGAAGAAAGTTATGGTTGAAGAGCTGGAAAGGGTTGAAAGAAGACTTCTCATGGATTATCTTAGAACTGTTCCTGATATTCAAGAAATCAAATAAAGTCTGACTGTAAGTTTTTAAAGTTTTCTGTTCTAAGTTAAAATTAAACTCTGTTATGATTAAACACTGCATTTGTTATATGTTTTGACATCATCAATTATCTATTTAACTTGTACATTTTTATTATGCACAAGTTGGGGGAGATTGTTAGATATAATTGCTGACGTTTGTTTAATCAGTGTTTAAGTAACAGGTACTGTTCAGAGTTTAGTCTGAAGTACTTATCAGAGTTTACATGGAAGCCGGTCAGAGTTTGTTAAAGTCTGACAGGGTGAAAGTCGATTTAGCTGTCGGTGCATATCATGAAGATTCTAGAAGCAATATATTCTGAAGATGGAAAGAAGCAGAATATATTGATACAGCTAAGGAGACTGGACAGAGGACTGAAGCAATTCTAATTGATTACAAATTGTATAGCTAATTTGTAGGAGTATCAATTAGAGATTGATTGTAACTGTGTACTATATAAACACAGATAGGTTATCCCTAGAAGGGATGCGATTATTGAAAAATTATTCTTGTAACCTAGTAGCTCTTTGTGATTCATTAACATCATAAAGAGAGAAGCTGTTAATACAATTACAGTTTATTGATTCATAAACAGTGTTCTTGATTATTGTTATTCTCATATATATTTGATTATACTGTATTCGGCCTAACAGATAACTATGCCACAATGGCTTGGGTGCTCCTGGATGAGTTCCAGCTTAGGTCCTTGGGACTTTCCAACGTTTCTGATAAGGGTAATTCTCACCTCATATCTTTCTTTATTTATTTAAGATTAACTTATACCAACTGTTTCTTTCCTTATATCTTTTGCAGCTGCGGTCTTTATTAATAAGACCAACGAGCCTGAAGACGGGGAGACATCTAGGATGAAGAGGGCACGTTTGGGAGGGAAGGACCCCCGTGCTTCTAGTGTTCCAGCTTTCATAAGGCCTCATGTGGACCTTACTGAGGATGCTGAGGGCCCTGCCTCGGGCAAGAGTGCAGTTTGGCGCCCCAATTGGGGTCTTAGGAAGAAGGACACTGTAGTGGGAGTGTCCAAGCATGCCGTGGAGTGGTCTTATCACTCTCTGACTCCTTGTGACTACAAGGATTTTGTCTCCAACTCCACCATTGAAGGGGTGGAGCATGCTGGATCCCAAACTATGGCTGCTGTAAGCATTTTTCTCCTTGTTTTCTTTGTAGTTTTTGATGTATTTCAAGTTTAAGTTTTTGACTTATAACTTGCTTGCAGCTTAATGCCAACTACCAAGGGGCTCTCTTTCAAGCTAAGTCTTGGCGCTTATCTTCTGAGGCCAACCAAGGCAAGTTTGAGAAGTCCCAGGAGGAAATGGCTTCAGTGAAGGCCACTCTGGCTAGGAAGGAGAAGGAGTTGGCTGACTCCCAGGCTGAGCTGGTGTCTTTGAGGAAAGGCAAGGATGACTTCATCGACGAGTACCTTGACTCCTTGGAGTAAGAGGACTTGATTGATAAGCATGACGAGCTCCTCTTCCCAGTTCAGTATACTAAGGGATGGGATGACGCTCTTTCTGCTGTTTTGGAGAAGATGCCTGGATCTCTCCTTATTTCTGATTTTCCAAGCCCTCACCTTCCTACTCCTTTGGAGATGGCTTTGGCTGGAGAGGACGAGATGGAGGAGGATGACAGGATCTTAGACCTGGATCACACTTCCCCACCTGGTCAGACTGCCGGAGCTGATGATGTTGTCTTTCCCTCTAGAGAGGAAGAGGAGGAGGAGGACGTAGACAGGGAAGATTAGGTGTAGTTTCATTCTTGGCCATCATGGCTTGTACTTTTGTTTATGTACTTTTGGCCTACGGGCTTAACTTAACTCTTATTTAAGTTTTTATTTATGTTTGGTGGCCATTCATGGCTTGTGTTGTTTTTCTTGCTTATTGAATGTTTGTCAACACTCATAGTATATAAGCTTTAAAACATGAAAATACTGAATTTATTCATAACTTGAAAATGGGATCAACCCTTACACAGTACCCAAGTTTAAGAACTCGGGTTGGTTTTATCAAACCTTATTCATAGTAGTGAGTCCTCCTAGGAAACACTTTAAACATAATAAACTTTCAAATTGGAGGCATGCCAAGTCCTTGGCACCTCATGCCCTTCAAGGGTTTCTAGCTTATATGAGCCTCGACCAAATACGTTCTTGACGCGATATGGTCCTTCCCAATTTGGGGCCAACTTGCCTTTTTGTCCAACTCCGGATGCTTCAATCTTTCTGAGAACCAAGTCTCCTTGACGAAAGAACCTTTCTTTAACCCTCAGGTTGTAGTAGAAAGAGGCTTTCTTTTGATGTTCAACTATCTTGGCGTTTGCTTCATCTCTAACTTCGTCAATTAGATCCAAATCTAGCCTCAAGCCTTCTTCATTTTCTTCTGGTTCATAAGCCTCAACTCTTGGGGAGGTGTGAGTAATCTCCACCGGGACCACTGCCTCTACTCCATAAGCCAATAGAAATGGAGTTGCCCCGGTGGTGACTTTACAAGTAGTACGATATGCCCAAAGTATGGGGAGTAATTCGTCTACCCAAGTGTTTCTGGAGCGTTCAACTCTTTTCTTTAGTCCATCCAGGATAATTCGATTTGCAACCTCAGCTTGCCCATTCGCTTGAGGATGGGCAACAGAAGTGAAGCGCAACTTGATATCGTTCTCATCACAATACTTCTTGAACTCATCGTTGTTAAACTGAGTTCCATTGTCCGTAACCAGGATTCGTGGAATTCCATATCTACATATCACGTTTTCCCAGAAGAATTGCATTACTTGCTTGGTGGATATCTTGGCTAAGGGTTTAGCCTCAATCCACTTGGTGAAGTAGTCGATTGCTACTATCAAGAACTTTCTCTGAGCACTTGCCATAGGAAAAGGCCCAAGTATATCCATTCCCCACATGGCAAAGGGGATGGGTGAGTTAATGGATGTCATCATCTCTGGTGGTTGTCTAACCACTGGTGCATGTTTCTGGCACCGTTCACATTTCTTCACATAGCTTTTAGCATCAGCAAGTATGCTTGGCCAATAAAAACCTAGACGGGTGACTTTATGGGCAAGGGCTCTGCCCCCCAAGTGTTGCCCACAGATTCCTTCATGCACTTCCTTTAGGGCCAATTCTGCCTCTTGGGGTCTCAAACATTTCAGATATGGAATGATGAAAGACTTCTTGTATAGGAGCCCCTCGATCAGGGTATACCTTAGTGCTCTGACGTATAGCTTTCGTGCTTCTGAAGTATCGTTGGGTAGCCACCCAGTTTCCAGATGAGCTTTGATGGGATCCATCCAACAGCTGCCAACATCAATGGGTGCTACCAACTTTCCGTTGATGCTTGGGGTCTTCAAGACTTGGAAGTATACACTCCCTGCATAGTTTGCAATTTCAGAAGAAGCAAACTTAGACAGGGCATCAGACTTTATGTTTTCTTCCCTTGGAATGTGTTCCACATAGCATTCGTCGAACTGAGTCATGACGGCCTTGACAAGTTTCAAGTACTTGGCCATGACTTCATCTCTGGCCTCAAATTCCCCATTTACTTGGGAAACCACTAGCCTCGAGTCTCCACATACTTTCAGAGTTTTGACCCTTAAGGCTCCAGCCAGCCCTAAGCCAGCTATCAGAGCTTCATACTCAGCCTCATTGTTTGTCGTTGGGAAGTCAAGTTTTAGTGCATACTCAATGAGGAATCCATCAGGACTTTGTAGCACTAAACCAGCTCCACTTGATTTTGTTTTTGATGCTCCATCAAAATAGAGCACCCAACATTCTTTGAAGTCCATTTCTTGATCCTTCTTATCTTCCACTATTACTTCCTGCCCCCCGACTTCTTGGTTGTCAATGGTGCATTCAACCATGAAGTCAGCAAGTGCCTGAGCTTTTATGGCCGTTCAAGGCTTATACTTGATGTCGAATTCGCCCAATTCAATGGCCCATTTGATCAATCTTCCACTAACTTGAGGGCTATGCAAGATGTTTCTTAGAGGTTGATCAGTCAAAACCTCTATCTTGTGTGCCTGGAAGTACGGTCGTAGCTTTCTTGAGGCCATTATCAAGGCTAAGGCAAACTTCTCAATCGTTGAGTAGTTTATTTCTGCCCCATGAAGAATCTTACTCACATAGTAGACGGGCTTCTGTACTTTCAATTCTTCCTTTATTAGTACAGCTCCAAGGGCTGTGTTAGAAACTGCCAAGTACAAGTAGAGAGTTTCCCCTGGCTTGGGTTTTGCCAATAGTGGTGCTTCAGCCATGTATTTCTTTAGGGCCTCAAAGGCCTCTTGGCTTTCAGTTGTCCATTCAAAATTTTTTACTTTTTTGAGTGCTTTGAAGAAGGGTAAACACTTCTCTCCTGACTTGGAGATGAATCTCCCCAATGCTGCCACTCTTCCCGTTAATTTCTGGACATCTTTGACAGTCCTTGGTGGTTCCATGTCTAGGATCGCTTTGATTTTGTCGGGATTAGCCTTGATTTCTCTCTTGGAAACCATCAGGCCTAAGAACTTTCCCGAGCCTACACCAAAGGCACACTTAGCTGGATTCAACATCATCTTGTGGTGCCTTAGTACTTCGAATGCCTCTCGGAGGTGCTTAATGTGATAGGCCTTATCGAGGCTTTTGACTAACATGTCATCTACGTAGACCTCCATGGTTTTTCCAATTAGGTGCTCAAAGATTTTGTTTACCAACCTTTGATAGGTCGCTCCTGCATTCTTAAGCCCAAAAGCCATGACTAAGAAACAAAAGACACCAAAGTCAATGATGAATGATACTTTGGCGACGTCATCTTTGTGCATCTTGATTTGATTATATCCACTAAAACCATCCATGAAGCTTAGCATCTCATGCCCAGCAGTGGCATCTATTAGAGCATCAATCCTTGGTAAGGGAAAACAATCCTTAGGACATGCATCATTCAAGTCGGTGAAGTCGACGCACATCCTCCACTTCCCGTTAGCTTTTTTGACCATCACGGGGTTAGCTAACCATTCTGGGAATTGGATTTCCTCAATGAACCCAGCTTCCAAAAGCTTATTCACTTCTTGCTTAATGGCTTCAAGCCTCTCTGGAGCAAAATTTCTTTTCTTTTGTTTCACTGTCTTCCTTTCTGGATCCACATTCAATTTGTGAGATATCAATTGGGGATCAATCCCTGGCATATCGGCCGCTGTCCAAGCAAAAACGTCATTGTTTTCTTGAAGAAAAGACGTGAGTTTGCTTTTTAATGGTTCGGGCAGTAGTGCCCCAATATAAGTCACCTTCTCTGGTTCTCCAGGGACTAGGGGAATTGGGACCAAGTCCTCAGCCGGTTTCCCCCTTCTGTCCTCGTTGTCACTGATACTCATGTCTTTAATAGGGAGAACCTGCCCCCCGGTTCCATCAGGCCTTAACGCGGCTACATAACAACTTCTAGCCAGCTTTTGGTCTCCTCGTTCTTCACCAATCCCATTCCTTGTTGGGAACTTGATTTTTAGATGATAAGATGAGGCAACAGCCTTGAACGCATGAAGACCAGTCCTTCCCAGGATTGTATTGTAGGTTGAAGTCGCTTTTATAACTATGAAGTTCAACATCTGAATAGACGTATTCATCCTTTGCCCCATAGTCATTGGAAGTTGGATAGTGCCTTCCACTTTTGATTCCACCCCATTGAATCCATATATAGGCATATTTGAGGGTGTTAACTGAGAGTCTGTGTAACCCATCTTGATAAAGGCATCGTGGAACAAGATATCCACTGAAGCTCCATTATCAACCAAGACTCTTTTTGTTTCGGAGTTGCCTATCACGGGTATTATGACAAGAGGATCATCATGGGGGAACTTCACCCCTTCTAAGTCTGAATCGTCAAAACCTATTGACACTTCTGTCCTGGCACGCTTCGGTGCTTCTCCAACCACAGTCATTACCTCTCGGGCATAAGCCTTTCTTGAGTTTCGGGAGGACCCAGCAGCAGTTGGCCCTCCGAATATCATGTTGATCACTGGCCCTCGGGGCTTGGGATTCCGATCTTGATCGTTGTCCCTTCTATCATAATCCTTTCTTTCATAGTTTCCTCTTTGGCTCCCTTGGCTTCCATCCTTAGTGAATTTGCTGAGTTTTCCTCTTCGTATCAGAAACTCAATCTCATCTTTCAATTGCCTACAATCGTCGGTGTCATGACCGACTTCTTTGTGGAACCGACAAAACTGATTTTGGTTCCGTTTGGACAAATCAGCCCTCATTGGCTTTGGCCATTTGATATCTTCTTCCTTGGCTATCTCCATCAGAATTTGACTCCTAGGAGTATTCAATCTTGCATATTCTGTGAATTTTGGCCCAAAATTGCTTCTTTTGGGGGGAGAATCGGAGTTCTTTGATGTTCGGGGAAACTTTTCCTTGATGTCGTACTCCTGAGTTTCTTTTCTTTTCTTTGAGTTTCCACTACCGCTAGCAGTGGGTTCATACTTTCTCATGCTTTCTTCAGCCTTGATATACTTTCCGGCTCTATCTTGGAGCTTCAGCATGCTCTCGGGTGGATGTTTAGCTAACGACCTTTTGAAGTGGTCATCAGTAGTTCCTTGTTGCGGGGCTATCATAGCCACTCTGTCCTCTAAGTCCGGGACTTTCAAAGCCTCTCGAGTGAATCGATTGATGTAGTCCCTTAGGGCCTCATTCTGCCCTTGCCGGATTGCCATGAGTGATGCAGAACTTTTCTCATGCACCCTTCCACTAATGAACTGATTGATGAAAGCCTTGCTTAGTTCCTTGAATGACCCAATAGAGTTGGGAGGTAGACGGCTATACCATCGTTGGGCCATGCCTGCCAAGGTTTGTGGAAACGCCCTACACTTGACCGCATCGTTGGTTGGCTGTAACAGCAGTGCATTGGAGAAGGTCCTTACATGATTTGCGGGATCTCCCGTTCCATCATAGGCTTTGATCGAAGGCATCTTAAACTTTCTGGATATAGCCGTTTTCATGATGTCTTGAGTAAATGGTGGTGTAGGATCATCAGGATCTCCTAGGGGCAACAGGATACTAGGATCTCCCCTTGGGGCTTCAGCCCTCTTGGTCCTCCTTGGTGGATCCAAGTTGATTATCGGGATTCCTTCAGTCGTTCGGCCCCGAGATTGAGCGGCCTCTTCTTCAGCAAGGAGTTTTTTGAGCCTTGCAGTCTCTGCCTCATGGGCTGCAAGTTTCTCCCTAGTAGTTTGGGGTTGCTCCCGATTTGTCTGAGAAGAACGTCTCCTTCTTGGGGCGACATCCTCCCCAGTTGTATACCCTCGTCCTCGGTGTATGGGCCAGAGTAATCTTGAATGAGAGGGGTCTGGCGAGTTTGTTGTTGTTGGGGTCCCAGACCTTGAATATAAGGGGGCACATATGCCTCATGGTAGATTGGATTAGTTCCACTACCGCCCGCCATGGGTCGAGGGGGCATGCCATAGCTTGGCATTCCCAAAGTCTGATTCGCATATTGAGGGATATCAGTAGTATGGAGTTGAAGGTTCCTTGGTGCACTCATGAGCAGCGGAGAGGTCGTGATTGGTTGCTGGTGAACGGTCTCTTGTGGATTAGATCCATGAATGACCATCTGCAGGGGATTCGTCCCTTCAACCGAAATCGGGATTTCCGGTCCTTGAGTGTTGGTGGGGATATTTGCCCCTTGTGTGCCGGTAGTCGGCGGTGGCTGATCAGCCTCAGAGGTGATAGGGCGATCATCGGGAGTTTGAGTATCCCGAGTTGTTCTTCGTGTGTTTGCCATGGTTGATGTTGTCTTCCCACAGACGGCGCCAAATGTTATGGATTAAAAAACGTGCTTTGTGAATTTAATGCTAGGATTAATGAGCTTCGAGCTTTAATGGCTGCACGCGTGTATCCGGACTAAATTGGTCCTCACAAGATGCCTACGTATCTCAATTAATGCTGAGAATCAAGCCAAAGACGTAGTTCTGATTGTAGGATCAGGGACCTTATATAGGCGTCTGGAGCCTAGTATTTATGGTATGTTTAGGAGACTTAACGGATAAGTCTTCTTTTTGATATTGGATAAGTATTGTATTTCTTGCTGAAGAATTCGTTTCCTTGTTGATAAAGGTTATGACTCATTGATTGCCTTTAATTGGGATTCCAGATCCTTCTTTGACTAATTTTCCATAATTTCGGCTCTTTTCATGAGCTGTATATTTTCCCTATTCATTAATTACGAAATTAATGAATAATTAGGGTGTCGAGCCTTAAATACCAGCCTTTCCGTTGAATAATCAATTATATTTCTATAATTACTTTTCTATCCATAACAAATACCTAATCCTAATCTTTAAAGTTTCATCGTACATGTTGTTGAGAGTTGAGACCACTCCAGTCTCGAGCTATTTGATTAAAATGTGTCACATAGATCATTTCATCTTAATTAAGGCCTCAGATTTCTTGTTGAGGATGGGACATGCACTTATATATCGTAGAGCTGGCCATACGGGCCCGTGCCGTGTCGATACTAAGTGATATTATTTAATTACCCTTACTTATTTTTAAAAAGATATTATTAAATAATAACAATATTTATAACCAATCACATTTTCAGCTAAAATACAATATTTTTTCTATATTTTCAAGTAAAATCTCCCATTTTTCTAAAAAATCACGGTCAATTACCTTTTTCAACTAAAATATATTTTTTTTTCTATTTTTGCTTATTAAAATCCCTCCGTTTCTAAAAATATCACGGAAAACCCTTACAAACTACTTCAATACTTTTAATTATTTAAAAAAGTTTGACTATCTTATAATAGATAGACGAAACATTAAAAGTTTGTTCGCTCATTTGGTATTTTGTGATTTTACTTAATTACCCTTACTTATTTAAAAAAAATATTATTCAATAACAACATTATTTATAACCAATTACCTATTCATCTAAAATACATTACTTTTTCTATTTTTCTAAAAATTCCTTTTTTTTACAAAAAAAATCACGGGCAATTATTTTTCAACTAAAACATGTTATTTTTTTATATTTTTTCTTACTAAAACCTCTCATTTTCCAGAACATTCACGGTAACCTTTACTTATTTATTTTAAAACATATTTTATTACTTTTAATTACGAGCAATTATCCTTTTCAACTAAAACATGTTACTTTTTCTACTTTTTCTTACTAAAATCATTCATTTTCCAAAAATATCACAGGCAAACCGTTACTTATTTATTTTAACACCTATTTTAATACTTTTAATTATTTAAAAAATTTTAACACACCTACTTATTTTTTTAACAAATACAATTCATAAATTATTAAAACATAAATAATAATAATAATATAATAGTATAGATTGTAATTTTTTACCGTCCTGTCCCCCAATCTTAAAAAAGAAATATAAAATTAGAAAATAAGCTAATATTTTCTGAAAAAGAAACGAAAATATTTTGAAAACAAAAACTCCACGCGAAGCTTCGTGCTGTTTAGCAAGATATTGGAGAACAAGTTGTGAACATTGCTTTCTTTTTTCCAATTTTTCCCCACAAGTTGTCCTTGGAATATGGTGTTATTTCATCCTGATGTGATGTGACATCAGGGTTTTGAAGTGTAATACAAACGTGATACGTTGAATGTAAGCAAATGGACAAACTTAATTAAGAGCAGTACTATGTATAACTTTTTTCAACTAATATAAAATGACAAATGATTATTTTTAATTCGTAAATATGTGTATATATTTATATGCGAAATTTATATTATTTTTAATAAATTAATTATTATAAAGACAACACGTAATTATTTTGGAACACTTTTAAATTTTTAATTCCTTGGAATATTTGTTAATGAATTTGGAATACCTAATCCTAAACTTTAAAGTTTCATCGTACATGTAGTTGAGACCACTCCAGTCAGTCTCCAGCTATTTGATTAAAATGTGTCACATCGATCATTCCATCTTAATTAAGGCCTCAGATTTCTTGTTGAGGATGGGACATGCACTTATATATATTTAATTTTTTAAATAATTAAAAGTATTAAAATATGTTTTAAAATAAATAAGTAAGGGTTTACCGGTGATATTTTTGGAAAATGAGAGGTTTTAGTAAGAAAAAATAGAAAATATAACATGTTTTAGTTGAAAAAGATAATTATACGTGATAGTTTGGCAAAGGGAGGGAATATTATTAGAAAAAAATAGAAATTACGTTTCAATATTGAGATGGGCTAAAAATAACCCTAGAAATATAATTAATGATGTATTAATTAGACCTAGATTGGTCCAATAATACGGCCCAATAAACAAGGCCCGAAATCGTAATTATTTATTAATTTCGTAATTAATAAATAGGGAAAATATGTAACTCATAAAAAGAGTTCAAAGTGTGATAAAATCATCAAAAAAGTCTGTCTTTTACAAAGAAAGATCTAGAATCTCAGTCAAAGTAAATAACTAGTCACAGTCCTTATCCTACGATAAGGAAAAGACTTGCCCACCGAGGAATACAATACTTAATACAAGGCTCCTGACGCCTATATAAAGGACCTGATCCTTCAATCAGAACTACATTTTTGGATTGATTCTCAATTACGAATTGAGATACATAGGTATCTTGTGAGGATCGATTTATTTACGAAACACGAGAACAACCATTAAAGCTCGAAGCTCTCTTATCCTAGCATTAAATTCACAAGCATAGTTTTTATTCCACAACATTTGGCGCCGTCTGTGGGAAGACAACATCAACCATGGCAAACACACGAAGAACGATTCGAGAAACTCAAACTTCTGAAGAACTTCCTCTCACCTCTGAGGCAGGTACTCAAGGAAGCCAACCACCGCCAACTACTGGCACGGAAGGGGCGAATATCCCCCTCACCACTACCCAAGGACCAGAAATCCCAATTTCGGTTGAAGGGACGAATCTCCTGCAAATGGTCGTTCATGGACCTAATCCACAAGAGACCACTCTCCAACAACCAATCACAACCTCCCCACTGCTCATAAATGCACCACGTACCCTTCAACTTCATACCACGGATCTCCCTCAATACGCAACTCAAACTCTTGGGATGCCAAGTTATGGCATGCCCCCTCGACCCACAGTGGGCAACAGTGGTCTCAATCCCACTTACCATGATGAAGAAAGAAGGGACTGAGATGCCAAGAACATGGCATCCCTCAATTTTGAAAGTTTATTATGTTTAAGTGTTTCCTAAAAGGATCCACTAATAGGACAAGTATCAATAAGGTCGACGAAACCATTCCGAGCTCTTAAGCTCTTAGTAGGAAGTAGAGTACTATGTAAGGGTCGAACCCTCTTTTCAAAAAATATTTCAAGTTCTTTTTCACTATTTTATTACTTATCTTTGTTTGAGTATTTCCTTATTGTTTTACCAAAAAACAAGTTGTACCAATAGCACTCGATCAAAGTGCCAGTCCATTCAAGAGGCCAAGTACTAGGAATTGCTTTACAAAATATAAGCAAAATAAATATAAATGAATGCAAGAATGAAGAAACAAAATATGTATAAATAAGTTGCATAAACCCCGAAGACTGAGTTTCAGATAAACGAAAACATAAGTAAATAAAGCCACGCAGAGCCAGTGAAATCTACTCTAAGTCATCAGACGGGTCCTTGTCAAGAACATGGGCATCCCTACGAGGAGCATCTAAGTCCTCTATGAAGTTGTCAGCAGACTCGGACTCCTCCATTGGCTGAGAATCATCACCAGGTTGTGAAGAGGCTAAAGTAGTAGTAGCCTCAACACCTGGGAAAGATGGGACGGGATACTTTTCTAGGGTAACGCCCTCGATCTGGGTCTCCAACTGACCTATAATCTCTTCCCAGCACTTTTGAAAAGTGCCAGGGAAGTTAGCATCGTACTCCGCAGTAAGGAGGCCGTCGAACTCCTCTGAAGCTTTATACTCCGCGATCATCTCCTCACGGCCCCTCTGGACTGAAACAAGCTTCCAGGGAGTGGAACATTCGTTTTGATCAGGCCGTCCAGTCAAATGGTTATGATCAGAGTCCAAGCGAAGCATGTGTGTATAAGAAAAGTGAAGGAAATGCAGTGGTTTTTCTAGTACTATATGTAGATGACATTTTGCTCATTGGAAACAATGTAGAGATGTTGTCATCTATTAAGGCATGGTTGTTCAAACAATTTGAAATGAAATACTTAGGTGAAGCCGCATACATTCTTGGGATCAAAGTTATAAGAGATCGCAAGAAAAGAACGTTGGCTTTATCTCAAGAACCGTACATTGATGAGGTATTGGCTCGTTTTAACATGCAGGACTCTAAGAAGGGTAATTTACCTTTTAGACATGGAGTCTCTCTATCAAAGGAGAAGTGTCCTAAGACACCTAAGGAGATAGAGAACATGAAAGCAGTTCCTTATGCTTCAGCATGTGGAAGCTTAATGTATGTCATGTTATGCACGAGACCTGATATTTGCTTTGCCGTAGCCATGGTCAGTAGATATCAGTCCAATCCAGGCCAGGAACATTGGAGTGCAGTAAAAACGATACTTAAGTACCTGCGAAGGACTAAGAAGTATATGTTAATTTACAAGGCTTCAGACTTGTTTCCTGTGGGATATACCAATTCAGATTTCCAGACAGATAGGGATAAGAGGAAGTCAACCTCGGGGTGTGTTTTTACTTTAGGAGGTGGAGCTGTAATATGGAGGAGTGTGAAGCAGAAATGCATCGCAGACTCAACCATGGAAGCTGAATATGTGGCAGCCTCTGAGGCAGCCAAGGAGGCTATATGGCTCCGGAATTTCCTGATGGATTTGAATGTAGTTCCTAATTTGCCACGGCAAATCACAATTTATTGTGATAATACTGGTGCTGTTGCAAATACAAAGGAACCACGAGAACATAAAGCAGCAAAACACATTGAGCGTAAGTATCACCTCATACGACAGTTCGTTAAGCGAGGAGATATTATTGTGACTGATATAGCATCAAAGGACAACCGTGCTGATCCTTTCACGAAGAGTTTACCAGCTAAGGTTTTTGAAGAACACGTGGAGGCGATAGGAGTCAGATGTCTGGTCACAGAATAGTTATTGAAACTGGTAGCAGATTATATTAATAAACACTGATATACTCAAAGAATAGCTTGAGTATAAGTGGGAGATTGTTGGGTTTTATACTAAACTATTCATTAGTAGTATATAAACATTGTCCATTTTATTGAGAATCTTGATTGCATATTTTTACATTGTCTGTTTATTATATATTGTGGATAATTTAGTATCAAATGGGATAATAGAAGATTAAATTATCAGTGTCTATATATACTATAAAGGGTTCACTGTTTAAGTGGAATTAGACAAACCACTGGAATAACTGAAGTATTATTTGGGAATAGTTTATCTTGACTATTAAATAATACTTGTATACTTTGTGTATATTGAACAGGATCGAAATATTAGAATTGTTCTTCTATTCTGACAATAAAGAAGAACTAAGATTCTATGATATTATTAATGCTTAGGTTCTCAATCCAAGTGTAGTGATTGACACTTGTATGCAATGCACATGCTTTGATTCATATGTGATGTAATTAATTGTTAATTACAATATTATGTATTGAGCAATGACATTGCATGCAGAGTGGGATATTCATTACATAAGGAAACCATGTCCTGATAATATTCGGGTTGATGATGTCCTCTTGAAAGCTCATAAAGATAATTATGCTTTAGTCCTGCAGGCAGATTTGTTCTTGCATAATTATAAGGTTGAGTGGATGATCAAGGATAAAAAGATATTAATTAAATTAATTATCAGAAATTAATTTAATTAATGGACATACGATATCTTAAACATGGGGAATTTAATAAGCAAATAATATAGGAACCGAATTTAATAATAATATAATTACGGTATTAGGAAAGGTAGTGCAAATATTAATTCGTTAGTGGATAGAATTAATATTTAATGACATTGGGCTTGATCCAGAATGTCATTGGGAGGCCCGACCTAATTGTCCATGATCCCTACTGGAGCCTATATATATTCTTGTTCTCCTAAAGCTGAAAACGTTTTTTCAGAATTCGAGATTAAAACCTAGGGCAGCCGCAAGGAGCTAGGGTTTTGGGATTTCGAGGCTTTAAGGAGAGGAAACTTCGGGAGATCGAAGGCCACACTTCGCTCGAAGGGAATCAAGGAATTCAGTAGAAGACGTGGATCAGAATCGTAGCGATTAAGGTAAAGTTTTCTTTTCGAACTCATAATCAATCATATAGTAAAACGCAGAACAGTAATCATACGTTCCAACAAGGCGTTAGCCTGCAAGGTAAAAATATGAGTTAGAGATTATCAAAAAATGAGTAGAGAAATAAAGAAACAATTAGAGCTCGAAAATATACCGTAACAATGGCCTGCGAGCCCATAAGCTCGATCTGTAAATCCCCAGAAGAACTCACTATCTGAGTCCAGTCCCGTGGGGTGATCACATTCTTGGACCACTCCGCAGCAGCCCGAGAGTCACCAACCACGGTGTCCTTGTTACGAAGACCCCACCTAACGACAAAGGGGTTGGGATCTTCATCAACCCTCATTGGATCTTCAGCCAGAAAAACAGGCACCTTCCTCGAGGAAGAGCCATTTTCAGTACGGCCCCTCTTGGAAGCCCTCTCCACGGTCACAGAGGTTCCAGAAGCGGCAGTAGTCTCTCGCTTCTTGAAAAATTTGGGCAAGCAAGTCCTGAGCTGAAAAGCAAAGCAAGATAACATTAGTTACAAACAAGTTCAGTAAGGAAGGGAAGCTTCGGAAACTAAAAGGTTGCAGTGGTGAAGATTATCCGAAGTTAGGACTTCGACAACTACAGCCTCCTCGATTCCAAGTTTGAAGTTACGTACAGCCCCATCTTGGGCTTCACAAATTTAAAGAGAAATCTGAATACAGAAACACTAGGTTCGAAACCATGTTTCCTACACTGGACCATAAAACTATAAATGAACCTCCAAGCATTAGGCTGAAGACCTGGGCTTCAGCTAAAAGACATTTGAAAAACGCCTTGGAGGCAAAGACGCCCATGAGACCATCTGGGACGCGTGATTCACAACCCCGCCTTATACGCGGGGTTGACCACCGCCCAGGAGACAAAGGTAAATCAAGCACTTTTCAACAAAAAAAAGTTGATGAAATACGTCCAGAAAGCTACGAACGCCTAGAAAACATCCTCGGAGGCGTGGTTCCCAGCCCTGCCTTGTACACCGGGGTGACCAACGCTCAGAAGATATTTGGAAAATTAAGGATTAAAAAACGACTAGGAGGCAAAGACGCCCAGGAGACCGTCTGGGACGCGTGGTTCACCACCCCGCCTTGTACGCGGGGGTGAACGCCGCCCAGGAGACAAAAGCAAAGCAAACAAAAAAAAGGGGGAAAATCAAACCACGCCTGCAAAGCAAACTGGCACGCGTGGTTCGTAAATAGTCCTTCTAGGCAGTACTCACCCCCGCCCAGGAAGGAAATAAGAAGTCAACATTTAAATATATATATATATATATATAATTAAAAAGTAAAACACGCCTGGGAAGCTGTCTCGAAGGCGGGGCTGAAAAGAGTGCCTTGTAGGCGGGAACAACCCACGCGCGGGAGACATATGCTTTCCTGTTGAAAACCTGGCCAGAAAGAAGCATGCCCCCCACGGGGAACAGAGCTTTGTTTGGTTAAGTGTAAAAGGAGACAAGAATATTAATTCAAAGAAATTACAAAATTTGTTAATAAATAGCGAAATGCTATTTAAAATTTTTAGAAAATTTCTAAAAATTCAGAAAATTCGTGAAAAAATAGAAAATAATTTTAAAATTATTTTCTTAATGTTGGAAAATATTGTATGCTAGTTACCACTGGAGGAATTTACGGATGAGCGGAAGCGTGATATAACAATTATTCCGTAAAAATCATGTATTGCACATATAGAAAAACATATAAAATCTAGATCGAGGGGAATCGTAACCATACCTTGAGAATCGAAGCTTTAAAACGATGGTTGCAAGCAGTTGCTCCTCAGAGTGTGAAGCACTCTATCGGTATCCACCAAGAATTTTTCTTCGATGATTTCTTCAAAAAAAACTCTAACACTTTTTAGAGAGAAAAGAAAGAGAGAGAGAGAGAGAGAGAGAGAGAGAGAGAGAGAGAGAGAGAGAGAGAGAGAGAGAGAGAGAGAGAGAGAGAGAGAGAGAGAGAGAGAGAGAGAGATGGAGGCTAGCTCCTTTTTAGGTTTTTTCACAAAATAGGATGAGCCTTAGAATGAACTATCTCATTCTATGTATAGGGCTCTTTTAGGGTTTTTAATAATATATATATATATATATATATATATAAACCCCACATTTCTAAAATACTTTAATAATGATTAAAACTATTTTAATCATTATTTCTTTTTCTAAACTATTTAGAAAATAATTCTTCCTCTCTCATAATTTAAATCTTTTCATCAAAGAAAATATTCTTTTATGGTGTGACCCTGTAGGTTCAATATTAAGCCAGTAGTAGAAATAAATAATAATAAACTTTTATTTATTATTTATATGAATTCTAATAATTCATTAAATATAATTAACTGATTAATTATATTTATTCTACATCGTGAGTGATGCTTCTCAACATATCGCGACTATCCGGATAATATGAATTCACTGCTTAGAATACCAAGAACCTGTCAGTGACTAGTTTCAGTACAATCAATTCCTTCTACCCTACAATATCCCGATTAAATACAAGGCATGGATCTCGTGTCAGGCCTATCAAATTTAATCATATGATTTCTTATTCATAATGCTAAGTTCATATTAACGCAAATTAGAAACTCCTTTCTAATTTCATACACTCTGGCCAGAGATTCTAGAACTCGCATACTAAGAATAACATAGGATATTCTCTTCCTATACTGGAAGGGGTAGATCTTCTATTGACGTTAATTATCTCCATACACAAATCCCTATGCCCAGAATAGACCTAATGGATGTCCTTGAGACTAAGGACTAATCCAAAGCATAGTTCATTATATACAAGATAACTCTAACGATCTCAAGTCTAAGGACACTTGTACAACTATCACTCAGTGAATAACTATTGACACGTGAGGAAACTCCATTAGCTATTCAACTTATCGAGTCATGTTCAGTAAATTTATTCCCTAACAAGCACCTACATACTAGCTATAGTGTCACCACACAGATGCCTATGAGAACAGACATCCTCCTGACGGGAGCAACCATAGTATGTACCAATCTTTGCGGATTCACCAACTTCCGATTAGTTATCCTATGATCAGAAACTGTTTAAGTCTAGAGTTATCATCTTCTAGATCTCACTATTATAATCTCATTATAATTCTAAAAGCTTTACTCTAAACTATGGAACATCTTATTTAAAACACTTTAAATAGATAAAGCCCGTAATAAAAACAAAACAAGTCTTTTATTAACATTAATGAAATCAAATAAGAATACAAGAAAGTTCTTCCTAACTCGTCATACATGATTGGATTTAGGACAAACACTTTCAACCACCTTTGAAATATTTCAAGAAATATTTCTAAAAATACCTGTGTTATAGATCAAAAAACGTACTTTGTGAATTAAATGTTAGGGTTTGTGAGCATTCAAGCTTTAATGGCTGCTCTTGTGTTTCGAGACTAAATCGGTCCTCACAAGATGCCTACGTATCTCTGCTGTATAGAGAATCAAGCCAATAAAACGTAGTTCTAGAATGAAGGACGAGGGTCCTTATATAGGCGTCAGGAGCCTTGTATTTAGAGTATGTTTAGGAGACTTAACAGATAAGTCTCGTTATTGATAACTGATAAGGAGTGTTTTGCTTGGCATGCAAGTATTATCCTCATCTGATAAGTGCGGTGACTCATCGTAATATTTGATTGGGATTCTGGATCCTTCTATGAAGATATTATCATATTTGGACTCTTTTATGAGCTGTGTATTTCCCTTTATTTATTAATTACGAAATTAATAAATAGTTAGGGTTTCGGACCTTTTGTCGGGCCTAATTCTTGGACCAAACTAGGTCTAATTAATATATCATTAATTATTTCTAGGGTTATATTTCAGCCCATATCATTTGCCCCCCAACTTCTGGGAAAATACCCTTAGGATTTTTGTAGAAGTTATCACATTTTTTCCTGAATTTTTCCATTTTTTCCAGAGCATTTTCGACCAGAATTCTAGGTCATTTTCGACCAGGATTCTAGGTCATTTTCGACCAGGACTGGGATGAGGTCGAATAGTTCGACCAGGAATTTTAGTATAAATTCGACCAGGATTTTTCGACCAGGAATCCAGGCTATTTTCGACCAGAATTCTAGGTCATTTTCGACCAGGACTGGGATGAGGTCGAATAGTTCGACCAGGAATTTTAGTATAAATTCGACCAGGATTTTTCGACCAGGAATCCAGGCTATTTTCGACCAGAATTCTAGGTCATTTTCACAGTTGTTTTCGACTAGGAAGTAGGACGAGGTCGAACATGTCGACCTTGATTTCTAATGTAAATTCGACCTCATTTCTTCGAACTCGATTTCCAGTGTCTTTCGACCAGGATTTTTAGTCCAACTTCGAACAGAAGTTTTGGCCAGGGTCTAGTGTATTTGCGAGCAAAAACTTCGACCAGGACCGTGTCGAGGTCGAACATGTCGACCTCAACTTTTAATTAAATTTCGAACAGGGTTTTTCGACTTCAATTTATTTAGATTCGAGCTCAGCTTAATAATTTTGATTAGAAATTTTAAGGTGTTTTTCGAACTCGAATTTTCCAAGCTCAACTTGGGGCTTTTTTGACCTCAATTTTTCAATTCAAATTTGACCTCAATTTGCCACAAGGTCGAATAATTCGATTTCTTTTTTCAGTTTATTTTCGAACTCACTTTTCCGATCTCGATTTTTGGTAATTTCGAGCTCGATTTCGTAGTTGTTTTTCGACCTCAAATAGGTTTTAAGTCGTTTAGTCCGATTTGGTTTTTTAAGGTAATTTCGAACTCGATTTCTCGAACTTACTTTCAGCATATTTTCGATCTTGAATTCGCTTTATTGCCTTAGAATTATTTCTAAATTTTGAGATAGAATTTTTTCAAGCTTTCAACCTTTTGGGCCTTTATATTGGGCCTTAACTTCTTATCAGTCCTTGAACCCTCTTAGGTTTAATTCTTGAGCCTCCTCTTTTATTTGGGCCTTGGGCCTTGACTTTTATTGATCAGAACTCTTTTTGGGCCTTAATTTCAGCAGCCCAAAGTGTAATTGTGGGCTTTGACTGGCTGTAACCGGTTAGACTTCCCTAACCGGTTGAGTTTCCAGTCAATTTGCCTATAAAAGAGTGAGACTTCATTTCTTACTCTTCACTCAAAACTTTCCAAAAAATTACTTTCCTTAAATCTCTCTGTCTTTCTTCCTTTTTCTTTCTTTTTCTCCGTAGTAAGGCGATTTCCGGTGAGCTTTTACGGTGGTGTTCTTATTTTTCTGGGATCAAATCTCCTTCCCAAGAAGGTTTCTGGGTTTTAATCTTTATAGCTTGAAGATTTTCGGGGTTTCTGGGCTTTCACCTTCATCCCTTGAAGGTTTTCTGATTTTTTGTTGAAGATTTTCTGCATATTCTTTGAAGATTTGAAGATGGCTAATCGTTCTGCTCAACGTTTGCAGAAAATGAATCAAGCGTCAAAAAGAGGTATCACTCTCCGTTCTCCTACTATGTCTTTACAAGATATGATTCTAGAACATAGTGATGAGTATCCCTCTATATCACATCTAGATTCCTTCAATCATAGCAATAGGTTTCATGATGCTGATGAAATTGCTGACTATAAAAACATGTATAAAATTAGGCCACCTTATAGGTTAGTCCCAGCTGGTCCTGGGGATCGTTCCTGCCATTGGCGTCCAAATGCTCTTTGCATTTATAAGGGGGTCCTTGCTGCAGGAGTTCGATTCCCATTTCATCCTTTCATTCCCCAACTTTTAGCCGATGTAGGAATTAACCCTTGTCAGCTACCTCCAAATGCCTGGAGGTTGATTATGTGTTTTATTGTTTTATGTTTAAAAAACAAATTTCCTTTGTCTGTCGCCCTTTTTAGAAAGATATTTCAGTTTAAGAACAGTTCTTCCAACACCCTGGGTTGGGTGTACGTTAGTCACCGTTCTTCGACTCCCCCTATTTTCCACCCAAAATCTATTCCTGACAACAATCCTAAGTGGAAGGATGAGTTTATGTATTTGATGTGGGACGAAGGGGATTGGGGCACCCTTTTTCAGAGCTCATTCAGTAGAGTGTCAGATGGTAGCCCATATGACATAATCTTGACTGAAGAGGAGACTCATGCTTATGCTGAACTCATCAAGGATGATTATGCCACCAAGGCTTGGGAGCTCTTGGACGAATTTGTTCTTAAGTCTCTGAAACTTTCAAAAGTTTCTGATCAGGGTAATTCCCTTTCTTTTATTTTCTTATATTTGTATTAAGATTGCCTTATACCGATTGTTTTCCTTGACTTTTGTTTGCAGCTGCTGAGTTTATTAACAAGCAGAATAAGCCGGAAGGCGGGGAGACAGCCAGAATCAAGAGGGCTTGCTTGAAGGACCCCAGGCTGGCTGCTAAAGGCCCTTCTATTCTGAGACCTCATGTAGCTGAGATTGAAGAAGTCGAGGGCTCTTCCTCAGTTAAGAGCTCAGTTTGGCGCCCCAACTGGGGGATTAGGAAGAAGGACACCATAGTTGGGGTGGCCCAGCATGCTGTTGAGTGGTCACATCATTCCTTAACTCCTTGCGACTACAAGGATTTTGTGGCCAACTCTACCATTGAGGGGGCTGAAAGCGCGGGCTCTCAAGCTTTTGCTGTTGTAAGTCTTTATTCTCTTTTTATTTTGTAGTCCTTAGTATATATTTAGTTATCATACTAACTTGTGATCTGTTTGTAGGCTAATGCCAGCTTTCAAGGGGCTTTATTCCAAGCCAAAGCCTGGTGTGCATCTTCTGAGGCCAACAAGGCTAAGTTTGATAAGGCTCAGATGGAGATGGGTTCCCTTAGGGCCTCCTTGGATAGAAGGGAGAAGGAGTTATCTGATGCCCAGGCGGAGCTGGTGGAGCTCAGGAAGGGGAAGGAGCGCATTATTGATGAGTACTTTGACTCTGCCGAGTACCAGGAGATTATTACTCAGCACGATGATCTCCTTTTCCCCGTCCAGTTCACTAAAGGATGGGATGAGGCTTTGGCTGAGGTCTCGAGGAGACTTCCTGGATCTCTTACTATTTCTGACTTCCCCAGCCCCCATGCTCCTAACCAGTTGGAGAAGGCCTTGGCTGGAGGGGATGATATGGATGAGGATGACAGGATTCTCAATCCTGAACATGCCTCTCAGCCTGGCGAAGAGTCTGAGGAATCTAGCTCAGGTGAGGAGGAGTCCGGTGAGGAGGAGGAGTCTGAGGAGGGAGAGGATTCTGAAGAGGAGTCTGGCCCTGAGGAGCCATAGCTGTTTGTAGCTTTTATTTATTTTATGTAATTCTGCCTTCGGGCATAACTCTAACTTTATTGAAAGTTATTTAACTTATTTTCTTCATGCCTTTTAATTTCTCGTGTTTGCGTACTTAATTCGTACTTTGAATCTTATGAACATCGATATGCAATGCTTTGTAGAATATTTTGGAAATTGCTGAATAAATTCATAACTTGAAGAAATGGGTTCAACCCTTACATAGTTTGCTACTTCTACCTCAAGTTTAAAAACTTGGATTGGTTTCATCGACCTTATTTCTACTTGTCCTAATAGTGAGTCCAATTAGGATACACTTAAACATAGTAAACTTTCAAGTTTGCAGCATGCCAAGTTCTAGGCACTTCAATCCCTTCCATAGTTTCCAACTTGTATGAGCCTCGTCCATACACATTCTTGACCCGATAGGGCCCTTCCCAGTTTGGGGCTAACTTTCCCTTTTGTCCAACTCCAGATGCTTCAATTTTTCTAAGGACCAAGTCCCCTTGACGAAAGAATCTCTCTTTAACCCTTAGGTTGTAGTAGAAAGATGCTCGTTTCTGATGTTCAACTATCTTGGCGTTTGCCTCATCTCTAACCTCATCAATTAGATCTAAAGCCAGCCTCAAGCCTTCTTCATTTGTTTCTGGTTCATAAGCTTCAATTCTTGGAGACGTGTGTGTAATCTCCACTGGAACCACTGCCTCGGCCCCATATGCTAGCAAGAAGGGGGTAGCTCCAGTGGTGACTTTACAAGTAGTACGATAAGCCCATAGTATGGGAAGCAATTCATCTACCCAAGTATTTCTGGAGCGTTCAACTCTTTTCTTCAGTCCATCTAGGATAATTCGATTTGCAACCTCAGCTTGCCCATTTGCTTGAGGATGGGCAACAGAAGTGAAGCGCAACTTGATATCATTCTCATCACAATACTTATTGAACTCGTCACTGTTGAAATTGAGTTCCATTGTCCGTTACCAGGATTCGTGGAATTCCATATCTGCATATCACATTCTCCCAAAAGAAATGCATCACTTGCTTGGTGGTTATCTTGGCCAAAGGTTTAGCCTCAATCCACTTAGTGAAGTAGTCAATTGCTACTATCAGGAATTTTCTCTGTGCACTTGCCATTGGAAATGGCCCAAGTATATCCATTCCCCACATAGCAAAAGGGATAGGTGAGTTTACGGATGTCAACATCTCAGGTGGTTGTCTAACCACTGGTGCATGCTTCTAGCACCGTTCACATTTCTTCACATAACTTTTTGCATCAGCAAGCATACTTGGCCAATAGAAATCTAGACGAGTAATTTTATGGGCCAAAGCTCTGCCCCCCAAGTGCTGTCCACAAATCCCTTCATGAACTTCTTTCAGGGCCAATTCTGCCTCTTGAGGTCTCAAACACTTCAGGTATGGAATAACAAAAGATTTCTTATATAGAATTCCCTCAATTAGGGCATACCTTAGTGCTCTGACGTATAGCTTTCGTGCTTCTGAGGTGTCATTAGGTAGCCACCCAGTTTCCAAATGAGCTTTAATTGGATCAATCCAACAACTGGTAATACCAATGGGTGCTATCAACTTTACGTTGATGCTTGGAGTCTTCAAGACTTGGAAGTATACACTTCCCGCATAGTTTTCAATTTCAGAAGAGGCAAACTTAGACAAGGCATCAGCCTTCACATTTTCCTCCCTCGGAACGTGCTCCACATAGCATTCTTCGAACTGAGTCATGATGGCTTTGACAAGTTTCAGATACTTAGCCATGACTTCATCTCTGGCTTCGAACTCTCCATTTACTTGAGAAACGACTAACCTCGAGTCTCCACATACTTTAAGAGTCTTAACTCTCAGAGCCCCAGCTAGGCCCAAACCAGCTATCAGAGCTTCGTACTCAGCTTCATTGTTTGTTGTTGGGAAGTCAAGCTTTAGTGCATACTCTATTATGAATCCATCAGGACTTTGTAGCACTAAACCAGCTCCACTTGATTTTGTTTTTGATGCCCCATCAAAATAAAGCACCCAACATTCTTTGGACACCGTGTCTTCATCTTTGTTGTCTTCCACTACTACTTCCTGCCCCCCGACTTCTTGGTTGTCAATGGTACATTCAACCATGAAGTCAGCGAGTGCTTGAGCTTTTATGGCCGTGCGAGGCTTATACTTGATATCAAATTCCCCCAACTCAATAGCCCATTTGATCAATCTTCCACTAACCTGAGGGCTGTGCAGAATGTTCCTTAGAGGTTGATTAGTCAAAACCTCTATCTTGTTTGCCTGGAAGTATGGACGTAGCTTTCTTGAGGCCATTATCAAGGCTAAGGCAAACTTCTCTATGGTAGAGTAGTTTATTTCTGCCCCATGCAGAGTTTTACTCACATAGTAGATGGGTTTCTGAACCTTCAATTCTTCCTTTACCAAAACAGCTCCAAGGGCAGTGTCGGAGACTGCCAAGTATATATAGAGTATCTCTCCTGGCTTTGGTTTTGCCAACAGTGGTGCTTCAGCCATGTATTTTTTTGGGGCCTCAAAGGCTTCTTGGCTTTCAGGTGTCCACTCGAAATTTTTCACATTTTTGAGTGCTTTGAAGAAAGGTAAGCACTTTTCTCCTGACTTGGAGATGAACCTTCCCAGTGCTGCAACTTTTCCTGTCAATTTCTGCACATCCTTAACAGACTTGGGTGGTTCCATGTCTAGGATTGCCTTGATCTTGTCGGGGTTAGCTTCGATTCCTCTCTTGGAGACCATCAGGCCTAAAAACTTTCCTGAGCCTACCCCGAAGGCACATTTTGCTGGATTTAACATCATCTTGTGGTGCCTCAGCACTTCAAACGCTTCTTGAAGATGTTTTATATGGCCTGCCTTGTCGAGGCTCTTGACTAGCATGTCATCCACATAAACTTCCATTGTTTTACCAATCAGTGGCTCAAAAATCTTGTTCACCAATCTTTGGTATGTTGCCCCTGCATTCTTAAGTCCAAATGCCATGACTAAATAACAGAAAACACCAAAGTTGGTGATGAATGATACCTTGGAGATGTCGTCCTTGTGCATCTTGATTTGGTTGTACCCACTGAAGCCATCCATGAAACTTAGCATCTCGTGCCCAGCAGTGGCATATATCAAAGCATCAATCATTGGTAAGGGAAAACAATCCTTAGGACATGCATCATTCAAGTCGGTGAAGTCCACACACATTCTCCACTTTCCATTAGCCTTCTTGACCATCACTGGGTTAGCCAACCATTCAGGGAACTGAATTTCTTCAATGAAGCCTGCTTCCAAGAGTTTTTCTACCTCCTGCTTGATGGCTTCTTGCCTTTCTGGAGCAAAATTTCTTTTCTTTTGTTTCACTGTCTTTCTTTCAGGATCCACATTCAATTTGTGGGTTATCAATTGGGGATCAATCCCTGGCATATCAGCTGCTGTCCAAGCAAATACATCACTGTTTTCTTGAAGAAAGGATGTCAACTTGCTTTTCATAGATTCAGGTAGTAGAGCTCCAATGTAGGTGACCTTGTCTGGTTCTCCTGGGATCAAGGGGATGGGAACAAGATCCTCAGCTGGCTTTCCTCTTCTTTCTTCATCGTTTCTGATGTCCATGTCCTCAATTGGGAGAACCTGCCCCCCAACTCCATCAGGCCTCAACGCGGCTACATAACAACTTCTAGCCATTTTCTGATCGCCTTTCTCTTCGCCAATTCCATTCCTGGTAGGGAATTTGATCTTCAAATGATAAGATGAGGCAACAGCCTTGAATGCATGAAGACCCGTTCTTCCCAGAATTGCATTGTAGGTTGAAGTCGCTTTGATTACTATGAAGTTCAGCATCTGAGTAGACGTCTTTGAACCTTGTCCCATTGTCATGGGGAGTTGAATCGTGCCTTCTACCTTCGATTCCACTCCATTGAACCCATATATGGGCATGTTTGAGGGTGTTAGCTGAGAGTCAGTGTAACCCATCTTGATGAAAGCATCATGGAACAAGATGTCCACTGAAGCTCCATTGTCAACAAGAACTCTCTTCGTTTCAGAGTTCCCTATCACAGGTACTATGACCAGAGGGTCATCATGGGGAAATTTCACTCCCTCAAGATCAAATCGTCAAAATTCAAAGATACTTCAGTCTTGGCACGCTTCGGTGCTTCTCCAACCACAGTCATTACCTCACGGGCATAAGCTTTTCTCGAGTTTCTGGAAGGTCCGGCCGCAGTTGGCCCTCCAATATCATATTGATGAAAGGCCCTCGGGGCTTGGGATTTCGGTCTTGATCATTGTCCCGTCTATCATAGTCTTTCCTTTCATAATTTCCTCTCTGACTTCCCTGGTTTCCATCTTTGGTGTACTTACCAAGCTTTCCTCTTCGAATCAAGAACTCAATTTCATCTTTCAGTTGCCTGCAGTCATCTGTCTCGTGGCCAACTTCTTTGTGAAACCGGCAGTATTGGTTTTGATTTCTTTTTGACACATCGGCCCTCATAGGCTTCGGCCATTTAAGGTCTTCTTCCTTTGCAATCTCCATCAGAATTTGGCTCCTAGGAGCATTCAATCTTGCATACTCCGTAAACTTAGGCCCAAAATTGTTCTTCTTGGGTGGTGAATCAGAATACTTTGATGTCCTAGGATACTTCTCCCTTACATCATACTCTGGAGCATCCTTTCTCTTCTTTGAATTTCCATTGCCACTAGCAACGGGCTCATACTTTCTCATGCTCTCCTCAGCCTTGATGTATTTTCCAGCTCTATCTTGTAGTGACAACATGTTTTCGGGGGGGATGTTTAGCCAGAGACCTCCTGAAGTGGTCATCAGTAGTTCCTTGCTGTAGGGCTATCATAGCCACTTTATCTTCCAAATCTGGGACTTTTATAGCCTCCTTAGTGAATCTACTCAAGTATTCTCTCAATGTTTCATTCTTGCCTTGTCGAATCCCCATAAGAGAGGCGGAACTTTTCTCATGTATCTTCCCACTAACAAATTGATTGATGAATGCCTTACTCAGCTCTTTGAAGGATCCAATAGAATTGGGTGGAAGGCGACTATACCAACGTTGAGCCATACCCGCTAGGGTTTGTGGAAACGCTCTACACTTTGCAGCGTCATTGGCAGGCTGCAACAGCAGTGCATTTTAGAAGGTTCTTACATGATTTGCGGGATCTCCCGTTCCATCATAAGTTTTAATGGTTGGCATTTTAAACATCCTGGATATAGTGGCCTTCATTATCTCTTGAGTAAAGGGTGGTGTAGGATCGTCAGGATCTCCTAGGGGTAATAATACAGTAGGATCTCCTCTTGGGGTTTCAACCCTTCTGGATCGCGAAGGAGTAGGATCCAGATTAATTACCGGAGTCTTCCCGGCTGCTCTTGCAGCCTCTTCTTCCTCTAACTTCTTTTTGAGTTTTGCAACCTCTGCCTCATGGGCTGCAATCCTTTCCTAAGTAGTTGGTTCCTTGTTTGCAGAACGTCTCCTTCACGGGGGATAGTCGTCATCAGTATTGTAATTTTCATCCTCAGTGTGAGGACCAGAGAAATCGTCTCGAAACATCTGATGAGTTTGGGTTTGTCGGTTCAGGGGTTCCAAACCTTGGACGTAAGGGGGCACGTAGGCCTCATGGTGTACTATAGTGGTACCACTACCGCCCACCGGGGGTCGAGGGGGCCTGGTATGGGTAGGCATCCCAAGGGTCTGATTCACATATTGAGGGAGATCAGTAGTATGTAGTTGAAGGCCCCTCGGGGCACTCATGAGCAGTGGGGAGGTTGTGATCGGTTGCTGGTGAGTGGTCTCTTGTGGATTAGATCCATGAATGACCACCTGCAGGGGATTCGTCCCTTCATTTGGGATCTCCGGTCCTTGAGTATTGGCGGGGATATTCGTCCCTTCAGTGCTGGTAATTGGTGTTGGTTGAGCTCCTTGAGTACCGGCCTCGGAGGCAAGAGGAGTTCCTTCAGAAATTTGATTTGTTCTTCGTGTAACAGCCATGGTTGATGTTCGTTTCCCACAGACGGCGCCAAATGTTATAGATCAAAAAACGTACTTTGTGAATTAAATGCTAGGGTTTGTGAGCGTTCAAGCTTTAATGGCTGCTCTTGTGTTTCGAGACTAAATTGGTCCTCACAAGATGCCTACGTATCTCTGCTGTATAGAGAATCAAGCCAATAAAACGTAGTTCTAGAATGAAGGACGAGGGTCCTTATATAGGCGTCAGGAGCCTTGTATTTAGAGTATGTTTAGGAGACTTAACAGATAAGTCTCGTTATTGATAACTGATAAGGAGTGTTTTGCTTGGCATGCAAGTATTATCCTCATCTGATAAGTGCGGTGACTCATCGTAATATTTGATTGGGATTCTGGATCCTTCTATGAAGATATTATCATATTTGGACTCTTTTATGAGCTGTGTATTTCCCTTTATTTATTAATTACGAAATTAATAAATAGTTGGGGTTTCGGACCTTTTGTCGGGCCTAATTCTTGGACCAAACTAGGTCTAATTAATATATCATTAATTATTTCTAGGGTTATATTTCAGCCCATATCAACCTGTGAGTACAAGAAAAATTCCTAAAATATTAGGAAAATTACGGAAAAATACAAGGGGAATTATTTAAATATTTCCTTAGTAAGAAAGGTAATAATTTATGTAGATAATACGTAAAAAGCCCCGTAGTTGCCTAAGAAAGGCGCAAATAAGGATCGATTTTCCCAAATTTTTGGAAATTAAAACATTCTTTTTTTAGAATGACCATGAAATTTTGACAATATAAACCGTGAAAGGTTCATATAAATGTCAAGTTAGCCTCGAATAAGGCAAAAATCGTCGTAAATGTGTAGGTCGCTCCACACTTTGCAATAAGGCGATACTTGTGAAACACTAGTGTAAATAAAGTCCTAGGTAAAAGATAAAAAAGACCCCGAATCTCGAAAAAGGTCAACATAATTTCTACGGAAGCTTGAAAAGTTTTCCTAGAAATTGGGGTGCAAATGATATGGGCTAAAAATAACCCTAGAAATATTATTAATGATGTATTAATTAGACCTAGATTGGTCCAAGAGTACGGCCCAATAAACAAGGCCCAAAATACTAATTATTTATTAATTTCGTAATTAATAAATAGGGAAAATATGCAGCTCATAAAAAGAGTCCAAAGTGTGATAAAATCATCAAAAAAGTCTGTCTTCTACAAAGAAAGATCTAGAATCTCAATCAAAGGAAATAACTAGTCACAGTATTTATCCTACGATAAGGAAAAGACTTACCCACCAAGGAATAAAATACTTAGCCACTGTCTAGAAAGAGACATATTCGCTAAGTCTCCCAAACATACCCTAAATACAAGGTTCCTGACGCCTATATAAAGGACCCGATCCTTCAATCAGAACTACGTTTTTTGCTTGATTCTCAATTACGAATTGAGATACGTAGGTATCTTGTAAGGACCGATTTAGTCACGAAACACGAGAACAACCATTAAAGCTCGAAACTCTCTTATCCTAGCATTAAATTCGCAAGCACGGTTTTTATTCCACAACAAATATTTTATTAATTATATTTTTTAGATAAATAAGTAAACATGTTAAAATATGAAAATATTTTTAAATTATTAAAAGCATTAAAATATGTTTTAAAATAAATAAGTTAGGGTTTATCTGTGATATTTTTGTAAAATTGGGGATTTTAGTAAGAAAAATAGAAAAAATAAAATGTTTTAGTTAAAAAAAAGGTACTTACCCATGATATTTTTACAAAAGGAGAAAATTTTATTGGAAAAATAGAAAAAGTAATGAGTTTTAGCTGAAAAGGTAATTGGTTATAAATATGTACGGTTATTATTTAATAATATTTTTTAAAGTAGGAGTAATTAGATAAACTCAATGAATAATGCTAGGGGTACCGAATTTGGTATAAAAAGATGTACCGAATTACATGTGTTAGAATCTGATTGACTCTATATTAGTGGACCCACATGTATTCACATTAATAGCACCAATAAAAACATTTTCAAATGACACATCACCACTGCCACATCATTTTGTACCAATTTTTGGTACCCAATTCGGTACCTTTAGCACTACTCAAAATCAATTAGGACCGATCAACCAAACTTTTAATATTTCGTATATTATATTATAGTACATAAAGATAATATAGATAGATTGTAATTTTTACCCTTATCTTATGTTGTGTTCCCTACTCTTAAAACAGAAATATAAAATTAGAAAATAAGCTAATATTTTCTGAAAATGAAACGAAAATATTTTGAAAATAAAAACTCCACACGAAGCTTCCTGCTGTTTAGCAAGATATTGGAGAACAAGTTGTGAAAATTGTTTTCTTTTCCATTTTTTCCCGCAAGTTGTCCTTGGAATATGGTGTGAATTCATCCTCATGTGACATCAGGGTGCCCACAATATTTGGGACACGGGTGCCCACGAGTCATAATTGTAGGGATGTATATGAGTCATTTCGGGATTGGAGAGTGCTATCCACGCACCCGATTCCGAACCCGTCCATAATTCCTGAATGGAAATTATTTTGTTCCTTGATTCCCGTGATTTTCATCGGGAACAGGGATCCCCGCGGGTAATCGAATATTTTAATTCTTTTAAATAATAATAATTTATATATTTTATAATGCATTTTCTAATAAATTTAATTCATAAATTATAATGTGTAATACATATTTTTAAATATAATATTATATTTTAAATAATTATATGAATTAACAATTATTTAGAATAAAAGATAAAGACGAAATTTAATTTATAATAACTAAATTATATTCTACTATGATAATTTTGAATAGAAAAAATTGATTATGTAATTTAAAATATAAAATAAATATATATTATATTTATTTATATATTAAATTAGTTAATATTAATATAGAAATATATTTTTTTCTATGAAATATGTAAATGGGTGAACGGGAGGGTTACCAAAATTCTTGACCCCGCCCTGATCCCCGAATTTTTTCTATATTTCTCTTCTTTCTTCGTTCTCCGTCACGACCCGATCCCGAAAAATTACTCGAATTCCCGATTTAAACGGGGCGAGAATCGAATCGGAATCGAGCGAGACGGGTGAAATGCCCATCCCTACACAATTGGTGGGTTTTTCTTATTTTATCACATTATTACAAGAATCTAACTATTTACGATAAATTTTCAAAATTTTTGAGTCTATAAATATCATGTCGGTTTTATGTTCGTACTTTTTTTTTGCTTTCATCTTTAAAATCATATCTCACCTTCTATACCTTGTATGTTGCTTTTTTTATATGGGAATGAATCTTCTTATAATTGTAATTCTTTAATTCGCAAAAAGAATACAAAAGGCTATAATAATAATAATATCATGAATGCTATAATTCTTTTACTTGTAATTTTTTATTACAATTTACAATCGAAAAAGACTACAACAAAAAATAATAATAAAATTATGAATATTATTAAAATTTTAATTCTTTTATTACAACTTAGAATTAATAATAATGTGCTTCTATGCACTTCTCTCGATAATCATCATATAAATTTAGTTATTAATTACATAAAAAAATATAATATAACTGTAATTAAAATAAGTCGAGTTTTTAATATTACTAATAGTATTATAATGCAAAATAATATGTAATTTAGTATCATTTAATTTAATAAATAATAATTAATATAATAAATTGTCCATGGCCATTGTTTCGCACAAGTTATCAAAAAAAGTGATCAAGAAATAAAGTTTGAACTAATTTGATTTTAGTTAAGAACACAACGTTACAGAAAAACATTAAGGGGTCGTTTGGGTCAAAAGACGGTATGAGTTTGGAATCAGGAATCGGGTTAAGCTCGTATAGAGCTGAGGTATCATTCTTGATACCATGTGTTTGGTTCAGTATTGGGATGAATCTTTGTAATTTAAAATATAATTAATAACTCATTTTTCTATAATCTGTAAGTGTACATTATATAGTGATATAAAAAATACGTGATTTGTAAATTTTAAATTAACCAACTAAATAATTATATAATATTTTTATAAGATATTATTTATTAGTATGAAATTAAAAAAAAAAAGAATAATCAATTTTTTCAAAACCTAATTATAATCTATTCAAGATTAAATAATATCATGTTTAAAATATGTGTATTGGGTATGTATTTAATTTCATTATAAAAATGAAATAAAAAAAATTGAATTTGATACATCATACCCCTCCCTCAAACCCACCTCCCCGTAAGATATCAAATTTGATTCCAGAAGGGTTTCAAGTATGAGTATCAAAATTTAAAAATACTCAACCAAACAGGTATGAGTTTGGAATGAATGAAACCTATACATTGTACCAAAATTACCTGAACCAAACGATCCCTAACTGGTTTACCATTGTGCCAGTTCAGATTTTTAATAATATTATAAAATGCACATATATATATAGAAAATTTTTGCACCTAAATAGAAAAATAAAAATAAATTAAATTATAGAAGGCCTCGATCTTTAAATTGGTTTTAGGCCCTCCAGAAGTTTGAAGCCGCCCCTGGCTTACCCACACCTCGAAAAAGACTTTCAGATCCTTAATTGGTTCGTCAGATTATTGCCATTATCCAGAAGTGTGCATCACGAATCATACTAGAAAAAATAGATAGTGATTTATAGGACTATAAATAGTGCAGCAGTGCAGCTCTCAAGTGAAAACAAAGAAAAGGTGTAGCTTGTAAGCAAATTACAATACATATATTCATCTCTCTTAAAATGGGCAGCCAGTCTCGACCATTAGCAGATCATAGTCCAGATATATGGCGTGACAAATTCACTTCTATCCCGAGAGATATTGAGGTACTAATTCCGTATCATTATCGTATATTATTCATGTTATATGTACGTAAATGTTAATGTAAAATGCAGTTATGGGAAGCTTATTCGAAAGAACGTGATGTGCTGAAGAATGAAGTAAGGAGCATGCTTGTGTCTGCTGGCGGAGAATGGACAGACAAACTTGTTCTGATTAATACAATCGAACGCTTAGGAGTTGGCTACCACTTTGCAGAATACATTGAAGACATGTTGGCTGAAATGCACAGAGTCCATGCGAAGTTAGAATCTTACGAAAAATATGATCTGTTCACTACAGCACTCTACTTCCGAATTCTTAGACAGCACGGTTACAAGGTCACATCAGGTAAGCCAAAACCTATAACCTCGAGCAAGTTAAACAAACGTAGATAATTATACATTCCGCCCTCTGGTAGAGCTAGGATGTTAAATTTTTTACAGATATTACCACCCTGAAACAAAAATTAAACAATGAGATTATATAATTTGTTGTTTAAATAAATTTCAAATTAATTTCACAACCTCTGTAAAATTTTCTGGTGTCCCGGAATTCAAAACACGTATATGTATTTGTGTGTGCATAAATGATGATGAACTAACACATACATACACATTGCACTTGTTTTGTTTAATTGAACAGAGATATTCCAAAAATACAAAGAAATTGATGGAAAATTCAGTGAAGCTATTACAAGAGACCCTCTGGCTTTACTAAGTTTGTACGAAGCAGCTCATCTGAGAACACATGGAGAAGATTCGTTAGATGAGGCTCTTGCTTTTACAACATACCACCTCAAGTCTATCGCTAAGTCTTTGGATTCTGGTTCATTAGCTAGACTGGTGAGGCGTGCCTTGGAGCAGCCCTTACACAAGGGTATTCAAAGAATGGAGGCTAAGCATTTTATCCTTTACTATGAGGAGAGTCCATCAAGGAATGATGCACTTCTTAAGTTTGCGAAGCTTGATTTCAATCTGTTGCAGATGTTGTATAAGCAGGAATTATCTCAAGTGAAACGGTCATTGCACACTAAATCATTTAAAAATATGAAGCATATGCAGAAATATAGACCAGAGCACCACGATCATGTGATCATATAATTTTAGTCTTGCTGATGTAGCTATTTGTTTATGTAACGAGATTTTACTTCTGATTACAGGTGGTGGGCTGCTATGGAGATTGATTCCAAATTTCCCCACTTTCGTAGCAGGGTAGTGGAAGGATACTTTTGGGCCCTGGGAACTTCATCTGAACCTTGCTATGCACTGGGCCGAATCATGTACACGAAAGTACTGTGTGTTGTATCAGTGACTGATGATCTTTATGATTCATATGGCACAGCCGACGAACTAAATACACATACCAAGGCAATTCAAAGGTAAAGAATGTACGCTTAGCTTGTCATATTGAAGATGAACAATTTGTTCTAAGTGTACTAACAGGGTATGGAATCATTAAAAACATCTCAAGAGCTAGCTATATGTTACAGGTTAGATATCGAAAACATAGATGGACTTCCAGATCACTCTAAGTTTTGCTACATCAACCTTCAGAACGTCTTGAGTGAATATGAAGAAGATCTGGTCAAACAAGGAAGTTACAACGATGTTAATTGCCTCAAAAAAGCGGTTTGTCTAACAAAACCTTAGATTTTAGGATTCAATTGACCATTCACAAGTTCAAAACCCTATCACCTCTTCATACATATTTATATATTATTTATTTATTGTGACAGTTCCAAGCACTGATTCTTGCTTATCAGCAAGAAGCCATATGGTGTAACAAGAAATATGTGCCGCATTTTAAAGAATACATCATTAACGGAATGGCAACAGCAGCCTTATGCATTCTGGGAGTATCAATGATTTTAGGGATGGGACACGTCGACACAACTCAGGCATGCAATTGGGCAACAAACAAACCAGAAGCTGTTGTTGCAGCGGATAAAATGGCGCGAATAATTAGTGACATAGTGGGATATGAGGTATGTTTGTGTGTCCAATAAGCTTGACACACATGACAGTACGTCCGGTTTGTGTAACAAGTACAGTACTTGTAAATGTTTATAAATGTATAGGTAGTAATCTGTGTTTGTACAAATTTGTAGAGGGAACATATTACTAGGCCACATGCTGCTACATCCATTGATTGTTACATGAAGGAATATGGGGTTTCAAAAGAAGAAGCAACGACCAAATTATATGAATTGATTGAGGACACATGGAAAGACATGAACGAGGAATGCTTAAATCCAACAAAAGTTGCAAGGCATCATATCACCGTATATCTGAATTTGATGAGAATGTGTCATGTTATCTACGACAAGGATAGTGATGGATACACTTATCCTGAAGTACATTTGAAGGATGATATTAACTTGTTATTGTCGATCCCCTCCCAATATGAGCTATCATATATAACTCATTAATTGTATCGGTGAGCTTGGTGTTGTATCATGTGTTGTTTCAGCCGAATAACTATCATGCACACTGAAGCATGGAGAATAAGAGAATGCGAGATGTTGCAGCATCCAGCATCAACATATGTAATATCTGTTTTTCGATCTATGTAAAATAAACCGATGCATTGATGTGACTCAACTTAAACCCTTTTTGTGTCGTTTTTAATTTAGAGTAAATAGGGTATCGTTCTACGCCAAGGATCAAGGGATCACTTCTCATCTATTTCGCTAATAGTATCAAAGATGGATTTGGTTTGTTGTTTTTATCTAATAACTAAATTAACTAGTAAACAAGGGAAAGTTTGTTTGTAAGCAATTCCTGAAACATGTTGGAAAGCATGTAGATCCACCCTAAACCCATGACACAATTCTGAAACTCTTATGATATGTCTGAAATATACTTATAGAGAACTTGCCATGACCGCATAGAAACAAATTCTGCTATCCATTTAACCCCATGAACCACATAGAAAGGTTAAAACGAATTACACACTAATACAATTAATCCCATGACCACATAGAAAGATTAATTGACTTTATAGAGACATCAATCACATAACATCTTTGGATGACCACATACCATAGTTAATTCATGTATCTCCATAAGCATTGACGTATATATAAGCACAATCAAGAACACATCTCAGAATATCAAATTTGCACAATTGTCATAAGATTTAGGGCTTCAAAACAGTCATCCAACAATAATATCTAGCCAACCATAATCATAATAAAAGGCATAAAATACAAGTATTGAGGAAGAAGAGTTATCCCTATGTTGAAATCTCCAAGCATAAAATCCTCCTTCTCCTCCTCTTGCTTCTCCCCGGTGGCTATGGATATACGTGTCTATTATGTCTAATGATAATAACCTAATTACAAAAGTATGGCTTTCCAAAATTAAAAAGGTTTTTATGGTCAAAATTCGTAGTTGACTTTTCTCTGCTGTTTCTGGACTGCTCCAACTGGCATATGACATCTGGCCCACTCTAGAATGAAAGAAAATCTCGTTATCTTCGCGTGGGCTATTAAATCACCGAAATCCGATATCTAGAACTCAAGATACGGCCAAAACAATGTGTATTGCACGAGTAGTCCAATAAATCCGAATTTTCTTTTTATTTAGCTCCAATCCTTTCCAATTTAGAATTCCTTGCTTCCTACGATAGAATATTAAAAACTAATTAATAAAGATCCAATTAAATGCAAAATATAACTAACATGGGAATAAAAATCATCTAAAATATATAAGCTAAAAAAGTTATAATCCTTTGAAAAGTAGGCTTGAACCCTTATAAATGACCTGCGAATGCATTATTTAGTGAGTTATCTGCTAGTTTCAAATAGACCCTGTATATTTTTTGGATTTAAATTAGATTTTGTTGTTCTTTCTGAGATCGAGATTGATGCATGTATGACGACAACGATCTCCTCCAAGAAAAGACTACGAAACTCTTGTTATGGACACTTAAATACTACATAAAAGATGCACTAGAAGATGTCATGGTGCAAACACATGAGATTTCAATGTTAATAGAAATCTCTTGCAGCATAACCTGAAATCGAGTTCAGTGTTGATTCAAAGTCCGACCTTTAATCCAAGCATTTTGCAACAAAAACATACAGTAACTCTTAGCATCCAAATTTCCAATGTCTACAATCTTGTAACCTGGGCTTGAACACTATTAAGTTCTACTAATATACCAAGTGGCCACCCCTGGCTACTCCAGCCCTCCAACAAAAAAAAAATCAAATTAGTTCTTCAAAAGCTTTCAGAATCTGCATATAGGAGCGGTCGAGCGGAAAACATAGGCACAAATTACTTCTCAGCCGCAGAACACGCATTGATCTGCAATAGGATACAACTGAAGTCTGAAATAACAACAGATACACACATATACATTTGCACAATTGAACACACTCCGTATCCAATATAAATATATTATGTTCTGCTGCTTCTGAACATAGTATTTTATATAAATAATACGTACGATTGTAACTTTTGCTACAAAACATGACGGTCTCAGTTATATTTTTATGACAATATAAAGTGTGTTTTCACCCTTATATTCTCCTATAAAATTTATAAAAACAAAAGAAATTAGAGCTCAATATTATGGGTCTGTTGGGCAACGGAAATATAAGCCAATTTATGGCTTATAAATCCGTAAGAGCTTATGGGGCTGTTTGACAACCCAAGACCTCAACTTATAACTTATATGTTGATAAGTTGAATGTTAATAATGAGGTACATTTTTCCTAAACTTATTTGTTGATTTCTTTGTTTTTTAATACTTTATATTTTTACCTTTATGTTTTTAAATATTTTTTTAATTTAAAATGCAAGTGTTGAAATCATTGTATTTAATAATTATTTTTTCAAATTTAATTTAGCAAACTCTTAACTAACTTATAAGTAAATTTATCCAAACACCCGTATAACTTATAAGAATTCATCCACTTATCACTTACACTTACTCATTTTAAGCTATAAAACTTTTTTATAATACCCCAAATACGCACATAATCTCTCCCGTTCACCACACTAAACATTTTGTCTGAAATTAGATATTAGACAAATGTTGATTAACCATTCTTATAATTTTGTAAATAGTAGCGTACGTTGATTAAACATGAGAAGAAGCTCAACACCACTAGTGTCTTTATTATAAAAAAACTGTGTACAAACTTATGCCCGGCCCCCCTTGGGGACTTTCTTAGATTTAAATCCCTCGTGAGGTTAAATTTAAAACCTAACCTAACCTAACCTGATTGAGACATTAGCTCTTCCTCAACCTCAGTTTTTACCAACAAACTTATTCCCGGGCCCCTTAGGAACTTGTACAATAAGTATGGTATGTTTTGGTGGCTAAGTTTTGGGTGACTATATATACATAGTTATGTTTGATAAGAAAAAAAGGTGTTTAAGATGTAGACTTAGGTATCGCTCGAGAGCGGATGCTTATGTGACGTGGTTGTTTCCATGTCATATATGTTTTGTGTGTGTGTTACTTGTCAACTATTCGTATAATTGTATAATTGTGTGTGTGCTCTGCATTGGTGTATTGTGAATCTCGAATTCATGTAATCTCTTAACCTAACAATTATCATCTAATCTCTTAACCTAACAATTATCATCTGGAAGCTAAATGGTTAGTTTTTTCAAGTCTATATTTACTGGCGAATCTAGCTTCCTAAATACCTCAGTCCATCCATCAAAATAACCAAGTACAAATAATCAGGTATATCGTAATGGACAGCAAGTCTCGACCAATAGATGTAGGTTATGGGCAGCCAGTCTCGGCCAATAGCTGCAGGTTATGGTCCAAATATCTGGGGTGACAAATTCATTTCCATCCACAGAGATTTCGAGGTACGTACTAATTATGCATTGTCTTGTTTTAATTATATTATAATTATTAAGTTATTGCTTAATGCTTCTCATTAGGCTAGCTAACATGAAGTTTATGTACATGTGTAGTTACGGGAAGCTTTCCAAAGAACGTGACATGCTGAAAAATGATTCAAGGAGAATGCTTATGTCTGCTGGAGGGAAATGGAATGACAAGCTTATTCTGATTATAATACGATCGAACGCTTAGGAGTCGGCTACCACTTTTCTCAATACATTGAAGACATGTTGGCTGAAATGCACAATGCATATGCAACGTTGGAATCTTATAAGAAATATGATCTGTTCACTACAACATTCTACTTCCGAATCCTTAGATAACACAGTCACAAGGTCACATCAGGTAAGCCAAAACATATAGGCTTTATGACCTTTTAGCCGTTAAAGTTTGACGATTTATACCCATCAACCCTAAAACTTTGAAATCGTACCTTTTAGCCCTTGAAGTACCCATTAAAGTTCAATTAACCTTTTTTCTATTTTTCTTCCGATAATACCCCTACAAGGGCTAAGAGGTACTATTTTTCAAATTTCAAGGGCTAAAAGGTATATACCCTTTTATACTTTAATGTGTGCATTTAAAATTCAACCCTCATTGCCACAGCACCTTGAAGAGAGTAAGCTCTTGGATATCAGAGGGTGAAGCTTGCAGTAGCATTTGGTCTTCTGAAAATGAGGCAGGCATGACCATAACAATTGTGAAGAACCTTCGGATGTGTGAGGATTGTCATACAGCTCTAAAGTTTTAGTTCACCATCTTTAGCAACCCTCAATTTTCAGACTGCAGATTATGAACCGTTTGTTGGGTTTCATTGTAAAAACGCAGCGAAAAACAGTCGTAAAACAATAAAATTTACGAAACCCTAACGCAGGATCCATGTATAAGTTGTGACTGATTATGGAGATGGAGGTCCTTGATTGCAATCACCACACAACCCTTGCGTCAAGATCTGTGTCTCTAAATCGTCCACAAGAACGTCCGATCGTCCAACGATCCAAGGAACATGTACTAGCCAAATAAAACTGCCTTCTCTCTCTCTCTCTAGCCTCTCTTAAAACCGAATTATCTGAACCAACCCTAAAACTATACATCATTATGTATATATAGGGCAGAGAGATTGGGCCTAACCCTAATTAGCTTGGGCTTCAACTAAACCAAACTGATTTGGGTTTTTAATGAATTAAATTCGAAATACAATTTAATTAATTAAGTCCAACTTAATTAATTAATTAACCAATTTCGAATTTATAATTATTTAATTTAAATCTGATATTTAAATTAAAACTCCTTTTAAAACGTTCTTATTGTGTAACCCTTTAGGTTATTATTACGTTGGCAATATTTTCAATATCCAATAACAAAATATAAACAATGAGCGGCATCTAGTAATACATCATTGCTACCCAAGTAATAATAATAATTGGTGATCCAATTAAACCTTTCGTGATTAATGTTTCCGTGTAATATAATCCCTTTAACCAAATATTATAGATTAAACTCGAGGCATGTATTTAGTCATCCTCTTCAATGCTTAATCCGGGTTTCCTTGATCAATGAGTAAACTATTAAAACAAATCAATATTTGAGCATGGCCATGCATTTTCATAGTCTCACTCAATCAAGAGACCAATAATATCTCCCCTAATAATAGGAGGGTTAAATCCTTTATCTATCATTCATATTTCTCATATGACTCATGATATACCCGATGTCCACTTTTATCATCACCCGGTCAAAGGTAACTTTAAATGTTGTCAAAGTATATTAATCCTCGTTATAGAAATATAATGATCTCAAGTCTAATGATCATTACACCATTATCACTGTGAGTCTTTCTTATGACTTTATTAAACATGAAGAATCTCACTGTGGGTCTGTCCAGTACCATGTACTCCTACATGTACCTATGCATTGACTTTAGTATCTCCATACTTATAACCAATGAGATGTGGTTATCTGTCAATCAACATACTAGTCTATTTATGTATTATTATTGTCCTATATTTAATAATACTCGACTAGGGACCTTTTAAGAATATGATATATTATATAATCTCAAGTTCAAGTCATGTACTTAAACTATATAATGTGTATCATGATTCTAAGGACATTTATTATGCTAACAAATATATCGCAGTAATTAAAGTCATAATAAATACGTTTATTGAATAATCAAATGACATAAAGGTTTATTAAAAGAGACAATGTATTGCCTCTAGGGCACCTACACTAACACCGTTGAACTTGAACGTCTCTTATGCAGGTCCAGAATCCAAGTCTTTGCCCTCTGAATCGACAAACAAACTAGGAAACCCTTTCATAATGTTGTTAGGGATTCATGAGTATTAGATTTAGTACACACAGACATATGTGAATTTGGTGGCATGTTGACTAAGGATAATAAATGATATTTTATTACCTTTATAGATGATTGTAGTAGATATTGTTATGTTTATTTACTTAGACATAAAGATAAAGCACTAAAAAAATTCATTATGTTCAAAACTGAAGCTGAAACACAAACTGGTAAAGTACTTAAACGTTAGAGATCTGATAGAGGTGGTGAGTATACTAGTACCTCGTTTAATGCATTTTGCGCAAGCAATAATATAGTTCATGAGGTAACTCCACCATACACACCTGAGTCTAATGGGGTGGCAGAACGAAAGAACAGAACTTTTAAAGATATGATTAACAACATGCTTATTAATTCTGGGTTGCCTAAGTATATGTGGGGAGATGCTTTGAATACGGCTTGCCATATTCTGAATAGAGTCCCTCTGTAACATATGGACAATACACCTTATGAATTATGGAAAAGTAGAAAGACAAGTTTAAAGTATCTTCGTGTGTGGGGTTGCCTTGCTAAGGTACTTGTCCCTGAACACAAGAGAAATAAACTAGGTCCGAAAACTGTTGATTGCATCTTTCTGGGCTATATTGAAACCACTATGGCTATGAGATTTTTAGTGTTAAAATCTGACATAGACGGTATAGTGGCTAACACTATAGTTGAGTTTCGTGATGCAACATTATTTGAGGATGTGTTCCCTATGAAGACTGACATACCTTAAGGTATTTCTAATGATGATCCTACTCACACATCGAGTTCTATTCCCGACCATGTGGAAAAGATGACAAATGTGGGGGCAGATCCTAATAGTAGTTCTACTCCTGATGAAGTAGATGAACCTAGAAGGAGTAAGCGTGCAAAGGTAGTCAAGGACTTTGGAAGTGATTTTGTCACTTACAATGTCGAGGATGAACCTTTAACTTTCCGACAGGCCATGGATTCTTCGGAGTCAAGGCACTGGAAAGGTGCTGTAAAAAGTGAGATTGACTCTATTGTTTCTAACGGAACATGGGAGTTGGTTGATCTTCCTCCTGGGTGTGCTACTATAGGATGTAACTGGATCTTCAAAAGGAAGATGAACCCGGATGGCTCAATAGATAAGTATAAGGTTAGGCTGGTAGCTAATGGTTTTAGGCAAAAGGAATGCATTGATTACTTTGATACATACTCTCCTGTTGCAAGAATGACTACAATCTGAATGCTTATAGCATTGGATTTCGTACATGGTCTTATCATCCATCAAATGGATGTAAAGACATCTTTTCTTCATGGTGATCTTGAAGAAGAGATTTATATGGATCAGCCTGAGGGATTTGTTGCTTCTGGTAACGAGAAGAAAGTATGTAAGTTGATCAAGTCTATATATGGCTTAAAACAAACTCCTAGAGACTGGCATAAAAAGTTTGATGATACTATTTTAGAATCAGAATTTTTAGTTAATGAAAGTGATAAGTGTGTCTACTATATGGTTAAAGGAAATGAATATATTATCGTGTGCCTATATGTGGATGATATATTATTGTTTGGAACCAATATTGAGATTATTAACGAGACAAAAAGTTTCCTGAAAATGCACTTTGAAATGAAGGATATAGGTGAAGCTAGTGTGATTCTTGGGGTCAAGTTGACATAGTCAACTGATGGAATAACATTGTCACAATCTCATTGTATAGAGAAATCTATACTTGAGAAGTATGGTTATTCAAATTGTACAATCGCTAGTACACCGTACGATCCTAAAGTTGCCGTAGTCAAGAATAGTTCAGGAATTCATGTGTCTCAGTTAAGGTATTCTCAGATTATTGGGAGTTTGCAATATCTTGCTAATGTGACTAGACCAGATATTTCTTATTATGTGTCTAAGTTAGCAAGATATACAAGCTATCCGAACAAGACTTATTGGGAGGCACTGGATAGAGTTCTTAGATATCTTAAGGGAACTATTTCCCTTGGTTTGCATTATCGAAGATTCCCTGGAGTACTCGAGGGATATAGTGATGCAAGTTGGATAGCTAAGAAATCTGGTACCAATGAAGTGACTGGATATTTGTTTACCCTAGCAGGTGGAGCAATATCCTGGAAGTCTACTAGACAGACTTTAATTACTCGGTCTACTTTTGAGGCTGAGTTGTGTGCACTAGATGCCACGGGGACGGAGGCACAATGATTGCATGGACTTATGTCAGTGTTACCTGTAGTAAGCAGACCGCTTCCAACCATTGATGTTCATTGTGATAACCGTACAACTATCGATAAGATCAGTAATGAAAAGTATAATGCTAAAACAAAGAGACACATCCAAGTTAGACTTAAGTCTATAAGGGGTCTTGTGTTTGAAAGGATTACTGTTGTAGAGTTCATTGGAACTCAGGATAATATAGCTGATCCTTTGACTAAAGGGCTTGAGCATGCAGTAGTTCTTAAGTCTAGGTTGGGAATGGGACTGATAGCCCATAATGATTCATCAGCAGCGGGAACCCAATACACCTGAGAGGAGATCCCTTGAAGTGTATTCAATGTGGTAATAATAAGCTGTGAGGGTGAGTTGGTAGTACCCTTTACTATATACTTTGATACTTACGTATCTGTGTCTATCCCCTGTAAACCTAAAAGGTACTGTTACTGCCAGTATAACAAGAGTTATTTTGAACTCTGAATGGGTCAAGTCATTTGATGAGATGATAACAGTACATCTCTGGAGATGCCCAGCTAATCGAATGTAATTATGTGGTCGCAATTAGAGGAAAGGGTTATTCCTTGAAGCATTCGACGAACAGGATCGAGACAAGACCATTAACGTCTCAAAGTCGTAGATCAGCACCATAGCCTTTGATTTGTCGTCGTCTATGGAGTGTGGTTACACCAAACGGATAAAGATTCAAGGTGAAACATTCCATCTAGATCCGGTAGCCATCGAAGTAGAGGACTTAGGAGGGTTCAAACCCGGAAGGGTACCGACTCTGAAAAACAAGTCATGAGAAGGACCGATATGTAAGCATTTTTGTATGGATTTGTGGGGGATTGTTAGAAAATGGAAAGTTTAAGGCATATTTTATATATGTTCTTAATGGAATTTCCGGAAAATAACAATTGAAGGTTGTTCCTTGTAATGAGGACTTAAACTTTCATGTTTGGATCTAAGACATTTTCTTAGTGTAATCCATAAATAAATTGAGTTGAAATAGGTTGCTTGAAATGAGTTATGTGGGTTGTGTAAGTTGAAATAACTTATATCCCACATAGAAATGGTAATGAGAGGTTGGTGGGTTTATATAGAACCATGTGCAAGAGTAGTGTACAACTACTAAAGCATGTGAGTGTGCATGGTGTTATTATGTGCCTCACGCGCACACACACACACGCGCGTCGCCGCCGCCCGCCTCGCCTCGCCCCGCCACGCCACGTCACGACTCGACTCTGGTCGGGTCGGGTCGAAGGGTCGAAAGGTCGATGGGCGAATGTCTCGGTGTCTCGCGTACGCGAGGCGACCTGGGCGAGGAATTTTATTACATGTTTATTTAATATTATTTATTGATTTAATTTAACAGTATTAGTATTTATTTGTAACAGCTTAACGAACTGGGTCAGGATTTATATTAAATCTTGATGAACCAGTTCTTGGATTAACTCTTGATGGCTACTGATCCTAATCCTGATGGGTCAGTACTGATGTCACTCCTGACGGACAACAAATCCTGATGGTTGGTCCAGTACTGATGCCACCAGTTGACTACTGATCCTGATGGGATTAAATCCTGATGGAAGTTGTAACTGTTTAAATCCTGATGACAACTGTTAATGTAATTAAATCAGAATATTTAGTATTAAATGTCATATCTTCAGTTACGATATACAGAATATACATAAGTTTTTGGGCAAGCTGAGGTGCTGGTCGCTGTTGATCATTCCTATTACTGTGAGTGGATTGATCTGTACTGTTTTATCCTGTAAGTGATATTGCTGCAACCCAACACATCGTAAGTGGGGCAATAATCTCTTCAAGAACAGTCAAGACTTCTGGAAGGCTTGGCGTCTCAGCTGTTCATTATCTTTCGGTATTTGTTTAAATCTACAGAGAGATAAGTGTACTTTCTTATCTTGTTATTTACGGTCTCTAATTATAATCTTGTTTCGACCTTCGTGTTTGTTTTGTTAATTGGTATATTTGCATGTTCTTGTTAATACAAAATATATATAAAGTTAACTGCCCTATTGTTGTTGTGTAGTTAGTGAATTATACCCGACATCTTCTTCCTAAACTCAGTATTTCAATGTAGTTCAGCTGTTCTTACTTCTTTGGCAACCCTGAACTACAATACGGAAAGAAACCAAAAAAATCCACCAACTCTTGTACAGTTCAGGTAATTGATGTTGTTTACGTATATAACTATATATATATGTAGTAACTATTTGGTTAGAAAACTGGATAGAACAAAGCTTTACCGGCAAAGGCTTTTTCTCTTATTGAACCAAAGAAGAAAGTGCATACATATATACTAACTACTCAACATACTGATCCTACAATGTAGGACTTGAAAACTGGAAACTCCTAACTTTACTCTACCACTTATTCCACACTCCTAAAAAGTCGACTACTGCTAGCACAACTCAAGCTAACTGCAAGACCAAATTCAAACTATACGTTAACAAAACAAATTTAAATAACATTTGAGATTATTTATTCAACAATCCCCCCTTTAATCTCAAACATGTCCATCCAAACTCTGAACTCCCAAGAGCCTTCTCATGTCTTCGAACTTGTTTTTAATCAGTGCCTTGGTCATTATGTCTGCTCGCTGCTCACTGGTCTTCACATGCTTCAGAACAATTTCTCCACGTTCCACACATTCCCTAATAAAATGAAATCGCACGTCTATGTGCTTGCTTCTCCCATGAAACACTGGGTTTTTCGCCAAGTCTATAGCTGATCTGTTGTCGATGCACAATATTACTGGACCAAGAACTTCTGATGTGATCTGACTGAGCACGTTTCGAAGCCATATGGCTTGACAAGCAGCTGCAGCGGCAGCCATGAACTCTGCTTCGCACGATGACAGTGCCACGCAGCGCTGTTTTTGAGATACCCAAGTTATAACACTATCATTTAGATAGAAAACCATTCCACTTGTACTCCTTCTGTCTTCCAACTGACCCGCCAAATCGCTGTCCGAGAATCCGTTTAGTACATTGTTCTTACTGTCTTCAGAATAGACCAAACCAAACTGCATCGTTCCCTTCACGTACCTCATAATTCGTTTAACAGCCTCCAAATGTAGCTTCGTCGGCCTCTCCATATAACGACTTACAATCCCTACACTGAAAGCAATATCCGGTCTTGTATGTACCAGGTACCGAAGTCCTCCCACCATGCTTCTGAACGCAGTCACATCTACTGCTTCACCCCTTTCATCACTAGTAATCTGCATCTTCGGGTCCATAGGGTAGGTTGTAGCATTGCACTCTAACATACCAGCTTTCTCAAGGATCTTTCGAGCATAACCGGACTGCTTTAGCACGACATAACCATCCTTTTGTTCTACTTCAATACCCAGATAGTAAGACAATTTTCCCAAGCTACTCATCTGAAACATATCGCTCATTTCTGCTTTGAATTTTTCAATCACCACCTTGCTCGAACCAGTGACCAGTAGGTCATCTACGTATACTGCTACAATCAACTTCTCATCATTCTCCATTCTCGTGTATACAGCAGGCTCGTAGGGACAGCGAATGAGACCAATTTTTTCAAGATAAGAGTTCAACTTTGCGTACCAGGCACGTGGTGCTTGACGTAGGCCATATAGAGCTTTCTTCAATTTATACACAAGTTGTTCTTTTCCAGGTATCTTGAAACCTTCGGGCTGAGATACGTACACTTCTTCCTTAATGTCTCCGTTTAGAAATGCTGTCTTCACATCGAGGTGATGAACCTCCCAATTTTTCTTGGCTGATAAAGCTAGCACCAGTCTAACTGTTTCCAGTCGTGTGACCGGAGCATATACTTCGTCGTAGTCTACGCCTTGCTCTTGAATGTATCCCTTCGCGACAAGCCTAGCCTTGTGTTTGATGATCCTTCCGTTAGCATCCTTTTTTAATTTATAAACCCACTTCAGACCAATCAGCTTTTTATTTGGTGGTAGTTTTGTCAACTCCCAAGTCTCATTTTCTTCAATGGATTCTATCTCCTGTTCCATTGCCCGTTGCCAATTCTCATCCTTGACAGCTTGCTTATAATTTCCCGGCTCATCCACCCCCATCAAGTGTAGTTCGTCTATTGCTTCTGATTCTTCATATATGTCTCTGATCAATCTTGCTTTTCTGGGCTCAGTACTGTCGTCGTAATTATCAGGATTAAGTCGAGTGACTGGTTCTTGAACTTGGGGACTATTCTCCTCATCTTTCTCAGTAGGTTGATACTGCCCCCTTTTAGAGCCATTATCTGCATCTTCCTCAACAGTTTGGTCCTGTGTGCTCTCCGTAAAATCTTCTCCGAACTGTACAGTAAGTTGTTCCTTCTCGTTGTCTACCTTGTTCCACGGCCATGACTCGAATTCACTGAAAGTCACATCGCGACTTATATAAATACGATCAGTAACTGGATCATAGAGACGGTATCCTTTCGTACCGGGTTCTTTGCCAAGATTGATAACTCTTTTACTGCGGTCTTCCAATTTTTTAACTTGGTTTCCAGGTAATTTCATATAAGCTAGACAGCCAAAAACACGAACATAACTCATATTTGGTTTTCGTTCATACCTTGCTTCATATGGCGTCAACTTTGTCAAAGCTCTTGTAGGGACTCTATTAAGGATGTAAACTGAGTGCCGGATTGCTTCTCCCCACATCTTCATCGGCAAGTTCATCTCCCTTAGACAGCTTCTAGTCATCTCCACCACTGTTCGGTTACGTCGCTCCACTACCCCATTCTGTTGAGGCGTGTAAGGAGTTGTATAATTCCGTTCTATTCCAGCTCCTTCACAGTATTCCTTGAATGCGTTGGATGTGAACTCACCCCCCCTATCCGATCTGAACACCTTGATTCGTTTCTCGGTCCCTCTTTCGACTTGAGTACGAAAGATCTTGAAGGTCTTCAATGCTTCATCTTTAGTTCTAAGAAGGTATACCCACATGAAACGAGTAAAGTCGTCAACCAACAAGAAAAAATACCTGAAACCAGATGCAGTCTCCGGGGTAAATGGGCCACACAGATCGCCGTGAATCAGTTCAAGAACCTCACCAGCTTCATAATTTGCTCTTGTCGGGAATTTCTTTCTTGCCTGTTTCGACATCAAACATCCATCGCACACATACCCCACTTGATTTATCCTGGGCATCCCGTTAACCATTTGCTCCTTTGACATCATATGCATCGCCTGATAGTTCACGTGTCCAAGACGCACGTGCCAGAGCTTAGATATCTCTTCAGATTTACTCAACAAACATGATTTCTTACCAGTCTCGATGATTATCTTGTACAGACGGTTCACTGACCGTTTAACCTTCATTAACAAACGTTCGTTTTCATCATAGATCCACAGAAAATCCCCGCTTAACACCACCCTGCTTCCATTTTCCGACAATTGTCCCAGGCTTATGATATTATTACATAAGCTAGGGATATAGTATACATCGTACAAAGACCTCTCTTCTCCATTTTTGCATAGCATCGTCACAGTTCCTTTCCCCTCGATTTTGACAGTTGAGCCATCTCCAAAATGAACCATGCCCGTAATCGTTTCGTCCAGTTCAGTGAACTTCTCTCGAGAGCCCGTCATGTGATTGCTCGCTCCGTTGTCGAGATACCATAAATTCGTACTTCCAGTTTTCACCGTTTTTGAGTGTATACCTTTGTTCTCATCTGTAAGCATCACCACTCCTTTTTCTTCCACACACTTTGCCATTAGTAGAGTTGGTTCATCGTCATCTATCTGAGCTATGTGTGCCTCCTGTCTGACTTCTCTGTTTCTCCTGGGCTTTCGACATTCTCTGGCATAGTGGCCGTAAATGTTGCAGTTGAAGCATTTTACACTACTCTTGTCACCAGATCCTACCTTGGCCCTAAAATTCGATGATCCTTCCTTATTAGTCCGTTTCAACCATTCTTCGCGAGTCAGCAGTAGTTTCCCTTCGGCCCTCTCTCTTTTTGTCCACTCTTCCTCCGTCAACAACAACCTGCTCTCCTTTGTCTCCGTTTTTCCCTTGATACGTTCCTCGTGAGCTTTTAGAGAGCCCACAGCTTCCTCCATTGACATGGTATCGAGATCTCCGAATTGTTCTATGGTGGAAGTGATCTGTAAAAAATTTGGATGGGACAGCTCTCAAGAGTTTCTTCACCGTGTAGGACTCATCCATGTCCTCCCCAAGTGCTCTAATGTTAGTCACTATTCCATTCATTTTCATATGGAAATCGTCAATTGTCTCGTCATCCTTCATCGTCATGGCTTCGAATTCTGATTTCAATGTCTGTATCCTTGCCGTTTTCACTCGTTCAGCTCCCTGGCAAAGAGTCTTGATCGCCTCCCAGGCTTCCTTTGCCGTATCCTTATCTGCGAGTGACAGCAGCATCTGTTCAGGGATCCCCTGATAGATCATGGCTAGTGCTATCTTGTCAGTCTTTTCGTCGACAACATCCTTTGGATCTTTTGGTTCTATAGCATTCCATGCCCCTTGTGCCTTGATGTACACCTTCATCTTGAGTGACCATGCGGTATAGTTGCTTCTATCCAGCATCGGATAACTCAAACCAATAGACCCACCCTTCAATCTGTTAGCCTCCATACTCGTTCACCTTCTGCGTTCACCAGGTTCTTCCTCGAGCTCTGATACCAAGTGTTGTTTACGTATATAACTATATATATATGTAGTAACTATTTGGTTAGAAAACTGGATAGAACAAAGCTTTACCGGCAAAGGCTTTTTCTCTTATTGAACCAAAGAAGAAAGTGCATACATATATACTAACTACTCAACATACTGATCCTACAATGTAGGACTTGAAAACTGGAAACTCCTAACTTTACTCTACCACTTATTCCACACTCCTAAAAAGTCGACTACTGCTAGCACAACTCAAGCTAACTGCAAGACCAAATTCAAACTATACGTTAACAAAACAAATTTAAATAACATTTGAGATTATTTATTCAACAATTGATCTCGGTCTAAATGAACTCCATGTGATAATCATTTTCAGGGAATTCTATCCTGTGCGATTGTGAGGCTGAAGCACCTGATTGTTTACTATGGTAGATCGCCCTTATTGAATCGCCCACCATGTTCTTAGATATTTTTACATATAATCTGGAATGTAAGAAGTTAAATTTTTGTGCTCATGAGAAGTCGCAAGTAATGGGCTGTTGTTTTAAGAATGGTTTCCAGTCATTTCGAGACGGACTATACAAATTAAAATATTATCAATTAGATAGTAAATCTCCGAAGTTAGATATGAGTGCTCAGAAGTCACAAATAATAGGCTAGTGTTCTTATTTTCTCATCAGGTGGAAACTAACTAGTTAGTTTTTACTCTATAAATATTAAGCCCTATCAAGATACCTAAGTACCACATTGCAATTAAAAGAAAAAACGAAGTCCGAATATTCGGATATCTCATAATGGGCAGCCAGTCTCGACCATTAGCAGAGTATGGTCCAGATATATGGGGTGACAAATTCGTTTCCAATCACAGAGACTTTGAGGTATCAATCATTACGTTTAGTACTTCATGCTGCCTATTATATATGTGTTGCGTACTAGTTCAAATGAAACTTAATTCAGTAAAACCTGCGAACCAATTCACCAGTAACCACGATTCGTGATATGTAATCCAGTTGTCTAGCACTCTAGGTATTATAAAGTACGAAGTTGGTGATTTGTGTAACTGTAATTGGTTATTTACTGGTGGTTTCTTTTACTACGACAGGTGATCTGAAAGTAGTTAATTTACAAAGTTTGTTGTTGAACATAAACCATATTTATTAACATGTGTGTGTACTTACAAATTACAGCTATGGAAAGCTTATTCAGAGGAACGTGATGCCCTGAAAAATGAAGTATGGAGCATGCTTTTGTCTGATGGTGAAAAATGGACTGAGAAATTGATTCTGATTAATACAGTTGAACGCTTAGGAGTTGGCTACCACTTTGCTGATTACATTGAAGAAATGTTGGCAGAAATGCATGACGCTCGTGCCAGAACTGATGAAAACTATGATCTCTTCACTACAGCACTCTACTTTCGAGTTTTAAGACAGCATGGGTACAATGTCTCTTCAGGTCAGCTAGACTACATAACGTGTTATAATCAAAAATTAACACGCAGATGTTTATGTGAACAAGTGTGTGTCTAGATAACGATAAGCTAACTTATTTACACATGTGCACACTTGTTTTCTTTATTTGATCAGAGATATTCAATAAATACAAAGATAATGACGGAAAATTTAGTGAAGCTATTGCAAGAGATCGAGAGGGTTTACTAAGCTTGTATGAAGCAACACATTTGAGAACACATGGAGAAGTTGTGTTAGATGAGGCTCTTGATTTCACAACTTCTCACCTCAAGACTATTGCAAAGTCTTTCGATTCTGGTTCATTAGCTAAACAGGTGAAGCGTGCCCTGGAGCAGCCCTTACACAAGGGAATCCAGAGAATAGAGAATAAGCATTTTATCCTTTTCTATGAAGACAGTCCATCAAAGAATGATGTGCTTCTTAAGTTTGCAAAGCTAGATTTCAATCTGGTGCAGATGTTGTATAAGCAGGAATTATCACAAGTCAAGAGGTAACCAACCACACAACAAAATTTTTATAAAAAAATATATAGGAATACATAGATATTGCAGTTAGAGTATGAAGATCATCAGGCAGCCAATTTTTTTTATTCCGTGAGTAGCAAACTACAAATATTATTAACTAGATTGCTTGCAGGTGGTGGGCAGATATAGACTTTGAATCCAAATTTCCCCAGTTTCGAAGCAGGGTAGTTGAAGGTTACCTATGGGCTGTGGCAAATGCATTTGAACCTTGCTTTGCAATGGCCCGAATCATGTACACCAAGATGCTCTGCGCTCTATCAGTTTCAGATGATCTCTATGATGCATATGGTACTATGGACGAACTGAATACATATACTAAGGCCATCGAAAGGTAAACTTTTTTTAAGTCTATGATTGAAAAGCCAATTTTCATAAATTTCTTAATTGGCCCCTCTCTAATAGAAAGTACATCTTGTTTGGTTAAAGACATCTCAAGTGTTATATGTTACAGTTTAGATATTGACAGCATGAATGGACTTCCAGATCACTGTAAAATGTGCTACAACACTAGTCTGAACGTCTTCAGTGAATTTGAAGAACAAATCGTCAAACAAGGAAGTTACGATGATGTTTCTTATCTCAAAGAAGCGGTATGCACACTAGTGAAGTCAGTTAATTGATCTTGTTGCAGAGCGAGTTTGTTAGAAATTGCCACGATTTGATAAAATATTCATGCATTTTCTTTTATTCTCTCATTTGACAGTTTAAAGCAAATCTATTGGCTTTTCATAAAGAAGCTACCTGGTGTGACAAGAACTATGTGCCATCGCTTAAAGAATATCTTATGAACTCAACAACCTCATCTTGCATTTGCATGCTGGGATTATGCATTATATTGGGGACGGGACACGGTGATACAATTGAAGCAAGTGGGCAACAAATAAATCAAAAGCTGTTGTTGCCGCAGAAACAATGGGGCGAATAATTAACGACATAGTGGGCTATGAGGTTTGCGTGCTTAATGAGAAATTTTGGTGTTTATCTGTGTGTACATAGAATTAACGACATAGTGATGACTTTAACACTTAACTACCGTTCTTGTGTATATGTACATAAATTGTAGGAGGAACACAGTCGGCCACATGTTGCTACATCCATTGATTGTTACATGAAGGAATTTGGAGTTTCGAAGGAAGAAGCTGTGGTTAAATTATATGAAATGATTGAAGACACATCACTACAAAAAAAACAGCATCAGACAACACTTATCAGACAACGTAAAGTGGAAAAAGTGTTGTTCGAAATCAACAGACAAGTGTTTTTTTTGTTTTTTTTAAAACCATCGTCTGATCCAGCCTTCAGACAACGGGGTTTTGACAATTTAATTCTGTTGTCTAACAAACTGAATCAGACAAGTGTTTTTTTTATGGTGTTTTTTATGCTGTTGTCTGAAAAGACTTCAGACAATGTTTTAATTACCGTTGTTTGTCTGATTTAAATAGACAAGTGTTTTTTTAATTCTGTTGTGCAAACGAGTTGGCTCAGACAACGGTTTATAATTGTGTTGTGCAAACAAGTTGGACCAGACAACGGTTTACAAAATTATATTGTTTGAAAAGACTTGAGACAATGTTTCAATTACCGTTGTTTGTCTGATTTGAATAGACAAGTGTTTTTTTAATTGTGTTGTGCAAACGAGTTGGCTCAGACAACGGTTTACAAAATAATATTGTTTGAAGAGAACGCTAGTTAGAAGTACAAGTCAAAGTACTAATTGACTCTTAAAATCTCAAACCAAATAAATTTATTATTTTCCAAATTTTTTGAAATATCATTAAAATAGATAGATCGTCACATCCGTACGGTTGGATCGTCGATAAATATTTTTAAAATAATCGAAACACCAATTCGGGAGGAAACACTAGCTAGAAGTACAAGTCAAAGTACTAATTGACTCTTAAAATCTCAAACCAAATAAATTTATTATTTTCCAAAAAATTTGAAATATCATTAAAATAGATAGATCATCACATCTGTATGGTTGGATAGTCGAGAAATATTTTTAAAAAAATTGAAACACCAATTCGGGAGGAAACACTAGTTAGACGTAGAAGTCAAAGTATTAACTCACTCTTAAAATCTCAAACCAAATAAATTTATTATTTTCCAAAATTTTTGAAATATCATTAAGATAGATAGATCATCACATCCGTACGGTTGGATCGTCGATAAATATTTTTTAAAAAATCGAAACATCAATTCGGGAGGAAACACTAGCTAGAAGTACAAGTCAAAGTACTAATTGACTCTTAAAATCTCAAACCAAATAAATTTAATTATTTTCCAAAAATTTTGAAATATCATTAAGATAGATAGTTCATCACATCCGTACGGTTGGATCGTCGATCAATATTTTTTAAAAAATCGAAAAACCAATTCGGAAGGAAACACTAGTTAGAAGTACAAGTCAAAGTACTAATTGACTCTTAAAATCTCAAACCAAATAAATTTATTATTTTCCAAAAATTTTGAAATATCATTAAAATAGATAGATCGTCACATCCGTACGGTTGGATCGTCGATAAATATTTTTAAAATAATCGAAACACCAATTCGGGAGGAAACACTAGCTAGAAGTACAAGTCAAAGTACTAATTGACTCTTAAAATCTCAAACCAAATAAATTTATTATTTTCCAAAAAATTTGAAATATCATTAAAATAGATAGATCATCACATCTGTATGGTTGGATAGTCGTGAAATATTTTTAAAAAAATTGAAACACCAATTCGGAAGGAAACACTAGTTAGAAGTAGAAGTCAAAGTATTAACTCACTCTTAAAATCTCAAACCAAATAAATTTAATTATTTTCCAAAAATTTTGAAATATCATTAAGATAGATAGTTCATCACATCCGTACGGTTGGATCGTCGATCAATATTTTTTTAAAAATCAAAAAACCAATTCGGAAGGAAACACTAGTTAGAAGTACAAGTCAAAGTACTAATTGACTCTTAAAATCTCAAACCAAATAAATTTATTATTTTCCAAAAATTTTGAAATATCATTAAGATAGATAGATCATCACATCCGTACGGTTGGATCGTCGATAAATATTTTTTAATTTTTTCTAATTTTGATAATTTTTCTAATTTTGCTAATTTTTATTTATTTTTTAATAATTAGATCATTAGATCATCACAGGTGGGCCCCACTAATTTTTCTAATTTTGCTAATTTTTATTAATTTTTTTTTTTTAAAAAGTGGGCCTCACTAATTTTTCTAATTTTTAACTCTAAACACTAAACTCTAAACCCTAAACCCTAAACCCTAAACCCGAACCCTAAACCCGAATAAATTTTTAATTGATTTCTTCGACGATCCAACCGTACGGATGTTAAAAGATACTCATTTTAGTGTTGGGAAAAAATAATCAAAAAATATAAAAGTCCGGTTATGCCGCATCTTTCCATAAACGTTGGAATAGTATTGCTTTCAAGAACGGGACATGTGTCAGATTCACTGAATAATTTTTTCAATTGATTTCTTCGACGATCCAACCGTACGGATGTTAATTGGTACTTATTTTAGTGTTGGGAAAAAATAATCAAAAAATATAAAAGTCCGGTTATGCCGCATCTTTTCAGAAATGTTGGAATAGTATTGCTTCCGGGAATGAGATACGTGTCAGATTCACAGAATACTTTTTTTAATTGATTTATTCGACGATCCAACCGTACGGATGGTAAAAGGTACTCATAATAGTGTTGGGAAAAAATAATCAAAAAATATAAAAGTCCGGTTATGCCGCATCTTTCCAGAAATGTTGAAATATTTCAATGAAATATTTAAAATTATTGTTTATATATAAATATATAAAAAAAATATTAATTTTTTATGGATTATTATTATAAGATAGGAAAACATGATTTTTGTATAAATTTAAATTATGAATATTCTAAAAAACAAGTTAAAAAAATTAAAAATACTTAAAATTATGGGCGGCAACTTTCCCCCCTTACCAAAATATTAGGAGCCTACTTTCCCCCTTTAACAAAAATAATTCACTTTCAGACGGACTCCCCTTTCAGACCCTCACACTCTCTCTCTCTCCGCAAAATCGAACGCAAAATCGAAAAACTCTCTGTCTCGACTCTCTCTTCTCTATTTTCTTCTCTTCTCTTTTCTATTATCTTCTTGATTCTATTTCGATTTTCAATTAGGGCTTCAATTGGGGATTTCTGTTGATGGCTTCAATTAGGGCTTCAAATTGGGTCAGAGATTGCTAACGAAGACTTTGATGGAGATATGTACTGGGTCTCTAAAAACAATCATGTTGGGCACAATGGTTTTTGAAAGTCAACTTAGGTTAATCGCTTGCAAATCTGGTTCGTATTGTGGTTCATAAGTTTCAAAGTTGTTATGGTTCGTATTGTGGTTCGTATTGTGGTTAATCGCAACTAATATGATGTTTTTATTTATTAGAATCCATATGACGGACCGGGTCAAGCAAGAGGAACTTAAACAAGATGTGCAATGCTCAATTCCATCTCATGGAAATCTGGAAAGATGGGCTCTACAGGTAAAATTCACAAAACAGTGGTTATGGGCTCTAATAATGACATCTATCCATACAAGTACAGTAAATACAGCAAAGCAGGAGACGTTTCTCTAGAAACGGGTCCCAACCGGGAGCTCTTTGTTGATTTCTCAACTAATCAAGCCAAGTATATTGTTCTTTCTGATGGCATGATGCGGGTAAGTTTTCAACACATTCATTGATCTTGGTAAAATATTCTAAATTTCCGCAGAGGAACTACAACCTAACTTGAATGTTCAAAATCTGCTACATTCTTCTTTAAGGAAATGCCATGGAGGGGTGCTGGAGTTGCTATTCCGATGTTCTCTATTAGATCAGAGGCTGATCTTGGAGCTGGAGAATTTCTTGATTTGAAGCTACTTGTAGACTGGGCTGTTGATTCAGGCTTCCATTTAGTTCAGCTTTTGCCTATCAATGATACATCAGTGAACATGATGTGGTGGGATTCATATCCGTACAGGTTGGCTAATCCCTACCTCCATTAGGTAGAGATAATTATTCAGGCCAGCATTTAACATTGTCTCCCCTTTTTGTGGTAGTTCACATAGTTTTGTAAGCAGAAGGGATTGGCGTTTGTGAGGAAATGAACCCATGAGATAAGCCTTCATCACTAGGCTATCCCTTCAATTCTCAGCTACAGAATCACATTGCTTAAAATTCCAACATTTTGCGCCTAATTTGACAGGATTTTTCTCTAGTTTGGTGAAAAATGGGAGTGGTCATGAGTGTAATATAGTTTAAAATTTTAGTTTGTTATTTCTCTAGTTTATTTGTGTTCTGTTAAAACAACATGATACTTCTTATTTTGATTATTTGTTTGTAGGTTTCTCATCATCCTCCTGTGTCAGCTCTTCATGCAACAGACCGAACACAAAATATTGAAACTATATGGTGTCACTATGTCATTCCTACATTTCACGGTATGAATTTCCTTTGGTGCTCCACTATATTCATGATATAATTACAGTATTAATATTAGCTATCGTTTCTCTAGAGGATTACAAAGCGCATACGAAGGTAAAGGAAATACGTATTGTTCACTGTTAGGCTAAGATATCATTTGCTGCCTAGTGTTAATTGTGCTTTATGTAATATTAAATTTTCTGTCAGATATTATTTGTGTTCTGTTAAAACAACATGAAGTACTTTTGTTTCCCTTATAAACTGATTTCCTAAAACTAGTTCTAAATATTTCAGGGCGTTCTGCTTCTCAATTCGGTTCTTACTGGTAGGTATTCCATGTAATCTGATTTAGTCTAAAGTAACAGGTGATACTTAAATTCTGTTACAATCTTAATATTTCTAATAAAAGATGCTTTCTTATTTTTTATTCTGGCTCTAGCACGTTTAACTGATTAGACTGGGAACTGTTGTATTTAGTTCATCCTGAATCAAGGGTGCTAGTGTGTTTCTTAATTGTATTGATGGTTTGCTGATTTTTATATTTTTTTAGAGTTCTTGTCAATTAGATTGAGTAATGAGCTAGGATGCCATAAACCTGTTTGCTAGATTTTTATATTTTCTATTACATGTGCAAGCATATTTCTGCATCTGAAAATAATAAATATATGAGTAATCATTTTTTACAAACACCTGTTCCCCTACAACACTTTTTAATGCTGGATGCCTACAGGGATGTTCTGATCTTTTGGTTATGTTTACTGCTTTACCCTTTCTGATTCCTCCACAGTTAGGCAACATCAGGCGAATTCTCATGCCAAGAAAGGATGGGAGCAGTATACTGATGCTTCATTTTATACTGAGCAGTATACTGATGCCAAGAAAGGATGGGAGCAGAAAGGATGGTTCAAGTTTTGCTGCCACTTTATAACTTTGTCTTATGAATAGGAACTATGCCAAGTTCTACAGCAGAGCCTTTATCTTAGAAATAAACTATTGAACCATATGTAGGAGTATACATATTTAAGTGCTGATTTTATTGTCTTGACTATTGAACCATAAGTTTCTTTCATTACCTTGTGTCACTAAATGCTGATAATCTTTATACCATTTTTTTTTTAAACAATGTTGAAGATTTTAACTATAATTTTGCATGGTATGCAGGAATAGAACCTCCTGTATTTGCAGCACTTGTTCCCAATAGTGCTGAAAAATCTTTAAAAGAAGTAATGGAAGAGATCATGGGTGATCATGAAATGATGGTATATTCATATATCTCTGCTAGGTCCATAGGCTAATATCTTTAAACATATCTTTATAGCTAATTGTTATGTATATATTGTAGGACTTCGCCTTCGTGGATGATGATGTTGACGGTGGCTGGATGATTAGCCAATGAGGGCATCTTTAATGTTTTACTTGTTAAAAACCATATCAGACAATGTCATGTCTTAGACAATATCATATTATAATGTTGTTTATCATCCAAACAAACAATGCTTGTTAAACGTAAACCATTGTGCAGTGTATTTCTTACAACGGTTTAAATTAAACAAACCATTGTGTAGAGTCCCAAACAACAATGGATTAATTATACAAGAATGTTGTGTGATTTCCTTTTAGACAAGTGTGGATTGAATTAAAACTATTGTGTGATTTCCTTTCAGACAAGTGTGCATTCAATTAAAACTATTGTGTGATTTCCTTTCAGACACGTGTGTATTCAATTAAAACTATTGTGTAGCATCCTAAACAACAATGGAAAAATTCTATAATAATGTTGTGTGATTTACTTTTAGACAAGTGTGTATTGAGATAAAACTATTGTGTGATTTCCTTTCAGACAAGTGTGCATTCAATTAAAACTATTGTGTAGCATCCTAAACAACAATGGAAAAATTCTATAATAATGTTGTGTGATTTACTTTTAGACAAGTGTGTATTGAGATAAAACTATTGTGTGATTTCCTTTCAGACAAGTGTGTATTCAATTAAAACTATTGTGTAGCTTCCCAAACAACAACGGTTTCTAAATCGACTGTTGTTGTTTCTGGCTATCAGACAACGGCGTCTAGAGATGCAGTCGTTGTCCTTCGCTCTAACACACAATAGTTTTCGAACCTTTCGAACCGTTGTCTGAGGCGTGTAACAGACGACACTCCGATAGACAACGGGGTTTGTGAGTATCAGACTACGGATAAAATCCGTTGTCTGAATCGAAATTCCTTGTAGTGCATGGAAGGACATTAACGAGGAATGCTTAAGGCCGACAGCAGTTGCAACAAATTACATCACTACATTTCTCCGGTTAATGAGAGTGAATCATGTTACCTACAAGGATAAGGATCGTTACACCCACCCTGAAGGACTGAAGCATGAAGTCACCTTTATCCTTGTCGATCCGATACCAATTTGAACTACAGTATATATAATTGGTTTATCGGTTTCGCAGTTGTTGATGTTGAATAATATGAATAATATTATATGATATGGTTGGGACCTTATACTCTTACTCTATTAGATGAGTTGCCTACTCAACATGGGTGCATGGATGCTGTCGTTTCTTTTATGACTTTGGAAATGTTTATTATTTATAGATAACCCGTGTGGCCTAGTTAATTTATTTAAAAATTTAAATTATTTATATAATATAAATCTATAACCTTTATTAATAAGCAAAAAAAATTTTAACGATATTTTATTTAAATTGCACATATTTTAGCTTGATCAAACATAAAACTAAGTATTATACTCAAAATATACTTGGGAGAGTTAGGAAGAAAACGACACCTTGAGTTTTGATGGTGGGTAGATGCTTTGTAGATTAAGATAACCAATTTAGAGGTATAAAATAGATTGATTTATGTAATCATAATCGGGTATCTGATTATGACGTTGATGGGTACAATAATAATATAATATATTTGGTACAATAATAATACTAAAATATATTTAAAGGCCATTGATTTCCTTTCTAATGTATTATTTGCAGACTCTGGTTGATTAATGGAAAACTTTTATTTTCAATATATATTATATTAATATTATTCAATTGTATAAAGTAGATTGAGATTAGAATATTTGTCCAAATTGGGTCGGTTGGGTGATCTGATGTGATGCTGATGGGTATAAAAATAATATATTATATTATAGTACAATAATATATATATATATATATATTAGATTAATATTCTTTTATCACGGATAAAAACTCTTTCAACGTGTGATGAAGAAGCATTTGACACTTTATTTTGTAAGGCATCATCGTTGATTTTGGTCTTTTCTTTTGTTGAGACACTTTCATCAACTTGTCGGCTCTTTGTTGTTAAAACCGTGTACCATGATGATTTTGCATTTAAAATATTTGGTGCATAATACACTTGATGGGCTTGGCTAGCCAACACAAACACATCTTCGGCATTAAGTTTTGACTTAACATCCACGGTAGTAATCTGATGTCTATCGACTTTCACATGTTTTGTATGATCAAACCAATAACATTTGAAGACGACAACTTGATGTCCATTGTGATAATGGAGTTTTATAACTTCTTCTAATCTTCCGTAATAGTTTCCAAAACTTTCTTTGTAAGAAGTCCCTACAAATAAAAATGTATAAAATTTGGATACAAATAACTAAGAACAAATGCATAGATATTAGGTATAAATTAAATTTCCCACCAATGACAACTACGCCGGAATTCGATGAAGTGAGCTCATTAACATTTGCACAACCAAATTTATAGCCATTGCACTTGCATGATTTATATGACTCCACCTTAAATATCGAACCTCTTATTAGATTTAAAAATTTCTTCTTGAGCTCATCGTCATTTTGTACCTATAAAAATGTGGAAAATATAATACATAAGTTTGTGAATAAAATTATGCATACATATGTGTTTATGTATAAGATGAAATACATACCCTTCTTTCAAACCAATCTCTAAATCGTTCTTTCTGAAACTGTTCTTTTTCTGCATCTTTGAGATGTGGGTATTGTTGTTGCACCAACTTTTGAAATCCACTACATATTCAAGTTGAACAATAAAAAGTTTAAATTGTAAACTAATTCATTTTATTAAAGTAAAGATGGTCTAAAAAAATCTTACTGCAAGTACTTTCCAACTTCCGGCGAGTTAATAAGAACATAGTATGCCACGATTTCATGCTCATCGTCACTCAAGATTCTATCTCTACTCCGTAGACTAGGATGTGTTGGATACTTGTAAACTTCTAAAAAATATACATCATCATGAAACATTTGAGGTACCTCGTTTCGACGTAACCGATTATGCCCTTTTTCGATTTTGGAATCGAAATATAACGAGCAAAAGTGTACACATTCCTCCTCAATGTAGCGTTGTGCCATTGAACCTTCCGCTTTTGCTTTGTTTCCCACTTTCAATTTCAAATTGTGCAAGTATCTTTCAACAAAATACATCCAACGCCAATTAGCCGGGCCACCCAACTTACACTCGATAGCTAAATGTATTGGCAAATGCTCCATTGGATTAAAAAACCCAGGAATGAAGACGGTTTCAAGCTTTGACATGATCATCACTATATCTTTCTCCATTTTTTCCAAATCTGTGTATTTGATATTCGACGAACATAAATCTTGAAAGAAGTTGCACAACTCAATAATAGGATCAGCTACCTACTTTGGAAGTAAGTCACGATAAACAATAGGCAATAATTTTTGCAAGAAAACATGACAGTTATGTGATTTCATCCCGCGAATACAATTTTTCTTCCAATTCACACACCTTGATATATTTGAGGAATACCCATCAGGAAGTTTCAATGCGACAATCCAGCTGAACAACTTATGAATTTGTTCCCTCGAGAGCACAAATGGTGCATGTGGTTCCGTACCATCGTCTTGAGGCCACAACTCACGATGTACACGTAATTCTTTACAATCATTTCTTGCTTTTGTGTTATCTTTTGACTTTTTTGCATCACCAAGAATCGTGTAGAATATGTTGTCAAAGATATTCTTTTCAACGTGCATAATGTCAATGTTGTGACGGAGACTAAGTGTCTCCCAATATGGAAGCTCAAAAAATGGAGAATAATGAGTCCAGTTATGTGTCACGCCATAGTCTTTCGGTTTACTATTAACTGATTTTCCTGGAGGGGGAAACTGTAACTGCTCACACATGGTCTTTGCAAGCCTTCCTGAATGTCGAGCACACACTGATTGTGTCTCAATAATTCAAAACTTTGTACTCTTTCTTAGGGGATCATCTGGTTCAAGAAAATATCGAGCGGTACCGTAGAAAGTAGGTTTACCACCATTCTTTAGTTGTTTAGCTTTTACCTCTCCCATACAAACTGGACCTGCCAACTTACCCTTGGTAGACCACCCACTAAGCATGGCAAGTGCAGGAAAGTCGCTAACTGTCCATATAAGTGCTACCTTCATCATAAAATTTGTACGTGTGAACCTATCATATGTTTCCACCCCAGTACACCACAATACTTTCAGTTCATCAATTAACGGCCTAAGATAAACATGTAAGTCTTTTGTCGGATCCGTTGGCCCAGGAACAAGAAGAGGCATGAACATGTATGGAGCCTTGGTACACATAGATGGGGAAAGGTTGTACACAAAAACCACCACAGGCCATACAGTATACTCCTTAGCGTGTGCATCACGAAAGGGGTCAAATCCATCAGTAGAGAGTCTGAGTCTAACATTCCGTATCTCCTTTGAAAAATTTGGAAATCTACGATCGAATTCTTTCCATTCATCTCCATCTGTTGGGTGACTTAATTGACCTTCAACAACAACTCTATCATGGTGCAATCTCATACATTTTGCAGTCTTCTCGGCCATGAATAAACGTTGCAATCTCATGGTAATAGGAAAGTAGCGCAAGATCTTTCGCGGGATCTTCTATTTTTTAGGATCTTTTTGCACTTTGTATATGTCTGCGTCGCATATATCACAACGTGTCTTATTGCTATTTTCCTCATAAAATAACATACAATCATTCTCACAAGCATCAATCTTTTTATACTCCATGTTCAACCCTTTAATCATCTTTCGCACAGTGTAGTACTTCTCAGGTAATTTATGATCATCGGGTAATACTAATCCAATGAGGTGAAGCAACTCATCAAAGCCATTGTTACTGCAATTATGCCTGTTTTTCCATTCAAGCAACTCCATTACGAACTCTAATGTTGTAAAGTTGGTATTGTTTGGATAAATTGGTTCAGAAGCAGTATTCACCCTCTTGTAAAACTCTTTTGTTGTTGCATTTGGTTCTTCCTCGAAATCTTCACAATCCTCAAAATCATCATCATGTGCATCATACATAGCATCATCATCATCATCTCTGTAGTTAGTGTTAACAGAACTCGTTCCAACTTCATCATGTGGCTCATCTTTCTCTCCATGACAATCCTATATAGTATACCATTGCATGATACCATGTCGATACAAATCAAGTTTCACGGTATAAGGCTTCTTATAGGTACCATTTCCACAATTTCTACACAGACATCTCATAAGACCGTTGTCTTCTTCTCGTAAATGATCTATAGCAAATTGGATGAAATTATCTACACCAATTTTGTATTCATCCGTTAAGTATTTTGCCTCATTATATCGATTACGACCAATCCAACTACGATCGGATGCCATCTACAAATGTACACACATTAATACAACACAAATGCAATTATTTATATATCAAGCTAAATTACCTATATAATTGTTACCAACTAATAATATCTTAAGTTACTCAACATATAATTATCAACATATTTCACTCATTATCATACAAATGTGGTCAACACAAAAATAAAAATCATAATTATATTATTTTTATTAACAAATTAAACTACTCAAATTCATTTATAAACACATAAAATTATCATAATTACACTAATCAAAACAAAGATGATCATATTTACATTATTAAGAATTTAAAATTTCACTTGATGATTTAGGATTGTCACATTAAGCAAAAATGGTGGAAGAAGAGGAAAAAATGATGAAAGGGGGAAGAAACACCGACACGGGAAAAGAAAGTTGAAAAGCGGCTACTGGAAAGCAATAAGCAGTAGGGTTCTAAATTCGACACGGGTAAATTCGACCGTGTTCGGTCGAATTTAGAGAATGACTAAATATGACCAAATTTAGTCGAATTTAGAGCAGGACTATATACGACCCCGGTTAGTCGAATTTAATATGACTATATTTGACCCAATTTGGTCGAATATAGTGTTAAATTCGACAAACTAGGTTTTCTAGTCGAATTTATTGTAAAAAATATAAACAATTGATATAATTTCTATGAAATAAATATTAAATTTTTTTTTTGCATACGCTCTTTAGTTACTAAAATCTCGACATCCGTACGGTTGGATTACTTAAATTAATTTTACATAAATTAAAAACTCGAACCCTAAGTTATCCCTAAACCCTCTATTTTAACACCACTATCTCGTTGTTGTAACAAATTATGAATAATATTTTTATTTACTCAAAACTATTTTCTCAAAAAATTAAACTTAATATGATATGTCTTATCGGTTCTCTCATTTTTATTTTTTTTTATTTTCTCAAACAAATTACATTTTTTTTAAGTATGTAATAAATTAAAATTCAACTGTCTCCTATCATATTAATATTTTTTTTTACAAACTTAAGTTGTAACATATGATAAATGACATCCTTGTATTTATTGATATTTTTCATAATATATATAAACATTTAAAAATTTAATAAAAAATTTCAAAAATTTTGAAATATTTTTGCCTTTCACTAAATTCAAAAAGTCTGGCGGTAAAATTCTCACCAAAACTAGAACATGAATTCGACCGAATTCGGTCGAATTTATATCATTTCTGGCGGGAAGTTTCCCTCCTTCCTTTGGCGGGTTTTGACCATATAACAAATTCGACCATATAAAAAATTCCATCGAATTTAGCATTAAATTCGATCGATTATATTCGACCGCTCCTGAATTCGACCGAGTTCGGTCGAATTTAGCCGATGAACATAGGTTTGACCGATTTCAGTCGAATTTAATCGCAGTCGAATTTGTTTGGTCAAATTTAGCCTTATTTTCTTGTAGTTAACTTAATTAAGAGTAGTACTAGGTATAACTTTTTTCAACTAATATAAAATGACAAATGATTATTTTTAATTCATAAATATGTGTATATATATGCGAAATTTATATTATTTTTAAAAAATTAATAATTATAAAGACAACACGTAATTATTTTGAAACAATTTTAGGATTTTTTTTCGAGCCTCTTGAATTTTTCCTCAACTAATAATTGTGATTAAGAAAAACAATATTGGCGTGGGACACGGGTGCCCACAAGTCATAATTGTAGGCATGTCTATCGGGTCACTTCAGGATTATGGAGTGATATCCACGCACCGATTCTCAACCCGTCTCTAATCCCCGTACTCACCCCGATCATCGAACGAGAATTATTTTGTTCCCTGATCCCCGTACAGAACGGGAAACGGTGATCCCCTCGTGAATCTGGGATTTTAATTCTTTTAAATAATAAAAATTTATATATTTTATAATGCATTTTCAAATAAATTTAATTCATAAATTATAATGTGTAATACATATTTTTAAATATTATATTATATTTTAAACAATTATTAGAATTAACAATTATTTAGAATAAAAGATTAAGACGAGATTGAAATTATAATAACTAAATTATATTCTATTATGAAAATTTTAAATAGAAAAAATGGATTATGTAATTTAAAATATAAAATAAATATAGATTACATTTATTTATATACTCCCTCCGTCCCCCTCAATTCTTTACATTGAGGGGACGACACGGAGTTTAAGAAAAAGTGTAAATTAATAAGAAAACGTAAGAAAAATGAGTAAACTGGGATCCATCAATATTTAATGTATAAAGTGGGTATAAAGTATGTATAGTGGAGGAAAGTAGTTGATGTGATTGGATTTTATATTATAAAATGTTACTATTTTTGGTATGTAAAGAAATGAGAGGGACGTACCAAAAAGGAAAGTTTAAAGAAATGAGAGGGACAGAGGGAGTATTAATTTAGTTAATATTAATATAGAAATATATTTTTTCTATGAAATATTCTCTCCGTCCCCCTCAATTCTTTACATTGAGGGGACGACACATATGTTAAGAAAAAGTGTAAATTAATAGAGAAAAGTAAGAAAAATGAGTAAAGTGATGAGACCAATCAATATTTAATGTATAAAGTATGTATAAAGTAGGTATAGTGGAGGAAAGTAGTGAATGTGGGTATAATATTATGAATGTTATAATTCTTTTACTTTTAATTTTTTATTACAACTTACAATCGAAAAAGACTACAACAAAAAATAATAATAAAATTATGAATATTATTAAAATTTTAATTCTTTTATTACAATTTAGAATTAATGATAACATGCTTCTATGCAATTCTCTCGATAATCTAAGTGTATTTGCTGATCGTATAAATTTATTTATTAATTACATAGAAAAAATAGAATATAACTGTAATTAAAATAAGTCGAGTTTTTAATATTACTATTAGTATTATAATGCAAAATAATATGTAACTTAGTATTATTTAATTTAATAATTAATAATTAATATAATAAATTGTCCATGGCGAGTGTTTCACACAAGTTATAAAAAAAAGTGAACAAGAAATAAAGTTTGAACTAATTTAATTTTAGTTAAGATCACAACGTTACATAAAAACATTAACTGGTTTACCATTGTGCCAGTTTAGAAAGATTATTTATAACATTTAGATTTTTAATAATATTATAAAATGAATATATAGAAAATTTTTGCACCTAAATAGAAAAATAAAAATAAATTAAATTATAGAAGGCCTCGATCTTTAAATTGGTTTTAGGCCCTCCAGAAGTTTCAAGCCGCCCCTGGCTTACCCACACCTCGAAAAAGACTTTCAGATCCTTAAGAAATGGTAGTTCGTCAGAGTGTTGCCATTATCCAGAAGTGATAGATAGTGATTTATAGGACTATAAATAGTGCAGCTCTCAAGTGAAAACAAAGAAAAGGTGTAGCTTGTAAGCAAATTACAATACATATATTATCTCTCTTAAAATGGGCAGCCAGTCTCGACCATTAGCAGATCGTAGTCCAGATATGTGGCGTGACAAATTCACTTCTATCCCGAGAGATATTGAGGTACTAATTCCGTATCATTATCGTATATTATTCATGTTATATGTACGTAAATGTTAATGTAAAATGCAGTTATGGGAAGCTTATTCGAAAGAACGTGATGTGCTGAAGAATGAAGTAAGGAGCATGCTTGTGTCTGCTGGCGGAGAATGGACAGACAAACTTGTTCTGATTAATACAATCGAACGCTTAGGAGTTGGCTACCACTTTGCAGAATACATTGAAGACATGTTGGCTGAAATGCACAGAGTCCATGCGAAGTTAGAATCTTACGAAAAATATGATCTGTTCACTACAGCACTCTACTTCCGAATTCTTAGACAGTACGGTTATAATGAGACTATTTGTCATTCAACAAAGCACAAGCTTCTAGTTCCATACAACAACACAGCACCTTATATAGAGTAACTGATTCTGTTACATCTTTAGATACAGAAATGATGTATGTATAATCTAGTGAGTAGTATAAAAGGAGAAGGTTGCTTGTATTCTGTTTTAAGTTCAACAATACAGTTAGTTACATTCAATATACAATGAGTTGATTCTTCATGAAGTTCATAGAGCTCTTTATGGTATCAGAGCACTGATTCGTCTTCCGCAAATGAATCGAAAGAGTTTGTTAGCGATCTAGTTTACGCAGCAACGACGGTGATTCCGGTGCCGGTGATGGTGATTCCGGTGATCGATTCTTCGGTCTCTCTCTAGTGATCTTGCTCTAGTGATCTTGCTCGCGATCTCTCTCGCAATTCGTCTCTTGATCAGTATCTTTCTTATTTCCTTACATAATTCACAATAGTATGATCTTTATTGTGAGATTTATCAATTGAAGCATCTAATTCGTTCTTGCTGAGAAATGATTGTTGTTGTTGCTTATGATTTTACATATTGAGTTTACAATTGTGATATTGAAGATCTTCGTGATAGTGAAGAGTTCCTGTTAGGATTTTGTTGAACCTTCTAGAAATTGATTGAACGATGGCTAGAAATTCTTACGCTAATGCAGTGACTAATGTCCAAAATAATGCAACAACTAATGGTGCTACGTCTAGTGGTACAAATATAGAAGAGACTGTTTCTGAGGATGTTGTATCTAATGTTCATCCGTTGTTTCTGCAAAATATCGATCATCCTGGCCTAGTCTTAATCTCTAAGAAATTGACTGGTACAGAGAACTATGGTCCATGGAAACGATCTCTTACAATTGCTCTTTCTGCGAAGAATAAGATTAGCATTGTTAATGGTTCATTTCCTGTACCTAATGCTTCTTCCCCTTTAAAAACTCAATGGGACAGAGTTAATGATATGATAATAATCTGGATTCTTAATACTGTTTCTGATGAGATCAGTAATGACATGGATTTTGTTCATTCTGCGAAGGATGTATGGGATGAACTACATGATCAATTTTCTTGTGTTGATGGTCATCGTGTATATCAAGTCTTAAAGGACTTACACACTTTAGAACATGCTGCACCTGTTGCATCTCTTTCATCACCTGGATCTACTGGCTCTACTGCTGGTTCTACTTCTATGGAACAACTTCAGCATCAAATGTCTCAACTCATGACTCTAATGATGCAGCATAAGTCTTCAACTACAGTCCATACCCCAGAAGATCACATTCATCATATGGCAGGTTTGGCATACTCCATGCTCTCTTACAATCTTACCAGTATTAGATCTTTATGGATTGTGGATACTGGGGCTTCTAATCATATGTGCTGTGACTCATCTCTTTTACATAATATTTCTCCAATTTCACAACCATTCTACATTGCTTTGCCAAACCAACATACCATTCTTGTTCATCAGACTGGTTCAGTTCTTTTAACTCCTAAAATCACTCTGCATAATGTCTTACTTGTACCATCTTTTAACTGCAATCTCTTATCTGTTAGTAAATTGAGTCAGGATAGTTCTTATTCTGTCCTTTTTACTTCTTCTCATTGCTCTTTTCAGGACCAGAACCAGGTGACTCTGGCCACTGGTGCTGAAAACGGAGGCTTATACTATTTTGATCAAATTTCTTCTCACAATGTTCCCAGTGCTGCTACTGGTTCTGCTGTTTGCAATGTTATTTCTAATTCAACTTCTGTTAGTTCCAAATTATGGCATCTCAGATTAGGCCATGCTCCTAATTCTGTGCTTAGTCATATTTCTTGTATCTCTCTTTTGAACAATTGTAATTCTGATTGTCCTATTTGTCCTCTTTCCAAACAATCTATGCTTCCTTTCCCGAAACATAGTGTATCTCATGAAGATGTTCTTTTTGGTTTATTACATATGGATGTATGGGGACCATATCATGTTTCAAGTACACAAGGTTGTAAATATTTCCTTACCATCGTGGATGATTGTAGTCGTGCTACTTGGACATTTCTTTTGCCAAATAAATCACATGTTTTTTCTAAATTTCAAGCCTTTATTACGTATGTCCAAAGCCAATTTAGTTCCAACGTCAAGTCTATAAGGACTGACAATGGGAGTGAATTCTTAAATTCATCTTTTCAGTCATATCTTACAACACTTGGTATTTCACACCATAGATCTTGCACACATACTCCACAACAAAACGCGCGAGTCGAACGCAAACATAAACATCTACTTGAAGTTACTCGAGCACTGCGTTTCCAAGCACGCCTTCCTCTTAAATATTGGGGTGAATGTTTACTCACAGCCACTGTTATTCCCAAATGACCTAACAGAATTGTAGAAGGGGGGGTTGAATACAATTCTTGATATTTTCTTGAAACTAAAACACTTTATAAAATAAAACTGAACTGAATAAATAAAAACACAAGATATAAATAATTCAGTTGGATTGTTTGATGATCCAACTGAAGTGTTTTTATTGCGGAAATAATCTGTGATACAAAAGTACACAGCTGCTCAGTTACAAGGTTGTAGAGAAGAATTGCTCTCAAGAATAGCTAATACAATCTATTTGTGTTTCTTCTCTCATTTCTAAAGTAACTGCTACACTTGGTTATATAATCCCAAGTTTACAATTCTACGTTTGGTTAAACTAAAGAATAATAGTAGTAACCATCAGTAGCTTGCTTTTCATTCCTTTTGTCCAATGGTCCTTGGAGATCTTAGCTTTTGTCTTCATGCTCATTATAATCATTCCCAAGAGCCTTATTGGAAATTGGAATGTTTCCTTATTTCCAGTAACCACTTTGATGGTTTCCAATGCAAAGTACACTTCCATATCTCCTTTTAGATCTGTTCAGTAAACTGCCACTATCACTTTGTCAACTGTTCAAAAAGCAACATTGATTCGTTGATAGCAAGGAGATGTGTTTCGTTGATAGCTTCATTCTTTATTCCGTTGATGGTGTTTCCCTTGTTTCGTTGATGGGTAAACTCCATGCCGTTGACAGAGTAATCTTCATACCGTTGACATGTCTTCACTTAGGCAGAATTACAAGGCATAACATATTTACAATTAACCAACCTATTTTGCCTATCTAGTACATAGTCAACATGACTTAGAAAACCTATCTTAAAACATATAATAGAATGCCTATCATACTGTGAAGTATTGTACAATGCAATTGCTACAACACTCATTTCGTTGATGAGCTTCCTGTCAACGAAACACTGCTAAGCATGCTATTTCGTTGACAGCTACAAAATTGACTTTACACAAATTCTACTAAGTGTTTTATGCTTATCATCAAGAACAACATATTCCTAACAATCTCCCCCAATTTATGACTGATAGAATAACAGCCATAAATCAAGAGACTTGATGATAACAAAAACACTCAGATACATCATAAATTACAAAAGTAGAAAATGTATTAAGCTTCAAAACTTTATAGACAAAATATAAGACTTACAAGACTAATGCCCACAAGTGCTCCTCTAGTCTGAGCAAATGTTTCATCTGTGACTTCTTTGTGGCATAGTCTTCTTCCCTCTCTTGGAGTTGTTTTCCTCAATCTGGACCTGTAGTCTTCTGTAGAAGATTTTCTCCTCTTCATCTTGATCACCAAGCTTGGATTGCATCAGCTTTAGAGTTTGATTAGATGCCTTCTCCAGCTGATCTTCCATTCTGAAGAATCTTCTGCAATTGTCCTTGTCCTTAAACTCCATCATCCAATAAGGTTGAAGATGGATTTTCTTTCCTGTTGAGGGAACTCTAAGTATCCTTGGAAGAGCCTCAGGCTTGTTCCAGCTGGCCTTTAACTGACAGATTTTGGAGACCACCTCAGACTTGGCTGTTTTGGTGAAACCAAAGTCCTTTTTCAAGCATCTAAACACTGAGAGTAGTGTTTGATAGTCTTCTCCTAAAATTCTGTAGAGAGGCCACACTTGTTCTCTACCACCCTTGAATGTGAACACTAGTCTTTCAGGCAACTTTTGAGAAGCTGCAATTCCCCTTACTTCCACCAGGTTGTCTAAGTCAAGATGTAGACTGGATTCTTCCCTGATGTCAGCAATGTACATGCAGTCCTCTGGGTTTGCAGGGGGTTTTTGAGATTGTGGCTTTCTCACAAAAACAGGCTTTGCTTTGACAGGCCTCTTCTTTGTCTTCATTGGTTGGTCCTTTTCTAACAGGAACTTTGGAAAGTATGCCTCATCAAAATCAATTGGTTCCTCTTTTGGCATGATTGGTTGATCATGAAAATTGACAGGATGTGCAGGATCACAGGCCAACTTTCCTTCAAAAACTGGATTAGCAATTGTTGGAGGTGCAATAGGTATAGAAGAGTCTGATGCAGTACCCTGAGAATCAGCACTCTCAAAGTCTATGTTTCTCCTAGCTCTCTCTTTGGGTTGCCTTGTGCTCTTCTTTGAACTCCTTTCCTCTCTAGTGCTTTCCTCTTGCTTCCTTTCTTCTTCATCTAGAGCTTGAGCTACTGCAAGAGCTTGCATAGCTGCTCTTTCTGATTCCTCGGCCTTGGCTTCAGCAAAGTTTGGATGACCAGCCCAAACACAGATTTGTTGTCCATTCCTGTAGACAATTGCCCTTTGCTTCCTTATCTCATAATCATTACTTTCCTTGCTTTTTGTGATGAGTAGACCAAGAAGCTTGTGCTCATCTGGATAAGGTGCAGGATAGAAAGTCCTTGCTATGTTTTTGCCCTTTGGTTTAGCAGGGGACTTGGGAGATAGGCTTCTTTGAATTGTAGCTTGTTCCACATCCCTAATGCATGAAGTTTGTCCTTTTTCCTTCTTTGGTCCTTGAGTGACTCCATGTAGAAGGGGCTCTTGGTGATAGAAAGAATTTGTCTATGGCTCCCATTCCGTTGATGCTAGTACCATGGCATTCGTTGATGGCTGTTCCGTTGATGGATTTGAGTCCTTATCTTCAGTAATCTTCTTGAACTTTGCTTCTATGTTGGACCAATGTTCTTTGATTTGTTCTGCAAGTCTCATCCTCATAGAAGCTTCTTGTATAAGGTCAATACCATCCTTTTGCTGCTTTCCAAGCTCCCCCATTGCTAATGGCTCCTTTGGTAGGGAAATGGCTGGGACCATAACCTTGGTAATCTGAATGTCTAGCTCCTTAGATTTCTCCCCCTTTTTGTTATCATCAAAAGAGATGGCTGGGAGTCCTTGAGCTGCCACTAGCTGGGCCAATAGTTGAGTTTGTTTCTCCTGTTCCTTTTGCATCTGTGATAGAGTGGCTTCCACCTTGTCCACTCTAGAAGAGAGAGTCTTCAAGGAGGAATCCACTTCAGGTTCTTTAGAGAAAAACCTGTTCATCCTGGACACAGTGAGAAGAGGAAGCTTTTCATCTAGCCTCCTATCATTAGCATCCCTAAGGTTGCTGATTGAATCCTTGATCTCTGTAGCCTCAATCCTTGTCTGCAACATTTGTAGCCTTTGAATTTCCAGAGAATCCATTATGGCTTTGTAGAATTTCTTGTCCCTTGCTCCTGCAGACTCATGAGCTAGATATGCTTCTTTGTACTGCCTTGTGATAGCAGCATCCAAATTGCTTCTACCATGCATATCTTGAGAGAGCCAGTTTGGTGTAGGAGGCACCACAGAAGTCCCAGTCTGTGCAGTAGTGGCCACCTGTAGAGTGTCACCAAAGCTATCCTCATTATCAGAAAAATCAAAGTCTCCACTTGCTTCAGCTCCTGGAGGTAGATTGGTCAAGGCATCCTTTGCTCTTTGCATTGATGCAGTTGTATGAATTAGTTGTAGTGACCTCTCTGCCTCCACATTGCCCTGTTGAGCCAAAATTTGATAGGCTGACACAGGATGAGTAAAGGTCTCAGGATCCAGGGAAATACTATCCAGAGTTTGCTGATAAACCTCTTGGAAAGTAAGTTCCCTTTCTCCCTCACTGACCTCCATTAACTCATTAGCAATGGCTGCTTCCATCCTTATTTCTCCTGTAGTCCCTTCTCTCTCTCCACTCTGTTCTTGCATCATGGGCTCCCCATGGCTCACACCTCTCACACCCTCACCTTCACCTTCTAAGGTGGAACTCTCAATCTCTCCTTTTGCCTGGCTGGAAGAAATAGCCAGCCTCTCACTCACATTCTCTCCTTTTGCCTGGCTGCAAGCCAGCCTCTCAGTTTCACTCCCTCTCAGTCCTAGAAGTGTCTCAACTACCACTAGATCATCTGCACTAGTTGTGGGAACAACTTGATTTTCAATTAAAGGTGCAGAGTGAACTATCAACGGAATGGTAGTTTGAACTGTCAACGGTATGGATACCGTTGATGGAGAAACACTTGTCAACGAAATAGACTGTTTCGTTGATGAAGTCAAGAAAGCACTTTGAGAATGAGAAATTACAGTAGAGTCTGTGGTGATTGATTTTAAAGATTGGTCCACAGATCCCCTTGCAACTTCAGGAAAAATTGGTTGATGGCCCAACAAATCACTTAACAAGTGATGGCCACCAGCTTCAGAGTGGGGCTTCTCCAAGATTAGAGTTGGAGAATCAGGAATAGATGTATGGATCATGTCCACATCTAAAGATTGAGTTGGTGAATTTGATGGAGATAATTCAAGATTGATGTTTAGAGAATGGGACTGTAACCCCAGAGAAATGATAGGGGTTACATCAAACTGAATTTGAGAAACTGGAAGTGTTGCTTCCAGTGTGTGTGCACCCTGTGTACCCTTGGACTTTTGCTTCACTCTCCTTTGGTATTGGGAAAATGTAGACTTTGGGCTTGAAGTGTCCCTTACCCTTTTGGACTGTGCTCTAGGAGGAGAGCTTGTTTCAATAATCACATCCTTTTGGGAGGATGCAATTAGACTTGTGTTTAAATCCATGTTACTCATTGTGCCTTGTTGGGAAGACACAATGGGGCTTGGCTGGTACACACTAACCTGTCCTTCCTTATCCTTGGGGTTTCTTTGATGTTCACCCCTTCCCTCACCCCTCACAACTCCAGACTCACTCCCCTTAGGTTGTGTGGTAGTTTTTACAACAGGTGCCTTTTGAGAAGCACCTGAGGTTGGCTTGGAGGATTTCTTTGATTTTGGTTTTGTTGCTAGGGTAGGAGCCTGTTGGGTCACAGCTACAGACTCCATAGCAACATTAGAAGGTAAAACAGTAGAGGTGTTAGCTACACTAACAGGGATAGTAGTAGTTACCTCAATGATTGGCAGATACACCACTGGAACATCACCATTGTGGTTCAGCCTCAGTATGTCTGTCAATACTCTCTTTTCTTGCACAAAGCACTCAAACCTGGCATTAGGGTTAGAGATAACTAATGGTGCTGGACTAACATGGTTAGCCAACATCATCAGAAACCTAGCATAATAGATATTTTTCTTCCTATTTGCTTTATCACCCAACTTAGCACCAATTTCATACATAAGTTGGGTGCTAAAGTTATGATATCTATCATTTAGAAGCATGGTTAGGAGAATTAACATAGAGTTAGTTAATGCATCAAAATTACTAATCTTTCCAGAAAAGACCTTAATGAATGCATCAGCTAAATAACTGTATTCCCTAACCAAACCTCTCCTAATTATTCTACCCAGATTATCAGTAGGCAAAGAATAGTTTATAGAATTAAGCATGGTAGTTATTTCAGTGTTAGTAGGCAAAGCATCACAGTTATTATCAGGAATATGTAAACATGCTTGCAAAACATCAGAATTAACTATGTACTCATTACCTTGAAGAGTGAATTGTAGTGTGCAGTTTGTTCCACTATACTCACATGAGGTCCAAATCTCCTCGATTATCTCATTGTAGAGTGGTGTAGAGTGAAACATTGCATAGCTCAACTTGCAATTCTTCATGAAATCCATCATTTTGAAGAACAGACTGTTCGGGTTTTCCTTGACAACAAAAGGGATGGAGTTGTTCTTCTCATAGATGAACCCTCCAGCAGACATAAGCTTGACTATTGGTGCCATTGTTGATTAAAGGAAAGCTTCGAACTGAATTGCTTGTTAGAGAGAAGAAGAGAGAAAAAGCCTTTGGAATTTTTGAGAACAGGTAAAAAGAAATAATGAAAATAAAATTTCTTAAATACTCCCCCAAAAATTCTCAGAAAATGAATCCAATAATAAATGTAAATTACTGGATTGGCTTAAAAATATAACCGTTACTCTTAAAGTATTACCATGATTTATACTTACAGGGGTGTATGCATAGATCGTGGTAAAAGACGTGTCAAATTTCAACGGTTCAGATAAAAAGCGCTAAATCAACGAATCAGGATTGGGCGGTTAAAGTCCCGTCTTATTTCGTTGATAAAGCTGCGTTTCGTTGATATAAAAGAGCTATCAACGAAACACCCAGAAAACTGCTAAGACTGTCAACGAAATGGTGCATTCCGTTGGCATAGTAATTTTGACTTAGACAAAATTTTACCTTTTCCTGAGAAAATTCATTCACAGAAAAACATAGCAAATTTCTGGCTGCATTTTAACTTGCAAATATCTCAAGGATAATTAAGAGAAATTTAGCATACCTAGCTCACTTACTAATCTTGAGAATGTTGATTCATCAAGTGGCTTGGTAAAGATGTCTGCAAGTTGTTGTTCACTTGGAACAAAATGTAACTCCATAGTACCATTCATAACATGTTCTCTAATGAAATGGTACTTAATGTCAATGTGCTTGGTCCTTGAATGCTGCACTGGATTCTCAGTAATGGCAATGGCACTAGTGTTGTCACAGAAAATAGGAATTTTCTCAACTCTTAATCCATAATCAAGTAGTTGGTTTTTCATCCATAAAATCTGTGCACAACAACTTCCAGCTGCAATATACTCAGCCTCAGCTGTGGAGGTAGAAACTGAGTTTTGTTTCTTGCTGAACCATGACACAAGCTTGTTTCCTAGGAATTGACAGGTTCCAGTTGTACTTTTCCTGTCAATTTTACATCCTGCAAAATCTGCATCTGAATAACCAATTAGTTCAAAACCAGATTCTCTAGGATACCAAATGCCAAGGTTTGGTGTTCCTTTGAGATATCTGAAAATTCTTTTAATAGCAACTAAATGGGATTCTCTAGGATCAGCCTGAAATCTAGCACATAGACATGTAGCAAACATAATATCAGGTCTACTAGCTGTTAAATATAAAAGTGAGCCTACCATGCCTCTGTAACTTGAAATGTCCACAGATTTTTCCTTAGTATTCAATTCAAGTTTGGTGGCAGTAGGCATGGGAGTTTTGGCAGGAGAGCATTCCATTAGGTTAAACTTCTTTAATAAATCATGAATGTATTTTGTTTGACTAATGAAAATGCCTTCATTAACTTGCTTTACTTGAAGACCAAGAAAGTAAGTTAATTCTCCCATCATGCTCATTTCATACTTACTTTGCATAAGCTTGGCAAACTTTTGACAAAGTTTCACATCTGTAGACCCAAAGATTATATCATCTACATAAATTTGAACAAGTAAAGTAGAGCCATTTACAACCCTGTGAAAAAGAGTTTTATCTACAGTACCTCTAGTGAAATGATTCTCAAGGAGGAACTGTGAGAGAGTGTCATACCAGGCTCTAGGTGCTTGTTTCAAACCATAGAGTGCTTTGAGAAGGAAGTACACATAGTCTGGAAAATCATCATCTTCAAAACCAGGAGGTTGACTTACATACACCTCCTCTTCCAATTCCCCATTCAGAAAAGCACTCTTCACATCCATTTGATAGACCTTGAAATTGGCATGGGCTGCATAGGCTAGGAAAATCCTTATTGCTTCTAGTCTTGCAACAGGAGCAAAGGTTTCATCAAAATCAATTCCTTCTTCCTGTGAATAGCCTTTTGCAACCAATCTAGCTTTGTTCCTTGTGACTATGCCATTTTCATCCATCTTGTTTCTGAACACCCACTTTGTGCCTATAACACTCCTGTCATTAGGCCTGGGCACCAGCTTCCAAACATTGTTTCTCTCAAATTGGTTTAGCTCTTCTTGCATGGCTAAAACCCAATCTGGATCTAGAAGTGCATCCTCAACTTTCTTTGGCTCATCTTGAGACAGAAAGTTACTGTATAGACATTCTTCTTGAGTTGCTCTTCTAGTTTGGACTTTTGAAGAGACATCACCTATAATAAGTTCAAAGGGATGATCTTTAGTCCATTTCCTTGAGGGAGGTAGATTTGCTCTTGAAGACGTAGCTTCATGATCATGATTGCCTTGATTGGATATTTGTCCTTGAGAAACTCCCCCTGAGTTTGTTGTCTCTAATTGATCACTTCTAGAAGCATTCCTATGGCTATCAACGGTATGACCGTTTTGGCTGTCAACGAAACGCTCATTCTGACTGTCAACGAATCCACCATCATGACTGTCAACGAAATGACCAGTTGGTCTGCTAGCAGCTATCCTTTTTAACCTTAATGCAGCAATTTCATCTTCACTGCTGCTTTCATCTGTGCTAGATACAACAACTTTAGGCTGTTTCTCAGTAGCCTTATCATGATTCACTTGATCTCCTTCCTTATTTTCAAAAGAAAGACTTTCATGGAAACCTTCATCACAGAGGCCTTGGATTTTGAGATCATCAAAAACAACATGTACAGATTCCATAACAATGTTGATTCTGAGATTATAGACCCTGTAAGCTTTCCCTGCTGCATATCCCACAAATATTGCTTCATCTGCCTTTGCTTCAAATTTCCCCAAATGCTCAGCTTGATTTCTCAGAACAAAGCACTTGCATCCAAAGACATGAAGAAAATCCAATAGTGGCTTCTTTCTTTTGAGTAACTGATAAGGGGTCATTCCTTTGGCCTGATTAATCAAAGAAATATTTTGAGTAAAGCAAGCTGTGTTAACTGCCTCAGCCCAAAAATATGTAGGTAACTTTGATTCATCTAGCATTGTCCTTGCAGCTTCAATAAGTGTTCTGTTTTTCCTTTCAACTACACCATTTTGCTGTGGTGTTCTTGCTGCTGAAAACTCATGCAAAATACCATTTTCTTCACAGAACACCTTCATGCTTGAATTCTTGAATTCTGTCCCATTGTCACTCCTAATCCTTCTTACTTTGAAATCAGGATGATTGCTTACCATCTTGATGTGATTGATAATGATTTCACTTGTCTCATCTTTAGAGTGCAAAAAGAAAGTCCATGTGAATCTAGAAAAATCATCAACAATCACAAGACAGTATTTCTTCTTTGAGATGGACATAACATTTACAGGGCCAAATAGGTCCATATGAAGCAATTCAAGCTGCTGGATAATTGATGACTCTGTCTTACTTTTGAATGATGCCTTCTTCTGTTTTCCCTTTTGACAGGCATCACACAAACCATCCTTGGAGAACTCCACCTGTGGAATTCCTCTAGCAAGATCTTTCCTCACCAAATCATTCATAACTTTGAAATTCAGATGGGATAACTTCTTGTGCCATAACCAACTTTCATCCTTGCTTGCCTTGCTGAAAAGACAAGTGATGGTGTCTGAACTTGTGCTACTAAAGTCAGCAATGTACACATTCCCCCTTCTGAATCCAGTCATTACCACATTGTTGTTTCCTCCTTTAGAAACAACACAGGCTTCTCTAGAAAAAGTAACAAAAAATCCTTTGTCACAAAGTTGGCTGATACTAAGCAAGTTGTGCTTAAGACCATCCACCAATGCAACCTCATCTATGATGACATTCTCTTTTGAAATCAAGCCATATCCCTTTGTGTAGCCTTTGCTGTCATCTCCAAAAGCAATACAAGGGCCAGCTCTTTCCTGAAACTCTGTGAGCAGGGTAGAATCACCAGTCATGTGTCTTGAACAACCACTATCCAAGTACCAAAGATTCCTTTTGTCTCCCTGCACACAATAAAACCAAATCAAGTCGATTTTGGTACCCAAGTTTCCTTGGGTCCTGTCTTGTTAGCCTTTGCATTCCCTTTTGTACCATTTTTCACTTTGGGCTCAGATTGATTCAAATCAATCTTTACCCTTGGTGTTGATTTCTGAGGGTTGCTCATATTTTCATTCATAGCATGCATGGTTGGAGGAACAATCATGTTATTCATGTTCCATGGCATTTGTGGCATGTTAAACATATTCATGTAAGGATTAGACACAAATGGCATACTAGCATATGGATTCTGAAATTGTGCATATGGAGCAAACATGTTAGACATAACAGGCATTGTAGGCATGGAACTGTTCATTGCAGGCTTGGGCATTCTCACATTAGCAGATTTCTTAACAGATTTGCAGTTAGTAGACAAATGACTAACACTTCCACAATTAACACATGTCTTTCTAGGAGCATATTTATCAGGTGTGTAATTGTTGTGTTTGTTAATTCCTACTTTGCCATTCCTGTTATTCTTTTTATTTCCCTTAGCCTCATTATGAACTTTCTCTACCTTGTCTTTCAATTGCTTGTTAGACAAGTGACCTACATTAGCTCTCTCAACAGGCTTCTCAATTTTCTTTGATTTACTAGACTCACCTTGAACAAAGTTCTTGGTGACAGGACCATACTTGTCATTAAGTCTAGTGAGTTTATCTTTTCTTTTGTCTGTCAACGAAACAGCCTGATCGGTTGATGGTTCATGTGTCAACGAAACATTGCATTCCGTTGACATATCAACCTTCAACAAATGATCATTGTTGTTTGTTGACTCTGTTTCTGATTCTAAGGTTTCACCAACATACCCTAGCTTCTCTTTGTTCCTTTTCCATGATTGCTCACAGAAGGATTCCACGCCTTGAACATTAATTATGTTGGCAGCAACATTCCTGGCATCCTTCCATTTTGCAATCACACCTTGTTCTATCTCAAGTTGTGTTTTAAGAATTTCTTCCCTTTGTAACACGTTCTCAAGTTCCTTCTTAGCATCCCTACTAACACATCTCATTTTCTCAAATTCAATGAGCTGTGCTTCTAACATTGCATTCCTATCACTTAAGAGCAGATTTGTTTCTTTTATTCTTGAATTCTCTTTAGTAAGTGATTTAAGAGTAACACGCAAATTATATAATACAGTAGACATTTCATTTACTGCATTGTCGCATTCCTCTTTAGAAAGCTCAGAAAGATTAGTAATTGTTACCTGGTTGCTTGAGGAACTTGCTTCCTGCTCATGATTGTCAGCCATAAGAGCCAAGTTGACATACTCAACATCATCATCAGAATCTTCACCATTACCAGCCCAATCATACTCCTGAGACATGAACGCCTTTTCTTTTTGTTTGAGAAGTTCAAAGTATTTCTTTTTATAATCAACAGGCTCAAATTTCCTGTTGCCCTTCTCAACCTTGGGCTTTCTGCAGTCTCCAGCAAAGTGACCAAGCATTCCACAATTGAAACATTTTGACTTAGACTTTTCAATCCAGTTTGTTTTGCTAGGTTGAAAGTCTCTTCTTGGTGGCCTTGCTTCTGAGTTTCTTTTGAACTTGAACTTAGAGAATTTTCTAGACAGAAAAGCAATGTGTTCATCAATCTCATCTAAGTCCTCCAAGTTGGCTGGTTCTGATTCTTCTTCTTCTGTCATCTTGTCTTTACCCTTGCTAACATCACTCCTACAACTAGATCGACTAGTTCTGGCCTTTGCAGCTTCTTTATTGTCATCTTCAAGTTGGTTCACTGATGCAATCAATGCAATAGATCCACCCTTCTTCTGTACCTTTTCAATTTCTTCATCTTGCTCCATTTCCAGCTCATAAGTCTTCAAGGTTCCATAAAGCCTTTCAAGAGTGTAGTCTTTGTACTCTTGAGTGTTTCTGAGAGAAACAGTCATAGGCTTCCATTCTTTTGGAAGAGCTCTAAGAAATTTAAGGTTTGAATCCTTGGTTTGATAGATCCTCCCATACAACTTTAATCCATTCAAAAGCTTTTGAAACCTACTGAACGTGTCATTTAGGGCAGCCAGTCTCGACCATTAGCAGATCGTAGTCCAGATATGTGGCGTGACAAATTCACTTCTATCCCGAGAGATATTGAGGTACTAATTCCGTATCATTATCGTATATTATTCATGTTATATGTACGTAAATGTTAATGTAAAATGCAGTTATGGGAAGCTTATTCGAAAGAACGTGATGTGCTGAAGAATGAAGTAAGGAGCATGCTTGTGTCTGCTGGCGGAGAATGGACAGACAAACTTGTTCTGATTAATACAATCGAACGCTTAGGAGTTGGCTACCACTTTGCAGAATACATTGAAGACATGTTGGCTGAAATGCACAGAGTCCATGCGAAGTTAGAATCTTACGAAAAATATGATCTGTTCACTACAGCACTCTACTTCCGAATTCTTAGACAGTACGGTTATAATGAGACTATTTGTCATTCAACAAAGCACAAGCTTCTAGTTCCATACAACAACACAGCACCTTATATAGAGTAACTGATTCTGTTACATCTTTAGATACAGAAATGATGTATGTATAATCTAGTGAGTAGTATAAAAGGAGAAGGTTGCTTGTATTCTGTTTTAAGTTCAACAATACAGTTAGTTACATTCAATATACAATGAGTTGATTCTTCATGAAGTTCATAGAGCTCTTTATGGTATCAGAGCACTGATTCGTCTTCCGCAAATGAATCGAAAGAGTTTGTTAGCGATCTAGTTTACGCAGCAACGACGGTGATTCCGGTGCCGGTGATGGTGATTCCGGTGATCGATTCTTCGGTCTCTCTCTAGTGATCTTGCTCTAGTGATCTTGCTCGCGATCTCTCTCGCAATTCGTCTCTTGATCAGTATCTTTCTTATTTCCTTACATAATTCACAATAGTATGATCTTTATTGTGAGATTTATCAATTGAAGCATCTAATTCGTTCTTGCTGAGAAATGATTGTTGTTGTTGCTTATGATTTTACATATTGAGTTTACAATTGTGATATTGAAGATCTTCGTTATAGTGAAGAGTTCCTGTTAGGATTTTGTTGAACCTTCTAGAAATTGATTGAACGATGGCTAGAAATTCTTACGCTAATGCAGTGACTAATGTCCAAAATAATGCAACAACTAATGGTGCTACGTCTAGTGGTACAAATATAGAAGAGACTGTTTCTGAGGATGTTGTATCTAATGTTCATCCGTTGTTTCTGCAAAATATCGATCATCCTGGCCTAGTCTTAATCTCTAAGAAATTGACTGGTACAGAGAACTATGGTCCATGGAAACGATCTCTTACAATTGCTCTTTCTGCGAAGAATAAGATTAGCATTGTTAATGGTTCATTTCCTGTACCTAATGCTTCTTCCCCTTTAAAAGCTCAATGGGACAGAGTTAATGATATGATAATAAGCTGGATTCTTAATACTGTTTCTGATGAGATCAGTAATGGCATGGATTTTGTTCATTCTGCGAAGGATGTATGGGATGAACTACATGATCAATTTTCTTGTGTTGATGGTCATCGTGTATATCAAGTCTTAAAGGACTTACACACTTTAGAACATGCTACACCTGTTGCATCTCTTTCATCACCTGGATCTACTGGCTCTACTGCTGGTTCTACTTCTATGGAACAACTTCAGCATCAAATGTCTCAACTCATGACTCTAATGATGCAGCATAAGTCTTCAACTACAGTCCATACCCCAGAAGATCACATTCATCATATGGCAGGTTTGGCATACTCCATGCTCTCTTACAATCTTACCAGTATTAGATCTTTATGGATTGTGGATACTGGGGCTTCTAATCATATGTGCTGTGACTCATCTCTTTTACATAATATTTCTCCAATTTCACAACCATTCTACATTGCTTTGCCAAACCAACATACCATTCTTGTTCATCAGACTGGTTCAGTTCTTTTAACTCCTAAAATCACTCTGCATAATGTCTTACTTGTACCATCTTTTAACTGCAATCTCTTATCTGTTAGTAAATTGAGTCAGGATAGTTCTTATTCTGTCCTTTTTACTTCTTCTCATTGCTCTTTTCAGGACCAGAACCAGGTGACTCTGGCCACTGGTGCTGAAAACGGAGGCTTATACTATTTTGATCAAATTTCTTCTCACAATGTTCCCAGTGCTGCTACTGGTTCTGCTGTTTGCAATGTTATTTCTAATTCAACTTCTGTTAGTTCCAAATTATGGCATCTCAGATTAGGCCATGCTCCTAATTCTGTGCTTAGTCATATTTCTTGTATCTCTCTTTTGAACAATTGTAATTCTGATTGTCCTATTTGTCCTCTTTCCAAACAATCTATGCTTCCTTTCCCGAAACATAGTGTATCTCATGAAGATGTTCTTTTTGGTTTATTACATATGGATGTATGGGGACCATATCATGTTTCAAGTACACAAGGTTGTAAATATTTCCTTACCATCGTGGATGATTGTAGTCGTGCTACTTGGACATTTCTTTTGCCAAATAAATCACATGTTTTTTCTAAATTTCAAGCCTTTATTACGTATGTCCAAAGCCAATTTAGTTCCAACGTCAAGTCTATAAGGACTGACAATGGGAGTGAATTCTTAAATTCATCTTTTCAGTCATATCTTACAACACTTGGTATTTCACACCATAGATCTTGCACACATACTCCACAACAAAACGCGCGAGTCGAACGCAAACATAAACATCTACTTGAAGTTACTCGAGCACTGCGTTTCCAAGCAGGCCTTCCTCTTAAATATTGGGGTGAATGTTTACTCACAGCCACTGTTATTCCCAAATGACCTAACAGAATTGTAGAAGGGGGGGTTGAATACAATTCTTGATATTTTCTTGAAACTAAAACACTTTATAAAATAAAACTGAACTGAATAAATAAAAACACAAGATATAAATAATTCAGTTGGATTGTTTGATGATCCAACTGAAGTGTTTTTATTGCGGAAATAATCTGTGATACAAAAGTACACAGCTGCTCAGTTACAAGGTTGTAGAGAAGAATTGCTCTCAAGAATAGCTAATACAATCTATTTGTGTTTCTTCTCTCATTTCTAAAGTAACTGCTACACTTGGTTATATAATCCCAAGTTTACAATTCTACGTTTGGTTAAACTAAAGAATAATAGTAGTAACCATCAGTAGCTTGCTTTTCATTCCTTTTGTCCAATGGTCCTTGGAGATCTTAGCTTTTGTCTTCATGCTCATTATAATCATTCCCAAGAGCCTTATTGGAAATTGGAATGTTTCCTTATTTCCAGTAACCACTTTGATGGTTTCCAATGCAAAGTACACTTCCATATCTCCTTTTAGATCTGTTCAGTAAACTGTCACTATCACTTTGTCAACTGTTCAAAAAGCAACATTGATTCGTTGATAGCAAGGAGATGTGTTTCGTTGATAGCTTCATTCTTTATTCCGTTGATGGTGTTTCCCTTGTTTCGTTGATGGGTAAACTCCATGCCGTTGACAGAGTAATCTTCACACCGTTGACATGTCTTCACTTAGGCAGAATTACAAGGCATAACATATTTACAATTAACCAACCTATTTTGCCTATCTAGTACATAGTCAACATGACTTAGAAAACCTATCTTAAAACATATAATAGAATGCCTATCATACTGTGAAGTATTGTACAATGCAATTGCTACAACACTCATTTCGTTGATGAGCTTCCTGTCAACGAAACACTGCTAAGCATGCTATTTCGTTGACAGCTACAAAATTGACTTTACACAAATTCTACTAAGTGTTTTATGCTTATCATCAAGAACAACATATTCCTAACAATCTCCCCCAATTTATGACTGATAGAATAACAGCCATAAATCAAGAGACTTGATGATAACAAAAACACTCAGATACATCATAAATTACAAAAGTAGAAAATGTATTAAGCTTCAAAACTTTATAGACAAAATATAAGACTTACAAGACTAATGCCCACAAGTGCTCCTCTAGTCTGAGCAAATGTTTCATCTGTGACTTCTTTGTGGCATAGTCTTCTTCCCTCTCTTGGAGTTGTTTTCCTCAATCTGGACCTGTAGTCTTCTGTAGAAGATTTTCTCCTCTTCATCTTGATCACCAAGCTTGGATTGCATCAGCTTTAGAGTTTGATTAGATGCCTTCTCCAGCTGATCTTCCATTCTGAAGAATCTTCTGCAATTGTCCTTGTCCTTAAACTCCATCATCCAATAAGGTTGAAGATGGATTTTCTTTCCTGTTGAGGGAACTCTAAGTATCCTTGGAAGAGCCTCAGGCTTGTTCCAGCTGGCCTTTAACTGACAGATTTTGGAGACCACCTCAGACTTGGCTGTTTTGGTGAAACCAAAGTCCTTTTTCAAGCATCTAAACACTGAGAGTAGTGTTTGATAGTCTTCTCCTAAAATTCTGTAGAGAGGCCACACTTGTTCTCTACCACCCTTGAATGTGAACACTAGTCTTTCAGGCAACTTTTGAGAAGCTGCAATTCCCCTTACTTCCACCAGGTTGTCTAAGTCAAGATGTAGACTGGATTCTTCCCTGATGTCAGCAATGTACATGCAGTCCTCTGGGTTTGCAGGGGGTTTTTGAGATTGTGGCTTTCTCACAAAAACAGGCTTTGCTTTGACAGGCCTCTTCTTTGTCTTCATTGGTTGGTCCTTTTCTAACAGGAACTTTGGAAAGTATGCCTCATCAAAATCAATTGGTTCCTCTTTTGGCATGATTGGTTGATCATGAAAATTGACAGGATGTGCAGGATCACAGGCCAACTTTCCTTCAAAAACTGGATTAGCAATTGTTGGAGGTGCAATAGGTATAGAAGAGTCTGATGCAGTACCCTGAGAATCAGCACTCTCAAAGTCTATGTTTCTCCTAGCTCTCTCTTTGGGTTGCCTTGTGCTCTTCTTTGAACTCCTTTCCTCTCTAGTGCTTTCCTCTTGCTTCCTTTCTTCTTCATCTAGAGCTTGAGCTACTGCAAGAGCTTGCATAGCTGCTCTTTCTGATTCCTCAGCCTTGGCTTCAGCAAAGTTTGGATGACCAGCCCAAACACAGATTTGTTGTCCATTCCTGTAGACAATTGCCCTTTGCTTCCTTATCTCATAATCATTACTTTCCTTGCTTTTTGTGATGAGTAGACCAAGAAGCTTGTGCTCATCTGGATAAGGTGCAGGATAGAAAGTCCTTGCTATGTTTTTGCCCTTTGGTTTAGCAGGGGACTTGGGAGATAGGCTTCTTTGAATTGTAGCTTGTTCCACATCCCTAATGCATGAAGTTTGTCCTTTTTCCTTCTTTGGTCCTTGAGTGACTCCATGTAGAAGGGGCTCTTGGTGATAGAAAGAATTTGTCTGTGGCTCCCATTCTGTTGATGCTAGTACCATGGCATTCGTTGATGGTTGTTCCGTTGATGGATTTGAGTCCTTATCTTCAGTAATCTTCTTGAACTTTGCTTCTATGTTGGACCAATGTTCTTTGATTTGTTCTGCAAGTCTCATCCTCATAGAAGCTTCTTGTATAAGGTCAATACCATCCTTTTGCTGCTTTCCAAGCTCCCCCATTGCTAATGGCTCCTTTGGTAGGGAAATGGCTGGGACCATAACCTTGGTAATCTGAATGTCTAGCTCCTTAGATTTCTCCCCCTTTTTGTTATCATCAAAAGAGATGGCTGGGAGTCCTTGAGCTGCCACTAGCTGGGCCAATAGTTGAGTTTGTTTCTCCTGTTCCTTTTGCATCTGTGATAGAGTGGCTTCCACCTTGTCCACTCTAGAAGAGAGAGTCTTCAAGGAGGAATCCACTTCAGGTTCTTTAGAGAAAAACCTGTTCATCCTGGACACAGTGAGAAGAGGAAGCTTTTCATCTAGCCTCCTATCATTAGCATCCCTAAGGTTGCTGATTGAATCCTTGATCTCTGTAGCCTCAATCCTTGTCTGCAACATTTGTAGCCTTTGAATTTCCAGAGAATCCATTATGGCTTTGTAGAATTTCTTGTCCCTTGCTCCTGCAGACTCATGAGCTAGATATGCTTCTTTGTACTGCCTTGTGATAGCAGCATCCAAATTGCTTCTACCATGCATATCTTGAGAGAGCCAGTTTGGTGTAGGAGGCACCACAGAAGTCCCAGTCTGTGCAGTAGTGGCCACCTGTAGAGTGTCACCAAAGCTATCCTCATTATCAGAAAAATCAAAGTCTCCACTTGCTTCAGCTCCTGGAGGTAGATTGGTCAAGGCATCCTTTGCTCTTTGCATTGATGCAGTTGTATGAATTAGTTGTAGTGACCTCTCTGCCTCCACATTGCCCTGTTGAGCCAAAATTTGATAGGCTGACACAGGATGAGTAAAGGTCTCAGGATCCAGGGAAATACTATCCAGAGTTTTCTGATAAACCTCTTGGAAAGTAAGTTCCCTTTCTCCCTCACTGACCTCCATTAACTCATTAGCAATGGCTGCTTCCATCCTTATTTCTCCTGTAGTCCCTTCTCTCTCTCCACTCTGTTCTTGCATCATGGGCTCCCCATGGCTCACACCTCTCACACCCTCACCTTCACCTTCTAAGGTGGAACTCTCAATCTCTCCTTTTGCCTGGCTGGAAGAAATAGCCAGCCTCTCACTCACATTCTCTCCTTTTGCCTGGCTGCAAGCCAGCCTCTCAGTTTCACTCCCTCTCAGTCCTAGAAGTGTCTCAACTACCACTAGATCATCTGCACTAGTTGTGGGAACAACTTGATTTTCAATTAAAGGTGCAGAGTGAACTATCAACGGAATGGTAGTTTGAACTGTCAACGGTATGGATACCGTTGATGGAGAAACACTTGTCAACGAAATAGACTGTTTCGTTGATGAAGTCAAGAAAGCACTTTGAGAATGAGAAATTACAGTAGAGTCTGTGGTGATTGATTTTAAAGATTGGTCCACAGATCCCCTTGCAACTTCAGGAAAAATTGGTTGATGGCCCAACAAATCACTTAACAAGTGATGGCCACCAGCTTCAGAGTGGGGCTTCTCCAAGATTAGAGTTGGAGAATCAGGAATAGATGTATGGATCATGTCCACATCTAAAGATTGAGTTGGTGAATTTGATGGAGATAATTCAAGATTGATGTTTAGAGAATGGGACTGTAACCCCAGAGAAATGATAGGGGTTACATCAAACTGAATTTGAGAAACTGGAAGTGTTGCTTCCAGTGTGTGTGCACCCTGTGTACCCTTGGACTTTTGCTTCACTCTCCTTTGGTATTGGGAAAATGTAGACTTTGGGCTTGAAGTGTCCCTTACCCTTTTGGACTGTGCTCTAGGAGGAGAGCTTGTTTCAATAATCACATCCTTTTGGGAGGATGCAATTAGACTTGTGTTTAAATCCATGTTACTCATTGTGCCTTGTTGGGAAGACACAATGGGGCTTGGCTGGTACACACTAACCTGTCCTTCCTTATCCTTGGGGTTTCTTTGATGTTCACCCCTTCCCTCACCCCTCACAACTCCAGACTCACTCCCCTTAGGTTGTGTGGTAGTTTTTACAACAGGTGCCTTTTGAGAAGCACCTGAGGTTGGCTTGGAGGATTTCTTTGATTTTGGTTTTGTTGCTAGGGTAGGAGCCTGTTGGGTCACAGCTACAGACTCCATAGCAACATTAGAAGGTAAAACAGTAGAGGTGTTAGCTACACTAACAGGGATAGTAGTAGTTACCTCAATGATTGGCAGATACACCACTGGAACATCACCATTGTGGTTCAGCCTCAGTATGTCTGTCAATACTCTCTTTTCTTGCACAAAGCACTCAAACCTGGCATTAGGGTTAGAGATAACTAATGGTGCTGGACTAACATGGTTAGCCAACATCATCAGAAACCTAGCATAATAGATATTTTTCTTCCTATTTGCTTTATCACCCAACTTAGCACCAATTTCATACATAAGTTGGGTGCTAAAGTTATGATATCTATCATTTAGAAGCATGGTTAGGAGAATTAACATAGAGTTAGTTAATGCATCAAAATTACTAATCTTTCCAGAAAAGACCTTAATGAATGCATCAGCTAAATAACTGTATTCCCTAACCAAACCTCTCCTAATTATTCTACCCAGATTATCAGTAGGCAAAGAATAGTTTATAGAATTAAGCATGGTAGTTATTTCAGTGTTAGTAGGCAAAGCATCACAGTTATTATCAGGAATATGTAAACATGCTTGCAAAACATCAGAATTAACTATGTACTCATTACCTTGAAGAGTGAATTGTAGTGTGCAGTTTGTTCCACTATACTCACATGAGGTCCAAATCTCCTCGATTATCTCATTGTAGAGTGGTGTAGAGTGAAACATTGCATAGCTCAACTTGCAATTCTTCATGAAATCCATCATTTTGAAGAACAGACTGTTCGGGTTTTCCTTGACAACAAAAGGGATGGAGTTGTTCTTCTCATAGATGAACCCTCCAGCAGACATAAGCTTGACTATTGGTGCCATTGTTGATTAAAGGAAAGCTTCGAACTGAATTGCTTGTTAGAGAGAAGAAGAGAGAAAAAGCCTTTGGAATTTTTGAGAACAGGTAAAAAGAAATAATGAAAATAAAATTTCTTAAATACTCCCCCAAAAATTCTCAGAAAATGAATCCAATAATAAATGTAAATTACTGGATTGGCTTAAAAATATAACCGTTACTCTTAAAGTATTACCATGATTTATACTTACAGGGGTGTATGCATAGATCGTGGTAAAAGACGTGTCAAATTTCAACGGTTCAGATAAAAAGCGCTAAATCAACGAATCAGGATTGGGCGGTTAAAGTCCCGTCTTATTTCGTTGATAAAGCTGCGTTTCGTTGATATAAAAGAGCTATCAACGAAACACCCAGAAAACTGCTAAGACTGTCAACGAAATGGTGCATTCCGTTGGCATAGTAATTTTGACTTAGACAAAATTTTACCTTTTCCTGAGAAAATTCATTCACAGAAAAACATAGCAAATTTCTGGCTGCATTTTAACTTGCAAATATCTCAAGGATAATTAAGAGAAATTTAGCATACCTAGCTCACTTACTAATCTTGAGAATGTTGATTCATCAAGTGGCTTGGTAAAGATGTCTGCAAGTTGTTGTTCACTTGGAACAAAATGTAACTCCACAGTACCATTCATAACATGTTCTCTAATGAAATGGTACTTAATGTCAATGTGCTTGGTCCTTGAATGCTGCACTGGATTCTCAGTAATGGCAATGGCACTAGTGTTGTCACAGAAAATAGGAATTTTCTCAACTCTTAATCCATAATCAAGTAGTTGGTTTTTCATCCATAAAATCTGTGCACAACAACTTCCAGCTGCAATATACTCAGCCTCAGCTGTGGAGGTAGAAACTGAGTTTTGTTTCTTGCTGAACCATGACACAAGCTTGTTTCCTAGGAATTGACAGGTTCCAGTTGTACTTTTCCTGTCAATTTTACATCCTGCAAAATCTGCATCTGAATAACCAATTAGTTCAAAACCAGATTCTCTAGGATACCAAATGCCAAGGTTTGGTGTTCCTTTGAGATATCTGAAAATTCTTTTAATATCAACTAAATGGGATTCTCTAGGATCAGCCTGAAATCTAGCACATAGACATGTAGCAAACATAATATCAGGTCTACTAGCTGTTAAATATAAAAGTGAGCCTACCATGCCTCTGTAACTTGAAATGTCCACAGATTTTTCCTTAGTATTCAATTCAAGTTTGGTGGCAGTAGGCATGGGAGTTTTGGCAGGAGAGCATTCCATTAGGTTAAACTTCTTTAATAAATCATGAATGTATTTTGTTTGACTAATGAAAATGCCTTCATTAACTTGCTTTACTTGAAGACCAAGAAAGTAAGTTAATTCTCCCATCATGCTCATTTCATACTTACTTTGCATAAGCTTGGCAAACTTTTGACAAAGTTTCACATCTGTAGACCCAAAGATTATATCATCTACATAAATTTGAACAAGTAAAGTAGAGCCATTTACAACCCTGTGAAAAAGAGTTTTATCTACAGTACCTCTAGTGAAATGATTCTCAAGGAGGAACTGTGAGAGAGTGTCATACCAGGCTCTAGGTGCTTGTTTCAAACCATAGAGTGCTTTGAGAAGGAAGTACACATAGTCTGGAAAATCATCATCTTCAAAACCAGGAGGTTGACTTACATACACCTCCTCTTCCAATTCCCCATTCAGAAAAGCACTCTTCACATCCATTTGATAGACCTTGAAATTGGCATGGGCTGCATAGGCTAGGAAAATCCTTATTGCTTCTAGTCTTGCAACAGGAGCAAAGGTTTCATCAAAATCAATTCCTTCTTCCTGTGAATAGCCTTTTGCAACCAATCTAGCTTTGTTCCTTGTGACTATGCCATTTTCATCCATCTTGTTTCTGAACACCCACTTTGTGCCTATAACACTCCTGTCATTAGGCCTGGGCACCAGCTTCCAAACATTGTTTCTCTCAAATTGGTTTAGCTCTTCTTGCATGGCTAAAACCCAATCTGGATCTAGAAGTGCATCCTCAACTTTCTTTGGCTCATCTTGAGACAGAAAGCTACTGTATAGACATTCTTCTTGAGTTGCTCTTCTAGTTTGGACTTTTGAAGAGACATCACCTATAATAAGTTCAAAGGGATGATCTTTAGTCCATTTCCTTGAGGGAGGTAGATTTGCTCTTGAAGACGTAGCTTCATGATCATGATTGCCTTGATTGGATATTTGTCCTTGAGAAACTCCCCCTGAGTTTGTTGTCTCTAATTGATCACTTCTAGAAGCATTCCTATGGCTATCAACGGTATGACCGTTTTGGCTGTCAACGAAACGCTCATTCTGACTGTCAACGAATCCACCATCATGACTGTCAACGAAATGACTAGTTGGTCTGCTAGCAGCTATCCTTTTTAACCTTAATGCAGCAATTTCATCTTCACTGCTGCTTTCATCTGTGCTAGATACAACAACTTTAGGCTGTTTCTCAGTAGCCTTATCATGATTCACTTGATCTCCTTCCTTATTTTCAAAAGAAAGACTTTCATGGAAACCTTCATCACAGAGGCCTTGGATTTTGAGATCATCAAAAACAACATGTACAGATTCCATAACAATGTTGATTCTGAGATTATAGACCCTGTAAGCTTTCCCTGCTGCATATCCCACAAATATTGCTTCATCTGCCTTTGCTTCAAATTTCCCCAAATGCTCAGCTTGATTTCTCAGAACAAAGCACTTGCATCCAAAGACATGAAGAAAATCCAATAGTGGCTTCTTTCTTTTGAGTAACTGATAAGGGGTCATTCCTTTGGCCTGATTAATCAAAGAAATATTTTGAGTAAAGCAAGCTGTGTTAACTGCCTCAGCCCAAAAATATGTAGGTAACTTTGATTCATCTAGCATTGTCCTTGCAGCTTCAATAAGTGTTCTGTTTTTCCTTTCAACTACACCATTTTGCTGTGGTGTTCTTGCTGCTGAAAACTCATGCAAAATACCATTTTCTTCACAGAACACCTTCATGCTTGAATTCTTGAATTCTGTCCCATTGTCACTCCTAATCCTTCTTACTTTGAAATCAGGATGATTGCTTACCATCTTGATGTGATTGATAATGATTTCACTTGTCTCATCTTTAGAGTGCAAAAAGAAAGTCCATGTGAATCTAGAAAAATCATCAACAATCACAAGACAGTATTTCTTCTTTGAGATGGACATAACATTTACAGGGCCAAATAGGTCCATATGAAGCAATTCAAGCTGCTGGATAATTGATGACTCTGTCTTACTTTTGAATGATGCCTTCTTCTGTTTTCCCTTTTGACAGGCATCACACAAACCATCCTTGGAGAACTCCACCTGTGGAATTCCTCTAGCAAGATCTTTCCTCACCAAATCATTCATAACTTTGAAATTCAGATGGGATAACTTCTTGTGCCATAACCAACTTTCATCCTTGCTTGCCTTGCTGAAAAGACAAGTGATGATGTCTGAACTTGTGCTACTAAAGTCAGCAATGTACACATTCCCCCTTCTGAATCCAGTCATTACCACATTGTTGTTTCCTCCTTTAGAAACAACACAGGCTTCTCTAGAAAAAGTAACAAAAAATCCTTTGTCACAAAGTTGGCTGATACTAAGCAAGTTGTGCTTAAGACCATCCACCAATGCAACCTCATCTATGATGACATTCTCTTTTGAAATCAAGCCATATCCCTTTGTGTAGCCTTTGCTGTCATCTCCAAAAGCAATACAAGGGCCAGCTCTTTCCTGAAACTCTGTGAGCAGGGTAGAATCACCAGTCATGTGTCTTGAACAACCACTATCCAAGTACCAAAGATTCCTTTTGTCTCCCTGCACACAATAAAACCAAATCAAGTCGATTTTGGTACCCAAGTTTCCTTGGGTCCTGTCTTGTTAGCCTTTGCATTCCCTTTTGTACCATTTTTCACTTTGGGCTCAGATTGATTCAAATCAATCTTTACCCTTGGTGTTGATTTCTGAGGGTTGCTCATATTTTCATTCATAGCATGCATGGTTGGAGGAACAATCATGTTATTCATGTTCCATGGCATTTGTGGCATGTTAAACATATTCATGTAAGGATTAGACACAAATGGCATACTAGCATATGGATTCTGAAATTGTGCATATGGAGCAAACATGTTAGACATAACAGGCATTGTAGGCATGGAACTGTTCATTGCAGGCTTGGGCATTCTCACATTAGCAGATTTCTTAACAGATTTGCAGTTAGTAGACAAATGACTAACACTTCCACAATTAACACATGTCTTTCTAGGAGCATATTTATCAGGTGTGTAATTGTTGTGTTTGTTAATTCCTACTTTGCCATTCCTGTTATTCTTTTTATTTCCCTTAGCCTCATTATGAACTTTCTCTACCTTGTCTTTCAATTGCTTGTTAGACAAGTGACCTACATTAGCTCTCTCAACAGGCTTCTCAATTTTCTTTGATTTACTAGACTCACCTTGAACAAAGTTCTTGGTGACAGGACCATACTTGTCATTAAGTCTAGTGAGTTTATCTTTTCTTTTGTCTGTCAACGAAACAGCCTGATCGGTTGATGGTTCATGTGTCAACGAAACATTGCATTCCGTTGACATATCAACCTTCAACAAATGATCATTGTTGTTTGTTGACTCTGTTTCTGATTCTAAGGTTTCACCAACATACCCTAGCTTCTCTTTGTTCCTTTTCCATGATTGCTCACAGAAGGATTCCACGCCTTGAACATTAATTATGTTGGCAGCAACATTCCTGGCATCCTTCCATTTTGCAATCACACCTTGTTCTATCTCAAGTTGTGTTTTAAGAATTTCTTCCCTTTGTAACACGTTCTCAAGTTCCTTCTTAGCATCCCTACTAACACATCTCATTTTCTCAAATTCAATGAGCTGTGCTTCTAACATTGCATTCCTATCACTTAAGAGCAGATTTGTTTCTTTTATTCTTGAATTCTCTTTAGTAAGTGATTTAAGAGTAACACGCAAATTATATAATACAGTAGACATTTCATTTACTGCATTGTCGCATTCCTCTTTAGAAAGCTCAGAAAGATTAGTAATTGTTACCTGGTTGCTTGAGGAACTTGCTTCCTGCTCATGATTGTCAGCCATAAGAGCCAAGTTGACATACTCAACATCATCATCAGAATCTTCACCATTACCAGCCCAATCATACTCCTGAGACATGAACGCCTTTTCTTTTTGTTTGAGAAGTTCAAAATATTTCTTTTTATAATCAACAGGCTCAAATTTCCTGTTGCCCTTCTCAACCTTGGGCTTTCTGCAGTCTCCAGCAAAGTGACCAAGCATTCCACAATTGAAACATTTTGACTTAGACTTTTCAATCCAGTTTGTTTTGCTAGGTTGAAAGTCTCTTCTTGGTGGCCTTGCTTCTGAGTTTCTTTTGAACTTGAACTTAGAGAATTTTCTAGACAGAAAAGCAATGTGTTCATCAATCTCATCTAAGTCCTCCAAGTTGGCTGGTTCTGATTCTTCTTCTTCTGTCATCTTGTCTTTACCCTTGCTAACATCACTCCTACAACTAGATCGACTAGTTGTGGCCTTTGCAGCTTCTTTATTGTCATCTTCAAGTTGGTTCACTGATGCAATCAATGCAATAGATCCACCCTTCTTCTGTACCTTTTCAATTTCTTCATCTTGCTCCATTTCCAGCTCATAAGTCTTCAAGGTTCCATAAAGCCTTTCAAGAGTGTAGTCTTTGTACTCTTGAGTGTTTCTGAGAGAAACAGTCATAGGCTTCCATTCTTTTGGAAGAGCTCTAAGAAATTTAAGGTTTGAATCCTTGGTTTGATAGATCCTCCCATACAACTTTAATCCATTCAAAAGCTTTTGAAACCTACTGAACGTGTCATTTAGGGTTTCACCAGCTTTAAAATGAAAATGCTCATATTGTTGTATAAGGAGTTGCATTTTATTTTCCCTGACTTGCTCAGTTCCTTCACAGAGTGTTCTAACAGTATCCCATACTTCCTTAGAGGTTGTACAGTTGATAACATTGTCAAACATCTCTTGCTCCAAACCATTAAACAGAATGTTCATGGTCCTTTTGTCTTTATGAACTTCTGCAATATCTTCAACAGTCCATTCTGAGACAGTTTTTGGAATCTCTACATCAGGTGCATCATCTGGCAGTCCAACTCTAGAGTCAAGCTTCATGGGAACGTGTGGACCTTTCTCAATGCAGTCTACATACCTCTCATCCATAGACATGAGATGTAAATGCATCTTTACTTTCCAGTGAAAGTAATTATCTTTATCAAGAACTGGTATCTTCACACCTGCATCCTTCTTCACCATGGTTTCTGTTTTTGGTCTTGATCTTTAAACTTCTTGTATGTTAGAAGCTCGCTCTGATACCAATTGTTATTCCCAAATGACCTAACAGAATTGTAGAAGGGGGGGTTGAATACAATTCTTGATATTTTCTTGAAACTAAAACACTTTATAAAATAAAACTGAACTGAATAAATAAAAACACAAGATATAAATAATTCAGTTGGATTGTTTGATGATCCAACTGAAGTGTTTTTATTGCGGAAATAATCTGTGATACAAAAGTACACAGCTGCTCAGTTACAAGGTTGTAGAGAAGAATTGCTCTCAAGAATAGCTAATACAATCTATTTGTGTTTCTTCTCTCATTTCTAAAGTAACTGCTACACTTGGTTATATAATCCCAAGTTTACAATTCTACGTTTGGTTAAACTAAAGAATAATAGTAGTAACCATCAGTAGCTTGCTTTTCATTCCTTTTGTCCAATGGTCCTTGGAGATCTTAGCTTTTGTCTTCATGCTCATTATAATCATTCCCAAGAGCCTTATTGGAAATTGGAATGTTTCCTTATTTCCAGTAACCACTTTGATGGTTTCCAATGCAAAGTACACTTCCATATCTCCTTTTAGATCTGTTCAGTAAACTGTCACTATCACTTTGTCAACTGTTCAAAAAGCAACATTGATTCGTTGATAGCAAGGAGATGTGTTTCGTTGATAGCTTCATTCTTTATTCCGTTGATGGTGTTTCCCTTGTTTCGTTGATGGGTAAACTCCATGCCGTTGACAGAGTAATCTTCATACCGTTGACATGTCTTCACTTAGGCAGAATTACAAGGCATAACATATTTACAATTAACCAACCTATTTTGCCTATCTAGTACATAGTCAACATGACTTAGAAAACCTATCTTAAAACATATAATAGAATGCCTATCATACTGTGAAGTATTGTACAATGCAATTGCTACAACACTCATTTCGTTGATGAGCTTCCTGTCAACGAAACACTGCTAAGCATGCTATTTCGTTGACAGCTACAAAATTGACTTTACACAAATTCTACTAAGTGTTTTATGCTTATCATCAAGAACAACATATTCCTAACAGCCACATACCTTATTAATATTCTTCCCACTCCTATTCTTCATTTCAAGAGTCCTTTTGAGATTCTTTATGGCAAGTTGCCAGATTACACTAATTTGAAAATCTTTGGTTGTTTATGTTATTCCTCTACTCACTCTCATGATAAACTAGAACCTCGTGCTATACAGTGTGTGTTTCTGGGATATCCGTACTCTCAGAAAGGTTACAAGTTACTTCGACTTGATAATCATTCGATTTTTGTCAGTCGACATGTTAAATTTCATGAACATATCTTTCTGTATCACCTTAAGCCTTCATCTTTGTCTCTTAGTATCAACACCACATCTGCTAATTCATATACTTTTCTCGATTGGTTGGCAACCAATACAGTGCCTTCTTCTACTGGAGTCATTCCTACTTTGTCTGGCATTCAAAATGATAGTTCTTTCAACACTGACATACCTAGTCGGGTTGAGGTATCTGATACTCCTATAGCTTCTATCTCTCCTTCAGTTCCTGTTCAAACCTCTAGTCCTCCTATTGGTTCATTGCCATTAGTCAGGCATTCCACTAGACAGAAGTCTCGCCCTACGTGGTGGAATGATTATCATACTATTAATAAAACAGCTTCTGCTTCGAATGTTAATTCTGTCTTTCTTGAGCCTCGTTTGTGTGACTTCTCCTATAATCCTAATGATCAGTCATTAGCGTTTTCTAATGCTGTTTTTGAGCCTAGTTTCTACCATCAGGCTGTTACGAATCCACAATGGATTACTGCTATGCAGAAAGAATTAGAGGCCTTGGAGGCTAATAACACCTGGTCACTCGTTCCTTTGCCACCTGGTAAACGTACAATTGGTTGTAAATGGGTTTTTAAGGTCAAGTATTTGGCTAATGGTGAGGTTGATAGATTCAAGGCTCGATTGGTAGCAAAGGGCTACACTCAGTCTGCTGGTATTGATTATCATGATACGTATGCCCCGGTTGTTAAAATGGTTACAGTTCGAACTTTATTAGCTATTGCAGCAGCAAAAGGATGGTTTGTTGAGCAGTTAGATGTCAACAATGCGTTTTTACATGGAGACTTGACTGAGGAGGTTTATATGGATCCTCCTTTGGGTTACAAATTTGGCTCCTCTCAATCTCGCTTGGTTTGTCGATTGAATAAATCAATTTATGGATTGAAACAGGCATCACGAGAGTGGTTTGCTAAGCTTGCTACATCTTTAATTCAAGCAGGTTACAAAGAGTCTTTATTGGACTATTCTTTGTTTACGTATTCATCTGGGTCTATTTTCATAGCAGTGGTTGTTTATGTCGACGACATACTCATTGCTGGTAATGACATGCCTACTATTAAAGCACTAAAACATTTATTGGACGTTCAATTCAGCATCAAAGACCTTGGCCCTATTAAGTACTATTTGGGACTGGAAGTTCACAGGAATGATCAAGGCATCTTCTTGAATCAACAAAAGTTTGTCAATGATTTGCTAAAATATGCGAATATGATGGATTGCAAACCTTTAGCTGTTCCCATTGCTCCACATGTCAAACTATTTGACAATGATAAGTCTGGTGAGTTGATTTCTAACTCGTCCATGTATCGATCTTTGGTTGGCAAGTTATTGTACCTCACTTCATCTCGCCCAGATATTGCTTTCTCGGTACAGTCTCTTAGTCAGTTTTTACATGCACCTCGCATTGCTCACTTGGATGCTGTCAAACGTGTTCTTCGCTATTTGAAGCACACTTCTTCTCATGGGTTGCTGTTTCCTGCTCGTAATTCCTTGCAATTTAAGGGTTATAGTGATAGTGATTGGGCAGGTGATGTCGTTGATAGACGTTCTGTTGGGGGTTATTGTTTTTTGCTAGGTCCTGTTGCCATCTCTTGGCGAGCCAAGAAACAGTCTCTGACTTCACGCAGCTCTACTGAAGCTGAGTATCGTGCCCTGGCAGACTCCTCTTGTGAAGTTTTGTGGCTTCAGAATCTTCTTGCTGAGCTTACTGTACCCATCACCACTACTCCCTTATTTTGTGACAGCAAAGCTGCCATTGATCTCACAGCAAATCCTGTCTATCATGCTCGAACTAAACACATTGAGTTGGATGTGCATTTCATTCGTGAAAAAATTGCGTCAGGGTTGGTTATAGTTACACAAATTGCATCTAAGGAAAATCTGGCTGATGTTCTTACTAAAGGTCTTGGTAAAGTTCCTCATTGGTTTTGTGGTTCCAAATTGGGACTCACTTTCTCTATTGTGCCCTCAATTTGCGGGGAGGCTGATGATATAGTTTCTGATGATATAGTTTCCTCGTCCAAGGCGAAGGTGATGGCAGTTCAAAGGGGGGCTAATGAGACTATTTGTCATTCAACAAAGCACAAGCTTCTAGTTCCATACAACAACACAGCACCTTATATAGAGTAACTGATTCTGTTACATCTTTAGATACAGAAATGATGTATGTATAATCTAGTGAGTAGTATAAAAGGAGAAGGTTGCTTGTATTTTGTTTTAAGTTCAACAATACAGTTAGTTACATTCAATATACAATGAGTTGATTCTTCATGAAGTTCATAGAGCTCTTTAGGTTACAAGGTCACATCAGGTAAGCCAAAACCTATAACGTCGAGCAAGTTAAACAAACGTAGATAATTATACATTCCGCCCTCTGGTAGAGCTTGATGTTTACACTCAAATATATATATCATATGTTTAGAACAATACTCAGAGAGAAAACAAAAGTGTTTGTATTATTTGATCTCAAAAGAAAATAGGCTAACAGCCTTACAAGTTTATACTAAAGATACACAAACTAACTAGTCCTAAAAACTAGTAACCGGAATCACTTTAAAAGCCTAAACAGACTCCTACATCGACTCAACCACACTACCACTTCCCTGGGATGAGAAAGACTTATTCAAAACAAACAAAACAACTTAATCAAAGCAACTAAAACACTCTGCAGTATTATTTCAGACAAGAGAATGTTTAGATTATGCCAACAAACACCCCCTTAATCTAAACTTCCTTGTCAAGGTTTTTGACACCAAGCAACTGCCGCATGCGCTCAAACTTAACAATAGACAGAGCTTTGGTTAGCACATCAGCACGCTGCTCCTCGGTTCTCACATGGTTTATAATAATCTCTCCACGATCCACGCATTCCCTTATGAAGTGATAACGAATATCGATGTGTTTTGATCTTCCATGGAAAACTGAATTCTTCGCCAGGTCTATAGCCGATTTATTGTCGATATACAGAATCACAGGATCAATACAGCAACCTGTGACTTCACCCAATAGGTTCCTTAGCCAAATACCTTGACATGCCGCGGCTGTGGCTGCCATAAACTCGGCCTCACAGGAAGATAAGGCCACACATTTTTGCTTCTGAGAAAACCAGGTTATCACGCTCTCATTCAAATAAAACACTACTCCACTGGTACTCTTCCTGTCTTCAACGTTTCCAGCCAAGTCACTATCTGAAAAACCACTTATAGCATTGTTTGCGCTATTCTTCGAATAGATCAAACCGTAGTTTAGAGTACCTTTGATATATCGCAGAATTCTCTTAGCTGCATTCATATGCATAACTGTTGGCTTCTCCATGTATCGACTGATAATTCCCACGGCGTATGATATGTCTGGACGTGTGTGAACGAGATAGCGAAGGCCTCCTAAAATACTTTTGAAATAAGTAGAATCCACTGCTGTACCACCTTCATCCTTAGTGATCACTGCTTTTGGTTCCATTGGAAATCTTGTTGGATTGCAGCTACCCATGCCACTTTTTTCAAGAACTTTTTTCGCATATGCTTCCTGCTTTAACTCCACAAAACCTTTCTTCTGCTTTACTTCGAGACCTAAATAGTAGGAGAGCTGTCCCAAATCACTCATCTCGAAATGCTTTGCCACTTGTTCTTTAAAATTTTCTATAACAGATTCACTTGTTCCAGTCACCAAAAGATCATCGACATAGACTGCTACTATCAATGCGTCACCTGCTTCTCGTTTAGTGTACACCGCATGTTCATAGGGACATCGATTCAAACCCATACCTTCTAGACATTTCCACAGCTTCGCATACCAAGCCCTAGGAGCTTGGCGTAATCCATACAGTCCCTTAGATAATCTGTAGACTAGATGATCATGTCCTGTTTTTTCGAATCCTTCCGGTTGCGAGACATATACTTCCTCCTTTAGCTCCCCGTTCAAGAAAGCTGACTTGACGTCTAAATGGTGAACAATCCAGCCATTTTTTGCTGACAGTGCGAGAAGAAGACGCACTGTTTCTAAGCGAGTTACTGGCGCGAATATTTCATCAAAGTCTACTCTGTGCTGTTGTACGTAACCCTTTGCAACTATTCGTGCCTTGTATTTCACTATTTCTCCTTTAGTGTCCTTCTTCAGTTTAAATACCCATTTCATTTTAATTTTGAATTGTCTCCACTTTTCTCCTGCAGACTTAAGCACCACACCCTCACTTTCATCAACAACTTTGAATGTAGCCCAAAAAATGACAAACATATAAACAAATCAATAATGGATATATAGTACTCCTTAAGAACAAGTTAGATGTGTTAAGTTTAATGCCCTTATATTATTAAAATATACCTGAACATCAAGCCACAACTTCTGTTTTAAATTAGGTTCTACATTTGGCCAACTCGAAATATCAATTGGAATTATACTCCTCGCCAACATTCCTATATAGGATTGTAAGGTAGACCTATTAGTTCCGGTTGGAACTGCAAATTAATTGTATCGAATTTTATATTTCTTGCCCTCAGCCTTCTTCACCAGTACTTTGTGAAGAGCGGAAACACCACGAGCAGCTCCCACCCTCTTTTTTGTAGATCCAGAACTAGTTGTTGGTTGTACAGAGTGATCTTTCAGTTTGAGGTACTGTTGCATCCAACTGATCACAAGGTTCTGACTCTTTCACATCCGCCAACATCTTTTTGGCATCTTCAGAGTTTTTGTTTACTTTTTTTGGAATTTGGTTTTTTGTTCTGCTTCTTCGCCATTTTTGTCCTTCAATCTGTATGATACAACATAAAGTCATTAGTCATTATTATATAAATGAGATAGTCTATAACAATATTGCAGATGTACATGAATGATATGCATGAATTAAAAGTGCAGAATAAAAGTAAATTAAAATAAATGCAAGTAACATTGTTCATTTAGTCATTAATATTGAATTATTGTCTTTTCTAATTAAAATACATTACTTTTTAATTAAACCATCTTACCTTTTATAAACACACCTGAAAATATCAATTATAGTATATATTTTAATCTAATACACCCCCAAATATATCATACATTATATATTTTAATTATTACTTATCAATACACACCCCAAATTATCATACACTATATTTTTCGATTATTATTAATTAAAACACATTACCTTTTAATTAAACCATTTTACCTTTTAAAAGCACACCTAAAAAAATATTAATTATAGTATATTTTTTAATCATTAATACACCCCCAAAAATATTATATATTATATATTTTAATCATTATGTATTAATACACACCCCGAATTATCGTATACTATATATTTCAATTATTTAAAAAATATTTATAAACAAACATGTACATCGTACTAGCTATAAGCTAGTATATCTAATACAACAAGGGGGTTTAGCTAAGCAATTTAAATCGTGAACCATTTTACCCTTCTCTCTAATATATATTTTCAGGGTTATTTTTTGTTTTTTAACATCAATATATTTATTACATATTTTTAAATGCTGCAAAATTAAAATGCATATACATACATAAATACATACATACATACATTACATACAAACATACATACATATATACATATATACATACATACATATATACGTACATACTTACATTCATTATGTGAATATATAAAACTATTTCATTCAGCGATTTTAATTTTTTGGTTATCCATACAGGCATACATATATAATACATACTAGCTTATATCCCGTGCGATGCACAATTTTCTTTAATATTTTATTATTTTTATTTAGATTTTTGTAATTATATCTTTTTTGATGAAATTTTAATATATATATTTATATTGTATATAATAAATTGGATTTATATATCTAACAATATAAGTATTTTAATTTAATAAATTCTTGACGTAATCTTTAGTAGTATTTTAGATATTAAAATAGAAAAATATTTTCAAATAATAGATCTAACGGTTCATATTTATTTGCTCTTAAAAAATCTGAGAGTGAGTAAAGTGCAAATAACAAAATATGTGCCCCATAATGTGTTGAGTTTCTTTTAACATATGCTATTATTTTTATTTTTTTATTAATTATCTAATTTAAATTGAATATTATAAAAAAATATATTAAACATGGTGATATGGTTAGAAAAGTAATTATAGAAATATAATTGACAAGTCAATGGAAAGGTCGATATTTAAGGCCCGACACCCTAATTATTCATTAATTTCGTAATTAATGAATAGGGAAAATATACAGCTCATAAAAAGAGTCCAAAATATGGTAAATTCATCAAAGAAGGATCCGGAATCCCAATTAAAGGCAATTAATGAGTCATAGCCTTTATCAATAAGGAAACGAATTCTCCAGCAAGAAATACAATGTTTATCCAATATCAAAAAGGAGACTTATTCGCTAAGACTCCTAAACATACCATAAATACTAGGCTCTAGACGCCTATATAAGGACCCTGATCCTACAATCAGAACTACATTTTGGACACAGCTCCATACGTCATCTACTACGTTTTGGACACAGCTTCATACGTCATCTACTACATTTTGGACACAGCTCCATAAGACATGTTTTGGACACAACTCCATACATCATCTACTACGTTTTGGGCACATCCTCGAAGGCACCCCTAGAACTACGTTTTAGACTTCATCCTCGAATAAGGACATACAAGTCACTACGTCCTTGGTGTGCCCCTGCCACCATAGCCCCGAGGGCAACGCCAAGAACTACGTTAATTTGGCTTGATTCTCAGTAATAATTGAGATACGTAGGCATCTTGTGAGTACCGATTTAGTCTCGAAACACAAGTGCAGCCATTAAAGCTCGAAGCTCATTAAACCTTAACATTAAATTCACAAGCACGTTTTTTAATCCACAACACATGGATTTTATAAGTTTAATATAATAATATTTTCATTATTTCTATATTTTGCCCGAATTTTTTTTAATTCGAATATGAGTTGTTTCAATTAAAAAATATAAAACAGACAATGTCCTTAAAAAGACAGTCAGTTACTTAGTAATAATTATATAAAATTATATTACATTTATATACATATATATATATATATGTTGCTCGTGTTACTTTTAGAAAATTAGAAAATAAAAAATTATATTAGCTTTCTATATATACGTTGCTCGTATTACTTTTAGAAAAATTAGTTGTTTAAGTTAGAAAAACTAAAAAAGTTATGTGTTTAGCTGAAAATGGTAAGTGGTTATTTATTAATAATTATATATAACAACATTACCATTACATATTTATTTTGCATGTTTTATGTTTAGAACATGAGTTGTTTTATTTAGAAAATATAAAACATATAATGCATGAGTTGTTAACTTGACAACCGACGCCAATAACATGAAAAAGCAACGGTTCCTTAAAGAACCGACGCTATAGATGCGACACTAAAAGACATTTATGTACTAGTGTGTGTGTGTATATATATATATATATATATATATATATATATATATATATATATATATATATATATGTTACCTATTTTATTTTTATAAGATTAGTTGTTTTAGTTAGAAAAATAGATAAAATAGGTAATGTATTTTAGCTGAAAAAAGCAATTGGTTATAAATAAATTTGTTATATATATGCCCAACCCAAATTATAGATAGGTCCGGCCCAAATACCGACCGACCGACCGACCAAAACTTTTAATGTTTCGTCTTTAATAATACTAGCTTAAAACCTGTGCGATGCACGGATTGTTACTTATTATTTTATTATTATATTTTTAATATTTTATTAATTGTATTTGTTAAAAAAATAAGTAGGCATGTTAAAATAGCTAAATACTTTTAATTAATTAAAAACATTAAAACAGATTTTAAAATAAATAAGTAAGAGTTTGTCCGTTATATTTTTGAAAAATGAGGGGTTTAATAAGAAAAAATAAAAAATGTAACATATATTTAGTTTATAAAGGTAAATGCCCGTGATATTTTTGGAAAATGAGCTTTTAAAATTTAATAATTAAAAGTAATTAAATTCGTTTTAAAATAAATAAGTAAATGGTTTCCTATGATAGTTTTGGGAAAAAAAGAATTTTAATGAGAAAAATAGAAAAAGTAAATTGAAAAAGACAATTTTCCGTGATATATTTAGAAAAGAAGGGATTTTGTTAGAAAAAATATATAATGTGTTTTAGAGTAATTGGTTATAAATATATATTTGATTATTTATATTTTAATATTCTTAGTGATTGCATTTGTTAAGTAAAATAAGTAGACATGTTAAAATAGGTAAACTTTTAAAAAATAAAACCCGTGCGATGCACGGATTGTTAATTTTATTTTATTATTATATTTTTAATATTTTATTAATTGTACTTGTTAAAAAAAATAAGTAGGCATGTTAAAATAGCTAAATACTTTTAATTAATTAAAAAAACATTAAAACAGATTTTAAAATAAATAAAAATAAAAAATGTAACATATATTTAGTTTAAAAAGGTAAATGCCCGTGATATTTTTGGAAAATGAGGTTTTAAAATTTAATAATTAAAAGTATTTAAATTCGTTTTAAAATAAATAAGTAAAGAGTTTCTTGTGATATTTTTGGAAAAAAATGAATTTTAGTGAGAAAAATAGAAAAAGTAAATTGAAAAAGACAATTTCCCGTGATATATTTAGAAAAGAAGGGACTTTGTTAGAAAAAATCTATATTTTAAAATTCTCAGTGATTGCATTTGTTAAGAAAAATAAGTATACATGTTAAAATATGTAAATTTTTAAAAAATAATTATAATATTATAGGTTTAAAAATAAATAACTAAAGGTTTGTCCGTGATATTTTTGGAAAATGAGGGGTTTTAGTAAGGCAAAATAGAAAAACTAACATGTTCTAGTTAAAAAAGGTAATTGCCTTGTTTGAAAAAGTAGGGGAATTTGTTAGAAGAAATAATGTATTTTAGGAAAAAAAAGGTAATTGGTTATAAATAGGTAATATTATTATTTTAATAATATATCAATACTATTATATAATAGACGAAACATTAAAAGTTTGGTTGGTCGGTAAGTTTGGTTGGTCGGTATGGTACGTTGTGATTTTACTTAATTGCCCTTAATTAACTGTACTTCGTGTTTTTACTTAATTAACTTTACCTATTTATAAAAATATATTATTAAATAATAATATTACCTATTTATAACCAATTATCTTTTTCACCTAAAATACATTATTTTTTCTAACAAATTTCTCTACTTTTTCAAATATATCACAGTTAATTACCTTTTTTAACTAAAACATGTTAGTTTTTCTATTTTTCCTTACTAAAAAACCCTCTTTTTCCAAAAATATCACGGACAAACATTTAGTTATTTATTTTTAAACCTATTTTAATATTATAATTATTTTTTAAAAGTTTACCTATTTTAACATGTCTACTTATTTTTCTTAACAAATGCAATTACTAAAAATATTAAAATATAAATAATCAAATACCTATTTATAACCAATTACCTTTTCAGCTAAAACACATTATATATTTTTCTAAAAAAGTCCCTCCTTTTCTAAATATATCACGGGAAATTGCCTTTTACAATTTACTTTTTCCATTTTTCTCACTAAAATCCATTCTTTTTCCAAAAATATCACAGGAAACTCTTTACTTATTTATTTTAAAACGTATTTAAATACTTTTAATTATTAAATTTTAAAACCTCATTTTCCAAAAATATCACGGACATTTACCTTTTTAAATTAAATATATGTTACATTTTTTTATTTTTTCTTACTAAAATCCCTCATTTTCAAAAATATAACGGACAAACCCATACTTATTTATTTTAAAATTTGTTTTAATGTTTTTAATTAATTAAAAGTGTTTAGCTATTTTAACATGCCTACTTATTTTTTGCACAATTACAATTAATAAAATATTAAAAAATAATAATAATAATTAACAATCCGTGCATCGCACGGGTTTTAAGCTAGTTTCTATAAATAAGTAAGGTTAATTAAGTAAAAACACGAAATACAATTAAGGGCAATTAAATAAAATCACAACGTACCATACCAATCAACCAAACTTTTAATGTTTCGTCTATTATATAATATTATTGATATTGATTTTGATTTGTATGATTTTATCAAGTAGAAATATAAATTATAAATTATAATAAAATATGTACTATGTTATTCTAAACATTTGTCTGTATTTAATAATAAAAAAATCTTAAGATGTTGTTGACGGGATTCGAACCTTGACCCGTGTGAGTATTTTAGATATCAACAAAGGAATATACTTTTAACATTACATCCAACGGTTCTCATTTATTTATCTTTAAATCTAATGGTTGTTATTTGGAGTACCAACTAACCAACAACCAATCAAATATAAGGTAGTTTGCTTATAATAGTATAATATAGATAGTATAGATACATAACATACATGACAATATATGATCATATACACTAATATATACCATATCTCATTATATTATTATTAGATGAATGTGCATTGTAATTATTTATACCACTAATTAACCAAATTATACATAATCTTTAACATATTTTAAGTATTAGATTTGTAGGACACAAATATGTTCAAATAAACACAAGATAACAAAAATCATAAAGAACTTTTATGTATACAAGTGTAATACAAAATTGTACTAATTTTATTGTCGCATAACTCATAAGTTGATATTCTAATAGGCAAACGTACAAAAAAACCGAATAAATCAGTTTACTCATATTTAGAATATGCCCGTGCATTAGATTTGTAGGACACAAATATGTTCAAATAAACACAAGATAACAAAAAGAATAAAGAACTTGTATGTATACAAGTGTAATACAAAATTGTACTAATTTTATTTTCGCATAACTCATAAGTTGATAAACGTACAAAAAAACCGAATAAATCAGTTTCCTCGTATTTAGAATATGCACGTGCATTGCCGTGCAAAAGAGCTAGTTTTTATTAATAAGCGAAACATCTTTTTAATGATATTTTATATCAATTGCGCATATATTAGCTTGGTTAAACATGAAACTAAGTATTATACTCAAAATATACTTGGGAGAGTAAGCCGGAGAACAATACATAGAAGTTTGAGGGTGGGTAGATGTTTCGTACAAATGTAGATTAAGATAACCAATTCACGGGTATAAAATAAGATGAAAAAATTACAAAAATAACCATTTTTTTGATGAAATTAACAAAAATAACCATTCTAAAAAAAATGGTCAATTTTACCTTTTGGAATACTCTACTCGTAGTTGAGTATCCCAATTTATATAAGATACTCCACTGGTAGTTGGGTATCCCATATACAGGATACTCCGTTGATAATTGGGTATTCAATATATATGGGATACTCTATTGACAATTGAGTATTGCATCGGGTAAAGTTGACCAAAATTTTAAAAGCGAGTATTTTTGTTAATTTTGTATGAAAAAAGTTAAAGTTGTCTTTCATCCAGTTTGTATCTTGATTCAACAATTAATTAATTATAATCGGGTCTGCTTCATCTGATTGTGACGCTAATGGGTATAATAATAATATAATATATTTGATACAATCATAATATATTTGATACAATAATTATACTATTATATATTTTAGATTAATTAACTCCTTATATATAATAAGCGTAAGGGAGATCTTATCCAAACTTTGGTCGGTCACTATACTACCAAAAGTATATGATCCGTTGGATTATAAAACTATAAATATTCAAATAGATGAGGACCGTTAGATATAATATTAAAAATTGTATTTGATTAATAATAGGATAATATTTAAATACTAAAATGTGTATTTTGATAATTTAAACCAATTATAATAATATAATTCATACAGACCCTAACCTATCAACCTATCAATTATAAAGAGATTCAAAAAATTTAATTATATAAGAAAAAGATTAGAAATTTCAAAGTTTAGAGGTTACCCACTTACCCTAAACTCTAACCCCTAAACCCTAAACCTTATACCCTATACCCTATATCATATGCTCTAAATTTATACACAACCAAGTAATCTTACTCACTCACTATTAACACTATAAGACTACTAAAAAATTTATATCATATGCTACTAAATTTATACATAACCAAGTAATATATATATGCCATTGTTAGAGGCAGAACCATCTTATTTAATAATTTGAGTTTGTAATATGTTTGGAATTTGGATCCAGATGATATTTTGTCATGCTCATGGAAAGGTTGTATCTTGGACTTGGAGACGTGGATTGCTAATTGCTAAATGTTACTGAAATGCTGACTTTTGTTAAATTTGTTTAAATTTGGGATTTTTATTTTCGGGTTTCGGGTATTATCCAAATCCAATAATTTTCGGGTTTCGGGTTTCGGATATTATCCAAATCCAATTCAAAAAATTTCAGGTTTCGGGTATATCCAAACCCGAACCGAAATCCATTGGATTGGATTTGGATACTAATTTTCGGGTATTTTTCGGGTTCGGATCGGGTTCGGGTATGGTCAAAAAAATCGGGTTTGGATTTGGATAATGCCAAACCCGAGCCGACCCGACAAGATTGCCATCCATATATATAATTCATACAGACCCTAACCTATCAACCTATCAATTATAAATAGATTCAAAATTTTTAATTATATAAGAAAAAGATTAGAAATTTCAAAATTTAGAGGTTACCCACTTACCCGAAACTCTAACCCCTAAACCATAACCCCTAAACCCTAAACCTTATACCCTATACCCTATATCATATGCTCTAAATTTATACACAACCAAGTAATCTTACTCACTCACTATTAACACTATAAGACTACTAAAAAATTTATATCATATGCTACTAAATTTATACACAACCAAGTAATATATATATATGCCATTGTTAGAGGCAGAACCATCTTATTTAATAATTTGAGTTTGTAATATGTTTGGAATTTGGATCCAGATGATATTTTGTCATGCTCATGGAAAAGTTGTATCTTGGACTTGGAGACTTGGATTGCTAATTGCTAAATGTTATTGAAATGCTGACTTTTGTTAAATTTGTTTAAATTTTGGATTTTTATTTTCGGGTTTCGGGTATTATCCAAATCCAATAATTTTCGGGTTTCGAGTTTCAGATATTATCCAAATCCAATTCAAAAAAATTCGGGTTTCGGGTATATCCAAACCCGAACCGAAATCCATTGGATTGGATTTGGATATTAATTTTCGGGTTCGGATCGGGTTCGGGTATGGTTAAAAAAATGGGGTTTGGATTTGGATAATGCCAAACCCGAGCCGACCCGACCCGATTTCCATCCCTAATTATAAATAGGTTTTCTATATTGAATAGAAATCTTTATGTAAAAATTCGTAATTATCTTTTCTCTTTAGTTTATGGAGAGTTCCATTTAGATAATAATTAGTAAACCATCATTAAATTAAAGATAATTTTGTTAGCTTCGCGTGGGTTGTAAAATCGTTAAAATCTGTTGTCTAAAACTCAATATAGAGCCCAAACAGTAAAGTGATTATCTAAATTTTAATAAATATTTTTTTTATTGTAGCACCAATTTAATTTTTTTCCTAATTCTTTTAAATTTATAAATTCTATGTTTATTTCAATAAAATATAAAAACCAATTTAAGAAAAAATTAAAATCGATCTGGTCCGTGGACGATCACTATACGACCAAATTAATAATTATAGTTAGATCTTAAATAGATCGATGAGAATTGTTAGATCTAATATTAAAAAATGTATCTGATTAAGAATATAATTATATTTAAATACTAAAAAGTGTATTTTGACAATTTAAATTTTTTCTATGTAAAAATTCTTAAATATCTTTTCTCTTGAATTTATGTATAATTCCAGTTAGATAATAATTGTTAAACCAAATATCAAGATAATAATTCATATCGATTACAATATTAAAAATTATCAATATAATGCTCATGTATATCATACTAACAATGATACATGTGACCCTACGTTAACATTAATAAATTTAAACACTTTTTTTTCTGAAGTAACATAACAATTTGATTAATCCAAATTATAATTATATTATTTTACATATAACAAACATAAAAGGATATGATCAAAATATTATTAAAATATTGAGGGTTTCATATTCATAAACGATAATTTTGAATATAATACTTATATTAAAAGGTGTATTTGATCACATGCAAGATTATATTTAAATACTAAGAAGTGTGTTTTGATAATTTACCCAATTATAAATTGGTTTTCTATATTGAATTAAATTATTTATGTAAAAATTCTTAACCATCTTTTCTTTTCGTTTTATGGGTAGGTGAACTGGTCAAGTTAGATAATAATTATTAAACCATCATAAAATTAAAGATAATTTTGTTAGTTTTGCATCGGTTGTAAAATCGTCAAAATTCAATTTCTAAAACTCAGGATATAACCCAAATAGTAAAGTGAGTATCTAAATTTTAATAAATATTTTTTTATTATTGTAGCACCAATTTATTTATTTATTCTCTAATTCTTTTAAATATAGAAATTTTATGTTTCTTTCAATAAAGTATTAAAATTAATTAAGAACAAATTCAAATCGATAAAGAATATAATAATATGAGAATAAAATTTTATATAGTCATAACATAATTTTTATTTTGTTTAAAATTTTTTAAGTAATAATATATTTTAAATTTTTATATACATCGTAAATAAAACCGAAACATTAAAAGTAAAAGCAGTTAGTAAGATACTTATATCGGTATATACTTGATATCATTATTATATTAAATACTTATATATAATGGATCTTTTCCAAAATTTTGGCCCTACGGTCCTTGGACAACCAAATTAATAAGGACCATTAGATCTTAACTACATAAATGAAAATCGTTAGATCAAATATTAAAAAAGTGTATTTTATTAATAATAGGATTATATTTAAATTCTAAAAAGTGTATTTTGATAATTTAAACCAAATATACCAAATATAAATAAGTTTTCTATATTGAATAGAATTCTCCATGTAAACAATTCGTGACTTTCTTTTCTCTTTCATGAACAATTCCTTTTAGATAAAAATTGTTAAACCATCGTTTAATTAAAAATAATTTAGTTATCTTTATGTGGGGTGTAAAATCGTCAAAATCTGATTTTTATAACACAGGATAAAGCCCAAATTAGTAAAGTGAGTATTTAAATTCTAATAATAATTATTATGTCATCATTATTTTAACGCCAATTTAATTAATTTTTTTAACTATTTTAAATTTAGAAATCTATGTTCAAAAATTAAAATCAATCTAAGAAAAATTCAAATCAACAAAGAATATAATAATACGATGATAAAAGTTTATAAAATTGTGCATATTTTTTATCCTATTTTATTAAGTTTTAGATCATAACTAATCAAATATTATTTATTATTAAATAATAAATTATACGCAAATGGTGATTTTGTTTTATACGAACTCATAGAGACCTAATTTCATTGTTAGCATGACTATATTCATATTAAAAAAAAACAATATTTTGAAATTTTAGACTCAACTACAGAAGTGGCCAAACTTTTTTAACCTATATACATTGTAAATTATTAAATTCGAAACTTTAAAAGTTTGTTAATCAATTAGTATACTACTTTTCTGAAAAACCGTACTTTACAAAAAATATTCTCAAATAACCTATGTCTGCAAAAAAAATGAAAAAATTCTTATTTTTAAAATAAACCTGTAAATTTTAATATGTTGTTGGTAGATTCAAACCTTAGATCATTCCACATGATATTTACTGTTATAATTTTAATATGTTGTTGTTGTTATATCTAACGTTCCTCAACATTTTAATTTGAAATATCCAACGATTATGGATTGAGTGATCAAACAAAGCGACCAGACTTATAAGGAAACTTTCGTTATTTGGTCTTAAATATAATAACATAGATATTTACGGGATATACTATACAAAATGAATTTTATACAGACTTTTGATCGTTACGATGTACTACTTTAAAAGAAGAACTAATACAAAAAAAAATTATATTTTAATTGATAATTTATTTTCTCAAAAGTTCAAAGTTCCCGCATCATTGACATATTACAAAAAAGAGTATATTATATTTTAGCAATAAATATTTAAAAAATTTAAAATTAAATTTTTTTAAAATATTAAGAAAAATTAATGATAGTATCCTGGTAGTTTTGTCCAAAATACCGCCAAAACATTCTCAACTGTTAGATCCAATACTTTCAAAAATAGATGATCAAGATTATATCATATAAAAAGAAGTTATTATCTAAAAATGATATAAGTTAAAAGATATTATATTATGATTGAATTTTCTAAAAAGTCAAAACATAAAAATAGTTGTAATTAAATAAGGAAACTCATTTAATAACAAAATAATAAAAATCGTTTAATCTTAAATAGATAGGTGAAAACCGTGAGATTTAACATTAAAAACTGTATTTGATTAATAAAGGGTATTCTAATAATCTAAACTACATATAAGTATATTTCCTAAATCGAATAGAATTTTCAACATTAAATTTAGTCACTTTATTCTCTTTTTAGTTTTAGAATAGTTTTTAATTAAAAAAAACTATTAAACCACAACTAAATTAAAGATTATTTTGTAAATTTCACGTGGACTTTAAAATTGGCCAAATCTAACTTTTATAACTCAATATAAACAAATATTAAATTGAGTGTGTACAATATGATAAATATCAAATTTTTAACTACAATTTTTTTGGCTAAATCTTTTTTAACAATAATTTAATCATGTAAACTAATAACTTTTAAATATTAAAATATTCATAAATAAATATAATTATAAATTAAAAAAATGATCGTGTGTTGCATGGGTAATAAAAATATAATTATAAATAAAATTTAAGTAACCGTGCATAGCACGGGTTACAAGCTAGTATTATTAAGTTGTATATAGTAGATTGAGATTAGTATCTTAATTCAACAACTAATTAATTATAATTAGGTCTGGTGGGTGATCTGATCGATATAAAAATAATATAATAGATTTTAGTACAATAATAATATTATAATGTTATTTTAGATTAATATCTTTTTAACATCATAGAATTCTACGTGAGATAGAATTTCAACGTAAGATATGATTTTATTTTTCTTAAAAAACAACATAGAAATCTACGTAAAATAAGATTTCTACGTGAGATGGGATTTTAAGGGTGAAACCAAAAAAAAACTGCAAACCAAAAAAAAGTTCGAATCAAATTTGCTATAATACTATTAAAAAGAGGTTTTGCTTATTAATAAAGGTTATCGTAAGATATGATTTTATTTTTCTTAAAAAACAACGTAAAATAAGATTTTTACATGAGATTAGATTTTGGGGGTGAAACCAAAAAAAGATGCAAATAAAAAAAAGTGCGAACCAAATTGATAAAAAAGAGTTGTGCTTATTAATAAATGTTATAGATAAGTTTTTTAGAATTTGGGCCTTCAAAGTTTGGGGTCGCAGCCCTCAGGCGGTCTCCTTCCCTGAATGCCCCTGTAGACGAGTTTGAATTAAAAGCCATAACCAAGAACAGATATTCAAATTCCCAAAGTATTTCATTTGAATTGAAAGCAATAATCAAGTACACATATTCATTGTTTCAAATTCCCAAAGTATTTCATTTGAATTGAAAGCAATAATCAAGTACACATATTCATTGTGTGTTATAATCGGCAGCCAGTCTCGGCCATTGGCTGCAGGTTATGGTGCACAGATATGGGGTGACAAATTACCTCCATCTCCAGAGATTTTGAGGTACTCAATATGTATCGTGTTAGACTTATTTTTACTACTAGCTTTATACCCATGCAATACACAGAAAGTTTTATAAATTATTTAAATATATTTTTTTAATATTTTTTAATTGTATTTCTTTAAATTTGTATATCAAAATAATCATTTTCTTTTGCATGTATATGTTATTTTAGTTTATGTTATTAAAACATACTCCAGGGTCACCATTGGTCCACGACAATCGTTTGTCTTATGTTTCTGCTAAATAATGCCCTTCCTTATTCACATCAAAAATCCTACATAAAAAATCATACTGTACATGTACGGTTAAAAATTTCCGCGATACGTGTTTTCACAACCAACCAACGCTAAGTACTAGTGTAAAGGTAACAGCTTGGGCGGAGTAAAATATAGAGTGGTGGCCGTATTTTACACTGAATTTCAAAAATGTGACCAAACTTTCAAGTTCACAAATTATTGGCAAGTTTTAGTTCTCGCGTTTTAAAAGAGTGGCTTACACTAACTTTTTTTCAAAACGATTGCCAAATTTTATTTCAAATTTTTAAAAGAATTACTCCTTTTCACAAAAAAGGAGTAGTGTATATATACCTGCGAATCTAGCTTTCTAAGTACCCCATTCCACAAAAAAGAATAACCAATTACATATAGTCAGGTATATCGTAATGGGCAGCGCGTCTCGGCCAATAGCTGCAGGTTATGGTCCAGATATATGGGGTGACAAATTCACTTCCATCCCCAGACATTTCGAGTTACTAATATGCTACGTCTTGTCTTAATTTTACTATATTTTTTAAGTTATTGCTTCTTGCTGCTTGATAGGCAAGCTAACATGACGTTTATGTACATATGTAGTTATGGGAAGCTTATTCCAAAGAACGTGACACGTTGAAAAATGAAGTACGGAGAATGTTTGTGTCTGCTGAAGGGGAATGGACTGAGAAGCTTATTCTGATTAATACAATTGAACGGTTAGGAGTTGGATACCACTTCTCCGAAGAAATTGAAGACATGTTGGCTGAAATGCAGAATGCACATGAAGTATGATCTGTTCACTACAGCACTCTTCTTCCGAATCCTTAGACAGCACGGTTACAAGACACACCAGGTAAGCCAAAACCTCGTAGAGCTAGGAAATTAGACTCTTCTACTAGGAAACAGGTACAACTGATGCGGCCAAAGTCATCTTGGTGAACATGATTCTTTGGTTATTCTTTTTTGTGGAATGACTTTGGCCCGAATCATGTTCACCAAGATGACTTTGGCCGCATCAGTTGTACCGTAGGAAACACATGTGTTTCCTAGTAGAAGAGTCTAATTTCCTAGCTCTACGAGGTTTTGGCTTACCTGGTGTGTCTTGTAACCGTGCTGTCTAAGGATTCGGAAGAAGAGTGCTGTAGTGAACAGATCATACTTCATGTGCATTCTGCATATCAGCCAACATGTCTTCAATTTCTTCGGAGAAGTGATATCCAAGTCCTAACCGTTCAATTGTATTAATCAGAATAAGCTTCTCAGTCCATTCCCCTTCAGCAGACACAAGCATTCTCCGTACTTCATTTTTCAACGTGTCACGTTCTTTGGAATAAGCTTCCCATAACTACATATGTACATAAACGTCATGTTAGCTTGCCTATCAAGCAGCATGAAGCAATAACTTAAAAAATATAGTAAAATTAAGACAAGACGTAGCATATTAGTACCTCGAAATGTCTGGGGATGGAAGTGAATTTGTCACCCCATATCTGGACCATAACCTGCAGCTATTGGCCGAGACGCGCTGCCCATTACGATATACCTGACTATCTGTAATTGGTTATTCTTTTTTGTGGAATGGGGTACTTAGAAAGCTAGATTCCCCGGTATATATACACTACTCATTTTTTGTGAAAAGGAGTAATTCTTTTAAAAATTTGAAATAAAATTTGGCCATCGTTTTAAAAAAAAGTTAACGGAAGCCACTCGCGAGAACTAAAACTTGCCAATAATTTGTGAACTTGAAAGTTTGGTCACATTTTTAAAATATTCATGTCCATACAAATATTCATATTTCTTGGACTCGTGGGTCGTGACAAACGGAAGTTCAACTATTATTAACATGTGCAATATATATAAGGTTGCAGTTGATAAGTAAATGGTCCCTGCCATCTGTGTAGTTGAGCTATGGTCCTCCACTAAGGGTAATACCTAATTAAGTAGGTGTTTGGCGTATCACAAAAAAAAATTTATAAATTATATGAGTGTTTGGATAAATTTATTTATAAGTTAGTTAAGATTTTGCTAAATTAAATTTTAAAAAATAATTATTAAATACAATGATTTCAACATTTGCATTTTAAATTAAAAAAAATATTTAAAAACATAAAGGTAAAAATATAAAGTATTAAAAAACAAAGAAATCAAGTAATAAGTCAATTAGTTCAGGAAAATATACCACATTATTAACATTCTCTTATTAACTTATTAACTGCTTATCTATCTATACTATATTATTAAAGACGAAACATTAAAAGTTTTGGTCGGTCGTCGGTCGGTCGGTATTTGGGCCGGACCTATCTATAATTTGGGTCGGGCCTATATATAACCAATTATTTTTTTCAGCTAAAATACATTACCTATTTTATCTTTTTTTCTAACTAAAATAACTAATCTTCTAAAAATAAAATAGGTAATATATATATAAAATGGTACTATTATTACATATTTATAATTGGTTACATTTTTCAGCTAAAACACATTATATGTTTTACATTTTCTAACTAAAACAACTCATGTTCTAAATATAACACATGCAAAATAAATATGTAATGATAATATTGTTATATATAATTATTAATGAATAATCACTTACCCTTTTCAGCTAAATACATAACCTTTTTTATTTTTTTTAACTTAAACAACTAATTTTTCTAAAAGTAACACGAGTAACATATATATAGAAAGGTAATATAATTTTCTATTTTCTAATTTAAACAACTAATTTTTTAAAAGTAAAACGGCAACATATATATTTATACTATCAATCAATACTATTATATAATAGACGAAACATTAAAAGTTTGGTTGGTCGGTATGGTACGTTGTGATTTTACTTAATTGCCCTTAACTATATTTCGTGTTTTTACTTAATTAACCTTACTTATTTATAGAAATATATTATTAAATAATAATATTGCCTATTTATAACCAATTACCTTTTTTCCCTAAAATACATTATTTTTTCTAACAAATTCCCCTACTTTTTCAAACATGGCAACTACCTTTTTTAACTAAAACATGTTAGTTTTTCTATTTTTCCATACTAAAACCCCTCATTTTCCAAAAATATTACGGACAAACCTTTAATTATTTATTTTTAAACCTATAATATTATAATTATTTTTTAAAAGTTTACCTACTTTAACATGTCTACTTATTTTTCTTAACAAATGCAATCACTAAAAATATTAAATATATAAATAATCAAATACCTATTTATAACCAATACTCTAAAACACATTATAGATTTTTTCTAACAAAGTCCCTTCTTTTCTAAATATATCACGGGAAATTATGTTTTTCAATTTACTTTTTCTATTTTTCTCACTAAAATTCATTTTTTTTCCCAAAAATATCATAGGAAGCCCTTTACTTATTTATTTTAAAACGAAATTTAAATACTTTTAATTATTAAATTTTAAAACCTCATTTTTCAAAAATATCACGGGCATTTACCTATTTAAACTAAATATATGTTACATTTATTATTTTTATTTATTTTAAAATATGTTTTAATGTTTTTAATTAATTAAAAGTATTTAGCTATTTTAACATGCTTACTTATTATTTTTAACAAATACAATTAATAAAATATTTAAAATATAATAATAAAATAACAATTAACAATCTGTGCATCGCACGGGTTTTAAGCTAGTACTGTATTATTAAAGACGAAACATTAAAAGTTTTGGTCGGTCGTCGGTCGGTCGGTCGGTATTTGGGCCGATTCACGGGCCTATCTATAATAAATTTATTAATAACCAATTACCTTTTTTCACTACATTACCTATTTTATATTTTTTTTTAAACCAAACCAACTAATCTTCTAAAAATAAAACGGGCAACATATATATAATATGGTAATATTATTATATATTTATAACTAATTATCTTTTTCAGCTAAAACACATTATTTTTATATTTTTTACCTAAAACAACTCATCTTATTAACTCCTTATATATAATAAGCGTAAGAGAGATCTTATCCCAAACTTTGGTCGGTCACTGTACTACCAAAAGTATATGATCCGTTGGATTATAAACTATAAATATTCAAATAGATGAGGACCGTTAGATATAATATTAAAAATTGTATTTGATTAATAATAGGATAGTGTTTAAATACTAAAAGGTGTATTTTGATAATTTAAACCAATTATAAATAGGTTTTCTATATTGAATAGAAATCTTTATGTAAAAAATCGTAATTATCTTTTCTATTTAGTTTATGGATACTTCCAGTTAGATAATAATTATTAAACCATCATTAAATTAAAGATAATTTTGTTAGCTTCGTCTGAGCTGTAAAATTGTTAAAATCTGTTGTCTAAAACTCAAGATAGAGCCCACGGTAAAGTGATTATCTAAATTTTAATATTTTTTTTAATTTAAACCAATTATAAATAGGTTTTCTATATTGAATAGAAATCTTTTTGTAAAAAATCGTAATTATCTTTTCTATTTAGTTTATGGATAGTTCCAGTTAGATAATAATTATTAAAGCATCATTAAATTAAAGATAATTTTGTTAGGTTCGCGTGGGCTGTAAAATTGTTAAAATCTGTTGTCTAAAACTCAAGATAGAGCCCAAATAGTAAAGTGATTATCTAAATTTTAATTTTTTTTTATTATTGTAGCACCAATTTAATTTTTTTTCCTAATTCTTTAAAATTTATAAATTCTATTTTTATTTCAATAAAATATTAAAATCAATTTAAGAAAAAATTAAAATCGATTTGGTCCGTGTACGACCACTATACGACCAAATTAATTATTACGGTTAGATCTTAAATAGATCGATGAGAATTGTTAGATCTAATATTAAAAAGTGTATCTGATTAATAATAGAATTATATTTAAATACTAAAAAGTGTATTTTGATAATTTAAAATTTTTCTATGTAAAAATTCTTAAATATATTTTCTCTTTAATTTATGTATAGTTCGAGTTAGATAATAATTGTTAAACCAAATATCAGATAACAATTCATATCGATTACAATATTAAAAATTATCAATATAATGCTCATGTATATCATATAACAATGATACATGTGGACCTGCGTTATAAGAGACTTAGGAGAACTCCTGTCCATGAATAAATGTAAACATTTTTTTTCTGAAGGAACATAACAATTTGATTAATCTAAATTATAATTATATTATTTTACATATAACAAACATTAAAGGATAATATCAAAATATTATTAAAATATTGAGGGTTTCATATTCATAAACAATAATTTTGAATATAATACTTAACCATCTTTTCTTTTCGATTTATGGGTAGGTCACTGGTCAAGTTAGATAATAATTATTAAATCTTCATTAAATTAAAGATAATTTCGTTAGTTATCTAAATTTTAATAAATATTTTTTTATAATCGTAGCACCAATTTATTTAATTTTCCACTAATTTTTTTAAATATAGAAATTATATCTTTCTTTCAATAAAGTATTAAAATAAATTAAGAACAAATTCAAATCGATAAAGACTATAATAATATGAGAATAAAATTTTATATAATCATAACATAATTTTAAAGTAGTAATGTATTTTAAAATTTTATATGCACTATAAATAAAACTGAAACATTAAAAGTAAAAACAGTTAGTATGATACTTATATCAGTATGTACTTGATATCCTTATTATATTAAACTCTTTAATATAATAAGCATAATAGGGATTTATTCAAAATTTTGATCGTGACAACCAAGTTAATAAGGAATATTAGATCTTAACTACATAAATGAAAATCGTTTGATCAAATATTAAAAAAGTGTATTTTATTTATATTAGGATTATATTTAAATTCTAAAAAGTGTATTTTGATAATTTAAACCAAATATACCAAATATAAATAAGTTTTCTATATTGAATAGAATTCTCCATGTAAAAAATTCGTGACTTTCTTTTCTCTGGACAATTTCAGTTAGATAAAAATTGTTAAACCATCTTTTAATTAAAAATAATTTAATTATCTTCACGTGGGGTGTAAAATCGTCAAAATCTGATTTTTAAAACACAAGATAAAGCCCAAATCAGTAAAGTGAGTATTTAAATTCGAATAATGATTATGATGTCATCATTATTTTAACGCCAATTTAATTACTTTTTTCTAACTATTTTAAATTTAGAAATCTATGTTCAAAAATTAAAATCAATCTAAGAAAAATTCAAATCAACAAAGAATATAATAATATGAGGATAAAATTTTATAAAATTGTGCATATTTTTTATCCTATTTTATTAAGTTATAGATCATAAGATATTATATCATAAGTTATAAAATTGTGCCAAAACATTCTCAACCGTTAGATCCAATACTTTTAAAAATAGATGATCAAGATTATATCATATAAAAAGAAATTATTATCTAAAAATGATATAAGTTAAAAGATATTATATTAGGATTGGATTTTCCAAAAAGTTAAAACATAAAAATAGTTGTAATTAAATAAGGAAACCCATTTATAACCAAAATAATAAAAATCGTTTAATCTTAAAGAGATAGGTGAAAACTGTTAGATTTAACATTAAAACCTGTATTTGGTTAATAAATGTTATTCTAATAATCTAAACTACATATAAGTTAAGTAGATTTCCTAAATCGAATAAAATTCTCAACATTAAATTTCGTCACTTTATTCTCTTTTTAGTTTTAGAATAGTTTTTAATTGAAAAAGAACAATTAAACCACAACTAAATTAAATATTATTTTATGAATTTCATGTAAACCGTAAAATTGGCCAAATCTAACTTTTATAACTCAATATAAACAAATATTAAATTGAGAGTGTAAAATATAATAAATATCAAATTTTTAACTATAATTTTTTTTTGCTAAATCTTTTTTAACAATAATTTAATCATGTAAACTAATAACTTTTAAATATTAAAATATTCATAAATAAATATAATTATAATTATTAAAAAAACAATCGTGTGTTGCATCGTAATAAAAATATAATTATAAACAGAATAATTATAAATAAAATTTAAGTAACCGTGCATCGCACGGGCTATAAGCTAGTAAATAATAGGACACGTATATGGAAACCAAGTTATTGATAACCAATTACCTTTTTCAGATAAATTATATTACCTATTTCATATATCTATTTAACTAAAATAAATCATTTTCTAAAAATAAGACGGGCAATATATATATAAAATGGTAATATTATTATATATTTATAACCGACAACTAAAACGCATTATGTGTTTTATATTTTCTAACTAAAACAACTTATCTTCTAAATATAATACATGCAAAATAAATATACTATGGTAATATTATTTTATATAAATATTAATAAATAACAAGTTATTCTTTTCAGCTAAAACAAATTACCTCTTTTATATTTTCTAACCTAAACAACTAATTTTCTAAAAGTAATGCAGACGTATATAAAAAAAATTAATATAATTTTATATAATTGTTAATAAGTAACTAATTGTCTTTTTAAAGATATTACCTGTTTATATTTTTTAACTGAAACAACTCATGTTCAAATTAAAAATAACACGAGCAAAAGATAGATATATTGGTAATATTATCATATTAAACTTATGAAATTCATGTTTATTATAAATTTTTTAACATTCAATTTAAACGAGATAATTAATTAAAATAAAAGTAATAGTATATTCAAATAAACTCGGTATATTGAACAAGTACATATTTTGATATTTGCACTTGAGTCCCTTTTTAGATTTTTAAGAGTAAAAAAATACGAATCATTAGATATGTTATTTTAAAATATTTTATATTTTAATATCTAAAATACTACTATTGATTACGTCAAAAATATATTAAATTTAAATATTATATTGTTAGATTTATAAATCCAATATATATATATATTAAAATTTTATCAAATTATATATAATAACTAAAATCTAAATAAAAAATAAGAAAATATTAAAGAAGACCGTGCATCGCACGGGATATAAGTTAGTATATAATAAGCGTAAGGGAGATCTTATCCAAAACTTTGGTCGGTCACTGTACTACCAAAAGTATACGATCCGTTGGATTATAAAACTATAAATATTCAAATAGATGAGGACTGTTAGATATAATATTAAAAATTGTATTTGATTAATAATAGGATAGTATTTAAATACTAAAAGGTGTATTTTGATAATTTAAACCAATTATAAATGGGTTTTCTATATTGAATAGAAATCTTTATGTAAAAATTCGTAATTATCTTTTCTCTTTAGTTTATGGATATTTCCAGTTAGATAATAATTATTAAACCATCATTAAATTAAAGATAATTGTTTTAGCTTCGCGTGGGCTGTAAAATCGTTAAAATATGTTGTCTAAAACTCAAGATAGAGCCCAAGATTATCTAAATTTTAATAAATATTTTATTATTATTGTAGCACCAATTTAATTTTTTTCCTAATTCTTTTAAATTTATAAATTCTATGTTTATTTCAATTTAAGAAATCGATGTGGTACGTGTACGATCACTATACGACCAAATTAATAATTATAGTTAGATATTAAATAGATCGATGAGAATTGTTAGATCTAATATTGAAAAGTGTATCTGATTAATAATAGAATTATATTTAAATACTAAAAATTCTTAAATATCTTTTCTTTTGAATTTATGTATAGTTCCAGTTAGATAATAATTGTTAAACCAAATATCAAGATAACAATTCATATGGATTACAATATTAAAAATTATCAATATAATGCGCATGTATATCATACTAACAATGATATATGTGGACCCTACGTTATAAGAGATTTAGGAGAACTCATGTACATGAATAAATTTAAACACTTGAAGTAACATAACAATTTGATTAATTCAAATTATAATTATATTATTTATATATAACAAACATAAAAGGATAATATTAAAATATTATTAAAATATTGAGGGTTTCATATTAATAAATGATAATTTTGAATATAATACTTATATTAAAATGTGTATTTGATTAAATGTATGATTATATTTAAATACTAAGAAGTGTGCTTTGATAATTTAAACCAATTATAAATTGGTTTTCTATATTGAATTGAATTGAATTCTTTATGTAAAAATTCTTAACTATCTTTTCTTTTCGGTTTATGGGTTATGGGTAGGTCAACTGGTCAAGTTACATAATAATTATTAAACCATCATTAAATTAAAGATAATTTCGTTAGTTTCGCATGAATCGTAAAATCGTTGTTAGCACAAAATCACGCAAGCGCACGTGGTCACAAGTAATATACGAATAAGTCAAGTTCGTTCCCACAGAGATCTAATGAGGTGTTCAATTCAATTAATGTACCTATGCAACAATGTATGATTTTTATCCACTGCTAAGACAATTAACAATTTGGGTTTGATTATCTAAAATTAACTAGAGAACAAATTATTAAACTAAGAATTAACTAACTAAGAGGATTAAAATCGATTTATGTATATGAGAATAAAACATGGGATCCTAACTTCATTAAGTACTTCATTCAGAGTCTTTTGTCTTTAATCAATGTATGTGACGGTTGTGATAACTAATTGGATAACACGAAATCAGTACACGCTACCTTTCAGTATACGTATACCAAACCACTTAAAAATCCACAAAATAGATAGAAGTTAAGCAGACACCAATTATGCTTAGACCCTATATGTCTATAAGATTTGAAAACATAACGGTTTAACGAGCAAGTTATCCATTCAGATTACATAGGGCAGGTAAGATGGTTAAAATCACCTACGAATCATGCATGACAAACATACATAAACCTATGCTAGCATGGCAAGTTCCAAACCTCTATATCCACTTTCGCATTCAATAGAGATTAACAAACAATCTTAGATGTTAGCTACGCATCCAAGAAGAATAAGCACAACCAAACTAGGATATCAATTAGCCATCACACACACATCTTTAAAACAATTAACTACTAAAATTCATAAATAAATCCGTTAGAATCCCACGACAATGATTAGTTCATAATAGAACCGTTCATCATCGTGGGTTCTGATGAAAGCATGATGAAAAAAAAGAAATCAATGATGTAAATATGAATAAGAGTTAAAGGTTTAGAGGACAAATCCGGAAGCATCCAAAAGTTGCACCAAAATTGAAGAATACAAGAAAAAACTATGTCTAGATCTCCTCGTAGTCACGTTCTTCGTTCTTGGCTCCTCGATCTTGTGCTCCAATATTGAATCTGATCTCTGGTGTGTTGTGATGTATAGTGATGTGTTGATTATGTCCCCCAAGGTGTGTATTTATAGCTCCAAGTTGTCCCTCTTTCAAACAATTGCCGTTTTTGAGTTAGAATAGAATTACGGCAATTTCCATCTTTGAATGCAATAAGAATTGCATATTCCATGTTAACAACTGATTCTGGAAGTTTCTGGCCGCCCCAAGCAATTACCATAATGATTAGAAGTCGAATTTGTGAAAATTTCCTTATTAAAATCGAATTCTGGCAATTTCTGGCGATTCTGACTTCCTGGGCGGCCGCGCAGAATTCCAGTACAATTCCTGGACGCCCGCGCAGAACCTTCGGTCTAGAATTATAGAAAATGTTGTCCTCTTCGCGTGAGCTGTAAGATCGTCAGAATCGGACTTGTAGAACTCCAGATATGGCCAAAACAGTGAATTATGTGCAGGTAGCCCAACAAATCCGAATTTCTTTCTAATAAATCTCCAAATTGAGCTATTTATTCTCCAATCCTTCCAAGATTAGGATTTCCTTGCGCTTTCTCGCTCCGCAACCACTTGACCTTCACAAACATGCTCAAAACACCCCTGCAAACCACAAGAACTCCACTTCTCTGCTGACAACTCAACTCTGCAAATACTAATACAAAACACATTACAAACACCACAAACTTGATAACAAAACAGCCAGTTTAAGCCAATTTAGGACGATCCAAGTGGATATGAAATCCACTTATCAATCGTCAAAATTCAATTTCTAAAACTCAGGATAGAACCCAAATAGTAAAGTGAGTATCTAAATTTTAATAAATATTTTTTTATTATTGTAGCACCAATTTATTTATTTTCCCACCAATTCTTTTAAATATAGAAATTTTATGTTTCTTTCAATAAAGTATTAAAATTAATTAAGAACAAATTCAAATCGATAAAGAATATAATAATAGGGTTAATAATCAAGTGAGTCACTAAAGTGGGCTCAATGTATCAAGTTGGTCACTGAATTGAAAACGGTATCAATAAGGTCATTAAAGTGGCTTACGGGTACATTTGATTAATTCTACTAATTTTTGTTAACGATAAATGATGATGTGTTTAGTATAATCTAATGCAGGAATTCAGAACACTTTATCGGATGCTTGCCACATCAGATTATACTAAACACATCAAATTATACTAAACACATCATCATTTACTGTTAACAAAAATGTAGCAGAATTAATCAAATGTACCCGTAACCCACTTTAATGACCTTATTGATACCGTTTTCAGTTCAGTGATCAACTTGATACATTGAGCCCACTTTAGTGACTTACTTGATCATTAACCCTATAATAATATGAGAATAAAATTTTATATAATCATAACATATTTTTTTATTTTTTCTCAACAATTTAATTTGAAAGATCCAACGGATTGAGTGATCAAACAAAGCAACCAGACTTATAAGGAAGCTTTCATTATTTAGTCTTTAATATAATAACATATATATTTATGGGATATACTATAAAAAAATGAATTTTATATAGAATTTTGATCGTCACGGTATACTACTTTAAAAGAAGAACTATTACAAAAAAATTATATTTTAATTGATAATTTATTTTCTCAAAATTTCAAAATTCCCGCATCATTAACATATTACAAAAAAGAGTATATTATATTTTAGCAATAAATATTTAAAAAAATTAAAAATTAAATTTTTTTATAAATATTAAGAAAAATTAATGATATTATCTTCGTAGTTTGGTCCTAAATACCGTCAAAACATTCTCATCCGCTAGATTCAATATTTTTAAAAATAGATGATCAAGATTATATCATATAAAAAGAAGTTATTATCTAAAAATGATATAAGTTAAAAGATATTATATTAGAATTGGATTTTCTAAAAATTCAAAACATAAAAATAGTTATAATTAAATAAGGAAACTCATTTAATAACAAAATAATAAATATCGTTTATTCTTAAATAAATAGGTGAAAACCGTTAAAACTGTATTTGGTTAATAAATGTTATTCTAATAATCTAAACTACATATAAGTAGATTTACTAAATCGAATAGAATTCTCAACATTAAATTTCGTCACTTTATTCTCTTTTTAGTTTTAGAATAGTTTTTAATTGAAAAAGAACTATTAAACCACAACTAAATTAAAGATTATTTTATGAATTTCATGTGGACTATAAAATTGGTCAAATCTAATTTTTATAACTCAATATAAACAAATATTAAATTGAGCGTGTAAAATATAATAAATATCAAATTTTTAACTACAATTTTCTTTTTTAACAATAATTTAATCATGTAAACTAATAACTTTTAAATATTAAAATATTCATAAATAAATATAATTATAAATATTAAAAAAATAATCGTGTGTTGCATTGATAATAAATAATTATAAATAAAATTTAAATAACGATGCTATAAGCTAGTAATGTATAAGTTACCCAACACAAACAAGCCCATATAATTTCCTTCGGAACAGGTATACCTGACTTCAGTATACTCGACTGCAGTGTTCAAATACACACACTTCCCCCTTCTTATTTATTTGTTCTTTGAAAAAAAAACTTATCTCAAATTAATTGTTTATCTTTATAATCAGTACAAACTAATGATCATTTTTCACTGATATTTTCATTATTTATCACTTTCAATATCAACTTTTCTCATCTATATTTATAGAACTAACACATTAATTATATGTATGAAAACAAAATAAATATAACATTTAAAATTTCTTAATATGCATGTGTAAAATTTTCAAACGGACTAACTAAAAAGGGATATATATTATAAACTCTTGAAAAACAAAAACAAAGCTTATTTTCAAAAAAACAAAAAACAAAGTCAAATAAAATTATTACTATCTCATCTATACTATTGTTGTGGATTAAAAAACGTGCTTGTGTAATTAATGCTAAGGTTTAATGAGCTTCGAGCTTTAATGGCTGCACTCGTGTTTCCGGACTAAATCGGTCCTCACAAGATGCCTACGTATCTCAAATAGTTATTGAGAATCAAGCCAAAGACGTAGTTCTTGGTGTTGCCCTCGGGGCTATGGCGGCAGGGGCACACCAAGGACGTAGTGACTTGTATGTCTATATTCGAGGATGAAGTCTAAAACGTAGTTCTAGGGGTGCCTTTATGGCTTGTCGCGCCATCGAGGCGTTGTGACGTATGGAGCTGTGCCCAAAACGTAGTAGATGACGTATGGAGTTGTGTCCAAAACGTAGTAGATGACATATGGAGCTGTGTCCAAAACATAGTAGATGACGTATGGAGCTGTGTCCAAAACGTAGTTCTGATTGTAGGATCAGGGTCCTTATATAGGCGTCTAGAGCCTAGTATTTATGGTATGTTTAGGAGTCTTAGCGAATAAGTCTCCTTTTTGATATTGGATAAACATTGTATTTCTTGCTGGAGAATTCGTTTCCTTGTTGATAAAGGCTATGACTCATTAATTTCCTTTAATTGGGATTCCGGATCCTTCTTTGATGAATTTACCATATTTTGGACTCTTTTTATGAGCTGTATATTTTCCCTATTCATTAATTACGAAATTAATGAATAATTAGGGTGTCGGGCCTTAAATATCGGCATTTCCATTGACTTGTCAATTATATTTCTATAATTACTTTTTTGTTCATATCATTTGCCCCCCAACTTCTAGGAAAATCTCTCTTGGATTATCGTAGAAGTTATTTTATTCGGGAGTTACGAAATTTTCTTCTGTATTGTGACTTGGTTTGACGAGCATATAGTTCTAAACCAATTTTGTAATTTCCCAAAACAGGAATCGGGATTTTCATCAATTCCCTGGAAGATAAATCAATTTTTGAATTTTTCAGTTCATTTTCGACCAGGATCCTGGTCGAATTCGACTTCACTTTTGGGTCCTGGTCGAACACCTTCGACCATGATTCTGGTCGAATTTTGACTGGCTTCTTCCTCCTGGTCGAATGATTTCGACCAGGTTTCTGGTCGATTTTGATTTCAATTTTGCCACCTGGTCGAATGATTTCGACCAGGTTTCTGGTCGAATGATTTCGACCAGGTTTCTGGTCGAATCTTGACTTAATTTTACCCCCTGGTCGAACACTTTCGACCAGGTTTCTGGTCGAATCTTGGCGTTGTTTTAGGCCCTGGTCGAATACTTTCGACCAGGATTCTAGTCGTAGATGTGCTCCATTTTGGGCCCTATTCGAACTCATTCGACCAGGATTCTGGTCGAATACATGGTTTAGTTTGGACTTTATTCGAACTCATTCGACCAGTTCTGGTCGAATATTTGGTTCATTTTGAGCTTTATTCGAACTCATTCGACCAGGATTCTTGTCGAATATTTGGTTCATTTTGAGCTTTGGTCGAACAACTTCGGCCAGGATTCTGATCGAATATGAGAGCCATTTTGGGCCTTTAGCCTTTTTTATCGGGCCTTTAGCCTTTATTGGGCTTTTAGCCTTTATTGGGCCTTTAGCCTTTTTTATTGGGCCTTTAGCCTTTATTGGGCTTTTAGCCTTTATTGGGCCCTTAGCCTTTTTGATCTATACCGGCTAATGCCGGTTGTCCTTCCTTCAACCGGCCCAATTACCGGCTTTTATCCCTTACCTGGGACTTACTACCCTTTTTTTTTGGGATTTTAATATACACTAGTGTTTCACGAGTATCGTCTTGGTGTAAAGTGTGGAGCGACCTACACATTTACGACGATTTTGCCTTATTCGAGGCTAACTTGACATTTGTATAAGCCTTTTATATCTTATACCGTCTTGTTTTGGCTTCAAACCTTTTATTAAGCAGATCGAATGATGGGGTTTGGACTGAATGTCTTAGGTTTCTGGGGTTTCAACCCTTACATAATACTCAAGTTTAAAAACTTGGATTGGTTTCGTCGACCTTATTTCTACTTGTCCTAGTAGTGAGTCCAGTCAAGACACACTTTAAACATAATAGACTTTCAAGTTTGCAGCATGCCAAGTTCTTGGCACTTCGATCCCTTCCAGGGTTTCCAATTTGTAGGAGCCCCGACCAAATACGTTCTTGACGCGATATGGTCCTTCCCAATTTGGGGCCAACTTGCCTTTTTGTCCAACTTCGGATGCCTCAATCTTTCGAAGGAGTAAGTCTCCTTGTCGAAAGAACCTTTCTTTAACCCTTAGGTTGTAATAGAAAGATGCTCATTTCTAATGTTCAACTATCTTGGCATTTGCCTCATCTCTAACTTCATCAATTAGATCTAAAGCTAGCCTCAAGCCTTCTTCATTTTCTTCTGGTTCATAAGCCTCAACTCTTGGAGACGTGTGAGTAATCTCCATTGGAACCACTGCCTCTGCCCCATATGCCAACAGGAAGGGGGTAGCTACAGTGGTGACTTTACAAGTAGTACGATATGCCCATAGTATGGGGAGCAATTCGTCTACCCAAGTGTTTCTGGAGCGCTCAACTCTTTTCTTCAGTCCATCCAGGATTATTCGATTTACAACCTCAGCTTGCCCATTTGCTTGTGGATGGGCAACAGAAGTGAAGCACAACTTGATATCATTCTCATCACAATACTTCTTGAATTCATCATTGTTGAATTGAGTTCTATTGTCCGTAACCAGGACTCGTGGAATTCCATACCTGCATATCACATTTTCCCAGAAGAAATGCATCACTTACTTGGTGGTTATCTTGGCTAAAGGTTTAGCCTCAATCCACTTGGTGAAGTAGTCAATTGCTACTATCAAGAACTTTCTTTGAGCACTTGCCATAGGAAATGGCCCGAGTATATCCATTCCTCACATAGCAAAGGGGATAGGTGAGTTAATGGATGTCATCATCTCTGGTGGTTGCCTAACCACTGGTGCATGTTTTTGGCACCGTTCACATTTCTTCACATAGCTTTTAGCATCAGCAAGTATGCTTGGCCAATAGAAACCTAGACGAGTGATTTTATGGGCAAGGGCTCTGCCCCCCAAGTGTTGTCCACAAATTCCTTCGTGTACTTCCTTCAGGGCCAATTCTGCCTCTTGAGGTCTTAAACATTTCAGATATGGAATGATGAAAGACTTCTTGTATAGGATTCCCTCAATCAGGGTATACCTTAGTGCTCTGACGTACAACTTTCGTGCTTATGAAGTGTCGTTGGGTAACCACCCAATTTCTAGATGAGATTTGATGGGATCAATCCAACAACCGCCAACATCAATGGGTGCTACCAACTTTCCGTTGATGCTTGGGGTCCTCAGGACTTGGAAGTAGACACTTCCTGCATAATTTTCAATTTCGGAAGAAGCAAATTTAGACAAGGCATCAGCCTTCACGTTTTCTTCCCTTGGAATGTGCTCTACATAGCATTCGTCGAACTGAGTCATGATGGCCTTGACAAGTTTCAAGTACTTGGCCATGACTTCATCTCTGGCCTCAAATTCCCCATTTACTTGGGAAACCACTAGCCTCGAGTCTCCACATACTTTCAGAGTTTTGACCCTCAAGGCTCCAGCCAGCCCTAAGCCAGCTATCAGAGCTTCATACTCAGCCTCATTGTTTGTCGTTGGGAAGTCAAGTTTTAGTGCATATTCTATGAGGAATCCATCAGGACTTTGTAACACTAAACCGGCTCCACTTGATTTTGTTTTTGATGCTCCATCAAAATAGAGCACCCAACATTATTTGGATATTATGTCTTCAGTTTCCTTGTCTTCCATTGTTACTTCCTGCCCCCCGACTTCTTGGTTGTCAATGGTACATTCAACCATGAAGTCAGCGAGTGCTTGAGCTTTTATGGCCATTCGAGGCTTATATATACTTGATGTCGAATTCGCCCGATTCAATGGCCCATTTTATCAATCTTCCACTAACTTGAGGGCTATGCAAGATGTTTCTTAGAGGTTGATCAGTTAAGACCTCTATCTTGTGAGCCTGGAAGTACGGGCGTAGCTTTCTTGAGGCCATTATCAAGGCTAAGGCAAACTTCTCAATCGTTGAGTAGTTTATTTCTGCCCCGTGTAGAATCTTGCTCACGTAGTAGATGGGTTTCTGAACCTTTAACTCTTCTTTTACCAAAACAGCTCCCAGGGCAATGTTGGATACTGCCAAGTATAGATAAAGAACCTCTCCTGGTTTGGGTTTGGCCAATAGTGGCGGCTCAGCCATATATTTCTTTAGGGCCTCAAAGGCCTCTTGGCTTTCAGTTGTCCATTCAAAATTTTTCACTTTCTTGAGTGCTTTAAAGAAGGGTAAACACTTCTCTCCTGACTTGGAGATGAATCTTCCCAATGCTGCCACTCTTCCCGTTAATTTCTGGACATCTTTGACAGTCTTTGGTGGTTCCATGTCTAGAATTGCTTTGATTTTGTCGGGATTGGCCTCGATTCCTCTTTTAGAAACCATCAGGCCTAAAAACTTTCCCGAGCCTACACCAAAGGCACACTTAGCTGGATTCAACATCATCTTGTGGTGCCTTAGCACTTCAAATGCCTCTCGGAGGTGCTTAATGTGATCGGCCTTATCGAGGCTCTTGACTAACATGTCATCTACGTAGACCTCCATGGTTTTCCCAATTAGGTGTCCAAAAATTTTGTTCACCAATCTTTGGTATGTTGCCCCTGCATTCTGAAGTCCAAATGCCATGACTAAGAAGCAGAATACACCAAAGTCAGTGATGAATGATACTTTGGCGATGTCATCCTCATGCATCTTGATTTGATTGTATCCACTGAAGCCATCCATGAAGCTAAGCATCTCGTGCCCAGCTGTAGCATCTATTAGTGCATCAATCCTTGGTAAGGGAAAACAATCCTTAGGACATGCATCATTCAAGTCAGTGAAGTCGACGCACATCCTCCATTTTCCGTTAGCCTTTTTGACCATCACGGGGTTAGCCAACCATTCTGGGAATTGAATTTCCTCAATGAACCCAGCTTCCAAAAGTTTATTAACTTCCTGTTTAATGGCTTCAAGCCTCTCTGGAGCAAAATTCCTCTTTTTCTGTTTCACCGTCTTCCTTTCAGGATCCACATTCAGTTTGTGAGTTATCAATTGGGGATCAATCCCTGGCATGTCGGCCGCTGTCCAAGAAAAAACGTCATTGTTTTCTTGAAGAAAAGACGCGAGTTTACTCTTCAATGGTTCGGGCAGCAGTGCCCCAATATAAGTCACCTTCTCTGGTTCTCTTGGGACTAGGGGAATTGGGACCAAGTCCTCAGCTGGTTTCCCCCTTCTGTCCTCGTTGTCGCTGATATTCATGTCTTCAATTGGGAGAACTTGCCCCCCGGTTCCATCAGGCCTTAACGCGGCTACATAACAACTTCTAGCCATATTTTGGTCTCCTCATTCTTCACCAATCCCATTCCTCGTTGGGAACTTGATTTTTAGATGATAAGATGAGGCAACAGCCTTGAACGCATGAAGACCAGTCCTTCCCAGGATTGTATTGTAGGTTGAAGTCGCTTTTATAACTATGAAGTTCAACATCTGAGTAGACGTATTCATCCCTTGCCCCATGGTCATTGGGAGTTGGATAGTGCCTTCCACTTTTGATTCCACCCCGTTGAATCCGTATATAGGCATATTTGAGGGTGTTAGCTGAGAATCAGTGTAACCCATCTTTATAAAAGCATCGTGGAACAAGATATCCACTGAAGCTCCATTGTCAACCAGGACTCTCTTTGTTTCGGAGTTGCCTATCACAGGTACTATGACAAGAGGATCATCATGGGGGAACTTCACCCCTTCCAAATCTGAATCGTCAAAACCTATTGACACTTCTGTTCTGGCACGCTTCGGTGCTTCTCCAACCACAGTCATTACCTCTCGGGCATAAGCCTTTCTGAGTTTCGGGAGGACCCAGCAACAATTGGCCCTCCGAATATCATGTTGATGACTGGCCCTCGGGGCTTAGGGTTATGATCTTGGTCATTGTCCCTTCTGTCGTAATCCTTCCTTTCATAGTTTCTTCTTTGACTCCCTTGATTTCCATCCTTGGTGAATTTGCTGAGTTTTCCTCTTCGTATCAGAAATTCGATCTCATCTTTCAATTGACTACAATCGTCGGTGTCGTGACCGACTTCTTTGTGGAACCGACAGAACTGATTTTGGTTCCGTTTGGACATGTCAGCCCTCATTGGCTTCGGCCATTTGAGATCTCCTTCCTTAGCAATCTCCATCAGAATTTGACTCCTGGGAGTTTTCAATCTTGCATACTCCGTAAACTTTGGCCCAAAATTGTTTCTCTTGGGTGGAGAATCAGAGCCCTTTGACGTTCTGGGAAACTTTTCCTTGACGTCGTATTCCTGAGTTTCTTTTCTTTTCTTTGAGTTTCCACTACCGCTAGCACTGGGTTCATACTTTCTCATGCTTTCTTCAGCCTTAATATACTTTCTGGCTCTATCTTGGAGCTTCAGCATGCTCTTGGGTGGATTTTTAGCTAACGACCTTTTGAAGTGGTCATCAGTAGTTCCTTGTTGCAGGGCTATCATAGCCACTCTGTCCTCTAAGTCCGGGACTTTCAAAGCCTCTCGAGTGAATCGATTGATGTAGTCCCTTAGGGCTTCATTCTTTCCTTGCTGGTTTGCCATGAGTGACACAGAGCTTTTCTCATGCACCCTTCCACTAATGAACTGATTGATAAAAGCTTTGCTTAGTTCCTTAAAAGACCCAATTGATTTGGGAGGAAGACGGCTATACCAGCGTTGGGCCATTCCTGCCAAGGTTTGTGGAAACGCCCTACACTTGACCGCATCGTTGGTTGGCTGCAACAGCAGTGCATTGGAGAAGGTCCTTACATGATTTGCGGGATCTCCCGTTCCATCATAGGCTTTGATCGAAGGCATCTTGAATTTTCTAGATATAGCCATTTTCATGATGTCTTGAGTAAACGGTGGTGTAGGATCATCAGGATCTCCTAGGGGCAACAGAATACTAGAATCACCCCTTGGGGCTTCGGCCCTCTTGGTTCTTCTTGCCGGTGGATCCAAGTTGATTATCGGGATCCCTTCAGTCATTCGGCCTTGAGAGAAGTTGATATTATAATAAGGATGGGTTGGTTGACACCCAATGGAGCCCAGACTAATTGTAAGGGAGAGAGAGTAATAAATAAAGGATGGAGACAGATTCAGAGATTCTTGAGTATAGTTCAGACTAAGAAATTATTATGCCAGAAATATGAGGCTTAAATTAGCTCTTATGGTTGATGCCAAGAAAAGGGATACCAAGTATAAAGGAAACTACAATGGTTTTGGGAGATTGTACAAGGTTTTAATGAGCTACCAGATATCGATTTGGATGACATGAGAATGAATACCAAGTATTCAGGGTATAGTGGGAATGAAAGAGTTAGTGACTCAGTTACAAGAGTTGTTGTACAAGGGTATGATAAGACCCAGTGTACCACCATGGAAAGCCCGGTGTTGTTGTAAGAGAGAAAGATGTTAGCACAAAATTATGTATCGAACCTCGAGAGTTGTATGAGTTCGACATGGATGATAGGTACCCTTGTAAATGATTGTTTGATCAGCGGAAGAACGCTGTGTATTTCCAATTTATTTAAGAACTGTGTATCACCAGTTGGAAGTTAAATCCGAGGATATACCCGAGACTGTGATTCGTACTAGGAATAGACACTTCGAGTTTCAGCAAGGTTATTTTTGGGTTGACTAATGCACCCACAAATTTTATGGAATGTAATGAATTGGCTTTGAGTTACCCGTGATAGTAGATAGCATGAGATGGAGAAATGGCTAGAATTGACCTAGGATTATGACTGTGAGATACACTACCATCCGGGGAAGGCCAATGTGGTGGCCGATACCCTTAATTAAAATGAGACAGAGATGGTTCCGAATGGTCGGGAATTAAAGGATGAGATTTTACACAAAACCCAAGTTAGTCCAACAAACTAGAAAGACAAAAGATTTCACCAACAAGCGGCTAGTGACAACCAAGACAGACAGAGAAAGTATGCGGACTAAGCCCGGAAGTATAGAGATAGTATTGCTATTGATAAGCTAAATGGCATGTTGATGGATGACAAGCAAGTTTATGTTGGTGTATTTTCTGTACAAACAAGATGGGGAATATGAGGTTAGAGATTCGTGATGCTAAAAGATATCCATGGAAAGAATTAATGAGATTTGGAAAGAAATGGAAGTGAGCCCGAGATTCATTGGGCCATCTGAGATTTTAAAACGCGTCAGGAAGGTGGCCTACGAGCCAGCCTTACCCCCCAAACTTGTAGAATGGTCATAACGGGGTTCATGTGTCAATGTTACGTCAGTATACTATATATGCCCGGCATATGTAGAGTACGAGCAAGTAGATATACAACCTGGTCTGACTTACAAAGAACAACCTGTGGAAATCACGGATAGAAAAGAACTAGTGCTAAGAGACGAGGTTGCCAAGCTAGTGAGAGGTTTGTGGAGAATCAAGAAGTGGAAGAATCCACTTGGGAGTTAGAAAGTGCAATGGAAGAAAAGTACCCCCAGTTATTCCTAAGTTGATTCCGTGACGGAATCCTTTTAAGGAGGGGAGACTATAATAACCCGAATTTTTGGAAAAATTTAAAACTTTTCTTATTATGGTTAAGTGCAGCAGTGAATAGTGATTTGGTGGATGAATAGTGATTTTGAGGATTAACAAAATTTTTCATGCCACCTATGTACGAGACGTAGTGTGGATATTCTGAAGTCATATTAGTGATCTACGGAGTAAATAAGTGAATGCAAAGACGATCGGAATTCAGAAATTCCAAATTTTATTTTGGTGTAGTATTTGACCGGGCAGCGAATTATATATTATTATATTCAAGAAATGAGATATTAAAATTGAGGATTTGAGGATTTAATATTTTGGAATTTTATTATTTTATTAAAGTCGATTTAAGGATTCGATTGTTGGAATGAATAGTGAATAGTTACTATTCACTGCGAGAATCGCGTAGAGTTTTACTCGCTCTTTTTGGAAAATATTTCGAATCGTTTCAAGAGGAACAAGGCAACATCTACAGGATTAAATATAGACATGCAAGTAACATGTAACAAGATTAATTCGAGGGATGCAACATTTGGATCATCCATGTGAAAAGAAACGAACCAGTAAAGCTACTTTAACCAAACACATGCATGCGCGACACGTGTCCCTGCTTTGCCACCATGATACTCCATGGCTTGACACGTGTCCTGATGACAAGGACAATGCTTATGACTCACCACTTTTAACAAAAAAAATCAGCATTTCCAAGCAAATCAACAAAAACCAAAAACCATTTTTTTCTTCTTCATTTTCGGCTAAAACAGAACTGCCGAATTGTAAATTTCATATCTCCTTCAGTTCTCGGTGGAAAATTGCGAGCTATAGCTTGTTGGCAAGGTCTTGAGATAACCTACATTTCGTATTTCACAAGTTGCTTCCATTTGAGCAAGGTAAGACCTTCGTGTTTCCAGTTCTTTAAACCGGTGTATAGTAACTCCGAAAGTTTCATGACTTGTTCTTGATTTCTTTTGCAAGTTTAAGGATGATAACCATGGATAAAGACTCTCTTAAGGCTTACAAGCTCTTGTTGTGTGTTTAAGGATTCAAGGAAGGTATACCACTCATCCACCCTTTGATTTATGTTGAGATTTAAGTGAAGTTTCTAGTAATGTTTAAGAATGAGCATGTTTATGGAGTTTGGAGTATGTATGGTTAATTCTTGATGGATACTTGTTGTTGGTTGATGTTGGTGATATGTTCTTGAAGTATACAAACTTAGTATGTTGTAAAAATTGTTGGGTTGTTGAATTAATTTGGTTTTAAGAGGTTTTGACATAACAAAAACCGGGAAACGTTACGATTATAGCCGTCGTAATGCCCATTTGATTTAAGGCTGTTTTGAGCAAGAATTACGAACTGGTCTTGGAGTATTTTTAAACAACACTGACCATGAACATGTAGGTCTTGTTTTAAGGTTTGTTTTGGTATAAAGATCATGTCTATACGAATTACGGTTTAAGAGAAAAGTGAGTTTTAGTAAACGCCGTTCGGAGGAACAATCCATCTCTGGGCAGTCACTTTGAGGCTATATTTGGACCACTTAAATGCCATATTAAAATGTGAAACTTTGAGGAATAATACTAGAGATAGTTGGGAAGGCTCACGAAAAAGATTTGGATTAAAAATATTATTGTTCGATTTTATAAAAATGTTGTAGCCGAGGTCGCGCAAGTGAAAACCACTAAGAACATGACTTAGAAACCAATGTTGTAAATGGTTAAGTATAACTTGGATTTGAGGATGGATTTCGAACCAAACTTATGATATAAGTATTTGACGAATAACATGGACTTAGTGTGACGCTAGAGCGAGCAAGTAATGCCTTGGTTGTGTTTCGCTTACGTGTTTAAGCATTGAGTTATAAGTGGTTTATCGAGGGGATTAACCGTGTGTTTTCGTTTGACTTTGTCTAAATTGTTCGACATTGTCACGAGCCCTATCACTTCTCGAGCATCAGGCAAGTTTACTAACCCTTACTCTATTGTTAGAGTGGGCATATTTTCGAATGTATAATACTTGTTGATTCAGAAATATATCTATATATATATATTCTTTGTTCCAAGTATCGTGCAAGTTTCTAAAACCATGTTTTGAAGTATGCATATACTAGATGCAAGTTTTCTAAATCCCATGCTGTATTTCAGATTACATTATACTGATGATGCATAGGATATGATAGATGCATGTTTTCAAACCTCACATCGTATATAGATGTTGTGATAAATAAGATATTGAGATATATGCTATGTGTTCATGATTTCGAATCGATATTTATGATGCTAAGTATAAGTTGGACATATAAGCTATGGTTATGGTAATATATATATATATATATATATATATATATATATATATATATATATATAAGTCGATATGTCAAGAATAACCCTCAGTAGGGGGGTATATACTCCGTGTTTATACTACGGACCGGGAATGGTATCAGTTGTTATCTAGGGTTATGTTATTATTATATTATCCATTCTTTTGTTAAGAAAGTATTTGGGAATTACTTCTAAATAAATATCATGTATTAAATATAGTTTTCATTAATTATTTAAAGCCCTACTTCTTAAGGAAGTATTTTGTGAAAACTATCCTTTAACCCTAGATAGCTAATAAAGTTTTATTCAGTCAATTATAAATATAATTAGAGAAGGTTCCCAAATCTATTTCCCTTTTAAGCCTATATTTAGAAAGACTTAAATGTTCGCTCAAACTACAAAGATGCATGGAACCTTTCTCAAGATTTTATGTTGGTTTCAAGTGGACTGCCCGGTCCTAAATCTTTTTGAAACTATTAATTTAACAGCTTCGTATGTTACCATCAAAATGATTTTGATTACTTCCTCAAGACTCGAGGAGTAAGATCAGTGGAATCAGTGTATCCATTAACAAGCGTCAGCTTGGGAAATATGGGTGAATTTTCCTTTCCAGCCAGATATGACTACTTTGTGGAGTTGTATACTTGGGGAAAAAGGGAAAGGAACTTTATGTTTCAGTGTTATGGATTTACTCGAACTTGGAGAATATGTAAGGGACTGAGTAGCGCCTGTCCCCTAAGGGAATTACAATAAGGCCGACGGACTATTGCAACGGGTCTGTTCTTCCCCTAGATTATCAGTAAGTGCCCGACCGTAGGGTAAGAGGAGAGTAACAGGCCGACTGACTGGTGAAACGGGTCTGTTCTTCCTACCTACAACCGAAGGCGGGGAGGTAAGTCGGTGTGAGACTGATTATCTTCCCTTCTACGTAGAAAAAGATCAGGGGGATACATCTTACGACTGATCATCGTAGGGGTATCCTCGGCGCCTAGCATCTCCATCTATTGATTCATCATCCATGAAAGAGCATGTGTTATGCAAGTTTTCAGAGAAAGAAAGTTTACTCAAGAGTATTCAAGTTTATTCCAGTATATGAGTTTATCAGAAAGCATATGAAATTACAAAAAGATATATGGAATCAGATGAGTTTAGAAAATGGATTGGAAATATTTTACATTATATTTATTTCCAAATTATGATATGAGGTAAATGTTTGATATGAAAGATGATATTGAATTTTACCTTATAACTTCATCTTTCAAGTATATGTTGATAGTCTGCTTATATTTTATATAGCATATATTTTACGGAAAGGATATACTGAGTTATCTTGTTATTACATCTTTTATATTATACTAGAACTTTGTTCATAGTATGAATATCGACAGTTGCAGAGTATTATGAAATGATATTTGAAATACCACAATGGTACTATTTTTGGAATACATTCCGATAAGAAAATAATTTCATTATCGAGATATTTTGACAAATTATTGTCTTATACCCGCTTTATTTCTGGGTTGAATTAAGGGCAGAATTATGTCATACTTTCATTACCTTGCTGAGCTATTGCTCACTCTTGCTATTATTTTATATATATTATATAGCAGCGAAGCAGGATGCCAATGGGATGGCACATACCTCGCAAGGCGTTTCCATAAACAGCTTCTAGCAGTGATCCCGGGAGTAGTACGACCCAATCGAATCAGGCTACGGATTTTGGCATTCAACTTATGTATAGACATGAATGGTATGAGAGGATTTTGAGCATCAGAAGGCTAAGTTGGTAATGTAACAATACTTAGAAATTGTAGCAGTAACAGATTCAAAAGACATTTGGGTATTGTAATAAAAATTATTTACTCCGCAGTTGTTGTATTGTGTCGTTTCTGAGACTCTAACATGTGTGTGTGTGTGTGTGTGTGAAGACATATGTTGTGGGGTCATGAGCAGGTGACTTATGAATGGTGTGAGTAATACAGGCAAGGCAAGGAGTACATGGATTGTGAAAACCCTAAACCCCTGACCCCGGATTTGGGGCTGTTACAATAAGTCTCCTTTTTGATATTGGATAAACATTGTATTTCTTGCTGGAGAATTCGTTTCCTTGTTACAATAAGTCTCCTTTTTGATATTGGATAAACATTACAAAATTAATGAATAATTAGGGTGTCGGACCTTAAATATCGTCCTTTCCATTGACTTGTCAATTATATTTCTATAATTACTTTTCTGTTCATATCAACTATCTATATTATATATACTATAAAAGACGAAACATTGGTGGTACCTGTTTTTTAGTACTTCGTGATTTTACTTAATTACCTTTACTTATCTATAAAAAAGATTATTAAATAATAAGACATATTTATAATCAAATACCTTTTGTCAGCTAAAACACATTACATTTTCTATTTTTTCTAACAAAATCTACTCCTTTCTTAAAAATATCACAGACAATTACCTTTTTTTAACTAAAACATGTTATGTTTTCTATTTTTACTTACTAAAATCTCTTCTTTTCCAAAAATATTACGGGTAAACCCTTAATTATTTATTTTAAAATCTATTTTTATATTTTTAATTTTTTAAAAAGTTTACCTATTTTAACATGTCTACTTATTTTTTTTGGCAAATTTTGATTTTTTAAAAAATTTACCTATTTTAACATGGCTACTTTTTTTTAACAAATACAATTAATAAAATATTATAACATAAATAATCAAATAACAACTATTACAAACAATCCGTACACCGTAGAAAATATCAAGGACAATTACCTTTTTCAACTAAAACATATTACTTTTTCTATTTTACCTTACTAAAATCCCCATTTTTTCCAAAAATATCACGGGTAGCCCTTAATTATTTATTTTAAAACCTATTTTAATATTTTTAATTATTTAAAAAAGTTTACCTAATTTAACATGTCTACTTAATTTTTCAACAAATTCACTTAATCTATACTATCTTATAATTATGATAGATGAAACATTAAAAGTTTGATCGGTCGATACTAAGTGATATTACTTAATGAGAAAAAGGACCCTAAGGTAGACCTTAGGGAGAATTTCCTAAGACAGTGATTATCTTAGTGTATTATACTGACTACCTAATTACTTACATACCTAATTTATATACTAGTGAAATATATGGTAAGTGAATTTTTAATAATAAATGATTAGATAAGTTCATTTACATGTATTTAACCTTAGGAAAAATATCCTAATTAAGGTTAACCTTAGGATCCTCATGCTATTACTTAATTACCCTTACTTATTTTTAAAAAAATATTATTAAATAATAACAATATTTATAACCAATCACATTTTCAGCTAAAATACAATACTTTTTCTATTTTTTTCAAGCAAAATCTCCTCTTTTTCTAAAAAAATCACGGGCAATTACCTTTTTCAACTAAAACATTTTTTTTCTATTTTTTCTTACTAAAATCCCTCTGTTTCCAAAAATATCACGGGAAAAACCTTACAAACTATTTCAATAGTTTTAATTATTTAAAAAAGTTTAACTATCTTATAATAGTTAGACGAAACATTAAAACTTTGTTCGGTCAGTTGGTACTTTGTGATTTTACTTAATTACCCTTACTTATTTTAAAAAAATATTATTAAATAACAACATTATTTATAACCAATTACCTTTTCATCTAAAATACATTACTTTTTCTATTTTTCTAACAATTCCCTTATTTGTTTTCTAAAAAAATCACGGGCTATTATCTTTCAACTAAAACATATTATTTTTTCTATTTTTTCTTACTAAAACCCCTCATTTTTCAAAAAAATCACGGGTAATCTTTACTTATTTATTTTAAAACATATTTTATTACTTTTAATTACGAGCAATTATCTTTTTCAACTAAAACATATTACTTTTTCTACTTTTTCTTACTAAAACCACTCATTTTCCAAAAATATCACAGACAAACCGTTACTTATTTATTTTAATACTTTTAATTATTTAAAAAAGTTTAACACGCCTACTTATTTTTTTAACAAATACAATTCATAAATTATTAAAACATAAATAATAATAATAATAATAATAATAATAATAATAATAATAATAATAAAATAATAATAATATAATAGTATAGATTGTTAAAACAATTAATAATTATAAAGACAACACGTAATTATTTTGGAACAATTTTGGGATTTTTTTTCGAGCCTCTTGAATTTTTCCCAAACTAATAATTGTGCTTAAGAAAAACAATATTGGCGTGGAACATAGGTGCCCACAAGTCATAATTGTAGGGATGTCTATCGGGTCACATCGTTTTATAAAAATAATACGCATTGTGTTAGAAATGTAAATCCATCTTCAATCAATACATCAAAACTTGATAACTAGAGCAATGTGTTGTTTACATTTTCGGGAAAAGAAGACATTTTTAACTAACTAGAAAATGTTCAAGCCTCAAGTCTATTTATCCTATCCCAACAAACTTGTAACTAACTTGTTAACTGAAAAGACTAAACTACCCTCACATCTAACTAACTTGAAGTTTTACTGAAAAGACTAAACTACCCTCACAGCTAACTAACTTGAAGTTGATAATACTCAACATCCCCCCTCAAACATGGCAAGCTAAGTCATGCCAAGTTTGCCAAGAAGAGAATTGAACTGAGCAGATGGGAGGACTTTCGTGAAGACATCAGCTAACTGAAGTGTGGTAGGAACATAAACCAACTCTAAAAGCCCCTCAAGAACCTTGTCTCTGGTAAAGTGAATGTCAATTTCAATGTGTTTAGTGCGTTCATGGTGTACAAGATTCTTGGAAATGTGGATAGAACTCTGGTTGTCGCAGAGTAAGGAGATTGGTTGCAGACAAGAAACACCCAATTCTTCAAGTAGACGTACTAACCATGTAATCTCAGAAGCAGCAGTGGACATTGCCTTATATTCAGCTTCAGAAGAACTCCTGGAAACAGTTCCTTGTTTTTTAGATTTCCAACTGACAGGAGAATTACCAAGTAACATGACATATCCAGTGATCGACCGCCTTGAATCAGGACAAGCCCCCCAATCGGAATCTGAATAGGCTTTGAGAGATAAATGATCAGAAGCTTTGAGAAGAATACCCTGGCCAACAGTGGATCCAACATACTTTAAAGTATGCAATAAAGCCTGAAAATGAGGAACTCTGGGAGATTGAAGAAACTGACTAAGATACTGTACAGAATAAGATAGGTCAGGTCTTGTATGTGTTAAGAAGTTCAACTTGCCAACCATACATCTATAGAATGTAGGATCAGAATAAAGATCTCCCTCAGATGCAGTAAGTTTAAGATTGAGAGGCAATGGAGTAACTACATGCTTGAAACTATCCAATCCTACATCAGCTAGAAACTCCTTAGTAAATTTCTTTTGTGTAAGTGTAATACCAGCTGTTGTATGGCCTACTTCAATCCCCAAGAAGAAACTCAATTTACCCAGATCTTTAATACTAAAAATGACATCAAGATGATGTTTAAGATTGTGAATAACCTGCAAGTTGTCACCAGTAAGGATAATATCATCTATATATATAGCAGAAATTGCACACTGAGACCCATCCTTTCTGATGAACAAAGAATAATCAGTCTTAGACTGGTGAAATCCTTTGTGAAGCAATTCTGCTAACAATTTATCAAACCACTGTCTAGAAGCCTGCTTCAAACCATAAAGTGACTTAATGAGTTTGCAGACTTTATTGTGAGGATTAAAATACCCTTCTGTTACATTCATGTATACTTCCTCATACAAATATCCATGCAAAAAAGGATTGTTAACATCCAGCTGAAACAATGGCCAGTCATGATGAGCAGCAATAGCAAGTAAACATCTGATTGTGGTCATCTTTACCACTGGAGAGAAAGTCTCTAGATAGTCTATTCCCCATTTTTGATTGAACCCTTTGGCCACAAGTCTAGCTTTGTATCTTTCCACCTCTCCTGTAGATTTAAGTTTGATCTTAAAATCCCATTTACAACCAATAGGCTTCTTTCCAGGTGGGAGGTCAACCAGAATCCAGGTGTTGTTAGCCTTTAAAGCTTGGATTTCCTTATTCATTGCCTCAATCCACATTGGATTCTGTATAGCCTCTTTATAAGTAGCAGGTTCAATCAAAGTTTCAGAAGTGGCAATAAGAGATTTGTGGTAGACTGGTAAGGCAAAAAAAGACACCAGATTACACCAATGTTGACTGGGAATAGATTGACTGGAGTTGCAGACATAATCTGTCAAATATACAGGTGGAATGACATTTCTAGTACTTCTTCTGAGTGTATGATCAGAACTTGAAGGATCATCAGAAGAGGGGAGTGGAGAAGTAGGTGTGATATTTGAGACTGGAGAATGTGAAGAATGAGTAGTAGGTGTTGTATTTGTTTCTGAAGAAGGTGAACTATGAAAAAGACATAAATCTTGAAAAATATGTGGTACACTCTCTTCAGAAATATAGGAAATATCTGTAGACTGAGGTAAAAAAAATTTAAAAACAGATGGAGAATTGGAATTAACATGAAAAGGAAAATGTTGTTCATGACAAACAACATCCCTTGAAATATGAATATCCAGATTTTCTAAATTTAAGACTTTATAAGCTTTTGTACCACTAGGATATCCAATAAAGGCATGTGAACTAGCACTTGGTTGAAATTTATCTATGTTACTGCTTATTGTAGAAACAAAGCATAGACAACCAAAAGCCCTAAGATGATCAATTGGAGGAGGTAAATTGTAAAAGATTTCATAAGGACTGATGTTTTGTAAGACAGATAAAGGCATTCTATTGATCAAATGAACAGCAGTCATAAGACACTCACCCCAGAATTGAATTGGAAACTTTGATTGAAAAAATAGTGACCTTGTTATTGTTAGCAAATGTCAATGTTTTCTCTCCACAACACCATTTTGTTGTGGAGTATAAATGCAACTATTCTGATGCACAATTCCTTTCTGCTGGAATAAAACTGATAAAGTTCCATGACATAATTCCTGAGCATTGTCAGTTCTCACAGTCTGAACTTCAGCTTGAAATTGAGTTGTTATATGTGCAAAGAAAGCAGGAACAATAGTGCTGACATAAGACTTATTTTTCATTAAAAAAACCCATGTCATTCTAGAAAAATCATCAATGATAGTGAAGAAGAACCTGTTGTCATTTTAAGTTGGTTCTCGAAATGGTCCCCATGTATCTAGATGCAGCAACTGAAATCTTTTTGTGCTCTTTATACTACTAGTAGGAAAAGACTGTCTTACTTGCTTAGCAGATGGACAAATTTGACAAATACTGTCTAAGGAGCATGGCTTGTCAAAAACACCTTTCATATGATGGAACATTGTTGTAGGCAAGTGACCCATTCTAAAATGCCATAATTTGACCTTATCAGCATCTTTTTTATTTATCTCTGTTGAAGCTGCATTTACTAAAGATACTGGTTGATGAAGTACAGATGAGTCCTCTTCCAAGTAATACAGCCCATGTTTGAAATTACCAAAAAGAATTGGCCTCATTGAAAGGCCCTGAATGAAGCATTTTTCATCAATAAAGGTAACTGAACAGTTTAAATCCTTGCAAATCTTAGGTATAGAAATCAATTTGAATTTAAAGTCAGGAACACAAAGCACATCCTTCAAAATAAGATCATTACTTAAATGAACAACTCCAATATGTTGAACAAGAACTCTATTTCCATTTGGTATAGTAATGTAATTATTTGCCTCTGGAATATCAACATGACTGTGAAATAAGGACATATCACAACATATATGGTATGTGGCACCACTGTCTACAATCCAGTTTAATCCAATTGAGGAAGTGAAGCAGTATTTACCTGCAACATATGCAGCTTTAGTATTGTCATCCTGATTTGATAATTTTTCACCAGAATTATCCTTAGCAATGAGTTGAAGTAACTTCTGGTATTGAGATGCTGTGAAAGTCACAGACTCTGATCCTGATTGATCCGCATCCTGTGATTGTGTTAAAGTTTCTGTTGTTGCCTTCTTATCTCTGTCATTCTTGAAATTAGAAGGATAACCATGAAGTTTATAACATCTTTGAATAGTATGCCCTGTCATCTTACAGTGAACACAGAAAAATGTATTTCTGTTCTTGTTCTCAAATGATCCATAATTCCTGCTATCATATCCTTGTGTTTTAACTCTGTCAATAAAACCTCTCCTATTAGATAGACAAGCCATACCATCTTCGATTGAAGACAATGATTACTGATTAACTTTCTTGTGATTCTCCTCTTGCATTAACATCCTGTAAGCATGTGAAATGGATGGCAAATGACTCATTACTAGTATATTTCCTCTTATCATCTCAAAACTGTCATTCAGTTTCATCAAAAACTCAATTAATCTTCTATCTTCTTGTGATTTCAACAACTTTTGACTCAATTCACATGTACAGTTAGTGCAAACACAACTTTGAAGTGGATCCACTGCATCAAGTTGATCCCATAGCATCTTCATATTAGTTTAGTAACCAGAAATTGTATCTTGTCCCTGCCTAATCTCATACAAAGATTGCTGTAAACCAAACAATAAAGTTCCAGAAGCTTGACCATAACGTTCCTCCAAATTTACCCAAATCTCTCTAGCTGACTTGAAGTATAAAACACTCCTAGCAAGATTTTGATCCAAAACACCTAATATCCAAGATATCATCATACTATTGCAACGTTCCCAAGCTCTATAACAATCATCAGTAACACTTGGCTTAGCAATTGTGCCATCAACAAAACCACATTTATTCTTAGAAGACAGACTAATCAAAAACGACCTCTTCCAGTCATTATATCCATTTCTATTAAACTGTATCGAAACAAGCTTCATTCCAGGGTTATCAGATGGATGCGGATAATAGTGTGAAGACGGATCTTGCGAAGGATCAACTGATCGTGACATTGATGCAAACATTCTTAACAGTTCTTGATTTCACAATTCAACTATTCTTACAAACAAACTTCAAGATCTTAACAAACTTTACTCAACTTCAAGATCTAAATCGCAAAGATGATATCAAGAAATCAAGAATCAAAGAAAATCAATCCAAATTGCAGTTATTTGTAACAGACTAAACCAACCGCATAATCGAACCAAGAAAATCTCAGAAAGAAGTCAATCGAATCACAAGAACATCAAGATAAGAAATAATACCAATATTCTGAAAATGAATCGAAACTTTTGAAGATGAATCGCAGAATCGAAACTTTTGAAGATGAATCGCAGAATCAAAACACAGAAAACTTGCAGAATCGCCCGCAGAAAGCAAAGCAAATACACAGAATCATTACTCGGAGCTCTGATACCATGTTAGAAATGTAAATCCATCTTCAATCAATACATCAAAACTTGATAACTAGAGCAATGTGTTGTTTACATTTTCTGGAAAAGAAGACATTTTTAACTAACTAGAAAATGTTCAAGCCTCAAGTCTATTTATCATATCCCAATAAACTTGTAACTAACTTGTTAACTAAAAAGACTAAACTACCCTCACATCTAACTAACTTGAAGTTTTACTGAAAAGACTAAACTAACCTCACGGCAAACTAACTTGAAGTTGATAATACTCAACACATTGACGAATAAATTATATGTGTTATGTAAATAATTTAAGGGACCTTTGGCTTTTGGATGACTTTGTCCTTTAGCTTTCTCCCATTAATATGTGACTCTTGGCCCTTCATTTCACTTGTAACTTATTTTCTAAGTCCTATATAAAGGCACTTGTATTACTTCAAAGATAACTTGAATGAGAATGAAATTCTTACTCTCTCTATAACTCTTTCTAGTCCTATATACAATATTACATCAATATTACATAATACGTTATCAGCACGAAGGTCGTCAAAAAGTCTGTGCAGTATTCAAAACTGAAGGATAAGACGGAGAGAAGGAAAACTATCAAGATTAAAAGAACTAATTCCTTACCCACCTACTTTGTAAGTATATGTCATCTTATAGTTTGTTTTTATTGTCCCAATAACATGTTTGCCCCCCCCCCCTTAACTGTTTGTTTGGGTTGTTTAAGCATATGATTAATATTTAGTCTACATTACAAATAATATATTCCTCTTATGCATGTTTCTTATTTTTCTGGTAGTTCATCTAATATTCATTAATATCTTGTTTTTACAGTAATACTAGCAGTACTATGCATGTTATAAATAAATTTGTAATTCTTATAATTAAAGTATCTTTTTCTCACTTGTAAAAGAAAATAGTGTTTTGTTTTCATATATTGTATGTTTAAAATATAAAATAAGTATCAGGAGTTTTAATATTTATTAATTTATGTTTTTGGTTTTAGATTAACAAATTGTTTACTTATAGCGTATTAGTAAAAAAAAAGGGTTATATACATGCAGTTTACTTCTTTGTGTTTATTTTGACTATAAATAATATGAGTTGTTCACAATTGCACCCAATACTTGTTATTTGCATATATGCATGTGATTATTTGAATATCTTTGGTCTCCTTCATAATAGAGCACATGGAATTTATTTGTTTTATAAGTTATGTCTATGTGTTTAAAATGCAAATTCAAAATTGACTGCAATTCTGTCATGCTATTTGTTTTATAAATTATAACAAAGTTTCATTGTGTTTTATAGTATTATATACAATGTCATATCTTACAAAACTCGAATTTAACGCTCTTGATATCACCGGCAACAACTATTTGACATGGATTCTTGATGCTGAAATCCATCTAAATGCTATGGGTCTTGGAGACACCATAAAGGAAGGAAATGTGAAATCTGAACAAGATAAAGAAAAGGCCATGATATTCCTTCGTCATCATCTCCACGAGGGTTTAAAAACTGTATACTTAACAGTTAAGGATCCATCAATCCTTTGGAAGGAACTAAAAGAAAAGATATGACCACCAGAAAACAGTGATACTCCCTAAGGCTCGCTATGATTGGCTACACTTGCGTTTGCAAGACTTTAAAAGTGTAAGCGAGTACAATTCAGCAATGTTTAAAATCACTTCTCAATTGAAATTATGCGGTGAAAATGTCACGGATAAGGATATGTTGGAAAAGACCTATTCCACTTTCCACGCAAATAATATGCTCCTGCAGCAGCAATATCGTGAACGAGGGTTTGCGAAATATTCTGAACTAATTTCTGTCTTGCTTCTTGCCGAACAAAATAATGAACTTTTAATGAAAAATCATCAAGCACGTCCAACTGGCTCAACACCATTCCCTGAAGTGAATATGGTGGCTAGTAATAATAATGGACAAAATAAGCAATTTGGGCTTGGACGTGGGCGTGGACGTGGTCGTGGTTATACTCGGGGCCGTGGTTTTGGATATGGTCGAGGTTATAATCATCAAAATTTCTCCAACTTCAAAAAGAAATCTCACCACCAGAAGTGGACTAAAAATGAGGACAAAGCTAAGGGAAATACGATGGAAAAAGGGGGTGAAAGCACTTGTCATCGATGTGGTATGAAAGGTCATTGGAGTCGTACATGTCGTACCTCCAAGCATCTTGTTGATCTTTATCAGGCCTCCTTGAAAAATGTTGAAACTAATTTCACCGAGTAGAATGATCCATTGAGAATTTCCCATCTAGAAGCACACCTTGGAGGCAGAGAACAAGTTGACCCTTCAGACCTTACTCATATGGAAGTTGGTGATTTCTTTGAAGATGGAAATTTGGAGATATCCAAATTTAGCAGTGGAGATAATTAAGTCTTATGTTAAAGAAATTACGTTGCTTATTTAAGTATTTAATATTTATATTCTGGACTATAAGATGTTTGGGTTTTTATTTTATGCATGTCATGTAATCTTCTTATCAAACTGTTAAATGTTTTAAATATTATGTTTATGAATGAAATGTTTTAGAATATCATAATTCTGAGTCTTATTTTTATATTTTCTTTGTTTAGAAATATGGCCAGAAGCCTTTCATTATCGACTATAAAAGAAGAGGAATCACTTTGTTTAGCGGATAGTGCAACAACACATACAATATTAAAAAATAAAGAATATTTTTCGCATCTAATATTAGCGAAAGCAAATGTTAACACAATATCCGGTGTATCTGATCTTATTGAAGGCTCCGGAAGAGCAAGTATAGTGTTACCTAATGGTACACGTTTATTTCTCGAGAATGCAATGTTCTCCACCCGATCAAAAAGGAATCTTTTGAGCTTTCGAGATATACGTAATAATGGTTATCATATTGAGACAACAAATAAAAATGACGATGAATATCTACTTATCACGTCTATAGTCTCTGGGAGAAAACAAATTTTAAAAAGACTCCCATCATATAATTCTGGATTATATTATACTTTTATAAATCCAGTTGAGTCACATATGGTGACGAAACAGAAATTAAGAGATCCAACAAATTTTCTTATATGGCATGATCGTTTAGGCCATCCGGGTTCAACAATGATGCGAAAAATTATAGATAATTCAAATGGACATCCTTTGAAAAATAAGATTGTCCCATTATCCAGGGATTTTACTTGTGTTGCTTGTTTTCAAGGAAAATTAATAACAAGACTGTCGCCTATGAAAGTTGCGATTGAATGTCCATCATTTTTGGAGCGAATTCAAGGAGATATATGTGGCCCTATCACCCCATCTAGTGGTCCATTTCAGTACTTTATGGTACTAATAGATGCATCGACACGATGGTCACATGTGAGCTTATTGTCCACACGTAATGTCGCATTTGCAAGACTACTTGCTCAAATTATTCGGTTGAGGACACAGTTCCCAGACCATGCAATTAAAAGTATCTGAATGGATAATACAGGGGAATTTATATCCCAATCTTTTAATGATTATTGTATGTCGATTAGGATTGTGGTAGAACATTCAGTTGCTCACACGCACACTCAAAATGGTCTAGCAGAATCTTTCATTAAAAGGCTACAATTGATTGCTAGACCTTTACTTATGAGAACAAATTTGCCAAATTCTGCATGGGGACATGCGATATTACATGCGGCTTCCCTAGTTCGGTAAAGACCGACTTCTTATCATAAATATTCTCCATTACAACTGGTAAATGGTCAAGAACCAAATATCTCTCATTTAAGATTTTTTGGGTGTGCAGTTTATGTCCCGATATCTCCTCCTCAACGAACAAAAATGGGACCCCAAAGAAGATTAGGGGTATATGTTGGGTTTGATTCTCCCTCAATTATTAAATATTTGGAACCCATGACTGGTGATTTGTTCAAGGCAAGATTTGCCGATTGTGAGTTTGATGAGACAATTTTTCCTGCATTAGGGGGAGATAAGACAAAATTCGAGAAAGAAAGACAAGAAATTTTATGGAATGAAGTATCTATGTCTCATTATGATCCCCGCACAAATCAATGTGAACTTGAAGTTCAAAAGATTATCCACCTACAAGAGGTTGCAAATACATTGCCCGATTCATTTACTAATGTCAAGACAGTGACAAAATCACATATCCCAGCTGTCAATGTTCCTTGTAAAATAAAACTTCTTGATGAAGATAATAAAATCATGCTAGCAAATGAGTCTAAAGCACGCCAGAAGCGTGGTAGACCTATTGGATCCAAGGATAAAAATCCTAGAAAAACAAGGAAACTTGATAAGCAAGTTGACACATCAAATGACATCATTCCAAAAGAAATAGAATTGATCACTGAAGAGACGTCTTCAAAGGATGATCAAACACCTGAAATTAAGGACAATGAAGAGATCTCGATAAATTATATCATTTCAGGTAAAAGGTGGAATAGAAAAGAAATTGTCATGAATGAAATATTTGCATATGCAACTGCTCTTGACATTTCTGAAGAAATAGAGGATCATGAACCTAGATCGATCTATGAATGTAAAAGAAGAAATGATTGGCCAAAATGGAAAGATGTTATTGAGGTAGAATTAAAATCACTTGAAAAACGTCAAGTTTTTGGACCAATTGTCCAAACACCTGCAGGTGTGAAACCCGTTGGATATAGATGGGTATTTGTACGCAAAAGAAATGAGAAAAATGAAGTTGTGAGATACAAGGCACGCCTTGTTGCACAAGGCACGCCTTGTTGCACAAGGCTTCTCACAAAGACCGGGAATTGATTATGAAGAGACTTATTCCCCAGTAATTGATGCAACAACATTCAGATTTTTATTAAGTTTATCAATTCTAGAAGGACTCCGCATGAATTTAATGGATGTTGTAACTGCTTACTTATATGGGTCACTAGACAATGACATTTACATGAAAATCCCTGATGGATTAAAAATGCCTGAAGCATGTAGTTCAAGACCCCGAGAAGTTTACTCAATCAAATTACGAAGATCATTGTACGGTCTGAAACAATCAGGACGTATGTGGTATAATCGCCTCAGCAAGTACCTTTTGAAAGATGGTTATGTTAACAATGTAATTTATCCATGTGTTTTTATTAAAAGGACAAAAATAGGGTCCCTATCATTGCAGTTTATGTTGATGATTTAAACATCATTGGGACCCCGGATGAACTTCATGAAACGATTGAATATTTGAAAAAAGAATTTGAAATGAAACACTTGGGCAAGACAAAACTTTGCCTTGGTTTTCAAGTTGAACATTTATCTAAAGGAATCTTTGTCCACCATTCATCATATATAGAAAAGACCCTTAAGAGATTTATTATGGATAAATCATATCCCGTGAGTACACCTATGGTTGTCTGATCACTTGAGAAGAAAAAGGATCCATTCCGACCAAGAGAAAAGGGAGAAGAACTTCTTGGTCCAGAAGTACCATATCTTAGTGCCATTGGTGCACTAATGTATCTTGCCAACTGTACACGTCCTGATATAGCATTTTCTGTTAATTTATTGGCAAGACATAGTTCTGCTCCAACTCGAAGACATTGGACTGGTGTGAAACAAATTTTTAGATATCTTCGAGGAACAATGTATATGGGTTTATATTATTCAAGAGACTTGAAAGTGGAATTAGTAGGTTATGCAGATGCTGGATACCGGTCTGATCCCCACAAAGGAAGGTCACAAACATGTTACATATTCACGTATAGTGATACAGCTATATCTTGGCGCTCTACAAAGCAGACTCTTGCAGCAACTTCTTCAAATCATGCTGAATTATTGGCTCTTCATGAAGCAAGTCGAGAATGTGTATGGCTAAGGTCTCTTGTCCACCATATTCGAGATTCATGCGGCCTTTCACTCAACAAAGGAATTCCTATTACCTTGTACGAAGACAATGAAACATGTATTACTCAGACACGAGAAGGTTATATTAAAGGAGATAGGACGAAGCACATTGATCCAAAATTCTTCTTTACCCATGAACTTCAGCAAAAGGGTGAAATCGATGTTCGTCAGATCCGCTCATGCGAAAATCCAGCAGATTTGTTCACAAAAGCACTTCCTACATCTTCCTTCGAGAAATTGGTACACAAGATTGGAATGCGTAAACTTCGAGATATATTGAAATGAGGGGGAGACATGATAGTTCTATTACATTACATTAAGTGCAACACATGTACTCTTTTTCCTTCACTAGGGTTTTTCCCACAGGGTTTTTCCTAGTAAGGTTTTAACGAGGCATGATGTTTGTACAAGTCATCCAAGGGGGAGTGTTATGTAAATAATTTAAGGGACATTTGGCTTTTGGATGACTTTGTCCTTTAGCTTTCTCCCATTAATATGTGACTCTTGGCCCTTCATTTCACTTGTAACTTATTTTCTAAGTCCTATATAAAGACACTTGTATTACTTCAAAGATAACTTGAATGAGAATGAAATTCTTACTCTCTGTATAACTTTTTCTAGTCCTATATACAATATTACATCAATATTACATAATAATATGCTATATCACATCATTTTATAAAAAAATTGTTAATGAATTTGGGATACCTAACCCTGATCTTTAAAATTTCACCAAAACCTCGTACATGTAGTTGAGACCACATATCCAGTCTCCAGCTGTTTGATTAAAATGTGTCACATCGATCATTTCATCTTAATTAAGGCCTCAACAAATCTCGCGGGGCGTAATAAATATCCATGCACACTTTGCATAGGTTCGATTGATTTACGATTTATACTATTAATTAGACCTTTTGGATATTTGAATAGATAAAATAAAATATGTATTTGTTAATTAGGAGTAACTTATTAGAAATGGAAAATTCATGAGTGATCCTGATTATAAATGAGCAAGTCTTGTGTCTAGAGTCTTTAGCCTTTAATGGCCTCAAATTTTTGAATTTTTTTTATAAAAATTTATAAAATATGTTATGTTTATGTACATTTGAGTCCCAGATGTGATTATACCCTGGGGAAACGTAATAAAGTTGGCCGGCGGACCATTTTTGCAGTTTCTGAAGTGATCTGCCGTGACAATTGTGATAAGGCTCCATGTCGTTAATATGTAGATGTGATAGGGCTGTTTTGGTTATACATGTCCATACAAATATTTATATTTCTTGGACTCGGGGGTCGTGACAAACGGAAGTTCAACTATTATTAACATGTGCAATATATAAAAGGTTGCAGTTGATAAGTAGATGGTCCCTGCCATATGTGTGGTTGAGCTATGTTCCCTCCAGGAAGGGCAATACCCAATTATATTATGTACGTGATAAGTTAATAAAAAAGTTGACTTATATTTTAAAATAAGTAAGTGTTATAAGTGATAAGTTGATAAATTCTTATAAATTATACGGATGTTTGGATAAATCAATATCTTTATCTTTATTATTATATATAAAGGAAAACCCCAAGGTCAGATAATCCGAAATCTATTTATCTATTTTTCTAGAGCTTTTGAATTTTAATTCAATAAAATTAAATTTTCTTTTTTAAATTCGAATTTATAGGATTGATAAATAGCAATTGCCTTTTAAATTTTTACTAATGGAGGAAACTAAATCTACAATTTTAATATTCTTTCCTTTCTCAATTTTAATTCAATAAAATTAATGTTCCTTGTTTAAATCTTTATTATCTTTATATATATATATATAAAAGAAAACCTCTAAGAGCTCTCGGATCGTCCGAAAAATATTTATCTATTTATTTTTCTAGAGTTCCCTAATTTTAATTCACTAAAATTAAATTTTCTTATTTACATCCGAATTTGTCCTTATTTACACTCAATTTTTTAGAGAAAACAATAAATATATAAAAATCAATCCAATTTAAAATTTAATTAAATAAATATTTTTTTTTCTCAACTAACTTAAATCAGAGTCCATCTATATAAAGAGTCTTCCGCGTTGTTTACCCTTCTCATAAGTTTTAGATTTTGCAAAATTTATTGCACTAATCACATGAATGTTGTAGATCTTCCCTCTCTGCTTTTATGTTTGTTTTTATTTGTTATCAAAATAATATATGCTTGATTGATGTTTGCATGGATTGTTTTTTTATACAGGAGTAACACGTCACAAAGAAAGGGTGAGTTTGAATCTACGAGGTACGAGTCAGTGTTCTAAAAATCGTCCGATTTTTCAAAAATCATCGATAAATCGTCGATTTATCGTTTAAAAATATTTGATCGATTCGATTTTTGAAATCCGATTTATCACTATGAATTATTTTTAAATGGTTTATTTTATTATATATAAGGCTAATATATTAAATATATTTAAAATATTACAATTTATCCGATTTTTGTTCCGATTTATCATTCCTATAAATCCTCGATTTGCCGATAAATCGTTATACGGTACCTCAACCGATTTGTTCCGATTTCCGAAATCTACAATCATGGGTACGACACGTATTCCTGTCATAAACTTCACCACCAGCTTTAACAATAATAATTTTGTTGAGATTTCATAATATTTATTCCCATTCTATATATCGCTCTTTTTGATTGGTTAGTGTTTTTTCAATTCTATATCGTTTTATTAACTATTGTTGCATTTTTTTTTCTGAGTTAAGAATGCACAATCCTTCAATATCGTGGCGTGGGTTACGGCTTTCATCAATCACATGATATTCATGTTGTAGATATATAATTTCATGTAGTTGATCTATTAATTATTTCACCTTTTATTACTTTGTTTATTTTAATTTGCATAAGTATCCCTTTTTATGTCTTTTGGTCGTTTCATTACTCCGAGAACAAGGTATGAGCACTGTGGTTTTGTTAAACACATTGATATACGTAAATATAATTTTAGCATTATAAAACTGATGTCAACTCTTTTAGTTAATTGATTGATAGTTTACCATGTATTTATTTTTTTCGTCAATTGTAGGTAGTTTTGTAGATGAATTTAGTAAAATATTTGAGACCATTAGTAAATTTGTATATTCTATGCTTTAGAGAAATAATGTCATAATTTAATATTATCTCTATACTTTCGGTAATATTTTTTATCATGCATATTCTTATATCTTTTAAATTATTAAATGAGCTACATGTGTATATTTATATTACTTTTATTATAATACATGGGTACCATAATTTTAAATTATTTATATAACTTTTTCCTTTCACATATATTATTTTCTTATTTACATTCGAATTTTTAGGGAATACATTTCTTATTTACACTCAAAATTTAGGGAAGACAATAAATATATCAAAGTCAATCCTATTTAAATAATTAAACATATATTACCTTTTTTTTGTCAACTAACTTAAATCATATTTAAGTTTTAATCTATTTTCCTAGAGTTTCACTATTTTAATTCAATTCGAACTTTTAGGGAAAACAATAAATATATAAAAGTCAATCCTATTTAAAATTTAATTAAAAAAAATTAACTGCTTTTCTCATCTAAATTAATAAAATATTTATCTACTATTCTAGAGTTCTTCAATTTTAATTCAATAAAGTTAAATTTCCTTATTTACATTTGAATTTTTAGGGAATACATTCCTTTTTTACACTCCAATTTTCAGGGAAAACGATAAATACATAAAATTCAATCTATTTAAATTTAATTAAACAAATATTACCTTCTTTTCTCAACCAGCTTAAATCCTATTTAAGGTTTAATCTATTTTACTAGAGTTTCACTATTTAATTCAATTCGAATTTTTAGGGAAGACAATAATTATACACTACAAGGAAAATCGAATCACACAACGGTTTAAAAAGTTCAACTATCTTATAAATAGATAGATGAAACATTAAAAATTTGTTCGATGAGTGGGTACTTTGTGATTTTACTTAATTAATTACCCTTATTTATTTAAAATATATATTATTAAATAACAACATTATTTATAATCAATTACCATTTCATCTAAAATACATTACTTTTTTCTATTTTTCTAACAATTCTCTTATTTTTTCTAAAAAAATCACGGGCAATTATCTTTCAACTAAAACATGTCATTTTTTCTTACTAAAACCCATTCTTTTCCAAAAATATCACGGTAACCTTTACTTATTTATTTTAAAACATATTTTATTACTTTTAATTCCGAGCAATTATCTTTTTGAACTAAAACATGTTACTTTTTCTATTTTTCCTTACTAAAATCACCCATTTTCCAAAAATATCACAAACAACCATAACTTATTTATTTTAACACATATTTTAATACTTTTAATTACTTAAAAAAGTTTAAGACTCCTACTTATTTTTTTAACAAATACAATTCATAAATTATTAAAACATAAATAATAATAATAATAATAATTAACTCCTTATATATAATAAGCGTAAGGGAGATCTTATCCAAAACTTTGGTCGGTCACTGTACTACCAAAAGTATATGATCCGTTGGATTATAAAACTATAAATATTCAAATAGATGAGGACCGTTAGATATAATATTAAAAATTGTATTTGATTAATAATAGGATAGTATTTAAATACTAAAAGGTGTATTTTGATAATTTAAACCAATTATAAATAGGTTTTCTATATTGAATAGAAATCTTTATGTAAAAAATCGTAATTATCTTTTCTCTTTAGTTTATGGATAGTTCCAGTTAGATAATAATTATTAAACCATCATTAAATTAAAGATAATTTTGTTAGCTTCGCGTGGGCTGTAAAATTGTTAAAATCTGTTGTCTAAAACTCAAGATAGAGCCCAAACAGTAAAGTGATTATCTAAATTTTAATAATTTTTTTTAATTTAAACCAATTATAAATAGGTTTTCTATATTGAATAGAAATCTTTATGTAAAAAATCGTAATTATCTTTTCTTTTTAGTTTATGGATAGTTTCAGTTAGATAATAATTATTAAACTATCATTAAATTAAAGATAATTTTGTTAGCTTCGCGTGGGCTGTAAAATTGTTAAAATCTGTTGTCTAAAACTCAAGATAGAGCCCAAACAGTAAAGTGATTATCTAAATTTTAATAATTTTTTTTTATTATTGTAGCACCAATTTAATTTTTTTCCTAATTCTTTAAAATTTATAAATTCTATGTTTATTTCAATAAAATATTAAAATCAATTTAAGAAAAAATTAAAATCGATCTGGTCCGTGTACGACCACTATACGACCAAATTAATTATTACAGTTAAATCTTAAATAGATAGATGAGAATTGTTAGATCTAATATTAAAAAGTGTATCTGATTAATAATAGAATTATATTTAAATACTAAAAAGTGTATTTTGATAATTTAAAATTTTTCTATGTAAAAATTCTTAAATATCTTTTCTCTTTAATTTATGTATAGTTCGAGTTAGATAATAACTGTTAAACCAAATATCAGATAACAATTCATATCGATTACAATATTAAAATTATCGATATAATGCTCATGTATATCATATAACAATGATACATGTGGACCCTGCGTTATAAGAGACTTAGGAGAACTCATGTACATGAATAAATTTAAACATTTTTTTTCTGAAGGAACATAACAATTTGATTAATCCAAATTATAATTATATTATTTTACATATAACAAACATAAAAGGATAATATCAAAATATTATTAAAATATTGAGGGTTTCATATTCATAAACAATAATTTTGAATATAATACTTAACCATATTTTCTTTTCGGTTTATGGGTAGGTCAAGTTAGATAATAATTATTAAATCATCATTAAATTAAAGATAATTTCGTTAGTTTCACATGGGTTGTAAAATTGTCAAAATTCAATTTATAAAACTCAGGATAGAACCCAAATAGTAAAGTAAGTATCTAAATTTTAATAAATATTTTTTTATAATTGTAGCACCAATTTATTTATTTTTCCACTAATTCTTTTAAATATAGAAATTTTATCTTTATTTCAATAAAGTATTAAAATAAATTAAGAACAAATTCAAATCGATAAAGACTATAATAATATGAGAATAAAATTTTATATAATCATAACATAATTTTTATTCTGTTTAATAATTTTAAAGTAATAATGTATATTAAAATTTTATATACACTATAAATAAAACCAAAACATTAAAAATAAAAGCAGTTAGTAAGATACTTATATCAGTATGTACTTGATATCCTTGTTATATTAAACTCTTTTATATAATAAGCATAATAGGGATTTATCCAAAATTTTGATCGTGACAACCAAATTAATAAGGACTATTAGATCTTAACTAGATAAATGAAAATCGTTTGATCAAATATTAAAAAAGTGTATTTTATTTATAATAGGATTATATTTAAATTTTAAAAAGTGTATTTTGATAATTTAAACCAAATATAAATAAGTTTTCTATATTGAATAGAATTCTCCATGTAAAATATTCGTGACTTTCTTTTCTCTTCCATGGACAATTCCAGCTAGATAAAAATTGTTAAACCATCTTTTAATTAAAAATAATTTAACTGTGGTGTAAAATCGTCAAAATCTGATTTTTAAAACACAAGATAAAGCCCAAATCAGTAAAGTGAGTATTTAAATTCTAATAATGATTATTATGTCATCATTATTTTAACGCCAATTTAATTAATTTTTTCTAACTATTTTAAATTTAGAAATCTATGTTCAAAAATTAAAATCAATCTAAGAAAAATTCAAATCAACAAAGAATATAATAATACGAGGATAAAATTTTATAAAATTGTGCATATTTTTTATCCTATTTTATTAAGTTATAGATCATAACTAATCAAATATAATTTATTATTAAATAATAAATTATACGCAAATGGTGATTTTGTTTTATAAGCACTCATAGAGACCTAATTTCATTGTTAGCAAGACTATATTCATATTAAAAAAAACTGAATTTTGAAATTGTAGACTCAGCTACATAACAGATCTAACTTTTTTAACCTATATACATTGTAAATTATTAAATTCGAAACTTTAAAAGTTTGTTAATCAATTAGTATAGTACTTTTCTGAAAAATCGTACTTTACAAAAAATATTATCAAATAACCTATGTCTGAAAGAAAAAAAATGAAAAAAATTCTTTTTTTTAAAAAAAAAACCTGTAAATTTTAATATGTTGTTGGTAGATTCAAATCTTAGATCATTCTACATGATAATTTTACTGTTATATGTAACGTTTCTCACCAATTTAATTTGAAAGATCCAACGATTATGGATTGAGTGATCAAACAAAGCGACCACACTTATAAAAAAGCTTTCATTATTTAGTCTTTAATATAATAACATAGATATTTACGGGATATACTATAAAAAAATGAATTTTATACAGAATTTTGATCGTCACGATGTACTACTTTAAAAGAAGACTATTACAAAAAAATATATATTTTAATTGATAATTTATTTTCTCAAAAGTTCAAAGTTCCCGCATCATTAACATATTACAAAAAAGTTCAAGCGCAAAAGAACTTATGGAATACAAGCGATAGGAAAAGCTTTTGGAGTGAAATTTGGAAAGTGAAAGCCCCGCCGAAGGTTTTAAATACGGTTTGGCGTGCAATGTCGAAATGTCTCCCAACAATGACAGTATTATGGGGTAAGTTTGTTCCTGTGGAAACCTCATGTCCACTTTGCAAAATGGCTGATGAAACGATTATGCATGCTCTAGTTGAATGTGAGTGTGCTAATCGGTGCTGGTGTGAGGGATTTCCAGATATCTCTCTTAATAATTCTAATGATTTTGCTCAGTGGTTACAGAACTTATTTAAGGCTGCAGGAAAACGGAGACACGCAGATATTGTTACTCTTTGTTGGGCTATTTGGAAGGCGCGCAATGAGCTGGTATGGAACCAGAAGCAAACTAACGTTCGAGGTGTGCTTACTTCAGCAAAAAATTACCTTACACAATGGAAGAATGCCCAGTCTTGGTCATCAAAAACTCTATTTCAGTCGAGGATTGAAGGAGATGGAGCCGATAAATGGGTGAAGCCACAGGTTGACATAGTTAAGGTGAATGTTGATGCTGCAACCTTTAATACGGAGCATGCTTATGGTCTGGGTCTTGTAGCTCGGAACTCTGCAGGTGAGTGTTTGCAAGCGAAAACAGTGAGCAAGGCTGGAGCTATTGCCGCAGAACTGGCCGAAGTCTTAGCTATTAAAGAAGCGCTCAGCTGGATAAAAGGCACGGATTGGTCTCAAGTTCAGGTGGAGTCAGACTGCTTAGTGGCAGTTCAAGCAATCCGAAGCACTGTTCTTATGACATCTCCTTTTGGTCAGGTTGTGGAGGAGTGTCGAAGGCTCTTAAAGGAGCTGAACAAAACAACTTTGTTTTTTGTCAAGCGATCTGCAAATTTGACTGCTCATCAACTAGCAACTAGCGAGAGAGTCTTATTTCTATCCAGATCGAGTTTTTAGTAAGGATGAACTTCCTGATGGGATCCTGAATGTAATGGTGACTGAATTATTAAGTTAATGAAATCCTTTTTGTTCGTCAAAAAAAAAAAAAAAAGAGTATATTATATTTTAGCAATAAATATTTAAAAAAATTAAAAATTAAAAAAATTATAAATATTAAGAAAAATTAATGATGTTATCCTGATAGTTTGGTCCTAAATACCGCCAAAACATTCTCAACCGTTAGATCCAATACTTTTAAAAATAGATGATCAAGATTATATCATATAAAAAGAAATTATTATCTAAAAATGATATAAGTTAAAAGATATTATATTATGATTGGATTTTCCAAAAAGTTAAAACATAAAAATAGTTGTAATTAAATAAGGAAACTCATTTATAACCAAAATAATAAAAATCGTTTAATCTTAAATAGATAGGTGAAAACCGTTAGATTTAACATTAAAACATGTATTTGGTGAATAAAGGTTATTCTAATAATCTAAACTACATATAAGTTAAGTAGATTTCCTAAATCGAATAGAATTCTCAACATTAAATTTCGTCACTTTATTCTCTTTTTAGTTTTATAATAGTTTTTAATTGAAAAAAAAACTATTAAACCACAACTAAATTAAAGATTATTTTGTGAATTTCATGTGAACCGTAAAATTGACCAAATCTAACTTTTATAACTCAATATAAACAAATATTAAATTGAGCGTGTAAAATGTAATAAATATCAAATTTTTAACTATAATTATTTTTGGCTAAATCTTTTTTAACAATAATTTAATCATGTAAACTAATAACTTTTAAATATTAAAATATTTATAAATAAATATAATTATAAATATTAAAAAAACAATCGTGTGTTGCATCGTAATAAAAATATAATTATAAACAGAATAATTATAAATAAAATTTAAGTAACCGTGCATCGCATGGGCTATAAGCTAGTATTATTATAAGCAAACTAGCCTCTATTTGGTTGGTTGGTTGTTGGTTAGTTGGTATTTTTAATAACAACTGTTAGATTGAAAGAGAGATAAAATGAGAACCGTTAGATGTAATGTTAAAAGAATATTTCTTTCTTGATATTCAAAATACTCTCACGGGTTCAAGGTTCGAATCCCGTCAACAACATAGTTTAAAAAATATTTCTTTTTAGATATTTAAAATGTTCCCACGGGTTCAAGGTTCGAATCCCGTCAATAACATATTATTATTATTAAATATTTATATTACCTATTTTTCTAAGCTATATCCCGTCAATAACATATTATTATTAAATACAAGGTTCCAATCCCGTCAACAACATAGTTTAAAAAATATTTCTTTTTAGATATTTAAAATGTTCCCACGGGTTCAAGATATATATATATATATCAATACTATTATATAATAGACGAAACATTAAAAGTTTGGTTGGTCGGTATGGTACGTTGTGATTTTACTTAATTGCCCTTAACTGTATTTCGTGTTTTTAATTAATTAACCTTACTTATTTATAAAAATATATTATTAAATAATAATATTACTTATTTATAACCAATTACCTATTTATAACCAAGTACCTTTTTTCCCTAAAATAAATTATTTTTTCTAACAAATTCCCGTACTTTTTCAAACATGGCAATTACCTTTTTTAACTAAAACATGTTAGTTTTTCTATTTTTCCTTACTAGAACCCCCCATTTTCCAAAAATATCTCGGATAAACCTTTAGTTATTTATTTTTAAATCAATAATATTATAATTATTTTTTAAAAGTTTACCTATTTTAACATGTCTACTTATTTTTCTTAACAAATGCAGTCAATAAGAATATTAAAATATAAATAATTAAATAGCTATTTATAACCAATTACTCTAAAACACATTATAGATATTTTCTAACAAAATCCCTTCTTTTCTAAATATATCACGGAAAATTGTCTTTTTCAATTTACTTTTTCTATTTTTCTCACTAAAATTCATTTTTTTCCAAAAATATCATAGGAAACCATTTACTTATTTATTTTAAAACGAATTTAAATACTTTTAATTATTAAATTTTAAAACCTCATTTTCAAAAAATATCACGGGCATTTACCTTTTTAAACTAAATATATGTTACATTTTTTATTTTTTCTTACTAAAACCCCTCATTTTCCAAAAATATAACGGGCAAACCCTTACTTATTTATTTTAAAAAATCTGTTTTAATATTTTTAATTAATTAAAAGTATTTAGCTATTTTAACATACCTACTTATTTTTTTAACAAATACAAATAATAAAATAATAAAATTTTAATAATAAAATAACAATTAACAATCCGTGCATCGCACGGGTTTTAAACTAGTATATAATAGACGAAACATTAAAAGTTTGGTTGGTCGGTATGGTACGTTGTGATTTTACTTAATTAACCTTAATTTGGTTGGTCGGTATGGTACATGGTGATTTTACTTAATTGCCCTTAATTAACTGTACTTCATGTTTTTACTTAATTAACCTTACTTATTTATAGAAATATATTATTAAAAAATAATATTACATATTTATAACTAATTACCTTTTTTAACTAAATATATCACGGACAATTACCTTTTTTTAACTAAAACATGTTAGTTTTTCTATTTTTCCTTACTAAAACCTCTCCTTTTCCAAAAATATCACGAACAAACATTTAGTTATTTATTTTTAACATATTTTAATATTATAATTATTTTTAAAAGTTTATCTATTTTAACATGTCTACTTATTTTTCTTAACAATTGCAATTACTAAAAATATTAAAATATAAATAATCAAATACCTATTTATAATCAATTACCTTTTCAGTTAAAACACATTATATATTTTTTTAACAAAATATCACATTTTCTAAATATAGCACAGGAAATTGCCTTTTATAATTTAATTTTTCTATTTTTTTCACTAAAATCCATTCTTTTTTCAAAAATATCACAGAAAACTCTTTACTTATTTATTTTAAAACATATTTAAATACTTTTAATTATTAAATTTTAAAACCTTATTTTCCAAAAATATCACGAGCATTTACCTTTTTAAACTAAATATATGTTACATTTTTTATTTTTTCTTAATAAAACCCCTCATTTTCAAAAAATATAACGGGCAAACCCATACGTATTTATTTTAAAATCTGTTTTAATGTTTTTAATTAATTAAAAGTGTTTACCTATTTTAACATGGCTACTTATTTTTTGCACAATTACAATTAATAAAATTTAAAATAATAATAATAAAATAACAATTAACAATCCGTGCATCGCACGGGTTTTAAGCTAGTATTATATAATAGACGAAACATTAAAAGTTTGGTTGGTCGGTATGGTACGTTGTGATTTTACTTAATTGCCCGCATTTTGGTTGGTCAGTATGGTACGTTGTGATTTTACTTAATTGCACTTCGTATTTTTACTTAATTAACCTTACTTATTTATAGAAATATATTACTAAATAATAATATTACCTATTTATAACCAATTACCTTTTTCACCTAAAATACATTATTTTTTTCTATTTTTTTCTAACAAATTCTCCTACTTTTTCAAATATATCACGGACAATTACATTTTTTAACTAAAATATGTTAATTTTTCTATTTTTTCTTACTAAACCCCCTTCTTTTCCAAAAATATCATGGATAAACATTTAGTTATTTATTTTTAAATCTATTTTAATATTATAATTATTTTTTAAAAGTTTACCTATTTTAACATGTCTACTTATTTTTCTTAACAAATGCAATTACTAAAAATAATAAAATATAAATAATCAAATACATGTTTATAACCAATTATCTTTTCAGCTAAAACACATTTTATATTTTTTCTAACAAAATCCATCAGTTTCTAAATATATCACGGGAAATTGTCTTTTACAATTTACTTTTTCTATTTTTCTAACTAAAATCCATTCTTTTTCCAAAAATATCACAGAAAACCCTTTACTTATTTATTTTAAAACATATTTAAATACTTTTAATTATTAAATTTTAAAACCTCATTTTGCAAAAATATCACGAGCATTTATCTTTTTAAACTAAATATATGTTACATTTTTTATTTTTTCTTAGTAAAACCCCTCATTTTCCAAAAATATAACGGACAACCCCATACTTATTTATTTTAAAATTTGTTTTAATGTTTTTAATTAATTAAAAGTGTTTAGCTATTTTAACACGCCTACTTATTTTTTGCACAATTATAATTAATAAAATATTAAAAAATAATAATAAAATAACAATTAACAATCCGTGTATCGCACGGGTTTTAAGCTAGTAATAATAATAATAATAATATAGTATAGATTGTAATTTTTTACCGTCCTGTCCCCCAATCATAAAAAAGAAATATAAAATTAGAAAATAAGCTAATATTTTCGGAAAATGAAACGAAAATATTTTGAAAACAAAAACTCCACACGAAGCTTCGTGCTGTTTAGCAAGATATTGGAGAACAAGTTGTGAACATTGCTTTCTTTTTTCCATTTTTTCCCCACAAGTTGTCCTTGGAATATGGTGTTATTTCATCCTGATGTGATGTGACATCAGGGTTTTGAAGTGTAATAAAAACGTGATACATTGAATGTAAGCAAATGGACAAACTTAATTAAGAGTAGTACTAGGTATAACTTTTTTCAACTAATATAAAATGATAAATGATTATTTTTAATTCATAAATATGTGTATATATATGCGAAATTTATATTATTTTTAATAAATTAATAATTATAAAGACAACACGTAATTATTCTGGAACACTTTTAAATTTTTTATTCCTTGGAATATTTGTTAATGAATTTGGAATACCTAATCCTAATCCTAAACTTTAAAGTTTCATCGTACATGTAGTTGAGACCACTCCAGTCAGTCTCCAGCTATTTGATTAAAATGTGTCACATCGATCATTCCATCTTAATTAAGGCCTCAGATTTCTTGTCGAGGATGGGAATTGGGACATGCACTTATATATAGTAGAGCTGGCCAAACGGGGCATGTCGATACTAAATAATATTACTTAATTACCCTTACTTATTTTTAAAAAGATATTATTAAATAATAATAGTATTTATAACCAAACACATCAATATATATATATAAAGGAGGATACACGGGAGGTTAGGCGCCCCTAAGATCGTCTCAATCTATTTTTCTAATTTTCTAGAATTTTAGAATTTTAAATGCTGATAAATAAAAAAATATTCTTTAACATATTAGAAGTAGAATAGATGTTCGAATTTATTGAGGAAAAGAGTTCGAATTTATTGAGGAGAAGATTTCGAATTTATAGCGAAGACATATAATTAAAAGTTCTATTTGATGTAGAATAAGTGTTTGAATTTGCAGAGGAGAAGAGTTCAAATATAAAAGAAGTACTTGCAAAGTTCTATTTGAAGTAGAATAGGTGTTTCGATTTATAGAGGAGAAGAGTTCGGATATAAAAGAAGTACTTGCAATTAAAAGTTCTATTGAAAGTAGAATAAGTGTTTGTAATACATAACTAAAAGTTCTATTTGAAATAGAATATGTAAAGTTATATAAGTGTTTTTTCAACGAAAGAGTGTCTCATTAGAAAAGAGTATGGTAACATAAAAATTAATATATAAGACAAGTATATATTCAATATAATAAATTTGAGATTTTGATATTAAAAAGAAAAATGTGTTTCACGGGAGGACGGCTTATTAGCGAGGATCGAGTAATTTTCGTAATTTATTTGATAGAGGTTTTTTTTAAATTATTACGCCGCCACGAAGCGCGGCTTTTTCAACTAGTTTTCAGCTAAAATACAATGCTTTTTCTATTTTTTCAAGTAAAATCTCCTATTTTTCTAAAAAAATCACGGTCAATTACCTTTTTCAACTAAAACATTTTTTTTTTCTATTTTTGTTTATTAAAATCCCTCCGTTTCTAAAAATATCATGGGAAAACCCTTACAAACTACTTCAATAATTTTAGTTATTTAAAAAAGTTTAACTATCTTATAATAGATAGACGAAACATTAAAAGTTTGTTGGCTCAGTTGGTATTTTGTGATTTTACTTAATTACACTTACTTATTTTAAAAAAAATATTATTAAATAACAACATTATTTATAACCAATTACCTATTCATCTAAAATACATTACTTTTTCTATTTTTCTAACAATTCCCTTTTTTCTAAAAAAATCACGGGCAATTATCTTTCAACTAGAACATTTATTTTTTTATATTTTTTCTTACTAAAACCTCTATTTTTCCAAAAAAATTCACGGGTAACCTTTACTTATTTATTTTAAAACATATTTTATTACTTTTAATTACGAGCAATTATCTTTTTCAACTAAAACATGTTACTTTTTCTTACTAAAATCACTCATTTTTCAAAAATATCACAGGCAAGCCGTTACTTATTTATTTCAACACTTATTTTAATACTTTTAATTATTTAAAAAAGTTTAACACACCTACTTATTTTTTTAACAAATACAATTCATAAATTATTAAAACATAAATAATAATAATAATAATATTGTATAGATTGTAATTTTTTTACCGTCCTGTCCCCCAATCTTAAAAAAAGAAATATAAAATTAGAAAATAAGCTAATATTTTCTGAAAAAGAAACGAAAATATTTTGAAAACAAAAAACTCCACACTAAGCTTCGTGATGTTTAGCAAGATATTGAAGAACAAGTTGTGAAAATTGGTTTGTTTTCCATTTTTTACGTACAAGTTGTCCTTGGAATATGGTGTCAATTCATCCTGATGTGACATCAGGGTTTTGAAGTGTAATACAAACGTGATAAGTTGAATGTAAGCAAATGGACAAACAAACTTAATTAAGGGCCCATTTGTTAATGGGTGAATGAACCTAATTGAACGGGACGAGTGACTATTTTGTTATTCAGATTATTTGGTTTAATATTCATTTTTCTGGATCACTCGTATTCATTTGGATGAACTAGACCAGTCACACTAAAATTTCTACCTAAAGCCTTCGCAACAAAGTTTTCACCCATCAAAGATGTCTTCACCTTATTATTATAAAGCAATTAACTTTATTATAGGCTACTTCTATTATTATTTTTTCATTAATATAAGATATTTTTTCATAAATATTATTTTTTTTATAAAAACACATTTTATTTTTAAAAAAATTGTAAACAGTTTTTTGAATTATTTTTTTTGACAAAAATACGACTTTGCAAGCAAATGCAACTTGATGTAACTAAATGTAATCTCATATGTAACCCAAAACAACTTCAAATATTTTTCAGAAAAAATTTAAAATATAAGTTATATTTGGTTGCTTTTGGTTGCAAATTCTATTTTTGCAAATATTTTCAGAAAATAGTAAAATCACAAAAAAAAACTTTAAAAAATAGTTTTTTTTTATAATTTCTCTTAATTTAAATAAGTGCACTCATGCATTCACATTATAAAGTTATTACATTTCACATAACTACTTATTTTATAGTATAATTTAATTGAATTACTTTGATAGCATTAAATAAATATTAATTTGAAATATACAATATTATTTAAGAATTACTTAAATTATTTTAAGATAATAAACTAAAAATAAATAATTATATACAATACTAAATATTATTATAATGAAGTAAATAAATTTAATATCATTAAATTTTAAAATTATAGATTTTGTCATTCAGAAAAATTTAATATTAATTAACAAACAACGTTACTTGTTCAGCATTCAGATTAATCATTCGTTCAGAATTTTAGTCATTCAGAAATGACCCCTGTTACGTCATATTTTGGTTGCCTCAATTATCTCCTAATTTCCCAATATTGATCTAATAATGATTAATTGCTTAACCACTAAGTAATATCCTCTCTCTGAAACGAGGAAACAATCAATCTAAATCAATCAATTACTAAAAAATATCTCCAAACGATTCTTTCAAATCAGGAAAGAATCACAACGCTAATATAACTCTAAAAAGATAAAATCAACTTATCTCAACATATCCCTTAACAATCAGGGATTAAAAATACTATCCTATCACAGAACTGCGTTGGCTTGATCCCTATATATAAACAGGGTACGCAGGCATCTTGGAATAGGATCCGACACATCTAACAAGTCGAGACACCTTTCAAGTCCAGCCCCAAACATCCAAAAATCCCAAATCCCCCGTCATCATAATTCGTTATTCCAGCAATTCCCCGAAATTTGTTATCACCAAATTCTTCCGTTAACAATTGGCGCTAGAAGGAGGGGATACTTTTTGATTGTGGAGGACAATCAATCTATACAATACGCATGGGGGGTTATTATGGATCTGGAGCGGCTTTAATGGAGGAGCTAAACGGTGGAAGCGGTGGTTCGTGGTTCTATTCAAAATAAAGATAAGTTTTCTTATGATTTTGTCCATACAAATAAGCTATCTTATAAAATTCGTAGTAAATTTATTACATGTTAGATTTTGATGATTTTTTATGATCCGGAAAGCTTTTGTGATTTCCTACAACTTTCGTTCTTGGTGTTTTCTGAGATTATGTTTCGATCTATTCTCGAAATCACAAAACATAATCAGGTCCCGTTTTTCAGTATTGAGAAGTTAATCAGCAGATGTTTTATTCGATTCCCGATTCGTTATAAGTCCGTTTCTGACGGTCCATATATCATCGGAAAGCTCTTTTCGTTTCCTGCAACTTTCATGTTTTGTGTTTTCCAAGAAAATATCGTTTACGGGGACAAAAAGGTAAAAAACGGATCTGGACAGAATCTGAATAATGGAGATGTGAAAGAATTGTGATGCAATATTCGTAGCACATGATTTGATTACTTCACTAGCTCGTGCATGGACAAGGGTAATGTTTTTGAAGACCTTCTTTCGAAGAAGGATAATATTTTTGATGACCCTATTTCGAGTAGGATAATATTTTTGAAGACCCTCTTTCGAAGAGGAAATTATTTTTGAAGACCCTCTTTTGAAGATGATAATCTTGTTTGAAGTCCCTAAGTGGTGATCGTTTTTTGAAGACCCTTCGGGGTAATCTTGTTTTGAAGGCCATGCATCATTCGCATCATGCATTTATTAATATCATCATGTGCATCATTCGCATCATGCATTCATTCATATCATCATGTGCATCATACATTTACTCGTAAACATTGGACATTCTTATATTTTGTGGTTGTCTCTGTGTGATATTTTCGAAGACCCTTATTTGCGGAGGGTATTGCTTGAATTATTTTTGAAGGCCCTTCTTTAAGGTGTTGCTTGGAAATTATTTTTGAAGACCCTCTATTGAAGATGTTAATATTTTTGAAGGCCCTTCTTTGATTAAGGTGTTGCTTGGAATTATTTTTGAAAGCTCTTCTTTAAGGTGTTCCTTGAAAATTATTTTTTAAGGCCTTCTTTATGAAGGGGTTGCTTGGAATTATTTTGAAGACCCTTCTTTATGGAAGGTGTTGCTTGGAGTACCTTGGTAAACCCGTACTTCCGGGGTGCTTATCCGTACTTCCGGAAAGCTCACCAAGAATATAGTTCTTCCCTTTTCTTAAACTCTGCTTAGCATAGAGTGTATAAGAAGGCGATGTTACTCTTCCCTTTTCTTAAACTCTGCTTTGCATAGAGTGTATAAGAAGGCAAGGTTACACTTCCCTTTTCTTAAACTCTGCTTAGCATAGAGTGTATAAGAAGGCGAGGTTACTCTTCCCTTTTCTTAAACTCTGCTTTGCATAGAGTGTATAAGAAGGCGAGGTTACTCTTCCCTTTTCTTAAACTCTGTTATAAGAAGGCGAGGTTACTCTTCCCTTTTCTTAAACTCTGTTTTGCATAGAGTGTATAAGAAGGCGAGGTAATTATCTAATTCTCATTCTCCTACACTTACAAAGTTACTCGTACATATGTTCTTCTCACATCTCGCATGTTGTCTCTCTCGCAAGCACAGACATATTACGGGCACATCATGTTGTCTCTCTCGATTTTACAGGCATATTACGGGTAATTATCTTCTTCATATTATCTGCTAATCTTCTACTCCTAGTTGTTTCATTGACTCAGGAAATTCGGAAGATCCAAGCACGCTTAGTTCTCTAGTCCATCAAGCTGCACTGAAGAACTGGGGGGTAGTTGTTACGTCATATTTTGGTTGCCTCAATTATCTTCTAATTTCCCAATATTGATCTAATAATGATTAATTGCTTAACCACTAAGTAATATCCTCTCTCTGAAACGAGGAAACAATCAATCTAAATCAATCAATTACTAAAAAATATCTCCAAACGATTCTTTCAAATCAGGAAAGAATCACAACGCTAATATAACTCTAAAAAGATAAAATCAACTTATCTCAACATATCCCTTAACAATCAGGGATTAAAAATACTATCCTATCACAGAACTGCGTTGGCTTGATCCCTATATATAAACAGGGTACGCAGGCATCTTGGAATAGAATCCGACACATCTAACAAGTCGAGACACCTTTCAAGTCCAGCCCCAAACATCCAAAAATCCCAAATCCCCCGTCATCGTAATTCGTTATTCCAGCAATTCCCCGAAATTTGTTATCACCAAATTCCTCCGTTAACAACCCCTAAGAGTAATATTAGGTATAACTTTTTTCAAATAATATAAAATGACAAATGATTATTTTTAATTCGTAAATACGTGTGTGTATATAAATGCAAAATTTATATATTGTTAAATAATTAATAATTATAAAAACAACACGTAATTATTTTGGAACATTTTTGGGATTTTTTTTTGAGTCTCTTGAATTTTTCCCAAACTAATAATTGTACTTAAGAAAAATAATATTGGCGTGGGACACCGGTACCCAGAAGTCATATTTATAAGGATGTCTATCGGGTCCCATCGTTTTATAAAAATAATACGCATCGACGAATTCAAATAAATTATATGCTCTAGCACATCATTTTATAAAAAAATTGTTAATTAATTTGGAATACCTAATCCTAATCCTTAAAGTTTCATCGTACATGTAGTTGAGACCAATCCAGTCAGTCTCCAGCTATTTGATTAAAATGTGTCACATCGATCATTCCATTTTAATTAAGGCCTCAGATTTCTTGTCGAGGATGGGACATGCACTTATATACAGTAGAGCTGGCCAAACGGGGCATGTCGATACTAAATGATATTACTTAATTACTCTTACTAATTTTTAAAAAGATATTATTAAATAATAATAATATTTATAACCAATCACATTTTCAGCTAAAATACAATACTTTTTCTATTTTTTCAACTAAAATCTCCTATTTTTCTCAAAAAATCACGATCAATTATCTTTTTCAACTAAAACATTTTTTTTTCTATTTTTGCTTATTAAAATCCCCCTGTTTCTAAAAATATCACGGGAAAACCTTACAAACTACTTCAATACTTTTAGTTATTTAAAAAAGTTTAACTATCTTATAATAGATAGACGAAACATTAAAAGTTTGTTCGCTCAGTTGGTATTTTGTGATTTTACTTAATTACACTTACTTATTTTAAAAAAAAAATATTACATAACAACATTATTTATAACCAATTACCTATTCATCTAAAATACATTACTTTTTCTATTTTTCTAACAATTCCCTTTTTTCTAAAAAAATCACGGGCAATTATCTTTCAACTAGAACATTTATTTTTTTATATTTTTTCTTACTAAAACCCCTATTTTCCCAAAAAATTCACGGGTAACCTTTACTTATTTATTTTAAAACATATTTTATTACTTTTAATTACGAGCAATTATCTTTTTCAACTAAAACATGTTACTTTTTCTTACTAAAATCACTCATTTTCCAAAAATATCACAGGCAAGCCGTTACTTATTTATTTCAACACTTATTTTAATACTTTTAATTATTTAAAAAAGTTTAACACGCCTACTTATTTTTTTAACAAATACAATTCATAAATTATTAAAACATAAATAATAATAATAATATTATTGTATAGATTGTAATTTTTTACCGTCCTGTCCCCCAATCTTAAAAAAAGAAATATAAAATTAGAAAATAAGCTAATATTTTCTGAAAATGAAACGAAAATATTTTGAAAACAAAAACTCCACACGAAGCTTCGTGCTGTTTAGCAAGATATTGGAGAACAAGTTGTGAACATTGCTTTCTTTTTTCCATTTTTTCCCCACAAGTTGTCCTTGGAATATGGTGTTATTTCATCCTGATGTGATGTGACATCAGGGTTTTGAAGTGTAATAAAAACGTGATACGTTGAATGTAAGCAAATGCACAAACTTAATTAAGAGTAGTTCTAGGTATAACTTTTTTCAACTAATATAAAATGACAAATGATTATTTTTAATTCGTAAATATGTGTATATATATACGAAATTTATATTATTTTTAAAAAATTAATAATTATAAAGACAACACATAATTATTTTGGAACAATTTTAGGATTTTTTTTCGAGCCTCTTGAATTTTTCCCAAACTAATAATTGTGATTAAGAAAAACAATATTGGCGTGGGACACGGTTGCCCACAAGTCATAAATGTAGGTGTAACACCCCTGTCAAATCCCGAGCCTTTTTTGAGAATCGGGTGAAGTCCCGATTCCGAGTCCGAATAAGTCGAAGCCTACTGACCCAAATGCAGCCAACTTGGGTAACAAGTAGCCCACCATAGGCCCCCCAAAAGATCATGATTTGTTGGTGCTAATTAGTAGTAATACTTTGCCTTATAAACTGAACAGAAGTCCCAAATCTCCTCGATGTGGGACATGGGTGTTATAAGCTCCCCCACTTAAACTCTTGACGTCTTTGTCAAGCCTGAATGTATATCCCATAGGTCTGGATCGTTCCTCCCTAGCCATTGTGGGATAATACCGGCTCTCTTCGTGTCCCCACCTCCGGACCTCTATCCATTGTGGGATAATATCACCAGCCTTCGTGTCCCCACCTCCGGTAACTTGACGCATCAAGCTTTCGAGAGTCGGTTCTGATACCATATGAGACAACCCGGGTCAAATCCCGAGCCTTTTTCGAGAATCGACTCAAGTCCCGATTCCGAGTCCGAATAAGTCGAAGCCTACTGACCCAAATGCAGCCAACTTGGGTAACAACTAGCCCACCACAGGCCCCCAAAAGATCATGATTTGTTGGTGCTAATTAGTAATAGTACTTTGCCTTATAAACTGAACAGAAGTCCCAAATCTCCTCGATGTGGGACAAAGGTGTTACAGTAGGGATGTCTATCGGGTCACTTCGGGATTATGGAGTGCTATCCACGCATCGATTCCGAACCTGTCCTTAATCCCCGTACTCACCCCGATCATCAAACGGGAATTATTTTGTTCCCTGATCCCTGTAATATCCCAAAATTTTGTAATAATTGAAACCCTGATGAATAGTAAATTTGCCCTTGATGAATAGTAAATTTGCTGATGGAAAAATTTTCAGACCACACTATGTGGATGGTATGGAATGAATGTTTCGAAGTTATATTATTGATGTATAGGAAGAATAAAAGAATGTAAACGTACTCAGAATCAAGAGATTCCTATTCGAATTTTAAATCACTATTTATCGGACAATCGAGAATGTATTGATTTGATCGTTTTGAGAAAGTATGAACGCCCTCCCGACCCGGGGTCAAAATCGGGTAGCGCACTACCAATAATAATCACAACTCCGGAAATATAATATCAATTTAAAAGTGATCCCAAAAATACTAAGGATCGAGCACAGGTTATAATATGAAACAAGTCAACACAACTACTAATGTTATTACAAACCACTATGTTATTAGGGTAACCCCGACAAGGAATTACGCTAACAACTAAATGTCTACCGAAGTTTTACACACTGATTCAGTTAAAATTACATCACTCATACAATACCTCTGCAAAGTACACTCCAAACTACTACCTGACCGCGACCACTGGGAAATTGACGGTTCACCCTCATCCTTGCTGTTCGCCTAACATGAGACATCCTCGTAACTATCTGAAAGGTTAGAATAATAGAGAAGCAAGAATGAGCCAAAATGCTCAGCCAGTGCGATAAAATATAGCTCTGAATATCAATGTATGTTTCGATAAGTATGCATTTTAACTCAAAAATCTAGCACAGATATATGGAAAGGATATATGGAATGTAAGAGCAATGAAACTGGATTATCAATACCAATACATAACTATAAAAGTAATCTAATACATATAAGTAACTTTTCTCACTGTACCATCAAAATAAATGAATTGGAATCTACTAAACGCTACGAGCTAAGCCGACGATCGATCGCTCTTAGCTCGCCAACCATACTGTGGTCCACAGCAGGCTAAACTGGGGATCCCTGGGCTACATTCAATCTCTCTTTTCTGCTTAAGGCGTCCGCTACTACATTTGCCTTCCCCGGATGATAGTTAATGGTACACTCATAATCCTTGATCAATTCTAACCATCTTCGTTGCCTCATGTTTAATTCCTTTTGCGTAAAGATATACTTTAAGCTCTTATGGTCTGTATAGATCTCGCATCTCTCTCCGTACAAATAATGCCTCCAAATTTTCAATGCAAACACTATCGCGGCGAGTTCTAAATCATGCGTCGGGTACTTCTGTTCGTGAACTTTCAATTGTCTCGAAGCGTAAGCAATTACTTTATCATGTTGCATCAGAACACAACCCAATCCCTTATGAGAAGCATCACTGTAGATTACAAAATTTCCGCGTTCGTCCGGCAATGATAACACGGGTGCCGTCGTCAGTTTCTTCTTTAATTCCTGGAAACTTTCTTCACATCTATCGCTCCATTCAAACTTTTCATTCTTCCTGGTTAGTCTCGTCAATGGTGTAGCTATCTTGGAAAAGTCCTTCACAAATCGTCGATAATATCCTGCTAATCCCATAAAGCTTCTGACTTCTGTCGGGTTCTTCGGTCTTTCCCAATTCATTACTGCCTCTACTTTGACTGGATCTACTTTAATTCCTTCACTGCTCACCACATGCCCTAGAAACTGTACTTCCTTCAACCAGAATTCGCATTTAGAAAACTTGGCGTATAATTTTTCTTTCCTTAGAATCTCTAAAGTCGTTCTCAAATGTTCCGCATGATCCTGCTCCGTCTTAGAATAAATCAATATGTCATCTATAAATACTATCACGAACTTATCCAAATATCTTTTGAAACTCCGATTCATCAAGTCCATAAAAGCTGCGGGTGCGTTCGTTAAACCAAAAGCCATGACTAAGAACTCATAATGCCCATATCGAGTGCGAAATGCAGTCTTTGGTACGTCTTCAGATTTGATCTTCAACTGATGGTAACCTGATCTCAAATCGATCTTAGAGAAATACACCGCTCCCTTTAGCTGGTCGAATAAATCATCGATTCTTGGTAATGGATACTTGTTCTTGATAGTTAACTTGTTCAGCTCCCGATAGTCAATACACAATCTTATGCTACCGTCCTTCTTCTTCACGAATAGAACTGGCGCACCCCACGGAGATACACTGGGTCTAATTACACCTTTTTCCAATAGATCTTGTAGTTGAGTTGCCAATTCTTTCAATTCTACAGGTGCTATACGATACGGAGCTTTCGAAACTGGTCCTGTCCCTGGTGCCAATTCTATAGCGAATTCGATTTCCCGATCTGGTGGTAATCCTGGAAGTTCATCTGGAAAAACATCTAGAAATTCATTCACTACGGGGATATTTTCTATTTTTGGCACTTCTTCTTTTACCTCAGTCACGTAAACCAAATAAGCTTCGCAACCTTGTTGTAATAATTTTCTTGTTTGCATGCTTGTTAATAACCTCCGGGCTTGCTTCTGACCTTGAAACACAACTTCCTTGTCATCTGGGGATTGTAGCTTTACTGTCTTTTTCTTGCAATCAATTTGCGCATTATACTCTGACAACCAATCCATTCCTATTATAATTTCAAAATCCCCTAACTTGAAAGGTATTAACTCAGCAAAAAAATGGTGGCCTAAAATATCAATCTCACAATGCGGACAAACTTGATTAACTGAAACACGATCCTGATTTGCTAGCTCTACCTCTAATGCCTTATCTAACAGTCGAGTTTCACATTGCAATTTACTAGCAAAATCTTCAGAAATAAATGACTTGGTAGCTCCAGAATCAATTAGCACTTTAGCCGGAACGGAGTTTACGAGTAACGTACCTGTCACCACGTCAGTGTCTTGAACATCATCTTCCATATTCATATTAAATACTCTGGCTCGCGGCTGGTTGGTAGTAGGTTGTACTGGAAATCCACAGTTTTTGGCTATATGACCAAACTTTCCACAATTGAAGCATGTCAGTGCCAAACATTCTTTAGCGAAATGTCCTTTCTGGTTACACTTGAAGCAAACCACATCAGTCTTCACGCAATTTCCCGTATGTCTTTTCCCGCAAGTTTTACATTCTGGCGGTGGAGGACCATTTGGTTTCCGTTGATTCATAAACGGTGGACGAATAACTGGTCTAGCGTTCCCAATATTCGGCTTCCTAAATCCCATATTCCTTCCTGCCTGGAATCCCGACTTCCTATTGAAACGATTCTGAAAATTCCCCTGTCTCTGACTTGGTTCCTGACTCTCGGCCTTTCTTTTATTGTTGTCCTTTTCCTTCTGCGATTGATCACTCTCCCCCTCTATAATCATAGATTTCTGAACTATTGCGGAATACGTAGCCAACTCAAAAACTGCCACCCTACTACGTATCCACGGCTTCAAACCCTGCTGGAATCTCCTAGCTTTCTTTTCATTGGTGTCAACAAACTTTGGAACAAATCTTGCCAATTCGGTGAATTTGGCTTCATACTCGGTTACACTTAAATTCTCTTGCTTGAGTTCAAAGAACTTCAATTCCATCTGATTCTGCATATAACACGGGAAATATTTTTCTAAAAACAACTCAGTAAATCTCTCCCAAGTAACTGTCGTTGTGCCTTCCAAAGCTTTCACCGATTCCCACCAATAATTAGCTTCGTTTTTCAGGAAGTAGCTTGCAAACTCAGTTTTCTGGTCCGCTTCAACTTTTACTAAAGCAAAAGCCTTTTCCATTTCCTTTAACCATGCCCTTGCTTCCACTGGATCTGCAGTCCCTCTAAACTCGGGTGGTTTCACAGCCTGAAATGACTTAAAAGTAACCGCGGGTACAGCTGGTTGTCGTTGATGTATCTGTTGTTGCTGCAAACACTGTTGCTGTTGTGTTAAAGCAGCTGTTTGTTGGCGAAGAAGGTCTAGAATTTGTTCCACGGGTGTAGCCATTCTAATCAAGTAATTCAAGATTCGATAACTGATACACAACAAACAATCTATTTAGTAGCTGAATAAGCCTTGTACACTAAGAATTTGTTTAACAAGAATTTAGAAATCAAGGAATTATTTCTGCCATAACAAGATACAACATAGTACAATGATGAGTTTCTAACCACAACATAATTGCGGTAGAAGATTTCATAACTTTTGTAAACAAAGCAAGGTAAGACAAAGTACACGAATAAAATTGATAAGAGGAACATACATGCCAAGTCTAATACTGAATGATAATTAGCAGAAAAGGTAAAAACAATAATGATTGTGGCACAACAAAATTTGGTCATCATATAACCTGGGTACAAGCGTGAAAACGCTTCGATGATAAAAGAAAAGTACATGAGAGGACGCAAAACCAACAGTAGAATATACAGTCAAAAGAAAACATCTGCCACTACCTCAACAGTACCACTATATACAATAACAAAAACTGGCTCTACTACCGTCCAGGGTACTGCTGATATCTATAACATGCATCAATATACCGGTCAGAATGAAATCTACTAACTACTGTACATAAGACTTCATCCCATCCGACTTACAACAGGATCCTCTGTCTCTAGTCCTCATCAGGTGCAATCCTCCGGAGCTCTCCCATGATATAATCCATCAAGCTACTCATCTCTGACGGATCTCGCTCTCCTTCGCTAGTACTGCCCATATGACTAAGTCTAACCTCAATGACTATCCTCAATGCCCTAAGATCCATCAATACTGCTGATGCTCCTGACACATGCCTCTGGCAACGTACCATCTCTCTCACCTGGCCATGCAAAAAGTCTCGCTCTCCAGCTACCCTCATATACTCATGATAAGGTATAGGCTCAGGGATAAACTGGAACGGGGGTCCATTAACAGACTCTGAACTAGGTGGAGAACGGGCTGGGGGTATCGCTCGCAAAGGTACAGCAGGAATAGGTGCAACTGGTAGGGCTATCACAACTGGTGGATCTGGTACAACTGGTAGATCGGGTACTACTAGTAGATCTGCAACAAAATGCTCCGAAGGGTCTGACAGTGGATCTGGAACAGAAGGCTCAGAAGGGTCTGACTCCGAGTGTGAAGAGCTAGAGCCCGATGGCTGAAACATAACAGTAGTGTAACTTAAGAATCACATGCTACATCCTCATTGACTCTCTACCCTAATAGTCAAGACTATATCCGATAATCTTAACTCAAACTCTATATGAGTTTGCTCAACATAATCATCTCACATGGAACTATCTCATAGTACCTACTGTTTAACCCTGTCCAATACCCTATACTTGTTTCAGTGACCATAACCTGTGGCTCTGATACCAACCTGTAACGCCCTCCCGACCCGGGGTCAAAATCGGGTAGCGCACTACCAATAATAATCACAACTCCGGAAATATAATATCAATTTAAAAGTGACCCCAAAAATACTAAGGATCGAGCACAGGTTATAATATGAAACAAGTCAACACAACTACTAATGTTATTACAAACCACTATGTTATTAGGGTAACCCCGACAAGGAATTACGCTAACAACTAAATGTCTACCGAAGTTTTACACACTGATTCAGTTAAAATTACATCACTCATACAATACCTCTGCAAAGTACACTCCAAACTACTACCTGACCGCGGCCACTGGGAAATTGACGGTTCACCCTCATCCTAGCTGTTCGCCTAACATGAGACATCCTCGTAACTATCTGAAAGGTTAGAATAATAGAGAAGCAAGAATGAGTCAAAATGCTCAGCCAGTGCGATAAAATATAGCTCTGAATATCAATGTATGTTTCGATAAGTATGCATTTTAACTCAAAAATCTAGCACAGATATATGGAAAGGATATATGGAATGTAAGAGCAATGAAACTGGATTATCAATACCAATACATAACTATAAAAGTAATCTAATACATATAAGTAACTTTTCTCACTGTACCATCAAAATAAATGAATTGGAATCTACTAAACGCTACGAGCTAAGCCGACGATCGATCGCTCTTAGCTCGCCAACCATACTGTGGTCCACAGCAGGCTAAACTGGGGATCCCTGGGCTACACAATCACAAATCAGCCCATTTTGGCACTTATTGACCATGGCCAAAATATCATTCAACAATCAACATTTCGCGACCGGCGTACGGCCCATGTATTTTCCAATCCACGGGTTCAATATAAAACCCTCATTTTTCCAAATCACAACTTTACCCTTGTCGGGTTCATAACTCAATCACAGTTTCAACATAACAAGTATACTTTCTCATTTAACATGACAATATGAATCTGATAAGTAAGAATACCAATAAGAGGATTTATTGAATACTGAAAGAAATAGTTCAAGTCCTTCAAAAAGTATACTTATACCAGATAAGCCTTACATTCTGAAGGAAATAAACTGGATTATACATAACATATATAAGTGCGAATAAGGAACTGAATCTGATAACTGCATTAACAAGAATTAATAATAATAATAATAATAATAATTGTAGTTCAGTGCAAAAGAACAAACACTTGGAATTTAAGTGAAGAGTATAAACACTCGCATAATAATAATTCAAGAGAATATTACTCGAACAATACACGAAGGGTATAGACACTTGCCTGATCAGCGATAATAAATCCTGGTCACTTTCGTTCGTCAAATACTTCTATAACATAAAAATCAATATTCAAGTCAACGACCTCGTAACCTCATTTTCTAGTAATACTGACATATTCTTATTTTAATAAACCTTTATAAACATGTCAACCATAATCCAACCATTCAACTAGGTCTTGGAACATTTATTCATAATTATAATTAATAATCACGTTTTTCACATAATTAGTACAGCCCCTATCCTCATTTAATTGAATTAAAGGCATCCTATAGGTCACGTAACCGTCCCAAAGAAATTTTAAAAATGTTCTTCAACTCTCGTTTGAAAAGAAACAAGTCACAAAATATTTTTAGATCGAAAATCGGATCATTTTTGATAATATAAGGATTTAAAAACAATTTAATCAATTAATATAAAAATTAATTGATTAATTATAAATATTTAAACAATTTATCGAATAAATAAAAGTGAACAAAATAATTAAAAATAATTTAGATTAATTAAATTCGATTAATAATGAATTTATAAAAAATTAATTGATTAAAGATTAATCAATCATTTTAAATAAATTAATTATTAATCAAAAATAATTAAAATAATTAAATTTAATCCATTTTTGGAAATTAATAAATATTTAAGAATTCATAAAACTTATTTGAATTATAAAAATCCATTTTATGAATTAAAATCAATTTTTCAGAAGTTTAAATCTTTTAATGAATTTAAACTAAATTAAATAAAGAAAAATTGAAAATACTTCCCAAAACACTTTTCAGAATTTGTTTTTAGGGTTTTGATGATCAAACCGGGTCGGGTCAAATTTTGAAACGGGTCGTGAAGAACAGTTCTCGGGTCGCCAAGAACACGTCGCCGGAAACTGGGTTTCCCAGTTTCCGGCCGATGTCCGGCCACCGGGAACTGCTCCAGTCACAACCAAAACACAGGGTTTCGATCCTTACTAGAACCCATAGCTAAACCACACCAAAATCTGCACAAAACGAACTCAAAAATCAATCAGAAAACTCCCCGCCAGCGAGTTCACCCCATTTTCCGGTCGACCCAAAATGAATACCAAATTCATAACTAATTATACAAATAGATTTCACTTTCAACGATCTAATCAATGGTATAAACGTTATCAAGGTTCATTTAGCCAATCTAAATCCCGACCAAACTCCGGTCATGCCTACTCTTTTCCGATTATTCGATTTCAAGCTCAAAAATCAAGTTAAAAATCATTACAATACTCTACATCTCATAACAAACATGATTAAACCATCAATCATCAAGAACAATCAACCACCAAGAATTTCCCCAAATTAATAATTCGAAATAAAAAGTATAAAATCAGAAAAAATTCGAATCCTTACCCAAACTGAAAACTGATGATGGATTATGATAGAGGATGAAAAGGTCTTTGATTTGGTTACTAGAACTTTGAATTTGGAATCCGATAACACCTTCGATCTTTGATTCGAGTACGAAGAACACGAAGAACACGATTAGGGTTTTCGGGTATTTTTTTGTATTTATCGATATATTATATACTTTATTATACGTAAAATAATTACGATTCGTCTATTTATATTTAACGGAAAATAATACCCCAAACGATATTTTTGGTTCAATATTGATCCGTCGGATCGTTTTTATTCGAATATAACGTACCAGTTACAAAACGATAATCCTCAAAAAGTACGGATAATCGCGAAGATATTTTAAGACTATCTCGATGAACGAGCCAAAATATCTTTATAACAATTATTCAAAAATATCCCCCGCCTTAACGAATGAATTATTGGTACGAATGATGTACCAATTTCCCGAAAAATTACGAAATTAACGGAATTCTTCGTTCAAAGCTTTATGATAATTATAAGATAAAAATAATTTCATTCTGAAAAGAAATTTTTCAATAATCGCATAACTTCACATATCATCTATAAGGCATGCACATATGATCATTTAAACAAAACATTTTCCATAACTAACACATAATACACTTAGATTCACAAATAATACCCAGGAATTTTATTAAATTCCTAAAAACATCCATATGGTTTCTCGGTTCTTACAAAGTATGTGGAATGAGAAATCCATGATCACATCTTAAACCAAGGTGAGAAACCTAAGATCATATATTAGATAAAGATAATGGAAAGATCAAAGAAGTATCCCCTAGCTTTGGTACAGAGAAACGTTTTTAAAATCACTTGAAACTATCACGAAACAAAAGCGTAACAAATTATGGATTAAACCTTAACCAAAGGAGGAGTATTATATAAGATCATCAAGTGCAATATATAAGAGGATTGAGGATACAAATGATGACATAATCATGATGAAGAGGAGTGACATATGGATGACAAGGTGATGACAAGGTGATGAATCACCACCTTGTCACCACTTTCACCACAACCACAAGTTCAAAAGAGGTGTGTCATTGGTGACAAAACAAGTTTATGACCACACAAATTAATTGGCAAGTATTAAGGATTAATTAGACAAAGAAAAGAAAAGAAAAAAAATCAAAAGAGATGCATCAAAGATGAAGCAAACTTTCGGCTATTTTCTTGTCCAAAAAGCTTAAGAAAATTTCTACCACTTCCACTCAACCATAATTCAAGATCTTGGGCTCTAAATCACCCTCTTCCATAAACTAAGGTAGATCTTTAATCTTAGCTTCATCCATGATTGATAGCTTGTTCAAAAATGAATAGTAATTCTTGATTTTCTTGTTTTGATCTTGAAGTTTAAGGCTTGTAAAGGATAATCTAGGAGCAAGGAAGGGTATACTAGCCATCTATAGTCTATATTAAGTACCAAGGAAGGTATAAACCCTCTCACACTTTTACTTATGATTTGATATTAATGAATAAATGGATGATTGTTAGTTATAGTATGATGTAGAGATGATTTGCATGATATGTATGATGTTTAATGGAATAAGTGATGGTTGAACTAGTTTGTAGTGATTTGAGCTTGTGTAGACAGAAATAAAGTGATTTGGATGAGATCTTTGGGTTGTGATGGTTTGATTGTGGATTGGCGGATTGATTAAAGTGTTTTAAACACGGGAATCGCGTTTAAGCGTCGTTATCATGTCGAATTTTACTTAGGTAGTTTGGACAGAGATCACGAATACTTTAAAGGGCATAAACATAAGGTTTCTGTCCATGATCATGTAGGCCCTGTTTCCTAGTTTGTTTTAGCGAAAGAATCGTATCGTTTCGATTTACGGTTTAGGAGAAACGTTCGTTTTAGTGAAAGCGGTTTCGGGTAACTAAGTAGTTCATTGCATGAACTTTGAGATTGTGATCAAGCCCTTTTAAAATGGAATTGGGTTGAGATATTAAAATGGATACTAGCATGGATAGTCTAGAAAGGAACCTAGAAGGTTTCGTGTTAAAAAGATAAGTTGGCGATTTTATAAAAAATGCGAGAACAAAAGTTGCGCGAGAGAAATACCCTTAAGGGGATGGTTAAAAACAAGGAATTAGTAAAGGAAAAGTACTTGGGTTTTGTGAACAGATTTTCACCCAAACTTTTGACTTAAGAGTTTACGGAATGTCATGAGGTTATAGATGACCGAGAGCGAGATGTTTGATTTTCATTAATAGAACTTGAGTGCTTAAGTTATAGCACATTAATTGGTTCTAGGGGACTGACTGTGAATTGTGTATCTTGTTATAGATCGACGAGCAGACTCTCAAGCCCCCACTACCACACCACCAAGACACTAAGGCAAGTTTTCAAATCCTACATCATATAAATGATGTTGTTGTGATTTATGTGATTGATATATATATATATATATATATTCTGCTTTAATGCTGTGAGAACTTTTTTAACTGTTTACGCTTTTAGTAAAAGCTTTCGTAAGATATAAGGTTTATATGCTAGGTAAATACTAGATATAAACCGAGGTTTAAAGGCTCTAAGTATAGAGCAGTCGTACGATGATTTTAAAATAATAGACCGGGAGTTAAATTACTACTTTATTTTAATAATATTGTCAGATACTGGAGGGTCCAGGGACAACTATGTTTTATATATGATGATTAAATATTACAATATATATATACTATTGGATATTTAATGTGTGATATAAATAATATTATTAAAAATATTATTTTGAATATCTATTAACTAAGTAAATATCACTTTGAATATTCATTTAAGTGGATTATTATTGAATAATAATTCAATAATTATTATTTGGGTATTTATTAAATATTTCAAATATGATTTAAAAATCATAGAACCTTATTATATGAATAAGGGTTCTACTATTTACACAAAAATATAAATTTCTGATCTCCAGAAAAGATATTAAAACAGAGATTCCCAACTTTTATCTTAAGATATTTAAAGATAATTAAATGCGAATAGTGTTTTCTAACTCATCGGAAATTGGGAATCTAGTTCAAGAAGTCGAGGACAAAGTTTTACTTCCACTGTTCCTCTAGAATACATATAGCTGGGGATGACTCCCCCATTCAAGTAAAGAATTTAAAACTTGCTAAACTCTGAAAATTTCAATAAACTCCCTGGTCATGATTTCAAAATACGTGGTAATCATCTGTAGTTTCGTTGACTAATGTCAACCCACACTTTGACTTAATCCCTTCAAATACTCTGGAGTAAGGAATTCTGAACGGTTACAAAGTTTTGACAAGTAATTGTACTTGGGGGAAATAGGATTAAATTCCGATTTCCGTTTCATTGATATTTTATCATGGGAACTGGAAGGGCTTACACGGCAATGAAACAGGTGTCAGGGTAGTGCCAAAATTATCAAGGCTTACCCGGTGATGAAACAGGTGCCGAGGTAGTGATCTCTTGCGTGCTAAGGCTTACCCGGTGATGAAACAGGCGCCGAGGTAGTGATCTCTTAGAACAGTGGTCCGTATGCGGCCAGGGTGATAACCGAATAGGAAGTCGTCCTTCTACTAGTAGAAAAGTTACGTTACGATACAACGGCTGATCACCGTGTATCGGGTGTTCCAGTATATCCCCTTCCCTCCAATTGGAGTTGTGCTGCACATTGTAACGAAAGACCAGGTGCCGAGTTACTGATAATGTGGCAGTGATGAGTAATGATGTTCCTAGTACAGTAGAGGTACTGTATGGCATGTTTTGACGAAAAGTATAATAAATATATCATTCTGTATACGAATGAAGTTTTAAAGGTTTTCCATTATGATATAAGCTTACTTATATGCTTATGCTGTGTTATATTATTGCTGGGCTGAGTGCTCACTCTTGCTTTCTTTATATATATATATATCATAACACAACAGCTAGAGTAGATAGCCAGGATTCGTCGTACCGCTCGGAAGCGCGTCCGGGATATACAGGCCGCCCATAGCATGGTTGTTACAGAACATCATGTAGAAGTACTGAGTTGGTTCAGAGTGTAACTCTTGTTGCTTCGGTTTATTTATAAGTATCACTTATGTATATTAATGAACAAGAACAAACTTTTGCGCTGCCTTATGGTTTCACATAGAAATCATACTGGTAGTAGGTTGCAAGCATTACTTTTGGGTTGTAATAACTTTAATTTATGGATCATATGACTACTGTTTTTGTAAGTTCGTTTCTGAGACATAACTGGCGTGAGTATATTGATGGTGGGGTCACCATGTGTGTTGATTTATTATATTATGATTCAAGTATTAAGTGTTTGTACGGAATAAGGGATCGTGACAACCTAGATCTCCGACCCCGGATCTGGGGGTGTTACAATCCCCGTCCAGAACGGGAAACGGTGATTCCCGCGGTGAATCTTGGATTTTAATTCTTTTAAATAATAAAAAATTATATATTTTATAATGCATTTTCTAATAAATTTAATTCATAAATTATAATGTGTAATACATATTTTTAAATATAATATTATATTTTAAACAATTATTTGAATTAACAATTATTTAGAATAAAAGATTAAGACGAGATTGAAATTATAATAACTAAATTGTATTCTATTATGAAAATTTTAAATAGAAAAAATGGATTATGTAATTTAAAATATAAAAATAAATAAATATTATATTTATTTATATATTAAATTAGTTAATATTAATATAGAAATATATTTTTTCTATGAAATACTCCCTCCGTCCCCCTCAATTCTTTACATTGAGGGGACGACACGGAGGTTAAGAAAAAGTGTAATTTAATAGAGAAAAGTAAGAAAAATGAGTAAAGTGATGGGATCAATCAATATTTAATGTATAAAGTGGGTATAAAGTAGGTAGAGTGGAGGAAAGTAGTGAATGTGATTGGATTTTATATTATAAAATGTTACTATTTTTGGTATGTAAAGAAATGAGAGGGACGTACCAAAAAGGAAAGTGTAAAGAAATGGGTGAACGGGGACCGGGGAACGGGACGGGAATATCCAAATCCCTGATCCCGCCCGATCGCCGAATTTTTTTTATATTTCTCTCAGCTCTCCGTCCCGACCCGATCCCAAAAAATTTCTCGAATTCCCGATCCGAACGGTACGAGAATTGGATCGGAGTCGAGCGAGGTGGGTGAAATGCCCATCTCTACGCAATTGGTGGATTTTTCTTATTTTATCACATTATTACAAGAATCTAACTATTTACGATGAATTTTCAAAATTTTTGAGTCTATAAATATCATGTCGGTTTTATGTTCGTACTTTTTTTTTTGCTTTCATCTTTAAAATCATATCTCACCTTCTATACCTTGTATGTTCTTTCTTTTTATATCGGAATGAATCTTCTTATAATTGTAATTCTTTTATTCGCAAAAAGAATACAAAAGGCTATAATAATAATAATATTATGAATGTTATAATTCTTTTACTTTTAATTTTTTATTACAACTTACAATCGAAAAAGACTGCAACAAAAAATAATAATAAAATTTTAATTCTTTTATTACAACTTAGAATTAATGATAACATGCTTCTATGCACTTCTCTCGATAATCTAAGTGTATTTGCTGATCGTATAAATGTAGTTATTAATTACATAGAAAAAATAGAATATAACTGTTATTAAAATAAGTCGAGTTTTTAATATTACTATTAGTATTATAATGCAAAATAATATGTAACTTAGTATCATTTAATTTAATAAATAATAATTAATATAATAAATTGTCCATGGCCAGTGTTTCACACAAGTTATCAAAAAAAAGTGAACAAGAAATAAAGTTTGAACTAATTTAATTTTAGTTAAGATCACAACGTTACAGAAAAACATTAACTGGTTACACTATAAGGAAACAGGACAAAACCGACCGTACAAAACCGACCAATGAAAAACGGAAGGGATCGAAACCGACCAACTGTCAGTCGGTCGGTTATAACTGTAGATTCAAACAAAACGACATCGTTTGGCTGATATGGCACAGTCAAAACCGACCATATAATAATGGTCGATTATATTGCTGACATGGCAATGTTAAAACCGACCATTATTGACAGTTGGCCCGAAAATGAATTAAAAATATTTAAATTTGAATTATTTTGTACTGCGCTAAGGCAAAACGGCGTCGTTTTCTGTGGATGTTAAAACCGACCGTCGTCGGTCGGTTATGTCACAGTACTTTATTTTTATTTTTGTCTTAAAACACTCATTTCTTCAAATGAAACAAAACATAGAAAAGAAAGATATGAGAAAAAAAGAAGAAGAGGATTGAAGAAAACAAAGAGAAGAAGTGATACAAATCATATAATGTAAGTTTTCTTTTTTCGATTTTGTATTTAATTATGATTACATATATTTGTTTATAATTCTATGTATATATGTTTGTGTTTTTACAATTATATGTGAATGTTAAATCATTTGTTTACATATATCATGTAGATGGCAAATATGGATAGAAGTTGGATAGGTAATCGAATACAAAGCGATAAAATTTCTTTAACTCCCGAATATAGGAATGGTGTAGAGGTTTTTTTAAATTTTGCAAAGGAGAAAAAACTGGAGAAGGATGGTAAAATGAAGTGTCCTTGTAAGAATTGTAAGAATTTGAATTGGTTAGACATTGATGAAATTAGATTTCATTTGCTATCTAAAGGGATGCTTGAAGGTTATACAGTGTGGACATCGCACGGTGAAGAAGTTGTGCAAAGAAATGAGAGTCGAAAATCACATCATCGTAGTCATCGGGAACCTCCAAGGGTGGAAGAACCGGTTGATTTTAATGCTATGTTACATGATTTTGCCGGTGCAAATTATGAATATTATGACACCACGGATACGGGAACTAGTGTTTCAACCCATTTGGCCCTACCGGAAAGAAAACATATAATGTATGGCCCGTGGTGGTTGTTGTCTATAATCTTCCACCATCAATGTGTATCAAAAGGCCTTATATGTTTATGACCGATATAGTTCCGTGTCCGAATAACATCGGCAAAGATATTAATGTTTGTCTAAGGCCTCTCATTGATGAATTGAAGATATTGTGGAATACCGGAGTGGAAACATATGACCAATCTTTAAAGCAAAATTTTACAATGCGAGCGGCTCTTATGTGGACTATTAGTGACTTTCCCGCTATGAGTATGATAAGTGGGTGGTCGGGTAAAGGAAAAATGGGATGTCAAGTGTGTGGTGGAAGTGTGCAAGGGTTTCAATTCAAACATTCCGGAAAATGTAGTTTTTATGGCACGAACCGAATATTTCTTGAACCAAATGATCCATTGCGCGAAAAAAGTAATTTGTTTGATAACGAGGAAAGAAGATTATTTTGTGGTCGTTTGTCCGGGGAGGATTTAAAGGAGTTGCTTAATGGGGAAGAGCATCATTGGACTCATGTTCCAATTTTTTATGAACTCCCTTATTGGTCATCGCATACTTTACGATATTCAATTGATATCATGCATACCGAAAAAAATTTGTTTGAAAACATATTTTTTACTATTGTAAATGCGGCAAAATCAAAGGATCACAAGAAAGCAAGGTCGGATTGCAAACACTTTGATGTGTTGCGTCATTTGTGGATCGATGAAAATGGAAAAATGCCAAAAGCACCGTATTCCTTAAATAAAAAACAACTTAAACTTTTGTGTCATTAGATTTGCTCATTGAAACTTCCAGACGGTTATTCTTCCAATATATCTCGTTGTTGCAATGTTGTGCCAGTTTAGAAAGATTATTTATAACATTTAGATTTTTAATAATACTATAAAATGCATATATAGAAAAAATTTGCACTTAAATAGAAAAATTAAATTAAATTAAATGATAGAAGACCTCGATTTTTAAATTGGTTTTAGGCCCTCTAGAAGTTTCAAGCCGCCCCTGGCTTACCCACCCAGGCCCAGTTCTGAGGGTAGTTCAGAGGGGCAATGACCTAGGGCCCAAACTCAAAAGGGGGCCTAATTTTTTTAGGTTTTGTAATTTTAGTAGCTTTTTTTTTATTTTTTTTGCTAAGAGACAATGTTCCTGGACTTACTTTGAAAAGTTTATCTAACACTACGTCAAATTTTGGCTTCCGTCACATCAAATATGTGTGGCTAAGCACTTTACGTCACGTTTTAATTTTTCAGCAAAGTGTCACCTAAGGTCGGATCATTTTACGCCCCCTACGGCCACACCCCAGCTGTGTGGCTGTAACTCAAAACAGAGTGATTAAAGCATACCACCCCTTGGGTCTGACAGCCCCTATTTTAAGCTCAAAAGTGTGACTAAATACCAGCTTGCAGCCACAGGATGCATCGTGGCTAAAGAGAATTAATAATGTGGCTAAACACCAACATTCATCAAAGGCTTAGTTTTGGTCGCATTATTTATTGGTAAATCGTGGCAAAAAACTTGGGTATGGCCACATTTTATAATTTTTGTGTGGTCGTTTCTATGTTTTATATACTATTAAACAACTGCTTTTAGTCACTAATAATTGTAGTGACTATAGTTCTGGCTAAAACCTATTTTTATAGAATTTTTGTAATATATAGTGTGGCTAAAGGATAGTAATAGCCACACACACTTAACTAAATTATACAGAGTTTTATTTGTATTATAAATGATCAATAATAAATAATAATACCAAAATTGAAACACAATGCTATATATTCTAAAATTCAAACACTTAGCCATGCATAATCCATCACCAAACTAAATAGCAACATAATTAATGTAATAGCTAAGACCAATCCATACATAATCCATCACCAAACTAAAACCACAATTTCAATTAGAACAAAAGTATGATCAACTAGCTAGAAATGAAGGATGCTTTGAATTTGATTGAAATTTATTGGCTTTTTTCTTGGCTTCTTCATGTGCCTTTTTAGAAGACTCCAACGTTATAACTTCAACTTGCTTATGCTTCTGAATTTTACTTGAGATTGTTGATTCCTCTGATTGTCTCTATTGGCGGCATCAGTGATATCTTGTGTTGGGATTAATCTCCAAGAAGGAATTACTAGGGCAAGCTGGGCAAGAACACTTCTCACCATTTGATTTGGTGTTATGGCATCTGCAACCTAGATATTTAGCCAACAAAATCATGTTAAATTATGTACATAATGTACTGATCACTCAAATAATCAGGCATTACAAGCATTTACCATTGCTTGATAGAAACAAGAATCCATCTATGTGTTCTATCGCTTCTGATATATCGAAGAGATAAAAGGATTATATTTCATCTTCAGCAGCCTCGAAACAGAGACATATACACAACAAAACAGATTATTACACATATATGAAAACACACAAATAATGATAATAAATGATTAGACTATGTGCTTGTCGTATAGTACATACACAGGTGACCAATCTTACACTCTACAGAGGGACTACTGCCAACTGCCAGCTTAAAATCAACTAAGTTTCTTACACATAGTACGGGGACTATAGCTCCAAATATATCTATACCTTAGATAAAATTGGAGTCATGAAATTAGTCATCATCTCAATGAAATGAAGAAATGGATTGCATAGTATTCAACTGTATTCAGGGAAATAACAAAAAAGTCCGAGGAAAGATCACATAATACTAACACGATATCAAGCCCAAACACATTTTCCCCCCAATGCAACCACAATAACATCAACCACTACACTGAACAACAACTAATTCAACAATCATATATAACAAACAAATCGGCTCAATATCGTATATAATTATAACTTATCACCACAAAAGCATAAATCAATCATACATACATACAATACAATCAAATTTTGAACAAAACATTATCGAAATATTCGAAAACAAAACAATATCGAAACAATCGAAAATGAAACAACATCTCATACCTGCCGACAACAGTAACCAGTAAACAGCGATTGAGAGAGCTTGGGATTTGCTCGATGTATGTGTTCCCTGCTTTTGTCACAAACAGAAATTGATAATCAAGATAATGAAAGCACCTTTATGTTTGTGACAAAAACACGAACACCTACATCTACCAAAATCAACTGACCAACAAACAGATCGGGGCCGGGACTATCTAGCAAAATCAATTTGTATGTGTGTGTTTGATTTGAACTTGAGCCGTGAACATACTGAAATCGAGCTAAGAGCCGTGAACATATGTGTGTGCTGAAAAAGAAGGGGGGAAATGGGGAAATGAAATACTGGGTAGGGAGGGAAGTGAATTATTGGGTACATAGGAGGGAAAGAGGAAGCGGGAAATGAAATATCGTTTAGATTTAGATTTTTATTTAAAGTCGTACAAGATATATTTAAAGTCGTACAAGATAAATTTAAAGTCGTACAAGATAAATTTAGATTTTTTTTTTAAATTTTGCATAGCACTAATATAAGTAGTTGTTCACATCCGTACGGTTGGATCGTCCAAAAATTAATTAAAAAAATTGTTTGTTAAGTGGGCGGTAGTCTCGTTTCTTGAAGTAGTACTTTCACTTGATTTTTATTATAAAGTCGTACAAGATAAATTTCGATTTTTTTTAAAAAAAAATTCATATCACTAATATAAGTAGTTGTTCACATCCGTACGGTTGGATCGTCCAAAAATTAATTTAAAAAAATAGTTTGTTAAGTGGGTGGTAGTCTCGTTTCTCGAAGTAGTACTTTCACTTGATTTTTGTTATAAAGTCGTACAAGATAAATTTAGATTTTTTTTTAAAATTTTGCATATCACTGATATAAGTAGTTGTTCACATCCGTACGGTTGGATCGTCCAAAAATAAATTTAAAAAAATAGTTTGTTAAGTGGGTGGTACTCTCGTTTCTCGAAGTAGTACTTTCACTTGATTTTTGTTATAAAGTCGTACAAGATAAATTTAGATTTTTTTTTAAAATTTTGCATATCACTGATATAAGTAGTTGTTCACATCCGTACGGTTGGATCGTCCAAAAATAAATTTAAAAAAATAGTTTGTTAAGTGTGTGGTACTCTCGTTTCTCGAAGTAGTACTTTCACTTGATTTTTGTTATAAAGTCGTACAAGATAAATTTAGATTTTTTTTTTAAAATTTTGCATATCACTGATATAAGTAGTTGTTCACATCCGTACGGTTGGATCATCCAAAAATAAATTTAAAAAAATAGTTTGTTAAGTGGGTGGTACTCTCGTTTCTCGAAGTAGTACTTTCACTTGATTTTTGTTATAAAATCGTACAAGATAAATTTAGATTTTTTTGTAAAATTTTGCATATCACTGATATAAGTAGTTGTTCACACCCGTACGGTTGGATCGTCCAAAAATAAATTTAAAAAAATAGTTTGTTAAGTGGGTGGTACTCTCGTTTCTCGAAGTAGTACTTCCACTTGATTTTTGTTATAAAGTCGTACAAGATAAATTTAGATTTTTTTGTAAAATTTTGCATATCACTGATATAAGTAGTTGTTCACATCCGTACGGTTGGATCGTTCAAAAATAAATTTAAAAAAATAGTTTGTTAAGTGGGTGGTACTCTCGTTTCTCGAAGTAGTACTTTCACTTGATTTTTGTTATAAAGTCGTACAAGATAAATTTAGATTTTTTTAAAAATTTTGCAAATTACTAATATAAGTAGTTGTTCATATCCGTACGGTTGGATCACCCAAAAATTAATTTAAAAAAATAGTTTGTTAAGTGGGTAGTAGTCTCGTTTCTCGAAATAGTACTTTCACTTGATTTTTGTTATAAAGTCGTACAAGATAAATTTAGATTTTTTTTTAAATTTTGCATATGTCTTCTAAATATTCCAAAATGATTTAAAAAAATTAGATGAATTAAATTTGGAGTTTTGGTATTTTAAAATGATTTTTGAAAATTAATTTTCATTTTGAGGTAAAACTTGTAAAAATCATAATAAATTCATTTTTGATCCCAAAATTATTTTAAAAATATGGGAATGAAGCTAATTTTGTGATCTTGTTTTTTTTAATTAAAATTTTGATTTTAGAAATTATCTTCTATTTAAACTTCAGATTAATAAGTGATTAAATTTGATTTTCAGCAAAGTAGTATAATAAATTAGTAAAGTAGAGGGTACATATGGTTATGTTTTAACCCTAATTCATTGCTACACACAGCAGTAGCCACACTCTCTTCTATTTTGCCGCCTAAAACAAGAACCCCAATCATATCCTTTTTTTCCCTCTTATACAACAACAATTGGTTCTAGATTTGATTGAAATACCCAAGATTAACAAAGCCCCTTTCTGGAGAAGATGAGCGGAGGCACTGTTCAGTTCAATTGGCATGACACAACGCCTTTATGTCTTAACCCTAGGTTTTCACCCCTCTCTGGCGAAGATGATGTCCGGCAATTAGTACCTGTATGTCTCCTCTCTCTCTCTCTCTCACTCTCTCTCTCTGGCTAAATCTATTAAGTCTTGCGTCTATTGGAAATCTAAGTTAATATGATTAACTTAGTTAATGAATGTTTATTTTCTGGAGACTTTAATTTTAGTTTTAATTGATTAAATGACTTTGAGAATATGTTTATTGAAATATTTTGACTAAAACTGTTCGTATTAATCTAAGAGAGTTTATTGCGTCTATTGGGAATCTAAGAGACTACAACTGCATGCAATTATGACATTGATCTCAGTTAATATGAGCGTTGTTTCATATGCCTTACACTCTTCTATTTAAACCATCCCTAGTTAATCCCCTTTCTCATCCTCTCAAACATTCTTAATTGTTATCAAACCCCCCGTCTATCAAATGGCCTTCAACGCTCTCACCATACGTATTGCCAATATAGTGTTCAATTACGAAAACTTCACGATCATAGTGGAAGGTGCAAGCTTTCCAGTGGACGCTGTTCCAAAGAACATCAGCTCTGAGTTCTCCTATGATCAGCAAATCGAGTGGATGTTTCTGCTGATGCACTTCGATCTAGAGAAGGAGAGGAGGGAGGCGGAGCGTCTCCGGGCCCTGGAGTTGCGTGAGAGGATCATTGGACTGGCTGTCACCATATCCAGGATTTACAAGAGGAGGAGGGAGACTGGTTCTTAGAATTTTGTTATTATTTCTTTGTAATTTTTTTTTTGCAATGTTATGCAAGTGTTATGACGTAAGGAGATAGTTGTTATCATGACAGTGTGGAAGTATTTTTATTTTTATCATAACAATTGTTATTTATAGTGTTATGTATGAGTTCTTTTTGTCTTTTTCTATTTTTCAAGAAGGAATAGCTAGGTAAATCTGCATATAAGGTAATTTTTGTAGTAATTATCATCCCTAATACTCTCTTGTTTGACATGGTCATTGTTCATTATTGGTAGCTTAGATGCATTTGATTTGCAGAAAGAAACATGGTGTATGACGTGCTTAGAGTTTCATTGTTTATTGATCATTAGCTTGTAAGTATGCAGTTGTAGACCTGTAAAAGATGTGTACTTGATGAATGTTCTACAGATTGACTTGCATGATGGTTAAATCTGATTTATGTTTACTCACATATTGAGGTATTTGTTAATGTTACATCAATGTTGACAATCTTCACTGATTTTGACCAAGGGAGATCTCAGCAACATGTAGAGAATACTTGTAATATCAGCAATACTAATACTGGTTTGGGTGCTCCTCAACATGTAGAGAATACTGGTTTCAAGGTTAGTGTATAGTCTGTGATTTAGAAGTATAATTGCTTATTCTTTTTCATATTTTGGGTTGATTTTCATAATGATTTCACTTGCCAGTCCTCGACGCAGGTGGAGCTCACAGAAGCTGAAACAGAGTATGTAGTCAATGCCGTGAAACAGAGTATCCGTGCCTTACACTAGTAAATTTGTTTAATATCTTGATCTGCATATTGCTAGGTTTCTGTTATTGTGAATGCTTCTGAAGTTGAGGAATTTTCAAAAGTAGCTATCAAGCCTGTACGTTCTCTAGCTTCATAGGAATTTAAAGTTTCTTTTATATATGCCTTTAAAATTTTATATAAGAGTGAGCTCGTGCGTTATATAGGGGTGTTGAAAAGGATAATGCAGCAAGAGGAAAGAGCTTCGTGCAGACTTGTTGATGTCATATTGTGGAAAGATGAATATCTCAAGGAACCGACCATTCTGATTGTACATGGAACCTTGTACTGTTGTACATATTAAATCTATGTTGTATTGTAATGGTAATACATCTGTTCCAACCCAAATAAAGATGTTAATTTGGCTCGGAAGCACCTCCCAGTTTTGACTCCTCATGTTTTGAATAAACCAAGACGTTCTTATGAATATATTTGCTTGAAAATAGTTTGTTACTTTCGACAGATAGTTGGAATATGGAATTTGAATGTTATATTATTATTGCATATATATTCAAATAGTAATAAAATATTCAAATTTCTAACAAGGATATCAGTCGTTGTCACCTGTTTTCGAAACTTTTTAGTCACACAATAATATAGTCACTAGTTTTTAGCTTCCTTAAGCGAACAAAGCTCTGACATATATGCAGAAAACTCTACTTTTTAGTCACATATAAAATGTAGTGACCATAGGTTATTTCCCATTTAGCCACATCACCGAAAACGACTGTGGTCGTTTCGTAACATTTAGACACAGCAAAGAAGCGTCGCTAGTTATTGTCACACTTCTATCTCTCAAGTATGACTATAAATTTTGGAATTGGTCAAAGTCAAAAAAAACCATGCTGTTATTGTCACATTTTTTTGAAGTTGTGACTAAATCTTCCAAAAAATGTGTCTTCGGTCACTCGAAAAACAATTGTGTGGCTAAAACTTGGGACGATGATCTTTAGCCACTCGTTTTTTCCAAAGTGTCACAGCCCTTACTGTACAAAAGAGTGACGAAAGCCCAAATTTGACGTAGTGTAATACTCGTTGGGAGAGTCGAATTAAAAGTGTTAAACCTATTAGATTTCAAGCTCCTCAACTAAGATTGGCTTTGACAGTTTTATATGATTCTTGTGGTAACGATGTGAAGTCAAAAAGTGAAGCAGAGTGTTTGTATAATGAACTTGGGAGTTTTGATTTTTTGATAGGTATGATTATTTGATACAAAATTTTGTTTGTTATAAATAAGGTAAGTAAGAAATTACAATCTAAGTCTATGTGTCTGGACACCACCATAGAACATGTTACAAGCATGGTTTCATATTTTGAAAAGTTCAGGGATGAAGGCTTTGATTCTAGTATAAATATTGCTAAAACTATTGCACTTGAAATGGAAGTAGAGCCTGCCTTTCCTAGAAAACGGCGTCTTATTAGAAAAAAGCATTTTGATGAAAATAATCAAGAGGATGAACAATGTCAATCGCCTGAAGAGTTATTTAGACTTGAATATTTTTTGGTGGTTGTTGATATGACAATTACATCTTTGAAAAGTAGATTTGAGCAACTAAAGATTTTTGAGAATGTCTTTGGATTTTTGTTTGATTCAGACAAGTTAAAGTCGCTAGCCGAGAAGGAACGGAGAGAATGTTGTGCTACTTTTTACTATACTTTTTCTTATGGTGATTCATCATTGATTTAAATGACCTTCACTCTGAATTGAAATTATTACAATCTACTTTGCCAGATAAAAGAATGTCAGCCACTGAAATTCTTGAGTTTGTTACATCTGCAGATTGTTATCCAAATGCTTCAATCGCTTATAGAATCTTCTTAACAGTTCCGGTGACCGTGGCAACAGCGGAAAGAAGCTTTTCAAAGTTAAAGCTGATAAAAACCTACTTGAGGTCATTAATGTCACAAGAACGACTGAATGGTCTTGCAATTTTATCAATCGAGAAGGAACTTTTGGAAAATATTGATTCTGATGTTATCATCAATGATTTTGCATCACGGAATGCCCGTAGAACTCATTTTCTATGAATTATTGTGTAATATGCTTGGATATTGTAATTTTATTAATAAAATCGTAGTGGCTTTGAATTATTATAGTGTTTTTCTTTTTAAGAGGGCCCATTTATGTTTTTGCCGGGGCCCCCAAAAAAGTCAGGATCGGGCGTGTACCCACCCCTCGCAAAAGACTTTCAGATCCTTACGAAATGGTAGCAGCCACTGGTAGTTCATCACGTATCATACTAGAAAAAATAGATAGTGATTTATAGGACTATAAATAGTGCAGCTCTCAAGTGAAAACAAAGAAAAGGTGTAGCTTGTAAGCAAATTACAATACATATATTTATCTCTCTTAAAATGGGCAGCCAGTCTCGACCATTAGCAGATCATAGTCCAGATATATGGCGTGACAAATTCACTTCTATCCCGAGAGATATTGAGGTACTAATTCCGTATCATTATCGTATATTATTCATGTTATATGTACGTAAATGTTAATGTAAAATGCAGTTATGGGAAGCTTATTCGAAAGAACGTGATGTGCTGAAGAATGAAGTAAGGAGCATGCTTGTGTCTGCTGGCGGAGAATGGACAGACAAACTTGTTCTGATTGATACAGTTGAACGCTTAGGAGTTGGCTACCACTTTTCCGAATGCATTGAAGACATGTTGGCTGATATGCATAGCGCGCATGAGAAGTTAGAATCTTATGAAAACTATGATCTGTTCACTACATCACTCTATTTTCGGATTTTTAGACAGCATGGTTATAGTGTTGCATCAGGTGAGCTAGAAAAGATACATAGTGTAAAGTAATAAAACAAGAAGATTTACGTAACTAGTCATGCCCCTTTTACGGGCACATTGATTCCGATGAGAACAATTTTCATGTGAGAACAATTATTCTTCACTGTTTTAAAAAGTGCAGAACAATTGTTTTTTACTTTTGGCTTAATTATAACATGAACCTTGAAGTATGACTATTTGTACACATAAAACCCTAAAGAAAAATGTTGTACATACGATTATGTATATACAGACCCATGCTCCAAAAAACACTACCGAGTAAGGTGAGATTTGAGTGTTATTCCATACCAACATGTCATCTCTTGCTTGAATAAGATGGGGTACAATGTCGATAATTATGTAGATGTTTATTTCTCAATCACAGAAAGACTTTTTCAAGGATAATATTTTCCATGGATGGACATGAACTATGGTTATTCGGTAGTGTGCTTTGGAGTAGGGGTCAGTGTATACATAACCAATTTGTACGAATTTTTTTTTAGGATTTTATGTGTACAAAGAGTCATACTTCAAGGTTTATATTGATATTAAGCCTTTACTTTTTTACATTTTAATGTTATATTGGTCTTGTACAGAACAATAGTGTTCTCATTGTTCTCATGTTAAAATATGTTTTCTGTACAGCATAATCCCCTTTTACATATATATTTGTGTGTACGCATGTACGCACCCTACATATTACGAGCTAACATATAGAAACATGCATGCACTGGTTTTGTAATTGAGCAGAGATATTTAACAAATACAAAGAGGCTGATGGAAAATTAAGTGAAGCCATTACAAATGACCCCGCGGGTTTACTGAGCTTGTATGAAGCAGCACATTTGAGAATCCATGGAGAAGCTGTGTTAGATGATGCTCTTGCTTTCTCAACTTCTCGCCTCAAGTCAATGGCTAAGTCTTTAGATTCTGGTTCATTAGCTAGACAGGTGAGGCGTGCCTTGGAGCAGCCCTTACACAAAGGCATCCAGAGAATCGAGGCTAAGCATTTTATCTCTTTTTATGAGGAAAGTACGTACAAGAATGATGTGCTTCTCAAGTTTGCAAAGCTCGACTACAATCTGGCACAGATGTTGTATAAGCAGGAACTATCTCAGGTTAAAAGGTAAAGTAATGCACATTAAATCATTTTAAAATATAAAGAAAAATGCATAGACATTGTAGTTAAGAGCACGGAGATCATCTAACAATAAAATTTTCGTAATACATATGTAACTAGCTAGATTATATTTCTTATATTACAGGTGGTGGACTGCTTTAGACTTCGATTCCAAATTTCCCCAGATTCGCAGCAGGATAGTGGAAGCATACTTTTGGGCTGTTGGAACTTCATTTGAACCTCTCGATGCACTTGCACGAATCATGTTCACAAAAATGCTCTGTACTCTGTCAGTGGCTGATGATCTCTATGATGCATATGGTACAATCGAAGAACTAAATACATATACCAAGGCAATAGAAAGGTAAATCATGTACTTAATTAGTTCATCTAAATGGAAGCTATACACACTTCATCTAAATGTATATACTAACAGGGTATGTAATAACTAAACACATCTTAAGGGCTGGCTTTATGTTACAGATTAGATATCGAAAGCATCGATGGACTTTCAGATCAGTGTAAGTTGTGCTACACCACTCTTCTGAACGTCTTGAGTGAATATGAGGAAGATTTGGTCAAACAAGGAAGTTACTACGATGTGTATTACCTCAAAAAGACGGTACGTCTAACAAAACCTTGGATCTTGGTTCACAAGTTTGATGAAACTCTTCAAACATTTATTCTTATTCTCTCATCAACTGTGACAGTTCCAAGCAAATATGTATGCTTATCATAAAGAGGCCATATGGTGTAACAAGAACTATGTGCCACCGCTTAAAGAATATCTTATAAACGGATCAGCGTCATCAGGCTTGTGCATGCTGGGAGTAGCAATGATTACGGGTATGGGACATGTTGACACAACTCGGGCATGCAATTGGGCGACAAGCAAACCCAAAGCTGTTTTTGCCACTGAAAAAATGGGGCGTGTGATCAACGATATAGTGGGATACGAGGTGTGTGTGTGTGTGTGAATCTAATGAACTTATAGCACACATGAAAAGATAGATATTTCACAATTAGTAAAGATAGATATAGTGGGATGTTTCAGTTTATTAACTTATTATTCCTATTAATTTGTAGGAGGAACATAGTAGACCACATGTTGCTACATCCATTGATTGTTACATGAAGGAATACGGGGTTTCAAAGGAAGAAGCTGTGGTTAAATTATATGAATTAATCGAGGACACATGGAAGGACATGAACGAGGAATGCTTAGAGCCAACCGCAGTAGGAAGACAATTCATCAACGTATACCTAGAATCGATGAGGGTTTGTCATGTTGTCTACGACAAGGACAGTGACGGATACACTCACCCTGAAGAAAATTTGAAGCATGAAATTGACTTCATCATCATGGATCCAATACCGATATGAACATTCGATATGCAGTTCTTTAATGGTGTTGTATTTGGTTGTGTGATTCCATGTAGTGTTTACCGTGTGTTGTTTGAGCAGAATAATTATCATATGTATGAAGCTTGGCTTGCATTGTTGTACGAAGATGCTAAACGTGACAGCATTTCTTCATCTTTAATAAATTGTGTCTTCAATTATATCAAAGGAAATAATTCCTTTCTCGTTCCATTTATATTGTTTATAAGTATTGAACAAAAATGACCCAATTTCATGCCTGCAATCAAGATGTTGATGCGTATTTTCGTCATAAGGGCCACATCAAATTAAGATTTATATTAGGGTTTTCGTATAAATCCTTTAAAAATTAGGGATTGGTAATTTGGGGAAGAATTAGGGTTTATGTCGATTGGGGTTGAACTTGAGAGAATTAATTCTAAATAGTAGTAGAATTTTGGATCCATCCTCAAGGTGCCTACGTATCCTTTTATAAGAAATCAAGCCCACGTAGTTATTTTCGGTATTGGATCATGTTTAAGCCCACACTCATATTCTTTCGGAGCAAGTCACTTGTACATATGGTAAGTTTCCTTGTGCATCATATTTTCAATTTACTAGATTATTTGAGTTACAAATTAATGACCAATTGAGTCTCTATATGAACCCTTTAATAAGGATCGATATCCATTATTGGGTTGGATTTATATCATGTATTAACAAGTCCCCAGTATTTACTGAAGTTTCCCTTCTGTGAATACTTATTTTTGTTTTGTTTTTCCATGTACGTAAGTTAACATAATTTTTAACTTATCATGGTAGTTAGGTATTCGACGTTCTTATTCCCTCTCCCTTTATATTAAGATCAACCAGTACAAGAGTCTTTGACCTTAGCCTTTGTAGCTTTTCTATTTTATGCCTATCTCAAAGAACCTCTAAGGATTAGTGCCCGATTCTAAGGTAGTTATATATTTAAGCATATAGATATTAGCAATTTGCCTATTTGTGCCCACATTTCCTTCTCCCGATCTGGAGATCAACTCCTAAATCTCGGATACTTATATGTTTTAAGCATATAGATATGAGGATATATCTTTAATATTTTTCGATATTTCTCCTATATGTCGTTGGAGGATATATCTTTAGTATAAGGTCTCTAACCTTATACTTTGATATTTATGTTCCGTACTCACGAATAATTCTCTTAGTTCCTTTAAGGTATAGTCCCTGATTACTAAGCGCATACTCGTTTCAAGCACGTAAATGTAGGACATATCGTTTTTGAGATATTTCTCCTGTTAGCCCTTCCACAAGTGAACATTATTCGTGAGAGGTTTTATGGTTATGCCCTTGCTTCCAAGCCCCAAACAATTCGATTCGGGCCCAAATCATGCTTGAGTCTGTTTGCGCATTGTGTGCTTCTAAGCGTCATGTATTTCGATTTTCCAAAAATCATACTCGACTCTGCTTACGCATTGATGAGGGTTGTGTGTAAGTCAGAAAATTATATGTCTACTTACCAATCTCACATTTCTCGGTACAAATTCCCCGGTTTATGAATCATCGTTGTATTAAATACGATTTTCTGATTTAATTTTTGCTTCCAATCCTCAAAGTTTAAATAAGTGCCTTTGATTCGAATTGTGAAATAAAGTTTACAAATCCTCTGCCCCCAAGTTATTTATTACTTCAATACTGAAGTTGTACATCACTTGTATAGGACAGGCAAATTTAATATCCTCGAATAATCGAAGACAAATCACAATTTTATGATTCAACCAGTTTGTTGTTTCCCGTGTGATCATCGACGGATCAGAAGTCCGGGGCTTGCTCATTTTCTTGCCTCTTTAGTCCTTAGTGTTGTTAAGGACAATAGATCACTGGTATGAGTATTAAATGAATTTGTCCCTAGTGATATATTGTACTTACAGTAAATAAGTGTCACTTGTTTAGGTCCGACAAAATTGTAGTCGATCAATGAATTTCTCACTGCATGACAATTGATGTCTTTCTCACTAGTGCTATTATAATTTCTCATGAATTATGAATGTCATGAAATATGTTAGCATAATATTTTGTGTGAATTTTCTTATGCACGACATAAAATACTGAGTGCAAGAGAATAACACTTATCTTTGAGTTTAAGCGAGCTTTGATGCTCTAAACTACCTGTCTTAAGTTGTGGGCATTTCCGCTCGCCTGGGCTTGAGCTTCTGATCGTCGCGGGCTTGAGCTTATGCTTGCCCTCTAGTGTTTACTTTTACACCCATCAGTGTTGTTTCTTTTCTGATTCAACACTATGAGCGGGGTCAGATAGGCTGCATCTTATATTTTTGCTAGGCCATCCTTAAGCATAGATATGATGTATGTCGCAGCAGTGCTTAGAAAAAATGAACCATATAGGAGATGCCAAACCTCCAACATTCCATGTTATTGAGCTCTATTTTTCATACTTCTTTGTCATTGCGTTATTGGTGATTCATGTGTGCTATGTCCATGTGTGCTATGAAACCTTGTAGGTTCAGCGGATTATCGCAAATCTGGACAAACTAACACATCTTCACTAAAAAAACAATAATTTTTAGTAGAAAATTCCTTTTCACGAGCTGTTTGTTGTATAAAAAATTAGGCTTCACAATCTTTCTAACGATATATAACTCATTGACCAAGAATAGCTAGATGAAAACAGTTTAGTCTGCAAATTTTGGCACTCTGCAGTTCAGATTTTCATTCTCTCTGTCATGCACTTCCTCGAATCCATGCGAGGTTCCTCCAGGATATCTGTTCACTTAATTCAGCAGAGCACATCAAGATCGAGAGATGTTTGCTTTTAGACCCTCTGGAAGTGACAGCATTCCTTTCTTGTTTAGGAGACTCGAGGTTGCAGGTGAGTCGGCCATTGAGTACATTCTCCCCGGGCTGGTATGCCCTAAGTTGTGGTCACTTCAGTTCTGAGGAGTTTTGCAAGGAGTTTTGTTTGCAGTTGCTTATTAGGAATGTAACAGATTTTTGTTGCACGAATTGATATTGATTCTGGTGTATCTGGTGAAGTAAATTCTGCTCGTCGTCCAATTCTTTGCTTTGAACAATATGTCCATTTTGTTTTAGCTCACAGGAAGCGGATTTGTAGAGCTCTAGGGGTGAGAGTGCATCCAAGTCACATGCCTATTTTTCTTGACGATGTCCCTGCTATGACGATCGTTTATTAGCAACCACCAAATGCTTCTTTAGTCAGCTTCCATGAATGTTTCATCCTTGTTGTAGCTTTGAATTAATTTTTGTTCTTGTATTTTCATAACTTCCTTCTCGTGTTCAGAATTTTGTATTTTTCTTATGTGAATTTTTGTAGCAAAACCTCTAGCCATAGCATGTTGAAACCCTTCATGCATGTAAAGCTACCAAGGATTCCAGATAAGGGTAATTTGCTAGAGTCTCAATCTATTGTGTTTACCTTTTGTGAACAATCAAGTGCCTGGTTCAGAGAAACTGATGTTGATGTCCAGAGTCAAAATACCTCTTAGAAGTAAATGCATTTCTTAAACGCCATAAAACATGGTGCTCTCTAAGATTGATAACCACTATATCGTCCAGTTGTGGCAGATCAATCTAGTCATGTGTCTTCTTCGATTCGATATCACCGAATTGAAAGAATTTGAGAGTTTTCCGCCAAATTGTAATAGTTTTTACTGTCTTGACTTCACACAGATACTTTGTAATTTGGCGTGTAGCTTCCTTCTTCTGTTAGATGATGTAACATCCCGACTTTTCGGACTATTAAATCTAAATACAAAACTTAAATAAAGTATTATACAATGACAATTACAGACGGAAGCGTGACAAAAGTTCTATTACAAAGGCGCAGCTAACGATAATCCAAAAGTTAATCTATCCCGAACCTAAGAGCATCGAACTCCAATGCTATCCAAGTCGATCTTAACTTGAACCTGAAAATTGTAAGGAATGAGCTATACAGCCCAGCAAGAAACCAATCGATCCAACTAGTCGGGCAAATAACATGTATAGACATATAGAAGAATACGATATTCGATACAATACGATATATGAAACAAATAACTTCAATGCACTTTCATATTCTTATTCGATGTAATACGACACAATAACCACATAAACAACAATAACTTGAAACCCACAATTCATGCCACGACCACTACAACCCGGTGATAATGGTCCTAAATTTTCAGAAAACTGTCACTATAACCCGGTGACTCGGTCCTTATTCTTATTCGATATTTTCACAAACCATGGCACAAATCAGAATCTCAAGACTATTGCTTACACATAACACATATCAAATAATACATATCACTTCAAAATATATCATCACTAAGCCCAAATTTATATAATAAAAATACACACACAACATATAGTTTCGAAAAACACTAGAAAGAACAATCGGAAACTTACCTCAACGCAACCTAGATCATATATTCAATTCTGACCAGAACTGTATTTACTCCTTTTGACCCTCTAAACGACATTTTTTTGAAAATCTTAAACCACGAATGTTGTAGAGAATGAAAAGACCTTTCTGAAAAGATATGACTCATCAAAATCGGACTTATAACGAATCGGGAATTGAATAAAACGTCCGCTGAATTTGAATAGAAACTGAAAAACAAGATCTGAACATGTTTTCTGATTTTAAGAACAGTTCAGAGCATAATCTGGAAACACACTATGAAATAGATATTGTAGAAAATTGAAAGAGCTTTCTGAAAAGTCCAGAATCATCAAATTCCGACTTACGGTGAATATTCTACGAATTTTACAAGACTGCTGAATTATGAGAGACAAAAACCTACGAATTTTACCCACAAGGATGATGAAGAAGAACAATGATGTTTATATAGCGACACAAAACCCTAACTTTAAACCCATTAATTACCCGTGTTCAAATCCGATCCAAACTTTAGGCCCATTAGTCTAATTTAATTTTAAATCCTATTCTTTTTCAGATTTTAATTTTTTTCTATTTTATATTATTACTATTATTCAAAAAATTATGGGATATTACAGATGACCTATGCAGTCAATTTGTCTAGCTCATTTTCCAACTGTTCACAACTCCACTCTGTCCAGGCATATTAAATAAGCCAAAACTAAAGCATGTACGTTTTTTTTGTTTCAGTCTCCTCACATGATCCATCTGGTACTATTTTGCTTTATTAAGCATGTACCCAAGTGCTTCATTCGCAAGTCCACCCTCAAGATCTTTGTGTTGAGTTGTTCTTCTCTCAGTCATGTAAATCTTTGTACTGTTAGTGTGTTACTGTAGTGTCGCTTCGTTCAGTTCAACATTGCTCATTTATGCTACTTCTTGTAAGCTGACTTTCGTCCAGCACCATTGTCATGTGCTAGAGCAGAAAGAGAAGCCAAGAATCAGATTTTAAAAGTTTGTCGTGCAATGTTCTACTGCTTGCGGAGTCCTTGTATTAGATAGCTCATTTGTTTGAAATTAATCTCATGTGTACCACTATTTGTTAACTAGTTTCAGGAATTCCTTATAGCATTTTAGGCTGCCAACTTTCATCAGTGAAAGGACATATAGAAGCCTTGCAATACATTAATTTCTGATTTGCTACCTCATTGTTTCACTTCTTTTATTAGGAGCTGCTAATGGTTAAAAGGTTCACCAAGTTTACTTGTTTGCACCGAGTTAACTCGTTCGTGCCAAGTTGCATGGTTCGGGCCATTTTTCCCAATTTAAATTTTTTGCTGATTTGTTCTGTATCGAGCTAATTGGGTCAACTCAACACAAAACTCAGTAAAATATCAATTCAGTAATTATTCCCTGGTAGCTTATCTCAGTGGAAGGAGTAACTCAAAGTCATTTAATTCAGTTGGTGTCAAGTGAAGAACATTGATCATATTTTCTGCATATGCCACATTCTATCTTCTGACTTGTGACGTGTCAAACCAATTCTCCAGAATCCAGATTTATAGATGGCTATGAAGTCTGTAGGTAGTAAAGCCATGATTTTGTGATTGCTCAACAAGATATTTAAGCAGAACCAGTTTGCTTCCTCATCAACTTATTTCTCTGTTCGAAATTTCTACTGCTTCACAGAATTGTTGCAAGTCTGGATAGCTGGACATCCCTTCACTAAAAAATTCATAACGTTCTGTAGAAAATTGCTTTTTAAGAACCGTTTGTTGGATAAAAAACTAGACTTCAAGATCTTTGTATTCGCATATGACTCACTGCCCAGTACTTCGTAAATGAGAGAATTTTATTCTGCAAAGTTAGGCAATATGCAGTTTTTAGATTTTCTTTTGCATGTCACAATTGCTTCATTCGAATTGACTATGCAACCTTCTTCTTAGAGATGAGTAACTCACAGAGACCTCCATGTCCTCATTTTGAACTCGAATTCCCCGTTGCAATATATGTAAACCTTTTAAATTTGTTTATTTTGCAACTCTAGTGTTAACGGAGGAATTTGATGACAACAAATTTCGGGGATTGCTGGAATAACGAATTATGAAAATAGGGGGATTTGGGATTTTTGGGTGTTTGGGGCTGGACTTGAAAGGTGTCTCGACTTGTTAGATGTGTCGGATCCTATTCCAAGATGTCTGCGTACCCTGTTTATATATAGGGATCAAGCCAACGCAGTTCTGTGATAGGATAGTATTTTTAATCCCTGTGATTGTTAAGGGATATGTTGAGATAAGTTGATTTTATCTTTTTAGAGTTATATTAGCGTTGTGATTCTTTCCTGATTTGAAAGAATCGTTTGGAGATATTTTTTAGTAATTGATTGATTTAGATTGATTGTTTCCTCGTTTCAGAGAGAGGATATTACTTAGTGGTTAAGCAATTAATTATTACTAGATTCATATTGGGAAATTAGGAGATAATCGAGGCAACCGAAATTATGGTGTAACAACTACCCCCCAGTTCTTCAGTGCAGCTTGATGGACTGGAGAACTAAGCGTGCTTTTATCTTCCGAATTTCCTGAGTCAATGAAACAACTAGGAGTAGAAGATTAGCAGATAATATGAAGAAGATAATTACCCATAATATGCCTGTAAAATTGAGAGAGACAACATGATGTGCCCGTAATATGTCTGTGCTTGCGAGAGAGACAACATGCGAGATGTGAGAAGAACATATGTACGAGTAACTTTGTAAGTGTAGGAGAATGAGAATAAGATAATTACCTCGCCTTCTTATACACTTATGCAAAGCAGAGTTTAAGAAAAGGGAAGAGTAACCTCGCCTTCTTATACACTCTATGCAAAACAGAGTTTAAGAAAAGGGAAGAGTAACCTCGCCTTCTTATACACTATATGCAAAACAGAGTTTAAGAAAAGGGAAGAGTAACACCGCCTTCTTAAATACTCTATGCTAAGCAGAGTTTAAGAAAAGGGAAGAGTAACCTCGCCTTCTTATACACTCTATGCAAAGCAGAGTTTAAGAAAAGGGAAGAGTAACCTCGCCTTCTTATACACTCTATGCAAAGCAGAGTTTAAGAAAAGGGAAGTGTAACCTCGCCTTCTTAAGAGGTAGAACTCTCTTCTTGGTGAGCTTTCCGGAAGTACGGATAAGCACCCCGGAAGTACGGGTTTACCAAGGTACTCCAAGAAACACCTTCTACAAATAAGGGCCTTCAAAATAATTTCGAAGCAATACCTTAAAAAAGGGCCTTAAAAAATAATTCAAGCAATACCCTCCGCAAATAAAGGTCTTCGAAAATATCACACAGAGACAATCACAGAATCTAAGAGTGTCCAATGTTTACAAGTATATGTATGATGGACATGATGCACATGATGATATGAATGAATGCATGATGCGAATGATGCACATGATGATTAATGAATGCATGATGTGAATGATGCAGGGCCTTCAAAACAAGATTATCCCGAAGGGTCTTCAGAAGACGATTAACCCGTAGGGACTTCAAACAAAATCACCCTGAAAGATATTCAGAATAAAACTACCTCGAAAGGCCTTCAAAAGGCGATCACCCCTTGGGGCCTTCAAACAAGATTATCCTATTCGAAACAGGGTCTTCAAAAATATTATTCTCCTCGAAAGGTCTTCAAAAATATTATCATCTTCGAAAGAGGGTCTTCAAAAATATTATTCTTCTCGGAAGAGGGTCTTCAAAAAATATTATACTACTCGAAATAGAATCTTCAAAAAATATTATCCTACTCGAAATAAGATCTTCAAAAATATTATCCTCCTAGGAAAATAGAGCTTTCGAAAACATTACCCTTCTCAGATGAGGACCTTCCACACTTATTTTTTTTCCATGCACGAGCTAGTGAAGTAATCAAATCATGTGCTACGAATATTGCATCACAATTCTTTAACATCTCCATGATTCAGATTCTGTCCAGATATGGTTTTTTACCTTTTTGGCCCTGTAAACGATATTTTTCTTGGAAAACACAAAACATGAAAGTTGTAGGAAACGAAAAGAGCTTTCTGATGATATATGGCTCGTCAGAAACGGACTTATAACGAATAAGGAATCAAATAAAACGTCTGCTGATTAACTTCTCAATACTGAAAAACGGGATCTGATTATGTTTTGTGGTTTCGAGAATAGATGGAAACATAATCTCAGAAAACACCAAGAACGAAAGTTGCAGGAAATCACAAAAGCTTTTCGGATCATAAAAAATCATCAAAATCTAACATGTAATAAATTTACTACGAATTTTATAAGATAGCTTATTTGTACGGACAAAATCATAAGAAAACTTATCTTAATTTTGAACATAACCACGAACGAACGCCTCCACCGTTCTACTCCTCCATTAAAGCCGCTCCAGATCCATAATAACCCCCCATGTGTATTGTATAGATTGATTGTCCTCCACAATAAAAAATTATCCCCTCCTTCTAGCGCCAATTGTTAACGGAGGAATTTGATGATAACAAATTTCGGGGAATATTGCTGGAATAACGAATTATGAAAATAGGGGGATTTGGGATTTTTGGGTGTTTGGAGCTGGACTTGAAAGGTGTCTCGACTTGTTAGATGTGTCGGATCCTATTCCAAGATGCCTGCATACCCTGTTTATATGTAGGGATCAAGCCAACGCAGTTCTGTGATAGGATAGTATTTTTAATCCCTATGATTGTTAAGGGATATGTTTAGATAAGTTGATTTTATCTTTTTAGAGTTACATTAGCATTGTGATTCTTTCCTGATTTGAAAGAATCGTTTGGAGATATTTTTTAGTAATTGATTGATTTAGATTGATTGTTTTCTCGTTTCAGAGAGAGGATATTACTTAGTGGTTAAGCAATTAATTATTACTAGATTCATATTGGGAAATTAGGAGATAATCGAGGCAACCGAAATTATGGCGTAACATTTAGGTAGTCCTGTAGGAGATTTTAACGAATCCTGGTATAAGCAACTTTTGATGTTTGAATTGCATCCAGGTTCTTTATATTTGCTTATAATACCAGCCCCACATTTTGATTCATGCATAGCCACTTTGCAATTCGTTTACAACATGTGGAGTGAACGTTTGTGGCTCTTTTTTGCAAATATTTTGTGGCTCCAATTCGTCCACACTTTAAGCAAATAACAAGACTGAATGGCTGTTTGGTGTTCCTAGGACTTATGATGTACCGAGTAACCCTTGAAGAGTAAAAGTGATTGATGAAATACAATCTCACACAGGAAACGAAAATTCGAATATATATGCACATTGTAAATTAATGTATGTTCAACTATGATGAATCTTGCTTTTCAAAAATTATTAATGCATTTTCAAGGCTTCTGGCTCCCACCAATGATTAAGTACCCGTGTAATTTGGAGTCAAATATGGCGACTGAAGTTCTTTCCAGGTGATTGAAGCACTGCTTTAGGACTTGCTTTGTGACAGTGCTGCTGCGCCTCCTGCTGTAAATTATAACTAGCAACAAAGTCTCGAATTAATGTATAACTATCATTCGCAGATTATAAATAGTCATAATCTCCCCCGTGTATCTTCACGCTAATGATTTTACAATTATATCTTCTCTATACAATTCTCACAGACGGCGTCCGCCGTCTAATGTTGATGCGTATTTTTGTCATAAGGGCCACATCAAATTAAGATTTATATTAGGGTTTTCGTTTAAAGACTTTAAAAATTAGGGATTAGTAATTTGGGGAAGAATTAGGATTGGGGCTGAACTTGAGAGAATTAATTCTAAATAGTAGTAGAATTTCGGATCCCTCCTCAAGGTGCCTACGTATCCTTTTATAAGGAATCAAGCCCACGTAGTTCTTTTCGGTATTGGATCATGTTTAAGCCCACACTCCTATTCTTTCGGAGCAAGTCACTTGTATATATGGTAAGTTTCCTTGTGCATCATATTTTCAATTTACTAGATTATTTGAGTTACGAATTAATAACCAAGTTAGTCTCCATATGAACCCTTTAATAAGGATCGATATCCATTATTGGATTGAATTTATATCATGTATTAACACAAGAAATTCTTGATCATTTTTCTAGCCACTTTTTTTTTTACTTTAAAATTCTCGAGATTCATCACTTGCAATCAGTTCTCTAAATTATGATATTTACTGTCCACAATGGAATTGCCAATATGGGTACCGAGAAACAACTAATAATCCCACAAATTCTTTTCTTGATGCAATGGTAGTAAACACTTTATTTGCAATTCTCTGTTGGTTGCAAAATAGTCCATGTTTTTCCAATTTAGCCACTTAGTAGAGACTTCCACTCCTTAATGATGAGTCGATCCAAAAAATATATTGGGAGTTGTAGGCTATGCCGACATCTATTATCTATATTATGGGCCAACACCGGTTTTGGCCTCATTTATGAAATGACATCCATGCCCTTGCAGTCACATCCAATCATCCATGCCCTTGAATAAGCTTGGAAATGCCTTTACTACCCTCGGGAACTACGTGGCAATGTTTGGCCATCCCTTCGGTTTCAGTTTTGAACTCATCCGCTTCCCCATCGGTTACACATGCTTCGAATAAATATAAAATGCATGGAACTTTCTTCAGTCTCTCCCCGTCGTTCCGTTTCTGTTTGCCCGACAAATTGTCCCCGCATCATTCTGTTCACCTTCAGCGTAGTGCCATTTACGGAGGTTGCAATTTTCTAGCCGTTGCTCCTCCCACTCTCACTCTCAGGTATTAATACTGCAACACTTGTTGGCCTTCGCCATCTAAATGAATTGGTCTGCAATATCTGCCACGAAATGCATGTGTGAAATCCAAGTTCTAAAGTGTTAATTCGAATGGTTGTGTATTCTAAGTGGCATTACTGCATTCTTCACTTTTTGTTATTGTATAATGTGATATGAGAGCAGCTTCATACTGAAAAATGTTTACTGCACTCTTGACTTCTAACGTAAAAGAAAAAAATTTGATCAAATAACAAGAAGTTGATGGATGCTACTTTTATATTCTGTGAATTTGATTATAGCTGGTTACTCATTGGAGGATCCCGTACATCAGTTATCTTAATTCGTTGAACTTCAGATAATATTTACTATCTAATGTTCTTGTTGAAAGATCTCACTGGTTGGGACTTGAGAGCGAGCTATGGAGTCCAGCCAGGGGATGGCTTTCTTGTCATAAGGTACATTTAGGGATTATGAGAGAAAATTATATAGGTCATTAGTTTAACGACAAATAGCCTAAGCATCGATGTCGTCTCTGGCTGAAATAATTGTTGGTTCTTGAATTGAATGAATCCAGGACCATGTCTGTGTTCCCTCTAATACTTCGCTTTCGCTGTATTGTTATGCTACAGTTAATGTATCACTTATGTTGATATCAATATAATTTGGGCATTCCCTTCAGAGAATGTTTTGCGACAGTTAATGAAAGAATTCTGTTAGCTTTATCAGAATAGCACGGTGACAATGATGGGAACTTATTGACTAAGAGCCCATTTTGTGTGAGATCTCATTGACTACTTGTAAAGCATAATGTAACATAAGATGTAAAAGAGATAACTACAACTCAACAAAGGACAAGGTAGACAATAGTATTAATAGAAGCACAGGAATCCAGAATCAAAGAAGAAAAGGTAAACTCAAAAAATCAAAATACGTTATGTATTCTTGAAGTCCGTAAACAGGTCACGGAAAGAAGTTCATGAAAATGTTCAAGCCTCAGTGACAGCAAAAGAAACAAGACTTTCAAGACGACAGAAGTATGTGAATGATTTAGGGGTCAGTACCACGGGATTCCAGTGATGAAGCAACCAGAACGACAAGGGACTTATCAGCAGCACTATATTGAAGACATAAAATAAGAATTGATCAGGTGTTATTCATCTGTGAACCAGACCAGTTGCACTAGGTGACGGCACTGAAAAAGATCAAGTTGTTTTATCGTCTCGGAAGAAATTGATACTGTCTATTACTTAAACACCCCGGAGCTCAGTGGAATCATTAATTGATAAAAGACAAGAAATAAGTATTCGATAGTTTTTCAAATAAGAAAACTATCGAATGGTGTAATGATGATTCAATGAAAACCATGATTACTTTAATTTACCATTCGATAGTTTTTTAAGGAGCAGGTGAAAAGTATTCTTGTTTACATGTTGAAGTTGAAGATGGACGGCCAGGATTGATTCTTCAATTCTAGTTCGATGGTTTTCAATTCAAGTCTACAATTAATACTGAAAGAAGAGTGTGTCTTCTTCAGTTAAGGATTTCAACACAGAGACATTACTGAGAGAGAGAAGAGCCGGAGAAAATTATCAGAGAAATTAATAGTGCTCAGAACTTGATCATTGTTTTGTATTTGTGTAACCTTAAACTCATTGACGCTAATCTACGGATTAGAAATTGTAGCACCCCTCGAGGTTTATATTTATAAAAAGATATATTCCCCGAAACTTGATTTGGTTTGGTGTGTTTGATTTCGTTATAGAACTGAAAGATTAATCCGCGAACGAAATTAAATTATTTGTGAGTATCGTATTCAACCCCCCCTTCTACGATACTTTGGACCTAACAATTGGTATCAGAGCTTCTTGATTGATATACAAATCAGATCTGGTGAATGAGACCAAAATCAAACGTAGCGTGAAAATTCGAAGCAAATTTTTTAACTTTCAAAATTTTTCATTTAATTAGAATTTCTTGAATTTTAAACAATTTGAAATTTTCAGAAACCATGAGTGCTCCAAAGAGAACCGCTGGTATTAAAGTTCCCCCGTTTACTAGAGATGATTTCGGTTTGTGGAAGATGAAGATGTTGTTATTTATCAAGGCATCTAATCCGTTGTATATTGGCATATTAGAGAACGGACCGTTTGTACCAATGAAACCAGTTAGTGAATCTACAGCTCCTGATGGTAGCAGGATTCCTTCAGGCACCCAACCTAAGGATATAAGTGAATTTACAGATTCTGACAAAGAACTGATTCGATTGGACACCGGTTTAATGTTGATATTGGCGGACTCCGCGGACAAGGAAATGAGCTATCAGTTGATGAACTGTACAAGCGGGAAACATATGTGGGATACCATTAACCTAATAATGGAAGGAACTGAAGACGTGCATAAAAACAGATTGGACATTCTGACTTCTCAATACGAAGCGTTTAGGTCACTGCCAGGAGAAAGTATAACTCAGGTCTTTGAGAAATATACTAAGCTCCTCAATGAATTGGCAATGAAAGGAAAGACCTATCCTCTGAGAGAATCGAACAGGAAGTTCATGATGACGCTGCCCCATCATGTAGAACACAAGTCATCATCCATTAGGGAAAGAATTGACTTCACAAAGATGTCATTAGAGATGATCTATGGCAAGTTGAAGACCTATGAGATGGAACAGGAACAAAGGGTGATAATCTACGGATCAGGGACAGTAGAGAATAAGCACAATGCACTTGTGAGATCAGCAGCACTTGTAGTGGATGAACCAATAACTTCTGAGATTCATGTTGCCCAGTAAATAACAATTGTAGAAGGGGGTTGAATACAATTGTATAAGATTCTCGACTTTATGTAACACAAATATGAAAGATCAATAACAGCTTTATTAAATCTGATATAAAACTGTTACAAACTCTCTCAAGAATTCTGATGTTCTTGAGAGCTGCTAGCTTACAAAACTCTCTCAAGAAATTCTGTTCTTAAGAGCTTCTATTCGATTATGTTCTCTCTCGAATGAATACATAAATCGAAACCAAGACTGTGTTTATATAGTGCACACAGCTTCTCTATCAATTACAAGATAAGTCCTAATCAATAACAAAGATAGAAACATATCTTTAATCGATAGCTGCATTCTACAAACCAGGAACAAATAGAATAAACTTCCATGTTTATCTAGACTCCAAATATAACTCGAAGTAGGAATCCTGATCAGCTTCAAGTTCTGATGATCAATCCTGATCATAGTCTGAGTAGGAATCCTGATGATCAATAAGATACTGACGCTTGATCAAATACTGATGACCATGCAATACTGATGACGTCAGCAATCCTGATCAGTTGAGTCTAGCTTCTGACGATCATTGAATTCTGATCTAACAATCTCCCCCAATCTCATACTTTGTGAAATAAAGTATAGATTCCAAATATTCAATGATGTCAAAAACATGTATCAAAATGTACGAGTATCTTCAGAAACAACTTATCTGTTTAAGCTTTTTGATAGAACAGATTCATCTTCAAGAAGTTGGATAATAAACTTTCTTCTTTTTCTTCAAGAATTTGAATCAGTCTTTCCTTAAGATTTCTGAGTTCTTCATCTTCCTCATTAATCTGGTAGATAGCTGCTCTGAGATTCTGTATGGAGCTTTTCTGTAGACTGTGCTCTTTAAGCAAAAGATAAGCAATTTCCTTCCCATCAGGATTGAGAGTAAGTTGGGTCATACCAAAAGTTACTTCTTTAACAGCAGTACCTCTTTGCATTTCCACATCCTGACCTCTTTGATTTAAGTACATGGGAATATAATTACCATTGAAATTACTGTTTCCATCCAGTCTTCTTCTTATAGTTGACAAAATCATGTCAGCCCATACTTTGTACACTTAGTTCTTCCATCTTAACAGATAGTGAACATATTTCAGTTCCTGTGTAGTTTTCATCAGCAGATCTTGAATAGATAGAATCTTCACACTACCATCTTTCATGAAGTACAGAAGCTTTTCTTTCTTTTCAAAACCATCATGACAATCTATAACTATATCAACAGCTAATAAATTGTTCAGGTTTTCAGAAGTTAGAGTACCTCCAATTTCTGTCAAGGAGTAAGGATCAACATATGACATATTCAGATATTCACCATCTCTGTGTCCAATACCTCCTCTTGAATTACTTGACAATTGCTTCAGATTTGAAAACATCTTTAACCAGAGTGCTTTTGATCTAGCCATATCAGACAAATCAACAACACTTGAAGCGCTTGTAATAATTCCACCAGACTGAAAATTGATAGGTGTATCATAACTTAATGTGCTAATATGTTTCCACTTCTTTTCCTTTTCCTTTTCAAAGGCATAGCTTCTTTCCAGTAAAGATTCTTGTCTGCTTGAATTTCTCCACACTCTTCTGTTTGAGAGTTTAAGCCTTTGTACATAGAGATTGAAATCTCTATTTATTGATCTTGTAATTTCTCTTCTTCTGGCTTCTTCTTCTTCATCTACTTCTTTGTTGTGACAATCAACAACAGTAGATAAGATTATCAAATCAACCTCTTGCAGAATTTTTGATTCGTCAGGATCTTGAATATTGTCAGGATTAGAATCTTCAATTTGATTTGTATTGCTGAGAGTTGATTTACTTGATTTTCTTCTCAATTCAGGTTCTTCTTCAACAAATTCCTTGTCTTCTTTCTCCATGATATCCTTGATAACAGGATCTATTAGATTTTGTGAAGCTTCAGGAATTTCTTCAATTCTTAACCCTCTAGACCTTGTCTGTCTAGGTACTGTTTGAGTTGAAGAACCTCTTCTATTTCTTCTAGCACCTCTCATACCTCTGCTTCCTCTACCTCTAGCAGGAGCAGTATAGCTTTCCATTGTCTCTCTTTGTAGTCTCAAGAATTATTCATGTGAGAGATCTGGATATTCTTCACTTGCTGTAGAGAGTGTTTTTCTTGCATATAATTGTTGAACTCTTTTATCAGTGTGATATAGAGTAACAATTCTGCCATCTTTTGTAGAAAACTTCTGGAATAAATTTGATGCATCTTCAGGATTATCAATAATTACATCTTCATCACCTTCAGGAATTGTAGCAAGAATATGTCCATGACCAGGTGTCAGGATTTGTTCTTCCGTCAGGATCTGAGACTGCATCAATGTTCTTACTGTCTTAACTCCAGAATCAGAAACATGAGTTGACTGCGTTGTTTGACTTTGAGAAGTTTGGATTGTCTTCATAACAACAGCATCAGAGGTTTCTCCTTGTATCACTTTGTCACCACCATCATCTCCAGTATCATCATCATTATTTCTTAATACTAGATCAGGTGTACATTTTGTCTGAATAACCTTCTCCCCCTTTTTGACATCAGGATTTGACAATAATTGCAAAATTAAGGAAAGAGAGGCTTGAATTTCAGTTACCTTAGTATCCAGAGAGTCAATTCTTTGTGTGATGGAGGTTTGTTCTGAAACAACAGATTTCACTTGGGATTCCACTACCCTCAATTGAAAAGTAGTAGGCACCTTTGTAAAATTATTAAAGATATCAGTCCTCACTTTTTCAGTTGAACCCTTGATAGAATCAATCTCACTTTTCAGGCTCTTGGATAACAGAGTAGTAGCCTTCAGATGATTCTTCAAGTCTTGATTCTCTATAGACTTCACTACATTATAGGCATGTTCAATAGCAGAAGAAAAACTGATAGATTCATCAGATTGGTGCCATGAATTGTTCCATTCATTCTGTCTAAATGCCTCTGCAGGATCAAAGGAAGGAATAGAAAAATCTTGTCTCTGATCTTTCCCAGTGAAAGCATTGCTAGCCATATATGTACTTGATGAACCAAAATTAGTTCCAAGACTAATTTTGAGTGATGTAGCAAGCTGTTCCTTCTCTTTTCGATTCTCATTATCATCATCACTATCATCATCAGAATTATCATCATCAGAACCATGAGATATATCAGGATCAGGAATTGCAATACCTTTCATTTTATCCTGTAATTCTGAGATAGGATGATCCATTGGTCTTGAACGAAGTGGCTGTATCAAAATAGGTTCATTATCAGGAGCACCACTAGCGTCAGGATGAACATCGTCAGGATTTGATATGCTTGCATCAGTATTTGCTACCAATGGTTCTTGTGGAGCTTGAGGTTCAGAAGCTTCTTCAACACTTTGAGCTAAAGGTTCTTGTGTGCTTCCCTCATTGACAATGTTCTCGACCAATCTTTCAACAGAAGTTGTAGCTTTGCCTGCATCTTCACTTTGAGAAGATGGTTCTTGTGTAGCTGGAATGTTGATGTCTTCATTCTCCCTTTGAGAAAATGGTTCTTGTGTGACCATTCCACTAGCTAAGCCTTCACCCAAACTTTGATTGAGTGGTTCTTGTGTGGCAGGATCAACAGTAGCTGCTGAATTATTCTGAAATTCAGGTTCTTGTGGGCTTGATCCTTTCAGCTTCTTCTGTCTCTGATAGACTAACTCTTCTGCATTCCTCTTTTTCTTTGATGTAGGTGTAAGACCAACCAAGGAAGCAGTTGTAGAAACCTTCTCCCAAGAAATTTCTCTAATCTGAGATGGAGAGGCTGGAGAGTCTGATATAGAGACAACTTTTGTTGTTGCATCAGGAATACTAACATCAGGATTTGCTAGAGCATCAGGAGTAGATGACTCATCAGGATTTGATGTCTGAATATCAGTATCCTTCATTTGCACTGTCAAAGGAATATGATACCTGCTCTTTGATAATTTCCTTGTCTTTTGTGGTTGTGATGAAGGTACCACAGCTTTAGTAGCAGTATCAGCAACTTCCTTGTTCACATTCATCACAGAGAATATAGGTAAGTCATCCTCTGAATCACTTTCATCAATCAACCTTAACTTCCTTTTCACAGGAACATTCTTAACAACCTTATCAGCTTTCTTCACCAGGACCCCTTGTACACCCCCTTGTATCTTCTTTTTAGTGAGTGGTGTAGAGGAAAAATCCTTTGAACCTGATTGCCTTCCAGACACATCAGTTCTAGCTGATTTCTTTGATTTTACAACTAAAGTCTTTTGAGAGACAGTAGAGGTGGTTGTTAACTGTTTAGACTGTTTAGGTTGCATGCTTGTGTCAGGAACAAGGTGGGTTGGGCCTTGCCCCATAGCATTAGAAAGTAGTCCATAACGAGTAGGCATTTTCTGATGTAAGAAAAACCTAACCTCATCAGGAATAAAAGCATTTCCGCACAAAATATTTTGCCATATCAGGATTGAAAAAGAATATTCAATAAGATTAAAATAAAATTTTATTTAAGAAAACAAAATTTATTTTAACAATCCTGAATAGCGTTTTGGTTTAAGAAAAATAACCAAATTAATGGTCATAGAATTAAAACACGCTTACCAGCAAACGAGGCAAAAACTCTGTATTAAACCTGAACCGTCTCCTCGAGATTGTAAAAATGACCTGCATTCTTAACACACATTCTCTATATAATAGAGACTGATAAACATAATAATCATTTTTCCAACACAAAACCCTTTTCCATAGAAAAAAAACTTTTCACCTTCTTCACTTTTCAATGGCTGCCAATAATCAAAACAACATACCTATCTGAATAACCATCAGGATTTGACGGTTATCAGGATTTCCTCTCTGTAGCTTTTCCTCAGAAATTCTCAAAATTCATCATTCCAAGTTCATTCACCAATTTATTGAAAATAGCTTCAGGTAGTGGCTTGGTGAATATATCAGCTAGTTGTTGATCAGTAGGAACAAAGTGAAGTTCAATTGTTCCTTCCAGAACCTGTTCTCTTATAAAGTGATATCTGATACTTATGTGTTTAGTAAGAGAATGCTGAACTGGATTTCCTGTCATTGCAATAGCACTCTGGTTATCACAATAAATAGGGATTTTTGAGTATGACAGGCCATAATCTAACAACTGATTTCTCATCCACATTATCTGAGCACAACAGCTTCCTGCAGCAATGTACTCAGCTTCTGCAGTTGAAGTGGAAATAGATTTCTGCTTCTTACTGAACCATGAAACTAGTCTTCCACCCAAAAACTGACAACTTCCTGAAGTACTTTTCCTGTCTATTTTGCATCCTGCAAAATCAGCATCTGAATAACCACACAACCCAAAATCTGATTCCCTTGAGTACCAAAGGCCAAGTGAAGAAGTGCCTTTGAGATATCTGAAAATTCTTTTGACTGCAATCAGATGTGGTTCTCTAGGTTTTGCTTGAAATCTTGCACATAGACAGGTTGCAAACACGATATCTGGTCTACTGGCAGTGAGATACAATAAAGAGCCAATCATTCCTCTGTAGTGAGTTACATCTACCTCTTCACCTTGATCAGGATCAAGTTTGGTAGCTGTAGCTATGGGAGTTGAAGCAGGAGTACTGTCTTGCATGTTAAACCTTGTCAGTAAATTCCTTGTGTATTTAGACTGATTAATAAAAATCCCTTCATCAGTCTGTTTAACTTGAAGACCCAGAAAGTAACTCATTTATCCCATCATGCTCATTTGATATCTTGACTGCATAAGCTTGGAAAACTTTTCACACAGCTTATTGTTTGTTGACCCAAAAATGATATCATCAACATAAATCTGAACTAACAGCAACTCCTTACCATGATTCAAATAAAATAGAGTTTTATCAATAGCACCTCTTTTGAATCCACTTTCCAGTAAGAATTGAGCTAAGGTTTCATACCATGCTCTTGGAGCTTGCTTTAGTCCATAAAGTGCCTTATCCAGTCTGTAGACATGATCTGGATATTTAGGATCAATGAAACCAGGAGGTTGTTCAACATAAACTTCTTCCTCCAGTTCACCATTTAAGAAAGCACTTTTAACATCCATCTGGAAAACCTTGAATTTCTTATGTGCTGCATAAGCAAGAAATATCCTGATGGCTTCTAGTCTTGCAACAGGAGCAAAAGTTTCATCATAGTCAATTCCCTCTTGTTGGGAATACCCCTTTGCAACTAGCCTAGCTTTATTTCTGATAATTACTCCATCAGAATCAGTCTTGTTCTTGAAAATCCACTTTGTACCAATAATTGATCTATTCTTTGGTCTTGGTACCAGTTTCCAGACTTCATTCCTTTCAAATTCATTCAGTTCTTCTTGCATTGCAGTAACCCAATCAGCATCTTTAAGTGCATCTTCAACTTTCTTAGGCTCCTCCTTGGACAGAAAGTTATTGTATAGACATTCATTCTGAGTTGCACTTCTTGTTTGAACACCTGCATCAGGGTCTCTAATTATCAAATCAGGAGTATGATCTTTTGTCCATTTCCTTGTTGGTGTCAAATTGTTTCTTGAAGTAGATGCTCCCCCTGGATTGGTGTTATCTTGATTGAAAGAATTTGATTGATTTGAAGCTCTCCTTGAATTATTACTATGCCCTCCTGATGTGTTATCAGGATCTTCACTTGAATCAGTATCTGAAGAATTCTGTTCTGATGATTGAGTTGACTCTGAACTTGTAGTTGAATGCCGTTGCTCCCCCTCAACATTAGCACTACTAGTTGTATCACTGTTGTTTGCATCATCAGTATTAGCACCATCAGTACCTGGTGAGTCATCAGGATTTGGTGACCCATCAGTATCTGATGAATTGACAGGATCTGATTCAATTTCTTCAGGTTCCTTGGAAGCTTCATTTTCAAATAACAATCTATCATGCGAGTCTTCAATGATTCCAGTTATCTTCTTATCATCAAAAGATACATGAATTGACTCCATGACAGTTCTTGTTCTCAAATTAAAAACTCTGAAGGCTCTTGATGTAGGATAACCTATGAATATTCCTTCATCAGCCTTTGTTTCAAATTTCCCTAGCTGTTCAGGATGAGTTCTGAGAACAAAACATTTACAGCCAAACACATGCAAATGCTTCAGACTTGGTTTCTTCTCCTTGAGTGACTGATAAGGAGTGACACCATGCCTGTTTATCAATGTGAGATTTTGTGTATAGCATGTTGTGTTGACTGCTTCTGCCCAGAAATATGTAGGTAATTTAGCTTCTTCCAACATAGTTCTGCCAGCTTCAATAAGAGTTCTATTCTTCCTTTCTACTACTCCATTTTGCTGAGGTGTGCCAGGAGCAGAGAATTGTTGAATTATTCCTTTGTATTTGCAGAACTCTTCCATCTTTGAATTCTTAAATTCAGTACCATTATCACTTCTCAGAATCTTGACTTTGTACTTTGTGGTTGTCTCAATCATCCTCACATGATCCAACAGAACTTCAGGAGTTTCATCTTTTCTATGCAGAAAATACACCCAGGTGAATCTAGAATATTCATCAACAGTTACAAGAGTGTACCTTTTCTTACTGATGGACATGATGTTGACTGGACCAAACAGATCAAGATGTAGCATGTGATATGGTTCTTTAATAGAGGATTCTGATTTACTCTGGAATGATGTCCTTCTTTGTTTTGCTTTTTGGCATGCATCACAGAGTCCATCAGGTGTATATAAGACATTAGGTAATCCTCTTACTAACTCTTTCTTAACCAACTCATTGATGTTGCTGAAGTTGAGATGAGAAAGCTTCTTGTGCCAATTCCAACTTTCATCTACTGAACCTTTACTGATGAAACATGTAGGGGAGCCATCAGTATCTGAGAGAATGTTGGCTTCATATATGTTACCATGCCTGTAGCCAGTTAGTGCTATCTTCCCTGTTGCTTTACTGACTACTTCACAATGTGTGGAATAGAAATTGACATGATAACCTCTGTCAGTGATTTGACTAATACTCAACAAGTTGTGTTTTAGTCCCTTCACTAGAGCTACTTTTTCAATGATGACATTTCCAATGATTATATTGCCATATCCCAAGGTTTGTCCAATGTTGCCATCTCCATAAGACACAGTTGGGCCAGCTTCTTCCTCATATTCTGATAACAGGGCTTTGTTTCCAGTCATGTGCACAGAACATCCACTATCCATGACTAACACATTTTTCCTTTTACCCTGCATCAGAATAGTCAAACACTAGTCAGAATGTTTAGGAACCCACACTTGTTGGATTCCTTGTTCATGCATTTTATTAAATTTAACAGCAGAAGACTTTTTGACTTTAGCAGTCCTGACATGATTTACTCCATCAGGATTTGCTTTGTCAGTATCAGTATTAACAAAAGCATGCTTCATAATGGCATTATCAACTCTATCAGACTTTGTACTACTTTCAAACTTAGGCAATGGATCATAAAAGTTATAATACAAATCATGATACTCTTTCAATGTATAAATAGAATGCCATAGACTACCGCAATGAAAACAGGAATTCTGTGGTTTGTAAAATACTGATCTATTCCTAACATCAGACTTAGGAATTTCAGCAATTTTCTTCTTACTCTTTTTACAATCAATAGCAAGATGATTAGAGTTACCACAGTTAAAACAACTCTTTCTAGGTGCATTTGGGATACACTTATAACCATTTTCTTTATTGATCCCAATTTTACCATTCCTGTTTCTCTTAACAGTAGCTTCCTCTTTCTTATCTGTAACCTCACAGATTTTATCCTTAAGCTGTTTCTGAGACAATAGACCTACATTCTTAGTGACTTTGTTCATTACAGGTTTAGACTTTATAATTTTAATTCCTTGAGTAGAAGAAGATCCCTTTTCAAAAGTAGAATTGGAATCCTTACCAAAAACAAAATTAACAGGAGTAATCTTAGATTCGGTTGAGTCTATAACATGTCTATAGGTCTTTGGACTGACTGTCTCATCAATGACAATTTTCTCTGCTAATTTCTTATCTTCATCTGACTTATATCCTAGACACTCTTTCCAATTCTTAGAGGTATTAATCTCATGAAATTTCCTACCAGAGTCTGTCCAGGTTCTGATTTTCTCATTAGCATATTCAAGTTCTTTTTCAAGGGAAGTACATTTAGATGTCATCTCTAAGTGCATGTGTTTAGCATTATCACATTCTTTTTGTACTTCTTGCATACGAGAAAATTCAGCTTCTAATATCTCATTCCTCTTTCTAAGGTCAGACATCTCAGATAAGATTCTAGTATTTTCAGCAGTTTGACTTCTAAAGCTAATATGTAATGACTTTAGAAAACGTCTTAACTCAGAAGCATTGTCAGTATCAAAATCAAAGATAGTATTTAGTACCTTATCATCAGGAGCAGCAGTTACATCAGCATTGGCCATTAACGCATAGTTGACTACCTCAGTATCCGATTCTGAGGAAGAGTCCATCCAATCCTTGCTTGATGTGATGAGTGCCTTTGTCTTGTTACATTCAGAAGCAAAGTGACCCATACCATTACACTTGTAGCATCTAACCCTTGACTTGTCAAATTTGCTACCCTTGCTGTCCTTTTTGATATACTTGTCTTTGTCTGCATTGAAGGTCTTTTTCTGAAAGTTGCCTTGTCTTTTATTCTTCCTGAACTTCATCCTTCTGAAGTTTCTGACAATCATAGCAACCATCTCTTCCAAGTCTGAATCAGAAGATTCATCACCAGTATTGGCATCAGGATTGCCATCAGTATCTGATGAAGAGTCGTCAGGATCTGATTCAGCTACTCTTGCTTTCCTTCTAGAGACCTCCATAGCTTTCCCTTTTGATTTTGCTTCTACATTCAAAGCAATTGACTTTGCCTTGCTGCTTTTCTTGTTCTTCCTCTGTTGAACTTCAAGATCATGAGTTCTTAGCATCCCATAGATCTCATCAAGAGACACACTGTTCAGATCATACTGGTGTCTAATGATTGAGGTCTGAGTATCCCATTCTTCAGGTAAAGCTCTAAGAAATTTGGTGTTTGAATCTTCAGTTTCATATACTTTGTCAACTAAGGATAATCGGTTCAATAGTGTCAGAAATCTATCATATAGATCAGTCAGGCTCTCTTCAGGTCTTGCATCGAATTGTTCATATTCTTGAATCAATAGAGCCCTTCTGTTTTTCTTGACAGATGCAGATCCCTGGCACTGAGTTTCCAAAGTATCCCAGATTTCTTTTGAAGACTTGCATGCAATCACTCTGTTTGACATAACAGCATCAAGACCATTGTGCAAGATATTCTTTATCTTTGGTTCTCTGAGTACATGAGCTTTTTCTTCTGGAGTCCATTCAGATTTAGCTTTGACCACATAATGTTCTGGTACAGTATCTGTTCGTTCTACGAACTTTGTTGGTATATATGGTCCATCACGAATCCTGTCCAGATTGTCAGGATCCATAGCCTCCAGGTACATCAACATCTTTACCCTCCATGTAGGATATTCTGATATCTTCAAGATGGGAATCTTCATGCTTTCATACTTGGTTGTCGACATCTTAGATCGTCTCTGATTTAAAAATAAACCAGTTAGCTCTGATACCAATTGTTACCCAGTAAATAACAATTGTAGAAGGGGGTTGAATACAATTGTATAAGATTCTCGACTTTATGTAACACAAATATGAAAGATCAATAACAGCTTTATTAAATCTGATATAAAACTGTTACAAACTCTCTCAAGAAATTCTGATGTTCTTGAGAGCTGCTAGCTTACAAAACTCTCTCAAGAAATTCTGTTCTTAAGAGCTTCTATTCGATTATGTTCTCTCTCGAATGAATACATAAATCGAAACCAAGACTGTGTTTATATAGTGCACACAGCTTCTCTATCAATTACAAGATAAGTCCTAATCAATAACAAAGATAGAAACATATCTTTAATCGATAGCTGCATTCTACAAACCAGGAACAAATAGAATAAACTTCCATGTTTATCTAGACTCCAAATATAACTCGAAGTAGGAATCCTGATCAGCTTCAAGTTCTGATGATCAATCCTGATCATAGTCTGAGTAGGAATCCTGATGATCAATAAGATACTGACGCTTGATCAAATACTGATGACCATGCAATACTGATGACGTCAGCAATCCTGATCAGTTGAGTCTAGCTTCTGACGATCATTGAATTCTGATCTAACAATTCAGGTTCAAACCCCTAGAGCTGGAAAGGAGGTGATAATAGAAGCAGAAATGGATTCTGTGAATCTGGGTGTTGATGAAAGTGATTACTACACCCTAGAAGAGCTTGAGCAAATGGAAGACAAAACTATGGCGTACTTAGCTGCAAAGTTTAGTCATATTTGTTTCAAAAGAAACCCTAAGTACAAGTTCAAGGGCTCAACCAACAGATTCCAGAAGAGCAATTATACACCTAGTACAGTCTTTAAGGGAGGCTACAAGACTGGCATGATTGATAGAACCAAATCAAGATGCTACAACTGCAATGAGTTAGGGCATTTCGCCACTGAATGCCGGAAGCCTCGTCAAGCAAGAGACATGAAAGATGTCTATGGAAAGAAGGATTCTTATGATGAGTTGAAGAAGGAGAATGCCAAGCTTAAACAGCAATTGGAGGCATTCTCTGGAAAGCAGAAAGGGTTACATAGCAGAGGGAAAGCACTGGGATGATACTGATTCGGATGAAGAGGAGGAATATGTAAATGTTGCTCTAATGGCTGACTCTTCAGAGGAATCACCACAATCATCTCAGGTACCTATCTTAACTACAATTGATATGTCTAATTCTGAGTACAAGAAAACTGTGCAAGATCTTAGTGTAGAATTGTTTAATGTACACACAAGCATGCTAGCATCAGAAATGGAAAATGCTAAACTAGTTCTTAAGATTAAAAAGCTAGAATCTAAAAATGAAGAACTAGAGTTTGTAGATGTAACATTAGAAGATCTTAAGGAAAAGAATGCGTACTTAGAGAACAAGGTCAAGTGTAATGATGAGATAGAGACTATCCTCATGAAGCAGATTTCAGATCTAGATTTGAAGCTGAATGCTTTTAAGAATTCCGCTCTAGTGGCTAGGGAAATCATTGATACTCAGGCCATAGAGAATAAAACTGCTATAGGATTTGACTATAACAAGAAAGCTGGTAAGAAGATTGTGGAATTCCCTGTGACATCTTCAGTTGTCAAAAGGAATACTCCACATGTTCTTAAGAATGTTGATTGTCCAGTTTTTGTTAAGCCGTTTCCACCACTCTTTCATGAGGATGACCTTTTCATTAGACAAGAATTGCTTGAGGAGGATTTATTGAAGGAAAAAGAGGTAAAGACTAAGTTGCCTAGGAAATCAGTAAAGAATGAATTACCTAAACCTGATTTACCTAAAACTGAAGTAGGTTCCTTAGTTAGTAATGTTAAAAAGAACAGGAATGGGAGGAAGAAGATTGTTAATCAGGAATTGGTTCCATCTTCTCCCATTGCATCTAGGAAGTTGTGTTCTATTTGTAATTCTGCTGGACACCTTACACATGCATGTAACAAGGTTAAAGTAGAAACTTCTAATACTTCTGAAATGCATAACATGTCTGACATGCCTGATACTCATGAACCCTGTGGAAAGAAAGAGTGTTTGCTATGTAAGTACAACATCATGCATGCTTATTTTAAGTTGATGTCTGATAGTAGCACTAGTAATGTTAAATCCACAGATACTATGAATATCAAACAGGGTAAGACTAAATTGAATGTTACTCCTGTTAAATCATCTAAACCTTCAGGACCCAAACAATTTTGGGTACCAAAGTCCTCTTAATCAATCTGTGATTGCAGGGTAAGGTTAAAAGCTCAAAGCTTGTGTGGATTCTGGATAGTGGCTGTTCTAGACACATGACAGGTGAAGAGTCCCTTCTTACAGAGGTGGTTAAGAAGACCGGCCCGATTGTAACCTTTGGAGATGACAGCAAAGGATTCACTACGGGATATGGTAAATTGAAAGCTGGAAATGTCATCATTGAAAACATCTCTCTTGTTGAAGGATTAAAGCACAATCTTCTAAGTATCAGTCAATTCTGTGATAAAGGCTACAATGTAGATTTCAGAAAGGACAAGTGCTTGATCACCAACAGGAAGGATGAGAAGCTTACTCTACTGGGAGTGAGAAAAGGGAATTTGTTTATAGCTGACTTAAGTTCTACCAGTGAAGGAGAAGTTACATGTTTCTATGCAAAGGCATCTTCATAACAAAGTTGGCTATGGCACAAGAAGCTCTCACATTTGAACTTCAAAACTATGAACTCTTTGGTAAAGAGAGAGTTAGTGAGAGGGTTGCCCCTGATGGAATTCAATCAGGAGGGACTATGTGAAGCATGTGAAAAAGGGAAGTCGAAGAAAGCATCACATGGAAGCAAAGAAATGACAAGCATTACTGAACCATTATAGCTGATTCATATGGATTTATTTGGTCCAGTTAATGTTATGTCACTTTCAAGAAACAGATATGCATTGGTGATGGTGGATAAATACTCCAAGTACACGTGGGTGTTGTTCATACAAACAAAGGATGAAGCAACACAACTAATCATTGATCACATCAAGAAGATAGAAGTGGAAGCTAAGCTACCTGTGCGGACAATCAGATCAGACAATGGAACTGAATTCAAGAATGCAGTTCTAAATGATTTCTGCTCAGAGAAAGGAATATCAAGACAGTTTTCAGCACCAAGAACTTCTCAACAGAATGGAGTAGTGGAAAGGAAGAACAGGACCTTGGTTGAAGCAGCAAGGACCATGTTGAGTGAATCAAAACTTCCCACTTACTTTTGGGCTGAAGCAGTGAATACATCTTGCTACACTCAGAATCGAACCCTGATCAACAAAGATCATGAAAAGACTCCGTATGAGTTAATGGCCAACAAGAAGCCAACACTGAAGTACTTTCATGTGTTTGGTGCAAAGTGCTTTGTACTTAAAGATGGAGAACATCTTGGCAAGTTTGATGCCAAAGCAGATGAAGGCATTTTTCTAGGCTATTCTCTGGAATCTAAGGCTTTCAGGGTATATGTGATTGAAGATAAGAAGGTGTTGGAAAGCTTTAATGTAACATTTGACGACACTAAAAGACCAGGCCTTCAAACTGGAGAGAACTCTGAATCTTTGGTATTTGAAAATCTATCAGGAGATCTCTCTGACAATGAAGAAGTACCTGAAGTTGTTACAGTCATTAATAATAATCATAATGATAATGATTCTGGACAAAGTGGTGACCAAAGTGGAGATCCTCAACATACAGGATCCACTAGTCAGTCTTCAGAATCAACAGATCAAACCGTCAACAACTCAGGGGGAGCAGGAGAAGGATCAACTAGTCACACTCCACAACATCTAGAACCAGGAGAATCATCAAGATCGCATCTGGCAAGACAAAGGGTATGGAATAGAGATCATCCCTTTCACTTGATCATTGGTGATCCGGACACAGGAGTGAGAACTAGGAGAACATCACAAAATGAATGTCACTATTCTGGGTTTCTTTCAGAAACAGAACCTAAGAAAGTTGAAGATGCTCTAGATGATCCAGATTGGGTGATTGCTATGCAAGAAGAACTCAATCAGTTTGAAAGGCAGAAAGTTTGGAAGCTGGTACCCAGGCCTAAGGGAAAATCTGTTATTGGAACACGATGGGTATTCAGAAATAAGTTGGACGAAGATGGCATTGTAACGAGAAACAAAGCCAGACTGGTTGCTAAAGGTTACTCTCAAGAAGAGGGTATAGATTATGATGAAACCTATGCACCAGTAGCAAGACTTGAGGCCATCAGAATGTTTCTGGCATTTGCTGCACATTCCAATTACAAGGTATATCAAATGGATGTGAAGAGTGCTTTTCTGAACGGGGAGTTAGAAGAAGAAGTGTATGTGGAACAACCTCCAGGTTTTGAGGATTCAAAACTGGCAGACTTTGTGTACTTTCTATTCAAATCTCTCTATGGACTCAAACAAGCTCCGAGGACATGGTATGACACTCTCTCTGAATTCTTACTTGAAAATGATTTTACAAGAGGTGTTGTAGACAAAACTCTCTTTGTCAAAAAGCATAAAAATGATTTGATATTGGTGCAAGTATATGTTGATGACATAATATTTGGTTCTACTAATGATGATCTATGCAAGAGATTTGCTAAGTTAATGTAGAGTCGTTATGAAATGAGCATGATGGGTGAATTGTCATTCTTTCTTGGATTGCAAGTATACCAAAAACAAGATGGTATATTCATTTGTCAGTCCAAGTACATCAAGGATCTTCTTAAGAAGTATCAAATGGAAGACTCCTCTACAGCAAAGACTCCTATGCCAACTGCCACTAAGCTTGATAAGGATGAAACTGGTAAGAAGGTTGACATCACAGGCTACAGAGGTATGATAGGCTCATTACTTTATCTCACTGCAAGTAGACCAGATATAATGTTTGCAACATGCTTGTGTGCTAGATTTCAGTCTGATCCTAAAGAATCTCATCTAATAGCTGTTAAGCGAATATTTAGATATCTTAAGGGGACCCCAAATCTTGGAATTTGGTACCCTAAAGATACAGGATTTGATCTTATTGGATACACAGACTCTGATTTTGCAGGTTGTAAGATTGATCGGAAGAGTACTTCAGGAAGCTGTCAGTTTCTTGGAAGAAGGTTAGTTTCCTGGCATAGCAAGAAGCAGCATTCAGTGTCCACATCAACAGCTGAGGCTGAATACATTGCTGGTGGTAGCTGCTGTGCTCAGATCTTGTGGATGAGAAACCAACTCCGTGACTATGGACTTTTGTTGACAAAGATTCCAATATTTTGCGACAACACAAGTGCCATAGCAATCTCAAACAACCCAGTGCAACACTCGAGGACGAAGCACATCGACATCAGGTATCATTTTATCCGAGAGCATGTCATGAATGGAACTGTGGAGTTACATTTTGTACCCACAAAGGATCAAATTGCAGACATCTTTACTAAACCGCTTGATGAATCCACTTTCAATAAGCTGGTTGGTGAACTTGGGATGTTAAATCTTTCTAATTGATTTTGATTAGAAGTCAGTAACTGCAGATAATCCTGGTAAATACATGAGTTTAAGAATTCCTATATCCTTAGGACTCGTGAGTTTATTTTCTGGAGCAATTCTCGTAGTTAGGATTATTGCACTAATTCTATGTCATAATTATAGATGATATATCTTCTGGCATTTAATTAGTTATTAATTCTAAAAATTATTTAAGTGCTAATATTTGTTCTAAATATTCAAGCATTTATTTAATTTGAATTAATTTACTTTGTTTTTAACATTGTAGATTAATGCAGCATAATTTATTGGATTTTAATTGGTTAATATCACTCAATGATATTTAATTGATTTTATTCTAAGAAAATTGTGAATTTTCTGTTAAGAATTGATTTTGGTAAATTTGAAAAGATTTATTATAATTAAAACTAGGCAGGAAATAAAAATTCTGATTTTTAAAACATGAACAGGTTTTAAAATGAAGACAGAAGCAAAAATATCGAATTTAGGAAATTCGATAGTTTTTCAAGTACATAGATAAATCTATCGAAATTAATTTTTGATAGTTTTTGAAAAGGAAAAGAAAAACTATCGAAAACAATTCTCGATAGTTTTTGAGAATTACTTTAAAATGTATCGAAGGGAATTTAATTAAATCCATATTGAAATTCTCGATAGATTTTGAAAATCAGGTGAAAAATATCGAAAAAGATTTAATTTCTTTAATAAATTCAAATCTTCGATAGTTTTTCAGAAAAGGAGTGTTCGATAGTTTTTTGATTTTTTACAAATTCCTTGATGGTTTTACAGAAAAGGTCTGTTTGAATTCTAAATCAAAACACTTCGATAGTTTTTGGAAAAACTATCGAAGTAGACTTGACCATTTTACCCCCTCAGAAAAACCATCGATAGTTCTTTATAAAACTATCGAATGAAAAAAGACAGAATTACCCCTGACAAATCAGTAAGTATTGAAATAGCACTTTGACGTTTTCTACTTCTCATTTTACAGATCTAAAGTGCAATACAGATACTTACATATATTTTCGAAGAAGAACTTCTAAAAACTCGATAGTTTTTCAGTTTTAACCGAGATTTAAACACAGTAAACTCAGTTTTAACAGTGGTATCATTTTCAACGGTGAAATCTCTGTGAATTGTGGAATCCGTGTACTCAAGTGTGGTTGTTGTTAAACAGAATACTATCGAAAGCAACTTTTGAACCTTAAAATTGCAATTGTTCTTGATTAGTACTCTTTGATTGAGATCAGTTTCAATTAAAATTGCTTGTCTTGATTTAGAAAATTAGGGTTCTTAATTTGGGAGTTTTTTAGTAGTTCGAATTTGACTAAGTGATAAAAAGGGTAATTCTTGTGAAGAGTTTGATTAATTCTGGAAATTAATTAAATTTAAAAGAAAAATTAGTTTTGGTTTATTTTATTTTTTCTGGAAATTTAAAATGGCTGGAGAATTTATTATTACCAAAACTAATCATGTCTCGTTTCAAAATCTGCAATCCATAACGAACCTTCAGTTTCGTGCATGGGCAGAGTTTTTGAATATACGTTCATTAGTGGCATACGCTGTAAGTACTCCTGTAGTCCTTTGTATCGATCAATTGACTGCGTTATACACAACCGCCACGGATACAAGTGAGAATAATATAAGGTCCTTCAGTTTTGTTGTGCCAGGGGGCAGAACAATAACGGTGACGGAACATGACTTTAACAGAATACTTCATTTTCCTACAGAAAACCTTGTTCCGGATCCCACAACTGAGGAAATATATGATTTCTTCACTCTTATCAGAAGTCAACAACCTAACTTCTTGGTGGGAGAGTTCCTAAAGCATTACCTGCCAAAGCCATGGAATTTTTTCTTTCATACCCTGATACATGTTTTTACTGCCAAACTAACAAATCTGCATGGCATTCCCTTATTCCTTCAAAAGATAGGGTTTGCCATTGCGAACAACAGGCATATTAACATAGGACGGATAGTGATTGATCAAGTAATTCTGTGCATGGGACCACTGGATGAAAGAATAGGCATAAATGACGATGTGCTCTGTTTCTATCCTAGGTTCCTACAGCTAATTCTCAATGATATCTTAACAGATAATGAACGGGAGATCTTTGAAGGTGAAGCCAACCAGGAGTGCATAAGAATGAAGAGCAATGCCATAACCGCTCTCATTAGGAAGAACAACTATCTTCCAGGGGTACCCACTGTTCTCACTGAATATCTAAGAACGGTGCCCCTACCACTTCTACCCCCAGGGGAACAGGTAAATCAAGGTAATATTCCACAACCTGAACCTGTAATGGCACCTGTACCAATGGATGTTGATCCAGAGCCCTTAGTGGCCATTCCTGACCAGGAGGTTGCAAACCCACAACCTCTAACCACGGTCGAAGAGCCTTTGGAAGAGCCAAATGAAAACATAAACGAACCTCCTTCCCCTACTATACCCATTAAAGAACCATCCATGAGTGTAGAGGGAGATAGTGCCAAAGCAGCACCACATAAGGAGATACACCCTTCAACAGCAGCTCTGCCTTCCTCTAAAAGGAGAAGAACAGAAACTGAGGCAACTGCTGATACTTCATTTCTCTCATCCAAAGCGCCCTTTACTGATTTTTCTGATGCTGACTGGGCTACGCTAACGAAAGCAATATCTGAACCAATAGCTCAATCAAGTAAGGAAGAATTGACGGAAGCAACTGGTGTTCCGACCATATTACGGTCAGGTTCACTGGTTGACGGTTCTAAGAACCAAGGGTCTTCACAGACGTCGAGAGAAGGCTTTGACCTAAATGCACAATCTAAAAGGTCATTGTCTACCTCCCCAGATGGAACATATCTGGATCCTGCGGGTAAAGGGTCTGACGTAGGTGCAGATCGGCAACTCGTTGACAGTGAATCAATTACTATTGAGGAGTCAACTGAGGTGGAGTCTTTACAGACTCACGGGGAAGATTCGGGATCTCTGCTGTTAAAAGAGCCTGTTTCTAACCCCCTAGAGATTCAAACTCTAGATCCTTTAAAGGATATATCATCTAAGGATGATCAGCAACTTGGTTTATCCAAGGACGGGGACTTGCGAAGCCCCATTGCACCACCGGTGACCTCCTTAAGGACGGCTACGGTGATCTCTTCTGCAGGTACAATCAGCACAAAGGATTTGAGTGAAACAAAAACACTTACACCTGGCCTGAGTGGGAAAGGAAAAATGATTCAAACACCGACAGAAACGTTGAGTGTACACCCAGAGCCAAATGTGAGGAGTGACACCCTAACCCTACCTAATATTGATGATCTGCTGTTACCAACAGAAAGAGAGCTACAAGTTCAATCTTCCCTCAAGGAGATGACAGTTCGAGACAAAGAAGGAAATCCACTTTTCAAGGTTCCACTGCGACCTTCCTTTGACCAAGGGATCTCCTCCAGTCAAGACAATGTTTCTTTAAAGTCTATTCAAGAGAAAGTTGACTTGGCTGCAGCTGATTCCAGAAGAACATTCAGGGTCATTGGCAGTGCATCTGGCACTATAACAGGTACGAAGCAGGCAGTGGACTCCTTAAAGAAGGAAGCTATGGAAGAACTAGTCGAGCTGAGGATGGACGTCAGGGAACTTAAAGATGGATTCATGAATGAAGTAACTGCACTGTCTCAAGGACATGAAGCTTTGAAAGAAGACGTTCTGGTTATCCGGGATGGTCAAGCGCGGGTAAAAGATGCAATGAATACCCTTTCACGAGTGGAGTCTAAGCTAAACAAGAGGCTGGATCACATGGAAAAGACTACCAACTCAAGATTGGAGAACATTGACATGTCGCTAGCTTCTATAAATGAGTTTAATAAGCAGCTTATGGATTTCTTGGAGAATCAAGGTGACGGAGTAGAGTCTATTTGGAGTATGCTGAAAAACCAACAATCTAGACAACCTGGTCCTTCAAATCAGCAACCTGATCCTTCTACTACCTTTTATGCTGAGGATGCTTTTATCGAGGATTCCTCCACTAAGGGGGAGAAAGTTGGAGAAGGGGAGAAAGAGAAGCTTAAGGATAAATAGGGAGTTTGGGAGACTGTTGAGGCTATTCCAATCAGACAGTACTGGATTGAGGAGCTTGTAGAGGAAGACAAGGAAAGTGAAGAGGAATTTGAGGTCATGCATGAGCAACCTAATCAAGAGGAGCATGAGCCATATTATCCAGAGCCCGTTGAACATCCAATTTGGGAGGATATTATGGAAGAAGAAGCAAATTCTATATCACCTGAAGAAGAAGCTGCCTTGGAAGCAATAAGAGCTCAGAGAGCTGCAATAGATGCCAGGCAAGCTGAGAAGGAGAAACAGCAAGCAATTCTGAGAAGTGAAAAGCTAAAGAGAATGAAGGTGTATAATGAAGTGAGGAAGAAGAAGATGATAGATCTGGCAAAGAAAGATGGTACTGAATGGGAAATGGCTTATAAAACCTTTTGCGGAGTTGAAGACGGATTAGAAGTCAACGACAATGCTGAGGTGGAAGTTATTATTCAGGACATCAGAAGTGCTAATCTTGAAGATCATACTTACTTTAAAGCACTGAGAAGCTCTATAATCTGTCTGAATGCTGGGGTTAAAGCAAATGGTGCCTGGAGCTTATTAATCAGTTTTCTGGAGAAAGGTACATTTGTGATTTCCACTAAGTTTTTAGAACAGAGGACATATACAGAATTGCAGGCTATACTCATCAAGATCCAAAGAACTACAAGGCTAAATGAACTGCTCCGTGAGCATGTTAAGGAGATCGTGATGAAAGTCAGTCCAGAGATTACTGAAGATCCTCCAATGGTTAGATTCATGACGAATGACGTGTTCAGAATCTGCTATTTGGCTGAGGACAAACTGAGGGACTACCCAAGCAACTATCTAATCTCAGTTGAGATGTATCTTAGATCCACTGGATTCTCATCAACGGAGAAGGACAAAGCAGCAGACACTCTTAGAAGATTTCTAATGGAGAATGTTCCTTACTATAGGAAAAGAGTGGAAAGAGGATTGGAAGTGCATACCAGACTGCCAAACATGCCAAAGCTAAACAAGAAAGATGTTAACATTGCATGGTTATGGGCTGGAGTGGGTCAAGAGGTTGAATATATTGGAAGACACATCCAAGGAGCAATCCTTAAACCTGGAGAACCACTGCACTATCTACCAGTGATTGATTATCAAGCTGCTAACTCCGATCCAATGATTGAAGAAGGTGAGATTGGAATGGACTGAATGTTGAAGCAAAGAACAAGAGAACTATCAGCTCAGACTAGAGGAGCAACTTCATTGTAAAAAGTTTAATTGTTTTTTGATTTATGAAATCTGGAAATGTATATATATCTGATCCAGAATGCATTAATATTATTACGCTGTCTTACTTTAAGTAGTTTTATGTTTCCTTAGTTAGTTGAGTTATCCTCGAAGTATTTGCTTGTCGAACTCTATCCAATCAAATAGGGGGAGATTGTAAAGCATAATGTAACATAAGATGTAAAAGAGATAACTACAACTCAATAAAGGATAAGGCAGACAATAGTATTAATAGAAGCACAGGAATCCAGAATCAAAGAAGAAAAGGTAAACTCAAAAAATCAAAATACGTTATGTATTCTTGAAGTCCGTAAACAGGTCACGGAACGAAGTTCATGAAAATGTTCAAGCCTCAGTGACAGCAAAAGAAACAAGACTTTCAAGACGACAGAAGTATGTGAATGATTTAGGGTTCAGTACCACGGGATTCCAGTGATGAAGCAACCAGAACGACAAGGGACTTATCAGCAGCACTATATTGAAGACATAAAATAAGAATTGATCAGGTGTTATTCATCTGTGAACCAGACCAGTTGCACTAGGTGACGGCACTGAAAAAGATCAAGTTGTTTTATCGTCTCGGAAGAAATTGATACTGTCTATTACTTAAACACCCCGGAGCTCAGTGGAATCATTAATTGATAAAAGACAAGAAATAAGTATTCGATAGTTTTTCAAATAAGAAAACTATCGAATGGTGTAATGATGATTCAATGAAAACCATGATTACTTTAATTTAGTATTCGATAGTTTTATTTAAAAAACTATCGAATGGTAAATTAAAGAATTTCATTCGATGGTTTTTATTTAAGGAGCAGGTGAAAAGTATTCTTGTTTACAGGTTGAAGTTGAAGATGGACGTCCAGGATTGATTCTTCAATTCTAGTTCGATGGTTTTCAATTCAAGTCTACAATTAATACTGAAAGAAGAGTGTGTCTTCTTCAGTTAAGGATTTCAACACAGAGACATTACTGAGAGAGAGAAGAGCCGGAGAAAATTATCAGAGAAATTAATAGTGCTCAGAACTTGATCATTGTTTTGTATTTGTGTAACCTTAAACTCATTGACGTTAATCTACGGATTAGAAATTGTAGCACCCCTCGAGGTTTATATTTATAAAAAGATATATTCCCCGAAACTTGATTTGGTTTGGTGTGTTTGATTTCGTTATAGAACTGAAAGATTAATCCGCGAACGAAATTAAATTATTTGTGAGTATCGTATTCAACCCCCCCTTCTACGATACTTTGGACCTAACACTACTGATGGTGACATATTATACATTAAACTTTGTGTCAAGAAAGGCCATTATTATGTTATCAAAGCTTATTGTTGGGATTTATGGGTGATAGCATAGAAACAACTTAACTTTGATTGTACTTAATTTTTTTAAATTAAGTAGAACATACTGTCATAGCCAAAGTATGTTCTTGTAATCAGTATGTAATGTTATTCTAGTTGTATTATTTGAAAGAAGTTCACTTGTGTGTTCAAGCCTCAAAGAATGCTTTTTGGATGACAACATGAATAAAGGTTACTGTCCTAAAGCTGTGACAGTAAGATTACAAGAAGACAGAATGTTGCAAGTCACGACAGCATATTCACTCTGACAGCAACATTGGCGGAAGACTACGCGACAGCAACTATTGCCCTCGACAGCAAGTTTGGGATCCTCGACAGCACTCTATGCGGGGAACTCATACTGTCACCAAAAGATCATTCCTGTGACAGCAAGCTTTGCGGCAAAAGTAACTGTCTCAATAAAGATCCTTATGCTAGGTATCTTTCTCAGTCAAATCCCGTGACAGTTTAAATGTTCAAGAAACAGGCGTGATGCAGCATCCCTAAGCTGCACCAAGTCTGCAAGACTACGACAGAAGCTTCAAGGCACTACAAATCAAAAGCGAATCAATTCAAGAGCAAGGTCAAGTCTTTATCTGCTGAATTGGTTTAGCTGGAAATAGAATGAATCTAGGTTGCTTTCTTTGTAATGTATATTTGACATGTTAGCAATTTAGGAAAGTCACATGGGTAAGACAATCTGTAAGAAGCTGCCACTTGATAGTGACAGCAGCTTTACAAACCCGTGACTGATAGTGATAGGGTTAGTCATATACCTTCTATCAACTCATTCTAGAAAAGTAATGAACAGAAGAAAGTGTCTGAGAAGAAAACCCGCAGCTCGAGATCTTTTTCTTGAGGTTGTAGCAACACTTTGCAAAATAAATAAAACATTTATTTTGTGAATCTTGTTCTTACTAAATACTGTTCGTGATTGCATATATTGCTGATAACGTTTAATCTTGATTTTAGTTGTTGAAATTTAGATTGAATTTTATCAGTATTGCATTCATCCCCCCCCCCCTTCTGCAATACACAAGGACTAACAACTGGTATCAGAGCTTTCAGATTAACATACATATCTGAGATCCCGGAGAAAATGCAGAAATCAAACAGTATCAAGATCCCAGCTTTTGATAAAGAGAACTACAGCATTTGGAAAAGAAAAATCTTGTTGTTTATCAAAGCTGCAAATCCACTATACCCAGGTATACTCGAGAATGGTCCTTTCATTCCAAGAAAGGAAATTGAAGCCACAACAGTGAATGGTGAGATTATTCCTGCACATTGGGTTCCCAAAGATCCCTCAGAAATCTTGGAACCTGAAAAGGAGAAAATGGTGCTAGATGATCATTTGCAACTTATCTTGCTCGATTCTCTCACGCTGGATAAAGCCATGTGTGGAAGTGTAATAAGCTGCACATCAGCCAAGGAGATGTGGATCAGGTTAGCCTTACTCTGTGAAGGAAGTGAAGAGGTTAAGGGCAACCAAAGGCAAATTCTAATATCTCAATATGAGGCATTCATGGCCAAGCCTGGTGAAGACTTAACCTCCATGTTCGAAAGGTTCAGTAAGATCTTAACTGAATTACAGATACATGGCAAGTACTATGACAGAAAAGAATTAAACGTCAAGTTCCTGCTCACACTGCCTGATCACCTTGAACACAAGACAACAGCCATACGAGAAGGAAGAGATCTCAACACTATAACCTTTGAGACACTTTATGGTATTCTGAAATCCTATGAACTCGAACTCTTTCAAAAGAGAGCCATACAAAGTGGAACAAGGAACAAGATGGCTAATATGTCAAGTGCCCTAGTAGCACATGTGCCAAGGATCACACAGCCAAGTGAAGTACCACAGATCACACAATCAACCCCAACACAGACCTTGAAGATAGAAGAGGTGGTTGAAGATGATGAGAAAGTGGTACTACAGATTAAAGATGTGGAAGATGAAGACTTCTACACAATGGAGGAACTGGAAAGCATGGACAACCCTACTATGGCTTACATGGCCAAGAAGTTCAAGAACTTTAGGTTCAAGAAGGATAGGTCATACAAGCCTCAAGGCCAAGCATCCAAGTTCAGCAAAGGAAGCTCATCAAAGGCTGCTGTGGGAAGTTCAACCAAAGGAGGATACAAAACTGGATTTGTGGATAGATCAAAGTTCAAATGTTACAACTGTGGAGAACCTGGTCATTTTGCTACTGAATGCAAAAGACCCAAACAGGTTCAAAGATATGAGAAAGGAACTGGTGGATACTCTAAGAAAAATCAAGGTAGAGCCTATGTGGCTGAAGGAAAGTGTTGGGATGATTCTGATGATGAAGAAGAGGAAGAATATGTTAACCTAGCTCTCATGGCTAGCACTGATGAGGTAGCATCAACTCCTTCAAGTCAGGTACCTTCACTTGTCTTACTTGATATGTCTACTGATGAGTATAAGAAAACCATTAAAGACTTAAGTGCTGAAATGTTCAATGTCTATACTAGCTTATCTGCTGCTAATGAGGAAATCTCTAGACTAAGTAAGCTAAATGAAACACTTCAGTCTGAAAATGATTCTCTTTTTCTCAAAACCAGTTCTCTAGGCTCTTTAGCTCAAGAGAATGCCAAACTTAAAAATGAATTAAAATGTGCTAAGGAGGTTGAGGAATTCCTGAGGAATGAGATTGCTGAAAATGAATTTAAGATTAAGGCCTATAGAAACTCATCAAAGATACTTCAGGATTACAATGATAAGCATACAGAAAATCAGTCTGTTGGTATAGGTTTTTCTTATGGTAGAAGACCTGGAAAGGAAACTGTGATTCAAGATTGTCCTGGAATAGCTGCTGTCAAACCCACCATTCTCAAGAAAGTTAAAACTCCTATTTTCAAAGCTGCTGAAATTGAGTTTGATGAAGAAGCCATGCTCATCAAACAAGAAATTCTTGATGAGGATGAAGGTGTTGACAGCACATTCAAGGAAGGAAAGGATACTGTCACAATCCCCAAGACAGTAAACTTACCAAGCAATCAGACAGTAAGTTCAAAGGATGTTGTCACGATTGGCAAGACAGAATCTTTCAAAGATACTGTCAAGAATGATTCCAAGACAGTAACTCTCAAACCTTCTGTCAAGACAGCAGGATTAAGAGATACTGTCAAGGATAGTTCGACAGCAACTTCTGAACATACTGTCAATCCAGTGACTCCCAAGTCTAGGAACAGGAATGGTAAGGTAGGTGTCAACAAAGGAAATGGATACACTAATGTTGGAGGTGCTTCTAGGAAACTATGCAATAACTGTGGATCTACACATCACTTAACACATGTTTGTAAGAAACCAATTGAGGATAAGATCAATGCAACTGAACTCAATGGTAACTTACACAGAACCCCCCTTATGCATAGAACTATGAGTGTCTGTAATAACATTGATTGTATGCCATGCAAAATCACTGCCATGAGTACATGCTTTAACTTACCTGTTCTCTCTACTGAAAAATGCTCATACCTAAACACTGTTGAGACTTCTGAGCCTGCTGGCAACAGCAAAAAGGCTTCATCCACTAAGAAAAGGACCAAGTCCAATTCTAAACCTAAGTGGGTGAAAAGAGAAGTCAAACAGGAAGTCTTTGATAATGCTTGTGATGTTGTGACTGGAAGAAACTCAGGGAACACTGAAACTGCAGGACCCAACAAAGATTGGGTACCATATGCAACTTAGAAACATTCTGTTTTGCAGGGTAAGAAGAAAAATCAGGTCATGTGGATAATTGACAGTGGTTGCTCAAGACACATGACAGGTGATAAAGCCCTGCTATCACATTATGTAGAGAAAGCTGGCCCAATCATAACCTTTGGAGACAACAGCAAGGGTTACACAGTGGGATATGGCTGTCTGGAAATTGGAAATGTTGTCATTGAAGATATTGCTCTTGTGGATGGATTGAAGCACAACCTACTCAGTGTCAGCCAATTCAGTGACAGAGGATTTAAGGTTGACTTTGACATGATGGTTTGCAACATCTATCACAAGAAGGATGGAAGCCTCTCTCTAAAAGGGGTCAGAAAAGGAAGCTTGTTTGTTGCTGATCTAAGCTCAACAAAGAAGGATAAAGTTTACTGTTTTTACAGTAAAGCTACTGTTGGTGACAGTATGCTTTGGCACAGGAAGCTCTCACATCTCAACTTCAAGACAATGAATATTCTGATGAAGAAGGAGTTAGTGAGAGGTTTGCCCCAACAGGAATTCTGTCAAGAAGGACTGTGTGAAGATTGTCAAATGGGCAAACTGAGAAGAGCTGTGCACAAGTCCAAACAAGTAAACACCAACACAGAAGCACTCAAGTTAATTCACATGGACCTCTTTGGACCAGTCAATGTACCATCTATGGCCAGAAAGAGGTATGCCTTGGTAATGGTGGATGATTACTCAAGGTACACTTGGGTGAAATTTCTTGAATCCAAAGATGAAGCTGCTCAAGTGATTATTGATCAAGTCAGAGTTCTTGATAGAACCCCAAACTCAAAAGTTCAAATCTTGAGGAGTGACAATGGTACAGAATTCAGAAATGCCACTCTTGGAAATTTCTGTAAAGATGAAGGAATTGTACAACAATTCTCTGCTGCAAGAACTCCACAGCAGAATGGAGTTGTAGAAAGAAAGAACAGGACTCTCATTGAAGCAGCTAGAACTATGTTGCATGATGCTAAGTTGCCAACATATTTCTGGGCTGAAGCTATCAACACAGCCTGTTATACTCAGAACAGAACCATGATCAACAAAACTCATGCAAGTACTCCTTACTGTCTGCTAACTGGAAAGAAACCTACTGTCAAATATTTTCATGTGTTTGGGAGCAAATGCTTTATGATGAAAGACAACCATGAGAAGAAAGGAAAATTTGACACCAAGGCTTTTGAAGGATTATTCATGGGTTACAGCACAGAAAGGACTGCCTACAGAGTTTATGTCATGGAACACAGGATTATTGAAGAAAGTGTTAATGTCACATTTGATGAAACCAAGTTCCCAGGACTGCATGAAGAAGGAAAGATGCAGACATTCAGATTTGAGAATCAAGGATACCTGGAAGCTGAGGAGATTGTAGATGAAGAACCTAGCTTCACTCAAATTGTTGAAGTTGACAAAGATGCTGTCAACACCACTACTGTCATTCAAACTCCAGCTCAATCACACACCATAACATCTAACATTCAGAACAGTGTTGACTCTGGAGACAATGAAGAACATGGTGGAGACAATGAAATTGATGAGCATTCAAATCAACAAGCTGAAGCAAATGTTCCTGTTCAATCAAGTAGCCTGCCCAGAATCACCAGGTGGACCAAGGACCACACAAATGACCTTATAATTGGTGATCCCAATTCTGGTGTGAGGACAAGGAACAAAGTCTCTGCTGACAGCATGTTCTCATGCTTCCTGTCACAAATGGAACCCAAGACAATTGATGAAGCATTGTTGGATTCTGACTGGGTGATAGCCATGCAAGAAGAGCTAAATCAGTTTGAAAGAAACAATGTATGGAGATTGGTTCCAAGACCTAAGGGAAAGTCAGTAATTGAGACCAAGTGGGTTTTCAGAAACAAACTTGATGAAAATGGATTGGTGACAAGGAACAAAGCAAGGCTAGTGGCTAAAGGTTACTGTCAACAGGAGGGAATAGATTATGATGAGACATTTGCTCCTGTTGCCAGACTTGAAGCTATAAGAATCTTTCTAGCTTATGCTGCACACTGCAACTTCAAAGTATTTCAGATGGATGTCAAAAGTGCCTTTCTAAATGGAGAGCTGGAAGAAGAAGTGTATGTGGAACAGCCACCAGGGTTTGAGGATGCTGACATGCATAACTTTGTGTACAAACTCTTCAAAGCTTTGTATGGACTAAAGCAAGCACCCAGGGCATGGTATGACACACTTTCCACCTTTCTTCTGGAAAACCAGTTTACCAGAGGAGTTGTGGACAAGACACTTTTCTACAAGCATCATGGCAAGGACATCATTCTGGTACAAATCTATGTGGATGATATCATTTTTGGTTCTACAAATGAGAAGCTGTGTGAGAAGTTTTCCCATCTCATGAGTAACAAATATGAGATGAGCATGATGGGAGAATTGTCATTCTTTCTAGGGTTACAAATTCTTCAACAAACTGATGGAATCTTCATAAGTCAAGCTAAGTATATCAAGGAACTTCTCAAAAAGTTCAACTTGGAAGATTCATCTCCTGCAAGGACACCAATGTCCACAGCAACTAGTCTGGATCTTGATCCTAAAGGAAAGAAAGTTGACTCAAGCACTTATAGAGGCATGGTAGGATCCCTCCTATACCTAACAGCTAGCAGACCTGACATCATGTTTGCTACATGTCTTTGTGCAAGGTTTCAAAGTGATCCAAAGGAGTCACACTTGGTAGCCATCAAGAGAATCTTTAGATACTTAAAAGGCACTCCTAACCTAGGCCTTTGGTATCCTAAGAATACTGGATTTGATCTAATTGGTTACTCAGACTCAGACTATGCTGGATGCAAGATTGACAGAAAAAGTACTACTGGTAGCTGTCAATTTCTTGGTGGAAGATTGGTATCATGGTTTAGCAAGAAGCAGCATTCAGTCTCTACCTCAACTGCAGAAGCTGAGTACATTGCTGCAGGCAGTTGCTGTGCACAAATTCTATGGATGAAAAGTCAACTTCTAGATTATGGTCTAGTGTTAAGAGATATTCCTATTTACTGTGACAACACTAGTGCCATAGCCATCTCAGACAATCCAGTTCAACACTCTAGGACAAAGCACATTGATATAAGACATCACTTTATCAGAGAGCATGTTGAACAAGGAACTGTGAAGCTGATTTATGTCCCAACTGACAAGCAACTTGCTGACATCTTCACTAAGCCATTGGATGAAGCAACCTTCAACAGGTTGGTAAGTGAATTGGGAATGCTGAATCTGGTATGTTAATTTACTAAGGTTTCTAAATTTTCAATTTTTTTTTTTTTAAGCTCATGACAGCAATGTCAAACCTGCTGTCAAGAGAAGTTACTGTCTACTTGGTTTATGTCTGTTATGTGACAACATGTGTTGATTTGACTACTCATGTCAGTATTTTTGTGCCAGTCTCATATTTTTAAACCGTGTATGACTTTAATGTGGTTATCTGTTAAGTTTGAGAGTTAAAAATCTGTTCCATTGGACTTTCACACTCTTTTGCATTAATCTGTAGGATTAAAGGAGGACACGACCATTAATTACTTTTGTGGTAGTTGTATGGGTACTCTAACTGTTGACCATTAGACTTTAATCCTTAGACGGTTTTGCCTATAAATTAACCTTAGGTTTCACCAGTCTGCTCACAGTTTTAAAGTAAATAATGGAAAACAAAGTAGGAATTGAAGTTGGTCTAAAGAAGTGTGATAGTGAACCCGACAATGAAGAGATCGACGAGCTCTTTGAAATATTGTTGGACGCCATGGATGAGATCGATGAGGAAAAGGAGGCCAAGGCTAAGGAAGAAGAAGCCAAGGCTGTGGAAGAAGAGAAGGAGCTTCAGGCCCTTCTTGAAAAAGAAGGCCGCTCTGAAGAAGAGATTAAGGAAGAAGTCTTAGAACTAGTTAATAAAATCATAGAATAATGTACTAAATGTTCAATTTTAATGATTTTATTAATATTAATAAAAGTTCCTGTTTTTGTGGTTACTGAGTTTATGATTTGTCTGTGTTAATTGCTTAATATCTGTGTTCAAAAGATTACATTGCTAAATCCATAATTTGTCAATATTAAGTTCAGTGTATGAATCAAGCATTCTAATAAGTTCATGACATAACCATTTCCTAATCGAAGTTACTGTCGTTAAGAAGGATACTGTCATGTGTTTCTTGACAGCAACCTTCTTGACAGCAGGAAAAGACTTTCTGTCAAGACTTGTAAAGGATACTGTCATTCATATGCTTAACGGTGACAGCAAGTTTTTGCGCAATAGTTGCTGTCGCGCAAAACCTACTGTCACCACCTCCTCTTACTGACAGATTGTTTCTAGCGCACAGGTTACTGTCAACAATAGTGGACCGTTGTAATTGGACATTCACCCCACAATTGACAGTGAATAACGGGCAGTAACTCACGTGTTAAGAGAGTGGATTAAGACACGTCCTTTAACTCCACTTTTTGAGCAAACGTTTGAGAAACCCATATTTATTCTCCAGTTACTCAGATATATCACTCTCACAAAACTCAAGGCAAAATACTTTTCTTCAAGCAAAAAGCTACTTTCTCACTTTCTTCTTTTCTTGAAATCTCCATGGCCCCCAAACAGACTCTCTCTCAAACAAACTTTGCTGGCATCTTTTCCCCAAATGATGCTGGTGAGGATTTCAAAGGACTGGTGTTTTTCTTGAACGAGTCCTATCTTCGTTCAGCCATTACCTCAACTCCAATTCTCGACCTAGACAAACTTGAGGAATTTTGGCGCACTGCTGTTGCTCAAACTGAGGGTGAAAACCCAGCTATTCAATTCACGATTAATGGGCAACAATACATTCTCACAGCTGAGGTCATCAATACTGCTCTTGGAATTACACTGGAAGCAGGCCAAAACTTTGCTCCACTTGCTAATGATGACACTCTGAAGAAGCTCTTCTTGAAGATTGGGTATGCAGGCCCTATTCTCGAAGAGGGAACAACCAAGTGGTACCCGTCTGGTGAAATGGACAGGAAGTATCTAAGGAAGGAGTGGAGCATGATATTTGATGCAATGGTCAAGGTGTTCTCTACCAAGTCCACAGGCTGGAATGGGATACCCTCCTACATCAAGAAACTGACACATTCTCTTGTCCATGGATACAAGGTGAATGTTGGAGCTCTCCTCATGGCACAACTCAAAGCTGCCATAGGTAAGAAGGTATCACACTACCCTCGCTTTCTTATGATGTGTATCAATAATTTCTGTGACTTTAATAATGATGCCCCTCGTCTAGAGGTTTGTTCTGTCTTGAAAAAGAACACACACACACACTGTTATCTTCACAGGATCTAAATACACATATTCCACTTTGCTTCACTCAGCACATGGTCGATCAAGTGACCAACCTTGATTATCCATTACCTACTGGTTATGATTCTTTTTCTCTTGAGGATGAAGCTGGATTAGACCCAAATTCAGTTAACCCCCATTCAACACCATACACTCAGCCTAGGCCCTCTAGACTTCCCAAAGCCCAAAGAGAAGCCTTGCAAGAATCCAGAAAAAGATCCTTAGAAGCTGATGTTGGTGGTAGCTCTGTTAGTCAAGAGGGAGACACTGCACCTAGTGCAGCAAATAAGGAAGGTAGTCAAGCAGAACCCACAGTGGTTCCCCCTGAGCCTAAGAAGAAGAGAGCTAGGAGGACCAAAACCACTGTCAGCCACCCTGCAGTCTCCCAAAAGACTGTGGAGGAAACCAGGGAAATAAACTCCTCCCTAGATGTGCCTTCTCAACAAGGTGCTTCTATTGAAATTGGCCTGTCTCCCAAGGCACCCTGTACAGAGTCTGCACAAACTCATGGTTCCCAACCTGAGATACCCCCACTTGAAGAAACACACAGTGAGTTAGGGCACAGTGAGGATTTCTCTACTCCTATTGATGGTTCACATGTTTCATCTGTGAATCAGCCCCCACTCTCACTACACCATATTTGACCTATTGCAACCCCAAACTAGGTTTGTGTTGCATAAAGTGTTGCTATAAACAAAAGACTTGCTAATCTATTGTAACATTTTTAAAAAACGTTATATAAAATTGAAAAGTGTTACAAGCGGAAGTATCATTTTGACAATTGCAATACTTTTGATAAAGCGTTACAATACCTATTACGTTTTTAATCAAATTGACCAGAATTTAAAGGCGGGAATTTAAACATTTGGCTGGGCGGGCTAAAAATTGGCACCAATATATTTCGTACCAGAGCCCAAAAACACAATTCCTCACAAAATAAAATTTAATTACAAAAAAACACAATTCCTCCCACGCCCCCTCTCTCTCTTAACCTATGATATATCTCTCTCTCTCGACCTCCGATCTCTCTCTCTCTCATCTCCCACGCCTCTCTCAAATCCCTAAAACTGATTAGAGAACCAAAAACCCCAAAACTGATTGGAGCTTCAATTAGGGTAAAGATTCAATTAGAGTTTCAATTAGATGTAAGCTATCCATCTTTTTCATTTATATTGGATTATACATGTGTGTATATACGTATGAGTTAATAGGTGAATTGTTCGGTAATCTGTGGTACACAATGTCAATTTGTTCAGTTTTGAATTGTATGTGAATTGATGATTTTCGTGGAATTGTTAGGTTTTACTTTTTTTTTTTTTGTGATGTATGTGTGATAATTGACATTGAAGCATTTGATTGTGTAAAACCTAGAGAATTTGGAGCTAGCAGGTAAAATGTTTGATAATTGCGTGTACGGATTTCACCTGTATGCCTGTTTAGAGAAATTATGTTTTTTTATATCTGTTTGATTCTATGAGAATTTGAGGAATTGAGAGTGTTTTTATCAGTTTCTTCTTCTGTGTCTGATGGATGATAATTTCTTTTATGATTTCAAATATTTGATTGTTAAAAAGGTAAAGGGCTTGAGAACTAGTAATTTGAAGCTAGTAGGTAGAACGTGATTGATCATGTGCTTTGGTGAAATATACAATTTACATTTACATGTATACATGAAGTCTTAGACTGGACTTATTTTTTATTAATGTTCTCGAAGATATAACTCTAGTTTATGAGTTTAGTTTAATGGAGGCGGACATATATGTTATTTGAATTGCTAAATAAATGCTAAGCAGGGGGTAGCGTTACTCTGTTAGTGATCTAGTCATCCTATTTTAAAATTGAATCCATTTTCTATCAAACACAAACATGTTAAAATGGGCAGTCCTATTTTATTTATGGACTTGTAAAGGCCATATTCAGGTAGCAACATGTGTATCAGTGTATGTAATACTGGAAGAGTAGCTGAAACAAGATTGTGTTGTCTGTACTGGCATTGGAAGTTTTGTTTTCAAGAGTTGTATTGTCATTGGTTAAAAATAGGTTTAATTATATTCGAAAATGTGTTTAATGAGTCAATCTCTGCTGATGTTTTTGAATTGATTATTAGCTGTTTTCAGAAAAGTTTATTCTACGCTAAAGATGATTATCTTGATGTAAAAGCTATTGTTGATCTTTGTATATCTTTGTCTTCTTGTACTTCTGTTCTTGTACTTCTGTGTTGTAAATGCCAAACCCATGCGCGACACTAAGTACTCGAAGTATACCCAATTTATTTCAAGCTTTCCTTCACTTGTTGCTTCTCATGTTCATGTATGTAGGGGCCCATTGTAAGTCCAGTTTTCTGCTAACGTGATGGGAAGACAACAGCTGAATACTATGCTAAAAAACAAATTCGTTCAACTTGTATTAGTGATCTCGTAACAATGTCCATAAGGTATGAGTTACTCGAGTGTATGTATAAATCACAATGTGATTACTACATAGAATTAGTCAAGACTGACTATACTACTAGATTGCAGCCAACTCTCGTTGATGGTTTCAACGCGCTGTTAGTCGACATAATATGACAAGTGCACAACTTGCCAGTTTTCAATGGTGGCTTTAAGAGCAGTTATAGAGTCTCAGTCATTTGAAATGCTTGGTTTAAAATATATACACGCGAAGGTGTATATGAACTTAGCAATATAAACTATGGTTAAAATTAAAAATACTTTTTCTGTTTGATCTCCACAAGTAAAATCGTTTGAACACACACACAGAGAGAGAGAGAGAGAGAGAGAGAGAGAGAGAGAGCATGACGTTCATGTCAAAGCCTTACATATATGGTTTGAAATTTACTTTTTCAATACTGAATCAATATTTCTTGTCATTGAAGTCGGTTTTTCTTATTATTATCATGCTGTAATTTTAGTTGCGTATTTAGCTTTGTTTGGCGACTACGTATGATTCCTGCTTTTATTACAAATTTCCATACTTATTTTTTCTGGATTTTTTTTAGAGAGCTCAAACCAGAAAGCCTTGTATCATACCTATTCATGGTTTTTGATTCTGTTGAAAATCTGGATATTGCAGGGTACATCAGTAAATATCATCGTTGGTACTCATGTTTGGGTTGAGGATCCAAAAGTAGCTTGGATCGATGGACAAGTAACAAAGATTACTGGAAAAGATGTCGAGATAGAAACGACAAATGGAAAGAAGGTAAGTTATGCTCATCTTACATTGAGTAATGTTTAATTAAGTCTTGGATACATTTGACTTATGGAAGGGTCTGGGGTGCTTTTTAGTATTTTGTTTAATTTTTTTATTTGACTCTGTAAGAATTTTGCAGATAGCTCGAATGTGCACATATGTGGTATCTATCTTGGTTTATATGACCATATTATGACTTATGTTGTTGTGTGGAGGACAGTAGCAGACTATCACATTATACAATATTTTGATTTACGTAAAAGTATATTACCAGGTGCCTCTCCGACTACTAGTTTAACTATATATTGGACTAGAAGGCTAGAAGGCTTTGCTTTCAGTTCTCATTCCTATGCATTTAGGTTTTGAAGGAATAATTGGAAAGTAAACGCATGCACAAAAACAAAACACTTGGTTTTTTTGTTAAAAGAAAAATGTAGCAAATGCCATAGAAATTCGAAATATTTGTTTTAACTGCTTTCCTTTGATATATACTTTAGTGTAAGTCCAGTTTTTTTGTCTGTATTTGTTTCACAGCCACCTAGAGATGCCTGGTTCTATTCAGCTATCAAGGTTTGTAGAGTAGATATGCATTATGCATATGTTTATTTTAAAGAAATTTAGACACTGTTTTTATTGTTAGAAAGAGCAAGGGCGTCATGGATTGTTAGAAATTTCTATACCATAAGCCATGAGAAATACTTCCTGTTGTTGCTTGCAGTTGCAAATGCAGCATGTTGACGAGGTCCAAGGGATTGTGGAATTTATACAAGCAACCAAGAGAGTCAAAATCAGCTGGTGGTAGCCGCAGGATGTTAGTCGAGAGACTACATTGATTCAGATGTGCAATGGTTATATATTTTGAATACAACACATATAGTATTACCCTTAACCTCTGTACATCAGTTAGTTGTAACTCGTAGGTATAGTAGTTAGCCAAGAGACTACATTGATTCACATGTTTGTATTTTGACATGAAAAACTAAGTTTAATGTAGTATTGTGGTGTAAGTCGACATGTGTTTCGACTTTAGACATATTAGATGATATTGTGATAAAAGTTGATTAAGTGTGTGGTTTATTGATATGTGAATTGCTGGATTTGCCATTTGGTAAAGTTGAAATGTCATTTTTGGTTTGGTATATGCTTTTGTGCATGGTATATTTAAGTTTCAAACAGGACATTGTAATATAGATATATACAAAGTGTTGCAAGTAAGTGTTGCCAGTAATACTAAAAAATATTACAATAGGGATAAAAATGTTGCATATAATTGTTGCAAAAAAACCTTAATGTATTGCAAAAGGCATCAAAATGTTGCATCAAAGTGTTACAATGAACCGACATTGTAACATTTTTACTCAATAGATGTTGCAAGAAGGTGTTGCATTAGTCTATTGTAACACCTTTAAAATGTTACTAAAATAGATCAAAGTGTTACAAAAAAGTGCTATTGTAATATTAAAAAATGTGTTGCAATAAGTGGACATAATGTTACAATAGAGGTCATAGGCAACGCCGGCAAATGTAACGCCGAATTTTGGCCAAAACGTTACATAAACATCTACTGTAACATTTTTCGGGTCTAACAATACACTTTTGTGGGGTTGCAATAGGTCATTTTTGGTGTAGTGTCTCTACTCCACTTTCACCTTCTTCCTTCCCTACACATTCTTTTGTTTCTTCTCCACAACCTAGAGAAGGGGACAGTCCCAACCCTTCAGGTTTTGATCATCCATCTCCAATCATGGATGAGCCCCCCTCTAGTGGTCCACAAGAACCCATTTCTCAAAGTGAGATGGACACCACTCCTCCAAACACTGAGCTAGGGCAAAGTGGTATTTTGTCAGAAACTGAAACAGCCAACACTTTGTCTGACCTCCAAGGAGCATCTTACCTTCAGGAAGATGCTGTCACAGCCTCTGTTGCTGTCAAAGACACTGGGGATGCTACTGTCCTGGGCACAGCTACTGTCAAAGGTGGAGAGAAAGATGCTGTCACTACCGAACATACTGTCACTCCACCTCCCAAAGATGCTGTCATGCCAGAACCTGCTGTCCAGACTACAACTGACAGTAACATTCCTCCCAAAGATGCTGTCAAGTCCTCCCAGCCTAATTTTGATGCTGTACTTGTTGAGGATGCCTCTGATGATGACCTACCTCTTGCCAAACTCCTAAAGGTACATTCTACATCTTCTCCTTCCATGCATGTTAGTACTGCTCATACCCATGCATCTAGGTTGAGTGAGGGTGTGCAAAAGAAAAGAGAGATAAAAGAACAGAGAGGTGAGCATAAAAATGAGAGGCAGCCAAATGAGCTGGCAAAAGGAGAGGGACTTGAGCATGTCCAGAGAGATCTTGAGGGAGCCCACACTATTCAGGCACTAGGCCTTGAGAGTCAAACTGTGAGGGGTGATGAGATCACTCAAAAACACCCTGAGAGTGTGAGAACCCCCATAGCCTCCAAGCCCCTGTCTTTTCCTTCCCCTCCAAGAAGGTTAAGGTCTGGTGGCCCCTCTGCTACTTTTGGTAACAGGATTGCAGCTCTTGAAGGACAGTGTGCTACTTTGGACTCCAAGCTGGACTCTCTCTCTCAACTGGTGGTTGATGGATTTGCTGCTACTCAACTTTCCATTCAGTTCCTTACTGACCTGGTAGCTGCCAACTCAACTAAGGGGGAGAAGGTAGCAAGATCAGAATCAATGCCTATTCAAGAATCAGGTGGAACTCAGGGGGAGCCTGTAGCTGTGAAGACCAGAGGGGGAGCTAAAAGGAAAGCATTGTCTCAGGGGGAGCAAGTCAAACCAAGCAGTGCAAAACCACAGGATAAAGCTGAAAGGACTATTGAAGTGGAAATGGATGGAGAAAGGGTGTTAATGTCAAAGGAAACTCAAGATGCATTGCAAAGAAGACCTGCATCTAGACATCCAATCTTGCCTCCTGTGGTGATTAGAGAACCTATTCAAGAAACTCAAGAAAATGCTCTGCACAAGAAATGGAGAGAAATGGAGGAACAAAACAAACTTGGGAAAGGTAAAGGGAAACTGCCTGAATCCATCTATAAAGGAACTACTTGGTCAAATGGTACTGAGTATGATCAAGAGGAAGCCAATGTCTTGATGGTGGATTACAGGGAGAGCACATTACACAACCATGACAATGAGTTTAGCAGTTTGGTGGAAGAAGCAATGAATGCTCCTAGCAACCGTCCATCCAACACCACAAAACTGTTAAAGGAACAAATTACCAGTGTCAGTGTAATGGTGAATGATGAGAAAAGATGGGCTGTAAGTATTTATCTAACTTCTGGCATATCTTATTTCATCACAATGCAGCTATTGCAGAGTCTGCCAACAAAGGTGTTGTGTGCTTTGAAGGGAAAGATCAGGGCAACTCAAACACCATTCAATGAAATATTGGATATGCAAATCCAGAACCTGATCATACAGAAGCTACCTGAAGTCTACTCAAATCCATCATGTGTTTTCTACAGATCTAAATCTAAGGATGGCATTAGAAGGAACAACTACATGAATATTGGTAGCCCATCCAAAATGGAAACCAAGTCAATTCTGAAGGTACTAGATGGAATACTCAGTTCAAATGCCAATCCAGGAAGAGTTCATGCTGTTCAAGAAATCTACAAAATGCTGGTGTTGAGAGACAAGGCACTGGGAGCTAGAATAAAGGAGCTAATCACTAGAGCCAATGCCAAAAGAAATGATCAAGGTGGAAGCTGCTTCTATAACATTCCTCCCCATGATGATAATGATGATGATGATGATGAAGATGGTGAGGATGGAGGTGGTGAAGCTTCTGGAAATGCTGGAAATGCTGGTGGAAGTAATTCTGGGAATACTGGTATTCAATCTCAGAATGAAGGCAATGAAGAAACTCCTAGCCAGGAAAAGAAAGATGCTGGTGCAACAGATGAAGAGGAGTCAAGAATACTGGAAGCTTTGGAGGCAAGCATTCTTAGATGTGCTATTGACTGCATAAATGTTGAAAAAGATGCTGTCATCAAAGGTACTGTCGACAAGGATACTGTCATAGAAGATGCTGTCTTGAAAGATGCTGTCGACAGAGGTACTATCAAGGAAGGTTCTGTCAAGGATGAAACCAAAGCTGCTGTCAAGCCCAAGAGACTGAAAGCTAATGCTAAGGCATGGTTGTCTAGACAGAAACCTGCAGGAAAGCACAAATACTCAGGAAAGGAAAAGGCCACTGGATTTGGCAGAAATCTAAGGAAGCCAATTCAATCAATTCCTCCCAACAGTCTTAAGATTCAACAAATGAAATCAAAAGAAATTAAGAGTGTTGAGGTTAAGCTGGATGCAAATCAAGAGGCCTCTGAGTATATTCTGTGGTGGGAAGAATCAAGGTCTGCCAAGATTGACAAGGACTTCAATCTGGTAGCCACATCAACCAAGAACAGCACATCAACCATAGATAAAAGAAGAATTGATTTCTTCTACCTGGAAAGAATGGTAGAGTTGCTGGAGAGCTATGATAATGTTTCAGAGGCTGTCATGGAACATGTTCTAAAATATCAGGCAGATAGGGATGCTGAATTTTATCAGAAATTTGGCTATAACTTTGCAGATTTTGATGATGCTGATATTCTTACTGATCTCCCAGCCTCTCCTATACCATACCACTGGTACTATGAGTTTGATGACTTACCCACAGAAGAAGGGCAAGCCCAACCAACCCAGGAAGGGCAACCCAAGCCAAGCAAAGGACCTGAATCTTCTGCATATTCTCAAGCTCAGACAGAACTTGATAAGAAGGAAGCTGAATTGCTAGAAATTCACAAGGCCTCTAACAAGGCAGAAAGTGAAGCTCCAAATTATCAACCATATATGCTGGAAAATCCCCTAAGAGTCAAGTTCCTAAAAGAAGAAATCTATGTTTGCAGCTTGCATAAGCTTAAAACATCCACTCTGAAGGATTTACAGTATATGGTAGCTGGTTCAATTCACCCCTTGGAACAGATTTGTTCTTATGAGATAGAGAAGTTATTGGAAGGGAGAAAAGGAGAAGACTCAAAGCTGGACAAGCAAAGAAGAAAGTCTCTCAATGCTTATCCTGGAAGAAGATTCAAGCTCATTAATGAAGAACTTCATTTCAGAACTTATCCATATGATATAGAGCAATGGCTGAATCTCAGGGATGTTAGCTTTCTCATATCTCCTTCCATAAAGAAGATCATTGATGAAGTAGAGGATGATGCAGTGTCTGCTGCTGAAATTTCTCTTGTAGAAAGTCTAAGAAGCTGCTTGGCAGAAGCTCTCAAAAGAGAGGATGCAGCAAGGCAGAAGAGGAAATCTCAAGCTAAGTGAAAATTCTTGAATTCTGATCTTGTTAGTTAAGTTGTCAGCACATATTATAAATTTGCTGTTATTTTCCATAAAAACAAATTGGGGGAGATTGTTGGGATTTATGGGTGATAGCATAGAAACAACTTAACTTTGATTGTACTTAATTTTTTTAAATTAAGTAGAACATACTGTCATAGCCAAAGTATGTTCTTGTAATCAGTATGTAATGTTATTCTAGTTGTATTATTTGAAAGAAGTTCACTTGTGTGTTCAAGCCTCAAAGAATGCTTTTTGGATGACAACATGAATAAAGGTTACTGTCCTAAAGCTGTGACAGTAAGATTACAAGAAGACAGAATGTTGCAAGTCACGACAGCATATTCACTCTGACAGCAACATTGGCGGAAGACTACGCGACAGCAACTATTGCCCTCGACAGCAAGTTTGGGATCCTCGACAGCACTTTATGCGGGGAACTCATACTGTCACCAAAAGATCATTCCTGTGACAGCAAGCTTTGCGGCAAAAGTAACTGTCTCAATAAAGATCCTTATGCTAGGTATCTTTCTCAGTCAAATCCCGTGACAGTTTAAATGTTCAAGAAACAGGCGTGATGCAGCATCCCTAAGCTGCACCAAGTCTGCAAGACTACGACAGAAGCTTCAAGGCACTACAAATCAAAAGCGAATCAATTCAAGAGCAAGGTCAAGTCTTTATCTGCTGAATTGGTTTAGCTGGAAATAGAATGAATCTAGGTTGCTTTCTTTGTAATGTATATCTGACATGTTAGCAATTTAGGAAAGTCACATGGGTAAGACAATCTGTAAGAAGCTGCCACTTGATAGTGACAGCAGCTTTACAAACCCGTGACTGATAGTGATAGGGTTAGTCATATACCTTCTATCAACTCATTCTAGAAAAGTAATGAACAGAAGAAAGTGTCTGAGAAGAAAACCCGCAGCTCGAGATCTTTTTCTTGAGGTTGTAGCAACACTTTGCAAAATAAATAAAACATTTATTTTGTGAATCTTGTTCTTACTAAATACTGTTCGTGATTGCATATATTGCTGATAACGTTTAATCTTGATTTTAGTTGTTGAAATTTAGATTGAATTTTATCAGTATTGCATTCATCCCCCCCCCCCCCCCCCCCCCTTCTGCAATACACAAGGACTAACACTTATCAAGCTGGGGGTTGGGAGAGTTGAGGGTAATGATTACAGCTAACAAAAAAAAAAATAGAGCATACTGATGTGTAAAAATAATGTAAACTGCAAGCGCACAGTGTTCAGTTGTAGCAATCACAGATCGATCCACAGAGACTATGAATTTTCAAAACCCTAACAATTAACTCAGGCGAACTAGACAAATAAGATTTGAGTTGAGATTTGTTTAACCTAATTAACAATTAAAATCAGATATGGTAAACCTAGGAATCCGAATCCATTAATCAATCACAATTAATATCAACTCGCCCTAAAATCAATTATCTTTCCTTCACAAATAAGATATATCAATTAACGAGACAATCATATACTATGAAACTTGTTATCTAACAATAACCCATCAAAACTTCATGGAGCAAGCATAGGCTATGAAAAATAAATCCGGTAACAATAATATATCAAAATCACTTTGTCAATTGAACAATTAAGCACCAAGAAAAATTATGAGAACCAATTAATAGGAACGAGAAGATATCAACAATAATCAAATTAACTTCATCTTCATCCTAGGAGAATTAACTTAGCTAAACATAGTAGAAGAAACAAAACAATTAAATATAAAGAATGCAAGCAAAAGTGTTTGAATAGAATAAAGAACTTGTATTGAAAGACAATAATAAATATATCATACTCCTAATTATCAGATCTAGTCTAAATTGATATCTAAATTCTAGGTGTCTCAAATACAAGAGAGGAGATCTATATATATAGGAAAAATAATGGGCTTGGGTTCTTTGACTACAAATCGGATTGTAGAAATATTTCCTCAATTCCTTTTTCTTGTCCGATAAGTTTTCCAATTTTTCTCCAATTTCCTTTTGACTTCAAGTATTTTCATCTCCTTGCCTTTTTCACCTTTTTCTGCTTGAAATATGATTTTATTTATTTTCCTACAAAACAAAAGAAAACAATTTATTAAATAATAAAATTATGAAAACAAACATAAGATAGGTATTAAAAATGTATTAAATTATGGAGCTATCACATACTTTGTGATGTACCACCATGATCATGTGACCATATCTATATCCACAAGCAGCACCTAATCCGGAGAGGGTTCATTAGTATTCTCCAAAAGTGTCTATCTGCATGCTCTCAGTTTTTTGTGTGTGGAGAGCTAACAAACATATGTAACTATAATGGAAACTATTCACAAATATCCCATGTAGTTTTTTTAGGGCAGTGTGATGTGTGTTAATGCAATATTCGTCGTAAAATACACTTGTGATGCAATTTCTGTAACAAGATACACACACAAAATTAACTACCATAAAACATTACACTTCCAAATGAAGTCACACAATTGTTTCTGCCTCCTTAACTGTCTTCACTATAGATATAAACCGCATTAAGAACGTCTATTCAAAATACTCGAAATAATTGAATTTTATGAATATAAATGGTGCCCGTGCTTTGCACGGGCTATCATACTAGTTTCAGATTGATTTTTAACTTCAAATCAACAAAATTGCAAATCTGCTTCATCCACCGTCGACGATATTAATTCAAACATTTAATTTCTTTCTATACTTTTTATTAAAAAGAAGCAAAATAATAGCGTGCAAAAATACCAAAATATTAATTTTGGTTATAAAATTAACAAATTTGATTATCACAAAATTCAAATTCGATTCGCTACAAATACATAATTAAAAAAATCTATTTATTTGATTTAATTTTTTTGGTTTCACGCCGGGTTTGATTCGCTATAACTACATAATTTAAAAATTAATTGATTTAATTTTTTTTTTTCAGTTTAATCCCAATTTCAATTAATATTTTAATTTCGATCCATGTTTCGCACGAATTATCCGCTAGTAATAAAAAATCACTATTTCATTTTTCAGTCTTTCCCATTCCCACTGCCTCATCCTTTTCTCGGTCAATTTGTTTAACTATGTCGATATAGCTCGTTCCTGTTACGGTGACAATATTTCAGTTAGTAATCGAATTTCTTTTATCTTACAAACTTTTGTGATTATTATTTCTCTGATACAAAACCACAAATGTAAAGTGGAAGTAGCCCATAAATAATATCATAAAATTTACAATTACGAGATCGATTTTTCCCGTAACAATTTCTTAATTGGAGTTGAAAAAAAAAACCACTCAGCTGAGTTGGCAACTAACTAACACTACTTTCAACAAGCTTCTGGCCTCAAATTCTTTTCCAACTCCGCCGTAACTGCATATTTCCACCACCCCTCGCGGCAGCGATCTTCGTCTTAACGGACTCAAACTCGGATACTCGGCAAGGTATTTGTATCCCACCCGGATGATCAAACCCATACATCTTCTCGGCTTCTTTCAACAATTTTTCAAACAAAGGATGATTAAAGTACATCAAAGGCACCAAAACCCTACATGCATCATCTTTTTTTTCTCCAACATATATTGCTAAATGACCTCTAGGTACCCAATAACCCGGCTGGGTCTCCTCCGGGTCTTGACCCACCCGGATATAACCCGACCTAGTTTTCGAAAAACAAAGCCTTTTAGCACCTTGTTTTAGAGAGTCAATCCAGCTACATAGCTTTGTACTACTCTTATCTTTTTTCAAACTCCCAGTAGTTGTACTCAAGCGCACGTATGATGATCTGCATTTGGATTTGGATTTGAATTCAGACTGTTTACGAGTAATAATCCACTTCAAGATGTTTCTGAACCGTTGACCTACTCGGAATCCTTTGACTTTCTGCATGGCTTATAAGTCGTTGAAGAGCTGGTTTATCTGAAATATGCCAGTGAGAAAATGGAGGAAAATTTTCGGAGTCTATGGTTCTGGAGAATGAACAGGGGACACTTATTTATACACATGCAAAGATTGTTTAAAATGAGTGGAATGTATCAAGTGAGTTGAACATGTTAGGCGGGGAGTGGTCGGCACACGGTCAGGGGCTCAGGGCCACAACTATGCTTGGACTGTGATTGTGTGGTCATATTAATTATTAAGATATTTGAGATCCAAGAGTAAAATGACACGTATTTTATCGAAATTTGAATCTAATGTTAAGTTTTCAGATTGACCACACGCGTTCTCGTAGACTTGTACTTGCCCGTGTGAAAATCTCATCATTTTTGGATAATTGGGTCACGGGAAGACAACATTATTGTACATAAAAATATGTTTTATATTCGATTTTTGTAAAAGGGATACAAGTTTGATTCAAAATGAAATTAGGATCGGCGAAAATCAAACTTAGAATATGAATATTAATCTCGAATTTAGTTTCTGAACTATAACTAAAGAAAATAGTGCTAGTAATCCCATTATACTAGATTTTAGTTCAAATTAGTTGTATTTATATTGTTGAGTAACTAGATCATTTAGAACCTTAAGTTGTTAGAGGAATGTTTTAATTGGATCATATAGTATACTAGTTTATAACCCGTGCCAAGCACGGGCCGAGCATGAGTCAACTTTAAAGTAAATAAATAAATCTTGTATAATTACGTAGTTGTAAGGAATCGAACCCTAGATTAAGCTAAAGAATTTAAAGTAAATAAATCTTGTATAATTATGTAGTTGCGAGAAATTGAACCCGGGTTAAGTGATAATCAAATTTGGTACTTTGGTACTTTAGTACCGCGCGCCATTTTCACATTATTTTGCTTATTAATAAAGAGTATAGATTGGAGTAATAATTTGTCGTCGAAATCATGATCCCCGTTGACTAGAGCTCTGATACCATATTTGTAACTAATTTATCTATAATCTTAAAATATTAGAAAAAGATATCAATTGAATCATATAATATATTTAATATATATGTATTTAGGATGCTTCATCTTATCTTATTTTGTTACAATTATATGCTAAGGACTAAATAGCTGAGATATAGCCATCATGTTTAAGGCAAAACATGACATGTTAACTTAGTTGAGAATCTTTCATTAATTTAAACAAAATAATTGTATGAAATCATATTAAAAAAACGAGATGAAATTAAGAAACCCAAGTTTGCATGTCAAATTAACAACCAGATTGAAGACATGGTGACATTAGTGTTTCTTTAATTCTGCCAGTTTGCCTAAACACCACCATGCACGGATCTAACAATCCGTGCAATTAACGCATTTTACTCGTTAATGTTTCGTAATAACGTGCTAATGAGACATCAGTTTTGCTCTTTTTGAGATGTTTGTCATGAATAATTTGCATGAACATTTTTAAACACTTTCAAATTTTTCTGCAGGGAATCAAATTCATCAGGTGTTCTGTCACTAGCTTCCGAGTTAGTACGGATCGAGTTATTATACAATCGAATTAAATTAAATCGATTCGATAATTTTGTTTCAGGTTACGACAAATCGACAACAATGGAAACGACAAGAAAAAAAAATCTAATTTTTATTTCAGCCTCGCAACTGTTCAGACCAGGTTCAGATTTTAACATAAATAGGTGTCGGCTTCATGGCCAATTTAGAACTTGAAAGGCTAGACAGCTGGGGTTTTTAGCTAGCTTCCTGGAACATACCTGTATCTCAAAATTGACGTGTTTGTACGATCCATTTTTGTGTCTAACGAGACATCATGAATTTTATGTTTTGTTTAATAGTAGTATGAATTATTTAGTTATCAATTCTTCTAAAATCTCGATTTAACTGCGGATGCGGTTATACTTATATTATATCCTCAAGCGTGCGTGTCTAAATATTATAATTGGATTCTATGCGTCTGTGTTGCTGCTCATACAGTGGTGTAGTTTTGTACACATATCGCAGTTCCTATTTTTAATTCCAAGTATGAGTCAGTTGTCTGGTCTAACATTAACAAAAGCTTCGTAAACCTACATTAGGTTTTGTTCCTGTCCTGGTCTCTTTCAGCAGTCCTGTTATCTTAATCTTTGTTGGTCTTTTCAAGCATCGCTAGATGAGGTTACTTCTAACCCTTTGAAATATAACAATTATTTATTCTCGAATTAATACCATATTCATATTTGTTTATGTAGTGATCTGTAGAGAGGGTTCTGTGTTAAAATATAACATAAGATTCATTTGAATGTCTTTCTTTAACATCTTAAAATTTTAGATGAGTTCGTTATTCAATATGGTATCAGAGCTCTGGTCGACGAGGGTCACGAGTTCGACTCTCTACCACCCCAATATCCCAAAAATGGACTTTCGAGTGAGTGGGAGTGTTAAAATATAGCATAAGATTCATTTAGGTCATTTTTCTAACACCTTAAGGTTTTAGTTGCGTTATATCATAAAATTTCAAAATTAATTCAATTTTAGCGTCGAAGCTACATATTTATTGCCAACATGTCATAAGCTAATACTACAAATATCTCTCGTCTTATATTTCTAACTAAATATCAAAAATACTTAAATTTTCAAATATCAAAGGGAAATGCTAGACGCAAATTTATTCACAAAATTCTTTCCAAATATACATGTCAGATCCAAATTTGCTATAATAATAAATGGACCTAGCTTGGTAATTGCATTCACACCAAAAAAATCAATTGAACGGACCTAGCTTGGTAATTGCATTCACGCTTGACACTATTTTACGTCTAATAGTTAAATTATTGGTCTGATTAACTTTAGCGGCACGCACGAGTACACTGCTGATTAACTCACCTAAACACTACTACGAAAGTGCTTAGTTTTGTACACGTGGCTACTTTAATAGGATAAGTGGGACCAGCTAGAGAACGGGATAACGGGAGGGGCCTCCGAGCACAACAAGCCTGCACTTGAAATTTGTGAGGTTAATCATTTGAAACTGACCCAATGCAGGCCCACAAGTACTCTAATTAACCGTGTTTTACTTGATAATGCGACATTTTAATCTATACAAAGTTTAATGAATAATGTTAGGAAATCAAAAGAAAATTTCAAAAAATAATCCAAATAAATGTGACATGATACATTACAATTTTTAATTTGAATCGCATATGTATGTACACGAGAAGTCGTACTTTTATTTGAAAAGTTACCAAGTAAAATACATAATCATTTTGTACAAATTTTTGAACAATTTTTTTTTTTTGATAATTAACATACTTACGAACATATATTTTGTCTTTGACAAGATTCGAACACTCGACATCTTGTAAAGTGAAGGAGAGTGATACTAGTAGACCAATAGATCACCGGTTTGAACAAATTTTGGATTCCCTAACATTTTTCAAAGTTTAAACATCGTAGTGCACATTACAAAAGTTTACTAAGTAAAATGTAATTATTATTTCAATATAATGCATGGACTAAACTAGAGTTAGCTAGGGCAGGAATTCAGCAGAAACTAAATTGATTAGGATGTTACTAAAAGTACTCTAAGTTGTTTTAAATTTTAGGTTTGATTTGGTCATAATTTTAATTCCCTGTTATAAGTATGATTATTTTGGAGAAATGTCGTAGTCGGAGTCAATTGGGTCGGTTTGTGGGGGTCCAAAAATCGTGAATGCTAACGGTTGAGAAATGTGTATGTAATATATAAAAGTACTGCGAATTAAATTATTTAGTCGAATGCCAACCTCTAGTTTTTAAATAAAGTCATTTTCCATTGTATTTTCTTGGTTCGCTGTGATTCAATCTATTTTTTTTTAAACGCAATTGTGTGTTGGGTTTAATCTCATTAATCATTGTACTTCCTAAAACAAATCGAATATTTAATTTGTGGTATAGTTGAACGTAATAATTGATAAAGTAATAATTTTGTTAAAATAATATATTTTTTCGGTCCCACTATAATAAAGACATTGTATTGTTATTCTCGATAAAATAATAAACTATATATAAAAGGTGAACACAAGAGTGAAGCTCAAGCCAACTTCAAGTCATCAAATACACATACTCTAATCTTGTCTTAGCCGGTAATGTTTTGCCAGAACATAAATCCTCACTTAAGTGTTATGGTACAAATACAGAGTCGTCTTTATCAGTTGCTGGTGGGAGGTAGTGAATCGAATAATTGTGCGACAATCGTTTTCCGGGCGCCTCCACCGATCTTTTTTTTTTTTTGGGTAAGCTTTTCCAGCAATCAAGCTTAATAACCCACTACTCTTGTATATATGCACACGTTATAAGATAGAAAACGACTACATGATAGGAATGTCTATATATATAAACTAATGTTGTAGAATTTTTTAGTTCGATTCCGGAGTAGAAGAAGCTTTAAAATATATCTTGTTTGTATTTCAGTTTGATCACATCTAAGGTGGTGCACGTACGCTGATCGATCTAAGTGGAAACTACTCGGGTGAATCAGATCTAAGTTTGATCAACCTTGGTTGATCAGTTGCATGATATTTAACTAGGGTTTCTAGTGAGGAAATCTCTGTCTGTCGAGGTAATTTATTTTCTTATATCATTTTTTACTGACATTTATTAGCTTAATTAGTTCGATCTGGAATCTCAAGGGATCATTTGGATCAGGAGATTGCAATACGTAATTTTGTATTGAAATCATTTCATCCTCATTAAATGGTTAAAAATCTCATAATTCAAACCGCACCCAGTCTTCATCTCCATGGAAAAGCTCTAATTATTAGCTAGGGTTTGGATATGCAACTAAAATCTGATATAAATATGTATGGCCATCTGTTCATTAGTCTCGCATAAATGCGGGAAAAAAATTAAAGAATCATGATCCATGATATGACCTTGTCAGTAGGGTTCTTAAAGAACCACTATATGCAGATATTAGTGAACTGATTTTGGGCTCAGTTTAAACCATAATTCGAGTAGTACTAGATCTTACATATTAGGCACTAGCAGCTTGCTAACATTTGTATTTTGATTCTGTCTTCGCAGCATGGATACCTTTTCACATGTCCCTCCGGGTTTCAGATTCCATCCTACTGATGAAGAACTTGTCGATTACTACCTCAAGAAAAAGGTTTCTTCGAAAAGAATAGATCTAGATGTCATCAAAGATGTTGATCTCTATAGAATTGAGCCATGGGATCTTGAAGGTGAATGACATTTGTGTTTGACTTCATTTAAATTTGCCATATATAGACTTGGGGAGCATGTACATATCTGCATCTTCTGAACCTTTTATATTGAAAAGCTATCTTGCAGATTTTAGATATAGAGCCAAAATAAAGTGCGAGTGATGCGTCTATTTATTATAAGTTGGTTTTAACTTGTTAGACTATTTGGTAATTTAAGGTTGGGTCTTATGAATGAACGAGAGGTATGGATGATGTGCTTAAACATCTGATTGCTCGCGCAGCTTGAATTTGAATTAACCATTTAAAATGTAACAGAAATTTGCAAGCTGGGGACTGAGGACGAAAATGATTGGTATTTTTTCAGTCATAAAGACAAGAAGTACCCAACCGGAACACGCACAAATAGAGCAACAAAACAAGGTTTTTGGAAAGCTACTGGAAGAGACAAGGCTATATACTCGAAACATAGTTTAGTTGGGATGAGGAAGACATTGGTTTTTTATAAAGGTCGTGCCCCAAACGGACTGAAATCCGATTGGATTATGCATGAGTATAGATTAGAAACTGACGAAAATGGACTACCTCAGGTAAGTGATGAAGATATAACTAAAATTTTCAAACTTTATACACTTAATGCATTTTTACCAGTATATTCAATATTTTTCTTGGCCTAGGTTAATATTTATTTTCCTAATGAATATTGTCTGATAAAATTCTTCAGGAAGAAGGATGGGTTGTTTGTAGGGTGTTTAAGAAGAAAATAACAACAGTAAGGAAAATGGAAGAACACGAACCACTGTGCAATTGGTTCGATGGCCAAGTCTCGTTCCTGCCTGATTTTGAATCACCAAGGAAAATAACTCACGATCCTTATACACCATTCCGTAATCATCAGTATCCTTGCAAACAAGAGCTTGATCAGTTGCAGCATTTTCGATCTCATGAACGATATCTCCAACTTCCTCAATTAGTAGGACCAGAAGTCCAACATTCTGCAGTAAGTGTGAGCTGTAGTTCAGTAGTTCCATATGGACTTCAGCATCCTTCAACACTTACACAAGAAAATAAATTGCAGAATAGCAGTCAAGCCCTACATATGAAGGTGCTTTACAGTGGTAGTAGTATTAGTAGTAACACTAATTTTCTTGAACGAGCTGTGGATCAAGTGACTGATTGGCAAGTACTTGACGAAATTGTTGCTTCTCAACTCAGTCAAGATAATCAAGAATCTGCAGTTAACAAGGAGAGAAGATACTTGAATGATCAAGTATTGGATCAAATAAACATGTTAGACGATGATTTCACGAGGTCAGATCATGCAGCTTTGCAACCAACTTCCATTTCCAGCTTCGGTTGCCAAATTGATATGTGGAAGTAAGAAAATTATTCCTTCATTATCCTTGTACTTCATGAGGAAGGGTCTTGTAAAGGGAGTAGAAGGGTAATGCATCAATATATAGTGAATTAGATATCCAATTGAGAATTTAGAGTACATGCAATTGCAGTACCTAGTTATCTGCAGTAATTATGAAGCACCAAACCTATTCTGTCGACGGCTTGTACCAGTAGCTGTCCAGGCGTTATATCCGAATGTCATGTACATTTTAATGTGATCTGTAGTTCTACAAGTAGGTGTTGTGTATAATCATTCATAATCTGCTAAATATAGATGAACCATTTAAATCAACCACTTTTACTCAATAATATATACGGAAGAGCACACTGCAATAATGCAGACAGGCGACAGCAACACATAAATAACAGAAAGGCACCCATGTAGATGACTTATATATGTAACTTACATAATCAAGCCCTACTCCCGACATTTTAATATTTGATCGAAGATACCAATTCACATTAAGATGTTTAGCGAAATGCGAAAAAAATCACATTGTTAGCTAATAAAATATGCCCCCTACAGCCAGTAGAATTCTTAAATGTACTTGTAAAATGAGATTTTACAGACATGTACACAGTACGCTGATCATAAAGCCATTACATAATCACATCTTGAACCTTATTAATTAGTTTGCTATACATCGATTTAATCTGTAGTTTTTCAGTGCAAGGAATGGAAAGAAGTGGGATTGTAATGGATTATTAGGTCATTTGGTATATGTTGATGCATCATCTATAGCTAGTCTAATCTTTGCCTATCTTTCACTCCATTGTCCTCCGGAGAAATATAAAATTTTCAGAATTTTGATGCATCAAATTTTCAAATTATAGATGATCCATAAACCTGCATGTTAATAAAACATAAAGATCTTGACATTACCTACAACACTTGCCTTGTTTTGGGCATTGCGAGAAGTGGATAACAGGGAGAAATGCCGAGGAGATTCGCAACAGATCTTGGAATTCAACGTCCATCATAGAGTGAATGATAAAGACTGGCGTAATTTATGATGAAAAAATGCAAATAATTTCGGTAAAAATTTGAACATCGGCAGTCCATGGTAATTGCATGGAGTGGCAAGTGAAATGATCAATGATGAAGAAAAAATGAGGGTGTACCTATACTCAAACGCAAGACTATGGTCTATAGGTATATATACTGCAAGAAACTGAAATTTTGCACCAAGACCAGGAAACAAGAATAATGTACGTTGTCCTGATGAATGGATCTTGAACAATGATATAAAGAGGCTATATATAATGGCAACTGGTCCCTGACATGCCATTGTTGGCAAACTATTTGTCCGCAGAAATTTTTCGTGGATAGGTAAAATCCTAAAAATGAATCAAGCACGAACAGAGTATCGTTGACCCTGCATTCACATCAATTTTCAGTATATAACCTATCCGCAGAAATTTATCGATTGCCTGGGACCGGACTATATATAATTGCCGACTTGCCTCAAGCATGATAGATTAATTGAGTTGAAGTCAAGCATGAGAGTTATTCACATTTAAGCAATCATGAAGGAAGACACAATGATTGGGCGTGCATCCGCCAGACAAACCCACACAAGCAAAGAAAGGTGTGTGAAAGCTAGGCATCTTATTGGCTCACTCCTCCAAAATTTGTATATTGGTTATACGAAATCTACATAATATATCTCGTCTAAATGATCATTTGAGTTTTAAGTTTGATCTTATATAGATTTCGACCAGCTTTTACATCCAAAATTAAATAAATCGAACTGTACTAAAGAAAGAATGAAGAGAGTTAGCTTAAAGAATTTGGGAAATGATGAGAAACGAAGAATAAGCAAAATAGCACTCTTAAAATGTCGAAAGTATAAAATCATAAAGCTTATTGAGCAGTGAAAGAAAAAGCATGAGTACTCTCTGAGTTCTTCGGGACACTTGAATGTGGGAGGATTAATCTTGCTTTAACGTTGTGGCCAACTTGTCCATCTAGTTGCAGCAGTTCTGGAGCCATAAACTCCTCTTTCAGGGATTTGAATGACCATATCTTTCCTCAAAATTTGGGTGCTCACAGCTAAACTCATGATTTTTACGCGTTCATCAAATCCGTCAGAAGTAATCGATCATAACTGATAAGATTTGTTGTGAAACCATGGAATTTGAAGATTCTCTAGTTCACCTAGTCACCATAGTACTCTGTTTCAGTGGTTGTTTTGGCTACTCTTGTGTTGTCGCAAGTGCTTTTTAATTAAGTATGAAAAACAAGTGCTTACATGCAAAAAAAATTGCTTATCCATTTGGATACAGTTGTGATTTTAAGCCCTTATCTTTTTCAGATTAAGGTAGCCAAACACCTTGGATAGTGGCTCTGTTAAAAGTACTCATATGCACAAGTATTAAACACTTTGTATTCTGCAACATTACATTTCATTTAACATACATGCATTTATATAGCGAGAGAGATTGGAAAAGTGTGTCTTGTTCATCGTCTGCTAGACACTAGACACTCATTTAACATCACATAGACCAGTGGCTGGATCGCAGAAGCCATCTCGGTCAAGCAGCTGAGGAGGTGGAGCACTTAGCAAGGGGGAAGAGGGGGTACCATAAGCATTCCGTCGACTATTCCCACAACCCAAACTTGTTCTGGTGCTAACTCCTGTGGTTGGATTTGTCCCACTTGCGTACTTGCAAAGTGCCTACACAATATAAACCGGTTGCCATTTACCAAAACAGCGCGCAAATTTCTAAATTATAGTTCAAAACTAAAGTCTTGTTTTATCTTCATTCTTTAAGGTAGCATTCGAGTTGCAATGTTCTAGATTATAGCATCGATGTTTTTAACATTAAAGCCACCGATGCCATTAAAATATGTAACTCTGCATGTGTTGACTACAGTTAAAGAAACAATGGTAGACTGGCAGTGAATATATGATTAGAATTTACCTGTTTCTGGAGCAGGTCCAAAACAGCATCACTAAAGTCAGCACCTTCAATAAGAGCACCTCCAAGATCACTACGAGTGAGAACAGATCTAACAAGTATGGCATCTTTGAGATTAGCTTCATTAAGAACCTATAGATGTATATATGCACAAAGAAATTATGCAAAAGTAAAAACAGTACTATATGCATGCACAAGGAAGCAAATTATGGTAGATTGCAGCATAATGCAGATTTATGATATGAGTAAATTCTGATCTATTCACAGAGGAACTAGTCTTCTGACATCATTTGCGATCAAGCACTGCTCATAATAAGTACCACAAGTACTGTGTGGTGTTCTTATAAAATTTGCAAACATTCTGTCCAAATTGAGATGACAAGGTGGCTAAGGGTCAGGTCCAGTCTTACCATGCGATCCATCAACGTATCACTCAAATCTGCACCTGTACAGTGACAACATGCACAATTTTAGTATGTGAATCATACCCCAGAGTGATGGACTATTATTTTATAACCAAATGAAATATATGAACAGTCACTTTAAGTTAAATGATAACTCTAGAAAATTAGCAATTCAGGATTTAAGTCAAATAAAAAATATGCACATTTTCCTACTCCTACTGTTTATGCTGTTCCTGATCTGTGAAACTGAAAGGGAAGCTGTTAGTACAAAGAAGGTGCTTTGCTTAACCGCTGATGAAAGAGAGCATGATACCAAAGCACATGAGTTATGACCCTGCTGTTTGAGCAGCAGATGGTAAAGAGGGGTATTCACTTCATGATCTGATGCATTTCAAAAAAAAAAAAAACAATCATGATCTGATGCCAGGCTTGATGGAAAATTATGGCAAGTTTCACCATTTAGCCAGAAGCTGTTCAACAGATTAAAAAATGGCTTTACAGTGCAAATGATGTAGATCCTGCTTAAATAAAAACAGAGAGTTTTATTGAATTGGTTGAGTTCCCTGGATATCTAGAGCGGGAATTTATGCAAGTACGTTGTCCATGATTTGTGAGAGGAATTTTTACTGATGTCAGAAAAGAGTATAAACTGCGTTATCATGAAGAGAATACTATGGAGATGAGGAATCGCTATGTTGATTAAAATAACCTTTTAGGATTCTACGAGTTAAAATCTTGCTGCTAGAACCAGAGATTCCTCTCATGTAGAGGAAAGTCTTGATTTCTTAATTTTTGGACAAGGAAGATCAATTGAAGTGATAGATTAGAAGTTGCTGATAAAACAAGCACAGATGTTTAAAAGAATGTATGAATGCTGAAGGCGGCTGGCCTAAAATTTAAAGCTAATCGATAGAGGTAGATATGAAAGTAGTCTTAGAGAGGGTTCTGATACCCAAAATTCATATTCATGGTATAGTAGTCTCCTAAATTGAATTTATGTAACGTAGTCTTGTAGCAAGTTGAAGATTCTTGTAGCAAGTGCTCAAGGCAAAAGAGTCCATAAACAGAAGATAAAAAAAATCTGGATGCATTTAAGAATGACATTAAACAGAAAAGAGGTCAGGGTTAAACTAAAGATGCAAAATTTTAAATGGAAGGAGGTAAATAAAGTGATAATGCTATTTACACAAATGAAAGATGGAAAGATGACATATTAGAAATAATAATTTTGGATAGGTAAATCTAATTTATCTACGGATAGATTCTCGCCAGTTTTTATAATATATGAAGATAGCTATTCTAGGTGTATCTGCTGATCTTCAATTTTATAAGGAAGCATCTTTTTACATTCACTACAAGAATACTGAAACTGAAGCAGTTTTTCCAGGAGATACACACAGGGTAACTATGGGTATAGTAAGAAGCATTAGAGTGAAGGACGCGGATAAAACTGTCTACATCTTGCTAATATTATTTGTTGGTAGATGATGTTACTACATCAGTTCTGGAGTTCTCAATTATAAATAATCCGATACTTGGTCAGATCTTTACCACTGAAATTCGCTTTATATGCAACGGCCTTCTCCATATATGCTCCATTGAATGTTGATCCACTGAAATCTGATTCCCTCATATCAGCAGATGTAAAATTTGCTCTCCTGTAGAGGTAAAAATTATATTGGGTACTGAGGCAAAGTAAGTCAGAGTAGACATGTGCGCATTTTCACAGTTTATGATGGGATGAGATCATGACAACCGGTTTGGTTGTTGATGGGATGAGATCATGACAACCGGTTTGGTTATTTATGCAGTCACCCTAGGATGAAATTCATGTCCAAGACATTATAATCAAAACGTTTGGTCTTAAGACTCCAATAAAACATGTCTAGGATTTCAAAATGAAGGTGCAAAACAAATAAAGTAAGCTTAAGCAGCACATCAAATACTTTGCCTATAAAATTTAACATAATCGAATTTCATTGTGAACTGTAGGTTATAAATTCTCCGTATGTCTTAAGGTTCTAGTAGGGCTGCTAACATATGGTATAGTTCTAATCGCTGCAATTCACTAATCTCAATAATTTAGTAAAGCACTACAGATAAAAATGTGTTCCAATAATCCTATTTATCCACTGATAAATACCAATTGTGTTGGGCCGCGTAACACCCGTTAACTTCACATTAGTATGATATTATCCGCTCTGGGTCGTGGTCAAGCCCGCACAGATTTGTTTTTGGGTTCTACAATAATTTGCAACTACTCTGACTACACAAAAACAAAGGCAATTATCTAATGACAGCAAGTATTTATTTACCTGAAATTTTCATTAGTGTGAACAGCCTTCCTGCATAATAAAAATTACAAATAAGCTCAAGAAACTCATTCCAAATCACAAAACTAAACATAATACACAAAAATGGACTTGATCGAAGAGGTTATTAACTTGAGATCAGCAGAACCATATTGTGCTGCAGAGCCTATTCCAAATTCACCCCGAATATCTGCTTCAAACTTATTAAGATCAGCCAAAGCCGAAAAGTCAGAGCTAAATGTAATCACAGCAGCTGCCAATGCTGTCGAAACCAGAGCTTTCCAAGTCTTGGATTCTGCACACACACACACACACACACAAACCAGGTTGATAAGAATTTGTCAAGGCTCGAAAGAGCTACACAACTAAACAGAATTGAGTTGCTATGTTCTATACCTGTTGCATGTTTTTCAGTTTGCAGTTTAGATACTATAACAGGGGACTTGGACAGAGTATTGATCGACTTATTATTATTACATCTACAGGTGCAACAAGAAAAACAACAGGTTGGTTTGTTTATGGTCTTGATTGGTAGCAGTGAGATTGAGGTGAGTGCCATTTTTAAAGAGCCTGTTTGATTTTCTTGTTTATATCTCAAGTGGATAAAAGAGTTCAGATTTTCAGAGATGATACATGTCTGGTCAGAATCAGCACACGCGCCCTCATTGTCTCTCTTGTTCGGTCACTCCGTTAATTGTTTTTTAGGAGAAATGTTGTGTTTTGGATTGTGATTGTCACGTAAGTTATTTTATTTTAGTGTTTTTATAATTTTATTTATTTATTAATATCTTTGTGTATTTTTAAAAAAATATAAATTTATTAAGTTAATAATATATTTTTTCATATGTATATATTATTTCGGTTTTATGTTATATTCTTGAAATGATAAAAATTACGAATTTTTTATATATACAAATTCACTAAAAGAATGATTATTTATATGTTTATTCATTGTTTTTATAAATTCAATTTTAATAAATTTTAGTGTAAATATTTAAAATATTAAAATTATACTACTTCTATTATTCTTTACTTTTATAGAAATATTACTTTTTCTCTAAAGTAGAGTATTATTTTTTTGACGTAAAAGGAAGAATTCATTAACATACTGAAATCCAGCCAGGACAAACCCCTGAACTGTCAATTACAACGTGATTGTGAAACAAAAAACGAGCTAAACAAATAGTCGTTTTGTTTTCAGATCACTTAACACATAGAATATCCAAATTCTTTAATCGAAAAAGTATTACAATGACATCTCGAACAATCCAACCTACATCAGCTGTGAAACTAGTAGCATCGCAATTGACCTTCACATAAGCACCATTTGTAGCCCAATGTTCAGAACTATCAGTTACATCGACTGATATTGAAGCAACAAATGCCCCCAAAATATGAACAATTTTTTGTTGTGAAAAGTGAGCTCTTGCGGTATTCACCACCATCCCAAATTTGATGCAAGCCTTATAGATCACCCAAAATACCATATAAATAATTCTCAGAAAAACTACCAAAACTCATAACAAACCACACAAAAACATCAAAACATTACACACTAACATCCCAAAAAGATTAGCTCTCGATTTTATTAAAAAACTGGTAAATATAATAGATGATGGGAGAGCGAAGGGGCTTAATAGGTGAATGGGATGAAGGTTGAATAATGGAGAAGTCGCGGCTAGAACCCTAGTTTTGGGAGTCGACTCTCAAAACAGCCGATAAAGTAGAGTATTATTAATAACTCTAATTGTATAATTGTTTTATAGTAGAGAGTTTTTAGCTATGTAGGACCCGTAGAGAATTTTTAACTATGTAGGACCCGCTGACGACCAAGCCAAAACATACCATTTAAGTGTTTTACACTAATTATATATAAAGATATAACTGCTTAATAATTTCCTATGTTACATAAATATTTATGAAAAAAACTAGAGTTTCCAAAATTTGTCTAATAATAATACGGAGTTCATGTATACATATGCACTCACAAATAAAATTCGTTATTAAACAATATGAAATAACTAATTAACTAATTATTATGCTTATGGGATATCAGGGTTATAATTTTGTTAAATATGAAATATGTTTTAATTATTAGAAAAAAAACATAAATTAGATGATCATTAAAACCCAAATGAAATGAAAATAGGAATTTTGTGAATCTTTTTCTGTCAAATTATGCATGTGTTTTATCACAAATTTTAGGGTTATGTTCACATTAATACAATATGTTGACAATGTTGTGTAAATAGTAACATCATGGAATATGGAATAGATAGATTATATTATGAAAATTATATAAAAAAAGGTGAGTATTGATATATTGGAGAAATTTAAATATTAAAAAATTTTAGTACTGAATGTGAATGATGAAAATTAGTAGGGGAGAAGATGAAAATCAGTAGAACGCAATTATATGAAGTCATTCTAATTTTTGGTACTTAGTCGTGAGAGAAGAAATTATTGAACTAGAAATCCAGGTGAGAAAATAAACCGAAACAAATAGCTAGCAGTATCTATTGTACGGTAAGTAACTAAACTAAAATTAACAATTTTATGAATTATCTTTTTATGTTAAATAATTTTGATCACTAATTCTATAGTTTGTTCTAATTAAAAAAGTTGTTTCTTATACACTAGTAACTAGTTTGATCACTAAGAAGTTGTTTGGTTGACAGGTAAATATCTGGGAACTTGATATTCCTAGGAAGTAGGAAATTATAAACTTGTTTGGTTGACATTCATACAGGAAGTAGAAGTTACCGGGAAGTTAAAATTCCCCTAAAATGCAGGAAGTTGCTTACCCACCCTCCCCTTGGTAACTTACACTTCCCATGATTTATAAATTCCTACATACAACCAAACATAATTTCCAACTTCCCAGGAACTTAATAGAAGGAATTAATTGTCCAGGTATTAAAACTTACCCCGGAAGTGAATACCCATATGCAACCAAACGAGCACTAATTCTATAGCGGTATACATGCTTTAGATATAAAATTCTTTATTGATAAGTTTCGATGAGTATGGTCTATCTTCTGAGTAACGCTAGAGGTACCGAATTGAATACCGAATTTTGGTACCAAATGATGTGGTATTGGTGATGTGGAAGTTTGAGATGATTTTATTGGGGGAATTAATGTGAATGCAGGGGGTCAACTATTATTAATTAAGTTGTAACCAATAAGAACATGACATGTGACATTTGGTATCCAATTTGGTACCCCTTTAATGCCACTTTAATGCTTGTGAAATTACAATTTTACCCCTATTTTTTGAAAAATAACAAAAATACCACTGTTAAATTATTATGCAAAAATATATTAATATTGTTAATGTAGAGAATCGAACCTCCAACCTCCTTCTAAGAAATCCAAAGCATAACAACTATGCTACATTGCTTTTTGAGTTTACTTTAAAGATTTTATTAGATAAGTCACATCATTTCCTCTAATTCTATATTCCTTTTTTTATTTTGAACATTTGAGTAAAGGAAATATTGGTCCATATTATTTATATAAATCTGTATTTTTATTTATGTTATTATATATATATATATATATATATATATATATATATATATATATATATATATATATATGGGAAATGATCAATCATCGTTATAAATTATTATTATAGTTGTATTTTTTTGATTAAATATACTTTAATTATGTTGTTGATAATTCATATTTTTATATCATATTATATATCACTATTTTACATTATTAGAATTAATTAATTATACATAAAATATAGTAATGAACTTGATCTAATATAAGAACTATTGTATATGTTATGTATCTCATTATTTGTTAAGTCTATAATTTAAAATTAAGAAAATTAGCATCAAAATTATGTAATGTTAATGCTTATACACTCTATTCGTCACATTCATTTCTTAGCAAATTTCTTTTCAAAATGAACACTTCATTTGTTGATATTTTCTAATATTACATGTCATTCTTTATTAACTTCGTTATATCTCTAATTTACTCATTTTTTTCGTCAATTTTTTCACTTTTTCCACCATTTTAATCCCCCAGTTGATGTCCGAGTCAAAAATCGGGGTGATGATTTAAAATGTAGAATATTACGGAGTATATAGTTACAAAAAAGGTTTTCTTTCATTATAAATGATAAATGTAAAAAATAAAATTTTTACACTCTCTTTGTCATGATAAATGATGAGTATGAAAAATAAAATTTATATGATATAATTTTACATGTTACACATGAATGTAAATTATTCCGGATAAAAAAATATTTTCATTTTCATTTTTCTCTTTGTATATGTATCTATATATATATATATATATATATATATGTATTATACTATTTAAATAAAAATATATAAATTCTATCTATAAAATCATACATAATATATAACTATATATCATAATTTTTAAGTATATAAAATATCAAATATTTGAGTTAAATTAGAAATGTTTTATTGATCAAACATTTAGACTTTGAGGGGTTTAAATGTATAATTCGACTGAAAAGATAAATATTTGAAAATGTAGAAGATACAATTGAATTGATTCCAAAAAGACGATAACTCAAAAACAGGATCTATGTTTTAAATAAAAAATCAAAATGATTAATATGCAATAGATGAAAATAAGATATGATTTTTCTCGATCATAAACATTATAAAATTGTCTAACTATTAATGACGACCAGTTAGACTACAAGTTTTAACAATAAAAATTCAAATTGTATGTAAAACAATTATTGAATGATGTTAAAAAAAATATAAGTCTTTAATAATAATAGAATTTTATATAATATATTAAATGGATGCGTAATATCATAAAATCATTTTGATAAATGAAATTTTAAATAGGGTTTGTGGGCTTTGAGGACATCATCGAATTACAACACTGAAGCTAATACACAATAAAATACAAGTAAAATTTATTTTTTGTATATGAAAAGGTTGAGTTTATTATTACAAAAATGTCATTCAATATTTGTATTGAAAAAACAGTATAACCTCGTATAAGTCTTCAGGTCAAAATCATGGTCATTTTTCACTTTTAAATAGATGAATAATCCCTGGACATTTATAATGTTATCACATTTACATTACTTTAAAAAACTTTAGTCTTAAATATGATATATTTATCAGTATATATTTTTTTATAACACGTGCAAAGCACGAGTTATTTTTTGTATTATAATCAAATTAAATATAGCACGTATTTTACCTTTATTTATGTTTTTAATTTTTGAGTTGTTCTGCCGGATCAGTCGCTCAAAGTAAATGTTAATTTTAACATATTTGTAATAAATGTTTATTTTAATATGTTGTTGATGTGATTCGAACTTTAAACTTTTATGTAGCATAACTTTTAGTAATACATCTAGATGTTCTAATCAATTTGACTTCAAAGACCTATCAGTATCGATTGTGATTGAAAAAGATAACCAATATGAGTTGTGAACCAAATGATAAATTATACCCCATTTTGTTTATTATAGTTTAGTATAGATTGTAGTTGATTCAGAATTTATTAATTTGTACCATATATTTATAAAATTATATAACTGAGCAAAATACATGAATTTTGAGAAATATATATAAGATAATTCAATTTGAGTTATATATTAATTTTTAAAATTTAGGATTTCAATTAATTATGATGATTGAGTTGAAACATTTACTTACGTCATTATAACATGGACCCACTCTATATGAAGAGAAAAAAAAGATGAAACCAGAAAATAGTTGTTTGGAAATTATATATATGCACAAGTCATTAATGTTGTCTAATCATTCTTACATCGATAAAAATAATCATGTACCTTTTATCATATAAATATTAGTTGAATATAACGAAATCTAATCAAATTTACAAGTATTTGATTCATTAAAATGGTACGTAATATTACAAATTTATGATAAATTGCAAATATTATCATCTAATGTATTTTTAATTATAAAATTATTTCGATATGTGAACAAATTTAGCGAGAAATTATTTAATTAATATATGAACAAGTCTCAAAACCTGACAGGGGTACGTTCGTCATTCAAAGTAGTTACATTATTCACCAACAAAATTTCTTACTACTCTGCACAACTCACACTTCTTCAAACTTAAGATTACACAAACCTCACGTTAATAAATCGACCTCCTCGCAAAAAAAATTATTGACGTTTTTATGCAGGCCCGTGTCTTGCATGGGCTGTTACGCTAGTTTATGATTAAAATGCAACGTGAAATTCATGTATTAATGCGAGCTTTCATTTTTTAGCTTTTGTAAATTGATTATATTATTGTTCCGTGACTTTTTATAGTAATTGCATGCAATTTGTGTAAGTTTTGTAGGAAAAAAAAAGAAGCCATTACTTTACCTTGATTTTTAATTTGTTAATTATGATTAAGATTTAGTGTCTGTTTGGCGTTGCTGTTGCAGACAGCTACAACAACTTTTTTCTGAAAAGCGGGTCTTGGACTGTTTGGTAAATTTAAAAGCTGCTTTTTAAAACAACACTTTTGGCCTAAAAGCTGCTTTTACAAAAAACAGCCTCCCCATGCTTTTTAGAAAAACTGTTTTTGCGGGCAGAAATTATAGGTCATGGTATCAAACCCCGGCAAATACATTTTTTTTTTACAATTTTACATAGACTTCTATACCAGAACAAAAACTAGCATTAAATACACATAACAACGTATTTTAATTAAAAAAAACAAAATTACGTGTACAACCAAATAACAATATAATATATACATGTCAAACATGATTATTATACTAGGATTTTTGAAGCTGCTAGGTGTTTTGTGAGTTGAGAGGCGCAGAGAGAGCACCCGAGAGCAACAAGCTACTTTTGGTACTTCTTTTCTTGCTTTTATATGTTGATACAAACTTATGCATGTACGTATATAATGATATAAACTCCTTATTATTTTATGTCCATGTATGTATGTTAAGTTCCGGATCACATCTAGACTTACAGCATATTATAAACATAACATTACATATCGGACATGTTGGTTTCATTTAGAAATCTGTTGTTTTTGTAATTATTGCTTTATACTACTGAAACTGAATCATAAAGACAAAACATATGCATAGAGACGTACCTATTAACTTGGGAATTGTAACTTGGGAATCTGTCTTGATAGTCATAGTTTTAAATCTGTCTTGATATGTTGTTTTAAATGTTTTGCAAAGATATAAAAGTTTAAAACTCTGGAAACTACTGCTATTGCAACTGCCTAATTACATTACATTATTAGCACATTGTAAATATTTACATAACATTAATACATTCAGCAGCAAACTTTGGACACAACAATCTAAGCACAGTTATTACATACCTATTGACTTACCAACCATTATTCACACGCTAATTGCTTTGCTTCTATCATTAATGTGTTTTTTTATTATTCTATCACCGTCGACACTCCTGTAATATCTTAAAGTAAATGTGAGTATTATTTGTAGGACAAGTATTTAGAGAGTGATATCTTCAAGTTACAAATGAATATCATCTAAAAACTAAATTGAACAATAAGAGCAGTTTTATCACTATTGGAAGGCCTGCATCATATGTTTGGTCCACTGACTGAGATGTGGAAGAAGGATAGTGCAACAATCGAGTGACAAAGGCTCATTTAAATTGTAAACTGTAGTATCTGCTACCGATACCTTAAACTTATTTTTTTGTATATCATGAATATTTCCTAGAACAAAACTAGGCGTAGGACCATCAATATTAGCTGAGTTTTAAAGAGACTGATGCTGATTAACAGCACTGAGATCTGACTGTAAATTCCGAAATTCGACGAATTAAGTCGAAGGGAGGCCTTGCATAAATTAAACACTGAGCTCAACTTATAATATCATATCATCAAATGCAGGAAGCATGGTACACCACACCCTACTTACATTTGCATTGATATCACTGGTTTGTGATATACTTAATTATTATTCAGTTATTCCTTTGTTTATTATGGATATGATATTTGCCAGTTTCTGTTTGATCCTGTAAATTATTTGACTTGGTAGCTAAAACTGGAACACAAATGAATATGACCTGACAACAGCCAGGCTTGTAAGTCTAAAATGCCAATACAAAAAATGATGTAGTTCTGTTTCGTAGCCTTAACTATTTTGACAAAATAATGTTAACTATTTTGCATTAGCTGAGTTTTTTCCTGCTGTAGGCTCTGTTTAGCTGCACTATGGTACATGCATATAGATAATATTACAATTAATTTTTTGTGTCATCTATGTCATATGACCTGAAAAATAGTGCCACTCATTTACTGGTATGTTTTCATTTATAATAGACTAAAATATGGCACATAACACACAAAAGAAGTCCGTTGAGAATTCACAAGACTCTTCCCGAACAAAAGCAAAATGGAATTCGAACACAACACATATATTTTGTGATGTCTGTGTAACTGCTATCGACAAAGGATTGCGACCTTCTACACATTTTAACACAAAAGGATGAGAATTTATTGTTTCAAATTTTCAAAAATTATCTGGGTTAGTTTACTGGAAACCACAACTAAAAAATAAGTGGGACTCATTGAGAACGAAGTGGAAGCTTTGGAAGGAATTAATAGGTAAAGAGACCGGATTGGGTTGGGATCCAAGATTAGAGACGGTGGATGCAACTCCTGAATGGTGGAATGGAAAAATTCAGGTTAATTTTTTTTATTTAAGTTTCCATAATTTTTTATGTGATTGAAATATATATCAGTTGATATCCTTCTGATTATATATGCAGATGAACAAAGATTATGCTAAATTTCAAAGGAAATGATTAGATCCTGAATTGGTATTGAAAAATGATTTGATGTTCGGCACTATAGTTATGACCAAAGAGTTTGCTTGGACCCCGTCATCTAACGCAGATGTGCCAGCATACAGTGGTCCAAATGAGGATGATATTATTAGTTTAAATGAGTCAGAGGATGATCCATTACAAAAGAGTATGGAAAGATTTATACAAGAAGAAGATGATACAATTTCAGATGATAATTCAAATATTTGTAAAGGACGAAAGACAGGCAAGGAAACAGCTGAATCTGCCCAAAAAGTGAGTACAAATATGAAGTTCAAGATATTAAGTCTAAATTGGTGGAGACTGTTGAGAAAAGAAGTTCTAGCTCAGAAGCTGGTTGCACTATAAAGGAAGTCATGGATGATTTGCATGCCATTCCAGATATCACTAAAAATAGTGAATTATATTTTTTTGCTGTGACGATGTTTGAGCAGAAATTTAAAAGATAACTGTGGAAACACTTGGAGACTACAGAGGCTAAACTTGGTTGGTTAGAATATCAGAAACAACAACAAGATGCGAGGAACCCAAAAAATTAGATTAAATAACTATCGCAGAATATATTACTAGACTTAATTTATTGTTTAGGATTTTAAGTTTATTTGCTTTAATGTTTCATTACATGACTATTGCACTTGTGTTTTGGCATATTATTATATTTAATACATATATTTTTTTATTGTTAATGCATATTAGTTGTGTGCTAATTTAATTTCTATTTGTTAAAATTATAGATATGAATGACCTGAGTACTCAGGATGAGTTCACTGATGAGATGGTCGATGATACTGATGATTTCTGGGATTTAATAGTATGTGCAACTGTTGCAATTACAGAGTATTATTGCACATTTATTCATAAAGTTCCTTGTATGACTTCCTATCAAACAGGTCATAGATGGATGCACGAAATATTATCTATGAATGGAACTAGGTGCAAGATTATGTTTAGAATGGAAAAGGACACTTTTTCAGCTCTCTCAGGACTTAGAAAATATGTATGGCTTAAAATCTTCAAGGAGAATGTCAGTTATGGAAAAAGTAGGAATCTTTGTCTTTGTTTTAGCTCAAGGTGCATCCAACATACACGCACAAGAACACTTTCAGCATTCTGGTGAAACAATTAGTAGAGTTTTTCATGAAGTTTTACAATCGGTTTGCTCCTTCGCAAAAGATTTGATAAAGCCTGATGATCCAGAATTTCACAGAATATTTCATCGCATATACTAAACGATGATAGATATATGCCTCATTTTAAGGTTTACTTTTCTTTTAAACTTCAATGTCATTTTCTTGAGATAAAAATATGACAACATTCCTAATTTTGATTCATTGTTTATCATTTTTGTGAAATATTTTATCTATAGGATTGTATTGGCGCTATTGATGGCACTCATGTACATGCATGTGTACCCGTAAATGATCAAGTGCGGTTTGTAGGACGAAAGAACTTGCCAACACAAAATGTGATGGTTGTTTGTAGCTTTGATATGCGATTTACATTTGTTTTAGCAGGCTGGGAGGGCACAGCTCATGATGCTCGCATTTTTAATGATGCAGTTAACACGCCACATTTAAATTTTTCATCTCCACCACCTGGTAAGATTTATCAATACACATACGCACACACATGTAAGTGTTTATAGATATAATTATATTCATTTTTAACTATACAGGAAAGTATTATTTGGTAGATGCCGGATATCCACAAACATTAGGATATCTTGGCCCATTCAAAGGAGTTACATACCATCTTGCTGATTTTCGTCGTCGACAAGCACCAGAAGGTTACCAAGAAATATTTAATAAAACACATTCATCCCTTAGAAGCTGTATTGAAAGAACATCTGGAGTTTGGAAGAAAAGATGGAAGATTTTGGCAAATATGCCTCAATATTCTTTTGAATCTCAAAGAAATATCGTTGTGGCGTCAACGACGTTGCATAATTACATTAGATTGAGCTCCATCAAAGACACCATTTTTCATAAATTTGATAGACATCCAGATTTCGTGCCAAGAGATATTTTTTCAGATCGTCAATCACAAGCTTCAACACAAAGTCAAAGAAGTGATAGATCCAAGGAAATGAACTTATTTCACAATCAAATAGTTCATTGTTTAATGATGCAGACTGTATGAGTTACCGTAGTTTGATGCAATAATTATAACAATTTTATCTATTGAATTTTAATTCAATTTTTCTAAAAGTACATTCAGAAAAATATACGTGTTTGCAGATAAATTGTACAAAATTATTTTGTATATAACTATATAACTCTAACAGCATACTTAGAAAAAATAAATTACCAAACAGTTTTTTCCGGCTTTTACTCAAACAGCTTAACTTTACCAAACAGACTCAGATTCTCAAAACAGCACTTTTATTAACAACACTTTTTCTCACAGTCACAACAATTTTTAACAGCAACTCTAAACAGGCCTTAGGCTCCGTTTGGTATTGCTGTTGCAGACAGCAACAACAGCTTTTTTCTGAAAAGCAGCTAAAAAGTGTTTGGTAAAATTTAAAAGCTGCTTTTCTAAAAAGCGCTTTTGACTGAAAAGCTGATTTTAGAGAAAGCAGGTCTCCCCATGCTTTTGAAAAAAGCTGCTTTTCAGCTTTTGCGGGAAGCAGTTACTGGTTTCAACATCAAAACTCACCAAAAACATTAATTTTTTATATTATACATCAAAACATGCATATATCAAAAATATTATCAAACAGTTATCTGATTTTCACAACAGCACTTATTTTAACAGCATTTTTTTCAACAGCACAGCAATTTTTAACAGCAATACCAAACAGAGCCTTAGTTGGGTATATCAGTGTCTTGCATGCTAGTTAATAATTATGGTTTTATGAAGTTTGGATTGAAATCACCAATAGATTATTAGTTAATTTTATAAGTTTTACTTTTAATTTGTTTATTAAAATCATGGTTAATGTCACAAGTTAATTAAATCAAATTAGCTAATTAATTATTTACTCGGTCTTGTGTCAATGTTCTGGTAGGATGAGTAGTTTGATTAATATGTAATGGCGTGAATTCTTTCATACTATTTGTTTAATCAATTATTAGTATATACTAATGTGTATGAGTACAACAACCAGGTGATAATCTGTTCAAATTTAAGTGCAAAATGATTATTGACTTTATCCTTATTTAAGTGGTTAATTTTCCGAGATTCATATTAATTGTGTTTTGTTTATTTAATATAACTAGTTTACTAAGTCGCGTTTCGCAGCGGTTTTATAATATTTTTTCTAAATTATATATTAAAAAATATGTTTTTAGTTAAAATAATATTTCTAACATAAAATTAAGATTTCTTTTGAACTTTTTGTTTTGTCTTGGTCATTTACCGAAATTTTGAATAAATATAGAAAAGAGAAATTGTTTAATATCTTTAATTATTTTAATATTATATCAAATATTATTATATTTATCACCATTTTCATTTTTCTCAATTTCATATTCCAACTTCTATTTTAAAATATATAATATAACATTAATATTAAATTCTAGCATGTAATATATTTCTCCTAATGAATTTCTCTCTCATTAAACATGTTTCCTCCCAATAAAATAATTGTAAATTTAATTTCCTCAATTAGTGAAGATTTAAAATGCAATTGAGATATTTTCTAATAAAAAATTTAAAGAGAAATTTAGTAAGGATCTTAAAGGTAAGAATATTAAAATTGTATAAATAGTTTCCTATATTAGTAAAAAATTTAAAGACAAGAATATTAAAGTTGTATATTTAGCTTCCTCCATTAGTAAAGATTCTAAAGAAAATTGAGTTATTTTCGAATTTTTAATATTAATAATTTAAAATTTTGAGAAAAATTAGAAAAATAGATCGAAACGATTTGAGAGCTGCCACCTCACCACACTCGTCTTCTACTTTATATAAGTATATTGATTTTAGGATTTGTCAGTGTATTTAATATTTCGTGTGCAGTCGCTTTCGAGGTAATTATTTTTTTACTTACTTTTATTTTCAAAAACATATATTTTGATTCTGTAATTTTCGTATAAGATATAAGAATATTGTTTTGAACTGTATAAGATATAAGATACGAGAATCTTCAAATCCCTCAATTTCTACATTTCGAACTTGTTCGTAATTAAAGTTCCGGAACTAACCTTAGATATCCTTAGTAGGCGCACAAGTGTGTAATTTTAAATATCTATTTAGGGCGCGTAATTATTGAACTTTAGATGCCGATCACTGGCAAAATATGACATATAAGAATAAGAAGCCCATTTTAAAGCCAATTTATGGCTTATAAGCCCGTAAGAACATATAAAGGGTGTTTGTGTACTCAACTTATTCGATCAAGTTATAACTTATATGATGATAAGTTGAATGTTAATATCGACGTACATTTTACCTAACTTATTGACTTATTGTTTAAGTTATTTATTTTTTTAATACTTTACATTTTCAAAATATTTTTTTAAATATTTTTTTAATTTAAAATGTATGTATTGACAACATTGTATTAAATAATTATTTTCTAAAACATAATTTAGCAAACACCTCACTAACTTATAAGTAAATTTGTCTAAACACTTGGATAACTTATAAGAATTCATATATTTATCACTTACATGACACTTATTCATTTAAGGTAAAAGTTAACTTTTTTAACATATCCCAAACACACACTGAGATCCCGGCTACCGGAAAAGTGTGGCCGTAGAGCAAGACTATGCTATTTATAAGAATTTTGTTTCTGTTGTTTTAATTCTGTTTCTGTTTAAGGAATTTAATAATAAACTTTGGTTTGGATCATTTTTTTTTGCAAAATCTTTTAAAATTATTATCGTTTTGAGAAAATCTGTTTTGCTAAAATATCCACTGATTTTTGAGAATATTTGTAAGTCAATCTATTAGTTGCTGAGATGTGTAGCTTACCCATTTTCTAACATTTCAGGTTTCGATTTTGGAAGCTTGTTATGAATAAGGATGTGAACTTTGTGAATTTTCGTGCTAGCTGATTTGGATGCATTAACTAGAAAGTCTTATCGTTTTGTTAGAATAATTTTTAGTGTTTTATTAGACATTAATTGTTGGATTTGTGGAGCTGCGTCTCCGATTTCATGTTTTCGAATTATTGAGTTTGACCACTACTTTGACTTTTTTTTAATTTTGAATTTATTAAATAAAGAATCTATTTTTATTTAAGTTTTGAATTAAAATTAATAGTCCGAAAAATCGGACCGTTACAAGTATAATTTGTTTATATAGTATAAATTTAATATTGTAATACAAATATACTTGAATTTACCCTAAAAAAATCTACCTAACTTTAAAATTTACAAAAAAAACATGCACATAATTCTCTTTAAAATAATAAAATATTAATTTTTTTGATAAAATAATATTTTATTATTATATCAATAAAATAATAACTCAATAAAATAATATTTTGTTTAAAGAGGTTTAACTGTATAATTTCTTAAAAATTGTAAAATTTCCAGTGTTGAACAAAAATGATACAAGTGGGCTGGGCTTTTGGTCAATATGTGCAACAAAAACATCTATGGAGCTGGAGTCGAGTCTTATGCTCTATATACATGTATGCTGGGCTTGGGCTTGTGGTCCATGCTCCCAAATAGGTTTCAATTCATTATTTCAGTTAGGCAATTAGGCAAGTAACGCCATTTAGAGTAGGAAATGATAAAATGAGTCCAGAATTGATTAAATATTGATTTATTAGGGTGTTTCTGCTAAGTTACTTTTTATATTTCAGTTAATTAATTTTTCAAGGTTTTATAATTATATTTGAAATATTTTTTATCATGGTCACACAAAGAAATTCTAAATAAATTAGAATTACGGAAAATGTTCCTCTTCTCAATAAAGAAAGCAGAAATCACAATCTTCACATGAATTTTTGAAGGAAATTTTCTTATTTGTAAATTATTTTTTCTTATCTAGTTCAAACAATAAATTCGGAACACATTTTTCCTTAACATAAATTGGAAAAGTGAGTACCGAATCTAGAGCTGAGTATATTTGGACAAAACCGAATTCACAAATTTCTCATCTTGTCCCCAAATTTTAGGTATCCATGAAACAGAATTCACAAATTTCTCATACGGTCCCCAAATATTAGTCCAAATTTTAAAAAAAAAAATATTTTATAACATTGTAAATATGGAAAGCGGATCATAATATAGTCCAGACCAAATAATATTTTACACATATTTAGAGATTAATTAATCGGAATTAAAGTAAAATTATTATTTTTAACTAAAAATCGTGATTTTATAAAAAAAAATTACTAAAATTCTAAATTTAACCATGACTTCAGCTTAGGGGGCCACCCGCTTACGCTTCTGGTTCTAAAATGAATGTTAAAACAAACTAACGAAGTAATTTATAAGAAATTTACTTTTGGTTTGCGAAGCTTAGAGCACTTAGATAAATCAATCTACATGGCACTGTCAATATTTAAAGAATATGTAAAAAAATTAATACTCGCAACCCTTTAGCAATAAATATAGATAATCATATTGATTGGCTATATTTGTCGAACCAGCAAAACCCTAAGATATAATTTACATTAGCATAATTATACATAAAACCAATGGAGTTAGCTACAATTTTACATTATTTTTATTTTATCATATTTTAGCTAATCATTTTACATATCATCGTTGGAGATGCTTTTATTGTATACATTTGTTTGTGTGTACATATTCGAGTATTATATAGGGCGGCATATGTTTTATGTTGATTGTAGGGTAGGATATATATGGAGGCATGGAGCAGAATATATAGTGTAGCACTTGGCCTTATCTGAGACCTAATACTCAAAACTTTGTACGTTTGTAAAAATAATACATACACACAGTTGTATGGTATTCTTAGAAAAGAAAAGAAGGGGCACGTCGCAGGCTTTTTCGCAGCACTGAGATACACAGCCTTTGCACTATAGCTTTCAGGCTTTCTTACATATATCATATATGCACTCATCAGTCTATGCATGAAGTGTTATATTATAAGCCACATTCATATGAACGATGAATTCAATGAAATGGAAAGCAATAGATGATGAATTCTTGCAAATACAGGTCAAAAGTTCGTCAAGGACTAGATTTATATATAGTTTCCGCAGAAATGATGGCGAATTCCTTGTATTCACATCGATATTCAGTATTTTTTTAATTTTTAAAAATTTGTAATAAAAAGAAGATTGCAACAAGTTATTGGTATGGAGTAGGACTCATTTATAAATTGACTAGGCAATATATGTAAAGTAAATAAATTAGCAAAATTAAATGCGATAGCATAAAGTAAACATATTTTTCTTCTCTCTCAATAAGAGTCGATCTCAACTCTAGCCGCCTTAATAATATTTAGATCTATCTCTTTTCTTCATCAATAAACCTTTTTCTTCTCATAAATTCATATTCGTCTCCTTTTCTCTCATCTAATCACTAATCATCTTTATTTTGTAAGGATTGATGTACCCAATTTTTTGGGTGTTTTGTTTGTCCTCCAAAATTTTGGAGTGGTTGTTATGTTTTGTTATTTGTGTTTTGTTGTTTTGTCTCTTTGAGAATGATTCAATTGATGTTTTGGTGATCTGGAAAGCCCTCGTCGAGGCTGAGTCGATAGTGAAAATCGCAGAAGCTCACTTTCCACAACGAAAGATTGTTCATATTATGAGGGCATCTGTCCCTCCAATTTCAATTGCACTACAAGAAAAACGCAATCAGACAACATATATTACACAACAATTGAATAAATATCCATTGTCCCAAATCAGGAAATAACTGTGAATTTTTTTTCTTGATAAACTGTTGTCTGACAATGGCTAAGACAATGATTATTGAACTTATATCAAACTATTGTCTGTCTGGTGTCATTCTGATCAGATCAGACAAGCGTCGTTCAGGGGATCGTTGTGTCACATCGTTAACACAACTGTTCAGAAACCTTTGTCAATATATTAGTATGACATTGTGTTATTTAGACAAGAATTTTCACAAATACTTGTCGTAGTAAACGTCGAACAATGATTTGTAAATATCATTGTAAAAAGGCAAGTCATTAGATTAACAAAAATATAGAGATGTTTACACAACCGTTTTGGGTCAAAAAATTTTGTCTTAATCTATTTTATGTGAATTGTAATCTTTTAACCTTTTTATATTTTATACTAATTGTTATCTTCCATTATATATAACTATTATAGACGAACAAGACTTTTCATGCTATTTAGTAATTACTAATATACCCCTGTGATATGTAAATATACTAAAAATATTGTTGTTGGAAAGGATCAAACCCATGACCTTTGAGTGCAAAGGTATTTTATGCCCCCCATTTCAACCATAATGCAAAGAGCCCATTTGATACAATCTTGAATCTCTTCTATCTCATGCTTAAATAACTCTTAATATATATATGTTATTTAAATTTTTTTTCAAAACTCATTTCATGCTAAAAGTTCACTTGGTACAAGTATGAAATTTATTCAACACATCGTACATGTGTTCTATATTTAAGGTAAACTCATAAAATATATAGTTGGCTTTGAGTATAATATTATAAATGAGATTATTCATATCATATAGAAAATTAAAAAATATCAAAATTTCAGACTCATTTTGGTCATTGATTAAATAGTTAGATAATAACTAATAACACGAAAACATTAGTGATGATCATGTTATCCCTTTTAAAAATTGCAATAACAACATTAAGGTCTATTGTTACTTTTGTCTATACCCGACAATGTTTGTACTTGATACCTACATGATAAAAAATTTAATATTTGGATTTAGCTTTTCGATATATGAAATTATATAAAATATATGTACGATGCTTAAAAGTGTATGAAACAACATAAATATATTTGTATAAATTATTTATTACTAAGTTAATTTTGCCTGAACCCGACAATTTTTGTACTTGACACCAATACAACAAATAATTTAATATTTGAATTTGGATTTTCGGTATATGAAACTAAATGAAATATGTACACCGTGTTTATAAGTAAACGAAACAAAATAAATATATTGTATAATTTATTTATTAATAAGAAATATATATATATATATATATATATATATATATAATTGAAATTTTATTATATGAAAGATTATGTATTAAATTTTAAAAAGTGAATTTTTTTATGGTAGATAAGATTTAATACCTATAAAATCAATATATGATTAAAAAAAATTATATTTTTGTGAAATCATAATGATACTTTTCTAAAATTGTAATATTCAAATATTTTTCTTCGTATTATCGAAATACAAGGCTAATTCACGTGATACACCATATTACATGAATTTATTTTGTCAAATTTGGACTTTTGGTACATGTATGGTAAAATTTTACGAAATTATATTATTAAAATTTTTTTCTTTGCATTATGCAGGTGACATGAAAGCACGTCGTACACAAGAAGTCATTAATATATTTAGTATACGATTTAGGATTCTGGTACATAAAATACAGAAATATGACATGCTTCATTGGTCTTGTCATGGGAAATATATTTATGACCTCTAAGTAGAAGTGTAATTAAGTTCACTTCAACTTAATCAGAATTATGTCTTATTTAGTTGATATGAATGTTCTATTTTATATTAAGTACATTTATATTGAAAATCTCTTAAAAATTATTAAATTAAATATATTATTAATAACAATTATTTTTATTTGAAATTACAATAATATTATTATCAAATTATAATATTATATAATATTTTTCTTGATGTCATAATATGCTACGAAAGAAAGACATGAATTTAAGTGACATATAAGACGATTTGAATTTATTAGCTGTAGAATTTAGACAAATGCTACACAAAATACAAAAACACGACATGATTTCATGATTATATCAGGTATTGAATTTATGACCATTAAAATAAATATGATTAAATTCACAGCCCCTGAGCCTAAAATATATTTTATTTAGTTGATATAAATATCATATTTTCTATTAAGTACACTTATATTAAAATTACTTAAAATGTGTTTGTTGGAGTTTGATATCTTAATCCGATATTAATGCTCGCAAAATTTGATGTTGTAAAAAATATGGATGGACCTGTTATTCCTAAAACTAGTTTTTTGATTAAAAGTGTTATTGAAAAAGCAACTTTTAGATTTACCGAACAATTTTAAACAAGCTTTCCAGAAAAAAAAATAAAATAATTGCAGTTGTGGTCTACAAAATCAATATTTGACGAACCCCTAATAGGATTAATACTAGAAAAATTATATACCTAACTGAAAAAGATAAATAAGAAAATATTGATATATGAGATTTAGACTCTATATCGATTATCTGTAAAATAAATGGATAAAATGCATAGTTCAGTCATAATGATTAATGAGGATTATATTCAGCAATGAGACGCTAGATAATATATAACTTTCTAAGATCTAATGATCGATTATTCATATTCTAAGACTATACTAAAAAGAAAGATATTCATGCACCATAATGTACATAAGCTTTGTATAGATACATATTAGTTGATTTCTCCTAATGTTAATACAGTTTGTGTACTTGTAATCATAATGCATTTTTTGTCATATATGTAATGATCCTCCTATCTCATATTATTGTTAATAATAAAAACAAGACTGAATAACATATTATTATCGTGATATTTGAAAATTATTGTTGAAAAATATAGACTAAATGTCACACTATTGTTGCGATAAAACTTGGCATTTAACGATTACTCCTATATATCACTTTTGTTAGTCATTCTTCTTACTACAAATATAATACAATAAAAACCATTAAGATAAATACTCTCCAAAAGATAATCTATCCATAGTGATAGAAAATCTCGATCTCAAGTGATAATCAATATTATTATATAAACCCATTTTGTATCCTTATTTTTTTCTATTTTCAAGTATGTCACTTTAGAAAGTATCTATTGTGCTCAAGATTTAGAATTTGTTAATACTTTAACATTAAAACGGTTTAGAGAGTATCTACTGTGCTCATGATATAGAGTTTGTTAATATTTTAATAATAAAACGGTTATCAATTATTGACCTTGAATAAACCTGTTTGTTAATATTTTAATATTAAAACGGTTACCAATTACTGACCTTAAATAAACCTGGGCAGATGAAATATATTGAAGAAAAACATGATCGATTCCATAACGATTTGTAAAAGAAGTTATACGAATTAGAATGTGCTAGTTATAATTGTTACTCCCTCTGTCCCTCTCATTTTTTTACACTTTCCTTTTTGTTACGTCTCTCTCATTTCTTTACATACAAAAAATAGTAACATTTTATAATATAAAATCCAATCACATTCACTATTTTCCTCCACTATACATACTTTATATCCACTTTATACATTAAATATTGATTGGTTCCACCACTTTACTCATTTTTCTTACTTTTTCCTATTAATTTACATTTTTTTTCTTAACCTCCATGTCATCCCCTCAATGTAAAGAATTGAGGGGGACGGAGGGAGTATCTTTTAACCTCTTTTAAATATTGTCTTTATATTTTATACCTCTTTATATTTTATACAAATTGTTATCTTTTAACCTCTTTATATTTTAATCTATTTTATACGAATTGTTATCTTTATATGGAGATTAACAATGCTTTTTTCAAGGAAATTGTTATCTTTTAGCCTCTTTATATTTTTTACTCCTAAATGTAAAATCAAATACGAGAAATAAGTATAAATTCAGAAATAATGGCGAATTTCCTTGCATTCACATCGATATTCAACATTTACTTTTTTCCAAAAATTTGTAATGAAAAGAAGATTGCAACAAATTATTGTCATGGAGTAGGACTCATTTATAAATTGACTTAGCAATATATGTAAAGTAAATAAATTAGCAAAATTAAATGTGGTGGCATAATCAAAATTTCAGAACAATGATTAAAATGAGTTATCGCACTGATCAGAGCTTTAATTTTTATACAGATTTTTGACCAAAATTTGTCGTTTGAAAAGAAAAGGTGGCTTGTAAAAAACGTCTCTATTAATGAAATATGTTAACGAACTTGATTTAATCATGAATGTGTATTACATAAACCATGTGCAAGCCTGCGTACAATAATTTGTCGATTTGCAGCTTAATAGCTTATTTTGTCTTTTGAAAACCCTATTCAGCACAGACAATTTTGTCTTTCATATAAACAGCAGCCTTCACATTTGTGACCACCTTTAATTCGCTGCTACACAATTCGAGATCTATATTTTTTTGTACTAGACATAAAAGAAAGGCTTGTGTCCTTTACTCCGGATTTAAACAACGCTGATCTGCCGAACCAAAATTCTAGAAAAAGTATTCTTAATTACATCACTTATTAAGTACCGATCGAATCGATTTAAACGATTATCAAGAATCAACCAAAAGGAAAGTGAAACGATCGAATTTCAAAATCTATTTTGAAATCTTGAAACCGAACTAAACCGAAAGTTTGGAAAATTAAACCAAATCTAAGACCGATTAAGGATGAACGATTTTAAAACCAAACCGAAAGGAATTCAAAGCTAAGGATTAAAGATATTGTACGGTTGGAACAAAATGTAAGACGGATTAAATTGATCGAATGAAATATGTAGAAATAACTGAACTATATACTCTATTTGTCCCATTCATTTCTATACACTTTTCATTTTGTGATGTCGCTCTCATTTTTATACGTTTCAAAAATAATAACTTTTAATAATATAAAACACTATTACACTCACTACTTTCTCAACTATCTATATTTTATAATAATATAAAACACTATTACATTCATTATTTTCATCCACTATCTCAAACCTATTATTAAATATTGATATGTCCCACCACTTTACCCACTTTTAATCTAATTTTACTCATTTTTTATACATTTTTTTGGTGTCCGAGTCCAAACCAAACGTATAAAAATCACTAGGACGGGACGGAGGAGTAAATATAAGTACTATTTTACTTAATTTGGTCCAAGGGCTACTTACTATAGCTAGAGTGACTGAGTGAGTAGTAAATTTTTGATTGACTTTTTGGCAGAATCCCATCCAAGGATGTCTTCTCTTAGATTCACTTCCCAGTTGCCCTCTATACAAAATGCAGACTAATCAATTATCATGTTGATAGGTGTGCATTCAAATTTAAAATTTACTCTTTCCATGGTCCGTAAAAGCACAACAAACGTTTACAACTTTTTCCTAAATCAGAAACACATTTATTTACCGCACAGTAAACCCCATGCCAGTAGCATTTAGTAGTCGTACGTACAAACTTTTGATGGGTGATTGATTGTATATTTGCCTTTAAAGGAACCTTTTTTTAGGGTTGCAAACCCTAGATAAATTATCTACTAAAAATGATATAACGGCTAATGGTTCTGAAATTTATACATAGTAAAAAAATTTATTTTCCTAGAGATGGTTTTCAAACGGAATAAAATGGAACGGAACCCAAGAATTGATAGGATTCTGTAGAAAAATCTAAAGTAAATCAACGTTGGAGCATAAGCCAAAAGGAGGTAAAATACAAAGGTATGTAGCTAAGGGAGACACAGCCACACAGGTGAAGTGAGTAGCTATCTATAGTCTATATACTGACTCGAATACGTATCTCTGAATGTGTAAGGAAAAAAGAGAGTGAACGGTCAAATCAATAAAGGTTAGCATGGTAATTATTTCTGTATTATGGGTAGGCTTCATTTATTTATTTATTTACTAATTTGTCCGCTTCATTTATTAAGTATTTATATATGTATGTGTAAGAGCAACTCCAACAGTTTGGTTTAAATTTGAATCGATCCAAATTTGGATCATGTTCAACTCTAATAGTTTGGTCCAAATTTCGGTCTAAATTATAAAATAATTATTTAATATTTTAAATGTTATAATCAAAACAATTTCAATTTTTTATAATACAAGAATCTCAAATTAATCTAAATAGTTATTGACAGTATTTCGACTATTTTGAAAAAAGTCTATTTAATTTGGATGATTAAGTTGATAATTTAGTTCGCATTGCATTTTTATTTAAATTATATTTTTATTTTTATTTTATGTGTTATAATCCTTATTTTATGTGTTTGATTATATTTATTTTGAATTCAGAAATGCAAGTATATTTGATTTAGTTACGTTTTAGTATTTTGTTAATATTATAATGGAAATAAATAACTTTAATATTAGTTAATTGCATCTATAATTATCTTAAATCAAAATTTTAACTAATAAATTAAATAAAAAAACTGAAAAGCTATTATTTTATTATTAAATAAATTTGGACCAATGAATAGTGTTGGTCCAAATTTAGATCAGGACTGTTCATCGATTTGGACCGAAATTTAGGTCACTACTGAGTGAATTTGGACTGAAATTGGACCAAATTTGAACCTTTAGACTACTCTTGAAGATGGCCTAATGGAATTGATTTATTGTTGTGAACATTTGATACAGTTTCTTCGTCAATCAGATTTATCTGAGAAAAATAAATGAAGCCGTCCTTAGAAAATTACCGTTTTATTGAACTGGTCCTCAATTAAAGATTTCATATTTCAGGTTTTTTTTTTGACGATCAAGCAGATTTTATTAACTTAGCAAATCATTGAATCGAGCCGGGTCAAATCCTCGAACTGTCAACTATAACCTGATTGTGAAACAAAAAACAAGCTAAAACAAGTAACCGTTTTGTTTTCAGATCGCTTAACACATAGAATATCAAATTTTTTAATCTAAAAAGTATTACAATGACTTCTCGAGTAATCCAACCTACATCAGCTATAAAACTAGTAGCATCGCAATTGACCTTCACGTAAGAAACATCTGTAGCCCAATGTTCAAAACTATCAGTTAAATCAACTGATTTTGGAGTAACAAATGCCCCCAAAATATGAACAATTTTTTGCTGTGAAAGGTGAGCTCTTGCGGTATTCACCACCATCCCAGATTTGATACAAGCCTTACAGATCACCCAAACTATCATATAAATCCTTGTCAGAAAAACTACCGAAACTCATAACAAACCACACAAAAACATCAAAACAGAACACACTAACATCCCAAAAAGATGGGCACGACTAACAACCTTGATAGCAAGGTACTCGACAAGAACTCAACAAAAAAGGATTAGATCTCGATTTTATTAAAAAACTGATAAATAAAAGAGATGATGGAAGAGTGAAGGGGGTTTAATCAGTGAAAGGGATGATGGTTGAATAATGGAGAAGTGGCGTCTCGAACCCCAATTTTGAGAGTCCACTCTCAAAACGAAAGAGAAAGTCTGTGAATGATGGACCTTTTTTTTTCAAAAAAATTTGGATTAGCTCCTTTTCTTGAAAAAAATTTAACGGGCGTTATAATTTTGTTGTTGTGATTTAGTTTTTGACAAATCATATATAATGTGAACGAATAATTAGAAACAAAAACATGACAAAAACGCACACATCTTAATTACTTAAAAAAATCAGTTTTCATAAATTTTGCTTACATTTTTGCCATGGTGTATTTATTTTTTTTCTAATTAATCCTGAACATAATACATGAATTGTCGAAAAATCGTATCACATCAGCAAGAGACGGGTGTATCTAATCTAAACTATAAAATTTAGAAATTTAAATACCCAAAATACGAAAACTTTAGTTTAAGGACATATAATAAACGACAATAGTTTAAGTATGGTTAAATTTATTTAATTTATCTAACACTCAAAAATATATTACTTATCTGAAATTTGTTTTATAATACGATTTGACCTTCAATTTAAATCTAAACAAAATATATACATTTGAATATGAGTATGCTCACTCCTATTAGATCTCATGTAAGATTTGATAGATTTAGATGAAAATGTTTCATAGCAGTTTTTTTATTTCCAGAGTTAGAGGTGTCGTACATTTCTCTGCATTTATTATTTGTAGCTAGCATATTCTAGTACAGATGGTTACAAAACGCTTTGGAAATAAAAAAAAACAACTCACGAAATAATATTTCTCGAATTATATTACCTGAATTTGGTCTATGATTCCGTTCCTGTCCAAATTCCAATATAGATTATATATATTTACACTTATATTTAAAAGGTCATTTATACATTAAATATACTTAAAATAATATATTATAGTGTGCGATGAAATAATTCAAATGCTAAAAACTTATCTATATATTGTCATCTCGTGCATTCATTTCTTTCTCAGGCGAATACTCATTTGTAAGATATGTAACCTGGTTATTCCATAATGTTAGAATATGTCTTGAATCAGACCGTTATGATATGAAAATAATTCCTACAAGGAATGATCTAGAATTAATCTGTATACACCGTCAAGGATAAGACTTATCCTCTAAAAAACTGATAATACTTATCCGCCTAGAGAGTGCTATATAAACTCTTTAGGGCATAACGTATATGTATCTGACTCTGTAGGTCATAACCAAGATCTGTATCTGAATGTTGTAATCTGTATCCTCGAGATCAATAAAACTTTTCTCTTCTGCCTATCTGTGTTTGTTCTTTACGTTTATTATAATCTTTCTTGCTTCCGTTATAACAAACTGGTATCAGAGCCTGGTTCTATTTCTAGGGTTTAAGTTTCGGTGAGAAAGATGCATTCTAGTGGTATTAACGTGAAGGTTGACAAATTTACTGGGAGGAATAGTTTCAGTCTATGGCAAATTAAGATGCGTGCCTTGTTAAAGCAACAGGGGCTCTGGGCACCGTTGAAAAAGAAATCGACGGATCCGCAAAGCGTTGAGATGGTCAGTCTAGAAGAAAAGGCACACTCAACAATTTTGTTGCGTCTTACAGATGATATTATTACTGAAATCGCGGAGGAGGATACTGCATCTAGTTTGTGGTTGAAGCTTGAAGGTCTCTACATGACAAAGTCTTTAACAAATAAGTTGCTTCTGAAGCAACGTCTGTTTAGTCTACAAATGCAGGAAGGTATGCCTTTTCGAGATCACTTAGATCAGTTAAACACAATCTTATTATAATTGCGTAATATTGATGTTAAAGTTGAAGATGAGGATGCTGCTTTAATTATGTTAGTTTCTTTACCATTATCGTAAGAGAATTTTGTGCAATCGTTTATTATTGGTAAAGATACTATTTCTTTAGAGGAGGTTAGATCTGCTCTTCATTCTAGAGAGCTGCGCCATAAGGCGGCTGGTACAGGTGCAGATAATCAGGCCGTTGGGTTAGTAGCCAGCGGGAGTAATGGACATGGAAAGCCGGGGAAGAATAAATTCAAGAAACCAGCTTCTAAGTGTTCAAAATCTAATGATGTCTGTAATTACTGTAAAGAGAAGGGACACTGGAAATCTGACTGTCCCAAGAAAAAAAAGCAACATGATAAATTGACAGGTACTGCTGCTACAGGTACTGCTGCTGTAGCTGGTACCAATTCTGAAGAAGATATTGCTCTAGTTGCAATTGAGCACACGCATCACTCTGATGTGTGGATCCTTGACTCTGGAGCGTCTTACCATGTATGTTCGCGCAGAAAGTGATTTACAACCTACGAGCAAGTAGACGGTGGCAAAATTTCTATGGCTAACAGTTTTGCTTGTGAGACGGTTGAAATAGGCTCGATTGAAATTTGGACACATGATGGTAAATTCTGCACATTAAATGATGTTAGACATGTTCCACTTATGACGAAGAATCTAATATCTCTGAGTATGTTAGACAACAAGGGTTTCAGTTTTCAAGGTGAATGTGGAGTTCTACATGTCTGCAAGGGTTCCGATGTGGTTCTGAAAGGTGTTAAACGTGGTGCCTTGTATCTTCTTCATGGTTCTACGTTATCAGGTTCTGTTGTTGTCGCGTCCTCGGAGATTGATAAGGAAAACATGACCAGGTTGTGGCACATGAGGCTTGGTCACATGAGTACAACATGGATGCAAATTCTGTCAAAAGCCGATCTTCTTTGTGGTCATAAGGTCACAGGTCTTGAGTTTTGTGAAAATTGTATTTTTGGAAAGTTACAACGCAGCAAGATTCCTAAAGCAACACACAGAACAAAAGGCACACTTGATTACATCCATTCTGATTTTTGGGGTCCTTCCCGGGTGGAGTCTTTAGGGGGTCACATATATTTTGTGTCAATGATTGATGATTTCTCAAGAATGACTTGGTTGTTCATCATGAAGCATAAAAGTGAAGTCTTTAAGATTTTTAGACAGTGGAGGACATTATTGGAGAATCAAACAGGGAAGAAGATTAAGAGACTGTGAACTGATAATGGCCTGGAATTTAATTTGCTCGTATGAATTTGATGAGTTCTGCAAGAATGAAAGAATTGCTAGGCATCATATAGTCAGGGATACATCACAGTAGAATGGTGTAGCCAGACATATGAATCAGACACTTCTAGAGAGATCTAGGTGCAGGCTCTCTAATGCTGGACTAACTAGAAGATTCTGGGCAGAAGTAGTTACTACAACATGTTATCTGATAAATCGTGGACCTCACACAAGTATTCATCTCAAAACTCCTCGTGCTGCAAATGCACATATGTCTGTTGCTTTTGCCCCTAAGAATGCCGAGGAAAAGGAGTAAATGTCTCGATTTCCCTATACTAGTGCAGTAGGAAGCTTGATGTATGCAATGGTCTGCACTAGACCTGATCTTGCACAGTCTGTCAGTGTTGTTAGTAGGTTTATGGCTGAACCAGGCAAGGAGCATTGGCAAGCTGTGAATAGGGTTTTTCGGTACTTAAAAGGTACGTCTGATGTTGTTCTCATTTATGGAGGTGATACAGAGTGTTTGGTGACAGGGTTTTCAGACTCTGATTATGATGGAGATGTTGACAGTAGAAGATCTATGACTGGTTATGCTTTCACTCTAGGTGGCTTAATTGTCAGTTGGAAAGCTACTCTGCAACATACGGTGACTTTGTCTACTACTGAAGCAGAGTACATGGAATTGACAGAAGCAGCAAAAGAAGGAATTAATCTGGTTGAAAGGATTGGTCAGTGATTTGGGTCTACATCATGATCAGGCTATAGTGTATTGTGATAGTCTCAGTGCAATCTGTTTAGCTAAGGATCAAGTTCATCATAAGAGAACTAAGCACATCGATGTAAGATATCATTTTCTAAGAAGTGAGAAGAGAATCAATGTGAGTAAAGTGGGTACTGCTGATAACCCAGCTGATATGCTCACCAAGCCGGTTCCACATAGCAATTTTCAACATTGTTTGGACTTGCTAAATGTTCGGAGTTGCTGATTGCTCTTTTGGGCAAAATCTGAGGTAGAAGAGTTTTTTCTGATACATCTAGCATTATTATGGTGCATCTGGTACATCTGTTTTTTTGTGAGTGGATTCAAGTCAAGGTGGAGATTTGTTCTAATATGTCTTAAATCAGTAATTGTCCGTTATGATATGAAAATAATTCCTACAAGGAAGGATCTAGAATTAATCTTTATCCACCGTCAAGTATAAGAATCCTCAGGATAAGACTTATACTCCAAAGAACTAATAATACTTATCCGTCTAGAGAGTGCTATATAAACTCTTTAGGGCATAACGTATCTGTATCTGACTTTCTAGATCATAACCTAGATTTGTAATAAAACTTTTCTCTTATGCCTATCTGTACATTTGTTTTTTACGTTTCTTATAATTTATAATCTTTCTTGCTTCCGTTATAACACATTTATAACCTTTATTAATAAGCGAAACCCCTTTTTAATGATACCAAATTTGGTTCGCACCTTTTTTTGGTTCCATCCCTACAATCGTATTTCACGTAGAAATCCTATCTCACGTAGAGTTCTATGTTCTTTTTTTAAAAAATTCTAGATTTTTAAAAAAAATATTAACCTAAAATATATTATAATATTATTGTTGTACTAAAATATATTAAATTATTATGGTACCAAATTTGGTTCACACCTTTTTTTTGGTTCCACACCTAAAATCATATCTCACTTAAAAATATGTCACGTAGAGTTCTATATTATTATTTTTTAAATAAAAAAATTTCTATCTCACGTAAAAATTCTATCTCACATAAAATTCTATTTTTTCAACAAAATATAAATCAAAAATATATTATAATATTATTATTGTACTAAAATATATTATATTATTATTATAATCATCAGCGTCAAATTAGATTACTCACCATACCCAATTATAATCACTTAGTTATTAAATCAAGATATTAATCTCAATCTACCACTGAATAATATTAATCTAAAATATATTATAGTATTATTATTGTACCAAATATATTATATATTATTATTATATCCATCAGAGTTACAATCACAATCAGATGAGCCACGAAACCCGATTATATTCACTTAGTTATTGAAACAAGATTCATCGGACCGGATTATAATCCCTTAGTTGTTGAATCAAAATTCACCGGACCCGATTATAATCACTTAGTTGTTGAATCAAGATACTAATCTCAATCTATTTTATACCCTTGAATTTGTTATCTTAATCTACTTTTGTCAGGAACATCTACAAACACTCTAATTTCTAGGTATCATTCTCCTTCTAACTATCTTGAGTATATTTTAAGTATAATTCTTAGTTTTATGTCTAACCAAGCTGAAAACATGTGTGCAGTTTTTTTTAAAATTATTTTTCTAATCACATAATAATTTTCTTTCACAACAATTTCCTTATTTGTTTGACTAATGGAGCTTGAATGTTTTTATTCATTTTTAGCTTCTCATCAATTCACGCAGAATTTGCAGTGGGTAAATAATACTATGTTATTATAAGCAAATTAAATAACTTTTTTTATTCTTACCCATATAAAATTTATATTGTAATTCTAATTTTCTAATTATAACCTTATTTATATTAAATAAATAATTTAAAATTTAAAATTATACGGGTTATCTTATTACCTTATTTAACTAGACCCGGGTTATCTTCTAGTAAAAATAAATAAGTTTTAATAGCTAATCCAATTATAGTCATCACATTCGACCAAAACAATAAAAAAGATCAATCACATTATTACATTATAATTTGAGTAGGACCGAAGTAGTATATCAAATGAAACTAAGAAGGGTAATGAGGCGGAAAAAGGGTTGTAGTGGAGCTTAAAGGGGGTGGGCTTATTGTCCGGGGGATAAAAGAAGGAATTGAAGATCAGAGATAGTTAGGTTTAAGTTATGTGACGGTGTGCTTGCAAAAGCCAACTTCAGAAACGGGTGCTGTTCGTCTATTAACTCCGAAAACAACAGGTGAATGAGCTAAAGATTTCTCATTATATATCTTCCCATGCAAACGTCCCTTTCTTGCTCCTCTCCCCCACATCTGCCGCTTCTCTCTCTCTCTCTCTCTCTCTCTCTCTCTCTCTCTCTCTCTCTCTCTCTCTCTCTCTCTCTCTCTCTCTCTCTCTCTCTCTCTCTCTCTCTCTCTCTCTCTCTCTCTCTCTCTCTCGAACATGTATGTATACTTGCACACACAAAACACACATTGAGAACGGGAATTATGCATGCATGGTCTCTTCTTTTGTAACACCATGCGTATGTTAAAAAAAGAACTCCTTTGTAAATAGTCCACAAAGTTAGAGCAGACTGTAAATGTTTACATTTATCTTTATATGTAGATGGTGACATTATGGGGATTGTCCTGCTATGTACGTACTACTGCTGTAAACAACTATATACATGCAAAAAATTTATAACCTCATATACATTGCAAAAAATTTAAAATTTATCAGTGTCTTGCTGTTTGTATATTTATAACCTCATCAAAGAGCTATTCATTGCAAAAAATTTGAAAATATCAAAAGCATGATTGCGGTAATCAACTCATTTAAAACTTAAACAAGCTCGATAAAAATTTATGATTAATTTGTATAATATTCTAACACTCTTCTTTACTTGAAAAATCATTTTTAAAGTGAATCACATGTGTCAATTTTGGAATATATTTATCTTCATGTACATAACAAATTATGAAAATATTCGAAGAACCGAATTGGAGATCACTTAAGCTCATACTACATTAAGGAACCAACTCAACTAAAAATTTAAGATATTAAAGTAAGATTTACGGAGAATTAGTAGACTTTGGCAATAAGAAATTAGTACTCCGAACTAGTAATAATTTTGGGTGGAGACCAAAATTTTATGTTACATCAATCTAATTTCATGATGCTACCAACTCATAACATCGAATGACATGACATCTTTACAGTCGGATCCTGAAGAGAGACAAATTCTAAGTGCGAATAACATTGGGGGAGAGAAGATCCGAAATCCATTGGGGTCCAAACAAGTTTGGTAGGCTGAAAAAAGGCATTATCTTGACATGACTATGCATTATGTACACATCATTATACATGAATGCATTCTCATAAATATGTGTTTTTTTTCTCTGTAAATACATGCACATGCTGCATATATACTTCAAATATAATTACTGATTTCATGACAGACCTGTAAGCAGGTGCTATATATAAAAGAAGAACGAGGAAAACGGGAGAGAAAATTCGAAATATATTCAGGTGGCCCAAGCAAGCTCGGGTTGGAGGGAAAGTGTATTGACATGACTATATATGCAGTCCTGCATGATGCATATACATATATATGTTAGATTTTTAATATTTGTAGAACTAGTGTAAATACTAAGACGATCATCTCATCGCAAATTTGCGTTACTTAATTTTTGAGTTATTCGAACTTGACTTTGAACACAAACATTTCCAATAAAATGTAATTGAGTTGAAATTAATCTCACAATTCATCGAAACAGGCCGTAGTCCGTTTAAGAGTCTATTCAATTAAAGCCAAAGTAGAGTCTCGAACAACTTGTGGTAATACATATATCAAAAAGAGTTTAGGTCAAGTTAATTGAGTTCAGAATGCTTTAACTTCTCACTACAAGTAATCTAATAGTAGTAAAAAAGGAAAAAGTGTTTGCACGTCTATTAAATTTGTTGGCAAAAAATAAATTGTCAATGACATGTCCATGAAATTAAACAATTGTTGAAATTATTGACCGAATGTTGTTATCAACTAATTTTGTTGTTATTTCCGCTACGGTTAATAATGAAATTAAAGAACTACTAACATTACAAGAGAACCGAACATAACCGATCATAAAAAATAATTGATTGTAAATGAAAACGGTCATTTTAGAGCCTAAAACCGACCGAAAACGGTGATTGATTAAAGACTGATCGGTTATAATATTTAGTCGGGTTTAAATCATATAATGGATCAAAAAGTCGATCAGTTATGTGATTTATCAGATTTATTTCCGTAAAAGTAGATTATCTTCTCAACACGTGTCATCAATAAAATCAATCACGTTAGTCAATTTTATCCGTGCCACATCATCGGTCTGATTATTATGGGCAAAATTAAGTGACATGATCTAGACTGAAATTTCAATTAATTAAAAATTTTAGTGAAACTTCTAATAAACTCACGATTTTAATCCCTAAACATTAACGATAATTCATTATTTTAATCCCTAAACATTAAAGATAATTCATTTGATTTAATGAGTGCCTTCATGACCGACCTAGAAACACTGTTATAATTAAAAGAACAATTGGACCCTTTTGGCTTTCTAATTATATCTACCACTACCAATGTTACTATGCACCAAACAGAGACTCATCTACTTTCCTCTCCTCTATTTTGACTAGCTTCAAATTCTCCAGTTTCTAGAGTCCTTTTTTTATTAATATTTTATTCCATTTCTCCTTGGGATAGTAGTATATATATAATCAAGAGCTACCAGATCCAAGGTGGTGGTTAATCTGTCAAGCCATCAATCAGTCCATCCATCAATCAAACTAAAACCCTCAAATCAAATCATAGCCCTCTACAAAAAAACTAAAAAAATATACTTGAAAACTGTTCAAGCTAGAAAAATTAACACCATGTCTTCCTCTTCTTCTTCTAATTCTTCCTTGTTATCTCCTAATGAACATCTCCCTCCACCTTCCTCCGAGAAGCTCTGTTATGTCCACTGCAATATCTGCGATACCGTTCTTGCTGTATATAAATTCTTCTTGGTTCCGATACCACATTAGTATCTCTTTTTTTAAAAAAATCTTTAATTTTGTTAGTTTTCCGATACGTATTTAGGTTATAGATTTTAGCTTAGGGTTTATACCATTCTTTGCTAAATCTAAGTCTTGATCAGCCCTTAAGTGATATTACGAAGTTAACAAATTTTTCATGTTGATTTGTGATTTGTAGGTGAGTGTTCCTTGCTCTAGTTTGTTCAAGACGGTTACGGTTCGATGTGGCCACTGCACAAACCTACTGCCGGTAAACATGCGTGCACTGCTGCTGCCTTCGGCTAATCAGCTTCACTTGGGTCATCACTCCTTTTTTCCTCCTAGCCATCACAACCTTATGGTACATATTAGTACTTCTATGATTTTTTGTGATTTATTTAGGGTATTTACGCAGGTGTTAATTAATTTATATGTATGATGCAGGAAGAGATTCCAAACTCAACTCCAAACTATCTGATCAATCAGGCTAATTTGATCAATGACTTCTCTCTTTCAAGTAGAAATGGTGGATTCGATGAAATGCCTAGACCTCCAGCAGTGAACAGACGTGAGTCGTACTAATTAATTAATTCTGCCTGCTATCATCTGTTAAAATTAAAAACATAAATATTGCCGAAAAATTAATTAATATCTGAAGCACAACAAACTTCTCTTAAAATGTAGATTTAGTTAGCTAGAGAACTAAATGATTAATAAGGTTTAAGCCTAAACTCTGCAAACCAAATCATTAGTTGCAACGATATTCGTAACCAGAGCTTGTAATGGAGTGGAGGCAGGGACTGTGTGAGTATGTAATTTATTTATTTTTTGCTAATTATTACTTAATAAATGTTTAAATTAATGAGCCATGTTTTGAGATGTTATCTGTTTCTTATTAATGACCCTAACTGCAACCAAAAACTTGATCATATCTGCTAATATAAACCATCGATAAATTTTATTGTTAATGTTGTGAAGACTGAAAAGATGTTTATATTTATACATAAAGATATAAATAAAATTTTCAACTCACATTCAAGATATATCACTACCTATATAGCTGGCCAACATGAAGTTCATAATTGTTCTGACTACTGCAAATCGACTACATTTAGAGACAGCAAAGGAAGATAAGAAATGTCAGTAGATATGTATGTGCTACACACAAACACCCACGCCCTCACACACACACACACACACACAATTGAAGTCAAAGAATGTGAACTTATGATTGTTGTTTGTTCAGCTCCAGAGAAGAGACAGCGAGTCCCATCCGCCTACAATCGATTTATTAAGTAAGTATGGATTCGATGTCAGTACTTATAATTTGATCAATTATGTCACAGAATGTGCAAGGTATTTGTATGATTATGTGTGTGAAAATGCAGGGATGAAATCCAACGTATCAAAGCAGGAAATCCAGATATCAGCCACAGAGAAGCATTTAGTGCTGCTGCTAAGAATGTAAGTAAGAGAAAATTAGGGTTTTCATTTCGTTGATCAAATAATTGGGGAATTACATTTAAGATTATTATTTCGTGTTTTGTACTTTAGTGGGCCCATTTTCCACACATCCATTTTGGTCTCATGCCTGCTGATCATCAAACTGCAACCAAGAAGACAAGTACTACGACTGTGTGCCAACAGGTATAGATGTGCTTGCATTAATGCAATGCCCCCTAGCTCTTCATTCTAATTCACACACACAATACACACACTACTGCAAAAATTATTTTAATTGCTTACATTTTTCGAAACAAAAATTATTTGTGCAGGACAATGCAGAAGATATGCTCATGAAAGATGGCTATTTCGCTTCCGCTAATATCGGTGTCTCTCCATATTAGTTAACAAGTAGATGAATGTTGTTGGTTTCTTATCTAGTTAATTAGCACTTCTTGGACCCCTAGCTTATGTTTAATTTGTTGCAACCCGAAGATGTATATCGAATGCTAGCTAGTGTACTATGTGCTTGAGTGATCTAATGAAGGATATTTCCACGGTGCTATCTACTATCTAGCCTAGTGTTTCGTCCAGTCTCCAGCATAAAATTTTGATATTAATCTAGCTAGTTAAGTTTGTTGTTATTTACATCTGATCCTTTAGCATCGATTGTGCTTAATCAGCGAGAAAACGAATGAATCTAATTAAAAAAAAAGATCGGAAATAGGAGAGTTATAATAGCATTTCAATGGTTATAGTCCTTCTAGGTTGATCGGAATATCAAAAAAAACAAAGAAAGTCGGAAGTATCTTAAGTACAAATGAAGTACTAAAGTTTCTCATCTCATCAGCTTTCCCTTCATATATATATGTCGCATTTGCAGAATTGGATATGCATACAGATTAGTCGGACTTATAAGATTAGAACTTCAGGTATAAAATTGAAGTTAACTTCATTGTCCAAGATAAGCCATTATACTGAGACTAAATTCATTTCAGATGAATAATTCTAGCAGAAACATATAATTCCAGTGTCACATGATCTGTGTACGTTATCTAAAATTTTAGGCTGAAATTCAAAATATTAATTAAAAAAGGCACTAAAATTACAAAAATAACCGACTCCAAAAATCTTGCTTGTTAAAGTATAGCAAAACGAACACAAATTTTTAAGGCTCACCAAACTTCTAAGCATTGAGCGGAGAGAAAAAAAAACTCTCAATATCACTAGGTGGTCCTATAAAAACTGTGTTGGCAAGTATTTTGATTGTTATGAATTAAAATGGACAGGTTATTTAACACGGGATTAACACATTACAAGAAAGTTTGGGCAATTTCGACCAATTATTTTCGACCATGGCTAAATTCGACTGCAAACGGTCGAATTTAGCCGTGGTCAAAAATCTTGACTGGTCAAACTTAAACGCGACTAGATACGGTTGAATTTCAAAACGGTCGAAAAAAAGCGGTCGAAAATAGTACTAAATTCGACCGTTTTTTCCTGGCGGTCGAATTTAACTCCCGCCACACATTAGCGGGAAAGTTCCCACCTTCAGTGTATTTTGCAAAGTATAAATTCGACCACATTTGGTCGAATTTAAGTTTCAGCCTTGGCGGCAATTTTCCCGCCTTTATGTTTTTGTTTTTGATATTTTACCGCCAGTTTGTGGTCAATTTGTTCAAATGTAAATTCGACCTTATAATGTTGAACTTATATAAATACGACCGTAGTTGGTTGAATCATTATCACAATATTTGAAAAAAAAATTGTTTAGTTTATTTTAATATTTGCATAAATCATGACAAATTATATACGAATACAAGAATACATTTTCGTGATATTAAAATTTAGTTTTTTTCAAATACAAATTATATGATTGGAGAATTTTGAATTTTAATAGATTTGATACTTTCAAATTTTTTAAAAATATATGTAATTAGTTTGAAAAAATACAAAAAAACAAACGAGAGTGTTACCAAGACATTATATACTTATTATATTTTTTTTAGAAAATAATAGCGAATTGACAAAAAAAATCTTTGCAAATCGGTTCATAAACGAAATAGCTTGGTAGAACATAAAGTTTAGGGTTTCGATTTAGGGTGTAGCTTAGGGTTTTGATTTCTAAATTATTATAAATATTTTTAAATCATCTAACCGTACGGATGTCAAGATTTGAATGATTTAAAATCATCTACAATTTTTTTAAATTTATTTAATAATTCTTTTTTAGATATTTTAAGTAATATTAGTTTTTCTTGAAATAAATTCGACCATAAAACCTAAACAGTCGAATTTAGTTGTAAATTAAACCAGATTTGGTCTTAAATATATACTTTCAGCTATTTATGGTCGAAATTAGCTAGTGCAACCTTAAATGGTCGAACATGCATATATGACAGTATGTGGTCGAATTTAGCCGTGTGCTTAAATTCGACCGTTTTGTGTAGAATGTATATATTCGACCCTCTGTTTATGGTCGAAATTAGCTAGTGCAACGTTAAACGGTCGAAAATACATATATGACACTATTTGGTCGAATTTAGCCGTGTGCTTAAATTCGACCGTTTTGTGTAGAATGTATATATTCGACCCTCTGTGGTCGAAATTAACCGTGCCAATTTAGCAACCCTACTGCCTCTTTTCTGTCCAGTTGCCGTTTCCCCCAATTTTCTTCTTCTTTCATCATTTTTCCTTCATGTGAGCTCCTAATTTATCAAGTAAGTGTATCTTTATGTTCTTAATATTATTGTGTTTGTTTTGATTAGTCTAATTATTGATTATTTTGCATATATTCATGTGTGAATAAATTTTAGTGGTTTCTAATTAGTTGTTAAAAGTAAATTGATTGTTGGTAGTTTATATCTATATTGTGTATATATTTTGTAGATGGCATTAGATCGTAGTTGGATTGGTCGTAATCGGTATAATGAGGCTAAATATTTAACATAAGAATACAAAGTTGGTGTGGAAAATTTCATTAAACATGCTATAGAAAATATGCAAAAGGAAGACAATGGTCGTGTTAGATGTCCGTGTAGAGAATGTGGAAATTCGTTCTATAAATATCCTAGTGCCGTGAGAGTTGATTTGTATCGACATGGTATCATGCCATGGTACACTATATGGGATTGTCATGGTGAGGAAGATATGCCGAGGGTTCAAGTTGGAACGAGTTCTGCTAATACTAACTATAGAGATGATGATATGTATGATGCACATGATGACGATTTTGTGGATTGTGAGGATTTTGAAGAAGAACCAAATGCAACAGCAAAGGAATTTTATAGAATGGTGAATACTGCTTCTGAACCAATTTATCCAAACAACGCCAATTTCACAACATTGGAGTTCGTAATGGAGTTGCTTAATTGGAAAAACAAGCATAATTGCAGTAACAATGGCTTTGATGAGTTACTT